>OW284511.1:79235200-81635200 GCA_935413205.1 Polydrusus cervinus
AAATCAATTTTAGTTGATAAATATAAAGACAAAGATAATAAAGAAAAAAATCTGTTTATTAAAATGAGATTTTTAGATTCTTTTCGATTTGTTGCAAGCTCATTAGAAAAGCTTGGTGAAAGTTTGGAATCAAGTCAATGTGTAGAAATTAAAAAACATTTTCAAGATCATAACCAGTTTAATGAAATTCGAAAAAAAGGTGTTTATCCCTATTCTTATGTTGATTCGTTTGAAAAATTGTATGAAAATCAACTTCCAAGTATTGATCAATTTTACGATAGACTAAAAGATGAGTCTATAGATCCTTCAGATTACAACAGAGCTATTAATATTTGGAATTTATTTGATTGTCGAACTCTATTGGATTATACAAAAATTTATTTAATATCTGATGTTCTTATATTAACAGACTTTTTTGAAGCATTTCGAAATGTATCATTAAACAATTTTAAGCTTGATCCAGCACAGTATTATACATTACCTGGTTTAAGTTGGGATGCAATGTTAAAGATGACAGGTGTTAAATTAGAATTATTAACAGATATAGATATGTTGCATTTTTTTAAAAATAGTATAAGGGGTGGAATTTGTCATTGCAGCGTTCGAAAAGCCGAAGCCAATAATGCTCATTTTGAAAATTATGATTCTGATAAACCAAATTCATATATAATGTACTTAGATGCAACTAATTTGTACGGACATAGTATGTGTCAATATCTCCCAATAAGTGATTTTTCTTGGATGTCACGAAAAGAAATTGAAATACTTGATGTTATGTCTATACCTGACAATGCTGAATATGGGTATGTTTTGGAAGTAGATATAATATATCCTCAAAATTTACATGTTAAACACAACGAATTACCTTTTTTAGCTGAAAATATTTGTGCTCCTGATTCGAAACAAAATAAATTAATTTGCAATTTAAACAATAAAGAAAAATATGTAATTCATTATCGAAATCTTAAACAAGCAATTCAAAATGGCTTAAAATTAAATAAAATTCATAGGGTTATAAAATTCAAGCAATCACCATTTTTAAAACCATATATTGATTTAAATACCGAAATGAGAAATAAATCTAAAAATAAGCTCGAAAAAGATTGTTACAAATTATATAATAATGCCATATATGGCAAATCTTTAGAGAATATTGATAAGCGTGTTGACATTAAATTAATCACACATTGGGAAAATATTGGTAAAAAACAAGGTGCTCAGACACTGATTGCTAAACCAAACTTTAAAAATCGTCTAGTCTTTAATGAACATTTTGTAGCAATACAAATGGAAAGAGTTAAAGTTACTTATAATAAACCTGTTTATGTTGGATTTTCAGTCTTGGAATTATCCAAAACTGTAATTTATAATTTTTACTATGATTATATTAAGAGTAAATATGGTGACAAAGCAATCTTATTATACACAGATACTGATAGTTTGATTTTACAAGTGGAAACAGAAAATTTTTACCAAGATATTCAAAACAACTTAGAAAAATTTGATAGCTCAAATTATAGTGAAAATAATATACATAACATAACTAAGAATAAATCTGTTTTGGGTCGTATGAAAGATGAATTTGCAGGTCAACCAATTTTAAGTTTTTATGGTACTGGAGCAAAAGCTTACTGTGTAAATTTAGAAAATAAATCAGAAAAAAAAGCAAAGGGAGTAAAAAAATATGTCGTACAAAATTCCATCACTAAACAAGATTATAAAGATGTGGTTGAAAATTCTGAAATTAAATTTAGGAAAATGAATGTATTCCGTTCAATATTGCATGATATGTTTACTCAATTAAAAAATAAGGTTGCTTTGTCTCCAAAAGATGATAAACGATACATAATTAAAGATTCCTTTAGAACCCTAGCTTGGGGACATAAACATGTAGATATTTTAGAAGATAACTCAAAGAGTGAGGATGAGGATGTTAATGATCTATTAGATATATTAAGAAATCTGGTACATGATCAATATAAAACCTAAGAATCGTAAAAAATATATTTATTTTAAAAATGACTTTACTACCTGTAGGAGTTTTATTTCTCTCTGCATTCATAAACAATACTTTGTATATCCAAGTAGATCCTAAAGTTCGAGAAGTATTTATTTGTTCATCGGTTAATAATGAAAATAATGATACTTGGCCATCATCTTGGAAGAGAATGAATCTAAATAATGGATTACATTCATACCAATTTGATGATGTAAATAAATATTCCATTGTAACTTATAAGCTGAGATTATATTATTTTGATAGTTCCTCTGTAACAACGGAAGAATGGATAGAGTTGTATAGAAAATCCGAAGAATGTAATTTGAAGACATGTATAATATTATTAATTATATTTTTTATATTATTTTTGTGTACAATTGGATACATACTGTTTAAAGCATATTTGTATTTTAAATAAATATAATAAAACTATTTTTGTGTTTTATTTAAACAAGTTTATTCATAACAGTTTTTATAATTATATAATAATTTTACATTAGCTATAGCACAATGCCATGGATTAACATTTTTGTGAAAGTAACATTCTGGAATTTTTTTAAATTTACTTAATTTTGGCTCTCGACCAATAGGTATAGCATAAATACAGTCTTCATCCAAATACTTTTTTAAAAAGTTTGTCTTTTCACTCCCCTTTACGTAAATTCTGGGTGAATCGTAAGCTTTTAACACATGTTTTAAAATATTATCAAGTTCATTAAGTTCTATATTCCCATATTCCCATTCTAATCCATGATATTCTTCAGACCAATTAACCACTCTCAAATCTTCAACAGATAACATGTTTTTTTTAAATGGTGATTTAAACAAAAAACTTGAACAACGGATTCCATCATAAATTGCCATTTCTTTCGGTATAAATCCAAAGGAACAGACATATGCTTGGATATCTATAAAAAGATCCATATTCATTGTTAGTTATATAATGATATTTTAAAATTAACACATCCTCTTTATTGCTAAATTCATCCATACAAGTTCCCCCACCACATTTTTATTACTTATTTAAACACGCAAGTAGAACTCTAGTAACATAATATACAATTTACCTGTGAATAATGTATCAATCAACCAACATGCAATCCCAGAATGAAGAATTTAGTAAGAAACGCAATGGTAGTCTAATCAATGAATCCATATACTACATAAATAAATCCAAATCCAAATGGGTCAGCATTGGATTTTCCTTGGAGAGAAAATATGAGCCGGTAATTAAACTTGGTGGATGCAAGTATAACCAAAATGTTATTTTTAATGAAGATCAATGGCTATCCTTTCTTAGTAATCAAGGAAATATGTTAAGCTTCATCTACTCTAAAGGATTTGGATGGTCACCCATGCAGGGAAATGGATTTGAAATTCACTTTGTGTTTATGAATAATTCGAGAATTATCAAGCTCGTACAAGATGGAGAACATGAAATCTTTCTGGCTGAAGACACCATAATTCAACTATTTAACTTGATGAACTTAATAAAATATCGTTTGGATATATTAAAAACCCAAGAATTCTCGAAATATTACAACGTTTTAACAAGTGAAATTGCATTCAAAAATGGCGATTTAATAAAAAATGTGACAGATATTGTTTCACCTATATTAAATAGTTCAAATGTGTGTTGTGTTTTAGAGTTAATTAACTTTTATCCTGATTGTATATTAGAAGATGTGGAAACCTTTACTTGTAACGAATTTGTAAAAAGATGTATTGAAAAATAAAAAGTTTCATAAACTTTGTTTATATGTTATTTCCCCCCACCTCATTAAATTTGATACTTAATACCTTAATTTCACTTAAATTTATTTATTTATATTCAAGATGTGGTTAGCATATGTACGCGAAAGACCAGCATACAACCTAACAACCGCTGTGGAAAATTTGGCTTCACATTTTGATAATTTAGAATTTGATGCTGAGCATGAAGCAGAGTATGGGTTTGATAGATTCTATACATATGATGAATGTATGGAAATCGCTAGAAATTACCAAAAGGGTTCTATAGCATGCAGTATTTACCTACACACCTCTGATCTAAAAAGTTTTCTACAAACAATAAAGGAACTGGATTTTGAGAATTTTTTGAGTGAAGTTAAGACATTTATTTCACCAGAAATTATCTGCGAAGTGTTTGAAACTTAGTTTATAAATATTTCTAAATAAAAACAATATATTTATTTTATGTGTTTTATTCAACCATAATTGTATCATTATATAATGTATATACATTAGTGAGCGCACAAATACATGAAGACTTGTAATGGTAAAAGCAAGTTGGTTTATCAGCTGTCAGAGCAGGATGTTCGTTTAGTTCAATCACAGGACTTAGGGAGTATTTTCTTATGTATTCGGCTTTTTCTCTTCCTTTCACATAGATATGATCCATATTTTCTGTTAAACCTTTTATAATTTCAGAAAATTTGTGAATCGGTGTATATCCTACATGCCATGGAATACAATGATGATTTTTCATTAACCAAACAGCTTGTTTATGTAATTCAGGTGAAAGATACTTGATATTAAATGGAGATTTAAAGATGTAGTGACATATTTTGGTTCCATCAAAGGCAGCAAGCTCTTTTGCGAAAAATTTTCTGGATTCTATATTAAATCCCTGGATATCTATAATTAGGAATTTCATATTTTCATTAGTGAAAATTTTTTAGTCATGGATTTCTGCTCAGAGTAGTTTCGTATTTGATGTTTTAATTTCTTCAATTCTTTTAGAAAGTAATGTATACGAAGTTGTAGTTCTTCATCCATACTAATAGATCTGATACGTAAACAAAAAACTTATATGTGAATTATTAAACATGCGCATTATAGTTGTCTAACATTTTTAGTTAACGGGTTGTAGCTAAAAATTTTATCATGCATAATAAGACAATAGGCGGAAATTTTGTCAGTAAGATCCTCATGTAGTTCAAATTCAATTCTCATTACAATGGGGCCTGTTTCGATTGTTTCTTTTTGATGTGAGCAATCAATGTATACTATAGGAGCATGGTCGTTGAATTCTTTTGGGGAAAATATTGGTTCGGGTGTTAGACCATAATATGACTTTTGGAATTGAGAAAACATTTCATATAATGATGCAAATTTATTTTTATCAAAGTCTAAATATAAGTCGTTGTAGGGATATCTCTCAGAATTTAAAAAAACTTTGATGTTTCGCAACTTGATATTAGAAAATAAAGACATGTCAGTTGTTGACTTATCTCTTAAATCTTTTTGGAAAAAAACTGCCACATGTCTCGGGGTATTGACCTTTGTAGAGGTTTTAACAGGCCAATTATGACGATTTGTTTTCAGTAGTTCCGGATACTCAATCAATTCCCAACTTCTAAACGCAATTGGTATATCAGTATTTTTATCAATTATTTTAGTAAGGGCTAATTCTTGAGGGATAGCTACTGATATGTGAGGAATATTCCAAGTTAGTTTGTTGAGTTGAATTTTTGGAGTTTCATCTACGGTATTGACTGTTGCATTTTTATCCGAATTATCTCGCACTAAAATTAGTTCTTGTTTAGCATTTAAAATTATTTTCTTATAATCTTCAAAAAATCCCATTAAAAATTTAAGCGGTATGCAAACATTAAATAATCCTGTGGCACTATCAATGACTTGTGAGTTTTCCATAGGGAACCAACCTGCGTTTTTAAGTCTATTGCATTCATTTTTATTATATGATAAATATCCCTTTACTGTTGAAGTTAACCCCACATCTCTAACTGAGTCTATAGTAACTCCGTTTAGCTGATAACGAATTTCTTTAAAAAGGAAAGCTATTCCATTGTTAATTAGTTTTAATGTGTTTGAAACTGTACCATCCCCTTTTGTTAGTTTACCCTCAATGTAAAGATAACTTTCGGAAGGTAAGGTATATTTTTCTATTTCATGTACAGGAATGATAATTTCATCATTATTTCCTAATTTTGAAGGTAAATATGGTTCGTAACCATGAAATTCTGAATGTACTATAGAATTATCTATGAATAGATCTTGTTTTACATTTAAAACATCCATTATACTAAAACCTTTAATCCTAAAGATTTTAAAAAGTTTTTATTTTCAGGTGTTATCCTTTGCGTGTTTCTATTTCTACTAATCCTTGGTTTACTATGTTTATTCTTCTTATAGTTTTTAATAACAACTTTCTTTCGTAAGTCTAAGGTATTTCTATTATAAAGAATAACCATTATACTTCCTTTACATGCAGTCTTACAGTCACTGTCTCGTTTCGGAAATCAACAATATTCAAGTCTTGATCAATTATTTTTATTGTTATTTTATCAATTACATTCACGGTGACAGGAAAATAAATAATATTTTGTGGGCTTTCTATTATTTTGTATCCTGGACTAACATTAGGGAAAAACTGATGAATAATATGAACAGGTTTTCCGTTCAGATAAGAGCCCTCAGCAATACTGCAATCTATACATAAAGAATTGACTTTTATAATCTCTGCAGGATTTTCCGATATCCTTGGAACTTGGTCACCTGATACTACCCCATTATTAAAACCTAATATTTTTCCTATTGTTCCTTTTTTAAAAATAATATCAGTAGAAGTTACAATTGTGGATTTTAATGTGTTATTATTTGCATATAGATTAAATGAAATATTTCTCTTTAAAAACTCTGTTTGTAAATATTTATTGATATCAGACATTTCATAACTACCTGTTGGAATTGTTAAAAATTCACCACTCTTCCCAAAATAAATCTTATTATTCTGTTCATCTATATTTGGTATAGCATTAAATGTTTCAAAATTTGTGAGACCAACAACATAGGATGTGTTGGTATTTAAGTAAATAGGCGGATGAAAATCTGCTTGAAGTATGGCGGAATTAGCAGAAAGGGCTATAGTAAACGACATGATGGTTACAATAAGAATAAAATTTAATTACAGTAACGTATTATTATAAATAAATTGTAAAGATAATTGACCGCAAGTTGAAGTGTCATATGATTGATATTTATTATAGTTATATTTAATATTGTTTTTGCTACCATCGCTTAAAAAATAATTTATGACTTCTGTTGGAGGTCGCAGATTTCCAAAACTATCAAAGTAATTTATGTTGTTATTGTTCTTGATATATGCAGTCCAATGAGTGCCTTTTCCCAAATAATCATCCAAATTAATAATACCTGTTTCATGAGTTTTAATCATTTTTGGTAACTTATTTCTCATAAACACACCTCTAAAATTTGGTAATTTTAATAAATTGGCATACTTTAATAAATCTACATTTGTCAAAGGTCTAGTAAGGGGTAGCAATTTTAACAGTTTTTTGAATGGGGTTTTAAATACAATCCACACCCTTTTTTATAGGGTTGAAGATAAAGACCATTTCCGATGGATATTTTTTCCATAATCTGATTATGGCGTTTTTGTTCATTTAGTTTATTTTGTGCATTTTTAGCTGCATTAACTGCTTGTGCAATACCAGCAGCACCACCACTTAAAGCTCCCAGGGCGGATAATCCAGCAAAAATAGGTATTAAAGGTAAAAGTCCTCCGGTTTTCGGAATTGGAATTATTCTTTGCTTAGGTTCCCCAATTTTTAATTTTGTTTTTTTAATTGATGATAAAGCATTTTTAGCAGCGCCTTTTATATTACTAAATTTTTTCCCAACCATCCCTTGACGTGCTTTTCTTATAACATTGTTGAAAGATATTTGTCCTCCTTTTTTGCGTTTCTGACTTCTTCTTTTTCTCAATCCCATACCAAGCTTGGTTTTTGCTTTCATTATTCCTGTTACAGCTAAAGACGTCAATTTTTCATCCAAGTTTGAGTCTGAAGCTTTGAATCTATTAAAAGCTTTTTTAGCTAAAATCGTATCCGCCTCGTGTCTTCGTCCTAAATCCGTATATTTCGAATAAGCTATATCGTGTTCTTTACAAGCTTCATCTAACTGATTTATCCCTTTGTCTCCTCGAGCGAGCCTCTTTTTCAATTTTGTACCAGGACCACAATAATTATATGATGGGATATTTAACTCTACAGGTAATTTATTAATTATCGTATTGAGTAAACCACTACCTTTCGTTCCACGTTCCTTGTGTCGAATGTTAGTACTCTTATTATGCTTAATCATTATATAAGTGATTATCAAATAAGATGTTCTTACTTAAATACTGGTACTCAAACAATGAAGATTGAAAAACAAGATTTTTCTCTACCAATTAAAAATTTTGATTTAAATGAAGACAATTATCAGAAACATGGAAAATTATTTGGGGGAAACTGTAAACGTGGATTGATTGTTGGTGCTTCGGGGTGTGGGAAAACAAATTTAATTATATCTCTGATTACAAATATAAATGGAATAAGATTTGAAAATGTATATGTCTATTCAAAATCGTTGTATCAACCAAAATATGAATATTTGAAAATCCTTCTGGCACCACTAAAATGTATAGGTTATTTTGAATCCTCAAATGCAGAAGATATTGTTTCACCAAATAAAATAAAACCAAATTCAGTAATTATTTTTGATGATATTGTTTGTACCAACCAAAGTCTAATGAGAGACTATTTTTGTTTCTCAAGACATAAAAATACAGACTGTTTCTATTTATCTCAAACATATTCATCTATTCCTAAACAACTTATACGAGATAATGCCAACCTTTTAGTGATTTTTCAACAAGATGCTACCAATCTGAAACACATATATGATGATCATGTAAATAGCGATATATCTTTTCAAGAGTTTAAAGATTTATGTTCAATGTGTTGGCAACATAAATATGATTTTCTGGTTATAGACAAAGATTGTTCTGTAAATAATGGTCGGTACAGGAAAGGATTTGATTCTTTTATTTTTTTGTAAAGTATATAACTATTGAACAAAATCATAATTTTGTAGTATATAACCTAACTTTCCTTTGTAAAGATGAATGAAAAAACAGTTAAAGAATTAATAAAAACTAGAAAAGCTGTTAGACAAAAGTATAAAGCTTTAAAATCAGATTTATCTGATACAGAAATTCGTAGGGAAAAAGAATTTAAACCAATCACTCAACCTTTACAAGATTTAATTAGGTCAATTAAAACAGAACCATTTATTAAAAAAGAAAGCTATTCACCACAAGAAAAACTTCAATTCCCTACTCCATCAGTAGTCCCAAGAAAATCAAATATATTTAACAAATATCTACCATCAAATGTATCATTTCTAGAAGATGATGATGTATTTTGGGAAAATCTACCAGAGTCTAGTAGGATAGAAACAAGTGGA
Source organism: Polydrusus cervinus (assembly GCA_935413205.1). NCBI lineage: Eukaryota > Metazoa > Arthropoda > Insecta > Coleoptera > Curculionidae > Polydrusus > Polydrusus cervinus. Next base: position 79,244,475 of record OW284511.1, read on the forward strand.
GAAACAACAATTGAACCTACTATAGAAAATATACGCCAAGATGTATTAAATTTAACAAGAACACCTGCTTATGCGGAATACTTGGATGCATATGATCCGTTAGTAAGAACGTTTGTGGATGGGTTAATTAAAGACACTGAAGACTCATTTGACACGAAATATGGATTCAGACATGATATAAATACAGAGAAATATCAGATTGCCAATTCTGACGTAGATTTCATAGGAAAGGATTTTAAAGTGGAAGGTGTAAGATATGAGGGGACGGTTGGTTTGTATGAGTTACTCTTTAAAAAACAACCGGTTGGTTATACGCCAAAAGATTTGGATAATTATATGGATGTTTTGAAGAGGACAAACGCTTATAGACGAAATTTTGACCCCATTAGTCAAATTCAAGGGTCAACTGATAAAAAATACTTAACAATAATTAAGCCGTATTTAGTGAAAAAAGGACTATTGAAAACATCTAGCATATCTTCAGAACCTAGTTATGTTTCAGTTATACCTGGAACATCGAGATTGTTACCACCACAAAGATCGCGTTCTACGAGGTCTGGTAAATCTTCAATCGGAAAGGGAATATTGATGAACTTATCAAACAAGAAGTTAGATTATGTTTATTATGATGATTTAAACGAAATAATTAATAGGTTAAAATTATTAACATCTTCACAATTAGCGGGTCACTCAGGACATCAAAACGAAATTACATCAATATTAACTGAGTTAAGAGAAGCAAAAATAATTCAATAAATACATATAGTCACACATATATTTTTCATTCCATCTCCAACTATGACAATGTCGATTGATAAGTTTGGTTCTCATATATTTGGGAAAGATAATCAATTTAATTCTTCAACAAATAGTGTTGAAAATAATCCCATAAAAATTATTGATCTTTCAGAAGTAAACCTCTATTATAATTTAGTTTTACCTTTTGTCGGAAGGTTTAATTTCTACACTGATGTAGATGATGATGCGTATCAATTATTGCAAAATAAACAACGAAGTTACACATTCCCTATAGAATCTGCAACAATCGTAGGAGCTGAATTCCCTAAAAAATATATTCTTCTAAAAATTAATGGTGAGCAAATCACTAATCCCATAGATTGCAAATTAAAAAAGGGAGATTTAATTTCATTCCATCACACAACTCATGGAACTGAGACGGAATTTTATGGCGAATTGTTATTAAAATGTCAGGTTGCAGTAGAAAAATAAGCAGTTCCTAATTATGGGTGCAGAAACCAACATAAAAAAACATTTAGTCAATGAACTACATAAGCCAGCAAGAAAAACTTATAAACGTCGTAATGTTATTATTAAAAGTTTGAATGATTTGTGGCAAGCAGATTTGGTTGAAATGTTGCCTTATGCAAAACTGAATAAAGGGTATCGCTATATTTTAGTTGTGATAAATACATTTTCTAAGTTTGTTTGGGTTCAACCCGTTAAACGAAAAACTGCTGCAGAAGTAACTTTAGCTATGGAAAATATTTTAACCATTGCGAAAACTCCACCAAAAAACATTCAAACAGATCAAGGAAAAGAGTTCTTTAATTCCACCTTTGCTAAATTAATGCAAAAATATAAAATTAATCATTACAATACATACTCTAATTTAAAGGCAAGCATTGTTGAAAGAGTCAATAGGACGTTAAAAAATTTAATGTGGAAGCAATTTAGTATGCAAGGAAATTACAAATGGTTAAATATTCTAGATGATATTATTTTCAAGTATAATACAACTAAACATGGAACCACAGGAATGAAACCCATAGATGTCACTGAAAAAAATGAAAAAGATGTTTTGAAATCAACTTACACTAAAATAAAAACCATTGACCCATCCAAATCAAAATTTAAGAAGGGAGATTATGTTAGAATCAGCAAATTTAGAGAAGCTTTCCAGAAAGGATATACGCCTAATTGGTCTAATGAAATTTTTAAAATTATGGAAATTAAACTAACCAATCCAAAAACTTATTTGTTAAAAGATGAGAGAAATGAAGATATACTAGGGTCTTTTTATGGAGAAGAATTGCAGAAGGTCAAATATCCAGACGTATATCTTGTTGAGAAGGTTTTAAGAAAAAAGGGCAATAAAGTATACGTTAAATGGTTGGGGATGGATAAATCCCACAATACATGGATATTAAAAAGCGAATTAGTTTAATTATTTATATTTATTTAAAAAATAAAAAAATTACATAAAACGTTCATTGTATATTTTATTTCTATGATTTTGCTCCAAAACAAAACTTAAATTATTTTCTGCATATTTCAGTCTATTTTGGAAACGATATCTATCCAAAATATGCTTCTCGTAATCACTATCCCTTGCTTTCCTATAGGCATAACTCCAGACAAATAACGTGAAAATCTTATTCTTTTTTTCATTAAAATTAACGGTTTTTTTTATGTTTTCCATTTTTTTATTAAATAGGTAGTGTTAGACACTGATACAAACTAAATGATGACTGTAAATGGTTTGTGTGCTATTTAAATAACAAATATTTTTTTTTAATTATAAATGCTTACTATCCCACTAACTTTAATAAGACTGCGTTAGTGTGTTGCCTATTTTCACCCATTTCGGGTGTAATTAACTCTTTTGGAAATAAAAAAGTGGTTGATTCACATTCATTTATTACAACAAAGAAAATATGTATACAAAACTATCCAAAACTATTCAAAATTTGTATAATAAAAAAACAAAAAAAATTGTATTTTAGTAATAAAGAGACATTAATAATAATAATAATAATAATTGTTTTTATTGTTGAAATATTAGTAAAAATACAATTAATCATTGCAATTACAACAACACATACATTTTTTCCAACAAGGGCAGAGTTCGCACTCATCTGTCGAGACAGTGAGCAGCGCTTTTACACACATTCTTCTTCTGTAAAAAAATTTAAAATTTTATATATATTTTTTTAATGTTTCTATTAAATGTTTCGATTAAAGATTTGAAACAATCGTCTTTGGTCGATCATTCCTTGGAAATGGTCTCTAATTGCTTGCTCACGTCGATGAAGCACATCTAAGATGTTGTTGCAATTAGTGACCATTTCTAAGAAATGATCTAGACGCTGTTCCACGCGACCTCGGGTCACTCTAATTTCGTCGAGACTCAAGTCCCTGTCTATAATTATTAACGCCTCCTCTTCAAAGTCTATTTGATGTTGTTGTTCATCGAGCATTTCTACATCGTTCATTATTAATTCTTCTTCGACGTTCTGGATGATAACTGGAACGTCCTGGTTCTCTTCTGGAACGTCCTGGTTCTCTTCTGGAACGTCCTGGTTATCTTCTGGAACGTCCTGGTTATCTTCTGGAACGTTCTGGTTACCATCCTGAACGTTCTCGATCCCATTTTCGATGTTTTGGATAATTTCTTCGACGTTCTGAACATTTTCTGGAACGACCTGGATATCGCCACCAAGGTTGTTAGCATCTACTATATTACCAGCATAGGGAAACTCTGGAAGTCCATCAATACCCCAAAAATCAGCCTCGAATTCGCCAGGTTCTTCTACTGGTAGTTCAGCGTGAATTAAATTTTCTATAGCGTCATCAAGTTCATCTCTTGCAGGCACTAATACCACGTTTTCAATAATATTAACTCTATTGGTTAATCTTAACATTTCTGTAACGGATGGTTTGGAATACATTTTTTCTTTGTTGTACTAAATGAATGTGAATGAGTTGCTATACCAAAATGTGTGCCTTTTATTTAAAAATATCCCATTAAGATATGCAAATTTCCCCCAGACTTCGTCGTTTTGGTGCCTTGATTTATTGCTGTGCAACATAAGAATAACTTGATGATTTAAGTTTCATTATAGGATAAAATATTATTTTTTTATTACAAATTGTGCCTCAGCAATTTTTTAGAATTTACTATTTATTTTTCTATTTTTTTAACAAGCTTGAGTTTACTAAAATCGGATAAGTCGTTTAGAAGTTACAACAATTTAAATGATTATACTTTCAATAGCTTCCAAAAAAATCGTATTAAGGTTGGTATACCAATAAGACTTAAACTAAAATAATGCAGAATTGTCTAAGCTTTCTAATAATGATATCAAAAGTGTTCGTGTTTGAATTTTCCTAGAAATTTAGATTTTTAATAATTAATGTTCAATTGTACCCTCTTGCGACAAATTGCAGAACTTAAAAATTATTTCAATCATATTCTCTTGGTCACTTTAATGCTAAATATTTTTGAACCACCCGATAGGTATATTATTATTATTCATAAAAAAATTTATTTTTCCTTTTAAACAAGCTTAAGTTTACTAAAATCGGATTAGTGGTTTAGAAGTTACAACAATTTAAATATTAACACTTTAATTTGCATATCCAACCCTTATTAAAGTTGGTACGTCAATGAGTCTTAAACTAAAATAATGCAGAATTGACTAAGCTTTCTAATAATGTTATAAAAAGTATACCTTTATATTCGAATTTTCCGAGAAATTTAGATTTTTAATAATTAATTTTCAATTGTACCCTCTTGCGACAAATTGCAGAACTTAAAAATTATTTCAATCATATTCTCTTGGTCACTTTTATATATAAAATTTTTTTCCCCAAGTCTTTACATGCAATTGAAAAAACAGTTATGTATATTATAAGTCACCTGGTATATCCACCATTACATTTTATTTTTCTTTTAAAACGGAAATACTAATAATAATAAAGAAATTTAAATTTAATTGCTTGTTCGACTCGAAGCGAAAGTCTAGGTCACGCACGGCAATTTGTTTTAACTTTACACATCTAAAGCGATGATTTTAGTCAGTTTATTGTGACAGTGACCTGTGTATTATTATTAGATTTTCCAGTAAATTGGGTAAGTAACTAGTTATAATGATTTTTTGTTATTTAATGTATGTAAAAGCCTTATTTGTTATTACAACTATGCTTTATATCCCAATATAATACGTGGTTTTAATTCCAATTCAGCGTTAACCCAGATTAAGAAAACATATGGAAACTTTTTTATCTTAAATTTTAGCGTAATACGAGGTTCGTAAAAATCATAATTATGGTTTATTATAAATTGTTATCACCAATTCGTATGTACATTGTATAACAGTACATTTATGTCATAAGATAGAAATCTTAAGTTGAAGGTTTCATTTTTACGCTAAAATAGATTTAAAAACACTAAATCTGGACAGATATTGTACAAGGTGAGTCATGGAAGTAAAGTTCATTTTTTCCTTTTTGTATTTAGAAATATTATCTAATTCTAAATATAAAAAGTTGTAGAGATTTTTAAAAATCAGGTTGAAAATATATGTAATATTTATATAAGATATTATGGATAGATGCGTAAAGTGCAATTACATTATTTACTGTCAATATCATAATATTAGCAAAATATATTTTCTTATTTAGACTCTATTGCAGTTGATTAGAGCAGAGATTGTAATTGACATTATTAATATTCATGTGAGATGCAGAGAAACATTACATCCTGTTAAAAATCCTTGAAATTTTTTATTTTAAACCAGTCATATAAAATATTTTCGATTAACGTCTTTCTAAGTACCTAATATACAGTACCAGACACATTATTTTTGATTAATGTTTATCCTGGTTTTAAAATACACAGCATATTCCCTTGAACTTTTTGTTTACTTGATTTTAGAATGTAAAATGTCATTTGAAAAACCTATGGTTTTTTTTAAAGTGGTTACATAATATTTTCGATTAACGTCTTTCTAAGTACCTAATATACAGTACCAGACACATTATTTTTGATTAATGTTTATCCTGGTTTTAAAATACACAGCATATTCCCTTGAACTTTTTGTTTACTTGATTTTAGAATGTAAAATGTCATTTGAAAAACCTGTGGTGTTTTTTTTTTAAAGTGGTTACGTAATCGGTCAATGTCTTATTATTTTTCAAGGGTATTAAAAAAACCCAACAAATTAAACTCTGTTTAATTATCCTTGAACCTTACATTGTCTAGACACATTAAATTCTAGTTTTTTTATGTTGGCAAAAAATAAAACATATTTTTTTTTCAGTATTAAAACAATTTTTATTTCTTATAACATAATTTCATTTATGGCTTTTTGACAATAAAAACAATTTTCCTGCGCTGGCGCAGGACCATCAAAATGTACCCTTGCCTCTAATCGATTATAGTGTACATAGCAGGGCACCCTTATTTGAAGCCTTATATTATTTTTATAACTTTTTGGAAGGTTTGACCAAATCTCTAAAAGTTGAAAGGGTGTTGCATGTTTTATGAAATATTCTAGAGGAATCAATTGTAGTTCTTCACTAGTCATGTCCATAAATTCCTTTTCGCCATTTAAGTGGGCTAATATAACTGCAACGGCAGGGCAACAATTCCTTTTGTGTTCGCAGGATTTTTCATCCCTGGATGCTTCTAAACAAAATGTACACATTATATTTAGATGTTAACGGAATTTTTTGAACGGATTTGTTTGGAAAAATAAATTTTCTTTTTTTAATCGTCTTAAGGGATGTAATTTTATATGCATCAACTTCAGACGAATGGTACTGCTATAATCCTTATAGATTTCTGATATTTAAATATGTATAGAGTGAAGGGATGGGGGGATACATGTGTGGGAAGGCTGGGGGGATATATCAATGGCGATGGATATATCCATATATCCCAGTGGTCTCAAATCAGGGAAACACACCTAATGGTTTTGCGCAAGTTGGGCACTGCATTTTTCTTGTATGTTTTGAAATCGCAAGCGTTCTTGTTCTCTGAATTTTTTCTTAGCACTTTTTGATAATTTTGGATGGGGTGTCCTAATTATCAAATTTTTTAAAACATATTCTGTCGGGTTATAACTTTCACAAGGTTCCGTATCCCACGATAAATCTATTGGTACTGGTAAAGCCATAGTAAACTTTTTGGTTTAAATAAAATTGGAACTTAGCAAATATATTATTTTTAAGAACGAGGGTGTGGGGATAGTGGCGGGGGTGAGAGTGGCGGGATAGTTGCGGGGTGAGAGTGGGGGGATACATGTGTGGGAAGGCTGGGGGGATATATCAATGGCGATGGATATATCCATATATCCCAGTGGTCTGAAATCAGGGAAAGACCTCTACTTAGGTACAAAAGAAAACTTTTTAATTACACAGTAAATCACGTAAAAACGATATCTATAACCATAAGTTTCGCGAAGTCTCAAAATAAATACCTTAAAGTTAGGTGAACCAATAATGCTAAATCAATGGTGCATACAACTGATCTATTTTTAACTTGCCGTTCATCACAATGTAAATTGTTACATGCTGTTTGCGTGACTGACGTCACGTAACCATAGCAACGGTAAATATATCAAAGCCATATTGGGTGTTGGGTCTTCACTGGCTTTGAGCTAACGGACACGGTCGGCTGGAGCGCGCAAAATGAACGAGTGTTTGTAATTATTGTCCATCAGAGTTAACCGTGGCCCTATTATGCATAGCTACATTCGGATTAAATAATAATGTTAATTCGAACATAATTTTTTTTAAGGGCTAAATTCGTAGCTGTATTGGTACATTAATATTTAGTATTGTTGAAAAACTTGCCTCCTAGTTTTATTTATTTTTTGGTAAAGAAGCCCCTTCACCTACTTCACCTGACAAGCCGCCGATGATTAAGTGTTATACATGGTTAAAATTAGGGCTTCTAGAGATTTCAAAAAAAAAGAATAAAAAACGTAGGTCCGTATTAAAAAAATAAAAGTTAATAACAGTTCCACAAAAACGAAACGTTGTATCGAAATTCTAAAAACATATATTGTATTTACTTTTCGGTGCCGGTTAAAATAAGACAGATAAATTTAAAAAACCAAAACTCAAATTTTTAGTGTTTTTCGAATATCTCGAAAAAAATTTACTGAGAACAAGTCGGATACCATTTGATAACTTTTTTCGATGTAATACTATTTAATCATTCTAACTTTTTCCTTAAATACCTAGAAAAAGTCGAAGAGTGTTTCTTAAGACAACCATCCAAGATATTTTGGGGCTAGCGTTTAGAATTTTGTTATTCGAAAAATTTTCGAGTATTTTTAATTTGTGGGAACGGGATGTAATTTCTGAGAAACGTTAACAATATTTCTCAAGGCAATAACGGTGAAAAATATATTTTGAATAGCTCGACGTTTAGAGGTGCCTCAGAATTTTTTTAAAATCGAAAATTAAAAACATTGTTCCACCCTAAACATTTCGCTCATCCAGCCCCTAAAATCTGGCTACGCCACTGTATACTTGGTTAAGGATTATGTTTCTTTCCGAGCATATTTATGTATGTTTATTAATCGCAGTTTAAGGACAGTTATGTTATTATAATTTTTCGCAAAGACCTTTGAATAAATATAAAAAACGTATCATTAATATGACGCAATATATCAATCATTTAATTAATGTTTTACTATTTTTTTATTCCCACGAAATAAACTTTCAGAAAAACCTTAAACACATGCATACACTTAATTATTTTTTGTTATATAACTTATTAAATATTCAGTTATAAGCTTATTTTCTGAAATCCTGAGACGATGATAATGCAAGGTCAATTAATAAACTAATAATAATGCAAAAGGTGGTAAGAATCAATGTCTGTCAACTTAATTTTTTTAATTTAATTGGTTGCCCGTGACTATATGACCTATAGCGAATACAGGGGGGCAGACAATTTCCCTATATTATAGCAATAAAGTTCCACTCTTCGTTCCTTAGTTTATCGTTGTCAGAGAAGGATCTCTGAATCTTTCACACGAGTAATGTATACTATTTTTCCTACGACCACAAAGAATCATTAAAAAGCCTTTGATTTGTGAAAAAAATATTTCAACACTAGTATTTAAAAAAATATGTCAACACTAGTGTTGAAATTAGCATAGGTACTTAAGATTATGTTCCACTTAGTATTTGGTTTCATAGTTTATCAATAGGCTTTTCCTTTATTTGTTGTTTAACTTATTCATTTTTTTCATATTTTATATATCATAGGAAGAGCTAATCCTGGATTGACTTCTAGATTAACCAGAATGAAAAATTTTTAATTTAATCAAGGAAAGATGCATTAAACATAAATTTAGAAAATCCACCCACAAGGAAGATTTCAATTCAAAATAATTCTATAAATTATTTAATGTTTTTATAAAAAAAAAAAAGCAAATGTTTCTGGGGATGGGGTTTGAACCTGTGACCTTGCGATCTGTAGGCTAGAGCTCTATTAGTCTACGCTTTGGCTACCGATAAGATTTGTTGTTCAATATATGACACTCTCTTTAGCGCGATTTGTTTTTTTCTGGTAATAGATTTTCCGGTATATAATTAACATTTTTTATAATTTCAGATGGCGTATTTTCACGCTCTACTTCTGAATCACTCGACAAATATATAATAAATAAGTTAAACACTTTACAATGACTGCTTTCTAAAATTTGTTATTTTTAATAAATAGGGGTTATCTGTCAAATTGACACCATATGTTTAAATTAAATACTGTGCCTTGTATTTCAACACTAGTGTTGAAATATTTTATTTCAACATGCGTGTGTTATACGGCGCTTTCTAGCCAAATTAATCTAGACTTCAAACTTTCACATGACAGTTTGACAAAGGCAGCATCAAAATTTATAAAAGGTTTTGATTGGCGTGGATTCCCAATGAGCCAAGACTTTGATTTTTAGGACCAATGGAATGACGTACCAAGTCTATGTATCGTGGTTTAGATAATTGAGATGTCTCTCACAGGCATTAGATATAATAAAATAGTGTATGCACATGGTGTCTCAAATTCTGGGATCTCGGAAAGTAAAAGAGATACGAACAAGTTAATATTGTGGGAAAGTTGCCATCTTTTCCAAATTTCAAGTAAGTACCTACTTTTTGGAGATATCTGGGAAAAAACAAAATTTGTTTTAATTTTTCCTAAATTTATTTAAGAGAAATTATGAAATAACACAAAACATTTTCTTCTCTACGAAAAAGCATTATCAGTTTTTGAATCCGACTATTCGATGTTTTGGTCAACTTCATTTTTTTAAATACGAACCTGGACTTTCACTTCATATTTCAAAAGAGCTCGTTATTCTAAAGACAGATATGTATATATCATACTTGCTATGCTATTGAACGTTTTGTCGAAAAATTATCATCAAACATACTTTTATCTGCCTTCATATTTAATACGAGAAATTCAGACAAAATTTAAATAATAAATTAAAGGTCACTATGAGACAAAACTTTATACGCCAAACCATTATGGGGTGTTTCAATGGGGGGGGGGGCTGAATGGGCGTAACTAGGACATTTATTTCATGATATTGTACCTAGTAAAGTAGGCGGAAAAGCGCCGTAGGCGAAAAATTTTCGGGGCCACGCCCAAAGTTCGTTTAAAATGCACCTAACTACTAGCAAATTTCATCAAAATTATTAAAATTTGTTTTTGTAAATGTTTTTTTTTACTTTTTTTTTATTTTCCTAGCTGGCTCTTTATTAAAAAAAACATTTTTTATTTTTGTGAAAAATATGAATATTGGTGTCAATCCAAAATTTTAACATAAGACGTATGTATGACTCTAACCAGCGTTTTTTGGGCTCGGTTTTTCATAATTAAAAATAAAGTAAATGTCGCTCTCCACGCCAAAATTGATGATTTTTTTAGAAATCATGTATTTTAGGAGCGTAGATCTAGGAGCAGTTTTTGGTGCAAATTCCTAGGTTTTGAAATACTGCTTCTTAAGTGCCGTTTCGTATATTCATAATAAAGCATTCTCGTTTCTTTCCGCACTATTTTTTTTTTATTATAAAGCATCACACTTCTTCAATAAAAAATGTTTTAATTAAAATTTTTACTTTAATTTTTTTCCTTAAAAATAAATACCTACCTAATTGCTTTTTGTTTTTGTTGTAAAAATATTTTATTGCATTGGGTTATATTTTTGTTGATTTAAAATGGCTCCAAAAGAGGGAAAACGGAACAGATAAGTATATAATAGAAAATACTATAAAGTATTACTCTTTTTACTCGTTTTCCTATAAAATTGTATCATAAATTGTATTGTATATAAAACAGGACTTTTAGAAGAAAACATTTAAACTAAACGTTTCCTACAAGACCTTTGTAATCTAAGCCAGAATACATTATTTAAAAATTTAAATTAAGAGTCCAAGCGTGAGACGAAAAATTAGGTTGCAATTAGACTTTTAGACCCCGAGCTCCTAGGCTCGGAAGGGGGGGGGGGGCGGCAGCCCCCCCTAAATACGCCACTGGGGTGTTTATTAGTTGGTAAAGTTATAGCTATTTTTTGCTTTTTATAGTATAAATATGATTTCAAATATAAAAAAGTGTGATTGAACACCAAATTTTTCAATTTTTCCACAATTTAAACTTGTCTGAATCTCTTATAGTTTTTGAGGTCCCAAAGATCCCTCGAGTTTGGGACACCCTGTACAGTATCATAACGATATCTTACCTATGTTTACTCACCATTATCAACAAACTTAACAAAACTGCTATTTGAAAGACTGGTGTCAAAATTTGCCATTAAAGGTGCAATGTATTGGGTAGCGGCCAGCCATGAATGAACATAGTTTCCTGTATAAAGAAATCCTCCTGTCGCAATAGTGACGTTTTTGATGTAATGTCCATAGAAAGGAAACTCAAATGATAGTTTTATAGTCTGAAAAAGAGAGGCATTTTAAATTGCTAATGTCAATCATGGTAAACTATTGTTTACACCATGGCCTTCTAGAATTTAACAAAGTGTGAGTTAGAAACTATAAGAGGTCAATTCATTTGAAAGGAGTGGGGAAATTCTGACTTTTACCAGGTTGATGACTTAGGTCGCCGTCCGCTACTACTCGTTGACTAAAGATACAAACCAACTGGTTAGCCAAGCAGCAAACCAAAATGATGCATTGTTTGACGATTTCACCAACTTTAGATTTTTGAAATAATTTACGGATTTTCTAATCTTACAGTAACTAAAAGATAGCAAAAAAATTAGTGTTTTTATAAAATTTTCGCGTCTTGCTGATAATTGATATCATTGTACTGAACCGTGTAGCCCTATGAGTTGTTTTTACGTTCTCCAGCACTTAAAGCGTTTCCTCCGAGGTTTCCTTGTTTTTTTTCTGTTCGGGAATTCTAACAGCAGAAAACAAACCGTTTACTGCTTTATAAAGACACCGTCACCGTTCTATTTTGCTTCCAAAACATACAAGATAGTCGCAAAACAGTACTATACGGTCTGCACTCCCGAAGTTGCTGGACCAGACGCTGGATGTAGGTGCTTCGCGGAAGAATCGGAGAAAAAAGTATTTAACTACACCACATAGTGTTCTGTGCACGACATCCTAAACATGTTCTTCAACATTCCCAACCTCTACCCTTCTAAACTATTCTTTGCGGAGTAAAAATTGAGAATAAACTGATAATTTTTTTAATTGTCTGTAACACGTTTAAGTAAACAAACATATGAGGGAATCCAAACCAGGTGATTCAATATGGCGGTTGGCAAAAAGCATTAAATGCCATCAGCAATATTATTTTTATGGTTACGTGTACCAATTACAAAGCAGTATTTGCCATCCAGTCGTCATTTTGACACATCGTTGGATTGCCTAATTAGGGAATCCAAACCACGTGATTCAATATGGCGGTTGGATGGCAAAAAGCATTGAGTCACCAGTTAAATGCCACCAGCAACATTATTTTAATGGTCACGTGCACCAATTACAACGCAGTATTTGCCAGCCAGCCGCCATTTGGACACATTTTGGATTGGATTGCCTAATAGTCATATAACACTAACCTTAAAATATTACCAGCCCGATGTGTATTAAGCAATCCAACGATGTGGCCAAATGGCGGCTATATGAATGACTATATAAATAATATTGCTGGTGACATTTAACGGGTGGCTCAATGCTTTTTACCATTTTCCGAAACTTTTAGTTATACGAAAATGAAAACTAATAATCGCTAAAGGTGAATTATTATTTTACAACCCCTATAAATCCGTACGCCAATAAGTTAACTAAAATTTTTAGCAATTAAAAAATGCTCCCTAAGATTACACGAAACCACACTAAAATTCAAAATAATCAATTCAGAAATACCGAAAATATAAGCTTGTTTCCATTATAAGTGGGACATTCATAATAATTGCGAAATATATTTTTATTTTAAAGATTTAAGGTTAATAATTGTCTTGCATTTTTTTGAGTTGAAATCGATTGAAAAAATAAATAATTACTAAAAAACAAAAAAAAATAAAATAAAAAAAGTTTTGTCCGAAGCGAGGTTCGAAACCGCGACCCTTAGTTCCAAAGTGGAGAGCCTATACCCCTACGCCAGAGGCGCTTTCTAAAAAGCAGGTTCAAATGCGTTATATGACTAAATGCAAGAAATTATTGTAAAAATAAATTGAAACTGTTTAAAAATACCTTCTCAGCAATGGCTCAGCTAAGGTACTAGGCAAACAATAGTTATGATCTATAATTAATTGTTAGTTATAGTCTAAAACAGAATATCATACGTTTATGAATCAAACATTGGCTGAATACGTCTCTGTCGAAATCTGGGAAAATTTTGAAAGTCCTAATCAGCCGGCCGAGGTTATATATCTGGATGTCAAATGTAGAAAAACGAGTTCTCTCGTGAATATTTCTTTATAAAGATTTGTAAAATGACGGCACCTGCCAACAAGTCTTTGATGCTACCAACCAAGATAATTAGTTTTTTATTTATGTCAATTCACTTTGGAAATTCAATAAACACCGTTCAATAAAAAATGTGATATTTTAAAGACGCATTCAAAACAAGTACTAACGAAATATAAGGAACCATAATATAAAATATACTTACAGCTGCTCTTCTGTGAGAATTTGATAATAATTCGTTGACCTTAAAGGAACTGCGATCTGGCAACTCAACCCAAAGAGATTTTCCAATTTCAGGATTATTGTAGGTCGTACTATTGTAAAATATGTGTGTGTCCTAAAAATATAATATACACAATAACAGATTTAAAAAAGACCATAATACTCAATGAACACCCCCTTCTATTTTATTAAAATATTCTAGATTTATCCCCTAGTATTCTGTGGTTATTATCTGTTATGTACAAAAATAAATTATAAAATGACAGTAGACAAAACGTAAATTAAGAAGACATCTATTTTTTATGAAAAATCAAATAGGTAGTCTAAAAAAAATGACGAGCGCGTTAAATTCACATGACATTGTTTTAGCTTACCCAACATTATATCAGTGTACAATTCATATCACGTGGCGATTTCCTATTTGATACCATGTAAACACCGATTTAATTACTTATAAATATTAAAGCTTTGATTATAGATACAGTTTGCTTTTCTGCATTTAAATAATAAAAATCTTAAATGGACAATGCATTTACATAATAGTTCTGTTTTAAGATAAATCATTTTGTATTTATCAATTGGCATGCGTTTTACAATTTTATTTAAATTTTTTTTAAGGTATACAGGATATTGCATAATTCAGGCTGCAGTAGCGTTTTTTAAATTTAATAATACAAAGGACCTCTCACAAAGCTTATGGAAAATGGCTTTCGGCTATTTTTTTTGAATTTTTAGTATCTTGTAGATCTTGACGTTCTGATTAAAAGTGTCCACGGCCGTAATCCAATACTATGACTAGTTTTTGAGTTATGACCTTTTAAAGTTGGCAACTTCTTACTTGGAGATTTTATGAGATTTTACTTGTTTCTTAGAAACAATCAACTTTTTTATTTGTTTTATTGGTGGAAAATTAGGTCTTAAGTTGTTTTCACTTATATGCAAATAAAATATATACAGGATGTTAAATAATTTATAGGCGAATTAAATAATTAATACTATTTACAAATTATGAAAATCCAAAAAAATATTATTACCCATTTTTTGAATTTCGAAAATAAACGCCTAGATTTTGTTCACATTTTAATATCTTGTAGTGCCAGGCTATATAGGAAAATAAATGGGCATAGGTTGATGTAGAATGTAGAGTATATTGCCTGGTATTTTATTTCTCAAAAAAAATTAAAATTCACCTGACAATGTAATAAACGACTTTGACATGTAATCGAGAGGTTCTGGGTTCGATTCCCAGCGGAGGCATAAAACTTTTTCAATTTTAATCGAGTCTGTACGCCGGCAAAAACATTTTTCAATTTAAAAATTATTTACAGACGCCAACATAACTACTTTAAACCTATTTACGGCTAGATGTCACTGTTCAGAGATCTCTTTCTGATTCCGGCTAATAAGTCAAAGTCAAAGTTTTATTTGCTACTTACACAAAAGGTTTATAGCACGTCACAAAAAAAAATATATAAATAAATATAATCATACATTTAGGGTAAAATAACATTACTTATAATAGAATACAAACAAATTATGCACAAATACATATATAAAAAATAATGATTAGAGATGGAGAGACATAGCTGGCAAAACCACACCAATGCACAGCTTTCAGGCAAACGCCTACCAGGAAGCCACAAGGTACTCATTCAAAGAGTAAAAGCAGTGACTCAGCAAATGTTGTTTTACATATTTTTTGAATCGGATATCATCGAGGGCTCGGTACCGTCTCGGGATCTTATTATATAAATTATAATTAAGAGAGTTGTTTTTTGATTTACTTAGTCTGAATCGGTGCGGGATTATCTTGTCTGAGCCTCGAGTGTTGTAGCTATGAACATCTGAATGCCTAGTGAGTTCATCCCTACGCGAGTGTAACTTTAATACCGTTTGAAAGATATAAATACTAGGGAGCGGCATTATACCAAATTTTTTGAAAATGGGCTGACAGTGTTCTCTATTGCCAACGTTAGCCATAAGTCTTACAGCTCTTTTTTGTAGTCGAAAAATTTGTAATGCGTTTGTAGAGTTTCCCCACAGTACAGCACCATACGCAATGCGGGAATGAAAAAGACCGAAGTAAAGTGATTTTAAAACGTCAAATGTTACACATTTAAGCAAATTTCTAAGAAGGAATAGCGTACTCGACAGTCTTCGTCCCAATTCAGTTATGTGGGCCACCCAAGACAAAGAACTATCTAGTGATCCCCAACAACTTACATGTCTTGTTTTTAATTAACATTCGATTGCCAGCAACAACAAGCTCTTGAGTCTTATTTTTATTAAGCTGTAAGAAATTGGAAGAAAACCACTCCTCCGCGTCCTCCAGAAGCAGTTGTGAAGCTAACTCTAAATATTCCAGACTAGAAGCCGAAGTAATAAAAGAAGTGTCATCTGCATATACAGTCAAGTGACAAGTTCGTTGCATATAATAACACAGATCATTAATGTAAATGATAAATAGAAGGGGTCCAAGGACGGATCCCTGCGGTACTCCATAACTAACATTACCCAACTCAGATCTGACACCGTCAATTTCCACAAACTGCTGCCTGCCAGACAAATAAGATTTAATAAGGTCCAAGGGAATACCTCTTATGCCATAGTGGCTTAGTTTTTTCAGAAGGAGTTTATGACAGACACAGTCGAAAGCCTTCGTTAGATCACACAATGTTATTGATGATAGTTTAACGCTATATGTCGTCGATTTACGGATAAAAGAAAAATAGATCTTAATGTTCAGTGGTAGTGAGTGAGTTCCCTTTCCCCTTTTATAACACCCTCACCGATCTGTGAATCACAGGAGATTCCAGGCTATTACTACTTACATAAAATTGAATAAGTTATATGACCGAAGTTAGTGAGAGAATTTAATTTTTATTTTATACTTAATTGATTTATTAATTTACTATCCAAGCTGTAACACTTTTTTTACAATAATAATTTTTTAACGCATTCGTAGATTTGCAGAATTATCCAGTTATAATAATTTACTTTAGTAAAAGCTTCTAAAAATAAGACAATTAAAAAAAAATTTTTATTAAATGATAAAATACTATTGTTAAATTATAAATTATTTTTTGATAGAATTTTCACCGTAGCTCTTATACAAGACGCATTTAAACTACCTTAGGCTCCTAATATTTTTTTTTGTTTTAATCTTATTAATATATTTTTTTATTTACTGTAAAGTTCTTGAACAAAAGCATTTGAAATGTCTTTATGTCTGGTAAATAATATTTTATTTTACAAACGGACAAAAATGACAATTTATTAGAACCTGAAGGTAGTTTAAATGCATCTTGCATAAGAGCCAAGGTCAAAATGCTACCAAAAAAATATTTTATAACTTAACGATAATATTTTGCCATTTGATAGAAAAAACATTTTTAATTTTCCTATTTTTAAAAGTTTTCACTTGTGTATTATAACTGAATCATCCTGTATATCTAAGATTAGAATGTGTTAACAAATAACACTGGTTAACAAGATTTTTGTCCCAAGCGCAAAAATGTCTGATTTCAATATAATTTTGCATGCTGAAATCAATCATGTTTTCAGAATTTCTCCATCACCCTTAGTTTTTATGTTCCAGTATATGTGATTATTTACCTATAAAATGCACGCATAGGTCTGTACTATAAGAGTCATCTAACAAAAAACTTGTGTCAGGCATTGCTATTTTATTATTTGTGTATTGTAACAATAACTTGTTGTGACTAGAAATAACAAAGTGTGCTCTGTGTGTCACGCGGAACATGTCTTGGCTTGTTGAGACCTGCAAGCAGTTCCGAGTCCTACATAACATTTATTGTTGTTTTAGTTATCGGCTAGAGCTCGGTGAATGAACATATACGCAGACTTTTTAACGTTTTGAAGAATGTGCTGTGGTGCATTTTAAGCTATTGTAGTGTAACTCACCTGTAAAAATGCCAAGAAATTGTGTAAACCACCCGAACTCTTTTTGCTACATCTGCGGTGAATTGACATTTAAATCTCAAAAACGGTCTTTCACGCCTCTCGTTAATAAATGCTATGAACAGTATTTCAAGTGTAAAGTCGGCGATCAAGACAAAAGCTGGGCTCCCCATATTTGCTGTGTTACGTGTGTCAGACTTCTTACAGCGTGGGCAAAAGGTAAACGACATATGCCTTTTGCTATTCCCATGATTTGGAGGGAACCATCAGACCATATTACCGATTGCTATTTTTGTCTTACAAATATCAGTGGTATAACTTCTAAATCCAAACATACTGTTAAATATCCTCATATTCCATCTGCACTGAGACCAGTGCCGCACAGTCCGGAATAACCTGTGCCTGACCCCCACAAAATATGACACCGAGCGACGATGAAACTGCCGATGACGAAGTAAACAACGAAAGTTTTTCAGCCGAAAATATTGATCTGGATCCAACATTTACACCAGATTCGTCTTCTTGTGCGCCGCATCTTCTAAGTCAAGAAGAACTTAACGACCTTGTCCGAAAAAGCAGCATGGTTTTCTTTCAAGGACATTTGCAACGGCGTCTTGGGAAACGTAAATCCGAAAATTACGTAGAGAATGTTAACAATTTATTGGTCTCATATAAAGCCATGGGTTGCAACATGAGTCTAAAAATACACTTTCTTCATTCACACTTGGACTTTTTTCCGAAAAACCTTGGAGCAGTAAGTGACGAACATGGCGAGCGATTTCACCAGGACATTCTGGACATGGAGAAGAGATACCAAGGCAAATGGAGCCCCGCTATGTTGGCAGACTATTGCTGGACGCTGAAGAGAGATGTTTCTGATGCAAAGTACAGTCGAAAGTCATATATGACCACATTTTCTAAGTAAATATATCACTTTGTACTTTATTTTTTCATAACTTATACCCATATTATAATATATACGTTCACAAAAATTCATTGCTTTGTCACTTTAAAACCCTGCGTGATGGAAAAATTCTGAAAACATATATGAAATATGTTTAAAAAGTACTACCAAGTACATCCACTTCAGCTCGTGGGACAAAAAAAATCTTAAATTTTGTTGACCAGTGTAATTAGTGTAAGAGAAATTTTACAGATTGGATAATAAATTAAAGAATCAATTATAACAAAGAAATTAAAGTCATTTATTACGTTTTCAGAATAATTTTAATTTTTTTTTTTTGAGAATTAAACTACCAGGCAATATAATCTACATCAACCTATGCTCATTAATTTTCCTCAATAGCTTAGTACTACAAGATATGAAAATATGAACAAAATCTAGCCGTTTGTTTTCTAAATTGAAATAATGGGTAATAATTTTTTTTTGGATTTTCATAATTCTTAAATATTATTAGTTATTTAATCCGTTTACAAATTATTCAACATCCTGTGCATATTTTATTTCTATAAAGTTATAGAAGATAGAAAACTTAAGGCCTCCTGTTGCACCAATAAAGAAAAATAAAAAAGTTGATAGTTTTTAAGAAACAAGTGAAAACTCCAGAAAATGTAGAAAATCTTAAAGTACGAAGTTGCCAACTTTAAAAGGCCATAACTCAACAATTAGTCATAGGATTGGATTACAGCCATGGACACTTTTAATCAGAATACTAAAAATTTAGAAAAATTAGCACAACCATTACGAATATATTTTAATTTCCCATCCGTAATCGGATGTTGTTGGAACCTGTCCCACTCTACCCTACATGCAATTCAATTCTTACCGTTTTAACGGAGGTAAGATTTGCATCCGCTAAATCGTCTTTATCCAGTTCATCACCGACACCCACGTCCTCAGGTTTCAGTGCGTTAGTTAACGTGGGCGGTGGGACCTCCATACTATGCTCCAAAGAAGTACTCTTGACTGGAGTATTAACTGAATTTTGAAGTAAACCTGAATGCTGTTTGACGTTTGTACCGTTTTTTATTTTTAAGGGAACGTCTTTTTTTTCTAATTCCGAAATGTTTTTCCGTTGTCCGGCACCATTCTCTCCAAGATTTTGTATTAGTTTTGGTGTGATTGGGACAATTTCAGGTGGTTTCGTGGATGTGTCTTTGAGTTGTTTCTAAAAAATAAATCAAAAATATTATTAGTAGAATATTATCCTACTTATTTTAAAAAGTTTTAGTGAGTGACGAATAGGGTGTGTAACATTTGGTTCGCGGCTTTTACACTAATAAATATTCCTATAGAAAATGTGTACACTGAATAAAGAACTCTCCACACCGAACTGTTCCTCAGCATAAACGGGTAGACTTTTAATTGTGTGGCAGTGTCGGTGTTGTTTTAAGTTTTGAATTAGAGGTTAGATTTATAACGATTTATTTATTAGGGACGCACGCCTATACTGTCAGCAAGACTATAGCCTATTTCAGAAATGTGTAGAGTAATAAAAGCTTATTAGGTATGCAAAGGGACTCCAGAGTGACCCAACGAATATTTAAGCCACTTTCATAATTTGGCATTGATTTTATTATTGCAAAATTCTTTCTTTTCATCAAGTGCAGGTAGTACCACCCGCGTTTGGGTCAATTTATGGGTTTTGCCTATTGTTATCCTTTTACAAACACTGAAAATGATGTGACAAATGCTTGCATTATGTACATATGGATTGTACGGGTCTAGAAATTACATTTATGATACTTTTGTTATTTTCCACTCTTACCTAAAAAATAATTATTAACTTGTGATACACCGTTAGAAAGTATATTAAGAGATGAATTTTAATATTATAAAACAAAGATGGGTTGGTATTTGACAAATTCGAGAAATTTCGTTTTTTTTAACAGGTTGTAAATATAATAGCCCTAACCGATACATTTTTCTCAAGCAAGTAAATTTAAGATTATAAACCAGGTTAAAATGAACCATTTCAACGTTTATTTATTTCATACATTTATTTATTTCATACACTGTTTTACAGTTTCCCAGTTACAAAACAGGTAGAAAACAGAATTTAATTAAGTAAAAATTAAAATAAATTATTTAATAATTAACATTAACAAGATTAGCAATATTTAAATTTATGAAACTAACAATACGGTAGTAATAATAGGTACCCTACAACAAGAAATAATAAAAAAAAAGTAATTACATACGTAGTATAGGTACTAGTGATAAAAATTTCTTTTGACAGCGCTTAAGCTACAATTAAAGACATCATAGGCATGGACATTGCCATTGTAACATGTACACATCCTATTGATGGGAGAATATTTGAAGACATTGGCTCGTGAAGGTGGTAAGTAGAAGGTATATAAGTTTCGGGCATTTAGAGAAGAAATTCTAAAGTTCAGTTTGGGCAGCAGCTCTTCACAAATAATATTGTTATTGAGCAGTTTATGTAAAAATAACTGCGTAGAACATGTGCGTCTATCATGTAATCTAACAAACGAGAATCTTTGCAGCAGCTGCTCATGAGGAAAACCTCTGTCGGGATAAACTCCATCAGATCTATACCACAAAGCTTTCAACGTCTCTGAACGCTCTCAATATTGTCAATGTGGACTTTATAAAACGGAGACCAAATGATTGAAGAGTATTCCAATTTAGATACAACAAGAGAACGATACAAACGTTTGCATAGCCTACTCTTTACCACTAACTTACCTTGTTTTATCAAAGGTATGGACATTTTAGACAACAATAAGTCATTACAAAGAGAATTTTTGGGAAGGTTTCTATTTAAAAGTTGATTTCCCTTCCGGTTAAACCGAAAGTGGATTTGAAGGTTTGAATTGACCGAAAAATTCAAGAAACGATAATCTGTATGTAATGCTGAATAGAAGTGATGTGAAATGAGAACCTTAAGGAACTGAGCAACAGATGGTTCCGACATGATTATGAATTTCAATAAATCATACAGGTCCCGCAAAAAGTTGGCAAAGCTATAAACGGTGTTGTAGTTTAAGCCTGTTGCCCGAAGCTTTGCCAGAAAACGATTGAGAAAGTAACCCTGTCAAAAGCTTATTTTACCCCTCACCTCTTCGGAATATCGACATAAGATATGAAGTCACCACCATCAGGTGCTTTTTAGGTATAGAAAATAGTGGGCGTGTCTTACTTTTATATAACGTAAAGTGTTTATGCAAAAATGCTCATTATTATGATGCAGACTGTGTTTTACGCAATAAATTACAAAACTTACCACCAATTTTTTTACTTTCTCAGGTGAACTGACCGGTGTCGATGTGCTTTCCACTTCCCTTTTTTGGTGATGATTTAGTAACTCTTGGCTTTTAAGTAGTTCTATATGCAGGGAGTGTTCCATTCGGCGATGTGAAGAGTCGGTACTATCATAACTTTCTGAAAAAAAAAAAGGAATTGAAATAATGTGGTCTGGACAATAAATCATAATGGTGACATTTTGCCAACCAACAAAATCCCTCTAAACGCTAGTTCAAACGTGATTTTCTCGGAATCCACACAAACAATTTTGTGAAAACCTGTGTCATATTCAGCGGCAAATATAATTATTTCCAGCGAATCGAGAATCGGGTTTCAGGTATCAGCCAGTGCGGAGATTATACGTCCTAAAAAATCGATTAGCGGGATTTTATTGCTTGGCAAAAAGTCACCAATATTTTAACTAAAAATATTTTAATTTGACCTATAATCTTTTAAGCTTTGCAGTTTTAACTATTTATCATGGCCCTATTATATTGCCTACCCTATCATTAATTAAATTAAAAACATATTTATTAGACACAAGTCTAAAAGGCTATCGAGCCAGGTCTTTCAGCCCTTAATTTACATCAAAAATATTGTATTACAAAAAACAATTTTGGAAAAGAAGTGTGCTACCCTATCATTTCTCTTAAATAGTGTAAATATACATCCATAGTATTGGGGGAATATTAAATATATAATCATGTTTTATAAACGATTGGGGAGTATGGAATGTGGTGGGGCGTACTCCAAAACCCAAAGAAACTTCTTTTGTAGTGTCCCCAAGCAACCAATTCAGGCGATATTTTCATTTGTATTGAAAATAGTCAGGGCATCGGGTTCACTCTTTCAGTGAATCACATCACAATTCCCATGTAAGACAGTATAGTAGAGGCGCATACGGTTTTCCGTGGAAAATAAATGATGAAAGTACATATGAGACCAATTTTTTTATAATATTTTAACACAATTAACAAGTACTCTAATTTTTTTATAAAACACTATTTTTTCTATTAAGCATTTATTTCAATAAAAACATACATATTTAAAAAGAAAATACGCCTTTCAAACTTTGTAAATTTGTATACCTAAATTTTATGTTGTTGATAATATTATTATAGTATATTATAGTAGTTTGTACAACAAGAGTAGATATGATGTTCATATCGTACGAGGAAGTAAATTGCCGTAGGCGGAGTGGTCAAACTTTCGAGCGCAATATGGACAATCCACTAGAGTTGTACAGTATATTTTTTCTACGACTCAACTTCCGAACTTCATTTTAGCACTAAACGTTATTCAATATTCTTTCAAAGTACTTGGTTTTAGTACTGGAGCTTAGTAACTTGTACAAGCTACTGGCACCGTGTAGATTTGCCTTCAGTGTACAAACGCCGCAGGCGAAAAATTTTCAGGGCGACCCCTAAAGTTCGTATAAAATTTACCTAGCTACTATCAAATTTCGAAAATTAAATTATTACCTCTCCCCCTCTGCATGGTTGGATTAAATTTATTTTTTAACTTTTTTTTGATATTCCTAGCTGGCTCTTTATTAAAAAAAAAAACATTTTTTATATTTGTGAAAACTATGAATATTGGTGTCAATCCAAAATTATAACAGAAGACGTACATTTATGTATGACTCTAACCAGCGTTTTTCGGGCTTGTTTTTTCATGATTAAAAATAAAGTACCTAAATATCGCTCACGCAGATCTAAGAACAGTTTTTGGTGCCAATTCGTAGGTTTTGAAATATTCCTTCTTCAGTGCCGTTTTGTATATTCATAATAAAGCATCCTCGTTTCTTCCCGCCCTATTTTTTTTTATAAATTATCACACTTCTTCCGTAAAAAATGTTTCAATTAAAATTTTTACTTCAATTTTTCTCTTTAAAAATAAATACCTAATTGTTGTTTGTTTTTGTTGTAAAAATATTTTACTGCATTGGGTTATATTTTTGTTGATTTAAAATAGCTCTAAAGAAGGGGAAAAGGAACAGACAAGTATATAATAGAAAAATACTATAAAATATTATTCTTTTTACTCGTTTTCCTACAAAATTGCATCATAAATCAATAACTAAAACTATGTATATGCGTCCGAAACCTTAATCTCTATATAAAACAGGACTTTAAGAAGGAAAAAAAGAATACATTATTTAAAAATTTAAATTAAGTGTCCAATCGTGGGGGGTGGGGGCTGCAGTCCGACAGCCCGACAACCCCCCCCCCCTAAATACGCCACTGTAAAGCCGAGTCCACGAATATAGTTTAGATAGATTATTTTGTAGTCTGATGCTGATTTTATTTTCTTCAGAAAACTGTGGAACATACATAGGTGTTATTAATTTTAGAAAGTAAAAGGAGAAATATAAATTAGTTTATTTAAAAAACTGGTTGACTGGTATCAAGAGTCCTGTTTTAGTAAACTGGGTGAACAACTTATGTGTGGCATATACAAGTATCTTAAAGTATTTAAGACAGGGCCGTAGATAAACGATAAAAAGGTAATTATTCCTGCAACGATAACAGAATATTTACCAATATCGGTCTGCTGTCTGCCTATGTTGATTGTGGCTTATAAAATGAAATATAAATATAGTTGTTCTACTCATAGAATATTTATTTAAAAAATTAAGAAGTTTACTACCAATCTTCAGAAACATTAAAAAAAATTTGAACGTAAAACAACTGGATATATTATATTATGAATTAGTTAAAACTCATTTAAATTACGGAATATTAGGTTGGGGAGGAATAAATAGAACTATAGTTGAAAAATTAGAAATATTACAGAAAAGATATCTAAAAATTATATTTAATAAAGATTATCTTTATCCTTCAATAAAATTATATTCTGAAACAAAAGAAATGAACATTAGACAACTTTACATTTATAATATCTTAATATACATATTTAAAAATAAAAATCTTATACAATTTAAAAACCATAATCATAACGCGTCATATAAATGAAATAACCATAAACCCTAAAATAAATAAGTCCATAGAACAAAAAAATTTCAAATATTTATATTTTTATTTAAACGATTATTTACCAACAAAAATTTTAAAAATATTTCATTAAAAAAATATAAAGTCGATATAAAAGCATGGATATTGGAAACGGAAAATTTAAAAATATTTTTGGAAATGTTTTAATTGATATTGTTATGAATAATATATTTTTCAAAATTTTATTATACCTATATCTTCAAAAAACTGCGTTTATATTTATATACATATACTTAAACCTTTTTTATTCGCAATTTACCTTTTATATAATATTAACAAATATTTTAACAAAATATTTTAATATTCTCATATATTTATAATTCAAAATATTAAGATTTGCCCCTAATAAGCACGTCTTCGGGGGATCAAAGAATAAGTTTATTAAGGGAGATAAATAAACAAATATATTATATTATAAATATTGAAAATAAACTTATTATTATTATTATTATTATTATTATTATTATTATTATTATTATTATTATTACTCCCACATGGATTTTGTTGTTTCCTTTACACTTAAGTGACGACAAAAGTAGGCTATTTTAGTTAACTCTACGGCAAAAGTTCATATTCTTACTGTCAGTGCTAAACAGTGTTGCCACCTTTAAAAATAGAATTTCCTATTTTTAAAGAAAAATTCCAGGAATGCACACAATACTGAAAAAGTTTTTTTACCAGATCACAACCACAAGTGATCCTAAAGAATCTTCTACAAATATAACATTGTTCGTAAAAGTTTTTTTTCCATTCGGAGGCAGCGCCGATCCATCATTCCTCTATGCTTTATTTCTCACGAATCCGGAATATTCCCATTAGTTGACAACATTATTATAAAAATTAGATTCCTCTGTGGGGTCCTTACATTAGTACTGATCAATTACAGATTATTGTATTTACTGAGGGCTCCGCCTTCTTTTTCAAGACACTATAATTATATAATTTATATTTATATGGTACAATATGTTATTAATTTCGTCAATCGAACAAAATAGGTATATACGAATCTATAATAGTTTTATTATTAATGCTGAATGTGTATAGACAATTAATTTCATGTAGCATTATTATTGAGTTGGTTTTACCATAATTTCTAACATGAGCATTTGGCCGAAACGGTCAACTTTTGATCAAATGGTCGTAAGTTCAAGTCCGGCAGCCTGTAAACTTTTTTAAAATAAGGTTGGTGGTCGTAGAAAAATATACTGTTCAACTAGAGTGGATTGTCCATATCGCACTCCGAATATACTTCCTGATGAGATATAGACATCATATCCACTCTTGTTGTACAAACTACTATATATACTACTAATCTTAAGATGGAAAGTTCTTGTGTATAAACACCTAATTTGAAATTCAGAAAAAAGTATTTCCTCGAGCCGGATTTGAACCGACAACCTCCGTATATCCAGTACAGAGCGCTATCCAATTGCGCCATCAAGGAAGTAGGTTCACAACGGCAAATCGGGAAACACTTTCGTCCGAAAATTTCAAATGTTTACTGAAATACGCACAGTGATAGATATTGTAAATCATTTTTACCCTTTTTAAACAACAACATTACCGTTTCGGCAACCAGATGTATGCTTTTCAGGCGGCTGATTAATACCTATCGATTCTTTTTCGTAAGAAAATAAAGTATATATAAAGTAATATATAATATATAATATAATGTATATATATAATATAATATATACATACTATACTATATATATACTATACAATATATAATATAATATATACATACTTTATTTTCTTACGAAAAAGAATCGATAGGTATTAATCAGCCGCCTGAAAAGCATACATCTGGTTGCCGAAACGGTAATGTTGTTGTTTAAAAAGGGTAAAAATGATTTACAATATCTATCACTGTGTGTATACTACTAATTATATGTGTTAGATTTAAGGAAGGGTGGATATACCTGGGGGGGGGTGTAATCTTTGCTAATTGTATTAAAATATGTTGCTTAAGACGCTAACTTTTTTGTTGTTGTTTGTTCTAGGTTACTGATGGCCACTTTTCTTGAACATTTCAGCCAGCTTGCTCTTAGACCTACAGCTTAACTTGTATTCCGAACCACGATCCCTAGTCATACGACACCCCACAAGGGCTATCAATCCTCGGTTTATTGCTATTGCATGACCTACCGATTGGGGAGTGTGTATCTTCTTCGGCACCCACGAGATATCCGAACTCATCGGACCTGGGGACCGGCGTAAATGGACACCTCATGGAAGACAGTCGCATGCATACAATATAGGCACTGCCCTGGGAACAGTCAAACAAACTAAAACAATTTTTTTGTATTTTAGTTATTATCCGTGTAATCCAAGTTTAGCAATTTATCTCTACATTAATATAATAAATAATAATGTAGGACCGAAATACTAATCCCATATTATTTCCACGAACGCATTCTTTGCTTATTATATCCTAAACTAGAACCCTGTATAAGCATTCCGTAAGAAACTTTTACAAGCAACAATCTTCCTATACATTGACGTCTTATGTAAAAGCAAAAGCAGTGCTTTTGTACGAGTGGAAGCAAGCCGGTAGGCAGTATGATAGAAAGAGATGTAACAAGTCGTCTCAACTTTCGAGCTTCCTTCATCTATCAGCCCGCGCCGCCATGAAAGCCCGCTTTTGGTAAATGCATTGGTGTCAATACTGCCAATTTTCAACATAAACATAAAATATGAAACACGCCTCTATAAGTTTTATTATTAATTAGTTTAGTTTTAGAATATTTTTAAAGGGATAACGTATAATGTATCGTAAAATAAGAAGCACTTTTGTGACAATTAAAATAATATTTAATAATCAGTAAGCTTATCATTATATTTCACATAATAATTGACTTCGTTTTTGGCGTGGTTGGGTTTATGGTTCAATCAGGTGGATTTTTAATTTATAATTAGTGTTTTCGGCCTTTTGCTAGACTTCGCGCCGTCGGGTTTTGGGAATAAAAATAAATATGGTGGCGTTAAATGTTACTATTCCAGCTATCAGCGCGTCTGCAGAACGATCCTTTTCTGGATTAAAAAGAATTCATGCCTATTTACGAAACACACAGGGAGAGACACGATTTATTAACAATAATTTAAATTTATTCAAGGAAAGATGCATAAAACCTAAATTTAAAAAATCGACCCAAAAAGGAAGGATTTAATTTAAAATATTCCTATAAATTATTTAATGTTTTTATAAAAAAAGTCAAATACTACCGGTGGGATTTGAACCTGTGACCTTGCGATCTAAAGACTAAAGCTCTCTTCTTAACGCTATCGGCACCCATAAAAATTGGATGTTTAATACGCGATTTATTTTTTCTGGTAATATATTTTGCAGAAAATCGATCGGAAATATTGACATTTTTGATAATATTCTGAAAGAAAGAGTAAATATTTCCTTACACATAGTCGTTAAAACCCCTTAAATACGCCACTGACATCCATTAAGTAATGTTAACATTAAATTTTATTAAAACTGTATCTTTTTCATTAAATAATAATATGAAATTGTATATTATTAGATATACAGGATGTTTCATTAAGGTTGGCCACTGGTCATATTTCGGAAACTACTGGGTATAACCCCTGAGGCTAGGAGCTCTGGTCTAAAAGTCTTGTAGGAAACGTTTAGTTTTCAAACTTTTCCTTCTAAAAGTCCTGTTTTATATAGAGATTAAGGTTTCGGACGCATATCGTTTTAGTTATTGATTTATGATGCAATTTTAAAGGAAAACGAGTAAAAAGAATAATATATAACCCAATGCAATAAAATATTTTTACAACAAAAACAATTAGGTATTTATTTTTAAAGAGAAAAATTAAAGTAAAAATTTTAATTAAAACATTTTTTATGGAAGAAGTGTGATAATTTATAATTAAAAAAATAGTGCGAGAAGAAACGAGAATGCTTTGTTATGAATATACAAAACGGCACTTAAGAAGAAGTATTTCAAAACCTAAGCATTTGCACCAAAAACTGCTTTTAGATCTACGCTCCTAAAATACATGATTTCTGAAAAAATCATCAATTTTGGCGTGGTGAGCGATATTTACTTTATTTTTAATCATGAAAAACCGGGCCCGAAAAACGCTGGTTAGAGTCAAACATACGTCTTATGTTAAAATTTTAGATTGTCACCAATATTCATATTTTTCACAAATATAAAAAATGTTTTTTTTTAATAAAGAGCCAGCTAGGAATATCAAAAAAAAAAGTAAAAAAAAACATTTACAAAAACCAATTTAATCCAACTATGCAGAGGGGGTGAGGTAATAATTTAATTTTCGAAATTTCATAGATAGTTAGGTGAGTTTTAAACGAACTTTGGGCGTGGCACCGAAACTTTCGCCTGCGGCCCTTTTCTTGGCATGCGTGTAGTCCCGACCGTCTCTACCTCCAAAAAAAATGTCCTACTTACGCCCACTGAGCCCCCCCCCCCTCCCCCCCGAGCATATTTTCTGGTTACGCCACTGATGGATGTTATACATTTTATACATATCGCTTGACGTCGTCGCCAGCGATATGTATATTTTATATTTTGTCAACAGTTGCGAAGTTGCTCGATGTAAAACGTATATCTACGCCCTTGATATAGGAAGTGAATGTTGCATAGATAACATACACACAAAATACATAATCCACACGTATTATCAATAAACTGTTCGGTAAACCAGGCTGTAATAATGCAATTAAATAAAACTGAAATGCATAAACTCATACATAAAATGTAAATAAACTCTTATAACTTGTTAAGTAGTATATTTAATTATCACTTTAATGATGGCATAAAATTTTAATACGGGTTTTAAAACGAAATAAAAATAATTGTAATTTTTTATACTTGTTGGAAAATACTTGTTTACGTTTAGGCACTATCAGTGGCGTAGCCAGAAAATATTCTCGGGGGGGGGCTTAGTGGGCGTAAGTAGGACATTTTTTTCTGGAGAGGAACAGTCGGGAGTACATGTATTTCATATTGTACCTAGCGACGCCCAAAGTTCGTTTAAAATTCACCTAACTAAATTTTCAAAATTTAATTATTACCTCTCCCCCTCTGAATGGTTGGATTAAATTTGTTTTTAAAATCATTTTTTTTTTGATAATCCTATTTTTTATTAAAAAAAAAAGTTTTTATATTTGTGAAAAATATGAATATTAGTGTCAATCCAAAATTTTAACATAATGTATGTATGACTCTAACCAACGTTTTTCGGGCTTGGTTTTTCATGATTAAAAATAAAGTAAATATCGTTCACCACGTCAAAATTGATGATTTTTCAGAAATCATGTATTTTAGGAGCGTAGATCTAAGAGCAGTTTTTGATGCAAATGCTTAGGTTTTGAAACACTCCTTCTTAAGTGCCGTTTTGTATATTCATATTAAAGCATGCAATTTTTACTTTGATTTTTCTCTTTAAAAATAAATACCTAATTGTTTCTTGTTTTTGTTGTAAAAATATTTAATTGCATTGGGTTATATTTTTGTTGATTTAAAATAGCTCTAAAAAGGGGAAAACGGAACAGACAAGTATATAATAAAAAAATACTATAAAATATTATTCTTTTTACTCGTATTCCTTTAAAATTGCATCATACATCAATAACTAAAACGATATGCGTCCGAAACCTTAATCTCTCTATATAAAACAGGACTTTTAGAAGGAAAAGTTTACAAACTAAACGTTTCGTACAAGACCTTTGTAATCTAAGCCAAGAATACATTATTAAAAAATTTAAATTAAGAGTCCAAGGGTGAGACGAAAAATTAGGTTGCAATTGAACTTTTAGACCCGAGCTCCTCTAAATACGCCACTGGGCACCATTAGAAAAGTATTTTACAGGGTGACCCATTTGTCTGACAAAGTAATATACCGACTCTACTATTAAAGATATCAAGAAAAAGTTGTGAGGTATAGAAAAATATATGTTCTAAAATTATTTTTAAACATACAGGATGGTCTAGAAAAGTAGGACAATAAAAAGATACATTTTTTTAAATGGAACACCCTATATATTTTAGCATTTTTTGTTTCCTTACAAAATTATCCAAATGACGCCATATTTAGTTTTTAAATTTTTTGCAACGTTGCCAAATAAAATGGTAAAAATTCTTAAAATTTTGGAAAAAACATTATAGTAAAAAATTACCTGTATTTCTCAATAAGAGTATCGAATATCGAAAATTTCTTGTCAGCTCTTAAGTTTAGAGATAGAAAAACTGTCTTAAATGTTTAAATACCTAAAATTTTGTACAGGGTGTTTTCTGTTGACATCCAAATATACAAAATTTTAAAATACAAACACTCTGTTTTTTCAAATGAGATACCCTATATTTATTAGGCTCGTCTGATAGATATTGTAAGTATCTTTTATTAATGTTAGGGCATACCTATACCTAAATTTACTAGTTTTGGCAATATTTCTATTTTGATTTAAATTTTGGTGAAAAAAACTGTAGTTTTTATTTTTCTAGTAGGCCATGACCAGCAAAGTAAAAACAAATGTAATTAAATATAATGTCATATTATATTAAATTGATAACCATAGTTAGTTACGTATTTATTTAATTAAACAAAACTTCTTTTTTATTACGCATCTTGATATTGAAAATAAGTTCACAAACATTATAAATATAAATATAATAATTATAAATATGACATTATATTCAATTACATTTGTTTCGACTTTGCTGGTCATGGCTTACTAGAACAATGAAAACTATAGTTTTTTTTTTCACCAAAATTTAAATAAAAATCGAAATATTGCCAAAACTAGTGAATTTAGGTAAAGGTATGACTTAACAATAATAGAAGATACTTACAATATCTATCAGACGAGCCTAATAAATATAGGGCGTCTTATTTGAAAAAACAGAGTTATTTTATTTTAAAATTTTGTATATTTGGATGTCAACAGAAAACACCCTGTACACAATTTTCGGTACTTAAAGATTTAAGACAGTTTTTCTATCCCTAAACTTAAGAGCTGACAAGAAATTTTCAATTTTCGATACTCTTATTGAGAAATATAGGTAATTTTTTACTATCATGTTTTTTCCAAAATTTTAAGAATTTTGCATTTTCTTTGGCAACGTTGTTGTTAAAAAACTAAATATGGCGTTATATGGATAATTTTGTAAGGAAACAAAAACTGCTAAAATATATAGGGTGTTCCATTTAAAAAAATGTATCTTTTTATTGTCCTACTTTTTTGGACCACCCTGTATGCTTAAAAATAATTTTAGAACATATATTTTTTTATACCCCACAACTTTTATAGAAACTTTTTTTTTGATATCTTTAATAGCAGAGACGGTATATTACTTTGTCAGACAAATGGGCCTGTTGAACATAAAAAAAACACTGTCATATCCATATCACCTAATAAGTGGGACGTGGGGCTTTAAAAATCCCGCATAGTAAGAGCATCAGGAATACAGGAGCATACAAAAAATCAGTTCATTAGAATTTGACAAACTGGTTATACAGGATCTTTGCATAAAATTATTACTAGAAAATGGAAACGATTCTTACATGACACTCTCACTTCAAGGAGTCTACGCGTATTGGAATAAAAAATCCAACATCCAGATGGTATTAAATATAAAGATAAATCTTCCGTTTATCTTTTTTTGGTTTCGTCAGATCCATCTCTAGATGCGTTTCGCCATATCATGGCTCATTACATTATGCTCTGCAACAGCATGTACAAGACCTTGCATCTTCAGTTATTTTGCATCCAGGTAGTTACCAGCTCCATGCGAAATTCTATCTATATACAGGGTGGTCTGTAATGAATGAACCACCGATTCTACACATAAAAATAATAGGTTTGAGCTCAATATCCTCAATATGGTGTTAGAGTTTAATTTCTAAATTAATTTTTTTTATATAGCTCAAGCTGTTTTTGAGATATAAAAATGAAAATTTGTATTTGAGATTTTTTTAGGGCGAGTAACATGAATCTATTCTTGTTTTTTAAATAACCTATAGAGGGCGCTAGTTACACCCTTCACGCCCACTACATATCGGGCAAAAATGTTTGCAGATAACTGATTAAAAATT
Source organism: Polydrusus cervinus (assembly GCA_935413205.1). Lineage (NCBI taxonomy): Eukaryota > Metazoa > Arthropoda > Insecta > Coleoptera > Curculionidae > Polydrusus > Polydrusus cervinus. The sequence goes on from OW284511.1 coordinate 79,277,631, forward strand.
TATAATAGAATGGTAACTCCTAAAGAAAAAAAGGTATAAATCAGGCGCGGCTCGTGAGTTTTTATACAGGTGGGGCAAATTTTAATGGCAGTAACCTAATAAGCAAAATGCAGATTAGTGCATAGTTTTGACAAGAAATAATCATTTACCTACTAATAAACAAAGCAATAACATAAAATACGAAAATGCATTTTTGCTGACCTTTATATTTAATTACATCAAGCAGCTTTACTTTATTATTTTTTTATATAATTCTCTTACCTTTATGTAGTTGTGTGTTTGTATATCAAATTGGTCGTTCTATCCTGTTGTTTGGATACATTTTTAGGCCAGTTTTTAGGTCATTAAAATCATAAATAAAAGCGTTTTCAAATGTAAATGCACTACTTATTTTAAACCGTAAAATTTCTTGAACTGCTGAAATCATTGTTCTTTAATACAATTCACAATACATATAAGTATACGTCAAAAACACACATAAATGAACTACATAAGGGTTAAGGACATACTACGGGCGATTCGGCATTCCTAATGAAACAACAAAAGGTTTATGCAAATCCACATATTTTGTAATAAGTTTTTCTTTGATCGGCCAAGCTGCCTAGTACTTCTTATGTGTCGAATAAATCACCGACAACAATGAGCTAAGGAGTCTAGAGGATCAATATGATAACTGGACATCGAACGTGTCACATTGCTAAGCTGATGAGCACCCAGAATCAGAAACAAGGATGACCTCACATTTCATTTTAAGTGAGGCAAGGAATGTTAACATCAAATTAAATGACAGGCTGACCATGGTACCTCAAAACCCGACGGACGTACCTATCAGTAAACAATAGTTTATGCGATTTTGTTTCATCCTACTGGGACTCATCACGAAACAATAACGAAAGGATTGAGATGTTAACGGAAGAAGACAGGGCATACCGTTGTTAGCAGTGAGTCATATTGACCCGTAAACTGCCATTCCCCACTGACAAGGTGAGAGGACAGCGGGTAATAGACGAAGGGGTGCACAGCGTGCAAACCCCGGACGCTCAGCGCCGTGGAGAGCTACCAATAAACTACTGTTTACCGATAGGTACGTCCGTCGGGTTTTGAAGTACCATGGCCAGCCTGTCATTTAATTTGATGTTAACATTTCTTGCCTCACTTACCGAATTAAAAAAAAATATTATTAATATTTGCAATATTCCATACTTTTTTGACACCCTGTATAACTAATGGTTAATACATGTTTGTTTTATTTTAATTTTTTAATACGTAATGGAAGCTAGAACACACGGAAAGCTTACATATTTTTCTAGCGCATAAACCCGACCACTGGATAGGTTACTCACATATAGGTTACTGGCCTATCATTTTTTTCTTATTGCAAATAAATTTAATAATGGTTGTATTCCTTGCGAACACAATCAGGTCGATTACCCGTTGACAAGCTCAATAAGAAGACGTCCATTTTTACAGCTACTAAAGGTTATTTAGATCAAATGAATTAGATATATAATTAATGTTCTCCTTTGTTTATTATATCTTTTAAGGCGAGTAAATATGTGTCAGGGTGCAATTTTTTTTAGTCAAAACAGATTTTAGCACACATTTTTAACAAATATGATTTTTTTTCTTTTTAATGATTATACTAAATAATGAATTTAAAATATTTTCTTAATTTTCAGACATTTCCATTATATAAAATTTGACTTTTTTATATTCTGCTCTTCAGTTACTAAACATTTAGTTAAACCTAAGTCAGTGGCGGCTCGTCAGGTGAAGTAGATGAAGGGGCTCTTCCCCAAAAAAAAATAAGACCAGGAGGAAAGTTTTTCGACAATATTAAATATTAATGTACCGATACAGCTACCATATTAGCCCTTAAAAAATAATTATGTTCGAATTAATAATATTAATTTAATCCGCATATAGCTATGCATAATAGGGCCACGATGGACAATAATTATAAACACTCGTGCATTTTGGCGCGCCCCAGCCGACCGTATCCGTTAGCTCAAAGCAAGTGAAGACACAACGTCCAACATGGCTTTGATATTCACGGTTGCTATGGTGACATGACGTCAGTCACGCAAACAGCATGTAACAATTTGTATTATGATGAAGGGCAATTTAAAAATAGAACAGTCGTACGCACCATTGTTTTAGCATAGGTTCGCCTAACCTTAAGGTATTTATTTTAAGGCTTCGCGAAACTTACGGTTATAGATATCGTTTTTATGTGATTTACTGTGTGATTAAAAAGTTTTGTTTTAATTTTTCAGTTAATTCACTCTAGTACGTACCTACTTAGTTGTGTGTTTTAAAAATGAAACCAATTAATGACATAGTTTGTAATTTGTTGGAAACTCCATTCATCACAGATGAGGATAAGAGAGACGTTTTGTTACACGGGTGTTTAGTCAATGTTTGTTTAAGTACCTGCACTATACCTAGCTCTTCACCATTTTTTAAAACCGCGAGCCGTCACTGTCATGAAAGTTACAATGACGTCGGTGTCTATGGAGATTTCTATAACAAATTTTAAGATGCAGTTTTATGCAAAATCTATTACTTGACCTTTAACACCCAAAGATATCTGATTGATAAGAGGTCTTTGTTTACACCCCATATTATGTGAAATAAGTACTTTTAATATATTTTTTTTAACTTTTACTGTTTCGCTATCCCATCTGTTCCGCCTAAGAAAGTCCAACCTTGTATAGCTTAAATATATCATACCTGCTGTTTAGAAGAAGTATTTATTAATTTTAATTTTTTGAAAAATATGTTGATTGTGACATTTAAAATTGGCATAATTTTATTCCATCAAGGAAGTTATTTCTAGCCGGCCTTGTAACATAATAATTTGTTGCCGGACTCCGATTAGTGTTGTTAAGAAGACGCATGTAAAATAAACTCATTTTGCGCCCTCTGCTATCATGGTGGTTGTATGAGCAGCAGTAGTTGGATACCGCCACCCTTTGAATATTGTTTGTAAAAAATTGTTTTTGGATTTTTAATAAAGGCATTTATTATTATTATTATTATTATTATTATTATTATTATTATTATGTGACTTAGCCTTACGGCTTCGCACTCCCTCGCAGGGGAGCATTCACTTATCCCAGATATCTTAGATATCAAAAGGATTAAGCTCTGTGGGGACCCTTTCCCTGTTATCGGGCCCACGGCGACGATCGTCCTTGTTGGATCCCACAAATTTTCTGACGGTTCGGGCTGTGGAGAGTAGTACTGCCTTCTGTAGAACCTTCTAAAGATGGTCGTTAAGTTCCAGTTCTTTGATGTTTTTCAGGAGGCTCCTTGGGACCACCCCAGTTGATGACATTATAATTGGCACTGTTCTGACGGTATTCATCTGCCATTGTCTCTGTAGGCGTCCTTCAAGCTCTCGATATTTTGCGATTTTTTCAGCGTTCTTCAGAATCAAGTTGTTAGTGTTTGGGATGGCTATTTCTATAAGCGTAGTATTTCTGGTTCTTCTATCTACTGAGACAATATCAGGTCTATTATGATTAACAGTTTGGTCAGTTAAGATGGTGCGGCCCCAGTATAGTCTGAAGTTATTGTTTTCCAGAATTGATTCCGGAGTGTACTGGTAGTATGGCATTTTCCCCCCTGTAGAAGTTGTAATTTAATTGCCAGTTCCAGTTCTTGGTGAATAATTTTTGCTACAGCATCGTGCCTCTCTTTGTATTTGGTAGGCGCAAATATCTGACATCCTCCTGTAATGTGCTGGATGGTCTCTGATGTTTGACATCCATACCTGCATTCACTATATATTTGAGGTAGTTGCGGGTAGGTGATTTTATTATTATTATTATTATTATTATTATTATTATTATTATTATTATTATCAATAAATTTCTTTAAATTGGGACATACAATTTACTTCATTTTAAACTGCGTTTTTTAAGTAGAGATTTTCAGATTTATCTTTAATTTTTGAAATATTTTACAGAAATTTATACCAATATTATAAATTGGCCTTCTTTAGGATTTGTTTTTATTCCAATAAAACTTTATTTATTACGACATTAGAAGAGAAGAAATAACGTTGGAAAAATTTTAAAAGTCTTTCAATTGTATTCAATTTCTAAGGCTTAGAAGTCCCTAAAACTGATTTTACAATTCCATGTTCATATTTAAAAAAATTGACTTGAGGTTGGTATCTAAAGAACGAAGCGTCAAATTTAAAAACTAATAACGCCATCTTATGGAACATAAAAAACGACTATGAGAAAGTGTTTTTTTTTTATTTTTCCCAAGTCAAAAATAAAGGCGAAAAAAATTAAAAACCAAAACTAAATATTTCTTTTTTTTTATACCTTCGAAGGTATTTGGAATATTTACAATTTTCTTTCGCCAAATTATTAAGCCGCAAATTACGCAACGCCTCAATTTAATCTTCGTATCTCTTACCGTTTTCGAGATCCCCTTGTACGCACACTTTTTGTAGCACCCTGTATAGTCTGTGCCACTCAGTGGCGTAGCCAAAAAATATGCTCGGGGGAGGGGAGGGGCTCAGTGGACGTAAGTAGGACATTGTTTTTTTCTGGAGAAAGGGACAGTCGGGACTACATGTATTATATGATTGCACCTAGTGAAGAAGGCGGAAAAGCGCGGGCCCCGCCCAAAGTTCGTTTATAATTCACCTAACTACTATAAAATTTCGAAAATGAAATTATTACCTTCCCCCTCTGCATTGTTGGATTAAATTTGTTTTTGTAAATGTTTTTTTTTTTGATATTCCTAGCTAGTTCTTTATTTAAAAAAAAACACTTTTTTATAGTTGTGAAAAATATGAATATTGGTCTCAATCCAAAATTTTAACTTAAGACGTATGTATGACTCTAACCAGCGTTTTTTGGCCTCGGTTTTTCATGATTAAAAATAAAGTAAATATCGCTCACCACGCCAAAATTGATGATTTTTTCAGAAATCATGTATTTTAGAAACGGAGATCTAAGAGCAGTTTTTGGTGCAAATGCTTAGCTTTTGAAATGCTCCTTTTTAAATATCGTTTTGTATATTCATAATAAAGCATTCTCGTTGCTTCCCGCACTATTTTTTATATTATAAATTATCACACTTCTTCCATAAAAAATGTTTCAATTAAAATTTTTACCTTATTTTTTCTCTTTAAAAATAAATACCCAATTGTTTTATTGCATTGGGTTATATTTTTGTTGATTTAAAATAGCTGTAAAAAAGGGAAAACGAAACAGACAAGTATATAATAGAAAAATACTCGTTTTCCTATAAAATTGCATCATAAATCAATAACTAAAATGATATGCGTCCGAAACCTTAATTTCTATATAAAACAGGACTTTTAGAAGGAAAAGTTTAAAAACTAAACGTTTTCTACAAGACCTTTGTAATCTAAGCCAAGAATTTAAAGATTTAAATTAAGAGACCAAGCGTGAGACGAAAAATTACGTTGCAATTAGACTTTTAGACCCCCCCCTTAAATACGCCACTGGTGCCACTAATCTTCTTGTTTTCCGACAGGCGATAGCAGTAATTCGCCATCGATCAGCTGATATCGGGACCTCATAATTTCCCCATATTTTTAGTGAGCCGTAATTAGCCCACACGCACGTCGTGAATTGTATTATGGAAAGTAAACATACCATCTTGAGAGAGTCCTCTACTAAACTAAGTATTTGATACCTAAGACGAAATTTTATTTCAATTAACTCCGCCACGCTTTGGTATAACCAACCATTACCGCAAACAGTTAATCTCCTGAATCTGATCCTACACATTTTATTTAGTAGTGATTACCGGTCAAGTTGTAGGTGGTTCGAGTTATAAAATGACAATAAGCAAAGAACCGTTTACGCAACAGATGGTATAAAATGTATAAGTTCTTTTATTTTCTTCGGCTAAAAATAAAAAGTTTATTACGGGCAGTGTCAGAGTTAACTATACGCTGACGACGCTGTATCGTAGGGCGGAGAAAAAAAGAATGCGATGACTGATGATGAATGACAAAGAGTAGAGAAAACAGTATTAAATATCGATTGTCAATGAAGCACCTTGTGTTTTATCTTACTGAAGCATTGAGAATGAAATTTGCTATTTAAACCTACTTTACAAAAACAATGACTTATGAACTTAACACAAACTGAGATTTTAAGATTTGTGAATCAACTTAGCCTTGAACTATTCAAATCGTGACATTTATCTATCTTGCGTTTTGAATATTTGACATTGACATTGTCATTATTTGAGATTTGAAGTTCAAATCTATGCTTTATAAATTATAAACCGATCTTTAATTTATTAGTAAGAGTTGTAGAAAGAGTATATTACGTATTGCGTGTTGTAGGTAAAGCAATTATGCACTCATTTAATTGTAGTATAATATTAGGTAGGTATAATTTCATATCTCCTGCTACCAAAACGATACCTTTACTCGTTTACAAGATCTTTTAATAGACCACTCAATGTGAATCACCTTGTATAGCATGCAATATTTTGAATGACTTTTACCAGCATTTTATGTTTTCCTTGTATGTAGAACCCCAGATATTTCAATGATAGCTTTGTTCGCATTAAGAATTCTGAACCGATTCGAAACCGTTCGCATGCACAATTCAGATAATGCACATATGCAGTTATCGTCTATAACATATTAAGTGTGGTAAAAAGCATATTATGCACGAATGGAAAAATAATATAATAATAAGACGCGTAGCGGCGAGTGAGGTAATTACAGTGCGTCATTGCTTTACAAGATAGATAAATGTCACGGTTTGAGTGGTTCAAGGCTAACTTGATTATTATACCAGGCATCATAACGCACAGTTTTGTGTGTTTTATGCATCATAACGCACAGTTGTGCGTTTTTATTCTTTACGTATAGTTGTGAGTAAGAATGGATTTATTTATAGAGTGAATGTTTACTAATATAGCAGTAGAAAAAATAATTTTATGTTCCGCGCACGCCATTGTTTGAACTGCGCATGCGAATAGGCCCGAATCGGTTCAGAATCCTTACCGCGAACAAAGCTATTATTGAACCCGCTCATTTGTTCTATAGTCTATTTCAGAAAGGTGTAGTGTAGAGTAATAAAATGGGAAATTCCATCCAGTTCGGCTCAATTTCGGTGTCCGCCATAGAGACAGGTAAATTTTGTGCATTAAATTATTTATGATAACTAACAAAAGAAAAAAAGAGAAGATACTTTGATAAAGCAGTAATTATTAGCTATAGTAAATTTACGCAAACATCGTTTTATGAAATATGTCGTAGAAGTTATAGCTAAAACTGTGCTGCGCACACCGCCATATCGTTGCGAACTAAATCCTATAGAACTCATATGGGCGTAAGTGAAAGGATTTGTAGCAAGACACAACACGACATTCAAAATGAAAGACGTTGAAATACTGTTTGATCAAGCCATTAAGGAAGTAACACCAGAGAACTGGCGAAAAGCAGTCCATCATAGCATTAAAGAAGAGGAGAAAATGTGGGATCTTGACCACCTGATCGATCGGACCGTCGACCCGTTAATTATAACGTCAAGAGGAGATGACAGTTCCTCAGATGACGAAGAATATTATGATTTTTTATAATAATTTTTTATAATGTTTAATAAAAAGTGTACCCTCATACTATGTACATAATGTACGCCTTTGTAACACCATTTTCAGTGTTTGTAAATGGATAACAATAAGCAAAACCTATAAATTGACCCAAACCCAGGTGGTACTACCTGCACTTGATGAAAAGAAATAATTTGGCACTGAAATCAATGCCCAATCTTGAAAATGGCTTAAATATTCGTTGGGTCACTCTGTAGTCCCTTTGCATACCTACCTGATGAGCTTTTATTACTCTACACCTTTCTGAAATAGACTATAATACATTCATCTTCATTTTATTGTCATTATTCGGCTTATAAAATAAATTTTACGCATTATCTATAGTGTGATCTGAAACATATTTTGTCTTTGTATGCAATTTATTTAGTCTGATGACTCTGATGCCCATAATATGGTGAATGACCTTTAGCTTATTAATAAATCATTACGCGTGGCTATTGCACGAGTACTTTGCATATGTAGTATATTTTTATTTGTCTATATGTATAGCTATGAGTTAGACAGGAAGAGGAAATTACACTGTGTACTTTTTAAGTATCGTGAGAGAAAGAAATCTATTAAGACACAAACAATGATCGAACCTTTAGCCTAGCCAAATTTGCACTTGTTCAATTAAATATTAGCGAGAATATTTGGTGACAGCCAAACTTCAGCAAAATTAATTTTGAAATATTTATCTCGGCTTGTCTAGTATCATTAATTACATTATGAATGAAGAAAGTTACTTGACATGAGTAATTCTACTTAGTGAGAGTATTATAATATGAGTATAGACGTTGTGTAGGATATCTCACAGGCAACAAGTATACCGGGTGATTCACGACGAGCTTTCATTAGAACTTTTAAATTTTTTTTTTTTGAAAATCTGCACGCTAAGTTTATCGATATGCTCTATTAAACTAAAATATTAACATGTTTGTGTCACTTCCGGTTATACCGGAAATCGTTTTAACTTTAATTTTTAAATACAATATAGAATTTTTTATTATATTTTTGGTTTTTGAATTACATTTTAATTACATTTTATGGAACACGTTTTTACCTAAATCTACTACTTACTTAATGTTCTTTAAATTGTATTTCATTACAAAAATACAATCTAAATGGCCATCGACCGAGGTCCTTCAGCCTTATAATTCTACTAATTTCTGAGATATCTGCATATTTTGTAATTATTTCGTAAATGCATAGCGAAGAAATTATCCGTATATATTTTTTACCTTAGCACCTGGACTAAATTTTTTTTTGTTACTGTCTAGTTAAAGAATCAACAAATCTCAAAAAATAATTAAACTTTGCATAAAATATACAGGGAGGTCACAAATAAGGGCTCATTTTAAAAAACTTTAAACATTAATACCTATCTTATTTTAAATGGAACATTCTGTATATTTTTATTTTATATGATGATAAATTAACTGCTCCTTAAAATTGCTATCACCTTTTCTATACCTATATCAACGAGTTTTCTTAGAATATCAAGTTTTTTTTAAATACGATTTTTTCAAGCTTGCCATGAAAACAACTGTACATGGATACTCCATAGTAATATTTACAAGAGAAATATTTTAAGCAATTATTATTTAGTCTTGGAATAATATCAGATGCTATATTGTATTAAAAAAATGAAAGTTGAAACTACTTCCGGTATAACCGGAAGGACAGAAACATGTTTATATTTTAATTTAAGAGAGCATATCGATAAACTTAAACCTACAGATTTTCAAAAAAAAAAAATTCAGTAGTTTACTTTCAACTAATGAAAGCTCGTCGTGAATCATCCGGTATACTTTTTATGGCCCTGTTCTGAAGCACTTTTAATTTAAATGCCATAGTAAGAGTAAGTATTGGATTTGAGAGTGAACAAGACTGTAGTACACTGATCGTAAGAGATAAGCCGAATTATAATCCATCTCAGTCATCCACTGATGCTCGCTCTTCCTAACCTCAGTGGTGAACCCTACTCCCGCAGACGCAATGCGCGTTGTCTGACCGCTGGCTTTCCTGTACCAGACATCATGAAAACTGTAAATGCACGTAGCTACGAAATTTAGGAATTTAAATATAAATTCCAGAGATTTCTCTTGGTCAATTTTGTTATGATTTTTTTATTTTAAAACTTTAAAACAAATGAATGTATTATTCTATCCTGACATTTAGTACAAATTATGCTGTACATGTTATGCTTCCTGGGTTATCGGTTAAATATTATTGGTAAATAATTAACAAAATTTCGTTTGTTTACTTTTCGGTTTAAATCATCCTCAGAACTTATTGTTTAACACATCACAGTTCGCTATATTTATATATAACAATCTAGGTACATCTGTGTTCAGAACGTGACAGAGAACAAAAAAAAAAGTTCTCTGCTCAAGTTCTGAGGATGGTTTAAAACAAATAAACCGAAACGTAAACAAACGAAATTTTGTTAATTATTTAACAATAATAGTTGATCGATAACCCAAAAAGCATGACCTTATTTATAACAAATGGTTCCTGAGATATGGCCCCGTTTAACACGGGGCTAGTATGATGTAAGTATAGCTGATAGCTTCTAGTTCTCGCGTATTTTTATTAGAAGGCATATTTTGGATAATTATTTTTTTAGTAAATTATTTAAAAATAAATTAGTAATTTATGTTTTAAAGACATAAAATGCGAATTTAAATATAGAAAGGTTTGCCCAACAAAATGCTAAGCTTCCTACTAAATTAAAAAGTTAAATTATTAATATACCTACACACGGCAGCAAAATTACTTTCTTAAAATGCATAATAATGAGTTTGAAGATTCTGCGGGCAAGGAGACAATTTCTCTCCATCAGAACATTGAAATTTTTAAAATTTGCAGCATTCTTCCGGCGTTTTGATACAAAAAACTTAAGACAGTGGCGGGGGTCATATTCAAATTTAAGTATATATATTTAGATACCTATACAACTTTGGCGAGAAATTTGCATTTTCAAAACATATTGGCTACATTTTTTCTTGTTTAAAAGTCTATTCTCACAATAATGCCAGACATCTGCTAGCCATGGAATAGGCATTAAACCTGTAGATTTTATTTTTTATTATCTAAATGGGTGTTTTCATTAAACCGTTCTCATTACACACGCATGTGACCTGCTTGCTACCTGTGGTAATACCTGCCGTACTCTTGCACGTCTAGCGAGAAAAGACCTTTAGTTTAATGCTTATAATAAACTGGTAAAAGAGTAATTATTTCTACAAAAAACCACACAACATCCCACAGAGTTTGCATATCATTTAAAAAACCAAGCACACAAAACAGTATAATGAATTTGTATCGTCACATCCTTAAATTAACAATAAAAAATAAACAAATGGCACATAAACTTACGAATATTTTGATGCACTTCTTTATTTTTGCATTTCCTACCTACTTTTCAGGCGCGGATTGTCTATAAAATCATTAAGTCAATGCTATCAAATTAATTTATTTTCAAAGAAATAAAAATGATTATCCTTCAAAAAATGCAAATATTTTAAAGTGTGTGATGCGAAAACTCCTCAATACAGATCGAAGCACACTCCGCTCGTCTGTAGTTAGTTTAGCTCACGGATGACCTTATAAGGGTTTATATAAAATTAGAAGATTACATAAATGAAGTGTAAACTAAGAGCAAAATAGACATAAGAGTTCTCGGAAGTTAAAAAGAGACGGGAAAGGGACAAATCCGGTCGTCGACTTCGGCACACTTCACGTTCAATAGGCATTTATGGAAACACAGTCGAACTGCTCCGTGAATCATGTCATTTGAATCAAAACTTTGCGTTAGACAAAGAAAAACTTATTACAAAATATATGGATTACATTTTCATAACCCCTTTGTTTAATTAGAAATGCCAAATCGCCCGTAGTATGTCCTTAACCCTTATTTAGTTCGTTTATGTGTTTTTTGACGTGTACTTAGGTGTGTTGTGGAACAATGACTTCAACAGTTCAAGATATATTACAGTTTAAAACAAACGGTGCGTTAACATTTGAAAAATCTTTTATTAGAAGTATTTATAATTTTAATGACCTAATGATTAAACATGTTTTCAAACAAAAGCATAGAAAAAATCGATCTGGTATACAAACACATAACTACATAAAGATAAGAGAATTATAATATATATTCTCTATCTAAAAGTTACTCATGTTAAGGTCGAGACACAATAAAAAAATAAGCAATATACAATAAGAAACAGGTTTTACGAAATAAAAAAATACAAAATAAATTTTATTCCTGTGGCTTGTTGTATAAAATTAATTGTGTCGCGATTGATTTGTTTCTACGTATCAAAACTAATTTTTGTTGTTTATAGCTTATTACTTAACGTCTATTTTTAATTGTGTCTCAGCCTTTAACATGTTAAACGGTAAAACCGGTTTTTTTTTACTTAACATGTTAAATCGGAAGTTGTAACTTTTAGATAGAAAATAAGATAAGAAGGTGAAACCTATTTTTCTATAAGCTGAACCGTTAAAATGTTACCGCCTGTCAAAGTATGAAAATGGCATATTTTAAACGTCAATATCTCAAAAACAATTAAATTTAAACATATGACATTTTATATAAAATATACGTGGAATTTTATAGGGAATTATAAAATAATATAATATATCGGGTGTTCCATGTGAATAAAAGTATGTTGGAGATACCCTGACCATTTGGAGCACCCTATATAATCTCCTATATCTAAAATAATTTGAAATTGTAGATCTAATGCCTCCGTATAACTCGGTTCTTAAAAAATATTTAAAAGTTGAGTAGTTTGGATGTTATGCTATGGAATCTTGCGTTGAGAGTGAACCACCCTGTATGGTCATTACTCGTGTGAAACTGTCATGCGGAATGCCGCCTGATGACAATTTGCCGAGTCATATATATTTAGAAATTAATGACAGCACATACATTAATACACAGGCCTTTTTAATGGGTGTCCGTCCAGACAAATGGCCAAAGTGACTGAAACGGTTAATATATACTACAGGGTGTCCCTAGATGGGGTTACCAATACTTAAATGGACCTAATTTTTAAATTTTTTGATAAAAAGTCATTCTTCATACAAAAGTTTGCATGTGAAAAAATTAAGATTTGCCTTAAAAAATTTTTGTTTTTTTATAGGGAGGTCAATTTTTTACGGTTTTAAGGAAAATGCCATTAGAAAATGTCAGGATTATAGTCTATTTCAGAAAGGTGTAGAATAATAAACTGGAAAATTCCGTCCAGTTTGGCTCAATTTCGGTGTTCGTGGTGTTCGCAGGTAAATTTTGTGCTTTAAATTATTTATGATAACTAACCAAAGAAAAAGAAAGAAGATAATTTGATAAAAAAAAGAACTACATATTAGCTATAGCCAATTTACACAAACATCGTTTTATGAAATATGCCGTGGAAGATAAGCTAAATGAAAAACATAGTGTAACTGTGCTGCGCACAAAGCCATCTCGATGCGAACTAAATCCTATAAAACTTATATGGGCACAACGGCACAAGTGAAAGGATTTGTAGCAAGACACAACACGACATTCAAAATGAAAGACGTTAAGCTACTGTTTAATCAAGCCATTAGGGAAGTGACACCAGAGAACTAGCGAAAAGCAGTCCATCATGTCATTAAAGAAGAGGAGAAAATGTGGGATCTTGACCACCTGATCGATCGGACCGTCGATCCGTTAATTATAACGTTAAGAGGAGATGACAGTTCCTCAGATGACGAAGAATATTATGATTAATTATATTATAATTTCTGTATAATGTATTTTTTTTATAATGTTTAATAAAAAATAAGTGTACCTAATATACTTATGTACATAATGCACGCCTTTGTCACACCATTTTTAGTATTTCTGAATGGATAACAATGGACAAAACCGATAAATTGACCCAAACCCGGGTGGTACTAACTGCACTTAAGGAAAAGAATGAATTTTGCAATGAAATCAATGCCAAATTATAAAACTGGCTTAAATATTCGTTGGGTCATTCTGTAATGAGCTTTTATTACTCTACACCTTTCTGAAATAGACTATAATTGCTTTACAGACGACTGGCTAACTTGTAAAATATTTCCGCTACAAATAAATATTATCACCTGATTTTATCAACTGGTAACGCATTACACAACATACAGGGTATTTCAAAATATTTGATATATTATAAACACTGGGGAGAAGCGGCGAATCGTGTCGTGAAGCGTATCAAAATGAACGCACCAGTGGCGGCTCGTCAGATGAAGTAGGTGAAGGGGCTCTTCACCAAAAAAAAATTAAACCAGGAGGAAATTTTTTCGACAATATTAAATATTATTGTACCGATATAGCTACCATTCTAGCCCTTAAAAAATAATTATGTTCGAATTAAAAATATTAATTTAATCCAAATGTAGCTATGCATAATAGGGCCACAGTTAACTCCGATGGACAATAATTATAAACACTCGTGCATTTTGACGCGCCCCGCCGACCGTGTCCGTTAGCTCAAAGCAAGTGAAGACCAAACGCCCAACATGACTTTGATATTCACCTTTGCTATGGTTACGTGACGTCAGTCACGCAAACAGCATTTAACAATTTGCGTTATGATGAAGGGCAATTTAAAAATAGATCAGTAGTATTCACCATTGTTTTAGCATTTGTTTGGCTAACCTTAAGGTATTTATTTTGAGGCTTTGCGAAACTAACGGTTATAGATATCGTTTTTACGTCATTTAATGTGTGATTAAAAAGTTTTGTTTTTATTTTTCAGTTAATTCAGTAGTGTACGGACCTACTTAGTATTGTGTTTTAAAAATGAACCCAATTAATGACATAGTTTGTAATTTGTTGGAAACTCCATTCAGTCGTTGAACAGATGAGGATAAGAGAGACGTTTTGGTACACAATGTTTGTTTAAGTACCCGCACTATACCTTGCTCTTCACCATTTTTTAAGACCGCGAGCCATCACTGTATATTGATTTTGTGTTGTGTTGGTTTTGCATTTTTTAAATAAATATTTAAAAATGCAGATTAAGAGTCCGAGCATGGGACAAAAAATTAGGTTGGAATTAGACTTTTAGACCCGAACTCCTAGGCTCGGGGGAGGGGGGAACCCCCCTCTTGGTTGCGCCACTGACTATAATTACGTCATATTTTAACATTTTATTCTGAATGGCCTTCGATAAAAAAGGGTATGTTCGATAAAAAAAATAGTAATACCGACAAATTCAGATTGGTGTTTAATAACGATAGGTTAATAGGAGCTCATTGACGCTAGGCCCTGAATACATAATTAATAACTTGGATCATCGTTTGCAACTTTGTCTCTGTAATTTAAAATCTGGGTCGGTTGTTTAAACTGTGAACAGGACAATAATGATAGCTTAATAGAGGCGCATAATAAAAAATACAATTGCATATTTCGAACTGCATGCCATGATGCCGCACCGATTTAACTATAAGACACCTAAGAATCTATTGAGTTCAGGTCCACTCATAATGTTGCCAGTAACCCCTCACAAAGCTTATGGGAAATGGCTTTCGGCTAATTTTTCTGACTATTTAAAATTTTGTAGATCTTGACGTCCTACTTTAAAGTGTTCATGTATGGGCGTAATCCAATCCTATGACTAGTTTTGAAGTTATGGCCTTTTAAAATTGGCAACTCCTTACTTTGATATCTTCGGCATTGTCTAGAGTTTTCACTTGATTCTCAAAGACTATCAACTTTTTTATTTGTCTACATTGGTGGAAAAGTAGGCTTTAAGTATTCTTTTACTAATATAGAAATAAAATATGTACAGAATTTTGAATAATTTATAGGCCGATTAATAACATACGTATAATATTATAAAAATCCAAAAAAAAAATACTATCCATTTTTTGAATTTCTAAAAAAAACGGCTAGATTTTGTTTATATTTTAATATCTTATAGAACCAACCTATAGAGGCAAAGAAATTGGTATAGATTAATTTAGAGTATGTTGCCTGGTATTTTATTTCTCAAAAAAAAAAATTTAAATTACCTAAACACGTAAGAAACTTTACTTTCTATATTATAAGTGATTCATTAATTTCTTATCCAATCTGTAACATTCTTTTAACAAAAATTATTTTTTAACACATTCTAATTTTAGATATAAAGGGTAATCCAATTATGTATAATAATTTACACAAGTGAATACTTTGTGTGAGGGTGTGTGATGGTGTGTGTGTGTGTATTATTACGTTAATGGCACTGACTTAAACCAAATGGCCAGCTTCGGTTTTTTGATTTAGTAGTCTGAAGAAGGAGCGTTCCTTTCTTCATAGTAAATTTGGAGAAAAAAACAATATATCCTTTGTTTCACTGGAATTATGATACCTTACATTTTTGGGTGTTTATCTCTATATAGATATAGCTTTAAATAA
Organism: Polydrusus cervinus; assembly: GCA_935413205.1. Lineage (NCBI taxonomy): Eukaryota > Metazoa > Arthropoda > Insecta > Coleoptera > Curculionidae > Polydrusus > Polydrusus cervinus. Next base: position 79,293,661 of record OW284511.1, read on the forward strand.
CGTTTTTTTTTTTAATTTATACAACTGTTCTGATTATTTTCCTATTTTTTTGTTTTTTTTTTGTTTTCTTTTTTGTCTTTTTTTTTATTTTCTATCCTTTTTTTCCTTTTTTTTTTATAATTCTATTTTGTTATCTATGATATGTTTGTATAGTGCCTTGTAAATATTTACGTCATTCAATGATATGAGGTGACTTAAATTGAAAAGTGAATACAGCGAAACCTCCTATAGGCAGACACCTACGGGACTGTCTAAATGTGGCCGCCTAATAGAGGTGTCCGCCCATGAAATTTTTTTTTATTATTACTACATATATGTATGTACAATTAAACATTTATTAAACATAAAAATACACTAGATTTAGTTAGGATGTAGTACTAAACAACACGACGTTTTTCTGCCAACTCACAAATAAACCGCGGACTGCTTTCGGGGAATCACACTACTTTCATTCGGTGAAGTCCTTTCGCGCTACCACGCATCCGCGATTTGTTACCGGTCTTTAGAGAGTTTTTGCACCGTACTTATGTGTCTCCCAAATACTTTTAAAAAATATTGTCCGTTTAAAGGAGTTTTCGCACTCTTTGTATGAAAACAGCCTGTCCGCTTCCGCCCAAAGGAGAGTCCGCCCAAGAGAGGTTGATTTTCATGGAATTTCATATACCTAGTTTCGGACTATGAAAAAATGTCCGCTTAATAGAGATGTCCGCTTCACTGGTCAACAAAATTTAAAATTTTTTTTGTCCCACGAGCTGAAGTGGGTGTACTTGGTAGTACTTTTTAAACATATTTCATATATGTTTTTAGAATTTTTCCATCACGCAGGGTTTTAAAGTGACAAAGCAATGAATTTTTGTGAACGTATATATTATAATATGGGTATAAGTTATGAAAAAATAAAGTACAAAGTGATATATTTACTTAGAAAATGTGGTCATATATGACTTTCGACTGTACTTTGCATCAGAAACATCTCTCTTCAGCGTCCAGCAATAGTCTGCCAACATAGCGGGGCTCCAATTGCCTTGGTATCTCTTCTCCATGTCCAGAATGTCCTGGTGAAATCGCTCGCCATGTTCGTCACTTACGGCTCCAAGGTTTTTCGGAAAAAAGTCCAAGTGTGAATGAAGAAAGTGTATTTTTAGACTCATGTTGCAACCCATGGCTTTATATGAGACCAATAAATTGTTAACATTCTCTACGTAATTTTCGGATTTATGATTTCCCAAGACGCCGTTGCAAATGTCCTTGAAAGAAAACCATGCTGCTTTTTCGGACAAGGTCGTTAAGTTCTTCTTGACTTAGAAGATGCGGCGCACAAGAAGACGAATCTGGTGTAAATGTTGGATCCAGATCAATATTTTCGGCTGAAAAACTTTCGTTGTTTACTTCGTCATCGGCAGTTTCATCGTCGCTCGGTGTCATATTTTGTGGGGGGTCAGGCACAGGTAATTCCGGACTGTGCGGCACTGGTCTCAGTGCAGATGGAATATGAGGATGTTTAACAGTATGTTTGGATTCAGAAGTTATACCACTGATATTTGTAAGACAAAAATAGCAATCGGTAATATGGTCTGATGGTTCCCTCCAAATCATGGGAATAGCAAAAGGCATATGTCGTTTACCTTTTGCCCACGTTGTAAGAAGTCTGACAGACGTAACACAGCAAATATGGGGAGCCCAGCTTTTGTCTTGATCGCCGACTTTACACTTGAAATACTGTTCATAGCATTTATTAACGAGAGGCGTGAAAGACCGTTTTTGAGATTTAAATGTCAATTCACCGCAGATGTAGCAAAAAGAGTTCGGGTGGTTTACACAATTTCTTGGCATTTTTACAGGTGAGTTACACTACAATAGCTTAAAATGCACCACAGCACATTCTTCAAAACGTTAAAAAAGTCTGCGTATATGTTCATTCAGCGAGCTCTAGCCGATAACTAAAACAACAATAAATGTTATGTACAACAAGCCAAGACATGTTCCGCGTGACACACAGAGCACACTTTGTTATTTCTAGTCACAACAAGTTATTGTTACAATACACAAATAATAAAATAGCAATGCCTGACACAAGTTTTTTGTTAGATGACTCTTATAGTACAGACCTATGCGTGCATTTTATAGGTAAATAATCACATATACTGGAACATAAAAACTAAGGGTGATGGAGAAATTCTGAAAACATGATTGATTTCAGCATGCAAAATTATATTGAAATCAGACATTTTTGCGCTTGGGACAAAAATCTTGTTAACCAGTGTTATCAGTGTCCGTTATGAGAGGTTTCACTGTACTTTTAAAAATAGGAAAATTAAAGAAGTTTTTTTTTATCAAATGACAAAATGTTTTTGTTAATTTATAAAATATTTTTTTGGTAGACTTCTTACCATGGCTCTTGAACAAGATGCATTTATACCTTCGGGTCCTAATAAATTGTCATTTTTATCCGTTTGTAAATAAAAAAATTATTTTATCAGACAATAAGACATATCAAATGATTTTAGAAAAAGAGCCAGTGTAAACTTTAATGTAAATTTAAAAAAATTATTCATAAAATAAAAACAAAAACTAATGACATTTTACTTTAACTTTAGAAAAATATATAAATTATAAAAAAACATTTTTCTATGACTTTAAGGTAGTTTAAATGCGTTTTGTATTTATAATTTAACAATAATATTTTATTATTTGATAAAAAAAAACTTTTTTAATTTTCCTATTGTTTGTTGTAAGTTTCAACTTGTGTAAATTATTATAACTGGATAACAATGTTTTTCTAAGATTAGAGTGTGTTAAAAAATAATTATTAAAAAAAAAATGTTACAGATAACAATAAAATGAATTACGTTTTTAGTGAATTAAATTTTTATTTGAGAAATAAAATACCAGGCAATATACTCTACATCAACCTACGCCCATTTGTCCTCTATATTTTGGTACTAAAAGATACTATATAATGAACAATATCTTTTCAAAATTCAAAAAATGTGTAATCATTTTTTTTTGATTTACATAATTTTTAAATATTGTTAATTCTTTAATCCACCTATAAATTGTTCAACATCCTGTATATATTTAATTTTTATATTAGGATATTTTCAGTGGTTCTTACGAACGCTTATCGTGAATCGCCCGGTATACATACGTACCTACATATGGTAATAGATGATTTACTTACGTAAATAACGCTAAATAAATTCATTTTTAAGGAATTTTTTTAGCTACCTACTAAGATGTTTTATTAATTATATTTATTTTGTTTTTATTGTTTCCTGGCCATAGTCAGGGATTTGTCAGCAAAACTTTATGATCGGTAATAATCATATAAAATGGAAAATTTTTGGTTTTCGACGACATTGAGAAAAGGGAAAAATTTTGAAAGGTAAGCGGTATAGTGAGATTGACGTGAAGGTATACAAATAAGATTTGAACCCATTTAGGTATATGATCAAAAAACTGATTACCCTTTACTAAAGGCCGAGACACAATTAAAAAATAAGCATTTTTTAGGCTATAACCAATAAGTAACAAAAAATAGTTTTGATACGTAGAAATAAATTAATCGCGACACAATTAAGCTTTAAGCAACAAGCAACAGGAATAAAATTATTATTATTAATATATTTTATTTCCTATTAAAAATCTTTTTCACGATAAATGGTTCTGGTTTAATGACTGCAATAAAATGGGTGCTAAGTGCGGTCGTAAATACCTGTTAATCCCTTGCATTTTTGTTTTTTTTATAATGTTTATTAAAAAATAAGTATACTATATATAATACTAGGTACATAATGCACGCCTTTTTCACGCCGTTTTCAGTGTTTGCGAATGGATAACAAGAGACAAAACCCATAAATTGACCCAAACCCGGGTGGTACTACCTGCACTTGATGAAAATAAAGAATTTTGCAACGAAATCAATGTCAAATTATGAGAGTGGCTTAAATATTCGTTGGGTCATTCTGTAGTTCCATTGCATACCTAATGAGCTTTTATTACTCTACACCTTTCGGAAATAGACTATAGATATAATTAAGAGTTCTTCGCCGCATGTAAAATACGCCCATTTTTGTCCCTCCTTCAGACTGCCTTAACCCAATTGAGCAACAATGTGGGTGCTAGGAGGGTAGGTGGGCACTGGTCCACCCTAAAACTAAATGTGAATAAAATCCATGTGTGTAACCAAATTATGTTTAGGTGATAATTTACCTCACATATATAGAACCAATCAGAACGCAAATTTTCATAGCAACCACCTTGGTAACGTGGTATTTTTCGATAAGACCTACGACTAGCTCGGTAAGACCACAGTAGCTTTTTGTCAAACAAACAGTAATTTATTTCACGAAATCAAGTTTAATAAATAAATATTATAACACCTACAAAATAAAAGTGACACACAACGGTATTTAAGGTGATTTTAGGGCATAAACTTAACTTAATTATTGACATTTTCAAAGAAATGTTTTGACAAAATGTCTGCAATATTAAACCCAGTGTGCTTTGTTTTGACGTGAGCTTAAGAAATCTTGGCGTTTTCATGGCAACCGTGATGAAAATAAGCGAATTTGATTTTTGACGTTCCACGCGTCTGATTTAGTCTTGGATTTTTAATTAGTTGTTAGTTGTGGCACGTTTATAAACTTAAAGGTAAATCATAATGATGTATTTGCATATTTTCCTTTATCACAAACTGCTTTTATTTCGCGTTCAGTAAATTATCCAATAAAATACACCTCTAGAAGCGGCGTCTTATCTTCATACCGTTGTTTTTCACTCGAAACTAGATTTTCTAAGAAAATTTTCACTCAATATAATTTTTACTTATAATCAAAGATAAGACCCTCGAGCTAAAGCTCTCGGGATCTTATCAGATTATAAGTAAAAATTATATTTTGTGAAAATTATCAGAAAATCGGTTTCTTGTAAAAAACAGCGGTATTACCGATAAGACGCCTCCTCTATCGGTATATTACTGTTGATTATTTTCCTGCATGCTTGACATCTGTCTTGATAAATAAATGGAAATGGGATGGAACAGTGGCGTAACTTAAAAAATATACGAAAATAATCACAGAAAATAATGAATGATCCAGTTTATACTTGCGTTAAGGCGTCAGCTGGTTAAAATCTGTTGTTTATAATACATATTGCGCACGCTCACAAACCCGCATACGAGCTACATAGGAAACTCATTTGGTGAACGCTTGGCTGCATGCCATTGGCAATATACTACTAATAAATATGTGTTGGGAACTCGGAACCGGTCAGTGATGCTACGTCAATATCGATTAACAAAACAAGTATTTTGTATTGGAGAAAATCAGACAAATTCTGCGAAACGTTGTACCAAACAGTGGTTTTTTTGTGTCTAGATACCACAGAACATTATCTAAATAAGATGTTTAGATTTGGATTACTGGAAATTTGAAAATAAAATTTTTATACTGGGTCTACACTTTGTCGCTAAAAATACGAAACTATTGATTATATAAATATAAAAATAATATTATTAGGGATATTCTAGAAATTACTTACAACCCACTTACACCATTACCGTTAACCACGGCAGTGGCTCAGGGGTGAGTTACCTACTGGCATTCTATGCTCGGAGTAGACATACGCACAATAAAAAAAGTATGTAAAATGATGAAATTTAGCAGGTTTAAGATTGCAGAGAAGAGTGTAAAATGTATCATCTCCCATGAGGTGCCCATTCACGCCGGTAACCAGGCCGGATAAGATCGGACATCTCGTGGGGTGCGGAAGAAGATACACACTCCCCAATCGGTAGGCCATGCAATAGCAATAAACCAGGAGTTGATAGACCCTGGGGGGTGTCGCATGACTAAGGATCGTGGTTCGGAATCCACGTTAAGCTGTAGGTCCAAGAGCAAGCTGGCTGAATATTCAAAAGGACAAGTGGCCATAGTAACCCAGAACAAACAACGACAAACCCACTTACAACATTACCATTAATAATAAATTAAGATACATAAAGTAGAATAGGAATTTCAGCAGATAAATGAAATGGTTTTTAATACAGAAATAAAGGTTAATAGTACATTTGTTTTAAAACATCGTTAAACATACAGGGTGGAATTTTTAACTGGAATAAGTTCAGTTATAGAGAATTTGCTGAAAAAATACAGAACTACGGCTGAGTTTATTTTTAGCCCCCAATTTTTTTTAATGTAAAGGTATGTATTGCTAATTGGAAAGCAAAATGAATTGAAATGCAAAAGTAAATAGTTTGTACAGCAAGAGTGGATATGATGTCCATATCGCACGAGGAAGTAAAATTGGCACGACGCCGTAGGCGGAGGCCTGATTATAATAATTTATAGGTAAGATAATAAGATAATATTAAACATTTAGAAATTCGAATCCCCTATTACTTTGAAGAATTGAATGTCAGTCTTTGTTTGTCACGGGAAGTGTTCAGTTGTATTATATAATTTATTTTAATGCCATAGAGCACATGTGGCACCAATTAAAATCAATTCTTAGGTTAGAAAATACTTCTCCGACTTTATGTTATAGTGTTGCTGAATTAATAAAAAATGGTTAATGATATTCCCCCAGATAGTTGGAAAAATGCAATCCATCATGTGATAACTGTGGAAAATTCTTATGTTAATCTGCATGATACAATTAAACCGATTATGATTAATTTAAATGGTGATAGCGACAGCGAAACAGAACTTGATATAGAATAACATGATACATGTGTCTGTTTAAAGGTGGACAATGATATTTCTTGAATGATAGATGAGTTTTGGACTTGCATTGTCTTTATTTGTTTTACATCACAACGTTTTAACTGGTAAGTAGGCTAAAGTCGTCTTCAGGTGAATACACCTGAAGACGTCTTACCGACTACTGCTTACGTCTTATGTTACAGCAACTATCAATCCAGCTTTTATAAAAGACTAAGTACTCCAACTTACCAACTATTTAGATAACTTTATGTTACAATTATTTACAATCAAACTTTGGTGAATTAATTATTGATTCTACTTGTCACTTATTGACCCCTGTCAAATTAGACCAGTTATAAATTAGTTTCTTTAAGTAACTACCTAGGTATATAAAAAGGGAATTTTTATATAAAGTGCAAGTACTGCAAGTGCCAGTAAATGGTGTATGATAGTAAAACTTGCATCAGCTGATTAAAACGTTGTTAAAGCGCATTATTTCATTCAATTTTGCTTGAAATTGAACCTAATGTAAAAAAGGTATCAAATAGTTCTTGTCCCCTTTATAAGTTGTGAAAAGGTAACACTCAAGACAAAGCAATATAATGAAATCTTAAAAACCCGTTTTGTTAATATACTTACTTACATTAACACACTCGTTTCAATAAAGATTCATATTTTTAATTTAAAAAATTAAATTATTTCTTGTTTATTTACTTTGCACATTACTTTATTATCCCTTTGTAAAAAATAAGTAATAAATCAACAAATTCTAAATAAAATAAACATTTTTCAATTTACCCCTAAGCTATGTTAATGACTCGCATATTTTATTATTAATAAATAATCATCACAATTTCAATTCAATTAAGAGAATGTATGGTGGTTTTCTAATATTATGAAATCGTATAATGATAAAATTAAACATAATTCACTTACCATAACTAGATGTAGATGATATTCCATTAACCACAAACAAACACGCACATAAACAAATAGTTCCGCACAAGTAGTACCGATCTCTCGCCATGTTTTTCTCCTCGACTACACTATACGGCCGTAACAACTGTCTTAAGAACCCAAAGGAACCAATAACCTACAAAATCATTTGTACCGAAGAGCGTGACGTCATCCGACGACCGTACGAGCGCCGAGCTTTCAGCGAAATCGCGCCAGGTAGGTACTACTTGCAAATTATTTTAATAAGTTTGCCGCTGCGTTGAATGTTTATGGTAATCAATGCCGATTTTTGCCGAGTCTTTAAATACCTTATTGATAATGGAAAATTCATCAGGCACGAGAACTTTGACTTTTAGTAATTATAATAATATAATAACTATTTCTTACGTGGATTTGATGACACCACATACACGTGAATTTAATATTAGTAGTACCAGTGGCGTGCCGTCAGGGGATCCCTTCGACATGCGCATTCTTGCACCCCTCTTATTGTTTTTTTTTTAATAACAGTGCGTTTTGAATATATATTTTAATTAATTGCTGATAATATAATTTATACATTGTTTATCGCGGTGACGCTGCAATCGGCGATCAATACAATCGATACCAACGACGAGAAAGCAATGATAGACCCCGCATTCCCCTTTATCAAAACAAACCGACAAGAACTAACATTCATGCTACACCACTTAACTCCTGACGAGTTTTATGAACGAAACCATCAGTGTTGCCAAAAAATTTTTTAATCGTAACAGATTAGCTTAAAAACCGTAACAAACTTATTAAAATAGTAACACATTATAAAATATCTCTCCTTCCAATCCAAAGTGACTTCTAAAAAAAAAAGGTCAACACCCCTGCACAACAGTTTGCTTAAAGGCGTAACAGCGTAACAGATCCTTTAAAAACGTAACAGATCTGTTACAATTGTAACAGATCGGCAACACTGGAAACCATATGGAGATAGTAGTAAATTTTGACGAGCGTATAATACGCTGTTGCCAAATGATTAAGAGATTCTCCTATTTTATTTGGGCTCAAATATTCTTTTGTCGCTGGTGAATTTAACCAGTGGTGGAGCTGATGAACTTATGATTGACAGCTGGTGAAATGACGTCATCAACCGGTTGGTGAATTATTTTACGATCTCTCTCTCTCGTTAACGTTGACAGAAATTACCAGAAATCCACCATGAATAAAAGAACATGATTTATATCCAACCGGTAATACAATAGGCAATTTAAGAACGCGATTTGGCTCAACCGGTGCCACCGGTGGACTCACCGGTGAAAAAAAAAACCTAATTAAACACATCGTTGGATTGCTTAAAACATAAAACGAACCTCAAACTAATCAAAAACTAATAACGACAAACATTTCAAGAAAATTTTTCATAGAATGCGATAGCTAAGAGAGGCTTCTGTGACTGCCACCAGGAGGTGGTATTCTCCTATTCCTAATAATTTACCACATTTTCATGAAGTACTTATTTACATAAATCGACCTGAATCCACGTAGCGAATTAAAAATTTCATCAACGCAGGTATTGAGTTCGATTATTCAAGGTCGAACTGGCATATTTTGTAATTATTGTATAAATTATAAAAAAAAACAATACAGTAAGACAGTGTCGGATTTGCAAAATAACCGATTAAGTGTCTGGATTTCATAGTAGTCTACATGGGCTATCGCCATCTTATAAACATTGAGTTGTAGACTCGGCGCAAAAGTAATCTTATGAATGAGATGCGTTGTTAAGGATTATAAAACACATTTTTCAGATGTTAAAGAAAAGAAAATGTTACAGGTCTTACAGTAGACTTAAGTAAACTTACAGAGTAGTCTAAAATGACTTGTTCAGATATTTTTTTATATATCACTACAAATTTAAAAAAATATATGTGTAGTGTTATTTTACTCATATTTCATTAAGCATAATTATTATTGTTTTAATAAAGAATATATCTCTTACTCTAAATGTGCATTCAGAATAACAAGATATTGTTTTGTACCACATTTTGCATATACAATATATTTGCAAAATTAGGCAATAATTTTTTTTTCATTTTTATTAGAATTAACGTTGCACGTGGCACCACTTCCTGGTATGCAATCAATGAAATTTTAGTGAGGATGTTTTTTCATCAAATGGAACTTTTTTGAATGGTGCCAGCACAAGTTGTGTGTCCCAGAATTTTTTGTAAATCGATAATTTTTGTAAAAATTAATTTTTTTTATTGCAAATCTAGTTTCTTTGGTTTTGTTCTAAATGATGGCATATCTTATAAAGAGTGACAATATTCAAAATTACTTGTTCCCTTAAAGGCTTAAATATGGTATTAATATTCCTTCCCAGATAGTTAACTGCCTATAGCGATTTTGGTTATCTATGTACGGCTCATCCAACCATTTTTTTCTCTATTTTTATTAGAGCCAATATAGCCATCCTGTCTATATCGAACCATTGAATCTAAAATTTCCATTTAAAAAGCTACTTATTTGCTTAAAACAAAGAAATTGTGACGTAACGTTGTTGTTTTTTCAATGGAACACCCTGTATATGTTTCATTTTCATGAAAGGTATTTTGGTCTTGATTCTAAAAATATACAGTTTGTCTATATTAACTCAACCCATTTTTAAGATAAGAGCGATCAAATTTTTAAAAAACAAAATCATGTAGGGTAGAAGCACCAATTGTGGCCACTTTTAGCAATTTACACACTTTGGAAGCCTGTGAAAACTACATATTATATGATAGTGGTTGATTTAAATTATCTAGGTACCATTTTACGATGATTTATCTTATTAGAAAATATTTTATATTTGGGAATACATTTATTATATATATTTTTTAACTTTCACTATTTGTGGCCACGTTTTGCCAGTTTTGGCCACATGACACACCATTTGTGGCCACTGGGATTAAGAACGGTAAATAGGTACTACCTACGTAGATACCTAAAAATAAAAGAAAAATTCCTACATAACCAATTTATATTATTAAAAAAGGACAAAAATTATGAAAAAGTTCTACGACAACTATTTTAGAACAAAAATACAGAATATAATATTTAAAAAAGCAATCCATTAAAAGAAACATTAATAATTCAGGAACCACCTAATACAGTGTGTCTACTTAAGTTGGCAACTAATTTAACGCATAACAGACGGATTGAGCTGATGAAAGCAAAAGAGAAAAAACCAAAAAATTAGAAACAAAAAATTTGAAAAAATAGCCAAAACTAAAATTTATGAAAATAAAAAAGACCCTGAAAACGACCAAAGACAAAGGGAATACAAAGAACCGTAAAGATGTGAAATTGCCGCAACTTTAGCTGTAAAAATTGTCCAAACAGAAAACAATGATAATATGTTGGTGTGGCATTAAAAAATGACTAACTCTGGTATAAACTAAACGATATTTTAATGAGAATTAAATAGCTAAAGTTTATAGACTTAAGGGGAATATATACAGTGTGTCTACTTAAGTTGGCAACCAATGGGAAACTTTTTTATTATTAACTTTACGAAAAAAAAAGTTATTCTTCTTCATAAAAAGTTCTGCATGGTCTAAAACCTAAAATGCAACCATCAGATGTTAAATTTTTTCAGTCGTATACGAGGTTTGACAAAAAATATGAATTTTTGACAATATCGAAAACTGTAGTTATGAAAAGTTGTTTGGAATGTAAAATAATATTTTAATATGCAATTACATCCTCCTACTTAATTTTTTTTAAATAAATCAATACGGTATCCGTAATTTGAGAAAAATGTGTAAAAATAAAAAAAACTGTAAATATAACCGAGCTCTGTTGAAAACCAGTCGGTGTAGGACCTGTAATTCCAACTGGGGCTGTGGTGCTGCGAGCACCCAAGTGACTGTCTGTCTCGAGTGCTGGTACTTATATTGTTTGTTTGGATTTTTGCAAAGATATTACATGCCTAACCAAATTTTCTTTAGTATTTTGCAGTAGTGCTATTATAGTGTTTAAACTTTTATTTGAGTTTTCTAGTTCTTCAATAAGCCTTTTTTGCACACGTACTTCCATATAGAAGATCATATCGCGATAGAAAACGGCGTTTCGACAGTTGAAAGCCACAGATGACATTCACAGCTGATTCTAGTTCCGCCGAAAAGTTACTAGAATTAGTGTGGACCGTAACAAGTTCACATGTCAGTTCGCGTCCTATTATTTTCGTTGTTTTTTGGTGTTTTTTAGTATTTTTGTGGCTATTTTTTATATAGTGTATATAGAGTTTTCTGATTGAAAGTTAGAGTCATAACTAAAATGAAGCATAGTGATTGTTTTGTATACCAATACTTTAACCATATATACCATGTTTTACGTATTCTACCTAGCTGGTGCAGTATTACCGGCATTTATTACATTCTTTAATATTCACGAGCAAAGGAGAGTAGTGTGTCGATAAGTTAAATTTTGTAAAAGCTTTGTCGATAATATTTATGTTACTAGTACATTACTTTATTGTAAGTAATTCCTATCACAATATCCAGGTAGTACTCAGTGGATACCTAATAGGTTCTTGACTTTTGTTCCAATTTGGATAACATCTCCAAAAGTTTCTTGACAACTTTAGTTAAGAACGATGATTTAAATAGAAAAATTTGTAAAGTCTTCTTTGATAAATTAAAATGAGAGATAAGGAACTTAATATTTAAATATTTTTTTAGTTTGTTAATGGAACATAAAAATAGTCCGGTCCTGTCTTTTTAGCCAACCTCTAAACGTAAAATAGACCAGACGTCAACAGGGTGCCATAAATGACAAGTGACTTGGCGTTTTCTTAAAAAAATTTGACTTACTACTAGAGGGAGGCGAAATCCCGTGGAATCCGCACATGTGCCTCATGAACATTGTATTGAATAAAACAACATTTAAGTAGGTATTAAATATTATCTTTAATTTTAATTAATGGTTTTTAGTAGATTAAGAGCTGATTGAAGCTTTAGGTTTCTTGCGGCCTGAACGAGATTTTGAAAGAGCACATTTAGAATCAGTCGTACATTTTATACCATCGTCACCGAATTCGGGCAAATTCCGTTCCGATAAAAATCTGTCCTCACCGGTATACTCGTTTTCTTTCGTATAATAATCGTTCGAGAAACTTGGTGCCCTCGACGTCACAGGGGAATAAGGAAATAGGACAGTGGAGGGAGCTTTTTCACCAACATCAGTGGGCACGTCTATGTATTGATCATGTAAACACTAAAAATTATATATTTATTTATTTTAAAGCATTAACAGCCAAAAGTCAATTACAGACACTCAACTTAAACTAATAGTCAGGCAACAATACAAAGTCATAAAAAAACAATAACAATTAGCTCAACAAAGTACATAATTAGTTTATAAGTAATTTATCCTGTATAAGTTTTTTAAAGTTTCTCAGATTAACAAGGTCGATATCAATATCAGAAGCATACAAATTAAATAAATGACATACAGTAGAACCCCGATTATCCGTGCGCGCTTTATCCGGGCGGCGGATTCTCCGTGCGGCATTGTAATTGTTTATCCGGGCGGCGGATTATCCGTGCGGCATTTTAAATTTCGGGGAATACCCCATTTAGGTGTTTACTTATTATTTTCGTCAACTGCCGACCGGCTCGTTAGTTAAACGTTAACAGTCGCCCAAAATGCAGCGTACCGGTGCTAATGAAAAGCGTAAACGCAATGTTTTAACTATTGAACAAAAAATGGAAATTTTAAAACAATTTGAAAATAACATAAGTGTTGCTGAATTGGCTAAAGCATATAACATTGGAAAACAAACGGTTCGTGGCATTGTGAAGAAGAAAGCCGAATTACAGAGCTTTGTAGCTAAAGCTGACAGTGCAAAAGCTATTTCTAACAGGAAATCTCTAAAAGGGTCTACTTTTCGAGAGCTTGATGATGTTATGACCTGGTGGGTCTTGCAGAAAAGATCCGAAGGGGTTCCAATATCAGGACCTATGTGTGCTAAGCAAGCTCAAAAGTTTTACGAGCAGTTGAAAATCAAAGGAAACTTCGCGGCATCTTCTGGTTGGCTTTACAGGTTTAAAAGACGTCATGGAATACGAGAATTAGCTGTTCAAGGGGAGAAATTAAGTGCTGATATGGTAGAATTTTGTTATGCTTTGGAAAACCTTATACAGGAGCACAACCTAAAACCAGAGCAAGCGTATAATGGAGACGAAACTGGACTTTATTGGAAAGCGATGTCAAAAAGAACACTTGCTGCAGGCTTAGAAACTAGTGCACCAGGTTAGCTTTACATACATATTTTTACGTGTATACAGTGTTTTTTAAAATATTTTTTTTTAGGTTTCAAAGTAAGCAAAGACCGTGTAACAGTATTATGCTGTGCTAACATATGTACTTTTTAGAATAAATTATTAAAAAAATAAAAATGAGATCTTTGGATTATCCGTGTTTTCGATTATCCGGCGAAGGCTCGATCCCGGCTGGCCCGGATAATCGAGGTTCTACTGTAATCTATACAGGGGGAACTTCTGTAAAGATTCGCTCACGGAAAGGTCAGATAAAAAAACATTAAGATTTCTAGAATTAACACGATTGAAGGTAAATGGAAGCTGTCCAAGAATATCAAGACAGTCAATATCACCCTTAAGGATTTTAAACACTGAACACAAGAAGATCATTATCCTTCTTTTACTTAAAGATAATCTAAATATGTTAGCAGTCAGTGTCAGGCAGGCTTTGAACAACAAAAACTGAAAGAAAGGAGTTTAAATACTACTTCCATACTCCTACGGCTACGATGGAAATTACATCATAGTAGCCATTTTGAAACACCACTTTCCAATGTCATTGTTGACAAGTTTTCAACAGTAATATACCGATAGAGGAGGCGTCTTATCGGTAATACCGCTGTTTTTTACAAGAAATCGATTTTCTGATAATTTTCACGAAATATAATTTTTACTTATAATCTGATAAGATCCCGAGAGCTTTAGCTCGAGGGTCTTATCTTTGATTATAAGTAAAAATTATATTGAGTGAAAATTTTCTTAGAAAATCTAGTTTCGAGTGAAAAACAACGGTATGAAGATAAGATGCCGCTTCTAGAGGTGTATTTTATTGGATAATTTACTGAACCCGAAATAAAAGTCGTTTGTGATAAAGGAAAATATGCAAACACATCATTATGATTTACTTTTAAGTTTATAAACGTGCCACAACTAACAATTAATTAAAAATCCAAGACTAAATCAGACGCGTGGAACGTCAAAAATCAAATTCGCTTATTTTCATCACAGTTGCCAAAACGCCAAGATTTCTTAAGCTCACGTCAAAGCAAAGCACACTGGGTTTAATCTTGCATACATTTTGTCATAAAACATTTCTTTAAAAATGTCAAAATTAAGTTAAGTTTATGCCCTAAAATCACCTCAAATACTGTTGTGTGTCACTTTTATTTTGTATGGGTTATAATATTTATTTATTAAACTTGATTTCTTGAAATAAATTACTGTTTGTTTGACAAAAAGCTACTGTGGTCTCACCGAGCTAGCGGTAGGTCTTATCGGGTAAGACCACGTTACCAAGGTGGTTGCTATGAAAATTTGCGTTCTGATTGGTTCTATATATGTGAGGTAAATTATCACTAAATGGTTTTAAATGTAGACATCGAAATATTTAGTATATCCGTCGGTCGTCTTTCCGTGGACTGTCCGTCCGCCGGCGCCGGCCGGCAATTATTTCTGTAGTCCCACTACACCTTCAGTTTTGGTTCACCGATAATGACCGGCATTTCTGGGCCGGATTCGATTGCGGCCTCCATTTCACTACACACCCACAGTTTTTTATCGTGAGAGAAAAAGGAAAGGAAAAAAGATTTGAATGAAGTAGCGGTAAATTCCGACCTGCGGACTGAACACGAGTAGGCTACTTTATACTCTCCCAGTTATGTCTTCACGGCATTATTTTGATGAAGCTTTGATTTTTTGCAATGAAATCGTTTTGCCGATAAATAATTTTATTAAAGTAGTTATGTTGGCGTCTGTAAATAATTTTTAAATTGAAAAATGTTTTTGCCGGCGTACAGACACGATTAAAATTGAAAAAGTTTTATGCCTCCGCTGGGAATCGAACCCAGAACCTCTCGATTACATGTCAAGCGCGCTGCCAATTGCGCTTCGGGGGACCTGAAATTCTCTCACCAACTTTGGTCATATAACTTATTCAATTTTATGTTAGTAGTAATAGTCTGGAATCTCCTGTAATTCACAGACCGGGGAGGGTGTTACAAGGGGAAAGGGAACTCACTCACTACCACTGAACATTACAGCCGTACGGCTAGATGTCACTGTTCAGAGATCTCTTTCTGATTCCGGCTAATAACGATATATGTCGTCGATGTACGGATAAAAGAAAAATAGATTTTAGTGATAGTGAGTGATTTCCCTTTCCCCTTATAACACCCTCCCCGGTCTGTGAATCACAGGAGATTCCAAACTATTACTACTATCACAAAAATGAATAAGTTATATGACCAAAGTTGGTGTGAGAATTTCAGGTCCCCCGTAGCGCAATTGGCAGCGCGCTTGACATGTAATCGAGAGGTTCTGGGTTTGATTCCCAGCGGAGGCATAAAACTTTTTCAATAATTTTATTGTTGCAAATATTTTATTTTCTTGAAGAAACCAATACGTAAAAAATGCATTATTTTAAATTTAAAGAAAAACTGAAAAAAAAACATATACTTAGGTACAATAGTTGACTTATTCTTATTCTACTTTAAACTTTCAGCCAGCTGACTAGTCCGTGATTGCTGTAGCAACAAATCTAAAACTTACCGAAACAGATATTGTAGACGGTAGAGTTCTATGCATTTGGCCATTAAGTGCATCAACGGCCAGACTTGTGTTAATCTGTGTGTGCAGGTTAAATGTCGACGAAATCCTAAACAGTCTTTCTGAACAACGTGCTATATATTTCAACTGACAAATTGCACTCCAGGCCTCTGACAAACGGGAATTTCTTAGATTGGTATATAGATCTCGTTCTATATGAGCTTCCTGTCAAAATTTATTTTTGTTATATTATTATATAAAGGTACGTTTTTCTCCACGGTCCCGTTATGTAAAAAATAATTTCTTTTCTTGTGACACTAACGTTTTTTCACAAAAACTTTGTTTTATGCAATAAAAATAAAAACGTGTGACCCATTACGATATATTATTCCTTTGTGACATCTTAACAGCGGCGGCGTCAGGGGGTCCAGGGTGGGCACTGGCCCACCCTAAAAACATGAGAGCCCACCCAAAATTGAAGGATTCGGTTTTGTAATGGAATTTCCGGGGGGAATTTGGCTATAAAAGCTTTGATGAGAAAGGAGTGGTATTGTATGTTATTCTTAAGAGAACGATGATCTTTGGGCATGGGGGAGTCATTTTTGATTTGGGTAGTGCCCACTTAAAAATCATCGGGCCCACTTGTGCCCACCCATCCCAAAAATCCTGACGCCGCCACTGCATCACTGGCTCATTTACATTTGGTGACTTTAGTGGCGAAAATTACTTGCCGCTAGTAAACTTACCTTGTGTAAATTAGAAGAAAGCCTGACTTTCTACTTCAAGTTAGGCTTTCCTCTCTCTCCTCTCAAACTATTTAAGTGTAAATGCACCTTTAGGCCCGTTATATCCATCTCCTGGTAACTTTACCAGCGATTTCTAAAGAAATCATTGCTGAGACAATTGTTTCCATAGAAATTATCTCGCTCGAGAGGAACTTACTTACCAAGACATGGATGGATATATCAAGCCTAAATAATGGTGATAGAAACCTATAAAATTTTGAAATCATCAAAAGTCAGAATTAAAAATTTTGTAAAAAGAAACACTTATAAATATATAAATTTGAAATAATAGTAGTATCCCGACATGTGCTCTTTAACAGTAAAGATATACATCACATTTCACTTAGGCTATACACCATGTGTAAACTAGTTTTTTTTAACTTACTTTTATCTGGTGTTTTTGTAGCACTTCGTACTGCATATTCTTTATAACTAGTCCCCAATGGTTGGTGATTTGTATCATTCCCGATATTGTAAGTTCATCGGTAGGAATGGGCTCTAATCCAATTTTTTGAAATTCTCTATCTATCTCTTTCCATTCTTCTGCTAACTTTAGAGCTAGATAATTTTCAGCCAAAATTAAAGATACCTGTAATAATTAAAACGATCTTATTGTTTAAAGAACAATGATCATCAAAAAGATCTATACAGGATCATTCACGACGAAAGTTTGTCAGAACTATAGTGAGATCTGGTCTTAACGTGCGGGTCCAAAGGTCACTGATCATATGCGTCAAATCAGACAACACAGAGGCTATCAAAATGTTGTGAGATTATTTACAAATATACCGAAGGAAGGACAAATAGTTTCATTATTTTAGCTATCGCGAAGATAGCCACATATACCTAATATTATTAGTTTTGTAAAAATTATGTACAGGGGAGTTGAAAAAGTTACAAAAAAATTATATAATCGTTAATTATATACCTACTGTACCCTTTAATTAAAAACGACAATAATAAACAGTGCAATTTATTTTAACAATTTTACTACTAAAACCTAAAAATACAATGGCATTTAGTCTGATAAACTATTTCGATAATGAAAGAAAAAGTGGAAATTCGCAAACAAATATGCAGAAAACACTGGGAATTAGTTTAAGGACTATGCAGAATAATGTGCATGAAAAAAAGCATAATATAATACCCAAGAATACTAAAAAATGTAAACGAAAAACACCGTTTATAATTATAGCCTAAAAACTCTCATCGTCACTTATAAAATCTGAAAAGTTTTCGTCGTCTTCGAATGGAACAATTATCATTGGCGCTACTTCGACATCTAGTACTTGTTCTCGATCCCACCAATCCCTTATTAATATTTCTGTATGTTCCACCGATTTCTTCCAGTACTGTGTAATATGAGAAAAAATTAAACTCGCACCTGCAACATATCCTGTTGCAGAACCGGCATGCAAAATAATAAAACGCTTTCCCGTACCGCACCCCTTTTTCCTTTTAACACTTTTTACAGACTCATCTTGCCAAGATTTTGAACCACTTCCATTCGAAAATATCCACGTTTCGTCTAAAAATACCACTTTTCTAAATTTCGATTTGTAATTGTCCGTATATTTTTTTAAAAACTGATCACGCTGACTCACTATCTGTGGCTGCTCACATAAAAATCTTTGGTTACAGTCTTTTTTATAGCAAAAATCTAAATTTTTTAATAATTTTGATAACGCTTCAAGTCCAATTTCCAAAACACCCCGAATTTTTAATGTTTTTTTTTAACTGGAAGAGTTACATTGGTTTTTGATTTGTATAAATCGTAAATCACATTTCGAACTCCAATTTTAATATTTTCGCTTACATCCTCAGTCTTTGGCTTTGTTCGTTTACACTTTTTAGTATTCATTCTTGTTTTGTTTCATGCACAATTTTCTGCATAGTCCTTAAACTAATTCCCAGTGCTTTAACTACTGTTTCCTGAATATTGGTTGGCGAATTTCCACTTTTTCTTTCATTTTCGAAATAGTTTATCAGATTAAGTACCATTTTTTTTTGATTGGGGATGCAAAACCCCTGAAAATTGTTTCATTTTGTCACAAACTATCAAAGTCACAAAACTGGCATATTTAAAATAAAACGTAGCTGGTGCTATTATAAACTTTTTTAGAATCGCTGGAAAGTAAATACATATACAGTGTGTCCAAAAAGTATGCAACATATGTAAAAGTTTTTTATTACCGATTTCTCAGAAAATTTTATTCCTTATAAAAGTTGGTGCATGCCTTGAAACTATAAATGCATATTTCACATTTCACCTGCGGCTAATAGTAAGGGAGCAAATGCCATTTTTTCGAAATTGCATTAAGAGTAAAGTACCTTAGTTATTAGAAATACAGGAAAATTTTATATGGAAATGTTATTGCAAATTAAAAACATAGCCCAAATATAAAATTTGAGTTACGTGTCTCAATTTTTTTTTTTATATTTTATATGCATTTTTTTAAAGTAGGTTTTTTGACTTTAGCGTACTGGGTGAAAATGACAAATAAATTAGTAGTTATTTCCAGTACTATGATTAGGGTTGAGTTTTATTATAATTTAGTTTCGAACAGAAGTTGGCCAAAATATGTTTAAGTAGGCGTGCAACACGCTTATATCTAAACCGACCCGTTCATTGAAAAGTTGTTAAAAGTTTGCAACTACTTAATGCATTTTTATTATAAACCCACATTTAAGTTATTTGATAAATATATTAAAATTGCGTATTATTAACGTTTAGGGGAAATTAAAGATTAGAAAAAAATAAATAAAAATTGAAACACGTAACTCAAATTTCGTATTTGGGCTATGTTTTTAATTTGCAATAACATTTCCATATAAAATGTTCCTGTATTTCTAATAACTAAGGTACTTTACCCTTAATGCAATTTCGAAAAAATGGCATTTGCTCCCTTACTATTAGCCGCAGGTAAAATGTATAATATGCATTTATAGTTTCAAGGCATGCACCAACTTGTATCAAGAATAAAATATTCTGAGAAATCGGTAATAAAAAACTTTTACATACACTGTGTATATCCTTTTTTTTTCATGTCAAAATGGAATAAGTCTGTCTCATTTATCTTACGTATTTTATTTAGAGAGTAAAATTAAACGCAAGTAAAGAAAACAAAAACTGAGAGTCTTTCTTGAATTGTATGACCCGCACGATAAGACCAGATCCGACTATACGTGTTTCTTTTAAAAGCGTACCTCTTTTAGTCATTTGTATAAAAAAAATGTTTATTGCCATCGCTCGACGCAGATACAACACGCGCGATGTGGCGGAAACGCGCGGTGTGCTCGTAATGACTGCTTGCTCTTAATAAATATTATTTTTCTATTCCCACATGGAAATTTGCTGTTTCCTTTACACTTAAGTGGCGAGTAAAGTAGGCTATTCCAGTTAACTGTGCCGCAAAATTTCATAACAATCCTAGATAGGTAATGAAACTGACCAATCACAGTAGTCAATTACAGAGAAGCCATTGTTGTTCTTAAAAGTACTGACCAATTTAAATGCATATGGTACAATTTGTTATTAATTTGTTCAATATAATAAAATCTAGACGCATTTATAATAGATTTATCAATAATGCAACCTGCTGAATGTGCATAGAAAATCAATTTCATGTAGCATCGTTTATCAGTTGGGTTTCCCATAATTAGTTTAACGTTTCGATAGTCGAGAGGTAGAGCGTTTGACTATGGAACCAATGGTCGTGAGTTCGAGCCCCACAACCTGAAAACTTTTTTTTACATTTTTTAGCATAAGGTTTGTAAGTTTGGTCGTAGAAAAAATATACTGTTCAACTCGAGTGGATTTTCCATATTGCCCTCGGAAGTTTGAGCACTTTGCCCACGGCGTCGTGCTCAATTTACTTCCTCGTGCGATATGGACATCATATCCACTCTTGTTGTACAAACTACTATTAACTTCTGTCCCTACCTCGTCTTTTGCAGACAAATCCTCCTCATATAGTTTATACAATTCGTCCACGACTTCAACAGTTTCTTGCTGTTTATGATTCAGTATTTGTAACATGCAGTAAACTTTAATTCTACAACTAACGAACATGTCTCCAATAGATGCATTGCCTGAAGATGATTTGCAAGAACAAAACGTTTCCAAAAATTGTTCTCTTCCCATTAATGGAAAAGTTGCATCTAAAAAATGAAATGGAATTATAAATAATATTTTTTTAGTCTATTTCAGAAAGGTGTAGAGTAATAAAAGCTTATTAGGTATGCAAAGGGACTACAGAGTGACCCAACGAATATTTAAGCCACTTTCATAATTTGCCATTGATATCTTTGCAAAATTATTTATTTTCATCAAGTGCAGGTAGTACCAACCGGGTTTGGGTCAATTTATGGATTTTACCTATTGTTATCCATTAACAAATACTCAAAACGGTGTTACAAAAGCGTGCATTATGTACATAGAATTAGGTACACTTATGTTTTATTAAACATTATAAAACATTACAAAATACATTATACAGAAATTAAATTATAAAAAAAAATAATATTCTTCGTCATCTCCTATAAACGTTATAATTAACGGACCGACGGTCCGATCGATCAGGTGGTCAAGATTCCACATTTTCTCCTCTTCTTTAATGTCATGATGGACTGGCCTTTAGCCAGTTATCTGGTGTCACTTTCTTAATGGCTTGATCAAACAGTAGCTTAACGTCTTTAATTTTGAATGTCGTGTTCTGTCTTGCTACAAATCCTTTCACTTGCGCCCATATAAGTTCTATAAGATTTAGTTCGCAATGACATGGCGGTATGCGCAGCACAGTTACACTATGTTTTTCAGCTATATCTTCCACGGCATATTGCATAAAACGATGTTTGTGTAAATTTGCTATAGGTTCTCGTTCCTTCTTTATCAAATTATCTTTTTTTTTCTTTGGTTAGTTATCATAAATAATTTAATGCATAAAATTTACCTGCGCCTATAGACGACGCCAAAATTAAGCCAAACTGGACGAAATTTCCCATTTTATTACTCTTCACCTTTCTGAAATAGACTATACCAGGTGATTCACGACGAGCTTGCATTAGAACTTTTAAGGAAAATACTGAAAATATTTTTTTGAAAATCTGTAGGTTTAAGTTTATCGATATGCTCTTTTAAACTATAATATTAACATGTTTCGGTCACTTCCGGTTATACCGGAAGTAGCGTCGACTTACAGTTTTTAAATACAACACAGCATTTTTTATTATATTTTTGGTTTTTGCATTAAATTTTAATTACATTTTATGGAACACGTTTTTTACCTAAGTCTACTCATTTCTGAGATATCTGAATATTTTGTAATTATTTCGTAAATGCATATCGATCCCTTATAAATATCACTATGGAGTATCCATGTACATTTGTTTTCATGGCACGCTTGAAAAAATCGTATTTAAAAATAAAACTTAATATTCTAAGATAACGCGTTGATATAGGTATGGAAAAGGTTATAGCAATTTTAAGGAATAGTTAATTTACCATCATATAAAATAAAAATATTTAAAAATTGAAAGTTGAAGCTACTTCCGGTATAGCCGGTATAACCGGAAGTGACAGAAACATGTTAATATTTTAGTTTAAGAGAGCATATCGATAAACTTAAACCTACATATTTTCAAAAAAATATTTTCAGTAGTTTCCTCAAAAGTTCTAATGCAAGCTCGTCGTGAATCACCCGGTATATAGGATAAAGTAAACTTAAAATATCCTCCATAAAAATGTTTAATTTTTAAGGCCCTAGAAAGGGTACATCAATCGGGGCCGGGGCCAGCTGGCCTCATAATCAGAACTCCCCCCCTTTGATCCACTTCGTTAACTTAAGAAAGCACTTCTAAAATAATATAATCCTTTCCTTAAATCTGAAAGAATAAATTCGTTTAAAATGAGAACGTCGGCAACAACGCAGTTTTAGTTCACTAGTCGTCAGTCGTCACTACGTCCATTATTACACTCTTTTTAGACTAAATAATATACGTTATATGTAAAAGTCGTGTTACTTATGTCAATAAACTAAACTTTAAATAAAAAAAGGCATTTCGAAATACTTTTAAATATTTTCTATGGTTATGTTTTTGCATTCTTGCCGGCCATATCTTTATAATTTTTGCCGCTAACCTTTTTTTTTCCTTTTCAACAAAATGTCTGACAAGGATAAGAGAAAAAAAATCAACACGCTCGATTTCTTTATTATAAAAAAGCAAAAAGTAGATGATAATCAATTAAGTAGTATACCCTTGCCCTTTCCTGCCGTGAGTGCTGTGCAATCTATTACAGCAGATTCAGAAGACCCATGTACTTCTCAATCCTTATCCTCGCTCCCAAAAAGGGCGTGGCACCCAAAAATTTTTCGCCTGAGACGCAATAAAGCGCCGTCGGCGCGGCGACTTAGTTATAAATTCGCCCTTGGACTCTACAACCCCTCCCCCTTAAATAATTTTTGACTACGCGCCTGCTCATAATCAGAGTAAAGTGTCGTTTCATTAGTTCCCATTTCGTCAACTTACGCTTAGACATTGACACTTCCCTACATAAAAGTTACATACCTAGTAGTATACCATTATCGCTCAATTTAACAAATAACTCTCTATTTTCTTCTTGAAATATGTCTATCAGTAATGATTTAATCCTCTTTCCCTTACTTCTCCATGTTATCAAGTAAGGTATGCATTCTACTCTTTCACATAAATCAATTAATGCACCAAGAGCCACTAATCTAACTGGAAGACAACTGTTCTGGAAATATTAAAAATCTATTATTTATAAATTAGTTTCAAGATACATAAAATTAAATTGAAAGAAATAAGTATTCCTCCACTGGTGTATGTAAGAAATCTTTTAAATAATTGCGAGGCAGATACAGGGTTTGTTAAAATAAGAAAGTGTCTTTTTTCGCTTTAACTCTACTGTAAAACTATTACGTTTATTCAAAAACTCTTGTAAAACCTAGAACTAAAGAATTTGTATTTTTGTAAAGTAGTGGCGTTGCTGTGAATTTTTTTTTAATTTGCACAGTTGTATTGTGGAATTAAAATTCATACAACACAAAAATAATCAATCAAACAATAAACCATAATATGTTTCAAATATCTAATATTTCTGAAATATTTTATATCAAATATAAAGTAAAAATTTTCCTTATGCGTTTCAAAGGGCCAGCAACTTAGTCTCCCAGTTGTGTTTTCACCATGGTATTATTTTGATATGCCTTATGACACTAAATCAGAACATTGATGGCTATACCTTCTATATGATTGATAAAACAATTCGCAATTGATTGCATGGTCCCAATTTGGAGTCGTAAATAATTTACAGATAGTAGTACTGCTCTGGCATCAAATCGTACCAATTTGGTTTTTTTGTCCTTTTTATTATCATATAAACGGCAACGCGAAATCTGCTGGCTAGAATTTAATTAGGTTTCACTCAATATCACGTTAACAACATTAACAACCCTTGGAGTTGCTGATTGGAGATAGTTTTCTTATTCTAGTTTTCTAATAACGCCCCGGCGTTATTTGGGTTTTTAGGTAAGTTATTTTTAGGTATTAAAATATCTTAAGTACTATTTATGGTAAACTTCTACTAAGAACGGGAATTATGTACAGTTAATATCTTTACACCAAAATCACCATATTTATGTATTTATTAATTTAATTAACATTTTAAAACGATGTAAAAATGTCCCTTTTCCCTTTGGTAACAGCGCCGACCTATCATTCATCTGTGCTAGTTACATATACAACATAGTTACAAA
Organism: Polydrusus cervinus; assembly: GCA_935413205.1. NCBI lineage: Eukaryota > Metazoa > Arthropoda > Insecta > Coleoptera > Curculionidae > Polydrusus > Polydrusus cervinus. The sequence goes on from OW284511.1 coordinate 79,318,707, forward strand.
AATTGATTCCTCTGTGGCGTTCTTATAAAGTACTGACCAATCACAGTTTATGGTATTTACTGAGGCTCCGACTTCTTTTTGAAGACACTAAATTATATAATTTATATGTATATGGTGCAATATGTTATTAATTGGTTTATTATAACTTAATATTTACGCATCTATAACAGTTTTATAATGCCACCCGCTGAATGTACATAGAAAATTGCATTACTATTGTACAACAAGAGTGGATATGTCTATATATCACGAGGAAGTAAATTGAGCATGATGCCGTAGGCGGAATGCACAAACTTCCGAGTGCGATATGGACAATCCACTCTAATTAAACCGTATATTTTTTCTACGACCAAACTTCCGAACCTTATGTTTAAAAAGATTTTAAAAAGTTTGCGGGGTTGCCGGGCTTAAACTCACGACCATTGGATCCAAAGTTCAACGCTCTACCGTCTCGACTACAGAATCATTTAGGAAATTATGGTAAAAACAACTCAATAATGATGCTACATGAAATTAATTTTCTATGCACATTTAGCAGGTTGCATTATTAACAAAACTATTACATATGCGTACACAGGGTGTTCCATAACTTATGGGCCGTAGAATAACTGGAGATACTAGACTTCAAACTAAGCCGATTATGCCATATAAGTTTTTTTTTGATAATTAATATATTAATTTAATTACCTATGTACTATGTTTTTTATGCTTTGGGATGTTTAAAGGGAAATGTCTCGAAAACCGTTAAAGATATTAAAATCAATCAAGTACACCTTTTTAACTTAGAAAATGCCCTTCTTTAAGAAACCATAATTGAAAAACACCTAATATTACAGGTAAGAAAAAAAATCATAGATTTATGAAGCCCAGTGTATGCAACTAGCGCCCTCTAGTTCCAAACTTAAAAAATGTCTACAAATTCTTATTTCTTGCTCATAAAAACATAATATTGCCAACTTTCAATTCGATTCATTAAACCGTTTTAAAATTATGGCTTATTTTCGAGAATAAACTTTTACTTTCAACACCCTGTATCTCTAGAACGAGTAACAATTCGAAAAAACTTATATGACTTAATCGGCTTAGTTTGATGTCTAGTATCTCCAGTTACTCTACGGCCCATAAGTTATGGGACACCCTATTTATTAACATATTGTACCATTTACAATTAAATTATATGATTTAGTGTCTTGAAAAGGAAGGCGGAGCCTCAGTAAATATCATAAACTGTGATTGATCAGTACTTTATAAGAGCGCCACAGAGGAATCAATTTTTATAACAATGTTGTCAACTAATGGGAAATTTCCGGATTGGTGGGAACAAAGCACAGAGGAATGATAGGTCGAAGCTGTCTCCAAAGGGAAAAGGGAAATTTTTACGCACAGTGTTATATTCGTAGGATATTCTTAAGGATCACTTGAGGTTGTGAGCTACTAGAAAAATACTTTTTCTGTATTGTGTGCATTCATGGAATTTTTGTTTATTGGGAAATTTTATTTTTAAAAGTGGCAACACTGTTCAGCACTGACAGTAAGAATATGAAATTTTGCCGTACAGTTAACTGGGATAGCCTACTTTTCTCGTCACTAAAGTGTAAAGGAAACAGCAAATATCCAGTTTCCACTACCAACCTATAAAAAGGCCATTATTAATCGATTATTAACCTTAGAAATCGATATTCTCTACCTTGACACTCATTATTGACCATAGTTAATAATGAAAACAATCTGCCAGAGTTCCCATGGGGCGCAAACGGCTTAAATAGGGCAGTGTAAAAGTCAGACGTGATTGGTCGAGAGTCAGCTGATTGACAGAATAAATGTCAATCAGCTGACCAGTGATCAACCTGGTCATAGCTTTGTTATATTACATTATATCAAGCTATGACCAGGTAAATCACTTTTAACTTGAACATTGCTGTCAATCCCACAAAATAAAATTGAAATTTGTTCGATTTAAACTGAACCTCGGTTTAAATTAAATAGACTTAATAAAATTAGACCAAAAAAATCTATGATTTAAACCGAGGTCCAGATTAAATCGAAGAAATATCCAAAATGGTCATTTTATGATGTGGGATTGACAGCAAAATCCGAGTTAAAAGTGGTTTGCCTGATCATAACTTAATATATTGTAACGTAACATAACATAATAAATTATAACCAGGTTGAGTCAATCCCACATTATAAATTCACCCTTTCTGACATTTCTACGATTTTAGAATTATTCGTTGGTTCAAACCTAGGTTTAAACTTGGGTTTAAAAGGACTATATAAAATTGAGCCTTAGTGAATACGAGTGTTCAATTTTATCTAAAAAATCGTCTTGCATATACTTTTTGCTGTACAGAAGTACACTTAATTAATCTAGAATTAACCTTGTTGTGACAACGATGTCACAATCAAAGCTGTTTGGTTAGTTATTCTTTAAAATCTTTTTGCAACTTGTATTTGTAAATGCAGTAGCGGCTCGTGGTCTTAAAAAATGGTAAAGAGCAGTAGGTATAGTACGGGTACTTAAACAAACTACAACACATTGACTAAAAATCCGTGTAACAAAACGTCTCTCTTATCCTTATCTGTCCAACGACTGAATGGAGTTTCCAACAAATTACAAACTATGTCATTAATTGGGTTCATTTTTGAAACGCACAACTAAGTAGGTACGCACACTACTAAATTAACTGAAAAATAAAAACAAAACTTATTAATTACACAGTAAATCACGTAAAAACGATATCTATAACCGTAAGTTTTACGAAGAATAAAAATAAATACCTTAAGGTTAGGCGAACCAATGCTAAAATAATGGTGCATACGACTGATCTATTTTTAAATTGCCCTTCATCATAATGCAAATTGTTACATGCCGTTTGCACTGACGTCACGTACCCATAGCAACGGTAAATATCAAAGCCGTGTTGGGCGTTGGGTCTTCACTTGCTTTGAGCTAACGGACACGGTCAGCTGGGGCGCCCCAAAATGCATGAGTGTTTATAATTATAGTTTATCGGAGTCAACCGTGGCCCTATTATGCATAGCTACATTCGGATTAAATTAATATTAGTAATTCGAACATAATTATTTTTTAAGGGCTAAAATGATAGCTGTATTGGTACATTAATATTTAATATTGTCGAAAAACTTTTCTTCTGTTTTTTTTTTTGGTGAAGAGCTCCTTCACCTACTTCAGCTGACGAGCCGCCACTGTTTAAATGTAACTAACCTGGAGAACGTCTAACATTAAATATACGCCGCCTTTGTTAACAAACTCTTTGCTATTGTTAACGGAGTGAGTTATTTTCTGCCATATAAAGCTCAAAACAACTATCATTAGTTTTGGGTTTTGTACTGGGTCCTCTCTATTCGGTTCTATATAACGTTTCATATATTTAATAATTAACGGCAACACTGAAGATACCTGCAATAGATAAAATTATAAATAATGAAAATTTAAACATTCATAAAAATGTAGTTATGTTGGCGTCTGTAAATAATTTTTAACTGAAAAATGTTTTTGCCGGCGTACAGACACAATTAAAATTGAAAAAGTGTTATGCCTCCGCTGGGAATCGAACCCAGAACCTCTCGATTAGACCTCAAGCGCGCTGCCAATTGCGCTACGGAGGTCCTGATATTCTCTCACCAACTTCGGTCATATAACTTATTCAATTTTATGTTAGTAGTAATAGTCTGGAATCTCCTGTGATTCACTGTGTGTGGTGCAACAAAAATTTTCCAGGACACCGAGGTTTGGTTTCAAGGGAATAAATTGCTTTTGAATAGAGATAAAACAAGTATTGTCATTTTTAAAACTAAATTAAGTAAAAAAGAACGACCAGATACGGTAGAACTTGGTCAGAATCAACTACCAACAGAAAATAATACCAAATTCTTAGGCATTCACATTGATGAATTTTTGGATTGGTTACACCATATTGACTATCTAAGTAACAAATTAAATAAGGTATGCTACAGCTTACGTATCATAACAAAATATTTGAACGATATGGCAAAAAGAACTCTCTATTTTGCAAATTTTGAAGCCACAGCAAGGTTTGGAATTATTTTTTGGGGAAGTAATTCAAAACTAGAAAAAAATTTTGTTATTCAGAAACGTGTTTTGAGAATATTATATAAAATGTCCTATTTACAGTGATGTAGAGGCATTTTTAGGTCAACATTTTTTAAAACTATTTATGTATTATACATTTACAAAGCCATTTTTATTTTTTTATAAAAACAAAGATAGGTTTAATGCAATTATTTATTACAACTATAATACAAGAACGAGAGATATAAATTATCCAATACACAAATTAACATTGTCCGAAAAAAATCCATATTACATGTGTATTAGAATGTTTAATAAATTGAATGTTAGAATTAAGGACGCATCAAACGAACGCCTATTTAAGAAGAAACTCAAAAATTTTCTAATTGATTTAGAACCCTATACGTTAAGCGATTACTTAGACACTTAAGATTTTGTGAATTTGTAAATATTGTTGCTTTGTTTCTGTTTTTTTTTGATGACATTTCTTTTTACTTTGTTTATTACTTATTTGTATATTACAATGTAATTTTGAAATAAAGATTAAATAAATAAATAAATAAATAATTCCTTATACTAGACTTTTTGAGGTTTGGTATATTAAAAAAGCATAAGAGCTGATTCTTAACATACCTCAGTAGTTTCACAAATCTGTTCCAGTAAACAAACGCCAACGGCTATTAATATTTGATTAGGCATTGAAAGGTAAGGCTGGTCTAAGTAGTCTTCCAACAGCGCTGAAAATATACTGCTTGTTATTGGTTGTAAAAATAATAAATAATATTAAATTTTACATTTTATTTTAACATTCTACATCCTGAGTTACTTACTAAGAATATTCAATACTTTTGGAGTCTAAGGGCAAGAAAGTTGCATTTTATATCTTTTCATCTAGTTTATTGATAAATAATAATTTTTAAGAAATAATTATTTTTCAGAATAATCTGGCTAATTTGTATATTTTAACAGTATTCAATATTCAATAACAATTCAAACCAACGACGTTTGTTCATTAACCGGTACCAGTGTTATGTCTTGATTGTCTAGTGACTAGTGGTGAATCGGTATCTGTGTAACTGCTACTTTGAAACGGTATTTTTTAATACCGTCGCGTCGTGTCGCGCTCCACCTCATACAAGCAAGCAAGCAGTTACTCTGGAACTATTAGGATTTGGTCCTTCGCCGCGATGCAAACCGAGAGAAAGCGACAGCGGTCGGCCTGTTCAGCCGTTCGTTGTGGAGCGCGCAACATCAAACGGTATCTGAAAAACAGTAACAGTCTCGTGGTTGACGGTATTTTGTCGTTGAGGATATTTTTTCTGGCCGTGGACGAAAGGTTGCCGAGGGAACTATTGCGGCCGCCGTTCGCGGATATGTATATGTCATGCGACCGTTTGATTTTGACACTGCGAATCACAGTTACGGTGCCGGTGTTTTGCTAGCGTGGTAACCACGGTGGTATATTATTTTTTAATAAAGCCGTCTCGAAGATCCCTTTGGCGTGTATCGATGATGAAAGAAATGGCAGGTTGAAAACTCCAATCAATGCTGATGTCCGCCGCATCACCTGTTGATTTTCAATGAAAAACTAACCGCAATCATATTCAAATAAGTTAAGGTCGGGTTCTCCAAAATTGTTCAAACTCCGCTCATCACACAGAGACCCTAAAAGTCTTCCTACAACCCCGCTCTAAAGTCAACAGGGGAGCAAATATTTGGATAGTCTAAAACTTGCATGGGATTTTCTATTTTTCCAGCCACGATGTACCACCCGGTATATTTCTTATTGATAACTTAAAACAAGGGTTATAATAATAAATTAATGGGTGCCACCTTTTAAATAACAATATTTTGCTTTATTAGTCAGTTGTTGACCAATCTTTTAGTGTTGGATACCCTTTTATTTATTATTACATACGTATTGACCGGGCTTAAGCCCCCCTGGGACCGCCACTGAGTGCAAGTAATTTAAAAAACTTTCTTAGGCTGAATTATTGCTTCGAGTATTTATTTAATTCTGCTTCTTTTTTATATTTTAATCTTTTTAAGTTCCTTTCTGACTGCACTCCTCATATTACGTATCTTATATTCCACAGATTGTACTATTGTTTCGACATAATATACTGTTTTATACAGTAGAAGTAATTCTTCATAAGCCTTCGTTCGCAAAAGCTCTATTGGCAGACTCTGATGCCCACCTGACAACATTCAAATTAAAAAAGTGGATGGAAGTCCTCAACATGGCAAAAGAATATATTGAAAACTCACTAGAAAATAAGAAAATAATTGCCAGAAGCGACATTGTCGTCAAGTACTATTATTTCCATTCCCTCTACAAGCATATAAAATGACAACAAAACTTTCATCAGTGGAACTGCAAAAGGAATTCATATTTCTGGTTGCTCAAATTGTACAATAAAGGTTAATGTTAATAATAAAAGTTAAGAGATTCTTCTTATTTTTAACCTAGTGTCATAAAATGACATAGAGAGTTTAGCGTCCGTATAAGTAAATAGAAAGAAAGTTTTTTAGAGGCAGGCGGACAAAGTGGTGCATCTATCTTTTGCATTAAAGTACACAGGTAGGGACGCCAAATGTAATGGGTTCCCTGGGGCGCAGGTAGACAATGACACTGCTATTTCGTCCTTATTGTGACTCATCAAAAAGCCAAAACCCGTAGCGACTCCCAGTACAGCGAAACTATTCTTTCAAGACATTTTTAAGAATAAAAATGTGATGAAAACCCAGTAACACCAACAGTAGGAATGAACTCAATGCAAAAGATAGCCATCTAACGTGAAAACATAGAACTAAATAAACCAAGTACGGTGTAACAACAAACACCAGTATAGGAAGCGTTTTACCCTTCACTACATTTTTCTACGGGTTTGTAGATTCAAATATAGATCGCGCTGCAGTAGCCCACTGGGTGCCGATCCAATCCGTATACAATGCCGTGTTTTTAAAAATAAAGTAGAGAGATTAGCGTCCGTATAAGTAAATAGAAAGAAATTTTTTTAGCGGCAGGCGGACAAAGTGGTGATCTTTTGCATTAAAGTACACCCACTGGTGTTTGTTGTTCCACCGTACTTGGTTTATTTAGTTCTATGTTTTCACGTTAGATGGCTATCTTTTGCATTGAGTTGATTCTTACTGATGGCGTTACTGGGTTTTCATCACATTTTTATTCTTAAAAATGTCTTGAAAGAATAGTCTCGCTGTACCTGGAGTCGCTACGGGTTTTAGCTTTCTGATGAGTCCCAATAAGGACGAAACAGCCTGTCATTGTCCTACCTGTGCCCCAGGGGACCCGTTACCTTTGGCGTCCCTGTGTACTTTAATGCAAAAGATAGATGCACCACTTTGTTCGCCTGCCGCTAAAAAACTTTCTTTCTATAAAATGACATGTTAGACACTGATAACAAGCGTTAAAAAGTTATTTTTATTAGTGTTTGTAGATAAAAGGGTTTCTTAAAAGGGAAACATAAATATCCCATTTTGAATTTAGGTATACTTACGAACTACACATTTAACTCCACCATTATAAGCTATCGAATCGCGGACACTTGGTAACCTATGTGCAAAATGAGATAACATCTCAATACTTCTGAAAACAATATCGTAGCTGTAGGACATTCGGAACTTACGAGTTCTTTGTAGAAGTTGAAGTATACTAAAAAATATAGTTAAGAGTGAGGTCTAGTTCCGCATTCGCCATTTCGTGTTTTGGTCAATATACAGTGTGTCCACGAATAGAGTTTGGAAGAGGAAAACCTTTTTTATTAGTAGGTATAGAAGAAAAGGTCATTCTTTATAAAAACGTATACTTGTGTTAAAACTACAATTTCGAATATCAGATGTGCGAGTACTATACAGGGTTCGTCAGAAACATTTTTGGATTATTTTTTCAATTCTTTCGCACTCGCACCGCTCCCAGAGCGCCTTAAAGGATTTTTCCTACAGTGCAGGTGTTTTATCATAAAAAAAAAAAATTCTAATTTTCAGTACCTTGATTTATTAAATCAATTTTGCTTGTTCTGAAACTACAATTTCGAATTTCAGATTTGCGATAACTATACAGGGTTCCAAACTCTATCCGTGGACACACTGTATATCGTAAGGTAGGTACTTTTTCCTTTTTCCCAAAAATTGGCCAAATACCCATATTTGAAAGATAATTACCTACAATTTAAAGTTAAACAAGTTTGAATGTATAAAGTAATAAAAGCAGAAAAAGAAAAATGGAAAAATTTTATAATATTTCATTTTCTACTTTTGTTAATTCATTTATAAAAATTTCTTTAGTTCAAAACTAATTGCCACTCAAGGACGGGTATTTGGCCCTATTTTTGAATAAAAGGAAAAGGATAAGAAATATTGATCAAAACTGAAATGGCGAATGCATCACTACACTTCACTCTTAAAGGTATATTAAAACCTATAATGGAGCATATTAGTACATACAGCCCGCAGTTATGTTATGGAACATAAACCGACCAATTAGAGGTGCTTACGTCAGGCGCATGGGCGTGGTCTTGTTTGAAATTGCAGGGTGAGTCTCTAACCGCATTCTAAAATTGTTGTTTTAGGGCCGAAATTATTTCTTTTTTTATTCGACTTTGATAATGAAAAATCACCAATAGAAATGCCACTAGTATGGAAACAATAATGTCAAGAATTGAAAAATAAAAACACCGGCAGCATTTTCTTCGGCAATGGACACATTTGTTCTGAGTGAGTAATTTCAATGTTCACAAATACCTATAATTATTTTAGTTTACCATTATTGAAAGGTTCTTAATATTTTTTTTTTCCAGAACTTACATTAGGGGATGCCGACATTATAAAAATATTCAAATTCAAATATTACTATTACCAAAATTTTTAGGTACGTGCTAATGCTAAAAAATATTTAAAATGTTTTTATTTTTTACAGCAGCTGATCACAGAGGAAAAAATATTCCAATTCAACGAACTGCGACTTGACGTAGAATAAAAAACAATACAGAACTAGCATTGGCACACGAAATTTAAAAAAATAAGGAAAAAACTTTTCTTGATAATTTTTTTATAAGCTTTATTTGTTTAATTATCCTTAAGTCAAAATTAGCCCTTTTTAACAACTCTCGCTTTTATGTATGAAAACGGTCAATTATTTCTTAAAGTAAAACCAAAAATAAGTCAACGAATGTTTACAAACATTTGCAAATGATTTTTGAAAACTCTGAGACTTTTCTATTTATCATTTTTCGCTAGCCATCTTTCTTTAAGAAATAATCTTCCGTTTCCGCCACCTGAATAAAGAACGCTACATCCGCAAAATAAATTTAAATAACGCGCCAAATAAACTCCTCCCTCAGGCCTTAAAGCACCTCTAATTGGCCGGTTTAAGTTCCATAACATAACTGCGGGTTGTATGTACTCTTGCTATAATGGATAATTGTTTAGCCCTATGATGCTTCCATGCCTATTAAGATAACATTCCCTTTATAATACGCCTGTCAACAGTTCACAGTGGAGTGCGGTGAGATATTTATGGGAGGAAGCTCCAGGGTTTATTTTGAGGGAATACTAGGCGGAAAAGCGACGTAGTTCCTTGCAGTTAGAGTACCATTTGACATTTTTGTAAAATAAGTAGAAAGAAATAATACTTTAAGTCAGTGGTCGCCAACCTGTCGATCGCGAGCTACCGGTAGCTCGCGGAGGCAATTCTGGTAGCTCTCACAACGATTTTAATTTAAAAAACAGAAATGGAAGTAATTGAGTTTCAAAATGATTTAGCCTTAAAATCGTTAGTCTCAAGTACCAAATGTATCTGGCCTATTGTAAGTAAAGACAAATATTCAGTTCTATGCCGTGTTGCCTTGAAAGTGAAAGCATTATTCAGTTCAACCTATTTGTGTGAATCTTCTTTTTCCAATATAAAGTTTATTAAGAACAAATATCGCAATCGACTTACAGATGAACATTTGGATAATTGTATTCGAATGGCTGTATCAAATTATACTGCAAACATTAAAAAAATTATCGATGAGTCTGAGTGTCAGCCTTCTCATTGAACGTGCTTTTTTATTTTTCAATGTTTATGTTCATGATAGTGCGTTACTTTTTTGTTGTTATTATTAACTATTTTTAAATCTTACGTGACATGCCGTTGTGGCTGGATAAAAGTTTGTGTTTATTTTTCAAACACCTTCGTTTGGTAGGTAGGAATGTACAGCTCGTGCAATATAGCTTGAGCTCTGACTTGTGGGTGCGCAGTAAACAGGTGGGAGGAGCTAGCCGAAAACTCATTAATCTGATGATCTTTGAAACGCACACTTCTGTACAGTCTGTCAGAAAAGTAGGACGTTCATTGGAAAAAAGTTATGACTGTATTAAATTTATTTGTAATAATGCCTTTTAAAAGTTAAGTCTTAAACCGAGAGTTTTCCGTGCAGAAGGACGGCCAATTGTTTATATGGATGAATATAGATTCATCACATACACACCAAAAAGCTTGGAGCGATGAAACAAACGAAGGCGTAAAACAACCTGTATATCAAAGGGCACACGCCTAATAATCGTAAACGCTGGAGGAGAAGATGGTTTTGTGCCAAATTCATTCGTCAGATGGAAGTCACACTGCAACTATGAAAAGTGGGTAAAAAACAACCTAGTGCCGAATTTACGCCCGAGCAATCGACAATGCACCATATCATAATAAGCAAATAAATAAGTGCCCTAACAAAAAAAGAAGACTTGAAAAGTGGTTACGTGAGAGAAATATTCCATTTGACGAAAAAATGTTAAAACCAAAACTCTACAGTTTAATTAAAATGAGGAAACCAAGGGAGAAAAGTTATAAGATAGATGCAATATTTTCCATTGCGGGGCACACCGTGGTTCGACTACCTCCGTACCATCCTGATCTTAACCCTATTGAACTAGTGTGGGCACAGATGAAAGAGTTAGTTAGTTATTAAAAGAAAACAACTATTTTGTTGGTTCGTTGATTTTTGCATAACAGGGCCCAATTAGTAAACAAAATTTGAAGTCACTAGGTTTTTATCAATTAAATCCCACTTTTACTTTCTACGCGGACTGTACTTTACTGAAATTCGGTATTAGGTATCTCTGTCGTACACCGACTCTTCTTTTCTATCATCTGCGCATCTCAGGGCTCAAGCTACATTGCATGACCTGTAGCTATGAACAAGTAGGTACCATCGCGCCGATAAAAAACTGGGACAGGAAATTTTTCTATTTTCTCCTAGACTATTAAGAATAATTTTACATCAAGCCTGGTACCAGTAAAATGTCATGAAAATTTGCATGTCAATAAAGATTGTCACTTTATGATTGACTCGTCAAACATACAATCATATATTATTTGTAAATATGCCACAATTAACCCCCCAGCAAAAGGCAATTATTTATAGTCGGTTGCGAGATAGTGTTGCTATTAGGGATATTGCAGATGAACTGGGAGTAAGCAAGAATACCGTGCTATTGGCAAAACAAAAAATAGCAAGACATGGGACTATTATTAGGAATGCAGGTTCTGGTCCCCCTAAAATTTCTACTGATGATCATGATAGAAGACTGGTTAATTATCTAAGGGGTCATCCCTTCGAAACTGCAATCAAGGCAAAAGAAGAGACGAATTTTCCAGGTTCTGCAAATACCGCTAGAGACAGGGTTCGAAATTCCGATATACGAAGCCGTTGTGCTGCCAATAAAAAATTTTTAACGGAAATAAATAAACAGGGCAGGTTAGAATTTGCACATGAATATATTAATCAAATAAATTTATGGGAAACAGTTATATTTTCTGACGAGAAAACTTTTCAGTCATGCAATAATGGGAGAATTCGGCTGTATAGGCCTTCCGGCATGCGGTATGATGAGAGATACACCCACAAAACCAACCAAAGTGGGCGTTTCTCCATAAATGTTTGGGGCTGGATTAGCGCTAGAGGACCAGGACTTTGCCAAATCGTCGAAGGAAGACTAACTGCAGCAGTATACGTTAATATACTAAACGAAGTGATGATACCATCGGTAAACGCTGTATACGGTCAAAATTACACATTTCAGCATGATAATGCTCCAATACACACAGCGCGCATTGTACAAAATTTTCTCCAAGAAAATAACATAGCAGTTCTTCCCTGGGCTTCGAAGAGTCCCGATTTGAACCCGATAGAAAACATTTGGGGTGCCATGGTCAAATCTATGTATAAACATGATTTTCAACCTAGAAACAGGGATGAATTACGTCATAGGATAAATCAAGCTTGGGATAAAATAACTGTCGAATTATGTAGAAACTTAGTTTTAAGTATGCCACAAAGGCTCCAAAAAGTAATAAACAGAAATGGTTCTATGACCAAATATTAATTTTGTGTTGTTTTGACAAACTTTGTGTTCGCAATTTTTTTCTTTTTATTAAATGTATTTTATTACCTGTATTAGCTTTATTTATTATTTTGTGGTAATGGTAAATATAATAATTTATAAAATATTTGACTTTAAAAAAATCTAATAAATTTACTTTATCCATATTATATGATGTCTCTCAAATTTAACCACCCCGTATCGAAAAATACAAAACATTCCATTATGTAACCTAGGTTACTTTTTAAATTTTGAATGTTTTTCCTTTTTAGCGCTAGACACCTTTTATAGTCTAGGGGATATGTATTTCTTACATTGTTTTTGTAAATCTCTTGTCCCAGTTTTTTATCGGCACAATAGTACGTACTAGTAATATTAGTTATTTTGTTATTAGTTTATTATTAGTACCTATGTATTATGTATTACCAGTTAAATAGTAAAATAAATACGTATAATGATAAATTAACTGTGGATTATTTCATTTACGTTGCGTTACGTGGCTTCCGTGTGGATAGCTCGCTGTTTATTCCAAAATTAACAAAGTAGCTCAACACATTGAAGTGGTTGGCGACCACTGCTTTAAGTCATCCCACATATTGAATAACAAAAAAAATTGTAGGAAATCTCCATTAATCTATATGCCTCGAACGTATAAACAAGCATCATCAGGAGAAATATAACTTGTTGGAACAACCTTGGAATAGGGAATTGTAAGTAAAACCTTAATAGAGTTTTTTAGAAATTCCTTATAGTGATGAGAGAAAAACGGTAAAATGGTGTGAAAATAAGTCTAGTTATGCATTCCCCAATTCATTTTTTGATTAATATTTCTTATCCTATTCGCTTTATTCAAAAAGTGGTCAAATCCCCGTCCTTAAGTAGCAATTATCTGCAGTTTTGTACTAAACAAGTTTTGATTAATGAATTACTAAAAGCAAAAAACGAAAATTTGTAAAATTCGCCCATTTTTCTTTTTCTGCTATTATTACTTTATAAATTCAAACTTGTTTAACTTTAAATTGTAGGTAATTATACTTTAAATTTTGGTATTTAGCCGATGTTTGGATAAAAGGAAAAAGTAACGAAATATTGATTAAAAAACGAAATGGTGAATGCGTCACTAGACTTTACTCGTAATGAAAAATACTATCAAGTGCAAAATGTAAAATGGTTTGAATTAGAGGACAGAAAAAGAATGTATTGCATTCGTATTTTTAAGACGGTTAGATTATATTACATTACATGTTCTGAGTGGCGGCTCGTGATAGTCGATACAGGTGGGGCCAAAATATCAAGTCAAAAATCTTTGATGAGAGTACAGGGTGTTACAAATTTGATACATTAACATTGCTATCTCAGTAACTATAAGAGATATAAATTTGGTTAAATGGAGGCAAAGTTGCACATTTTAATGATGAATTATTTGTTTAAAAAAAATCCGATGACTTCCGGAGCATCCGAAAAAAAAAACAAGAAAAAATTAATTTGTGTTTTTATTGTCTTTACGACAAAATATTGATTTTTTGGACAAACCAAGAGCAGTCTTAGGACCATTTTTAATGCTCTTCAAGAAAATAATCTTATTTTTCAGATACGACGTTCGTTTTATAGATACCTAACGCAACTCAATTTTTTCAAATTCGGACCTGAATTTTTTTAAAATTTTTAAGTAATTATTATTATTTTGTATTATTATCTTGTAAAATACTTAAGAAAGTGCCCTTGGTTTCTAAAAATAATAAGTACTTTTGTCATAAAAAAATAAAACAAGTTTTTCGTTTATTTTTTCGGATATCTCTAAAAATCATCGAAATTTAATAAAATTTCTTTTTAACAAATTGTTCAGCATTAAAATATGCAACTTTGTCTTCATTTAACCAACTCTGTATCTCTTGTAGTTATCGAGATAGCAATGCCAGTGCATCGAATTTGTACAACCCTGTATATAAAAAAATCGAAAAACTTACCGACTAATTAAGTGGAGCATTTGCAATAGTTGTAACAAAAAATGTTCACAAAACACTCAAATAAATAAATCTCTATAGGTACCATCGCGCCGATAAAAAACTGGGACAGGAAATTTTTCTATTTTCTCCTAGACTATTAAGAATAATTTTACATCAAGCCTGGTACCAGTAAAATGTCATGAAAATTTGCATGTCAATAAAGATTGTCACTTTATGATTGACTCGTCAAACATACAATCATATATTATTTGTAAATATGCCACAATTAACCCCCCAGCAAAAGGCAATTATTTATAGTCGGTTGCGAGATAGTGTTGCTATTAGGGATATTGCAGATGAACTGGGAGTAAGCAAGAATACCGTGCTATTGGCAAAACAAAAAATAGCAAGACATGGGACTATTATTAGGAATGCAGATTCTGGTCCCCCTAAAATTTCTACTGATGATCATGATAGAAGACTGGTTAATTATCTAAGGGATCATCCCTTCGAAACTGCAATCAAGGCAAAAGAAGAGACGAATTTTCCAGGTTCTGCAAATACCGCTAGAGACAGGGTTCGAAATTCCGATATACGAAGCCGTTGTGCTGCCAATAAAAATTTTTTAACGGAAATAAATAAACAGGGCAGGTTAGAATTTGCACATGAATATATTAATCAAATAAATTTATGGGAAACAGTTATATTTTCAGACGAGAAAACTTTTCAGTCATGCAATAATGGGAGAATTCGGGTGTATAGGCCTTCCGGCATGCGGTATGATGAGAGATACACCCACAAAACCAACCAAAGTGGGCGTTTCTCCATAAATGTTTGGGGCTGGATTAGCGCTAGAGGACCAGGACTTTGCCAAATCGTCGAAGGAAGACTAACTGCAGCAGTATACGTTAATATACTAAACGAAGTGATGATACCATCGGTAAACGCTGTATACGGTCAAAATTACACATTTCAGCATGATAATGCTCCAATACACACAGCGCGCATTGTACCAAATTTTCTCCAAGAAAATAACATAGCAGTTCTTCCCTGGGCTTCGAAGAGTCCCGATTTGAACCCGATAGAAAACATTTGGGGTGCCATGGTCAAATCTATGTATAAACATGATTTTCAACCTAGAAACAGGGATGAATTACGTCATAGGATAAATCAAGCTTGGGGATAAAATAACTGTCGAATTATGTAGAAACTTAGTTTTAAGTATGCCACAAAGGCTCCAAAAAGTAATAAACAGAAATGGTTCTATGACCAAATATTAATTTTGTGTTGTTTTGACAAACTTTGTGTTCGCAATTTTTTTCTTTTTATTAAATGTATTTTATTACCTGTATTAGCTTTATTTATTATTTTGTGGTAATGGTAAATATAATAATTTATAAAATATTTGACTTTAAAAAAATCTAATAAATTTACTTTATCCATATTATGTGATGTCTCTCAAATTTAACCACCCCGTATCGAAAAATACAAAACATTCCATTATGTAACCTAGGTTACTTTTTAAATTTTGAATGTTTTTCCTTTTTAGCTCTAGACACCTTTTATAGTCTAGGGGATATGTATTTCTTACATTGTTTTTGTAAATCTCTTGTCCCAGTTTTTTATCGGCACAATAGTACGTCTTTTTGTTATTTGAAAATAATTCAATCACTTTTGTTCTTGAAGTCATCAATATTGTTTACAAAATGTTTTTCGGCAGGCTACATACCTAAAGCGCTAAGTCTTTCCTCTTTTATTTTATTCACTTTAAAATTAATAAACCAGAATCAGGAATATTATTATAATACACCGACGGACTAACCTAAATCTAACCTACAAGAATAATTTATGTTAAACAGTAAAAACTATTTAAAATAAAACTATTTTAAAATTAATATCTCGACAGGGCAAACCGTATTCAAAACAGCTGCCATCTAAGACAACAACAAAGACGAAGGCCTAATCCGATTGGAACGATAAAATAAAGCACATGTAAATCCTCCAATCCCGGACGGATCGGAGGATCTGGCCCGTCACAAAATTTCTGAATTCCTTATGGGTCAGTAAGAGAGGGCGATATATCATTATCTCTTTCGTAAGCGATGAACCTTCGATGAACAGCATGGCCATACATAGAAATCGCCGGCGTTGAGTAGCGGGAAGGAATTTTCGCGGCGTCGAGGAGTTTTTGCAACGTTATGCGTTATCAGATATCAAATGAACGCAGTGTCTTGAATTTTAAATTATTCACTGGCAAAAAGAATGAAGCGTAAAGATGCAAAGTAATGATTATGAGTGTGAGTAAAAAAATAACTTTGTGTACAGCTAGGTAGGGCCATGGCACTGTGGCCCTACTGTATGAGCCGCCACTGCATGTTCTATTTATATTAGCTAGGTGTATGACGGATAACCGGATGAGTCATGCTCATTCCCGATGACTCATGCATTTAACTCTTACGTGAATATGCAGAAATATATTGGAGATTATCTTAGAATAAGACCACGTAAGAGTTAAACACAAGAGTCATCGGGGATGAGCATGACTCATCCGATTATGCGTCATACACCTAACTAGTATAAATAGAACACGTAGGAGTTACACGCATGAACCCGCCCACTAGTCATGCGTCACTGCACCTACCTAGCCTAGTATAAATAGAGCTGTACAGGTCATGCAATGTAGCTTAAGCCCTGAGATGCGCAGATGATAGAAAAGGAGAGTCAGTGTACGACAGAGATACCTAATACCGAATTTTAGTAAAGTACAGTCCGCGTAGAAAGTAAAAGTGGGATTTGATTGATAAAGCCGTAGTGACTGCTAATCTTGTTTGCTAATTGGACCCTTTTATGCAAAAATCAACAAACCAACAAAGTTATTTTTATAATAATTTAAATTATCGGAAATTTTTTCAAAACTAAAACTTAACTATTCAATATGTAAATTATATTGTATTGTGTGCTTGATACAGGTTGTTTTACGCCTTCGTCTGTTTCATCGCTCCAAGCTTTTTGATGTGTATGTGATGAATGTATATACGTTTCATCCATATTACCAATTGGCCGTCCTTCTGAACGAAAAACCCCCATTTTCTTTAAAAATTGGATGCGGAGATGCCTTACGTCAGGTTTCTCCATTAAAATTTTTCTATTGGTTTTGATTTTTCTTCAACGAAATCCAATTTTTCTTATTTCTTTTCTTAAACTGTTCAGGCATCCCTGGTAATTGCTATCATTTTGAATTTTCGCTAGAGTTGGCACTTGCTTTTCTATTATATGGAAATTGTGAATTGTTCTGAGTAAAACACCTTGAAAAGCAACGTCCAATACTATTTTGCTTTTTCTGTTTTCACGCTTTTTGTTTGGCTTGGAAAAAGATTTAACTGCTCCGGATTCGATATTTTTGGCTTCCTGCTTAATTCGTTTAATTGCGCTTAGACTAATCTTTGTAGCGGCTGAAACACGTTCGTGAATCTTTCTGAAGTCAATTGCTGGTCTCCCTGTATCTGCCTCTTGTTGCATAAATTGTATTAAATTATAAACTATTTCACGGCTTTGACCGCCCAATACTCGGTTTAAGACTTTACTTTTAAAATGCATTATTACAAATAAATACAGTAATAACTTTTTTCCAATGAACGTCCTACTTTTCTGACAGACTGTACAGAAGTGTGCGTTTCAAAGATCATCAGATTAATGAGCTCTCGGATAGCTCCTCCCACCTGTTTACTGCGCACCCAAAAGTCAGAGCTCAAGCTATATTGCACGAGCTGTAGTTACCATACTTATTTAGTATTCACCTGAAGACGACTGGAGATGCTTGCCAGTTGAAATGTAGGGATTCAAAAACAAATAGATAATGCAAGTCCAAAACTCTACTGCCGTTCAAGAAGCGTCTCCAACCTTTAAACAAAAATTTGTTGTTATTTAATTTTAAAACAATACAGATGGTTTTCCCCGAAAAAAAATTGTTCTTTGAGTTGGTCAGAATCGGCAAGAAACATTATTTATTGACAAAGCTGGCAGTTTGACGTAAGAATATGATATCTATTGGATTGTTATTTCTATATAATGGTGGAATCTTGTATAAAGTTATTGCGATATCTTTATCTTAGCTATAGAAATAATTTGAAAATATAGGTAATTATGAATGGCGATTACCAAGTATTCAAAATTATTGTTGTTTAAATAATAAAACCAAGGGAAGCTGTGCTTCCATGGACCGCACGGCACTGAGAGTTCATCGCCGCATATAAAGTAGACCCTTATTGCACTTCGCTGTCGCTGAATTTTTCCAAATTGAGACTCTTTTTCTTCTGCTATTATTAGAAATGTCATTGGAAAATTCTGGTTTTTACCAGGCATGTTATTATAAAGGGATATGTGTTATCTTATAGTTATTAATGATACTAGTTCGATATGAACACTATAATGAAACGTGTGCAACGTTAAACCACGAGGCGTCAGCCGAGTGATTTAATTGCAAAAGTTTCATTAACAAAGTCATATCGAACGTGTATCATTCAAAATTTAATCTACGACAGTGCAAATAGATTATATTCGTCTAAATTTCATTGATATCATATAACGTTTTCGTAATTTTTAAAATTTTCAGGGTCCATATTACTCGATATCATGGTAACCGCATTTTTAATTGTTTCAATTTCGATTTTGACAACGTCATTATTGCCGTCTAATTTTCTATTGTATGCAAAGTGTTGGCCAAAAATAATTTAAATATGGGAGATTCTGAATCCGAAAGTCTCCTTTCGGATGTCGAAGATATCGCGCAAAGCGTAATAGATTCCCTACTTCCCGAAAAATCAAGGCAGGTGTACGAACAGACCTACGCATTTGAATGTTATTATGAATTCATAATGGCACTGAGTGCTATTATGAAGGTCATAATGACATCCAAATGATAATGCTAAATACCTCATAATGACACTGTCGTAGATTAACAATATAAATGCACCGTAGAACTAATATAAAATTAGGTGATGTCATGACTCCCGTGTTGCCAACATGCCAACCCGATGATAATAAATTACCACTGGATGACATATGAAGCGTCAATTCCATTGCCGAATTTTCAGTGGGACTACTATAAAGGCACTGATAGCCACCCATCAAATTGTTTTTTTAATACCGCCTGTTTATAGTAGTTTGTACAACAAGAGTGGATATGATGTCCATATCGCACGAAGAAGTAAAGTAAGCACGACGCCGTAGGCGAAGTGCTCAAACTTCCGAGCGCAATATGGACAATCCACTCGAGTTGTACAGTATATTTTTTCTACGACTTAACTTCCGAACTTCATGATAAGAATTTAAAAAAATTATTTAAATTAGGCATCATAACTTGTCTTTTAAGTTAACAATGAACTTGTGAGAACGGTAATAAGAAACAATTGAACAAAAATTCATTTTGATGGCAAAGCCATCAAACAAATTACACTGTAACATATTTATCGATTTGGGTAAGTTTTTATATTTATACAAACTCACTTTTGAATATATATATCTTTCTTACATTCGGCTTTTTGCAGAATAATAGACAAAAAGAGATATATGTATTAATAAACACGAACAATTTATTTTCTCAACCCGGTAATTTGATCAATAATTGTTTTACTGAAATGCACAGAAGAACAATAGGTTTTTCGGGTTTATTTCTGCTTGCGTAAAGAATTATAACTCCGAAAGTACAACAAAATAGCTGTAAAATTCGTTTCAAACAGTTAAAAACGGAAATTAGGGTTAGGAACAAAAAGCCCTATCTTCCTTCTTATAAAAATATATTAAAATTACCACCTACGCGTTTCGGCCTACAAGGCCATCATCAGGGCGTACTGTAAGAAATAAAAAACAAGTTGTATAAAATTAAAAAAATAAAAAATGTCAAAACTTACAGGTAATAAGGTCACCACATAAAGACTACAAGTAGGACGCACCCTAGTCAACAAGTCAATAAAAAACATCAATTCACATTAAAAAAACATTTACACTTTTTAAAAAAAGGTGGAAAAACCACGACAATCGAAAAATTTTTTTAAATTAAAATTAAAATTTCGCTGCATTCTAGCAGTTCATATATCTGACTAAATAAATTTAACCTTATCTTATTTATATAGAATAAAAAAAACATTATTGTATCAAACAGCGAAGTAGAAAAGGAAAGAGAGGAGAGAGAAAAAAGGCAGTTCCGAAGGTACTATTACAAAAAGAAAGGAGGGGTGAATATGAGTTGAAATCTTAAAATAAAAAAAATTTGAATTAAATAATTAATCTCTGAAAAGACGGACCGCAGCTACATAATTACGATATGAAAAATTGCCCTGTTCATTTAGATTATGTGGGGAGCGTCTTTTCAGAGATTAATTATTTAATTCAAATTTTTTTATTTTAAGATTTCAACTCATCTTCACCCCTCCTTTCTTTTTGTAATAGTACCTTCGGAACTGCCTTTTTTCTCTCTCCTCTCTTTCCTTTTCTACTTCGCTGTTTGATACAATAATGTTTTTTTTATTCTATATAAATAAGATAAGGTTAAATTTATTTAGTCAGATATATGAACTGCTAGAATGCAGCGAAATTTTAATTTTAATTTTAATTTTAAAAAATTTTTCGATTGTCGTGGTTTTTCCACCTTTTTTTAAAAAGTGTAATGTTTTTTTAATGTGAATTGATGTTTTTTATTGACTTGTTGACTAGGGTGCGTCCTACTTGTAGTCTTTATGTGGTGACCTTATTACCTGTAAGTTTTGACATTTTTTATTTTTTTAATTTTATACAACTTGTTTTTTATTTCTTACAGTACGCCCTGATGATGGCCTTGTAGGCCGAAACGCGTAGGTGGTAATTTTAATATATTTTTATAAGAAGGAAGATAGGGCTTTTTGTTCCTAACCCTAATTTATCATGTCCCTTCTGGAGAGTAGATTCGACTTCGTTATAGTTAAAAATGGATTTTGTGCATTAATATGAATTTCTAAAGTTCCCTATGGTCAAATTTTTTAAAATAATCGCCAATTTACAAACTAGCAACACTGTAAACGTGGAAAGAGAAAACGAGAAGTGGCAATAGTGTAAGAAGAAATAACATAACCTTAAAATGTTAGTAAAAAATGTTTTTTTTCCAGAAATCTTATAATTTCGTCTGTTTTATCGGGTTATCTTTATTTTCCACCATTTAAGGAAGAATTACCAGTTAATTTTCTATGTTTGTTGCGTATAATAAAAGTTTTAAGATCAATTGGGGTTCGATCCCCGTTCAAAATATATCGGAAAATATCCCCGTGCACAAATATTCATAATAATATATTATTTATATGGAAAAAAATTACCAAGGTGAGTAAAAAAACGTTCATTTGGTAGGTATATAGTACATTTTATGCAAAGCTTGTAGTAATTGTCCAGAAATGAGTGGAAATAAAGATATTTTTGAAATAAGAACGTGCGTCTGTGTGCAAATTTTTAGTTCGGCAGAAAATTACAATAATTTGGTAGAAATATATTTTGGTATTCATTTTGTTATTATATCTTTAATTTTTGCACCATTTCGTGTATTCTTTAGGAAAATATTGTGTACCTATACACATTGACTCTGGGATAAATGTTTTGATTTAAATTTAAAAAGAACAAATTTTATCTGACAGATTTGCATATTTTTGAAGCATATTGTTAACCTAACTTCTCTCAACTATCAGAAAACGAATTTACAACATGTAAAGTTGGCTTCTCTGTAATTGACTAGTGTAATTGGTCAGTTTCATAACCTAACTAGGATGGATATAAAATTTGTACGCACAGTTAACTGCATTAGCCTACTTTACCCGACACTAAAGTGTAAAGGAAACAGCAAATTTCCATGTGGGAGTAGAAAAAAATAGTATAAGTTCGGCATTTTTTTGTCATTAAATTAACAAACTTTCACAGTACTTTAACTAACTTGACGCATTGAATCGTAATATATTTTTCGTGAAAAAAGGTCTATTCTCTTTTAAGCCAGTTTAAATTATTACATCAAAGGTCCACCATCTTCAATAAAATCCTCAGTTGCCACAGGTATAATATTTTGCAAAATATTTAATGACAATCGTATTAGATAACAGGATTGTATTTGATGCCACGGTATAGCCTGTTGACGTGAAATTATCTTTAATAATCCCATAACTATTCTACACTCCTCAATAATCTAAAAATAAATATAGGTTTTGTTTAAAAAACTTTACTAATGGTGACATTTTGCCAACCAACCAAATCCCGCTATCGATTTTTCAGGCGCTAAGACCTCGGCAGTGTTTGATGGCTAAAACAGGATTTTCGATTCGCTGGAAAGAATTATGCTTGCCGTTAAACATGAAACAGGTTGTTACAAAATTGTTTGTGTGGATTCAGAGAAAATCACTTTTGAAATATAATATTGAAACCTAAGTTTTAATACAGACCCCGTGACAATAGTGACATTTTGCAAACCAACAAAATCCCTCTAAACACTATTTCAAACGTGATTTTTGATTTTCTCGGAATCCACACAAACAATTTTTGTAAAAACCTGTTTCATATTCAGCGGCAAATATAATTATTTCCAGCTAATCGAGAATTCGGTTTCAGGTATCAGCCAGTAAGGAGATTTTAGCGCCTGAAAAATCGATTAGCGGGATTTTGTTAGTTGACCAAATGGCTAGCATAGCCGAGTCCGAGAATAAACTACCCTCTTTTACGGGATTCTACAATAGGTGCTGAATTCTTTATACAGGGTCCGGCGCCTCACCTCCCGTTTTCTCTAGCTCACTTATTAATTAAGTTAGGATTTTGATATTTTGCAGACTTTACCTGTATCCTAGGGCGCATTTCAGGAAAATATTTTTGTTTATACAGGGTGGTCCGAAAGAGTGTGACGTCGTAAGGATATGTTTTTTAAGATGACATGCCATATATTTTCTTACTTATTTGGATGCATCTTGTAGTTGCCTACATACCCCTAAAATTTTAATGAAATCGGTTCAGTATTATAGGCGAAAAAATATAAAAACTAAAAAAAATCAGGTTTGCACCACTGGTTTTAAAAATTAATAAAAAATAAAAATAATGCCTCGTTATTAAAATTCTACAAATGTACTTAATAAATAAGGTCCTAAAATCTCGTTAACCAAGTTTGATTAATACGAATTGTACAGGGTGTCCAAAATTTAGTGTCAAACTTTAAACCAATTTATTTTTCTTATTTTAAATTGGAACCCCTCTATATTATTATGTCATTCGACGCAGAATTAAAATTCAAACATTTGTTCTAATTACAACCCTATTGCAATTTCTAACGCATTAAGACTTATTTACAGAAAACTCGTTTTATCAACCTTTCCACCAGTCATTATTATATAATAAGTATCAAAGGTGGCTTTGAAAAACAATTTATTGATATGATGGTATTATATAATAATGACTGGTGGAATAGTTGATAAAATGAGTTTTCTGCAAATAAGTCTTAATGCGTTAGAAATTGCGATAGGGTTGTAATTAGAACAAATGTTTGAATTTTAATTCTGCATCGAATGATATAATAATATACAGGGGTTCCAATTTGAAATAAGAAAAATAAATTGCTTTAAAGTTTGCAAAGTTTGACACTAAACTTTGGACACCCTGTACAATTCGTATTAATCAAACTTGGTTAACGAAACTGTGAGACCTTATTTATTAAGTAACTTTGTATAATTTTATTAACGAGACATTATTTTTAATTTTAATTAATTTTTAAAACCAGTGGTGCAAAACTGATTTTTTTTAGTTTTTATTTTTTTTCGCCTATAATACTAAACCGATTTCATTAAAATTTTAGGGGTATGCAGGCAACTACAAGATGCATCCAAATAAGTAAGAAAATATATGGCATGTAATCTAAAAAAACATATCCTTATGACGTCACACTTTTTTGGAACACCCTGTATAAACATAAATATTTTCCTGAAATGCACCCTAGGATACAGGTAAAGCTTGCAAAAGGTCATAATCCTAACTTAATTAATAAGTGAGCTACAGAAGACGGGAGGTGAGGCGCAGGACCCTGTATAATAAAATATGCTACCTTAGGTCCTGAGAGGCAGTTGGGAAAAAATGAAATACACATTAAAAGTAAAGCCATGCAACAGAGATCTTCATTACTGGTGGTTAATTTAATGTCCAAAGTCCAATTTTGATTAAAAACAATATCGTTTGCCATGGCTAACATAGCTATATCTAAAATAAAGAGTAAAAATTAATGGAGGTCAGATTCTGGTAAAAATATGTTTAAAAAGGAGATAGAGATCGAAATATTCGTAAGAGAAAAGTCAAATTAAATAGCTAATGTCCAAAACAAGATCTATCTTAACAAAAAAGTATTGTGCAACGTTGCTTCCAAGGTTACATCACGAAACATTGCTATTCCAGTACCCGTGCAAGTAATGGAAAATGATATACCGGGTGTTGCATCGTCGAGCGGGACATAGGAAATCCCATGTAATTTTAAATGGGGTCAATTATTGACTTCCCGAATTATTTTAGAGAAAAATTCTATTTCGGTTTATTAAAGAGCACTAAAACCCACATTCAAAAGTATAACTTTAGATATTTTTGATGAGCCCGTTTACGGGTTATCGCCGATTTCTTTTTAACTATTTCTCCTTTTTATGGCCCCGTATTTGAAGGCACCAGTCAAGGTAAAAGATGACTGTCAAATAAAGTTGTCATTTTGAAATGTGTGCTTTATTGTTATAAAAACTCGTACATCGAAAATATTAAAGGTGTATTTATGAGTACAAATTAATCTGAATAAAACTAAAATAAAGTATCCAATTACAAGGTGAATTATGACATTTTACATGTTTCAATATTTACTAATTAATAGGTAGGTACTATTAAATGTTAGAACTTTACGATTTAAGAAGATGTTCAAATATTCCTCCATTGACTGCTAGACAATAACCGAGGCGATCATAAAATTCTCTTCTTACATTCGCTAGTTGGTAAACTGAAATTCTATTGCATTCGGCAGAAATAGCATTTTTTAACTCGTCTAGATTTGGGTATTTTTTATCTTTGTATATCCTGTTTTTTAAATGGCCCCAGAGAAAGAAATCATTTGGCGATAAATCAGGAGACCTGGCTGGCAAATTTACTGTATGATTTAAGCCAATAACATTTCCATTAAAAGCACGGTTTAAATATTCCCGGGCAGTCAGGGTACTATGTGCCGGGCAGCCATCCATTTGGTACCAAACTTCCTGATTTTCCCTGGCGGCATCATGTAAAGTAGGTAAAATATGATCTTCAAGTAGTTCCAAAAAATATTCTGCATTTAAATTTCGTGTAAAAAATAATGGCCCGATAATATTTTCTCCGAAAATCCCAGCCCAAACATTAACTTTTTGTAGATATTGCGTCCTTGTTTCGACAAACCTGTGTTGGTTTTCTTTGCTCCAATATCAATAATTTTGAACATTGGGTTCATTGTTTAAGGTAAATGTGCATTCGTCAGTGAAACAAATGTTTTTAAAAAATTCCCTATCCATGTTTGCTCTTTCAATCATACCAAAACAAAACTCCTGTCGTCGTATTTCGTCCCTATCTCTTAGCTCTTGGTGCTTTTCATATTTGTATGAATAATATTTATGTCGTTTCAAAGCTCGTAACGCTGTGGTGTGATCTAATCCTATGTCATCCTCAAGTTTCCTTGTGCTGATCTTCCCATCATTTTATTCCACGCACAATAAAACTTGCAAGTCTCTATCATTTCTTGCATCTCTTCTTTGTTCCTGCCTTTCTTCACATCTGCAGTTATTTATTACAGTGCCTTTTGTCTCAAAATTTCTTGATAGTCCTTTCGACTGTAGATTTTGCAGGTATCGGTCTATTCGGATACAGAGCAGCAAACATGTCAGACACATTTTGATAACTATTTCCTTGATAATACCATTTAATCATCAATATTTTTTCTTCAGAAGTGTAATTCATGGCTAATATTTTCGATGTACGAGTTTTTATAACAATAAAGCACATATTTCAAAATGACAACTTTATTTGACAGTCATCTTTTAATCGTTTACCTTGACTGGTGCCCGCAAATACGGGGCCATAAAAAGGAGAAATAGTTAAAAAGAAATCGGCGATAACCCGTAAACGGGCTCATCAAAAATATCTAAAGTTATTCTTTTGAATGTGGGCTTTAGTGCTCTTTAATAAACCTAAATAGAATTTTTCTCTAAAATAATTAGGGAAGCCAATAATTGACCCCATTTAAATTACATGGGATTTCCTATGTCCCGCTCGACGATGCAACACCCGGTATAATAATATATGCTATTAAAAATTCGTTTTCTTTTATTTAATTTATATTATGATGCACGTTTGTCGTTTGAAGAAAAAATAGTATATGATATTCGGAGAATAAGATACTTTATGTTCTTGGCACGGATTGTCTGACTCACTACGTTCGTCAGACAATCCAATCCAAGCTTGCCACGCTCAGCACATAAAGTAACTCTTATTCTCCTAATAGCATAATGTACTATTGTTGACGAATTAGCCCTTAAATATGAATATCAAGTTTTGAGATTATCGCCCTACCATTACAACGTAATTAAATTGGTATGGGGCATTAGCAAAAACTATTATGACAAACATGCCTGCAAAAATATCGATGAGCTTAGCGTTATAAAGTTACGAGAGGAGGCGCTTAGCAAAGAAGAATGGCGAAAATGCATTGAACACACGGAAAAAATTATTTTTTAATCTTATGAGACAGAACAGGTTATAGACGAAGTAAGACCATCAATTATTAGGGATGAATCGGAAAGCATAGCAAATCAAATGCAGAGGAAGACTGTTGTTAGTACGTATCTACAAGTAGGTACGTTCTGTCGTAAGACTACAATATCGGTTCACTTTAGAACCAAAACTTTATAAAAAAGAATTTGTAAGACTAATTTGCCTAAATACTATAAAGTTAAAAAATAATTATTTTTTCCGAAAATCGATCGGAAATATTGACATTTTTGATACTAAAATAGTGGAATTTAGTGTCCGTTAAAATATATAAGGAAAAGAAGCTTAGCGGCAAGAGAGTAGTGCGTCTATCTTTTGCATTAAAGTACACAGGGACGCCAAAGGTAATGGAATCCCTGGGGCACAGGTAGACAATGACAGGCTGTTTCGTTCTTGTTAGAACTCATCAGAAAGTCATAACCCGTAAGCGACCCCCAGTACAGCGAGCCTGTTCTTTCAAGGCGTTTTTAAGAAATAAAAACGCAATGAAAACCCAGTAACGCCATCAGAAGAAATCAACTCAATGCAAAAGATAGCCATCTAACATCTACATTTTTGATAACATTTCTGAAAGACTAAGTCTAAGTCAATATTTCCTTACACTTGCTAGGCAACGAAAAATAACTGTTAGGAAATATTTATTATTGTACTGTAAGGAAATATTATTTCTGTACGGCTACTTGTAAACTAAAATGTGTTAAGCTTGACAATTCAATATTACTGTGCTTCCATAGTTACAACACAAATAACACTGGTTAACAAGATTTTTGTCCTAAGCGCAAAAATGTCTGATTTCAATATAATTTTGCATGCTGAAATCAATCATGTTTTCAGAATTTCTCCATCACCCTTAGTTTTTATGTTCCAGTATATGTGATTATTTACCTATAAAATGCACGCATAGGTCTGTACTATAAAAGTCATCTAACAAAAAACTTGTGTCAGGCATTGCTATTTTATTATTTGTGTATTGTAACAATAACTTGTTGTGACTAGAAATAACAAAGTGTGCTCTATGTGTCACGCGGAACATGTCTTGGCTTGTTGAGACCTGCAAGCAGTTCCGAGTCCTACATAACATTTATTGTTGTTTTAGTTATCGGAGTGTAACTCACCTGTAAAAATGCCAAGAAATTGTGTAAACCACCCGAACTCTTTTTGCTACATCTGCGGTAAATTGACATTTAAATCTCAAAAACGGTCTTTCACGCCTCTCGTTAATAAATGCTATGAACAGTATTTCAAGTGTAAAGTCGGCGATCAAGACAAAAGCTGGGCTCCCCATATTTGCTGTGTTACGTGTGTCAGACTTCTTACAGCGTGGGCAAAAGGTAAACGACATATGCCTTTTGCTATTCCCATGATTTGGAGGGAACCATCAGACCATATTACCGATTGCTATTTTTGTCTTACAAATATCAGTGGTATAACTTCTAAATCCAAACATACTGTTAAATATCCTCATATTCCATCTGCACTGAGACCAGTGCCGCACAGTCCGGAATTACCTGTGCCTGACCCCCCACAAAATATGACACCGAGCGACGATGAAACTGCCGATGACGAAGTAAACAACGAAAGTTTTTCAGCCGCAAATATTGATCTGGATCCAACATTTACACCAGATTCGTCTTCTTGTGCGCCGCATCTTCTAAGTCAAGAAGAACTTAACGACCTTGTCCGCGATTTAAACTTGTCTAAGAAGCAAGCCGAACTTCTAGGTTCTAGATTAAAAGACTGGAATCTTCTACAGAGTGGCACAAAAGTTGCTTTTTATCGTAAGCGCCATGCAGAGTTTGAAGAATTCTTCTCTATGGAAGACGGGCTTGTATTTTGTAATGATGTATGCTCTGTTATGAAGGCACTTGGGCATGACTATGATACAAATGAGTGGCGTTTGTTCATTGACTCTTCCAAATCAAGCTTGAAAGCGGTACTACTCCACAATGAAAATAAGTTCCCCTCTGTTCCTTTGGCTCATGCAGGCAACATGAAAGAATCATATGACAACATGAAGCTTCTTTTGGAAAAAATTAAATATATAGACTTTAAGTGGAATATTTGTGGCGATTTGAAAGTTGTTTCACTTTTGCTCGGCATGCAACTCGGTTACACAAAGTATTGTTGTTTCCTATGCGAATGGGACAGTCGAGATAGGGAAAATCACTATGAAAAGAAAGAGTGGCCTAAACGAACTTCCCTGACACCAGGAAATAAGAATGTCAGTGGTATCCCACTTGTTGATCCCCAAAAAATTTATTTACCACCTTTGCACATTAAGCTTGGGTTAATGAAGAATTTTGTTAAAGGTATGGATAAAACTAACAGTGCGTTTGCATATGTGAAAAGTAAGTTCCCTAAAATCAGTGATGCCAAGATAAAGGAAGGTATTTTTGTGGGACCTCAGATCAGAGAGCTACTTCGAGATAAAAACTTTAGTGAGGCTCTGAATGGAGTTGAAAAAGCAGCATGGTTTTCTTTCAAGGACATTTGCAACGGCTTCTTGGGAAATCGTAAATCCGAAAATTACGTAGAGAATGTTAACAATTTATTGGTCTCATATAAAGCCATGGGTTGCAACATGAGTCTAAAAATACACTTTCTTCATTCACACTTGGACTTTTTTCCGAAAAACCTTGGAGCAGTAAGTGACGAACATGGCGAGCGATTTCACCAGGACATTCTGGACATGGAGAAGAGATACCAAGGCAAATGGAGCCCCGCTATGTTGGCAGACTATTGCTGGACGCTGAAGAGAGATGTTTCTGATGCAAAGTACAGTCGAAAGTCATATATGACCACATTTTCTAAGTAAATATATCACTTTGTACTTTATTTTTTCATAACTTATACCCATATTATAATATATACGTTCACAAAAATGTATTGCTTTGTCACTTTAAAACCCTGCGTGATGGAAAAATTCTGAAAACATATATGAAATATGTTTAAAAAGTACTACCAAGTACACCCACTTCAGCTTGTGGGACAAAAAAAATCTTAAATTTTGTTGACCAGTGATACTTAATGACATCCTTTATTTGTGAACAAAGTTAATAATATTTATTTCAAAATTTTAACAAGTTGATTGTAATAAGTTGTGTCCTTTTAATAATTTTCGATTCACGGAAAAATAGTATGTCTACCTCGCAGAAAAAGCCACATTCCCGGACTCCGTTTTGTCAGTCTCGGCTTGCGCCCCGACATATAATCTTTACGGTCGTCCGGGAATGTTCAGCTTTTCCTACTAGATATACAATGTACCACTCTTTACCTAAACTAATTTTTTTATTTACTTTAAATTATTTTATTTAGAAAATTAATTCGTCAAATTCCTAAAATACCTAAAATATAATTTATTATTTGAGAGCCACCGACTACCCTGCTCAAGAGGTTTTATTGCTTAGCGGACTTCATATAATGAACCGACTTTATTAAAATTTTTCTGTCGAATAAAATACGATATTCCACTTAAAATGTGTGTAAACTTAAGCGACTGAAAATTTTTAATAGTATAGTGTAAGCCGCGCCAGCAATCAGTTTTGGTAAAAACGTTCAAATTTCCGTTTTATGGTCATAATACACTGTCGGTTAAAATACCTACAGGGTGGCCCATTTGTCTGACAAAGTAATATACCGTCTCTACTATTAAAGATATCAAAAAAAAGTTTTTATAAAAATTGTGAGGTATAAAAAAATATATGTTCTAAAATTATTTTTAAACATACAGGATGGTCCAAAAAAGTAGGACAATAAAAAGATACATTTTTTTAAATGGAACACCCAATATATTTTAGCATTTTTTGTTTCCTTACAAAATTATCCATATGACGCCATATTTAGTTTTTTAATTTTTTGCAACGTTGCCAAACAAAATGCAATATTCTTAAAATTTTGGAAAAAACATGATAGTACAAAATTACCTGTATTTTTCAATAAGAGTATCGAAAATCGAAAATTTATTGTAAGCTCTTAAGTTTAGGGATAGAAAAACTGTCCTTAATCTTTAAGTACCGAAAATTTTGTACAGGGTGTTTTCTGTTGACATCCAAATATACAAAATTTTAAAATACAATAACTGTTTTTTCAAATGAAACACCCTATATTTATTAGGCTCGTCTGATAGATATTGTAAGTATCTTTTATTATTGTTAAGTCATACCTATACCTAAATTTACTAGATTTGGCAATATTTCGATTTTTATTTAAATTTTGGTGAAAAAAACTATAGTTTTTATTTTTCTAGTAAGCCATGACCAGCAAAGTCGAAACAAATGTAATTGAATATAATGTCATATTTATAATTCTTATATTTATATTTATAATGTTTGTGAACTTATTTTCAATATCAAGTTGCGTAATAAAAAATAAATTTTATTTAATTAAATAAATACGTAAGTAACTATGGTTATCAATTTATTTTAATATGACATTATATTCAGTTATATTTGTTTTGACTTTGCTGGCGATGGCTTACTAGAAAAATAAAAATTATAGTTTTTTTCACCAAAATTTAAATAAAAATCGAAATATTGCCAAAACTAGTAAATTTAGGTATAATAAAAGATACTTACAATATCTATCAGACGAGCCTAATAAATATAGGGTGTCTTATTTGAAAAAACATAGTTATTGTATTTTAAAATTTTGTATAATTGGATGTCAACAGAAAACACCCTGTACAAAATTTTCGGTACTTAAAGATTTAAGACAGGTTTTCTATCCCTAAACTTAAGAGCTTACAAGAAATTTTCGATTTTTGATACTCTTATTGAGAAATACAGGTAATTTTGTACTATCATGTTTTTTCCAAAATTTTAAGAATTTTACAATTTGTTTGGCAACGTTGCAAAAAATTAAAAAACTAAATATGGCGTCATATGGATAATTTTGTAAGGAAACAAAAAATGCTAAATATATAGAGCGTTCCATTTAAAAAAATGTATCTTTTATTGTCCTACTTTTTTGGACCATCCTGTATATTTAAAAATAATTTTAGAACACATAGTTTTTTATACCTCACAACTTTTATAAACACTTTTTTTTGATATCTTTAATAGTAGAGACGGTATATTACTTTGTCAGACAAATGGGCCACCCTGTATGTGGAGAGACCCAGTACAATATAAAAAATTAAATTAACATACCATAGGAGAATGTTAAATTTCCTGAGAGCAAGTCTGGATATATTTCCATTAAAGACACAAGTATCCCTAATACATTGTTTCTTTCTACACGGCATGTCTCTTTTATACAAAAATATCTGAACGCCCACTGTAAACTCCTGTAATATTTTAAAAGATATTAGGGACTGTATTGGCTGCCAACTGGTAGGCATTTTTTTATTTTAGAATGATGCATGCCGCACACTGGGGTGCGACGCGACCATGTCATTTCTTTACTGGCAAGGAAAGCTTATGGGAAATGGCTTTTAGCTAATTTCTCTAAATTTTTAGTATTTTGTAGATCTTGACGTTCTGATTCAAAGTGTCCATGCCCGTATTCCAATCCTATGACTAGTTTTTGAGTTGTCTTTTTAAAATTGGCAATTTCTTATTTCGAGATTTTCTGCATTGTTTTGAGTTTTCACTTGTTTCTTAAAAACAATTATCTTTTTAATTTTTTTTATCGGTAAAAAATTAGGCCTTAAGTTGTAACAGCTAGATATTGTTCATATTTTAAAATCTTGTAGAACCAAGCTATATAGAAAAATAAATTTTTATTTGGTAATTCTTGGGTTTACAAGGTTACACAAAAAACAACTCATTTTAATGTAACGACGTTTCGTACGTTTTGTCGTACTTTTTCAAGCTTTATTCATCTAAAAATATAAAAAACCATAACGTTCTTCAATGAGATCCTAAGCACTTATGGACTACAAACAGCAAATACACTACGGTTGATATCCAAATTGTACCCAAAATTGGAAAAACAAAAAAACAGAAGAATATTTCTACTGAGATGCAAACACACCAATGTTTTTCCAGTCTTTTTGAATTTTAACGTGTCACATATAAATTTTACAGGTACGTACTTTGGAGAAAAATTTGATAATTTAATTCATAATACAAAACAAAAAATTCTTAGTTTAATTATTACTGAAACAACAAAAAATATAAATATAATTTATAATCTAATAAAAGATTAACTACAGGTTGCTTCTTTGAAGCTACCTGTAGATATTTTAAACAAATTTAATACATAATGCAGTCTCACCCAAAATATATGGGTTACCAAAAATGCATAAAGCCGGCATACCATTAAGACCAATCGTTTCATCTATTCAGTCTCCATTCTATAAACTATCAAAATATCTATCAAATTGCTTATCAAATATTACAGGAAAAAATAATTACTACATAAAAGATTCTTTTGAATTTAAACATTTTATTGATATCGTTAGAATACCCAATCACTACAAACTTATATCACTAGACGTTGTTTCGTTATATACTAATATCCCCAACGATCTTTTATCTAATATAATAACCCAAAAGTGGAACCAACTTAAACAACACACAACACTTACACAAGAACATTTTATAGATGCTATTAACCCACCTTAAAAAACAATTATTTTCAATATGAAAATAACTTCTATGAACAACTGAATGGTTGCGCGATGGGTTCCCCTATATCTTTCACAGTAGCGTAGCTAGTGATGGAACATTTAGAGGAAAACGTAATTTCTACATTAAATTTCAAAATAACTTTCTTTAAAAGATATGTAGATGATTGCTTAACAGCAGTACCAAATGACAAAATCAACGAGATTTTAGAAGCTTTTAATAACTTCCACCCTAAATTACAGTTCACTGCAGAAATTGAAACAAACAATCAAATAAATTTCCTTGATCTTACTTTAATTAGAGACTAAAGCATAATAATATAAGAACTAAATGGTACACTAAAAAAACCTGGTCCGGCCGCTATTTAAATTTTAACTCTTGCCACCCTAAAAATCAAATAAACAGTGTCATTACAAGTCTAACTGACCGTGCTATTGCTTTAACATCAGCAGAATATCGACCAGAAATCTTACAGAAAGTTAAACTAACACTAATCAATAATCATTTTCCCGAAAATATCATATCAAAAATTATTAAACAAAGAACGCACCGCTTTTATAATAAATCAACAACTAAACCCCTAAAAAATAATAATAACAGATATGTTGCAATACCTTACACGAACGGTCTCTCGGAAAAAATTCAACATATCCTAGCCAAACACAATATAAATGTATGCCACAAGGCTCAAAATCCATTAAAATCACTGTTCACACCACTAAAGAGTCAAATACCCAAAAATAAAAAATCCAACCTCATATATTCCATCCCGTGCCTAAATTGTCCTAAGAAATAAATAGGTATGACAACAAAACCGACTCAAAGGACACAAATACACAAAAAATGCCACTACTGCTCTCCACAAACATGCAACTTCATCGAATCATACGTTTAATTTTAACGAAACCAAAATTTTATCCCAAGAGTCAAATGATCGAAAACTAACCATAAAAGAAATGATTGAAATAAAAAAGAAAAGGATGCCCTCAATTACAAAACCGACATAGAGAACCTCAGTCAAATTTACCATAATTTAATAAAATAAATTCCTAACCCAAAACTTTTGTACATCTTGTATTTATAAACAAAACTTAATTAACATCCTGTATTCAATATGAAAATCTTTAAAAAATAGTACCTACGTATAAACGGTATCTGATCTTTTTTTGTGTTTTGTTATTATTTTTTTTTTATATGGAGCCTCGCTAAACGCATAAAATAAAACTTCAGTTCAACATAATACAAGCAACTCCAAGGTACGTTTCCTTATTTTATTCAAATTTTTATCTATTTTCGAATACTATTATTGTATATGATAAGAAAATGTTACAAAATGTTTTTTGTTATTTTAAAAATTGTGCATGTATTTTATATTTATCACTTTTATATTTTTAGATGAATAAAGCTTGAAAAAGTACGACAAAACGTACGAAACGTCGTTACATTAAAATGAGTTGTTTTTTGTGTAACCTTGTAAACCCAAGAATTACCAAATAAAAATTAATTACAAAGGTTAAGAAACACTTTATCAAAAATAGAAAAATAAATGGGCTTAGGTTGATGTAGAGTATATTGTCTGATATTTTATTTATCAAAAAATAAATTAAAATTCACATGAAAACGTAATTAACGACTTTAATTTCTATGTTATACTTGATTCATTATTTATTAGCGAAGCTATAAGATTTTTACAATAATTATTTTTTAACACATCCAGTTATAATAGTTTACTTTAGTGAAAACTTTTAAAAATAAGAAAATTAAAATTTTTTTTTATCAAATTACAAAATATTATTGTTAAATTTTAAATTAATTTTTGGTAGTATTTTTACTGTAGCTTATTATACAAGACGCATTTAAACTACCTTAGGGTCCTTATCAATTTTTTTTATTTTAATCTTATGAATTATTTTACAAACGGACAATAATGATAATTTATTAGAACCCGAAGGTAGTTTAAATGCATCTTGTATAAGAGCTAAGGTAAGAATACTACCATAAAAATATTTTCTTCACGACCATTACTGAATGCAATACTTCCAAAATCATTTTTGATAATAGAATGTAAAAATTCTCGCTCTTGAGTTGGAATATTTATTCTGAAACACTTGCTTCTTATGCGTTTTGCGTGTATTTTCATTCCATAACAAGATACGGAATGAATATTCTGTAATTGATCTAAACGACATAGGTTGCCATGAATTTCGAAACTGTCAATGTCAGCAGGCAAATTTTAGTGCAAGTCAAAATATGAGTGAAAAATCGGATGAATCAGATATGGAACTGGATAATACTCCACCTGAAATTACAAATATTGCGAATAGTATTTTTGGTCGTGGAGAAAATATAGTCTGCTACTCGGTTAGAATGAAAATTCGATACTCGTGGTTGCTAACGCTCGCTACGCTCGCGTTTGGAATCTTCCACTCAGATCAAATTTTCATTTCAACCTCGTTACAGAATCTACTATTATAATTTAACAATAAAATTCTGTCATTGAAAACACTTTTTTAATTTTCCTACTTTTAAAAGTTTTCACTTGTGTATTATAACTGAATCACCCTGTATATCTAAGATTAGAATGTGTTAAAAAATAATTATTGTAAAATGTTATAACTTGGCTAATAAATTAATGAATGAATTATAACAGAAATTAAAGTCGTTTATTACGTTGTCAGGTGAATTTTAATATTTGTTTTGAGAAATAAAATATACTCTACATCTACATCAACCTATGCCTATTTATTTTCCTCTATAGCTTGGTACTACAAGACATTAAAATATGAACAATATCTTGCCGTTTGTTTTCGAAATTTAAAAATGGGTAATAATTTTTTTTTGGATTTTCATAATTCTTAAATATTATTAGTTATTTAATCCGTCTACAAATTATTCAACATCCTGTACATGTTTTATGTCTATATAAGTGATAGAAAACTTAAGACCTCCTTTTCCACCAACAAAGAAAAATAAAAAAGTTGATAGTTTTTAAGAAACTCCAGACAATGCAGAAAATCTTAAAGTACGAAGTTGCCAACTTTAAAAGGTCACAACTCAAAAACTAATCATAGGATTGTATAACGGCCATGGACACTTTTAATCAGGATGTCAAGATTTACAAAAAATTGAGAATAATTAGCCGAAAGCCATATATAAGCTTTGTGAGGGGTCCTTTTGTATTCATATCTCTGGTGTAAATTTCGCTAAGTAACTGTATTAAAAGGTTGCACAAAAACTTTAAAGAATAATTTACAAGCCTGACTATTTTGACTGAGATATAAATGACATTTCCCAGGTATTATTTTTACTCACAATCAAATCAGCCTCATTAATAAATTAAGAATTCAGTTAATCGGACCACTTTCATTGTGAGAAAGTTATTTTTATCAATGTTAGTTAGTTAATTATAATTTAAAAACTTTGTGTAACACGATATTAAGTAATCTAATTTTTTTCAATTTATGTTG
Source organism: Polydrusus cervinus (assembly GCA_935413205.1). Classification (NCBI taxonomy): domain Eukaryota; kingdom Metazoa; phylum Arthropoda; class Insecta; order Coleoptera; family Curculionidae; genus Polydrusus; species Polydrusus cervinus. The sequence goes on from OW284511.1 coordinate 79,355,926, forward strand.
GGTTACAAAAAGATTTTAATAATTAACTAATCAGGCCCTGTTACCTTAATTTTTAATTTACTATTCAGGAAACTTTGATTGTGAGTAAATAATGCTTGCCAATGTCATTTATGTCATAGTCAAAGTTGCTGGTTAGTTAATTATTGTTAAAAATGTTTGTGCAACCCCACAAACTAAATACGGGTGTTGACATGGTGTTGATCTTTATTTACGTTGAAAATAGAACTGGGCATAGTAAAGAAACTTCCTGTCGCATCATCAAGACATTATAGATAAAAGGAACATAGTTATCTAAACTAGAAGAAGGGTAAATCATCCCTAAGGGTTTCTAGGACTCTAACTAAGGTTTGGATCGGATGAACTGTGAAAATTAAAATGAACGCTGAAAAGCTAGAGGTCGTCGTACCTATCGAACGAGATTAAAAATTCTTTGTGCTAGAAACTTAAAGTACAACATAGAAGAAAAATTGCGTACTTACCAAAGAGTGAACTTTGTAGGAGCCTTTATGGTATCAACTGATGCATATTGGAATAATAACGTAAGAACATGAAAGATACTCTTGGCATGTAAAATTTCTTCATCTCCTGTGGGTAGGTCTGGCTTTACAGTTGGAAACCTCTCTTTCCATGTTGGTTCTAACTTTATAATCATAGTGCTAATAGCCCCCTTTTTAAGAAACTTCATACCTAACAAATAAAACTAGACTTTATTCAACTGAAAAAATAGTATCGCCATTTTCAAGTACAAATACGTGCCCAGAGTAATTGATCTTGGATATCACCTATTAGTGAATTTAGAGCAATGTACCAGGTGGTCAACTAAGAATGGCCGCCGACCATATCTCAGAAACTAGTAATCGTACAGCATTCGGTTAAATTTTTTTATGACAAAAGTGCCCAAGAGAAAATGCTGGAAATTATTTTTAAGTTCCGCATTTTGCCGCAAGAGGGCGTATTTGAAAAGTAAATTTTAAAATATAACATATCTCCGAAAATTCCACATTAAGGTATATCTTTGATAACACCATTAAAAAGCTTGGAAAGTTATGCATCATTTTGGTCTTATGCTCATTGGCGTACCGACTTTAATAAGAGTTGAAAGTGTAATCAGTTAAATCGCTGTAACTTTTAAACGACTTATCCGATTTTAACAAATTAAAGACTGTTCGGAAGAGAAATGTATGCACTTTTACCAATCGTATTTAGTTGTCCATAATAGTTCTCAAAAAAAAATGCTAGAGGGCGCAAATTGCAATTATGACACATTTTTTGATTTTACTCCGAAAAAATAAATCATACGGTATTATTATGATACCATAATCAAAAAGTAGATGAAATTTGCTAGAAAAAATATTAAAACCGCAGCTCGATATCTCCGTTCGTTTCAGCGTTATCGCCAATAGAATAATTTTTAAAACTAAGCGATTATATATTTTTTAGAAAAAAAGTGGTACGCCACTGATATTTTTCCATGTGGATATTATTTCTGATTAGCATGATCAATTCTGCATAAAAATGGTCTCTTGCGTTTTTCTCCTCAGGCACACCGTTAATTAAAATAATTAAATTAAATTAGCTTCATGCATGCCTATTAAGTGAAGGTGGTCATTTCTAACAATTTTTATAAAATACAATTTTGCATTATCAATGTTAATAATAATAGTAGACCTAATTTAATTTAATTATTTTAATTAAGAACGGTGTCAGAACCATTTCATTTTTTGTATTAAGTTTGGTCTTTTTGTAAATTTGGCAACATCGTATTTTTATTTTCATGGCAACGTTGTACATTCAGGCCAGAGAGCTCGGCGATGTTGCTAAACCGGGGAATGACGGCAGGACAATATAGTCAAGGGGGCTGAGGATATAAGAAAAATTAGTGCAATGGCGGTTTTGAAATTGTCACTCGAAAAAATGTTATACGGGAAACAATAATCGTTTTGGTAGCGCGTATTCTAGAATAACTAATGCAAAAGTCGAATAAATAGCGATAAATAGTTTCATTTTCGTTTTTGTTCTTTTTTCGAACCGTCACAATACGAAAATGGGTAATTTTCGCGGCGTGACGACACATCTTATGGCGACCGTGACAGGACTTTTGCATTTTTATTCGTTTCGTTACCAGCGATTGTTGCCGGTGAAGTATATAGACAAACTTTTACAACGTTTCGCCTGAAATTTAATCGGTAAACGAGTGTGTTTTGAACGGGTTTGTCACAGTATTTTCATTTTAAATTAACATTTTTGCAGACAAACTTTTACAACGTTTCGCCTGAAATTTAATCGGTAAACGAGTGTGTTTTGAACGGGTTTGTCACAGTATTTTCATTTTAAATTAACAGTTTTGCAGACAAACTTTTACAACGTTTCGCCTGAAATTTAATCGGTAAACGAGTGTGTTTTGAACGGGTTTGTCATAGTAGGTTTTATTTTAAATTAACATTTTTGCAGACAAACTTTTACAACGTTTCGCCTGAAATTTAATCGGTAAACGAGTGTGTTTTGAACGGGTTTGTCATAGTAGGTTTTATTTTAAATTAACATTTTTGCAGACAAACTTTTACAACGTTTCGCCTGAAATTTAATCGGTAAACGAGTGTGTTTTGAACGGGTTTGTCATAGTATTTTCATTTTAAATTAACATTTTTGCAGACAAACTTTTACAACGTTTCGCCTGAAATTTAATCGGTAAACGAGTGTGTTTTGAACGGGTTTGTCACAGTATTTTCATTTTAAATTAACATTTTTGCAGACAAACTTTTACAACGTTTCGCCTGAAATTTAATCGGTAAACGAGTGTGTTTTGAACGGGTTTGTCATAGTATTTTCATTTTAAATTAACATTTTTGCAGACAAACTTTTACAACGTTTCGCCTGAAATTTAATCGGTAAACGAGTGTGTTTTGAACGGGTTTGTCATAGTATTTTCATTTTAAATTAACATTTTTGCAGACAAACTTTTACAACGTTTCGCCTGAAATTTAATCGGTAAACGAGTGTGTTTTGAACGGGTTTGTCACAGTATTTTCATTTTAAAGCGACGGTGAGAGAAAAACGCACACATTGATAACACATTGATAATGCAAAATTGTATTTTATAAAAATTGTTAGAAATGACCACCTTCACTTAATAGGCATGCATGAAGCTAATTTAATTTAATTATTTTAATTAACGGTGTGCCTGAGGAGAAAAACGCAAGAGACCATTTTTATGCAGAATTGATCATGCTAATCAGAAATAATATCCACATGGAAAAATATCAGTGGCGTACCACTTTTTTTCTAAAAAATATATAATCGCTTAGTTTTAAAAAATTATTCTATTGGCGATAACGCTGAAACGAACGGAGATATCGAGCTGCGGTTTAATATTTTTTCTAGCAAATTTCAGCTACTTTTCGATTATGGTATCATAATTATACCGTATGATTTATTTTTTCGGGGTAAAATCAAAAAATGTGTTCTTATTACAAATTGCGCCCTCTAGCATTTTTTTGAGAACTATTATCAACAACTAAATACAATTGGTGAAAGTGCATACATTTCGCTTCCAAACAGTCTTAAGTTTGCTAAAATCGGATAAGTCGGTTTAATATTTTTTCTAGCAAATTTCATCTACTTTTCGATTATGGTATCATAATTATACCGTATGATTTATTTTTTCGGGGTAAAATCAAAAAATGTGTTCTTATTACAAATTGCGCCCTCTAGCATTTTTTTGAGAACTATTATCAACAACTAAATACGATTGGTGAAAGTGCATACATTTCGCTTCCAAACAGTCTTAAGTTTGCTAAAATCGGATAAGTCGTTTATAAGTTATAGCGATTTAAACGATTACACTTTCAACAGCCCCCCCCCCCCCCCCCCCCCCCGATACGCCAATGAGCATAAGACCAAAATGATGCATAATTGTCCAAGCTTTTCAATGGTGTTATCAAAGATATACCTTAATGTGGAATTTTCGGAGATATGTAAAATTTTAAAATTTACTTTTCAATTGCGCCCTCTTGCGGCAAAATGCGGAACTTAAAAATTATTTCCAGGATTTTCTCATGGCCACTTTAGTTTTCATTTTTTTTTCTGAACTTCTATGCCCAGTAGTTTCCGAGAAATGGCCGCTCCGTACCCTTAACTGATCACGCTGTATATAAAACACGAAATATACTGCCATACTGAACATTTCATTAAATAACTCAAAATTACTGAAATTGATAATAAATAATAGTTAATTAGTAGTAACCCCTAAGATTTATTTAATTCATACTGTCTCAAATGAGAGCGTATGAATTTTATATACAGTGGCGGTGCACCGTGATTGGAAACAAAGGAAATCCCATGCAAGTTTTAGACTGTCCAAATATTTGCTCCCCTGTTAACTTAAGAGCGGTCTTGTAGGGAGACTTTCTTAGGGACTCTGTGTGGTGAGTGCACATGCGGAGTTTGAACAATTTTGGACAACCCGATCGTAACTTATTTGAATTGGATTGCGGTTAGTTTATCATTGGAATTCAACAGGGGACCCTGCGGACACCAGCATTGAATGGACTTGTCAACTTGTGATTTGTCATTGTCAAGAAACTAGTAATATTTTACCTAGGTAATTATTATAAGTTACACAATAGAAGAAAAAGTCACTATGATAGAATGGTACTATGCGGGGAAAAGCTCGTCGGCAAAAAAAAAGTTGTTACTAAGTTTGAGGCAAAAATCACTGTAATACAACTGTAAATTCACAGCACAGAATCATGAGAGAGCTAAAGAAAACAATGATAAATATCTTACGATTTTACTTTACGTGAAAGAAAATAAAAATAACAACACTAGTGTAACGAACACCTTAAAGCGAAGCGACCACCTCCTTAATGGGCCGCTAGTCATCGTTCGTTCGGCGGCTGGCTGATTCATGCTGGTGTGATATAAAATACGGGTAAAGGGAAGTTTTTTGAAGAAAAAGAGGATATTAAGTAGTATTAGAAATATGTTTGTACGGTGTGCATAAAAGAATAAATAAAAGTGGGTTTGGTGAAATACGAGTTTGTTTTTAGAGAAATAGTTGATTACATAGTTGATTTACAGTTCAGGTGTGCGGTGTAATTCACGTTTTACGTTGTGTAGTGCGGTGTAATTCACGTTTCACGCTGTGTAGTGTGTGCAATTCGTTTATCTTTGTGTGAAAAGTAATTTAAAAAAAAATGGGTCGTTCTAGATCACGTCGTAAAAGATACCGTTCTTCAAGCTCAAGTAGTGGAAGTTCACCTGACAGATATCGTAAAAGAGACACTGATAAAAACGTACGCGAGAAAGAGCAAGAAGAGGGTTACACGCCTAAAAGAAGACGTTCAAGATCCTTTAATAAAAACAATGAAGATCTGAGTGCAAGTCAACGTATTAAACACCTGGAAGGATTGGTTGAGAAATTGGTGAGAAAAAGCGATAATACAGATAAATAGTCTTATTCGTTGTAAGTGTAAGAAGTGATTGTATATCCGAATTTTCGCCGGATAATACTAATTTAACTGCGTTAAAGTGGCTCGAAAAAGTCGACCAACTTAAAGAAATAAATGGATGGGATGACGTTGCCACCATTTATCACATGCAATCTAGGTTAATAGGAAACGCAAAAACTTGGTATAATAGTTTAACGGACTACAATTATACCTGGCTTGAGTGGAAACGTCTCATTACCAAATCGTTGCTTGATAGAAAGAAGGAGAGTAGTGAAACTATGACGACATATTATTTTGAAAAAATGGAGTTGTTAAGAGGTTGTCGAATAATAGGCAAAAATGCTGTTTCTTGTTTAATTGCTGGATTGCCTGAAAAAAATATACAAAATGCTGCTCGTGCTGGGCGATACCATGACCCCGAATCGCTGTACGAAGAATTTCTATCGGCTATCCATGATGAAACTTTAAATACAAGTAAGCAAGAAGATTCAAGGCCGTCTACATCCTCGAAAGTTGTTGACGTAAGAAGTCGTCCAAAGGAAAATTTAGTGACAAGTCGATCGTCAAAAAATGTCAAATGCTACAATTGTGGTAAAAGGGGCCACGTTGCTGCAAAGTGTGACAAGGAGAAGGTAGAATGTAAGAACTGTCACTTGCTGGGGCATGATGTTTCGAGATGTTGGAAGAAAGGCAAGGACAATTTCACCCGAGGATCTGAAAGTAATTGCATGCTTAAATATGATCTTTGTACAAGTAGTAATAAAATTATTGGTGATAAAAAGAATCAGATTGTAAATAACAAAGTAAATACGTGTTATTTTATTGATTGCTCTGTGGACGGGCATTTGTTACGTGGGTACGTAGATTCCGGTAGTAGCGCTGTAACAATACGTGATACAGAGGCTACTAGGCTAAATTTATTAAGAAAACCAAAGCAAATAATGTTACATGGTTATGGTGGTGGCTGTGTTTTTGCCAATTCGTCTGTCGAAGTAAATTTATGTGTTGATTTAGCTTGTGCCAATGTAACGGCATTGGTAGTACCTGATGAGATGCAACAGGTGCCAGTTATAGTTGGTCAACCATTCATAAATAACGAAAACGTCGTTATGACCGTTTGTGGTAACCAAGTAAGATTATTTCCTAAAAATGATGTAGATCTCAGTGCTGTTAATAACCTTCCGTCTAGTAAAGTTACCTTGTATGCTAAAGAAACTGCGATTATCCCACCCCATCACGTCGGGCACATATTAGTAGGTAGTGACATAAAGTCTGGAGATGTCTTCATTGACCTTCAAAATCGATCTTGGCCTTCAAGATTACACGTGATACCACGCTGTGTTATACGGTTCAGCGAGGAAAGTGTGTTGCCCATTTTTAATGATTCAGACGAGCCCGTAAAATATTCAAAGGACGTTGTCGTAGCTAGGGGTTTCACGTGCACTTCCCAAAGCAGCATCCAATCCTGTGATATACTGGCTACTTCCTCTGCCTTGATGCCACCGCTGACTTTGAAGAATATCAAGGTTAACGAAAATATTGGCCAGAAGGAGAAAGAAGAGTTGTTAAAGATAGTCAATCTACACCGAGACTATTTCGCAACAGACATCAGCCAGCTTGGTAAAAGTACCAGTACTAAAATGACGATAAAATTAACAGATTACATTCCTATTACCTATCGTCCCTATCGACTATCCTATTAAGAACGAGAAAAAGTACGGAGTGTGGTGCAGGAATTGTTGAAAAATGAAATAATTCGAGAATCAAACTCGCCCTATGCTAGTCCTATTTTGTTAGTCAAAAAGAAAAATGGAGAAGAGCGATTGTGCGTAGATTATCGTGCAGTTAACAGAAAAACTGTCAAAGACAAGTACCCACTGCCCAGGATAGATGACTTACTGCTGGACAGACTAAAGGGATGCCAGTACTTTACTAGTCTAGATTTGGCCTCAGGTTATCACCAGATCGCTATAGACGCAGATTCCATACCCAAGACTGCTTTTGTCACGCCAGACGGCCATTATGAGTACTTGCGCATGCCTTTTGGATTGGTCAATGCTCCGGCCCTTTTTCAACGCACAATTTTTTTTTTTTTTTTTTTATGATAAAACACGTGCACTGTAGGAAAAATCCTTTAAGGCGCTCTGGGAGCGGTGCGAGTGCGAAAAAAGCGATTAACGTTGAATTGCTCTAGGTGGAATCAAGTGGGCAATGTCAGTCGAACACCTGCCATGGAAATATCTGTAAAAGAGAGCCAAATCACCAACCTGTCTTCGATGCTCCAGGCTATCGAGGGTCTTGGTCAGCTTGGGGTCGCCGATCAGACGAATGGCTCTCCTTTGAATGGAATCCAGTAGCCGAAGGGTGTGCTTGGGTGCAGAGCTCCAGACATGAGAGCAATATTCTAATGATGGTCGAATCTGGGCTTTGTACAGTGTCAAAAGTTGATGAGGTGTGTACAACCTTTTGGTGCGGAAAAGTACACCAAGTTTCTGTGCAGCTGCCTTGGCAATTGCGGCAACGTGATCATGCCAAGACATATTACCTCCCAGATTGACCCCCAGCAAATTAATAGACGGTGCCAGGGGAATTGCGTGTCCTGCCATGACTATATCCGGTTCTGCAATGTTAACCTTTTTGGAGAAGACTGCTGCCTGGGTTTTCTTAGCATTAAATTCGACTTGGTTACTGTCACCCCAAGCCAAAATTTCGTCCAGGTCTTTGTTGAGGCGCAATACTTCATGCTGCCTGCGAAGATGTGCGTCGGCAGCGGATGTTTGGGGAGTCAAGGTAAAAGATGAGACAAGTGTGCTGTCATCAGCAAAGCTATAAATTGGATTTTGGGTTTTCACTAGAAGGTCGTTAATATACAGTAAAAAGAGGGTAGGCGACAATATGGACCCTTGAGGAACACCGGCATTGATGGTGAAGGTGTCTGAAAGAAACCCGTCAATCGCCACTTGCAGAGAACGGTTCTTAAGGAAGCTGGTTAACCATAAACAGAATCCATTAGGCATACCGTAGGATCGCAATTTACTTAGAAGCCCATCGTGCCAAACACGATCAAAAGCCCTAGATATGTCCAGTGCAACAGCCCGGGATTCTCCATGATGTTCGATGGTGTTGCTCCAAAGATGGGTGACATATGCCAGAAGGTCACCTGTTGATCTGGACTTACGAAAACCGTATTGATGGTCGCTGATAATGTTAAGCCCTTCCAGATACTTTAGGAGTTGTTGGTTAATAGCTTTCTCCATTACTTTTGAAATTACTGAAAGCAATGCGACGGGTCGGTAGTTGCTTGGCAGGGTCTTCTTACCTTTCTTTGGAATGAACGAAATACTCGGATCTTTTCGCTTTACAACGGCGCTTGCCTATATAGACGACATTTTGATACCATCTGTTGACGTGACAGCAGCTCTAGAAAACTTGGATTTAGTTTTAAGTCTGATCAAAGCATCAGGCATGACTCTACGACTTGATAAATGCCACTTTTTATATAAGAATATTTCCTACTTGGGTCATGAAATAAGTGGCGACGGAATTAAACCAGGAGAAGATAAAATACAAGCCGTTTCAAACTTTCCCACTCCAACAAACGTAATGAAGTTCGTCAATTCCTTGGCCTGAGCAGCTATTTTCGAAAATTCATTTACAATTTTGCACTCATAGCTAAACCATTATCTAACCTTACAAAGAAAAATGCAGTTTTTGTTTGGTCTGAAGACGAAAAACGTTCGTTTAACGACCTTAAACAGAAACTAACTACTCGTCCGTTACTCGCGAAATACGATCGCGAGGCAGTAACCGAACTTCACACTGATGCAAGTAAATTAGGTGTAGGTGGTATTTTACTTCAAATACAGAAAAATGGAAATTTAAAACCGGTGCAATACTTCAGCAGAGCAACCACAAAGGAAGAGCAAAAGTATCATTCCTACGAATTAGAGACGCTAGCCGTAGTTAACTCTTTGAAAAAGTTCAGAGTCTACCTTATAGAAATTAATTTTAAAATTATCACGGATTGCAATGCTTTGCGCTCTACCCTTACGAAACGTGATTTAATTCCAAGGATAGGTCGCTGGTGGTTAGCAACACAGGAATATAATTTTTCGATTGAGTATAGGGCTGGATCGAAAATGAATCATGTAGATGCTCTTAGCAGAAATCCGATAATGGCTGATGTTGGATGTGATGATATCCCCATGTTACACGTAAACGTATGTGAAGAAGATTGGGTATTGTCTGCTCAACTTACAGATAAACGTTGTCGTGAGATACACAACATTTTGACCAGTGAGTCACCAACAGCTAAGGATCGAGAAATTTCAAAGGAATACGTCCTAAAAGATAATAGACTTTATCGAATTACAAACAATGGCAAACGCTGGGTAGTACCCAAGGCAGCAAGACGTAATATATTGACATATTATCATGATGGAGCAGGACATTTTGGAGTTGATAAGACGCTAGAGGCTGTTCAGAAACGTTATTGGTTCCCAGCGATGCGTAGCTATGTTAGAAATTATATTTCTTGTTGTTTGGGCTGTTTATACAATAAGAAACCACACGGAAAGCCACCCGGAAGCCTTTACAGCATCGAAAAAAAAAGTATTCCAATGGACACTTTACATCTCGACCATCTGGGACCATTCGTTAAAAGTCGCAAAAAGAATAGTTACCTTATTGTTGCTGTAGATGGCTTTACCAAGTTCGTTTTCATGAAGGCTGTCCAAAGCACAGGCACAAAGCCAGTCCTAAAGTTTCTCGATGAAACGATCGAAAACTTTGGTGTTCCACGGCGCCTTATCTCTGACAGGGGGACTGCTTTTACGAGTGGTGCTTTTAAAAGTTATTGTGGGACTTTAAATATTAAACATACGCTGTGTGCTACTGCAACGCCCCGGGCAAACGGCCAGGTGGAACGGATGAACCGTGTCATTCTAGATGCTCTGACGTCAACTGTTGAGGATGAAGAGCGCTGGGACGACATGATTCCAAAAGTACGATGGGGCATAAACTCCACAATCAGTACGGCTAGTGGCAAGTCACCGTATGAGGTGTTTTTAGGGTATCGTCCGCGAGGAGTATCTGACGCATATCTTAGCGCTGAGGTGTGTGAAGATAGTCCTGTGGACCTGGAAGGTTTAAGAGAGGAGGGTTCTGAGCGGATTGCCGAGCAGCAACTGATTCAGAAACGGGCCTACGACAAAAGACACGTTTCTCCTCCTGTATATAAAGTCGGGCAACAAGTGCTCGTTAGAAGACAAAAGAGCTCAAACACGGGTACCAGTAAAAAGCTTGAGCCACGGTTTAAAGGGCCTTATGTGATCACAAAGGTACTTGATAAAGATCGGTACGTAGTGGAAGATATGCCTGGTGCAAAACGTGCACGTTTGGCATATAAAGGAATATGTCCTTCCGATAAGTTAAAGGCTTATCAAACGACTGTAAGCTCCGAGTCGTCTGAAGAAGACGAACGGGCCTCGCAAGAAACCCAACAGGAAGTCTAAAACTAATTTAATTTCATTGTTTCAGATAAACAGTCACGTTAGCGGACGTTGCGAGGGCGCAACTGTTGTTAGGTTTGGCCGACTGTAACGAACACCTTAAAGCGAAGCGACCACCTCCTTAATGGGCCGCTAGTCATCGTTCGTTCGGCGGCTGGCTGATTCATGCTGGTGTGATATAAAATACGGATAAAGGGAAGTTTTTTGAAGAAAAAGAGGATATTAAGTAGTATTAGAAATATGTTTGTACGGTGTGCATAAAAGAATAAATAAAAGTGGGTTTGGTGAAATACGAGTTTGTTTTTAGAGAAATAGTTGATTACATAGTTGATTTACACTAGAATTCTCGGGCAAGGGGTAGAAAAACATCACACCACAGTACTGCGAACTTTGAAAAAACATATAAATATCATTCATATAAGTATCAAAACTATCAAGAATTGCTAGAAGCGGACGAAGAGCGAAGTTCACTTTTTGTTTTGGAATGATGGAGCAAGCTAACAACAGATATTTTTTACAAAATATTTAAATAATAAGCAGAATATACAAAATTATCGATACCGGAGCCTAAAGAATGAACATTACATGCACTCGAACCAAATACCCTCAGAAAGTGAATGTTTGGGATTTTAATACTAGGTTTTATGGTTTTATGGTTAATAATAATTTGTTTTTTATTAAGAGATCCGTTTTGAAAATAATGTTCGTTTTATTTGAAAATATTAGTTAAATCCATTGCAAAATATATCTGTTAAAGATTTTTAAAAAGCTTACCATTTGCAAATTATATTTGACAATGTCAAATCACAGGTTGACAAGTCTAATTAACGCTGGTGTCCGCAGCATCACCTGTTGAATTCCAATGAAAAACCAACCACCATCCTATTCAAATAGTTTAGGCTCGAGTTGTTCAAACTCCGCATGTGCACTCACCACACAGAAACCCTAAAAGTCTCCCTATAATCCCGCTATAAAGTCAACAGGGGACCAAATATTTGGACGATCTAAAACTTGCATGGGAGTTTCCAACCACGACGCATCACCCTGTATGTATGTGGATCTTTTTGCTAGAGTGCCAAGGTTAACTAGTGTTTTTGATGGTTTATCAGCTTATATTTGAACTGTAACTATAATATTGATAAAATCACGTTTTAAGCTTCATTGTAGGTCCCGTCCGTTGGTCTGATATGACTCAGTTACAAAATGAAGTTGATAAAAAAGGCCATCGCTGGGCTACTGACCAGGAGTCAGAGTCCCCTTCTCTACTACTACTGAAATTAATAGCACAGATGCAACAGACACTTACATGCAAGTTTTGAGCCATCAATAAAAACTTTAAGAAACTTTAACAACTTTCCGTAAACTACATCATCCACAATTTCCAATAAGTCTACTAATATTTCAGCCAAGATGCTACTTTGCGCCTTTTCTTTCCTGGCAGTCAACGACAGGTGGTATCTTTTTCCCGGATATTCTATGGTAAGCAATTTGTGTAAAGCATCTAGTACCTTTAACTGTAGATCTTTTTGTTTTAACCATACCAGCATATATCCTAAAAATATATTTTTTTTTAAAAGCAATGATTATTTTTATTTTTTTTAAATCTTTATTCACAACCATCATCTATAAAGTTCATTACAGGAAAGGTTAAACCATCTTACATACATTTAGGCTAGGCACTAGGCAAAAGGTCAAAGAGTGATGAAATTTGGCAGGTCGGTAGACCTGTGTGCTCAATTACTACATCTAATAGCGTTTTCGATTTACTGCTCTCGGGCACTCTGAGAGTGCTCTCCCCGAGATTTGCGTGTTCGATTATCGAAATCGAGTTATCTCAGTACATGGCTATAACAGATCTCGGGCAGATCTATGACATCTCTGAGCGGTCTCGTAGTAGTCTGAGTGGTAATCGAAAACGCTATAAGTTTGAGAATGTTTAGAACTACATCATCCAATCCAATGACAGATTTACTCTTGAAGATGACGAAAACGAGGATAAATCTGATGAAACTGCTCTGTAATGTCATCTCAAACGAATAAAAATTGAATAAACCCGAGTTTTGACTGTGGAGTAGGCCTATGGGGGATACCACATAAAAAATTCTCTACTCCATGGGTTATGTGAAAACGAGCTAAAAGTATTAAATATTATTGCACCAGAGATGAGACCATAATATGATACTGTGGGTTATATTGATGATAAAAAAATACATATTACCGTTTCAGCTATGACCTTCACATTTCGTTAGATTCTGACGCACTTCAATAATTTGCTGCATTCGATTGGTGCAACCAAATGCGACAAAAATACATCAGTTTACTCAGAAAAGTTTGCCCTTTCATTAAAAAATATATTGACATCGGGTTCTATATGGATACTGTGCCCCCCCCCCTCCAGAGCGACACCTTTCCAAAGTCGCAAACTTAGATGTAGTTATAAAGAGTGTCCAACAACGACACAGGACAGGCACTTTGTAAGGGAAATAGCGATAGCGAACGTATGCTAAATAAGTACGATCGCTATCGCTATTTTTCATACAGAGTGTCACACCCGGTGACGCTCCATGCGACATCTTACCGGTGTGTCCCACCACTGCTTGAGCAGTTTTGAGTTGTCCCTTACTTTCGTCGGATCCTAGCTCTACTGGTGAGCAATGATATGGCGAAACGCGTCTAGGAATGTATCTATAACATACTCTGCCAATTTCATTATTTTTTTACCTTTAGCGGGCTGATATTACGCACAGTTTGACCTAATTTTAGAATTATTAAAATATCAAAACCGCCCGGACTTTTCGGTCATTATGAAAGGTGTACAAAACGATACTTAAGGTCTATTCTTACTATTCAACCTACAAATGTTATTTTTCATTATCTAAATGGGTTTTTCCATCAACCGTTTTCATTATACACATTTATTTGTGACAATTCTTGCTACTTGGGCCTGGCGTACCCATGCCTTGCACATCTAGTGAAAATAGACCTTAAATTCTCCGTAAGATTACCAAGGTATTTTTTATATGTTAAATAAATAAAAAATGTATACCCGTATTTCTTACCTAGCCATGAAAAATATTCTTGTATGTCCAACGCGTACGTAAGAAGATCACTGGCTTTCACTAGCCTAGGAGAAATATAACAAAGGTCCAATAGCGTAACTACAGGTTTCTCAAATCGGGGATCATTACTCATTTTAGTCTTCATTATTTCAAATAGGTACATCAAATTTCCTAGGTCTTTAACAAGCTATAACGCTTTAAGGTCAAATAAGTTATTAAACATTAAATGAAAAAAAAACATACACATACAAGTGCGTGACGTGGTCTTATTACTTGACAGGTAAATAAAGTAAATCGAAAAAATCGATTATTTAATTTTTTTAAAATTTATATAAAAGAATAGTCGATATATTTCCTATAATTTTTAAATCTTTTACTTCTAGAATTACGAAAACAATTGGGATGGTTAGCACACGAACTATAGTCTAATTTAGAAAGGTGCAGAGTAATAAAATGTAAAATTTCATTCAGTTCGACTCAATTTCGGTATTGGCCATAGGCGAAGGTAAATTTTGTGCATTAAATTATTATATAACGAAAGAATAATATATAAAGGAAAAAAAGAAGATAATTTGATAAAGAAGGAAGTATTAGCTACAGCAAATTTACACAAACATCGTTTTATGAAATATTCCGTGTAAGATATAGCTGAAGAACATAGTGTAACTGTGCTGCGCATACCGCCATATTATTGCGAACTAAATCCTATAGAACTTATATGGGCGCAAGTGAAAGGATTTGTAGCAAGACACAACACGACATTTAAAATAAAAGACGTTAAGCAACTGTTTGATCAAGCCATTAAGGAAGTAACACCAGATAACTGGCGAAAGAGGAGATGACAGTTCGTCAGATAACAAAGAATAATATGATTTTTATAATTTAATTGTTGTATAATGTATTTTTTGTATTTTGTATTTTTTTATGTTTAATAAAAAAATAGGTGTACCTAATACTATGTACATAATGTACGCCTTTGTCACACCATTTTTAGTTTTTGTGAATGGATAACAATACGCAAACCCCATAAATTGACCCAAACCCGGGTGGAACTACCTGCACTTGATGAAAATAAAGAATTTGCAATAAAATCAATGCCTAATTATTAAAGTGGCTTAAATATTCGTTGGGTCACTCTGTAGTCACTTTTCATACCTAATGAGCTTTTATTACTCTACACCTTTCTTAAATAGACTATAACTAAAATGCTTCATATATTGTACCTGTGTTAAAGTATTCATTAACTAAAAATCACGAATTAGGGAATTTTTCTAATTTTAAAAGGATACAAAGCCATCTTTGGACACAACTGCATATTGGTTTAAAACTTTTAACTGCCTATCCACGTCATTTTTTAAAACTTGATGTTCCAAAAGCACCAAGGCCTTGCTTAGTATTCTTGATGGTTCCCTTTGCTCTAATAAATACGAGCAATCTTTATTTGTCATTTTGGAACTGCAAATTGTCAAATCGCGTAAAATTGACAAAACTTTAGCTAGGTAAGGTCATTTTTACCTATCCTCAAGGTATCAAAAGTCAATAAAAAAATAGTCAATAGCGGCCTTTACAGGGAAAGTTTTAACCACAGAAAAAAAAGGGTTTGTTCGGTTTTAACCGCGCGAAGTTAGACACGCACGTGTTTTTTCCAAACGCTGTTTTTATATTTTTTACTTCTTTTCAGCATACTGGTTAATCCTGCTGTTATAATTAAAAGTATTTTTTTATTTTCTATAAAGTCTGACATTTTTCTACAAGCAAGAAACATGTAATAAACCTTTTCAAATTTTAAAAATTCCACGAAACTTTTGCGTGCGCGATTTTAAACGCTCTAACCAAACGCAAGAGTGTGTTAGTCAAATAGTACAATTTTATTACCACAGTCTTACTAGTGCGAAAAACTACGCAATCATCGCGAACACAATTGCGCGTTCCTGTCACGCAGTTAAGAGTCTATGTGTAAAGTAGCCTAATAGTGGTTTTTACACTTATAGTCCGTATCAAGGATATTAACGCAAAGGGGAATACGAAGTCTTTGAAGTCTTGGAAACAACTTCTTAGAAAAACACTCGGGGAAATCGGAAAATTAGCATAATTTACCTTTGTCGTTTTGTGTTAATTAGACCAGGACGTCAGGTTGCGTTCGAGCGTTCAGAACGTGTTTTCTATTAAGCCCTTTTTGGGACGCCCGTCTTTCATATCTGTTTGACGTTTATCAGTACCTGATTAACAGCTGTCATGTATTTGTTGGTTTTCAGTGTTTCTGTGTTAAATTTATGTATTTTTGAGTGGAAAAAGCAACTCGACATAGTGTGTGTAAAGTGTGCGGTAAATTAGAAATAAAAAAGTATGCCTTTTCCAGTTCCAATGCTGTGGCGAAAACCCACCAATCATTTTGAAGATTGCTATTTTTGCATAACAAAGACTGAATGTTATTCCAAAAAATAAAAGCTCAAGATCGACTAATGTTATTAAAACGTTTCAACTTTCGTGTTTGTGAACGTATTTTAAATATGGATTAACCTTTCTGGATCATATAGATACTGATGAAGGCAAAATTATTACCAAAACGTCTGTTGCTAGAAATAAACAAAATTTAAATAAAATGTAAGCTTTCCAAAAAGGTTCTACAAGTAGTGTTCTCCTCTAATTTGAAACCAAAAAGTTGATTAGGACTGGGCCCACTTCTTGGGGTCTAAATTTTTTTCTACATGACAAAAAATTTGTAGATTTTAGAGAAATCTTATTCCAAGAGCCGCTATATGCAACGTTCCATTTAAAATCCTCACCCTGTATAAAGACTATAATAAAATAAAAATATACTTACCACAAAACAAATTTCGTGTTAATTTTTTCTTTTGGAGTAGTTGGAGTTTTTAGAATATGATGGTTTTAGGCCACTCTAAACCGATTTAAGTTTATCTAAGTAGTTTTAAATGTGAACAGAAATAGTCAGTCTCATTGCCAATGGAGGTAACTGAGAAAATTGCAAAATTTGAGATGATTACAGTGATATTAGTAGACTTTTAGTAGTTGTAGGCGTAAGAGTATTTACTATAGATATAGCCCAACGAATTATTTGTAATAGGTATATTGCTTAACTCATAGATGCTAAACTGCTTTTTGGATATAATACATCACGAGGCGGTAAGTTCAATACAATACTGATAAATTACAAATGTTCAGATAAGCCCATTGGTTTAGTCTATACGAAGTCAGTGTAAACAGCAAGGAAATTGGGGTACGATCAATTTTCTATGGCTTTGCATTGAAATAAAAATCATAATCCTTATTGACGGCTTCTGTCGAAATTTTTCGTGGACTTGATGAGTTTGTCAATGAGGGCGGGATTACAAGACTAGCCCTTTTGATTGGTCCCTGCCGAAATTGCTTGGGTAAAGCATTTTTTTATACATTGTCCAATAATGAGCATTAATATGATTTTTTAGATAGGTATTATAAAAAATATAATTAAATATTTTCCATTTCCATCGTCGTATTGCACGCCTATGTTTTATAAAGGAAACCCCGGCTTAGAAGTAGAGGTTTATAGTCTATTTCAGAAAGATGTAGAGTAATAAAATGGGAAATTCCGTCCAGTTTGGGTCAATTTCGGTGTCGACCATAGGCGTAGGTAAATTTTGTGCATTAAATTATTTATGATAACTAACCAAAGAAAAACAAGAAGATAATTTGATAAGGAAGAAACTATTAACTATAGCAAATTTACACAAATATCGTTTTATGAAATATTCCGTGGAAGATATAGCTGAAAAACATAGTGTAACTGTGCTGCGTACACCGCCATATCATGGCGAACTAAATACTATAGAACTTATATAGGCGCAAGTGAAAGGATTTGTGTAGCAAGACACAACACGACATTCAAAATGAAAGACATTAAGCTACTGTTTGATCAAGCCATTGAGAAAAGACACCAGAGAACTGGCGAAAAGCAGTCCATCATGTCATTAAAGAAGAGGAGAAAATGTGGGATCTTGATCACCTGATTGATCGGGCCGTCGACTTGTTAATTAAAACGTCAAGAGGAGATAACAGTTCCTCAGATGACGAAGAATATTATGATTTTTTATAATTTAATTTCTGTATAATGTATTTTTTGTATTTTGTATTTTTTTTATAATGTTTAATAAAAAATAAGTGTACCTAATACTATGTACATAATGCACGCCTTCGTCACACTATTTTCAAAGTTTGTGAATGGATAACAATAGGCAAAACCCATAAATTGACCCAAGCCAGGGTGGTACTACATGCACTTTATGAAAAGATATAATTTTGCAATGAAATCAATGCAAATTTATGAAAGTTGCTTAATAGTCCCTTTGCATACCTATTAAGCTTTTATTACTCTACACCTTTCTGAAATAGACTATAGTTTTCACTACCTTCGACTATAACCGGGAAGACGAAATGAAGAAACTTGATAGGACACTTTATATTTAAAATTAATAACAAATATATTACCTACATAATAAAGTCTTAATTTTATATTCATTCTAATTTTCAAAATATAATTGTTAATTTTTAAAAACGTTCTCCTTATTTGTAATTTCCGCAGATTTCGCTTGTATGATTAGCAAATAATTATAAATCTCCATTAAATTATGCTGCGACTGCTCGGCTTTATTAGCGACGTCTTTTAACATGGAATGCTTTACATCCTAAAATAATACGAATGCTTATTGAAACTCATGACAGCATATTTAATAATCTTATTTCAATGCTTAAATTTGGAAATAATGTAAGAGAAAATTGTTTTAAATAAAATGATACTTCATTAAAATACTCCAAAATTACTATCAGTGATTCATCGCTTTCATATTAAGAGTAGAGGGTTATAAGAAATCGGAGGAAAAAATTCCGTGAAAATAAATATTCTCAATTGTTCAATTAGAATTTGAAAAATACATTGGAATTGTTTCCTCTAACATCGTCCAACCCGTTACACTCTAGTATATTGATACTGACAGTAAATTTGGACTTACAGAATATAAAAAATGTTTAAAGTTATGTACTACTGGCGAACGATGTGGCGGTGCGCAGTGGAGGCTTAGCACCGAGCCAAGGAAAAATATTTTCAAACAATCTTAAAAAATTAAACTTATAAAACTAGCAATAAACAACTTTTTCTACTCCCACGTGGCAATTTGCTGTTTCCTTTACACTTAAGTGGCGAGAAAAGTAGGCTATTCCATTTAACTGTACGGAAAAATTTCATAATAGTGCTACACAGTGTTGCAACCTTTAAAAATAAAATTTACCGTTTTTATAGAAAAATTCCACGAATGCACACAATACGGAAAGTCTTTTTTTAGCAGATCACAACCACAAGTTATCCTACGAATATAACACCGAGCGTAAAAATTTCTCTTTTCCTTTTGGAGATAGCGCCGACCTATCATTTTTCTGTGCTTTCTTCTCACGAATCCGGAAATTTGCCATTAGTTGACAACATGGTTAAAAAAATTATATTTCTCTGTGGCATTCTTAAACGTACTGACCAATCACAGTTTATTATATTTACTGAGTCTCCGCCTTCTTTTCAAGACACTAAATTATAATTTATTTGTTTATGATGCAATATGTTATTATTTTGTTCAATATAACAAAATATATACGCAGCATCTATAATAGTTTTGTTAATAATGCAACCTGCTGAATGTGCATAGAAAATTATTTCATTAGCATCATTATTGAGTTGGTTTTACCATAATTTCGTAAATGATTCTGTAGGCGGGACGGTAGAGCGTTGAACTTTGGATCCAATGGTCGAGTTCGAACCCGGCAGCCTGCAAACTTTTTCTGAACATTTTTTGCATTAAGTTTGGTCGTAGAAAAATATACTGTTCAACTCATAGACAAAAGAGCTAAAATATAGACACCGAATCTCATTCATAAAATTACTTTTGCGCCGAGCCTACAACTCACTGTTTATAAGAGGGCGATAGCATGTTTAGACTACTCAATCCAGGCACTGAATCGGTTACTTTACAAACCTAGCACTGTCCCCTCATATTGGTCTTTTATAATTAACCCACAAAACCTTCAAACAATAAATTCTCACCGCTCTTTTGTTTACTAAAGCTGGAAATAAATAATTTATTGTTCAATACTTTTTAATGTCAAAGTTGTTATTCATTTCAGTATGTTCACTTGCTACCGCTAGGAAGCAAACGTTGCCAAGTTTTTCACGATTCTCATTTTGCGAACTATATGCGCCAGTGTGGAATAATCCGGAAAATAAATTTATTTATTATGACAGTTTGTTAACTTAAGTTGGATTGCTCAAAGATTTTTAATAAAAATTAGCTCTAATCAGCAAGTTTGACTGTGACATATATTTCATTGACAGGCGTTTTGTACTCACAACCAAAGGTGCTTGATTAGTAAATTAAAAATTAAGGTAACCGGGCCTCGATGATTGTGAGAAAATTATTTCTGCCAATATCATGTATGGCACAGTCAAACTTGCTGGTTAGTTAATTAATATTAAAATTATTTGTGCAACCCGATATTAGTATGTTAAAGGCAAGTTTAAAATGTTATCGACATGCTGATTCACTGTATTTTAAAAAATATATTTACTTCTAGAATTCATGAAGAATAGGTGATAATGTGACGAAGTAGAATACTCAAATCGTTTTGACAAGATAACTATTTTATAATTAATTTCTACAGTAGTTCAACTCAAAAGTTAGGTTAAGTTAGGTCAAACTGACAATTACGTTCCAAGTTCGATTATATTGCGGTTTTCATTTAAATTTTGATACGGAGACAATTATAAAATATACCAACTCCACCTTGAAACATAATCGAACTCAATACCTGTCGCGTTCACAGTCGTTTCTGGAATCTAGCTTAAAACTGTCCATAAATGTCGCCTTAGAAAAATATCGTCGTAACTCGAGAATCGAGTCTCCAGAGCGCGCCCGAAGAACATCCGACGTCGACTGTAAACGCGACCCTGTGTTTGTATAATTTTTAATTCGCTATGTGGAGTCAGATCGATTTATGTAAATGTGGTAAATTTTATTAGGAATACGAGAATACCACCACTCCATTTAATGATAAATTTTCTCAAAATGTTTGTCATTATTAGTAGTTTGAATAATTAGTAGAGGTTAGATTATGTTTTAGGCAATCCAACAATGTGTTTACCTTGAGCTTAAATAAAACCTAAAATATGAGAATCTTTTAATCATTTGGCAACAGCGTATTATACGCTCGTAAAAATTGCCTTCTATTTCCATATGGTTTCATTCATGGAACTCGTCAGGAACTAAGTGTGGTTTTTTAGTTTAGGACGGCTTGTTTTGATATAGGGGAATTCGGTGTCTATCTTTCAGCTCTTTTGTCTATGGTTCAACTCGAGTGAATTGTATATATTACACTAGAAAGTTTGAGCACTCTTCCTATGGCGTCGTGCTCAATTTACTTCTTCGTGAGATATAGATATCATATCCACTCTTGTTGTAACTGTCTGTGTCTAATACTATCGTTTTTTTTCAGTTTCCTTTAGTGACAAGATCGTTGTCGTTTTAGCACCATTTTTTATTCAATTCAACTGGTCATAAATCATTAAAGGTAAACAATTAAGCAATAACACAGTTTTAACATAAGTATAACCAAAATTGTTGAGCATAACCAATATTTCAGCGTAAGTTAGAGTTTTAGGCTGTCCAAATATTTGCTTCCTTATTGACTGTAGAGCGGGGATGTAAACAGACTTTTTTAGGGTCTCTGTGTGGAGAGTGCACATGCGGGGTTTGAACAATTTTGGACAACCCGATCGTAACTTATTTGAATTGGATTGCGGTTAGTTTTTCATTGGAATTCAACAGGTGATGCTGCGGACACCAGCATTGATTGGACTTGTCAACCTGAGATTTGTCATTGACAGATGTTATGTATCATAAAACGGCGCGTAAAATTTACAACGTATAAATCTAGTTTCTTTGTGTTGGCCACTGTGGTTAGTCAGTTTTATATCCTAACTAGGATGGATATGAAATTATATCCGTTCAGTTAACCGGAATAGCCCACTTATCCAATCACTTTAGTGTAAACGAAACAGTAAATATCCATGTAGGAGTAGAAAAAATCTACATTATTTTAAAACTTACATACAAATCGGTATCATGTATATTGGTTTGTCATGGTGTATGTATACTATGTAAAGAAAATTGCTTAAAAAAGTGTTCTATCGCTCTCAGCTCGCCAGTACACATAGAATTAACAGGATTTTTTAAAACATGAAAAATGTACTTACATTAATTTTTTGCATATTTTGTATTGCCATGTTGTGCGCCTCGACTAAAACTCCTAGTCCTTTCTTCGCAGTTTTATCAATTTTTTCAGTCAATTTTTGTATTCTGAAATAAGAGTGAATTTAAAGACGCAGCTTACAATCTATTTCAGAGAGAGGAGAAGGGGGTAAGAAGAAATAAAATGTGGGGGCGAAAATTGTTTTGCCTAAAAATTCGAGTCGGGTTATCAAGGTAAAAAAGAGACAATTTTAAGTACATTTCAAAAAAATTTTAAAATGTAGTGTGTATCATTTTCGGGCTTATTGAGGGATAAGAAAGGATAAACTAATATTAACTTATGTATGTATCGACAATAAACCCTTGTGGCTTGTTCAAAGCACCAAGTTTCCTGGCCTTCATCTGGATTAATGTTTAAACCGGAGGATACATAAACATGTTATATCTAAACTTAATTCATCCTTTTATTTATTTATACATTTAAGATCCGTTGTATTATGTAAAAACATACTTAAGATATGGCTCTTAAATTGAAAAACTTATTATTAAACAAAAAAAAATTGAAGATGTATGGCAGGTGTTCCAAACCGGTGTAGTTGTAGATTTTTAAAACTACCTCTTTTTCTGGTAAAAAGTATTTGTAAAAAAAAAAGAACACAAAGTCTCGGCCTCAAATTATTAAATACCAGCAGCGGAACCATGTAACGCCATAATAATAGAAACAACATACAAAAGGAAATTTCATGATTTAGCACTAAATTAAAGATTTTCTGTGTTTGATCGTTAAATTTCGGACCCAGAAAAATTTATACTATAGTATAACTTTTGAACTGAAAACATATCGTTTTGCGGTTAAAACCAGCAGAAAACGTGTAGAAGAAAAAGTGTAGTTATATTTTTATAATTTCTGTTTTTGGGTAATGATGAATCAAAAATATTTGACATATCCAAAGTAAAAAACTTGACCACAGAAACCACATCTTTAGAATGAAACAGAAATACGCAAAATCTGATTTAAAAGAGCAAGAAAGAAAGAGCCGTTAAATTCTTCCTATTTCTATCGGGGCGAGTAGTCTTTCGACTATCGCGAATGTAGCCGAGTGATCTTACATAGTTCTAAATAAGAACAGAAAGGAAAATAGACAGGAAATGTCTTTTTTATCCCTTCCATGGTTCCGCTGAAGGTCTCTTTGAGTAACAATGGACGAATTCTAATTTTGTAATATTGGTGATTTTGTACGTGCAGTTTTAATACTATACTAATTAATAAGGAATAGTTTCCGTGTTCCGCACTCTGGGGAATTAATAGCTTATAATTCTTCTAAATACCTTGGCATTAGAATTTTTAATATTCTGCCTGATTATATTAAGTATTGCAATACTATACATTTTTTAAAAAGAATGAAATCATTTTTGTTATCTAAATGTTCACCTGATAAGTTTTTTAATTGACTATCTTAGCACTTGTATACAGGGCGTCATGGCATGGTTTTCTTACTATAGTCGAATTTATCATATTCAGCACTAACATTCTGAACTAAAATCTTCCTAGAGTATCAAAAACCTTTTATGCGCTGATCGGCCCGGAGTGAGAAGCGTGTGACCATGTCTCCTCCTTTTAGGGTTATATTAACACAGTGGCGGCTCGCGGTCTTAAAAATGGCGAGGTAGTGCGGGTACTTTAACAAACATTGACTAATTTATATTTTTATTATGTACAAACACACAATAAAAATTAAACTACGTAGGTACGTACACTACTGAATTAACTGAAATAAAAACAAAACTTTTTAATCACAGTAAATCACATAAAAACGATATCCATAATTGTATGTTTCGCGAAGCCTCAAAATAAATACCGTAAGGTTAGGCGAACCAATGCTAAAATAATGGTGCATACGACTAATCTATTTTTAAATTGCCCTTCATCACCATAATATGCAAATTGTAACATGCGTCGCGTGACTGACGTCACGTAACCATAGCAACGGTGAAGAGCCACTTGGACGTTGGGTCTTCATCTACACTTGCTGCTCTAAACTCACAGACCGAGGGTAGTGCACGGACACGGTCGGCTGTTTTGTTATGAACTTTGGCTGTTTTGTTTCTATTTTTTAGTTAATTCAGTAGTGTAAGTACCTACTTAGTTTAATTTTTATTGTGTGTTGTACGCAAAAAAAAAAATAAATTAGTCAATGTTTGTTTAAGTACCTGCACTATACCTAGGCTCTTCACCATTTTTTAAGACCGTGAGCCGCCACTGCTGGGGTATCCTTAAAAACATAACAGTGTCACGAAATAAAAGTTTAAAATCTTACCTATTGTCGAGTTCGGCCAATTCGATTTCAGTTTCTTTTATTTGCATGTTTTCCGTATGTACTTTTTCAATTGTATTTGTATCAGATTGTTTCTCAACTTCATCAATCAACAATAACAACTAAAAAATAACGTTTAAAAAAAATTGGGTTACTACAAGAATGCCGACCGGTCGTCACCTCAAACCAGTAACTATAGAGTATGGACCACGGCCTTCTAGAATTTAACGAGAGTGCGTGAGAAACTATACAGGCCAGTTCATTGAAGAAAGTGACGTAGGTCGTGGCTTGCTGCTACACATTCTTAAATAAACAAACCGATGTCAACGTCTTATGAATTGACAAGCAAAACTAACCTCAAAATACATTTAATATGTCAACACCTTGACGTCTTGTCACGATTTGACAAACTAAACTAACATTAAAATTAGGCAATCCAACGATGTGTCCAAATGGCGACTGGCTGGCAAATACTGCTTTGTTATTGGTGCACGTGACCATTAAAATAATGTTGCTGGTCAAGGTCTCTAAATTTCGGAAGGTTGCCTGGTAACTTTCGACCAATCAGAGAACAGCGCGGGAATACGTCACATGATTGCCCAATTTAAATTTACGGTATTAACCAGGCATTGAAATCAGATCGCGTGTTTAATTTATTACTTATAAAAAGTGATTTTGTGATTAATAAATTGAAATGTAGGTTCTTTTATATAGTATGAATTGAAAGTATTGCAATTTTAGGATATTTGTTTTTAAATTTAATTTATTGGATTGATTTTAAAATGGATAGGAAAATGAATTTTTTAAGAAATTATATATTATAATTCCTCAAATTGGACGTATTTTTTTCTTGCAAATCACAATTTACTTTTTCTTATAGGGTAAATAAAACTCAGTCATACTCTTTTGGTTTTTTTTTTGCAGTGGCGTTATTTTATTTAATAAAGCCTAAATTAAAAATAATCAGTCACATCTGATAAGTAATTTGTTTTAGTCTATATTTAAGTAGATAATATTTTTTATTTGTATACACTAGGTAAAATTGGAGAGTTTAGAACTTTTACCATACATTTAAGCAATAAAACTCGTAACTTCAAGTTATAATAATGGAATCTTATAAAATTATTACATTTTTTATTTTTAGTTTTAACATTTTAGCCTATATATTATATTATATTGTATATCCAAAAAATTGAGGAAAAAAATAGGCAAATTTTCCATATATAAAATATTTGGGGATTGTATTGGATAAACGAAATACGAATACTACATACAAAAATTCTATCTTTTAATAAAATTTCTAAGCCGAACAATTATGGAAACTATTTAAAAGTCGTTGGTTGAGCAGCTAACACTAACCTTATTTTTGAGTTTTTTTAAAAAAGGTATTTGAAAATATTGTTTATTTTAATGCCTTTTATACACAGCTAAAAAAGAAGTATCAACTTAAAAATCACCCTGTATATAGTGACAAATAAGAATTCCTAATCATATAGCGTAAAAAAATGCAGTAAAAATTATTAAATTTTACTATATGGTATCTTAGTCTGGGGTGGGCTGTATAATAATTGTCTCTACAAACTAAATATAATTCAGAAGTTTATACTTAAAATTATTTACAAGAAACATAGGTTATATCCATCCCACTTACATTAGAACTATATACATGTCCCCTATCTGTTTTGCATCCTTATTTTGCTTTGGTATACCGACAACCAGGAGATTGTTTTCTTTTTCCTTTTGCTCCCTTACATTTAGTTTTATCCTCCAGAGCTTAAACTTTTGATTTCAGACTGTTGTTTTCGTCCCTGACTTTCTTCATTTCTCTTAGTAAGTCCTATATGGTTTTTTTTGTTCATTGAAATTATCGTAATTAGACTTTTTACAATAATTTTATCTCCTTTACGAATTATTCACTTCGACCTTTTTACTCTCAGGTTTTACTTTCCCTATCAGCAGGTATAATGACGGAACAGCTAAAAATATAAATTTATTATGTATGCAGTTATCCTATTAGGCCTCACTTAAGTACATCCTAAACACTACACACTAGGTACCTGTTGTACCCTATGGATAAAGTATAAGTACTATCAAACAAAAACAATCAACTAAAACTCTGTACCAGATTATTTTAGATGGTTCCGTTGAGTATTCATTATTCTAGCCTGCAACTCATCTTCAAAATCCTCGGGCTTAAAATGTTTACTGCAAATTCTCTTATTTGCAATATTCCAAACATCTTTACGATAACATTTCCTTACCCATTTTTTCTGGATTTTGGGATCTTTTGGAAAAGAAAAAAAGGAAAGTTTTTCTCCACTTTCCAATGCTCTCTTGGAATTATTTTTGCAAATTGGCACACTACAAACAATCCCTCTAGGCATCTAAAAAAAAATATTAAGTTAAGGTTATCTATTGATTTCATGTTGTCACCTTTATATACAATATAGCTATTTTATTTCAATAATTTCAAACACATATTTACCTTTATGGATTAGTCACTGATTTAATTTACAAAATATTCTAATTTAATTGTTGGATTTAGTTAAATATAGACAACGAAAACAAAGCAATTAAAAACGACACCAATCGATCAGATAAGAGCCGCCATTAACATCTGATTCTCGGGCAATCATGTGACGTAGCGCGCTCCTCTCGCGTCTCTCCCCTCTCAGAGTTACCAGGCAACCTTCTTAAATTTAGGGACCTTGGTTGCTGGTGGCATTTAACTGGTGACTCAATGCTTTTTGCCATCCAACCGCCATATTGAATCACGTGGTTTGGATTCCCTAATACATTCCCGTCATGATTTTTTAAACAAAACTAACCTCAAATTATTTAGTTCTGCTCACCGACACGGTCTCTATTATTTTTACATAGTTTTACCGTTTTCTATAAGTTTTATCTTTTGTGTTATGGATAATTTAAGAATTAATGCTCATTTAGCCTACACGGGGAGCTACAAATTCGTGTGCGTACAAGGGGATCTCGAAAACGGTAAGAGATACGAAGGCTATTAAATTGAGAAGTTACGTATTTTGACGTATAATTTGGTGAAAAAAATTTTTTAAATATTCCGAAAACTTTCGGAGATATCCGAAAAAACAAACGAAATTTTTATTTTTGGTTTTTACGCCTTTATTTTTGCCTTAGAAAAAAACAAAAAACACTATTTCATAGCCTTTTTTGTGTTCTACAAGATGGCGTTATTAGTTTTCAAATTCGACGTTTCATTTTTTAGATACCAACTTCAAGTCAATTTTTTTAAATATGGATCAGGAATTTTATATACAATTTTAGGGACTTCTAAGCCTTAGAAATTTAATACAATGTAAAAGTGTTTGAATTCCTATGTTTCCGACCACGATGCACCACCCGGTATATAAAAAGGGGGTTTCATTAACGTTCTCCCTAATATTTGTTTTGTTTTTGCCTTGACAAGATCAAAAAAAAAGGTCGCAACATCGACAGTTTTTTAATTATTCAGGAATTGTTTTTATTGGTTCTATACCCGCTACTATTTACCTGCCATAATTTGAACTAGGACGTTAATCTCACAACATACTAGTTTTAACAAAATTAGGTGCCATCTCCCTATTGTTTTATATCTATGGGCGCGACGTATGGCTTCCGTTAGACTCAACATATCCTGTCAGGCCGGCATTTAAGGAAAAGTAAAATTATCAATAAAAAAAAATAACATTTTCATTTAAACACAATTTTGGAATAAATTAAATTTTAAAATATACTTACTTTTCGATTGTCCTCTTTTAAAATTTGAATAGAAGTTCTTAAACTATCAACTTTTTCTCTCGTCGCATTTAAAGACTTATTATTTTTTTCAAGAGATTCTCTTTTCCTCTTTATATTCTCCACGTCCAAGTTGATTTCTTTATATTCTTGTAGTAACTGCTTCGTAACATCTTCCTTTTCTTTAATAACTTCTCTTAGTTCCTAAAAAAATTTAAAAATCGCTTCAAATCTGCGGTAAAATCTGTATCTTCTAACAGAAAAAAGATATCAGGATGAATCAATATCAAATATATTGTAACGTCATTATGTCAGTTACTTAATGAATGTGTGATGGAAAAATTCCTAGTTTTTGAACTAATTCACAATGAATAAAATGGATTAAGGAGGTTATTATTGCTTGAATGTTACGCCTTTTATTTACATGCCATCGTAAAGTGCTAAATTTAGTTCGTATGCACAGGTAAGACAAGAAGTGGGATGCCCACAAAAAATAACCTAAAAGTTTCATCTTATCAATAAAAATAAATTTCCCTTTTCCGACTTTATCGAACACAAAATGCATTGTGCGAGACTGATAGCCATTGGATGTCGTCTAATAGAGAACTTTTTCACTATAATCAAATTTATCATATTCAGCACTCTAAAGTAAAACCCATTGAAAATACATCTCAATAATAAAAATCTTCCTAAAGTATCACAAACTTTTTCTATAGGCTATTTCAGAAAAGTGTATAGTAATAAAATGGGAAATTCCGTCCAGTTCGGCTCAATTTCAGTGTCGGCCATAGACGCAGGTAAATTTTGTGCATTAAATTATTTATAATAACTAACCAAAGAAAAAGGAAGATAATTTGATAAAGAAGGAACTATTAGCTATAGCAAATTTACACAAACATCTTTTTATGAAATATGCCGTGGAAGATATAGCTAAAAACATAATGTAACTGTGCTGCGCACACCGGCGTGTCATTACAAACTAAATCTTAAATAAAAAAAAATAAAACTTATATGGACGCAAGTGAAAGGATTTGTAGCAAGACACAACACGATATTCAAAATAAAAGACGTTAAGCTACTGTTTAATTAAGCCATTAAGGAAGTGACACCAGAGAACTGGCGAAAAGCAGTTCATCATGTCATTAAAGAAGAGGAGAAAATGTGGGATCTTGACCACCTGATCGATCGGACCGTCGACCCGTTAATTATAACGTCAAGAGATGACAGTTCCTCAGATGACTAAGAATATTATGGTTTTTTATAATTTACTTTCTGTATTTTTTGTATTTTTTTTATAATGTTTAATAAAAAAATAAGTGTACCTAATACTATGTACATAATGCACGCCTTGGTCACACCATTTTCAGTGTTTGTGTATGGATAACAATAGGAAAAACCCATAAATTGACCCAAACCCGGGTGGTACTACCTGCACTTGATAAAAATAAAGAATGTTGCAATGAAATCAATGCCAAATTATGAAAGTGGCTTAAATATTCGTTGGGTCACTCTGTAGTCCCTTTGCATACCTAAACAACTGTTATTACCCTTTCTGAAATAGACTATAGAAACAATTAAAAATATGACGCGAAAGCTGGAAGTTTAAAAACATAAGATGAGAAAATGTGTACGTCATCCTATTAACCACGCACTTCTTTTACTTGCCAGTCGTGCAACCGACTATATTGTTATCTTTGTTTGTCGATGACTTAAATAGACAAAGACAGTTTAGAAACAGGAATCCAGACTCGAGACCTCAGTCAGGTAGGAGTGCGTCGTTCACAGAGCGATCCACTGCTGCCATTGCATGAAATTGTGACGTAGGTAAGTTTTTCGAGTGTTTTTATTAGAGAGCGTATTTTGTTTGATTCTACCTCGATGGTGCAACATTAGTATTGTCAGAGAGGAAAACTTTGTAAAAATCAAAATTATTTAATGAATGCCGCTGTACAAAAATTCCATAAAAATGGTCAAAGATTGAAAAAATATGTAACCTAATATTTGATCCAAAATTATTCTATTCTTTAAACTCGTAGTATGAATAAGCTCAATTTACTTCTTTATGTAGTTAATTTGCTGCAAAGCACCCGAAAAAATTGCTTCGAGCACCAAGCCCTTTGGAAAAGTAATTGCACCAAGTACTTTGGAAATTATAAGTACTTGAAATTACCACTAATTACCGAGAAAAGTAATGTTGAGTGCTTCCAAGCACTTTAAATGGATTGAAATGCGAAATTCAATTACCAAGCCCTTTTTATAAAGGGTTTGACTTACCAATTACCGAGCACTGTATTTTAAAAGTGCTTGCAAGCACTATGCTCGAAGCACTATTGTGCTTGAAGCACTTTTTCAAGCACTTTCTAGGCAGTTACTGACCAGCTCTGATCTGATGTTACATTGTAAATGCTTATTGATCTTTACACTTTGATAAAAATAAAGCGAAAACATTAAAGAGTGTCAGATTCACAACAATACAAGAATAAAAACAATCACAGATAAAGTCGATCCCAAAGTATATCGTCTTGATTTTACCCCTAATAAATCATTTATATAAACATACCCATTGTCACTGCATAATTAGGTGTTTAAATGTTTTCATTACTATCTACCTGGCTACCCAGGGATGGAATAAATAAAAGGGGTCGGTCGGTGTTATAAAGTAATTTTAGGTAAATATAATCACTTTTTACATTTACCTGAAGTCCACCTCTGACGCCTAGAGTAAAATATCTAGAAGGGACCCATTTTATTACCTGGGACGGATTATTGAGTTAAATAAAAGCAAAAGCCAAGACGATATACTTTGGGATATACTTTTTTTTTACATACCTCAATAAAACCTTTTGAATGGAAACCTTTTTCCCTTAATCGCAAATTTTGCATTTCTGGTAATAAGGTTTTTGTAAGCGATACATTCCAAGCATCCACTTTTGATTCAATCTGAAAATAAAATAAAACTCAACATCATACAACAACACAAAGCTTATCAACAAATCTTATCTTTAAGGCATAAAATTATTCCGCACAATCGTTGATTCACCAGGTACAGTTAGTCTTGTAGTGTCTCCTACTACAAACGACTTACCTCTTTAACTAGCGTTCCTAGTTCAAAATCTAATTGATCTTTTACCAGTCGATATTCTTTAAGCTTCCTTTCCTTTCTAACAATAGCTCTTTTAAAATCTTCAATTTGACCTACGATCTGGATTTTTTCATTATACTAAAATTATAATATAATAATTTATCATCGATGAACCAAGAATATTACCTATAATGAAGTTATAGCTGCTCTCTAGAGGGAGATAGTGGGCAAAGTGCTTTTGAAAGATCTATTAAATGTAAGGATAATATTGGTTTTGTAGTAGGCCAAAATTTTTGATTCAAAACTTATCTAAGGAACCCGTAATCGGGACATTAGGCATGAAATTAGACTTTGTTTTGACCATTTTTCTTCGATTTGATTCATGGGATTTTAATGACGTATAAGTTATGACGCACGGGTAACTATTCACCGAGACTACTTTATATATTAAAATTGCCAGCGCGTTTCGGCTCTCTTAAGCTATCTTCAGGGTATAATTGTAAGTAAAGGAATTACAGGTATAGTTATATAACCCTAAAATAATAAGATTATTCTGTAATTGCTTTACTTTACGAACTGTTTGCGCCATCTAGCAATTTTATTACGAACTATCGTGTACTAATGGATTCGACAATAATTAAAGGTACTTGTCTTTCTCTTCCAAACAAGCTTAAGTTTACTAAAATCGGATAAGTCGTTTAGAAGTTAAAACCATTTAAATTATTACACTTTCAATAGCTTCCCCCACTCTTATCAAGGTCGGTACGCCAATGAGCCTTAAACCAAAATGATGCAGGATTGTCCATTGTCCAAGCTTTTAAATGATGCTATCATTTGTAATACATTACATCGTATCAGTGTAAATACAACGTGGAAATTTTCGGAGAAATTTAGAATTTTAATAATTTTTAATTGTGCTCTCTTACGGCAAAATGCGGAACTTAAAAATTATTTCCAGGATTTTCAGGGCCACTTTAATTACGATTTTTTCCCCTTAGTTTCTATGCCCAGTAGTTTCCTAGATATGACCAGCCTTAATGAAACACCCTCCCTGTATAGTAGCAGAGACAAAGAGGGACATCTGATGATAATTGCATAAACAGCGCACTGTCTTTAATACAAAAAAATCACATGATAATAAGATTGTGTAATTTTAAAAAAACTACTTACCCTACAGGATTGACTGGCTACAATATTTTCCAATTCTTTAACAGATGCCACCAGGCTATTTTTATATTCTGCCTGTTTAATGCGCAATTTTCTCAATTGCGATAGCTCTTGTTCCAGATCTTGTTCTTTGGTATTATGAGTCTCCTACACAGGAAAAATAATATAGTAATGAACATTTTCAAATGGCGGTTAAATTATTTCAAGATTTTTTGCAAATTCGCCAATCAATTATTTAAACTAACAAATCTGACTACCCCTGAAACAAGATATTCGGCTCGCTGGAAAGAAATTAAGAGCACAAGAGACTCTATCCTGCATATTTTTAAAGAATTAAATAGTCCCCAAAAAAACAAATTCAACGATACAGAGTTTAATGGATTTGTCTGTAAAAATGACATATGAAAACAAATTTTAAATAAATGAACACGAAAATTTAGAGAGGGCTGCTCCACAATCAACTCACTAACAATCCTATGCTCAAACGTAGTACAACCAGCCAAATACCAAAGCTTTAAAAGAGATGCTCTACTCTTGAATATCGAAAAAGCATTCGACAGTGTCTGGCAAGAGGGACTTATGTACAAACTACACCAGCTGGAGGTGCCCAAATATGTATCTGCTTTATAAGAAAATTCCTAAATTTGCGCACATTAAGGGTAAAAATCAATAGCACAGTGTCCGAAGAATTTACCCCAGAACAAGGTATACCACAGAGCTCCCTCGTCAACCCTTTATAGCATATACGACATGGGTGCGAATATGGAAAACAATAAAAACTGTTACTTGCTACAATTTGCAGACAATACGGGTATTATAGCTCATAAGAATTCCACTTATACAGCCACAGAAGACACACAGGAGGCAGTGTCAATAATCAAAGAATGGTTAAAAAATGGAAAATAATAACAAACCCAAAAAAAACTTAACTCCTTTTAACCACACTATTATTGGCCATTCACCGCAGATACTACTAGACAATCAACAAATTAAGCCAGATAACAAACATTAAAGTAGCAGAAACCTCGGCCTTAAGAAACATGACCCCCCCCCCCCCAAAAAAAACCCTCTTCACAATCCCAGCCACCAACTACTATATCAAAAAACTTATATATATCCAGAATAAACAATATTGGAGATCATCAGGGATCATGCAGCTAGTTAGCAAAATTACATATTAAATTAATTTAAAACAATCTGTTTTCTTTTTCTTCATTATAAATTAATATTTAAGAGCAAACAGTATTCTATGACTCATCACGAGCAAACCGTGCGTTTCCATCACATCACGCATATTGTACCTGCGTTGGGCGATGGCAATAAAATTTCATTTTTTCATACAAAATAATATAAAAACGAATTTCACGAGAATTAAGTAACGCGGCGGCGTCAGTGGAGATTTTAAAGATAATATCGGGGCATCAATTGTAATTTTGAATGAAAAATAAGAAATTAACATGAATAGCCGTAATATTTCTATTTGTATGTCCTGCATGGCGGATAATATAATTTCAATCTATATAGGGTGAAGTGGGGTAAGTGGGGTTCTGGGGCAAGTGTTTTTTTTGTATTAATTGTAAAAAAAATTACTTTTAAAAACTAAAACTACAATAAAATGGTTTTTTGGACTCTTATAGACCCCCCAACATAGTGTTAAAAAAATGTATATTATTTTTTAAAGTAACACAGCTTATGTCAAATGTATTTAAACTTCGTCTATAGTTACAAGTTACGGCAAAAATGTTTAAAATTTTTTATCTGTACTAATTTAAAACTTAGGTTCAAACTTGTTACATCCTCAAAGTTGTAATCACTAACGTTATCTCATTTTAATTTTTCAGGTTTTCAGTTTTAGGTCCATAGTTCCCACTTGTCCCATTTAAACTTTTTATATTAATAAAATTCAAAGTGAAAAGTTTTAAGAAGTTGAAAAGCGAGATTGTGTGTAATCTGCAAAAACTATAAAGTAAATAAAAACTTAAAAACGATATTACGTAGTTTTAAAAAAAGTTATAGAAGAAGAAATCTCTAACATATAAACTTCTTTATTTTTAAAAATTTTCTAAATCTAAAAAAGCCTGTTGCTGGTGAAGTCGCAATAGTTTAACTCACTTGCACCAGTTGAATATAACATTACTCAAACTCGATTTATAAGTTAAAAACCCACTTACCCCAGTACCTAGGGCAAGTGCGTTCTATGGGTACATTTTCAAAACAATTTTTTGTTTAGATGAAATTCTTGGGTAAATAATTAAACAAATTTTGTTGTAATTGTAAATATCCCTAATTACTTCCTGTCTAAAGCTCATATTTGTAACTCGATTTTTAAAAAAGTAATGTAGTTTCAAAGGCGACCATTTATATGTTTAATCCCCACTTACTTCCACTTCGCCTTAATTAAAACTTTAAAATAAATTTTCAATTTTTTGACAAAAAAAGTATCATCCGTCAAACTAGAAGTGCTTGTGACATTAGTAAAATTTTTATATTTAATTTTCAATTAGAGAAGCCAGGAAACGATGAAGAATTAATTAATGTACTGTGGCTGAAGGACATCGGTTGATGGTTATTTGGGAAACCAATAAAAACATGATAATAAATAACCAGAGCACAATGTAAATAGGAAATACTTAAAAATTGAATAAGAGCAACTTTTTTAGATGTTCAAAATGTTTGCTATTGTTAATTAGTATTTACATTTCTGTCCTCCGTATAAACACCATAGCAAAAAATGGCGCCTCTTTGTGAATAAAAAGCGAGTGCGACAATACTTTTCTATCTTAAAAGCCCATTGGAAAGTTCCAAACACCCTAAATACCAATATACAAGCTTCTTCCAGTTTTGAAACTTAAATTTGCTCGCCCAAAAAGATTTCAATTGACAAAATTGCATGAGTGATTTTGGAGAAACTTACTTTGTCAGAATTAATTAGCGGGTTATAAAAAATATTCTCTAATTTATATACACTATTTTACCTTGAATTTTTGTATTGTCTCTTGTCTTTCAGAGTTCTGAGCTTGAATTTTCTGAATTTCCTCAGTAATTTCTTGTAGCTTTGTTTCAAGCTCTGCAACCTCCGAGCGAAGAGTCTCAATAGGTTGCTCTAAATTTTGTAAGGTTTCGACATCCGTTCCAGTATAGTGAGACATGTCTTCATAAAGTTTCTCCTCCGCTTGTATTAGTATATCTTGATCAGGCTTCTATTAAATAAAAAGATTAAAGTAGAGTAACGAAAAAATAACGAGAGCTCGTTTTTCGACAATTGATATCCAGATACATGACGGCCAGCTAATCTGAGACCTTCAAAATTTCTCCAGATTTTGAAAGAGATGTATTCAGTCGATGTCAGTTTGTGGGTGCTTTTAAGGCGGAACTTTGTGCAGGAAGAAATATATTTGCAAGAGAGTCTCACCCGAAGTGGGCATACTAGCGAGCTTATGACGTGGTGAAAAATATTCCGTAAACATCGACACACACTGAAAGCACGATGCAAGGCGGTAGGTTCTTTATTATGCTAATGAGTTTTGGTTGATTTTATTTCGGAGACGAGAAATTTGTTTTGTGGAAAATAAGTACTTGTTATTGTATTCTTAGTTAAAATAATGTACCTAATCGTTATACGGATATATCTTTTAAATTTAAAGCTATAGAATATTTACAAAAAATAAAATTAGGTAGAGCAGAAAGTTTGAAGTGTTAATTAATAATAGGTATAAAAGCACCTGCAAACAGGGTGTTCGTGTTCCACCGGGAACCGCTTCGAACTATATATGGAAAACTATACATAGGAAAATTTTCAAAATTTGCCATTGTGGTAATGCTGATGGGGACGACCGGACTAAAAAAATTTCATAATGGTGGTACTTCCGGTTACACCGGAAGTTAGTGTCAGCTAGGGTAGCCAGATTTTAAAAATTGAAAAGCGGGAAGTGGATAGTGCCTGGAGGACAAGTTTTTTTTGAGGTGCTTAAAATAATTATATTGATTATTTCTAAAAAAAAAAGGTCGATACCCCGTTGACCTTACGCTGTGGCGTGCCTTTTATATTTCTTCCTCCTATCATCAAACGTGCTTTCTAAAAAAAAAGGTCGCCCCCCTCTAAGGCAGCTGTACAGTTATTAGGCGTCCGTCGTGTTATTGGAAAAAAGCGGGAGTTTTGTTTAAGTGCGTGGGAGGCGGGAGGTTAAGTAAAAAAGCGGGAGCATCCCGACTAAATCGGGTGGGTTGGCAACCCTAGTGTCAGCGTGTTTATTTTAAATAGAACATCCTATATATTATTACATTTTTGCATTCTACGTAAGATTCTAGGCAGATTTTGTACAGGTTGGGGACTTTAATTGGAATAAATTCGATATTATTAAAACTGCTGAAGTTACGCCTACAAAATTTAGTATGTATGGTTTTGAAGCATGCGGAATTGAATTATAATGTCGGCGCAGTTGCCAGATTTCCAGCTTTGCGCTACACGTAGTAATTTTAATATTTTAAATGGAATGCCCTATTTATTTTTATTGCAGTGCATTGGGCGTGTCCAATTTAATAAGATGCCAAATTAACAAAATTCTATCTTTACTAATTGCTGAGCTATGGCAATACTGTAATTCCATTAAAAAGTACCATGAGAATTTCTATTTTTAAAGTTTAAGTTAAATAGGCCATTTTGAAAAGACAAGAACTTTTCTTGAATCTTGTCAATAACTTAGTAACTATGGAGGTAGACAAGCGTCCCGGTACTTTTTAAGGGAACTTCAGTGTTGCCATAGCTTAGAAACTAGTGAAGATAGAATTTTGTAAATTTGAGATCTTACTAAATTTGACACTACCAATTCACTGCAATAAAAATAAATATGGCATTCTATTTAAATTAACAAAATTACTACGTGTAGCGCAAAGCTGAGAAATCTGGCAACTGCGCCGACATCATAATCCAATTCCGCATGCTCTAAAACCCCCACATACCAAATTTTGTAGGCGCAACTTCAGCAGGTTTAATAATATCGAATTTATTCCAGTTAAATTCCCTACCCTGTATACCTATACCTATAAATATCTAAGCGTTTTTGACATATTTGAATTTTTCTGTTAAGAATGACGTTTGCAAGCCTTAAAATAATTATCCATTTTTTCTATAAAGAATCCTTATATTTATTTAATTTAAGCGGGATTCCTTGTTATAAAGGACCTGCTTTATTAGATTTTTTATAATATTTTGATAACTATTAATTCAGGGTGTTTAAACAATAAGATTGAAAAAACTGCAAGAAGTCTAAATTTTCAAAGGGAAACACCCAAATTTTATAATTTCTTTTAGTTTAGCATTAAAAAAGGGTAAGTTTGTATATCCCAAAAATGTTGAACATTATTAATAAGCACATTGTGATGGCTTCTGTTTTGCGGATATCGATTGGCAAATGTGTCCCATGTTCTTGATATAACTTTAACACATTCTCCATAAATAATAAATAAATTTAAATAATCTTCGTTTGTATGTACAATTTAAGCGCACAGGCATGATAATTAATGATGTTTAAATGGTAAGTGACAGCTTCATAAATTTTTCTCGCATTTGATTGTTTTTCAACGCCGTTATAGCCAACTAAAAGTAACTAAACTTAAAATCTGCAGCAAAATCGCCATATAAAAATATTAAGTTGGCAATGTTTCTAAAACTAAAATTTTTTGGAATATACAAACTTACCCTTATTTTTAATGCTAAATAAGAAATAATTATAAAATTTGTGTATTTCCATTTGAAAATCTAGTCCTTTTGCAGTTTTTCAATTTAATTTTTAATGGAATTGTTTAAACACCCTGTATTAATAGTTATCAAAATATTATAAAAAATTTATTAAAAATATCTAAAACGCTTAGACATAGGTATAGGACAATATGGTATACAAGATATGCCTAAATTCTTGCGTAGAATGCAAAAATGTAGTAATATATAGAGTATTCTATTTAAAATAAGCAAGTTGACACTTACTTCCGGTATAACGGGAAGTGCCACCATTATAAATATATTTTAGCCCGATCGCCCCCATCAGCACTAACATATACTGTCAAATTTTCAAAATTAGGAGGCACAGGCCTACCCTGAAACTAAAGGTTTTCAGCATTGGTTATCAAATACTTCGTAAGGTCAATAGTTTTTCAATCAAAATTTTCTTATATTACAAATTTTTCACCATGTTTATTTATAAAACAAAAGACAAAAGTCCCGCTGGTTCCAGGATTTGTTGACTGTGGTTACTAACTCACGCAGTATTTTGTCCGTCGCGTTCCGTGCCATTATAATTAATTTTTTTTAAAAGTGGTATGTTTTTGACGATTAGTTGCGCTGCACCTTCAAAAGAAAAAAAATTAAGTACCTAGATTTTTTTTTAGTAACACAGAAACAACAGGAGGTAGTACCGTATCGTCGTGCCAATCCGATACAAAATCACGGTATTAATGTTTCTTATAAACATAAAGTGATAGGGGGGTAGCCAAAAAAACGTGTAAGTTCTCAAAAGTTAATTCTATAAAATAAAATACTTCGCAGCCTTTTCTACACTTTCTCCACCGTTCAAAACTGGCTACAAAAAAAAACAAAACTTTGCGTTTTCAATAACTTCTATCAAAAGTGATTCCTACAAAAAAAAATGTCGCAGTCGTTTCATAAACTCCCCCTAACAAAAGTTAGTAAAAAGTATATTTACCCCCACCCCCCCCCCCTCCCTCTCCCCCTTGGTCAAGAGACAGGGGCAACTGCCCTCTTTATGGACGCCCATGCCTAACAAAAAATTGTATTTTATTACTCTGCGTGGCATACTGTCCAATTTTTATTTATTACCTACCTAGCTTCTTAGAAGCATTGTCACTATACAGTAGTCTCGCTGCACCAAATTGTAGCTGCGAGCCAATAACATGAACAGATAAATGTCATGTGACCAACGCCAAATTCGTGCCTGACAACTATTTTTAAATCGTT
Source organism: Polydrusus cervinus (assembly GCA_935413205.1). Taxonomy (NCBI): domain Eukaryota; kingdom Metazoa; phylum Arthropoda; class Insecta; order Coleoptera; family Curculionidae; genus Polydrusus; species Polydrusus cervinus. Next base: position 79,395,514 of record OW284511.1, read on the forward strand.
AAAGCATGGATAAAATAATAAACACATTTCACCTTTAAAATTAATTTATATTTTAACAGGCTTAGACAGAAGCTCACTATATAAACAATATATAGAGCCTGTATAATAAGCATAAAATATAAAAACAATCGAATAGAAATAGATTCATTATGCAACAGTTGATTTTTTTACTCACTAAGAACCTTCATAAATGGCTTTATTTTATTGCACCTATCACCCTTTACCAAGACAAATTAAACTTTAATTTTAGATCTAAAAGTTAATATACCAGGGTTACCATACATCCTTAGATTTGTCGTAAGTTCCTGGTGACCCAGTTTGGGCCTCTAATACCGATAAGCTATTTACCTTAGTATATTTTGTTCACTATCAAGAGAATAACCCATTTCGATAAAAAACGAAACAAAAAATTTAATATAGCCCATTTTTGATTGCAACAAATCGACTGGATTTCGTTCAATTCTTATCCTTACCTAACATGAATAAGAAATTTTGAAAGCTCAAACACCAGTTTAGACAAAATGGTGAACGCGCCTTGACCATTTTACCCTGCGGCGCATTATAAACCATCCCGGTCTAAGCCGAAAAATGTATGGTAACCCGGAGTTAATAGCACAACTACTAGTTACGTCTTTTTAATATTAACGCTTAGATATTCTGTTATTGGCACAGACAATCCAAAAAGGAAAACATAAAATTTAGCCCAAAATTACCCCCGAAATTACTTCTTGTTCGACCACCTATAATTTTTTTCAGTGTATCATTATTCTCTCTGGATGTAAATTGTTTCACGTCAGCCGAGAATAAATTCAGCTGTATATAGGCAACTTCTATAACATGACAACAAAATTTACCTAAAACATGAGTTGCGCGCTGCAAGATAACGGACTTATTACGACATTGTTTTGTCTCAATTTTTGAAGTCTTAAAGATAAGACATGGAAGTTCTAAGGTACATGGCTATTTTTTTGAAAAAAAAATTCTTAGCTACGATATTAACCTTGGAAAAGTGCCTAAAAATACGCACCTTTAGTGGGCATTTTCTTATACATATTCTTATTTTTTTCAAAAAAGGGCTTTGTACCTTAGAAATACAAACATTCCTTTATTAAATTTTAAATTGTCCCGACAAATATTTCAAATAGCCTTTGCAGAATCCTGCAGTAGCGAAACGATGTTTTTCATCCTCTAAATTTGCGCGTAGTAGAGCCTTAACGTAGGTTTTAAACTGTTTTAGATCGCTTTCAGTGTTAAACTTGTAATTTTGGACATCAAATTGAACGTTGTATTTAGTATTTGATTGTTGGAGTTATTATTAAATTGGCGGTAAGTAAGTAAAATTAATTTATCCCAAAATATTTGCCTTCATATTGTTTCCGACTCCAACTAACCATTATGGATCATAATTATTGTTCGGCTAATATCTCAGCTGATGCCATTACTAATGATAACAAGGTACTTTTAAACCGTTTTAATTTATATTTACAAATATTGGTCGCATTTAGCTTTTACTCATGTAACTCATTTGACCAATTTTTTCGATAATGTATCTGGCTCAGTGGAACTAATGGTCGCGGTTCGAATCCCACTTTGGACAATTTACTTTTTAAATTTTAACACATTGACGACCAACGTCTAGTTTACTGGACATGTTGGTCTTTCCGTGGAGACCGCGTCCAATTTACTGGACACATAATTTAACGCATTTAAATGCGTTAAAAATTGGGCGCGGACCCTCAGGCTCGACTGATTTATTTCGTTGGTTTCAGTGTACTGGACGGCATTTTGGAAAATTTTGAGCGCGAAAAAAATTATCTATAAAAGCCCTATTACTACCCTATTATTACCCACCGCTTTGTTCAATGGTTTTCCAGGAAGTTCCGTATTTTGTCCTTCGGTCGTCAATGTGTTAAATACCTTTTTTGGTTTTAAACTTTCTTTTTTAGCAATTATTTTAACCCTAATCTTATTTGGCATAATAGTTGCTATTAATGGCCCAAAGAATATTATTAGTTTAAAAAAAAATTACAAAATGTGTAATTTCTAAGTCCGATCCTGGTATTTACGTTAAATCATACCAACATAACACACTAAAATTAACCAGCAGATCATTTCGATCACGTGACTGGACCACAATCTCGCGAGTTCTAGCAAAATTATTACTTATAGCAGAACTTTTTTTTAATTTTTAGTCAGGTCAGATTTTTTATTGTGTTTTTTTTTCAACTCGCTAGTTGTATAGGGTGAGTCAACGATAGGGTAAAGTTCATTCGTTATCTTAAGAATTCGAAATACAAAAGTTGTAGAGACCATTAAGGTGCACATTTTAATATCTGCTAGAGTATACGGGGTGGCCCAAAAAAACGTGGCGAGTATAACTTGGGGTTTTTTAAAGGGAACACCCTATATATTGTATTATTTTCTGATTCCCCACAAAAGTCTACGCTTATTTTGTAAATGTCACATGTCTAAATTTAATAGTTTTTGAGATATTGACGTTTAAAATATGGAATTTTCAGACTTTGACAGGCTGTAACATTGGAACGGTTCATTTTAGAGAAAAATGGTTTTTACCTCCCTATCTTAGTTTTTTATTCTCGATCCAAACTCCGATTTATCATCTTAAACAAAAAAAAACGGTTTTAACGGTTTAACATGTTAAACCGGAAGTTGTAACTATTAGATACAGAATAAAAAATTAAGATAGGGAGGTGAAATTTTTTTCTCTCTAAGATAACCGTTCGAATGTTACAGCCGGTCAAAGTCTGAAAATGCCATATTTAAAACGTCAATATCTCAGAAACTATTAAATTTAGACATATAATATTTTTTACAAAATAAGCGTAGAATTTAGTGGGGAATTAGATAATACATGGGGGTGTTTCATTTAAAAAAACCTAAGTTATCTTCGCCACGTTTTTTTGGGCCACCCAGTATACTCCAATATAATTTTAAAATGTGCAACTCAATGATCTCTACAACTTTTGCATTTCAAATTTTTATTTAATTCTTAAGATAAAGGAGAAAATGAACTTTACACTATCGTTGAGTCACCCTGTACAAACCTAAAATAGTTAGGCCAGTTGGTCTAGTAGTGGCTATATTTTCGCGTTCAAAAGCATTGCTGTCAAATTAAATACATGGAGTTAATTTGACAGAAATGTATTTTATATATGAAAGTTTGGCCACAAAAGTTCTACTGAGGTTGGTTTAGACTTTAAGCCAACCACTAGGTATTAGTGTTGCACCGTATAGCGCCAATAACGGTCTGTGTAAATTTCACCAACCCAAGACATTTACATTGATTTGACTACACAAATTAGCATTATTTTACTAATAATTTGGTACTTTTCTATAGGTATGCGTTTATTACCATTACTTACCCCGTCGTCATCAGTATAAATACTGTGCTGCGAAGTTAAAAACTTTAAAACGCTATCTTGCAAATAAAACATGTGTTTAAGTTCTTCCTCCTGTTGCTCTCCAAAGATATGGTTTATAGAACTTAAATCTACCCGTTCTATCAGCCACGAAACTATCGATATAAAATGAGGCCAACCATGCATCGTATTGGCTAGAAAGAAATATTCTTATTAATAAAATGAAATGCAAATAAAAATGAATTTGAAAAAATAGTCCATGCTTGAAGTGAAGTCAAATAGCAAGAAATGAGACACTTATGTCGGGTTGCATTAAGTTTTTAACCATAATTAACTAACCGGCAAGTTCGACTGTGACATAAATGACATTCGCCGGCATTATTTACTCACAATCAAAAGTGCCTTATTAGTAAATTAAAAATTAAGGTAAGCGGGCCACTATGATTGTGAGCAAATAATGCCTGTCAATTACTACGTTTTATATCGACGGTTTCAAGCTATATCGAGTTAAAACGGCTCTTATAAAGGCCGAGGCACAATTAAAAAATATGCATTAGGCGACAAGCACTAAGCAATAGAAACAAATTTTTACACATACAAATAAATCAATCACGACACAATCAAGTTTTAAGCAACAGGAATTAAGATTTATATTTTATTTTTTATTTCCTATTACCTGTTTTTTGTTGCATATTGCTAATTTTTTAATTGTGTCTCGGCCTTTATACATACATGAAATAAACGTGCTTGAAAATTGAAAGTAAAGTGAGGTTATTCTATTCAATTAGGCAATCCAACGATGTGTCAGAATGGCGGCTGGATGGCAAATACTGCTTTGTAATTGGTACAGATGACCCTAAAAATATTATTGCTGGTGGCATTTAACGGGTGACTCAATGCTTTTTGCCATCCAACCGCCATACTGAATCACGTGGTTTGGATTCCCTAATATTCAACTGTCGCGTTGACGTTTAAAGTTAGCTGAATGAGCGCATGCGTTTGAATTTAGGCTTAAAACCGATATTTGAAACAATGAAATAAACCTAAAGTTTCAAGCCGTTTCAATTTAAAACCGGCTGGAATCTGTCGACATAAACAGAATTTTCGCGACTTCGTTTTTATTTTTTTCTGACTCTATTTGAAGAGATATGTTAAAATTAAGCTTACAACCTTATTACCATTTTTTCTCCTCTACAAGTTGGTGTAATTAGATTTTTGATCCGACGTTTCGTTTTTTCAAAACCATCAATCAACTTTGCTTTTTTAAATAATCGGGAAATTTTATTTTATTATATTCCCCTCCTCCTTTATAATTCAGTGACGTATCAGACTTAGTATCAATAACACGTTTCGGACTTCATCAAGAGTAAGTGCACACTCATCTTGTATCTATGAACTTTCTTTTGTTTTCAAAGCCAACTAGAAATATTTTGACTCTGAACGTCGACAACAAAAAATATCCAATTTTTCTTCTCTTAAATAATTTTCCATAATTTTTATTTAAAAAATATAATAAAATCACACAATTCCTTAAAAACATAGAAGTTTTACTTTAAAGAAATTAGATAAAAGTTAATTTGCACTAAACGATTTCAATAACCTACTTTGTCATTTGGCAACTATTTATTATTTATTTAAAAAAGTGCCTGTCACAACTGAGTCAGATTAGGTTAGGGAGATTGAAAATAAAATAGTTTCAAATAAGATGAATTTGCACTTATTCTCATTGATGATGGGTTTTTAAGTCCGAAAAGGGTTATTTATACTAAGTGTGATAAGTCATTGAATTATAAAAGAAAAGGGTAATTTAAAAAAAAATATTTTACTATTTAAAAAAGCAAAGTTGATGATGGTTTTGAAAAAACGAAACGTCGGATGAAAAATCTAATTACACCAACTTGTAGAGGAGAAAAAGTGGTAATGAGAATGTAACTTTATTTTAACATATCTCTTTAAATAGAGTCAGAAAAAAATAAAAACGAAGTCGCGAAAATTCGGTTTTGCACAAATAACTTCAAAGTTTTTTAAACTTAAAAACACAATGCTGCCGAATTTAGTAGGGTGCAACTTTTTTCTAATTTAACCATCTCTGTATGTTCTATGGTTTACCAGATCCCTGTAGAGTGTATCCTTATCTGGGACACCATGTATAAAATACATTTTAAATATAAGGCCCTGATACCAGTAATCACATTACTGTCGAGGGGTCAGATATAAAAATAAATCCATAAAAAAAATTATGTACCTGTTTTAAGGGTGGATAAAGTAAGCGATCCAGGATAATTCATTAATTTAAGAGTCCTTAAAGCCACATCAGCATAATTCTGAGAATTAATTGGATCAGTTTTTATCAGCTGGCGAAATAATACTGAAAATAATTCCACGACAATGCTAATAGTAGGCGGCCGAATCATACCACTTAGTTCTGGGTTAAATAGACCACTGGTTTGTATAAATCTTTGCACCTAAAAAAGTATTATTAAATGCTTTAAAAATAATGTTTAGCTATAACAATAAGTAAAGACGGGCGCGAATAATCCCATCTCGAAAAGCAGAGACAAGCAGCAATAATACCCCCCATGTTTTACATAATTACATAAAAACATCGGTTAAATAAACCGATGCGAGTTAGCGCTGCCTAGCGGGACTCCTATAATTAAGACGAATGTCTTTACAGGTGATTCCCTCTTAACATTTTTTACTTATTTCTATAACTTGAAGAAATAGTCCATACTTAAAGTGGAGTGGAAATTTAGAAGGTAAGAAATAAGAACACGAAGTCTTCCTCCGCTGTTATATATACTACGTTTTCATGAGGATTCAGTTCGATTTGAATCCGAATTGAACACATGAAAACAGGTATTTTTACAATATTGAGTTCGTTTTCAGTTCAAGGTCGATTCACCAATTTTTAGGATCGTATCGGGATCGTACCGAAATTTTTAATCATGAAAACGGTTCGAGATCGGAACGGAATATGATTTTCATAACCTACAAATAATTCTTATGTTATGTTTAGTTTTGGCGGTTCTTTTATAAACGTTGTAAAAATGACCGACCAAAAAAGCAATAGAAACAAAATCTAAAAGCAAAAACATAGACAAGTACGAAAAAAGAGCGGTTATAACCACAGGTTTGACGCATGACAGCATTGACAGCTGACAAATGTCGAAAATTTAAATCCGAATTGAAATCGATTTCAATTCGATTTGAAAATTGCAATGAAAACGCCTTGGAATGTAATAGGGTAAAAAAAAATTCAAATCGAACTCATGAAAACGTAGTACTTATTTCTATAAGTTTGTTAGATGTGCTGGTATGCTCAAGAGTGTCTAACAACGACACAGATGGCGTTCCGCGCCACATCTTACCAGTGTGTCCCACCAAGTGCTGCATAAGCAGCTTTGAGTTCTCCTTTCTTTCGTCGGATCCTAGCTGACCTAGCTCTACTGAGACTACTGATGAGCCATGATATGGCGAAGCGCGTCTAGGGATGGATCTGACGAAACGAAAGGAAATTATTCTTCTGTTTTACATAAATGTTGAAATTAACGACCAGCACCTAAATTATAATATGAGAAGACTCCGTCGAAAAAAATATTACTATTATACGTATTATAACTGGCCATTATATTCAATTACATTTGTTTTGACTTTGCTGGTTATGGCTAACTAGAAAAATAAAAACTATAGTTTTTTTCACGAATATTTAAATAAAAATCGAAATATTGGCGAAACTAGTAAATTTAGGTATAGGTATGACTTAACAATAATAAAAGATACTAACAATATCTATCAGACAAGCATAATAAATTTAGGGTGTTTCATTTGAAAAAACAGAGTTATTGTATTTTAAAATTTTGTACTTATATTTGGAGGTCAGCAGAAAACACCCTGTACAAAATTTTTAAGATAGTTTTTCTATCCCCAAACTTAAGAGCTTAAGAGAAATTTTCAATTTTTGATACTCTTATTGAGAAATACAGGTAATTTTTTACTATAATGTTTTTTCCAAAATTTTAAGAATATTTCATTTTATTTGGCAACGTTGCAAAAAATTAAAAAACTAAATATGGCGTCATATAGATAATTTTGTAAGGAAACAACAAATGCTAAAATATATAGGGTGTTCCATTTAAAAAAATGTATCTTTTTATTGTCCTACTTTCCTGGACCATCCTGTATATTTAAAAATAATTTTAGAACATATATTTTTTTATGTCTCATAACTTTTATAAAAACTTTTTTTTTATATCTTTAATAGTAGAGACGGTATATTACTTTGTCAGACAAATGGGCCACCCTGTATATGAACAAGTAAGCAACATAATTATAAACATTAAATATATCCATTTAAAACCACGATAAGTAAAATACAAATACAAACATATTATGTCAATGTTATGTTTATGAATGTTTTCAGGATAGACTCTGCGAAAAGACCAATTTAAGTATATGTATTTTAAATCAAACGAGTCATTAAATATAGATATTAAAAACCAATAAAAAAAACTTACTTTCGAATACTGGTCTGCTACCCATTTCTTATCACTCAGCAACTTTTGCATAGACTTTTTCTCAAGTGGAGACCTATTTTTTGTTAGGGATACCTAAAAGGGGAATTCTTATAGTTCTTAATTTTTTATTTTTTTTTAATTAACTTTCTAGCAACAAGACTATAAAAACCGGCTTAACAGTCAAACCGAAGGTAAGTAGTATTGGGTAAAGAAAAAAGATAAGAATGTGCAATAGCGCATCAAAAGGTAAAAAACAGTATTTTTTAAAAACCTACAAATTTGTAAAAAAAGTGAAGGATATATTCCAGCTACCTGACTTAGAAGCTTAAAACCGCCCTATACATAAATGTTCATTAAAAAACAAACTTTGCTTTGGACTTTGGCGATACTGTATTTATATATATTTTATATATTTAACAAATTATTGTGAAATGGTATTTTATTACCGTTTATTCAATTATTCTTTATAAACTTTTCCTGAATCTCTAAGCACAGAGTTATTTGTCACACTAATAGGACAGCCCATATTTCAATAATAAGTTCTTACCCTAGATCCAAAGCTACTAACAGAACCACTCCTTTTATAGCTAGAAAAAGTAGAAGGAGTAATATTTTTCTGTATTCTATACTTCTGATCTGACCTATAAGCTGAAGTAGTAGGTGTTTCCAGTTTATGAGCTAAAGGAGTATGACCATCAAGACTTGGGTCTCTGCTATTGCTAAAATGAGTTTAAAATAAAGAAAGTTCAACACTCGACTTAAAACTAAATAAGCACACTTACCGCAAAGTCGATTTGGCTCTTTTCAAAGTTGGTTTAGAAGAATCTCTTCTAACATTGTAAGGCATGGGTATATTTGATAAAGATCTTGATCTCCTCATTTTTACTTTTTTGTTTAAAGTGAGACTCCAGATTAACAGTTTTCACAACTAAAAAAAAAATAAGTACTAGTAAATTTTGCAAAAGACACACATAACTTGTCTTCATAAAATTTGGAATAAAATGATCTTGGATTTTTAAAAAAATATATATATTGTGCAGCTTATAACATAAGGTAGCAATATTTTTACTTAGGTATATCATTTCAGCAAGCTTTATATGCAGTTGCAGTTTAGCAAGGCTATAATTTTAAGATGATAATCAAAACAATAATTTATATTTAAAAAAGCAATGCCACAAACTGTGCAGTCCTAAATGTATTAGCCAGATAGTCAAAAACATACTAAAAAAATAGGTCACTAATGATATATTACCATGGATCAATTTTACTTATGCATAATAATTACAACCACCAATATGTGTATTTTAGTGTATTAATACTTTTCCAAATTATTTGAAAAACTTTTTTCTACCAATTGCTGATATATTGTCCAGTTAGCTTTCCTTGTGTTGTATTTGTTTTGCATATCTGACTTTATTTGGTTTCCCACTGACTCCCCTTGAAATCTGCATATCACCGGGAGGTGGTCACTTTTGCCTGTTTCTGTCAAAACTTCAAATTCTATTCTTGCTGCTATTCTGGGGGATGAAAGGACCCAGTCCGAAGCGCTTTTTTGGATTCCTGGGGCTGTTATTTGGGTAGGAGATCCATCATTCAAGAAAATGTACCCACTTATATCTAAAAAGTCCTCCAGGTTAGTACCATTTCTGTTGGATATGTCCAATCCCCATGCCAGGTCCTGAGCGTTTAAGTCTCCTAGTATAATGACTGGTTTTTTATATTTGTCTTCTATTTTCTGTGTGATATTGTAAAGCTTGGCTGCAATTTCTTAGAAAAGAGTTTGCACTGTTGTGCAAGTTAAGTTGTACTCCCACCTTATTATAACCTTTCTTTTTAATATCTACAATCTCTCTTATACCCATTGTGTGCAGGATTTTGCTTAGGTCTGAATGATGGAGGCCAGCTACGTTCTTGCTAGTCAACTCAACGATCACAAGGTAGGGTTTTTCATCTCTAGACTCATATTCCACTTTTCTACTTTTGGCTAGTCATAATTGTTTGCCAATTGATGTTATTTCTTCCTTAATTGGGTCTGATAGTTTTTGCTCGGCTAGTAGTTTTTGAATTTCTTCTATTGCTGAAGGTATCTGATCGTTATCTAGTGGGGAAAGTTGGTGTAATGAAGAGGCTAATTGTGTTATAAATGGGTTTAGAAGTGAAAGGGCGACTTGTTTTGGATTTTCATTACTAATGGGATCTAGCCAGGAAGTGTCACCCAGGGGGCATGTTGGTACCCGACTCTCAGAATGGGAGCCGGGTTGGCTACTTATTGGGAAAATTCTAAAAGCGTTAGCAGAAAATGTATTGATCAATTTTGTCTATTTTAAGTCTTACCAGAGCCCGATGACTCAAAAATTTGTAGATTTTTCTGTTTATTCTTCAGGAGCCCACTTTCGCGACCAGCACGTTCGTTGAGAGCTCACCAAAATAAAAACACATAAAAAACTTATTCGAATTTCAAAAACTCAAGGGACGTTAAAAATTTCAATTTTGACAGTTACTTTGCTCCACGCTCCACCTTTCTTTTGTACTCTGTCTGTATGACGATACGACGACCTATTATTCCTTTGTGTCTTATGATGGCTTCTTTTTTTTTAAATGTGGCATTAGGCCATTAAGAGGGGAATAAATTAGCAAGTTTTCTTAGAAACGACAAGGGGCCATTAGTAATCCAAATCAAGACAAATTGCCTAAAGAGTACGTATCTATAAAAGATCTCTACGGACCTTGGTATCTATAAGCAAGTTCGGTTTTTATCTCTTAGATGAGACGAGAGCAATGAAATTTTTAGATCATGTGATCACAGAGGATTCAGACGACTTCGTATCATATCATAATATTTGTAAAGTGCAATAAAAAAATAATCTTGGCGAATTTCACGAAAGGTGTTATATTCATTTATCACAATAAACAAAGCCAATGGTTAGATTTTAAATATTCCCGCCTTTCGGAAATTTCAATTTTAAAACTGTTGTGAAATTCTCCGACAAAAAATATGTAAAACCTATTTGCTCGTCGGTATGACAAACGAACGACATTCAGATTTATTTTTGTCCTCTGACTAAAACATTAAAAACGAACGGGCGCGAAGTAATCTGGCAAATCTGATAGTAAAACCGAAAACGCTTTTGCTTGGCTAACTTGTAATAGGAACAAGAGTTGATTTTGTAAAAGGAACGCTCAATTCAGCCGTTATTTTGGCTATGCTCATTAGCAAGTAAAAGGAACTCAAGTACTGCCGCGGTAATTTTTAATCTAAGGTAGTCAGACGATTTCCTTCTTACTAATAACCCTCTTTTTGCTCTGTGTACGAATATCGTTTAAAATGGATTGCTATCTCTTTCTATTAAAAAGTCAAAGTCCAAGGGTCATCGATAAAAAATCGAAAATCGAGTAGTTTCTGGAACATCACCGAATTTGTGACAAGGAAGGGTACGGGTACCGGCATTCGAAGTTTTTATACACGTTTCTTAAAATAAATAGTCAAAAGTTTCTACAGCAAGGTAAATTGTTAATTATTTATTATAACATTAATTATTCTACCAGAATTTGCTTTGAAAAACTAAAACTCTCACGTAACATCGTTTTATCGGCAGTATGCCATGTGCGTTCATAATCGTATCTCCGAAGAAAAGGCAATAGGGTTTTTATAAAAGAAATTTGGACGAATATTCAATTCCTTTACTTAAGATCAGATAGAAATTACACGCCTTTAAGTTAAAACATTAAATTAGTTTACTTAAAGAAGTCTTTATTAACCTCAATTTTATCAAGTTATCAGTGAGTTCAAATTTTTCACATTTATGTCATTGTGACGTAAACTTTAAAATCGTTTTCGAAGGTATTTACTTCTTAAAAAACTCCGAAATATCTTTTAAATTGTTACAGATCTAAAACCTGTATTATTTTCTAGATGTACAGAGTACCAAATGCAATGCGCTCCCTCGCCTTACGCAAGGTCCATCAAATCCACCAGGCTCAAAGATGGTATGCCAAAGATGTGAGGTTTGGACCTGAAGTTAGGGCTCTCATGCTTCAAGGGGTGGATATCCTAGCTGATGCAGTGGCTGTTACAATGGGACCCAAGGTAAAAATTATACTTTTATGACAAATTTTGCAAATTAATTTCAGAAATGTCACTTTAACCCCACTTATCAATCAACTTGGGTGTTAATTTTATGGGGCCTAATTTTATAATAAATTTAGAAGACCTTAAAATGTTGAAGATTTAGATTGATTCTGTAATGAAATTTTGTTTGCCATAAAGTTACAGTGGTGGGTGAAAGGGGGTTGGCAGTACTTAACCTTTAAAGGCTTTGGTTTAAAAAGTTTTCCCAGACTACCTAGTGTGAAACTGCTAAATCTTGTGCATATATTTAAATAAGTGTATAGTTGTCTGTATTAAACTGAACTGTTTAGCGCCGTGCTGACCAAGTTATTAAAATTGAAAAGAGTTTTACCTATGGGAATTTCAGAACCTCTTGATTACATGTTTATCTCTCTACCAATTACACTACGAAGAAGTTCTGGGTTCAATTCCCAAAACTTTTTCAATTTTAAAAACTTTGCACACAGCTAAACAGTTTTAATTCACATATTTGAGTATTCTGGTACAAAATAAATGCATAGAACTGTCAAAAAAGTAAATGTTACGAAACAAAAGTAAATACATAATATATAGACACTAATTTTTTGTATTTTGAAGGCATCAATTATAAATTTTAAGGCAGTGATTTAAAAAAGAAAGCATAGAATGTAACAAGTTGCCTTGTGTAAGTAAATTTTCATATAATTAGACTTAGACTATGGACCAGTATCAAGTACTACAAACACTTGAAACTGTAAGTACCACGTTTGTCCCAACTGAAAACTCGGGCACTACTGATGATTGTGCTTTGATCCGTGAGAGTTACATTTGCAGTCAGGTCAGAATTCCCCCATTTTTTACCTTTCCTCCCCCTATGTACAGGGTGTTCCAAATTCGATGGAAATGTCATTTTTAATCAGCTGATGCAAGTTTTCCCATTTAAAACAACCATTTAGTTACACTTGCAACTTGCCCCTAATGTAAAAAAGTTTTACATTTTAAGAGAATTTCTTAACAGAAAGCTTATCATTCTGGTCTATAAGGCGCTTGTTGAACCCCTTCTAAAATATGGTATACTGGTCTGGGGAGGAATGTACAACTGTAGTCTTGAGCAATTTCGAATTGTGCAAAATTCCATAGTAAAAATTAGTCTTAAGAAACCTAAGCTTTTTCCTACAAATCAATTTTATTCCAGAGAACTCTGTAACATGAGAACTTTGTATATTGTCACGGTATGTCAATTTTTGCACTTTAACAATGATTTCAAAAGATCGCAGTTGTCACATGATCATCAGACCAGAGGAAACACAAATAAACTAATAAATATTTATAAAACTAGAACAACAATGATGCAACACTTTGTAACATACTATGGTCCAAAACTATATAACTTAATACCAAAAAATATGAGAACCTTAACTGACAAAAGGCAATTCAAAAAACAACTGAACAACTATATTTTTAATAATATTGTTAGCTTTCTACAATTGTTTTAGTTCTTTTTCTACTTTCCTTCGGTTCTTGCACTAAAAAGTGATACTAGATATTAGAAATGTATTACTTTTTCTCTGAATGTGCATACTGTTAAATACATTACATAAATACCTATATTTAATGTAAATTAAGCACATACAGGTGTTTCACACCTAGGTGTTATAAATTACTTGGATATCTTATATTCCATTTGTGTTAATTTTAGAATGAACATACTATGTTTTTATGTAAAATGTTTTTGTTTATAAATAAATAAATAAATAAATGTTACTGCGTTTGGTTTTGAGAAAATCGAGTAGAACGAGCAGATGTAGATAAAATGTCACGTGATATTCGAGCTAAACGAGCGCGTTGCGTTTACAGAACCCATGTTAGAGTCCAAATACCCAACCCTGAGCAAATGCAGATAAATAAATAAAATAAATAGTCTCATCTAATTTATTATTTAAATTATGTCTGATTTTTCCATATACTGGGTAACAATGAAGATACTTCTGGTCCTTATAAAATAAAACATTATTATGAAATTTTGGTAGGTTATATGGTTACACTGTGGGCACCTTCTCACTATTCAAACATCTGAGTGTCACTTTCGGTTTAACCGGATGTGCACACAACGTTGTTATTATTTATTATTATTATTTTTATATAGTATATTATTTAGATGTAGATTTGCTTGATGATATAATTTTTCGCCGAAACGTTTAATAACGTAAGAAGTGTGATGCATAACTATCTTTAGAATAACAAGCTCTTCAGAAACTCGAAGTTAAACATCCAGGTCCGTGTATAAAAAAATTATGTTGATAATGGCCTCAAAATATTGAATCGTCGAATTAAAAAACTGATAATGCAATTTTGTAGAGAAGCAATGGCATTGAAAAAGTGCAATTTATTTCATAATTTCTCTTTAAATTTAGCCAGGAAATAAAAAAATTCCAATTTCGCCTTTTTCCAGATATTTCCAGATGTACTAGGAATTTTCTCTTATTATTTTCAAGATCTCAATGGTCACTTTTGTACTTGAGACAATCTACAGAATGAGGAAACGATAAAGTTCTTTTTCGCCTTTATCTTAAGAATTAGATAAAAATTCTAAATACAAAAGTTGTAGACCATTGAGGTGCACATTTTAAAATTATTTTGGTTTATACAGGGCGGCTTAAAAAAGTGAGGCTATACAAAGTTACATTTTTTTTAAATGGAACACCCCATATATTGTATTATTTCTGATTCCCTACAAAATTCTACATTTATTTTGTAAATGTCTTAATATCTAAACCGGAAGTTGTAACTTAGATAGACAATAAAAATTTGAGATAGAGAGGTGAAAACCATTTTCTCTAAGATGAACCGTTCCAATGTTACAGCCTGTCAAAGTCTGAAAATCCCATCTTTTAAACGTCAATATCTCAAAAACTATTGTATTTAAACATGACATTTACAAAATAAGCGTAGAACTTTGTGGGGAATCAGAAAATAATACAATATATAGGGTGTTCCCTTTAAAAAACCCCAACTCGCCACGTTTTTTTGGGCCACCCTGTATACTCCAGCATAATTTTAAAATGTGCACCGCAATGGTCTCTACAACTTTTATATTACAAATTTTTATCTAATCTTAAGATAAAGGAGAAAGTGAATTTTACTCTATCGTTGACTTACCTACTTAATACTCCTACGTGGTACTGGTATTTATATTTTGCTGATACTTACAACACCTCGGCAACCTACTCTATCATAATTATGCAAAAAGAATCATCAAAATTGATATAGCTAAAACAAATTAAGTGCGGACAAAAGAAAAAACAGTACAAGTTTATTTTTGAAATCATAAAAAATGATGCAGATTCATATAACATTAGAGTCTTTAAGTTTTCTTTTTTCATTACCAGGGCCGTAATGTCATCATTGAGCAATCCTGGGGCTCCCCAAAAATTACTAAAGATGGTGTAACAGTGGCCAAAGGAGTAGAATTGAAAGACAAATTCCAAAACATTGGCGCCAGGTTGGTGCAGGATGTTGCTAACAATACAAACGAAGAAGCCGGTGATGGAACTACAACCGCAACCGTTTTAGCCCGATCAATTGCCAAAGAAGGTTTTGATAACCTTGGCAAAGGTGCTAACCCGGTCGAAATTCGCAAGGGCATCATGATGGCTGTTGAAAAAATCACAGAAACTTTAAAAACCCTCTCGAAACCCGTCACTACCCCCGAGGAAATTTGTCAAGTGGCTACTATTTCAGCCAATGGAGACACCTCTGTAGGAAATCTCATTGCCGACGCTATGAAGAGGGTTGGTAAAGAGGGAGTTATCACTGTTAAAGATGGAAAGACCTTAAAAGACGAATTAGAAGTTATTGAAGGAATGAAATTTGACAGAGGTTACATTTCTCCTTATTTTGTTAACACTACAAAGGGCGCCAAAGTTGAATATCAGGATGCCCTGATTTTGTTTAGCGAGAAGAAGATTTCTTCGGTTCAGAGCATTGTTCCCGCTTTGGAATTGGCAAACGCCCAGAGGAAGCCTCTTATCATTATTGCTGAAGATGTTGATGGCGAAGCCTTAACCACTTTGGTTGTGAACAGGTTAGTTAACATTGTTGCTTAGAAATGTACACAAAAAAATCTTGCATGATATGAATAATACATACTTTACAGCTAAGATAAATAATATGGCTTTGGTTTTATATTTAAACCACTTTAGTGAATACAGCCTTATATTTTGTGAATGTTGTTACTTTTGCTTAGGAAACTTAATATTAGGAACATTCCAAAATTAATTTAAAAAAATATTACGGAAAATTGCCTGTAAAAATACGCCCTGTAAAAATTAAATTAGTTTGCTGGTTTCCCGAGGTATTCAAGAAATTGTATGTTTGTCTCTGCAGCACAAATATGTTTTTAAAGGAATTATCATATTTTTTGATATTTTCTGTAAATTTGTGCAAGACCAATGGGAGGTTAATTAACCTTAAATATAAGATATATTTAATGGTCAGTCCCCTCCCTACAATCTTAACAGGTTAGCTTAAATCAAAATAGACCACTGTCCCTTATGAGACAACGAGCCCTTTAACTGGTGACCATGGAAAAATTAGGCTCATTTCTGGACAAGTGGAACTTACAGTAGAGTTATTGTGACAAAGCACCAGAGTTGCCTCGCCTAAACCTGCATATACAACAGAGTAAATCCGGTAACTAGAGGGGTTTATAAACTCCTCTACTCTGTTGTATATGCAGGTTTAGGCGAGGCAACTCTGGTGCTTTTTCACAATAACTGTATACAGGGTGTCCTGGAAATGACTGTACAACGCTGCACCACAAATTCCTTAACCAAAAAGAAGGCGATCTAGGGAAACTTACCTATATGCAATGTTGCTTCGTTTTGCCGCTACAAGGCGCTAAAGTTTTTCAAATTAATATTGTTTTTTCGGAATAATTTCTAAACGCCTTTATCGATTTTCACTAATTTTGGAACTAAGAATGAACTCTATTAATAGCGCGTTTTGACCTATGCGCCATCTTTTTTTAATACCTGCAAATTTAAAAATTACGATGCAAAACATGTAAAAGTTTCGAACAATTGTTATAAAAATCAAACTACTTGGTAGTGATTTAGAATTTAAAAAATTTTCATGTTTTCTCGTTCTGAATAAACAGCAATGAAGAATTACAAGGTATGGTAAATAATTTTTTTCTAGAGAAACTGCATGTCTGGCTAAATTTTTACAACAGACAAAAAAGTTTCAACGTGAAGTCAGCTAGTGTAAGAGAAATAATGTAAGTCATTTATACGGAGGGTAACAAAAAGAGGAACTTTTAATTACCAATCATTTTTAAATTTGCAGGTATTAAAAAAAGATGGCGCATAGGTCAAAACGCGCTATTAATAGAGGTCATTGTTAGTTCCAAAATTAGTGGAAATCGATAAAGGCGGCGTTTAGAAATTATTCCGAAAAAACAATATTAATTTTAAAACTTAAGCGCCCTGTAGCGGCAAAACAAAGCAACATTGCATATTATGTAAGTTTGCCTAAATCGCCTTATTTTTGGTTAAGAAATTTGTGGTGAGGTGTTGTACAGTCATTTCAAGGACACCCTGTATATTATTAGATTACGATTATGAGTTTAACAAGGACTAATATTAAATGAATACTGTTTCTAACTTAAATTATCTGTTTTTATTATAGACTTCGTATCGGTCTTCAAGTAGCTGCAGTAAAGGCCCCAGGTTTTGGCGACAATCGAAAATCTACTCTTCAAGACATGGCCATCTCTAGCGGCGGTATTGTTTTTGGTGATGATGCAGATATCGTCAAGATCGAAGACGTCAAAGCCTCTGACCTCGGTCAGGTGGGAGAAATTGTCATTACCAAAGATGATACTTTGGTTTTGAGAGGTAAGCTCATCTAATACTCAAACTCAAATATACTATATTGTCATAAAATTATTCACAATCCTATTGACAAAGCCAGAAAATGATTTAAATAGTATGTTAGCATATTAATGAAATGCCTAACTCAATTTTTATAGGAGCAGGACTCTGTTTATGTATATAGTTTTACCAACTTACACATTTTTAACCTCTTTTATCACACTTTTAAGTTTAAAAGCTGCCAGCGAGAGATGGATATACAATGTAGTCATGGGATGGTCACTGATTAAAATTTGTATTTAAAAATTAATTTCCTTTTGTAGGCAAAGGTAAAAAAGAAGACATCGATCGTCGGGCTGAACAAATTAGAGATCAAATTGATACCACCACATCCGAATATGAAAAAGAAAAACTTCAAGAGCGATTGGCTCGCCTTGCATCAGGTGTAGCTGTATTAAAAGTAGGAGGTAGCAGTGAGGTTGAGGTAAGAATCTGCTATATTGCTATATAAACAATTTTTTAGATTAAAAACCTATAATTCAACTGATTATACAACTTCTAAAGCTTTGTTTCTGGACTTATTGTGATTTCATTGTAATAATAATAATAATAATACGTTTATTGTCATAAAAATTCAAAAGGTTGAACATCGACAACGTCAGGCCTTAAGCTAAAAGGTTAAAGTTACAATAAATATAAAATGTCCATAATTACAAACGCAAATAAATATATAAATAAATCAGTACATTACACATATTACAAGTAGTATTCATACAGCTACAACATTAGATGCCAACGACACAGAAACACAATGCTAAAAAAAGTGAGCTTTACCCACCGTTTAGATACTCGTTAATTGAGTAATATTCATTTTCAATTAGGAATCTTTTAAGAAGAGTCTTGAATTTTGCATCACTTTGCATCCGTTTCACATTTGGAGGCAGGGCATTATAAACCTTTATACATCCAATAAGTGGACTCTTATCATAAAGCGCTGTGTGGTGAATGGGAACACTAAGATCATGTCTACCACGCGTTATCATAGCATTGTACAAATCGCCATTTTTTAAAAACATATGCAAATTCTTTCTAGTAAATTGAGCAGCATTAAAAATATATAGAGAGGGCACAGTCATAATGTTTAGATGTCTAAACTTACCTCTACAACTTTGTGGCCTTGTGATGGCCAATTTTTGACAGCATTTTGTCCTAAAGTAATTTTCCAACGACGATCAAGGTAGATAGATAAATCATTTTGTTCATAAACGTACTTTTGCACCGCCTCAGCAACTGTTTATGGAGGACATTCTATTGTAAAACATGTCTATGAACACCTATTTATAATTTGAAGAAGTAGTCCATACTTGAAATGAATTGGTAAGTTAAATGGGGAGAAATAATATTCTAAGTCAACCTTCCCTAGGATATATTTCAAAGAAAATGTTTATCTATACTCTTTACATGTTTCGAACGTATAAACATTCATCTTCAGGAGAACAATTAATATTAAAAGTTACGAGGTAAAGACCCTTATGTGGAAATGATAATGAAAATGAAGAGACTTTGGGGGTGAAGCATATTGTTGAAGGATAATCTTGTTATACGGTGTAAGAAGGAGAAGTTATATTTGGTTTTTATATTTTATTGTACTCTACGTGTTTCGAACGTATAAACGTTCATCTTCAGGAAAAGTATAGCTTATGTTGGAATACATATTAGGAAATCGTGAGTGACACCCTCATAGAGCTTTTGAGGAAGTTAATTTATTAAAGAAAAGTAATGAAAAACTTTAATAGAAGTAGGGGGGAAAACATACTACCAAGTTCTATAGATAAATATGGGAGGATGGTTGATAAAGGGTATTTTAAAGTGACGAAATGAGAAACATTAGGTGAAAATGATATTGAAACTTAATTGAAACAATAATATACTTTACCACTGAAGTTGCTGTTCAGTTTTAATATTAGTCTCACCTAACGTTTCTCATTTCGTCTCTTTAAAATACCCTTTATCAACTATCCTCCCATATTTATCTATAGAACTTGGTAATGTTTTCTCCCCTACTTCTATTGAAGTTTTCTTCATCACTTTTCTTTAATAAATTAACTTCCTCAAAAGCTCTATGAGGGTGTCACTCACAATTTCCTAATATGTATTCCAACATAAGCTATATTTCTCCTGAACATGAACGTTTATACGTTCAAAACTTGTAGAGTACAATAAAATAAAGGTTTCTTATTAAATATATCTTAGTGAAGGTTGACTTAGAGTATTATTTCTCCCCATTTGACTTATTTATAAAATGAAAATCCTGGAACTGAAAAAGAACCTGAAATTTTGACAAAGCTGTTTTATTTAAAAAAAAAGTGTTATGTTTATGTTTGATTTCAAATAATTAAAATTTAAAAAAAATATGATTTTATTAGTAAACTAACACTCGCATTGAAGATATGATATTTATGGTTTGTATTGATTTTTCCTTTTAATTAGTTGCGCAGTTATGTCTTTAGTGTAACTGTGTTTTGGAATAGAAGGTATAATAAGTAATTGTGATGCAATAGGTGTATAATAGCTTTTTCGACTACATCTAAAGAAACACAATGTACAGTTTTTCTACTAAAGTTGGCATTTGTCACTTCTTGCGTCAACTAGCATTTATAGTATATCCAAACCTAACTGGAATGCAGAAAAAATTAATATCCCTGTGGTTAACGTCAAAGACTCGCTAGCAGGTGCCGGTATGTTGGAAATCCTTCAATATTAGGTTTACAGCTAAGACCGTGTTTTTTTTCACAAACGCAACAAAAAAACGCTTCTCTAATCAAGTATAGGGTGTTCAGAAAGTTCTGCAGTCATAAGTGGCTTAATCAAACGTCATATGGGTTCGTTATACCCATTTGATCCCTAATTAGACCACATGACTAATATACAATATATTCGTCACGAAGTAACTAAATATTGTAATTTCATTAAATAAAGATACAGAAGCAAAAAAATAGATATATAAAAACAAAAAGTAACCTCTATCTGAAAGTATTCACCTGAAGACGACTGGAAATATTTATCAGTTGAAATGTTTGATTCAAAACCAATAAGGACAATGCAAGTACAAAACTCTTCTGCCGTTCAAAAAAGTAACCTTCTCATCATTTGACTATGACCTTGACTTGCAACGTTGAACTGTGAGGCATCGAATGAATCTTGGTTCGAATCAAGCGGAGAGACCAACGACTTTGAGCGAACCGAACTAAAATCGAATCGTTGCGCCGTGTGGACGCTACCCGCTACGCTACACTATTCCAAAAAGTAAGAAGATAAACGTAACAGGGTTGCAAAATACTAGATGTTTGATCTGTTTTAATATGCTGTTTATTATTATAGTGAGATTAGCTCAGACCAATTACCCTGTCCTAGACAAAACTATTTACATTTAGCCATGAGAACGTCCGATGTTCATAGAATAAGAATTTATGCACTGTAGTAATAAAATATTGTGATCGCAACACTCAACACTACGTTACCGACCTGCACTAAATATACAGGGTGTTATGGAATTGCCTTAGTATATGTGAATCCGGAAATCCTGATACGATAATCTTCGAAGAAAAAATATTTTTAAATATCGCTTTGCTTTAATAAGTGAGAAAATTCACCTTTTGTGTTTTTGACTCCGGTATTTTAGGAGTTGTTGCTCCGACGCCCTCACTGCCTTACCCACGTGCGTTTGTTTTGATTTTGAACTATCAAACTAAAAGGTCAGTGACTTTTCAATGTTGCATGACTGACCTACTAAAAAAGAGTTCACTGACTTTATGTTATTAGGTATATTCAAACTTTTTAGAAATTAAAATTAAACATACCTCAGCAAAAATCCTTAAAACCATAATAAAATAAACAAATTCTTTTAAATTGAATCTGCGATTCATACTTTGAAAATTAACCCACTTCACAACAAAAACAACACGTTATTTAAGCAAGTCCACTTTAAAAATTTTTTGTTAATCTATTTACTTCATATGGGGTTCTTACGCATATGTACACTTGTTTTTGTTCATATTTCTCTTATTTTCTGAAATAAAACCGACAAAAACCTTTCGGTATTCCCCCAACGCAAACACGTTTAAGCTGTCAATTACCTACAGTTACAAAGTACGCCGCTAGCGATGGCGCTGACTTAGTGATGGGCGATGTGTATCGATGCTTTTCTAAACATCGGTGTTTTGTTACCGATGTTCGATATTTTTCCGTCGATAATAAGGGTCACAAACAACGATGAAAGCATCGATGTTTAATCTTCGATGTTTGACACTGCATTTTAATATTTGACGCGACCTTTCTATTTAGAAATTACTTTGGTGAGGCGGAGTTTCAGCACGCGGACTGGTGGAACAAAACATCGGTGAACTTCGCTCATCACTAATTTAATTTGCAGTTATGGTCAAAAGCATTGAGTCACTTAGCAATGCACTAAGAATGTCATCTCACAATAACATTTATTTTTTTATATACAAAATATATATTTTATTTTATCTTTACAGGTAAATGAGAAGAAAGACAGAGTAACTGATGCTCTGAATGCTACCCGCGCCGCAGTTGAAGAGGGTATCGTACCCGGGGGTGGTACGGCTTTATTAAGATGTTCTTCTAGTTTGGACTCGATCCACGCTCAAAACAAAGATCAAGAAATCGGTAAGTTATCTTCTTTATTTACTTTTCTAGTAGTACCTTAAAAAATGTTTTTTATACTTATGTACCTAACCAGCAATTTAGAGTGTGATCGGCAGGCATTATTTACTCACAATTAAAATTGCCTCCTGCTAGTACTATGGTCAAAGTTGCGCTAGTTGTTTTCTTAATTAAAATCCTTATACAACTCTACATAATTTTCTTTTTTTTTTCAGGTATTGAAATTGTGAAAAGAGCTTTGAAAATTCCATGCATGACAATTGCTAAGAATGCTGGTGTAGATGGCGCTACTGTTGTGGCTAAAGTAGAACAACAAACTGGAGACTATGGTTATGATGCTCTCAATAACGAATACGTTAATATGTTTGAAAGAGGCATTATCGACCCAACCAAAGTAAGTTTAAGTTGCCAAGTTTATTTTAAAAGCAACGAAATAATATGATTATAGTATTCCTTCTACCAAGTCCTGCAATTATGTCATCAGTCTAATTGTGGTTTGTAATAGAAGGTATAAAAAGTCTTGTGATGCAATAGGTGTATGTTAGCTCTCTCTGATACATCTAAAGAAACACAAGATACATTATTTCGCTGTTATTTATTTAGTTCGTTTATTTGTCCAATTAAATTGGCTCTATGTACCGCGTGACCAAATAAGAATGGACGCCGGCCATATCTCTAGAACCATTTATCACAATATTTTAAAAGTAAAAGCTTCATTACAAAATCAACTAAGAGAAATTGCAGGAAATTATTTTAAAGTTCCTAAATTTACCGTTCGAGGGTGTTTAACATATGACGAGAAGATGATAGGATTTTTATCTATAATATGCCAAGTAAAGTTATGTCAAAAATTAAGTGTTTTATTCTTTGAAATATATGGTTTTTGATTTTGAAAATCATAAATACTGGATTCACATAATTATTTCATATATTAAAGTTTTCTTATTAAATTTTACTCCTATCATTTCCTTTTCTTAAACCTTGTGGTGAATCCAACAATTTTTACTAAACATCTTCATAATAGTGTCGCTAACATTGTCATACAATACATTTTATTGAGTCTTTTTTTTTAAATTTGATTCACGTTGAGTGGCCTATTAGAAGATCTCGGAAACGAGTAAACTTATCTTTCTAAAAATTTGATATCTGATCAGCTGTGTGGCAACCTATTATAACAGGTCCGGACTTCTTATTTTTGTTGTTATAGGATCCTTTAATTAATAACAGACCTACCCTATTTTTTGTTTGTTATGATTATGTATTAGCAAGTTGTGACATGCATCCAGCCAGTAATTGGATGAACTGTATTTTTTTATTTGCTGGCCTCGCCAATAAGTAAGACCGAATTGCCTCGCACTTCAAGAAAACGTGCGATTTTGTAACGAAAATGTAACTACCGTCTGACATATTTGCGACTGTTTACGATTTTTTATAGCAGTCGTTTATAGCACTTTAATATTTGTTGTTGTAAAGTTTCATATTACGAGATATTAACATAGTTGTCAAAACGAGTAGGTAGACGAGTTTGGTAAAACATCGAGTGTAATAATATAAATTTACAATAAGAATATGTACAAATTTTAATTTCATTTATCTACTTGTCACACAATCGAAATGAGGAAGCAAACAGCCGATGACCCTGACAGTTCCAACAGCCAATTAAATTTGTTATTTTAATTTTTTGTCATGTTACATAAATCACCCAATCATATCAACATTTAACTGAAAATGACATTCCGTGTAATAGACTCCCTTACAAAACTCTTATTAGAACTGTAAATATTACTAAGCGAAAGTAGATAAAATCTATTACAGAATCAGTTTAAGTTGAAAACATCGCACAATTATTGTTTGTTTACTAAAATAATGGAGGTTAAGTGGTAGGTAGGTAGGTTTAGTAGTGAACTTCACCTCATTTGGTAGAAATATCTTGTAATAATATATTTACCTTTGTAATTTTTGTTATTACCAAATAAAGGCAATAATAATATATATATTTTTTTTAAAGGTTGTAAGGACAGCTCTTGTAGACGCTTCAGGTGTAGCTTCCCTCTTGACGACGGCTGAAGCAGTCATCACAGAAATTCCGAAAGAAGAATCACCTATGCCTGGTGGAGGTATGGGTGGGATGGGCGGAATGGGGGGAATGGGAGGAATGATGTAAATCCACCCGACCCGTGCAAAAGACATTAAACCAAATTATCGTCGTACTAAAAAGACTTAAGTGTGAATGGGATCTGTCAAAAAAATTGTTTTAAATCTTTTGGCAGGAAATTTTGTAGTGAAGAAACTGGGTAGGTGCGAACTTTCTTATATAGCACATGGATGGAGTGCGCGCATGCGTTGTTAACCAAATGAAATTGGTTTTCCATAGGTTATAAAATGAGACTGCAGTATAATGTGTAGCTGGAAGCTACAGAATAGATTTTTTTGAAAATCAATGTTGTGTCGATCTGAACTGCATTTAACAGTTTGTTTTGTAAATGTAGTTTCCCTTTTTTAAGATTTCTGATGTGTAAATTGTTATGAATATATTGTTATAATTTTTTAATAATGTGTTTTATTTTGCAGAAGCTTGATTTTTTTTTATTTTGTACTTGAAAAATTCATTATACAGTATACATAGACCCGTGCGTCATAACTAAAGACCGGATTTTAGGAGTGAAGTCTAGTGATGCATTCATTTAATTTTTTGATCAATATTTCTTATCCTTTTCGCTTTATTCAAAAAGGGGCCACATACCCATCCTTGAGTAGCAATTACCTACACAAATTTTTGATCATTTCAAATCTTATGACTTGTTTTGAAGAATTTTGAGTAAAAAACAAAAACCTTTTAAAAATTACATTTAAAAATAAATTCATTGTAACTCTGTCTAATCAGAATAGGTGAATTTCTCTGTTGAAAAATTGGTAAATAATTTACATTAATAAAAATCTCTGAATTATAAACAAATAAAAACATTTTTATTGCTTTTATTTTGGCATAATAAAACTAATGCTTTTTGTTTTAATTTTATTCCGTTCTTGTACTTCTTCCTACAGTTTTTGGCATTTTTTTATTTGTTGAATCTTCCAATTCCTTCGGTTTGTAAAAATGTGGAGCTACTTCTAATAACCATTTACTTTCTATTTCAATCACTTGCCTCATAAATTCTTTTGTTGTGAAAACTAGTTCGTGGTATAACACCCATCTGGGTAGTTCTTCAAACAGTGCACTATTAGGGTGAATTGTCACGGTCTAAAAAACAATTTTATTGAAATTAACACAAAAATTATAGTTAATATAATAATTTTAGATCCGTATTTAAAAAATGACTTGAAGGTGGTATCTAAAGACCGAAACGTCAAATTTGGACACTAATATCCTCGTTTTGTAGAAAAAACCAGCTATGAAAAATTGTTTTTCCCCAAGTCAAAAATTAAGGCCCTTATAATTTTATAATTAGAAACCAAAACTGAAAATTTCGTTTTTTTCGGAGATCTTTACAATTTTTTTTAACCAAGTTATTAAGTCCCAAAATACGTAATTTTGCCTCAATTTAACCATCGTATCTCTTACCCTTTTCGACACACGAATTTGTAGCACCCTGTATATCTTACCTGATTGTGTTTAACAGTCTTATAATTGCCTCCTTTCGAAAGTCGCGCTATGTGATAAAAGTACCCTGCTGTAATTGCCTTCCTGATATCTACTGTATCACTATTTGATACCATGTCAATTTCCACCCTTTGCATTAATCCGGCAAGTTGCTCTCGTACATCTCTTGCTCTTTTCATTGATCTGAAGTAAAAAATAATATTGAATAAAAAGTGAACGTCTCAATGTGTAATCACATACGAGAGTCAGAAAAAAGGTTTCTTGTGAATATGAGGGTTCATATTTTTCAGAATCGAAATAAAAAACTTTAAAAATCTGGAAATAAGATTCATTTGAAACAACCGTACTTGGTAATACCTGTACTGAATAAAGTTTTCATAACACCACTGTAAAGAATAATCAGTGTCCCTCCATTGATTATACACGTTCAACAAACTCAGATGGTCACCGCCTAAATCATTGAAATTTTTCCTAGCGGTATCAGCATGAATAATTTTGTCCTTTGGTCTGTAGAAAATTGCTCCATTCACTGACAACATGGCGGTTATACTAACAACTTCTTCTGAACATTTATATCTAAAAAAAAATTGGCTTAATAAACTAACATATCCGACTTTGTAATGAAAAATTGTAAATGTAAAATATGGTATGTAAATGAAAAAAATTCTAAAAAAGTAATAAAGAAGTACTTATAATAATTAAGAGAATATAAAACAATTAAATTATAATACAAATATAATTATCTATCTACAACTTGGCTTTTTATAATATAACCAAAGATTTGTTTTTTGTCTTGTTTCATGTATATACAGAGTGACCATTGAGGAGCTCGGGTCCAAAAATCTAATTGCAACATAATTTTTGGTCGAACATTTGGACACTTAATTTAAATCTTTAAATAATTTATTCTTGGCTTAGATTACAAAAGTCTTGTAGGAAGCGTTTAGTTTTAAAACTTTTCCTTCTAAAAGTCTTATTTTATATAGAGATTAAGGTTTCAGACGCATATCGTTTTAGTTATTAATTTTTGATGCAATTTTAAAGGAAAACGAGTAAAAAGAATCATATTTTATAGTATTTTTCCATTATATGCTTGTCTGTTCCTTCTTCCCTTTTTTAGAGCTATTTTAAATCAACAAAAATAACACCCAGTGCAATAAAATATTTTTACAACAAACCAAAAAACAATTAATTGAAACATTTTTTATGGAAAAGGTGTGATAATTTATACAAAAAAAAAATAGTGCGGGAAAAAACGAGAATGCTTTATTATGAATATACAAAATGGCAGTTAAGAAGGAGTATTTCAAAACCTAAGCATTTGCACCAAAAACTGCTGTTAGATAGATTTACGCTCCTAAAATACATGAATTCTGAAAAAATCATCAATTTTGGCGTGGTGAGCGATATTTACTTTATTTTAAATCATGAAAAACTGAGCCCAAAAAACGCTGGTCTTATGTTAAAATTTTGGATTGACACCAATATTCATATTTTTCAAAAATATATAATATTTTTTTTTAATAAAGAACCAGCTAGGAATATCAAAAAAAAAGTAAAAAACATTTACATACAAATTTAATCCAACCATGCAGAGGGGGAGAGGTAATAATTTAATTTTCGAAATGTGATAGTAGTCAATTTTAAACGACCTTTGGGCGTGGCCCAGAAAATTTTTCGCCTGCGGCGACATGTAGTCCCCCTCCCCCGAGCATATTTTCTGGCTACGGCACTGCCGAAATCATATAAGAACAAGTTTAAATTGTGGCAACTTGCACAATTTGGTGCTCAATCAAATGTCTTAAAAATTGAGAAAATTCATTTGTATTCAATACGCTAAGCGGAGAGACCGAAAAATCAGGTGCAGCTGACAATACCTGAACGTACGGCCTTCATATCATGTGGACAGAAGCCAAAATCCTCTATAATGAACCACACTGGAGGAAGTTTAAGGAAGCTGCTACCATACACCAGAACTCAGGTTGTTTTAGTAAGTCCTCAATAAATATAACCAATATCTGGAAACCTTGGTTAAGTACATGTAATCTTTAGCCACCTTTAATTTAGTATATAAATTATGAGCGATTTTTCGTCATCCACGCTATTTGTACTAAGCAAGAGCGCGAAATACGCAGTGCCGTCGGTACTGCTCTCCATCTGTACGCGAGTCTAGAGCGTCACTATCGATGACGTCACAAAGCCTACTTAGGCAGAAACGCGACCAATTTTAATTAGATTAGCCCGATTTCGAAGGTTCTCCAGTCGACCAGCACACAAAAGGAGCAATAGGTAGTCGCATAATGCGTAGTTGAACGCCTGGTTTATTTTTTCTCCGCTGTAACAAGCTCCCGGTGCAAGTGGGCCCCTGACCACATTAATCCAAGAGGTGGCGTCAGAGATATCGTTGGGAAAGAACTTTTCGTCCTGTAGTTGCATACATCGAGTAGCAAGTAAGCAACGTGAGCAATAATATACATTAAATTTAAAATCTATAGAAAAGCGCCGTTACAGTGGCAATGAAGTAGTGCAATTTATTTCATAATATTTCTTTAAATAAAAAAATTCTCGTTTTTCCAGATATCTCCAGAAGTATTAAAAAAACTTTTAATTTTTAAAAGTCATTTTATTGAGCACCAAATTATGCATTTCGTATGGTTTTCAAGATCCCAATATTATATATAAAATAGAGGTTTTGTAAGTGCCCTTAAGTTTGTTTTATTGAAATTCATGTTCAAACGGTCATAACGCAATTTTTTTACTATGGAAATATCTATTTCTGAATTTAAAACACATTCATTCCAAATATTAGCTGTTATTATTAGAAAGTATTATACGCATTCTAAATTTAAATTTGATTTTAATATATCGACAATAAAAGTAAGAATAAAATTGGTCCCAAAACAGTACCTTGAGGAACACCGCAAATTAAAGTCGTTTTTTACTACTAACTCAACCATAACGACTAGAAGTACAGAATAACCCTGAAATTTAAGAACAAGTCGAATGAACCAATTATTTATTAAATAATTTTTATTATACGAACTTTTCTGAAGCGAGTAACATTTTCGCCATCGTCGGATCAACTGGAAACTCCGCCATCCTCCTGCCCATCTTCGTCAATTCCCCATGGTGGTTTAACGCTCCCAACGCATACAACTGCTCTAAAGCTAACACCAGCGTTTCGTGAGGTGGAGGATCCAAGAAATCAAAGTGCACCAAGTCGTTGATACCTAGAAAGAAATTAGATGTTGTAGTTTTTGTGT
Organism: Polydrusus cervinus; assembly: GCA_935413205.1. Taxonomy (NCBI): domain Eukaryota; kingdom Metazoa; phylum Arthropoda; class Insecta; order Coleoptera; family Curculionidae; genus Polydrusus; species Polydrusus cervinus. The sequence continues at coordinate 79,424,921 of OW284511.1, forward strand.
TACATATTATGTAATTTTATAAACTCTCCCACGTTTTCCGTTTTGTCACCTAGTCAAATTGTAGTAAAATTGTGTAATTTAATATTTTGCAATATCATATACCAACTTTTTATAATCATTATTAATTATTATTCTTATTTTTAGGGATCAAACTCCTGTAAATAACCCTATATTTATTGTATTGTTTTTTTAGTGCCGCAAGTCGCCTTAAGTTTACATGCGTCATTTTTGAACAAGCAAAAACTGTCGCAGAAGTAAATTTTTACTAAAACCAAGAAATAAAAAGAAACTAATTTAACGCCCAAAGTGAATAGATTGGGCAGAGCAAGACACGTTCCTTAAAAAACGCTGTTTGGCCCCATTTACCAGATAGTTATTATTCCGCCAAGAACCCCTCTCAAACAACTGCCCCCCCCCCTAATAATTGTTTGCCAGTTATGGGGTTAATACTATAGTGTAACGTCAATTAAAAAACTTACCCAAAGCTTTTAACATAAGTACCGCATTTCCGAGGTTAATACGCTGGATTTCAGGCACCGTGTTATCTTCCAATTCGTGCTTGTATGACCAAGCTGTGTATAATCTGAAACACTTTCCTGCAGCAACTCTGCCAGCTCGTCCTGCTCTTTGATTTGCTGACGCTTTGGAAATTGGGACAACCATGAGGCTTTCCATACCTAGAAATTAACTTTATAACTACCGTGTGTCTATAAATTTTTTTTACAAATTGAAAAATGTTATTTTTAATTTATTTCCAAGGTATTCTAGACGTATTAAACTAGAAAGAATGCAAAATTTGATCGCTAATATATATTTAAAAAAACGGTTTGAGCTTATATAGACCAATTATATATTTTTATTTAAAGAATAAAATTATCTCTCATAAAAATAAAAAATATACAGGGTGATTTCTAAGTTGATACTTCTTATTTAGCTGTGTATGGAAGACATTAAAATAAACAACATTTTCAAATACCTTTTTTCAAAAAACTTAAAAATAGGCGAGATACAGAAGTAAAAAGTCTAACTGCGGGCCTGGTCATCAAAACGTAGCCTGCTATACTTTATGCTGTTTGTCTTATCTCTTATTAGTCATGCAATTTACGGGTCGATGGTTAGTTATTTGGCAATCTGCTGCGGTGTGTTTTTCTGAGGCAAGTTAATTTTAAATTGGTCACACGTGAAAATGGTAAAATTTGAAAACAATGAACTAGTAGATATGGTGCTAATTTACGGTGAGTAGCGTCAAAGTGCGGCTGCTGCTTCGAGATTATACAACAACGCTTTTCCTTGTGGGCTCATCCTACACCCAGAAGTTTTCTTAATGTTATTCAACAGGCAAGTTAGGCAAAACCGTATTTGATCCATAGTGTAATAAATGAATGTAAGTACCTTATTTTTGAATTTTTTGACAAAAGGTATTTGAAAATGTTGTATATTTATATGCCTTCTATACACAGATAAAAAAAAAGAAGTATAAACTTAGGAATCACCCTGTATAGGGTTGTTTCATTTTAAAAAACTACAACTTAAAGTCATAGTTCCCCTTGGTTTTAAGCCAAGTCGCTTTTTAAATGGGTATTTTAGATTCTACGGTTTAAAAAAAGAGGCTTTGTAATTTAATAGAAAATGAACTTCATTGGTGTTTTCGGCTCATACAATACAACACATTTTTCAAATTATCTATGGTGTGGTATGACACATGTTTTGTACAAATAACCTCTAGTCAGTTTTAAAAATCATTCATAACAAGCATAAAAATATATAAAAACGGCTCCGATCCTCTTAAAAACAAAATAAATCAAGTCAGCTATGATGCAACATTTTGACAGGTGTATGACATCTATACCCTTCAATTTCTTTGTTTAGTTACATGCATTTAATAAAGGTTATATTATATTTTCTTACACAATGATTAAACATAGTTTTAAAACAACATTAAAAAACTTGCAAATAAATAAGATTATTTTCGAAAACACCAAACGTAGTTTTAAAGCGAGCTTTTCAAACCGCCGAGACATTGTAGATAGAAAGGAAATGCTTCGATCGTTACCACTGAAGGACGAAGGCACTGCTGGAGAAACGAGTACTTACATAGACAATGTATCCAATAAAGAAGTATATCCAACTGGAAATATGATGGTCAAGCTATTTAATGGGATTTCCTTTAAAAATTTACCGATTTTTAACATCAGAGTTTCGCCAAATAACACTATAATAAGTCTTACAGGTAATAAATAACTGCTGAAACTTATTTGGCAATTATCTATAGCTACAACACGCCAAAATTAATGGTTTTTTGAGAAACGATGTATTTTAGGGCTTAAATTAAGAATTGGAAAGCCATTTTTGTCGGAAATCCTTATTAAAATTCAGTTTTGTAGAGATTAGGTTTCGGATGTATGTAGCTATAACAGATAATTACCAATCATTTTCTTAAAGAACTCTGGATGGATGTAAGTATCCTTATTCCACCAGCATACAGAAGAAGCTATTTCTTGCAGGCTAAGCTTAAACATATCTAATTTAAAGAAGGGTTATTTTGAGTTTAAAATCATATTTCTCTTTCGCATACAACAACCTTAGTGATCTTGCTAGCAGCTTAATAAACTGTAGATCTTAGTTATATAATCCCACTGTAAGCAAGAAAATATATTTTTTCATAAAGTAGGTTTTTAAATTTTGCAGCAAAAATTATTCAAATATTTGACTTTGATGTTTAGTAATAATTGTCCTAATATATAATGCGAGGTTATTATTGCAAATATTGTAATATGTCCCAAATTTATCTGATTCCCTGAACTTTACCTTTCATCGTTCAGCAGTTTTTTCAAGCATCTGAAACCAGTAGAGGAAAATATACATTACGCAAACTAAATTTACTACACAGTCTAATACAAGTATTTCTGATCACAAAAAAATTAAAATTATTAGGCCTTCACGTGATCAAGAAAACTAAAATAAAATGGTGGAATAATTAACTTTCTTCCGCCGCATCGACTCCTCAATCTCAAACAACTAACATCTGCGAGGAGACACAAAATATTGTGTGCATTAAAAAAGGTGGCACTCATGGCAACAAAATTGATTAGTAATATTGGGAAGAAATCTGCTATGCTCAGAAAATAGATTTTGATCGCCGGCGTTCTTCGCTGTGATGTAACTTACAAGGAAATATGAATTGACGCGCAGCGTGTATTTTATCTAGGTACGCACGTGCCATAGCCTTCTTAAATGGGGCTATGTATATGCCCGTGTGTCCTTTAGGACTAGTTGCATCTGGTTGTCACCTTCACGACAATTCTTGGCAATGTCATACATAATATTTTCTATTCTGTATTTTTCTATAAGTAACCGTGCAACAATGAGAAAATAAGGAACGTTTTCATGTTATTTTGACCGTTTTCTATGACCTCCGGCTAATTTTTACCGGCTTAAAATGCAGGAGCAATTATTGTCCAACAAAAAATAGCAAAATTAAATTTTGAAATTCTCATCCATTCCATTCACCAGATTTGGCCTCGTCAGACTTCCCAATAAAAAGTTTTTGACTGGAAATAAATTTAGGGCCAATGAAGAAACCATGCTATAAATACTTATTTTGCAAGTCTTCAAGAAAAGTATTTTCATGATGTGACTGGAGATACGTTAAACTTCGTGGTGATTATGTGAACAAGTAAAAAATACATTGTTTATTACTTTTTAGAAGCTAATGGCCTGACTAAAATGATACGTTCCTGCGGAATTGAAGGTTTTAAAAATGCTAGAAAAGGAACAAATATTGCCGCCCAAGCCACTGCTATTTCAATTGGAGCAAATGCTCTAGAACGAGGAATAAAAACTGTGAGTTAAGTTTATTACAATTGTGTAACTATATATTATAATATTGAAATGTGTACATTAGGTTTTCCTAAATTCTTCTTAACAAAAATGTCTTCGCAATTCTTGTTACACAGGAGTTGTGTTACTTTACTTTGTTACATTTACGGTATATCAGCTGTATAGTGCAGTGGCGCAACCAGAAAATATGGTCGGGGAGGCGCACAGTGAGCGTAACTAGGACTTATTTCTGGAGAGGGGGTAGTCGATACTACATGTATGTCATGAAAAATCTTTGGAGTCACGTACAAAATTTGTTAAAAATTCACTCAACTATTAACAAATTTCAAAAATTAAATTCAAAGTATTCACATAAGTCATATGTATGACTCTAACCAGGGGTTTTCGGGCTCGGTTTTTCATGTTTAAAAATAAACTATATCTTTTATACGCTCACCACGCCAAAATTGATGATTCTTTTAGAAATGCCGTTGTGTATAAGGTCAGATTCGTCATGAAACATTCTCGTTTCTTCTCCTATTATTTTTTTATTGTAAATTACCACACATCTTCAATAAAAAGGTAGAAAAAAAGGTATTTTAAAAATATTATTCTTTTTAGTCGTTTTCCTTTAAAGTTGCATCACAAATCAATAACTAAGACGATATGTGTACGAAACCTTAATCTCTATACAAAACAGGTCTTTTAGAATCATTCCTTATAAAATCATCAATAGATATCATCATAGATGAGCTGTGTTGGTTTTACATTTTTTAAATAAATATTTAAAGATTTAGATTAAGAGTCCAAGCGCGAGACAAAAAATTAGGTAGCAATAAAACTTTTAGACCCTATCTCTTTAGGGGTAGGGGGGAAAGGGGACCCCCCAGGTATAGCGTACTTATTGAAACGTAACTTTGATTTAATAACCATTTTGTAGGTAAAAGTAAGAGTACGTGGTCTGGGACCAGGACGAATGTCAGCGATTAAAGGACTGCAGATGTCAGGTTTGGAGGTAGTGTCAATTACAGATAGTACCAGGGTATCTTGGAACCCACCTAGACCTAAGAAGCAAAGAAAGCTTTGAAGCTAGATTTAAGAATAGTAAATTATCTTTCGAATTAATAAAGATATCTTCAATATGACTATGTTTAAATACGTGTACCGTTGTACATACATACATATATGTCTAATAAGGCGCGATCAAAAAAAGTAATTGAACTGACTGTCTAAGCATAAAAGAACTAGAACTTTATACTGTGAATTCGATTATTTTAAATTAGAGATGGCGACAAAATTTATATAAATACATAAATACTTTATGTACGTACTTTAGTACCAATACCAAAGTATCTTAGGCACTCAGTAGCGCACCTCCGTGGAACACCTTGAACGAAAAAATATAAATAATTTCTTTAAAATAACTTCTACTTACCTGTTCTTGAATTAAAATGATTTTGTTTAGCAAACCCAGGATCGATAACATAAATAATATTATCAATGGTCAAAGAGGTTTCAGCAATATTCGTTGCCAACACCACTTTCCTAGCCCCAGGTGGTGTAGGCTCAAATATTTTCGCTTGCATATCACTGGGCAAATTGGCATAAACAGGTAAAATTAATAGTTCTTTCACTTTAGAGCCTAACCTTCGAAGTCTGTCTTGGAGTAGTTCTTGACATGTTTCTATTTCTTCCTGACCTGTCAGGAAAACTAAAATATCTCCTAACGGTTGGGTAACGTGGATTTGTAACACTGATATGACGCACGCATCTACGTAGTCCGCTTCAGGGGCTTTTGTATAGTAGATATCAACTGGAAATCGTCTTCCTTAAAAAAATTAAATATGATTTATGTTGGATTGCATAAAGCTTTAAACAAGTATCAACTAACCAGACAGGTGTGATTGGGACATTAATGACAGTGGAAGAAATAATTACTCAAAATCAAAGCTGCCTGCTTCAATACAAGTCGAATTAATAACTTTCTCCAATTATGAAATCAGTTAAAAATCTGCTGGTATAGTTACCTGGTATTCTGAAGATATTCGCATCATCAAAAAATTCTGAAAATTTTTTTGCGTCCAAGGTAGCACTGGAGATTAACAACTTTAAATCCGGTCTAAACCTCGCTATATCTTTTACAAGTCCAAAAAGAATATCTGTATGTAGTGTTCTTTCATGGGCTTCATCAATAATCATCACACTAAAACAAAACTATAATTTGATATTATGTTTCATTAAAGTTAGAAATACTGTAGGTATTATGTGATCTCTCTGACCTAAAACCTATCACAAAGTTATTATGTTAAGAACTGCCTATATGAACCATTTGTCAAAAAATAGAACATTGATGTAATGCAAATTGGAAGGGTAAATATTCTAAGTAGATTGGGGGGGGGGACCACCTTTACAAGGGATAAAAACTGGAGAGGGGGGGGGGTTGTCCTCGAAATCCGCAGCTAACTTAAATTAGAACAAGATAAGAACCCTGTTATTACAAAATTTACTATATTTTTCTATAGTCAACTTGTAATCCGATTTGGAGCAATAGCTAATCCATGTCAATATGGGCTTTTGAGGGTAGGCAAAATAGAACTAAACGAGGTTCGAAACAATTCCAAGTTAAACTAGTTTTTATAATAATATCTTAATAAAAATATTTGTTTCCTAGATAAACAACGGTGAAAATAGCATTAAAAGTTTCATGTAGTGTATGTGTAGTAGTATGTACCTGTAGGATTGTAAATCAGGTTCAGATAAAAATTCTCTATGTAGGGTACCATCAGTCATGTATTTTATTATAGTCCTTTCTGAGGTGCAGTCTTCAAACCTGATAGCATATCCCACTTCATTGCCTAGTTTAACACTCATTTCTTGAGCGACACGGGCCGCAACTGACATGGCGGCCACCCTGCGTGGTTGGGTACAACCTATTTTCTTGCCTATAAATAAAATATCAGTATTAGTAGATTATTTAGGCATTAGGGAGTGTTGCCGGGTATGGACAATACCGCCCAGTGCATTCTTCCATTCTATTAAATTGTAAAGTTTATACATAAGGAGCAGAGATCCCAGAATTCCCAATTTATCGTGAGATCTTCCGATTTCATACCCAATAAACGTAAATCTCACGATTTTAAAAATTTAAGAATTTCACTACCATAAAACTGGACCGGTTTTTTTTAATTTTAGAAGTAAATTTTGATCGGAGGAGTGAAGGTTTGGTGGCGCAAGAGTACTTTTTTTTAAAAGTCATTTTTGATTGAACTGAAGATTTTGGTCCCGGAGAGAGGACTTTTTTTAGTTATAGGTTTTTTTTAGAAAGTTTAAAAGTAGCAAACGACGTGGGGTATTGAAAACTCTGCTTATTTTACTGTAAACCACGCTGAATAAAGGATGGCTATAACAAAAAGCGGAATCTGCCGATTTCTCACGATTTTTTCCGAGGAATCTCAAAAAAACTGTTCGGAGTCATTTGGGACCCCCCATAAGAAGTGTCTACAAGTCGCGCGACTGTTACAGTGAGGGTATGTATTTGATTTTCACAAAAATAACATGGTGAAACCCCAATTGGAAAACTATAAGATCTAAACATTTTGATGGACTCAATTCCCTTAAATCTTTTTAGTGAATAACGGGGTTACTTCAATAATCATATTATATTTTTTACACATACCATCTGCAGTAAATCCAGCTTCATGCAAATACTGTGGAATTTGAGTTGTTTTGCCAGATCCAGTTTCACCCTCAATGATTAAAACTTGATGTTCTCTTATAGCTTGAATTAAGTCATCCTTAAATGGATATATCGGCAAACTTATTTTTGTTTCTTCAATATTTAACTTTTTCTTTTCTGATTCTGTAAGTTCTGGTTCCCTTTTAATTTTACTTTTGGTGCCTTAAAGTAATAAATAAAAGAGTGTAAAACTTGTACCTAAATTAATTTTAAAAATTCGGTAGAAAATAAAAGTTAAATAAATATTTTCTTTTAAATAATTTATCATTTTAAAAATGTTCCCCAGGCAGATGCTTCCTTAAATTACAGTAAATCATTTTCTTTTGGCTTTCTGTAACAATTTATTACCTATACAGTTTTATATAAAATTCTAGCTATTTTACCTGGCATTTGAAGAGCTTGAATAAAGTCAATCTGATCTTCCAGTAACAATTCATAATCATCTTTTTTCAATGCATCCTTTGCTCCGAATTTAAAGACAGCCGAAGCCATTTGATCTTTTTCCCATTTTTTCTGCTCTGATTGTGGTACCTTTTCAAGTTCATCAACTTCAATATAATCTGAAGTTGAGTCTTTTCCCAAGTCTCTGGGCATGTGGTATCGCTGCACCCTTTCAAGTTCCCTTGCCTTTTCATGTTCTTGTGCTAGTCTCAGCAGTTCTTTTTTATGTTGCCTATCTTTTTTCTCTCGTTCTGTTAAACTAAAAAACAATAATGTAACTCAGCTGAAAAACTAAAAACTGTAGGTAGGTATCAAAAATGCATCCTGACACATACCTATATAGTAGAATTTAAGTAGAATTAAGCGGTTTCTGATTGCAGGGTCATTTTATTCCATTGAAGAATACCTCATTAATGAACTATTTTAAACAAATGATGTGATATGTTTTTATCAATTGATTTTATTGTGAAAATTATGAAATTTGAGGATGCATGTCTAGTCTACATGAGATATCTTAAGTGAATGACAGTAGGCGGAAGTTTTTAAATGTGTTTGTAGTCGTTTTTTTTTTTAATACTAACAAATATTTATTGTCAACTTTTAAGAATAGGTTCTTGCATAAGAATCATTATTTTACCCACCTATTTGACTGGTAAAAGCACTCTGTGTATTTATTATAAATAAAGATATACTAGTATAACCAAACCTTACAAAATAGTGAATTCTAAGTAAAATAAGAATCTGTTTTGGTACTAACTTAGGCCTTAAAGCACTGGTTAAAAGTCAATATCATCTTCGGAAAAATATTGAAGAAAATATTAGGTAATTTACATTTAGAAGTCTGTCAAAAATAAACCAGACATTGGAGTAACAAAAAAATACTTACGTTTCTTCCTCAAATAAATACTCATCATCCACAATATCTGCTTCTAATTCTAATAATTTATCATCTTTACGCTTTTCTAAATACTTTCGTCGTGATTCTACTCTGAGTTTGGGAATTATTTTTTCTCTTTCCGCATTTTCCAATTGAAGCCTCTTCGCTGCCTCTTCATAGGCTCTTCGATCAGAGGCATGGACAATATTTCTCGTTTTGGATTCATCTTTTTTCTTAAGCCTTTCAGCAAATTCATCTCTTTCTTTAAGGTCTTTTCTACGTGCCTCTTCTTCACTATCTACGCTTTCCGAATCTGAGTCTGTTTCATATCTTTTTCGGGACTTTTTCGCTTTACTCATGTTTTAAATAATTGTACTATTCTATTCAACTTTGCAAAAACTACAAGTATTTTTATAACTTGGGTCGTTTTGTTACTACTTAACCTCAAAATATTTGTTTACGTTTTTTGACGTCTTGACCAGAGGATTTGTTGTCGTTAAATAGGTTCGATAGCCTTTTAACTTCCAGCCAAATTTTCAACTCGCCTCAGGAATAATTTACCCATTTTTTGATTTGGAATATCAATCCACTGTAAGTGCGTTAAGAGGGTTTCTACTTATTACTCTCTCGTCACGAGAGAGTAATAAGTAGAAACACACGAGAGTCTCGTGTAAAATTGATCATATAATTTTAGGACTCTTCGCTCACTTCCCTTGGCTTCGAGGCACACAAAAACAGGTTAAATATGCCGTGTAATTTATATAACCCTTATCTACCGGAATTGTTCAATATATTCCGTAACTCATTGCAGTTTGGTCCTCCATCTGGGTTACAAAGACCATAGCAGTGGCTCAGAAGTGAGGTACACAGAACTCGAACAAAGAGAAAAGTTATTAACGTGTTAAATGATAGATGCCGCTGTGACTTTTAAATGACGTTGCTAACGCCAAAGTGTAGTGGGTTTGAACTAACGCTGGCGGAAGGGGGGTAGGGGAAGCCACCATATGTTTTTATTTTTTTGAAGGTCAAAATTAATATTTTGAAATTTAAAATTTGTAGTAAATATTTTTATTAATTACGTTTTTGTTACTAATAAATACAATTTCCACTGCACGATTTGTAACAACAACGCATTTTTAATAAAAATATTTACTACAAATTTAAATTTCAAAATATTAATTTACCTTGATGACAAATATATTTGGTTTATCTTTAGTAAAACAATCAATAATACAACTTTTTTATTGCATAAAATCATTTAATTTATATAAAATAAAGTCTTGAAGGATTCCTTAACCCATACAAAAGCAGAGGCCAAGGCTTAACCCTCCTTAAAAGTGTTCTCAAACTACTACATACCACCCTCTACGAACACCGGCAGCATAAATAATCTTATTAAGAAAATAAATAACTGAGATCACACATCTATGTACACAAATAAGTTTAGGGTCATAATCATATATCGAGATCCAGTACGAGTAGAGATCAATAAATCAGGTCGAGGTCTTATTACAGTGAAGGTCAGTATCGGTGAAGGGCATCATCAAGTTCAGGTCTAAATCCAGTGGCAGTTGGTTAACATCATGTTCATCAACATTCTGAAGGATTTATCATGAAACAAAAATCTTATATTGGCAAATTATTTCTCTTACGACTAGTTATCACACATATCAAATACAAAGACAAAAAAGGGGCAAAGAAAGAACAATTTAAGTAACTTTAAGATTTTATTGTTTATTTTGCTTTTACTAAAACTTTTGTATATTTAAAGTTAAAGTGACCAGAACTTATTAACTTGGTTATTTTATTCACTTAAATTCTTGTAAACCCTTAAATAGACAGTCAACTTGATAATATTAGTAGTTATATCTTATATCATGTTGCAAAGCAAAAATTAAGTAATGTACTACCTACCCGGAATATGTTCAATAACATCGAGCCTTTATTTTTAAACAACCTCGATAAGAAACTGACTTGAAGTTTTTATTAAAAAATATTATTTTGTGAAAATAGAGACGTTTTTTAAATCGCTTAATCAACAAATACATACCAAGATACTTAAATTATTTCTGACAGAAAAGTAAAAAATTGTTTTAAAATTTAGGGTCATCGACCTTTGCCGCTAGAAAATAGTTGGAACTCTGTTTTCAGATTTTTTTCTTAAATATATTAATATAACTTCTTACCCAGACATGCAATAAGACTTTCTTTTGCATTTTAAAATCACGATCTTGAGATATTTGCGATAAAAACATAAATAATTTCTAAACAAAGGGCCATGTCATGAAAAATACCTTCAAAACCGAACACAAGGAAAAACATCAACGGTTGGTTTTATGATTTAAAAAATGGAGCAACGTGATTGGTCGAAAGATGACAGCAAAAGTAGTGGAAGACAAGTGACACTTGATGCGTCTTTTCCTATCCAAGTTTCATACCCCAGGTGAGGTACTTGCATTCGACAGTGGCGGTCCGAGTTCGATCCTCGAAGTGGACATACATACAATAAAGTATGTTTGAAGGTTAGCAGGTTAAAGAATGTGAAATGTATAATCTTCCAACGCATCCCATTCACGCCGGTAACCAGACCGGATGAGATCTGACATCTCGTGGGGTACGGAAAAAGGTACACACTCCCCAATCGGTGGGTCATGCAAGAAACCGAGGGTTGATAGCCTCCTGAGGATCGTAGTTCGGAACCCACGTAAAGATGTAGGTCCAAGTGCAAGCTGACTGAATGTGCGAAAGGACAAGTGCCCTTTAGTAACCTAGAACAAACAACAACATCTGGGTTACAAGTCTTTATTCTTGTATGACAATAGCGATATAACAAAATGATGTGAAGTGCGCAAATTCTGTATCCCAGTTTAGTCCTTCATCTGGGCTACAAGTTACGCCATTAGCACTGGTAATAAATATGTGGCAGAGTTATCCGAGAACGTCTTGCAGCCTTGCGTGGCCTAATCTTTCATAATAGGATAAAGAAGTTTCACTGCAGACCACCTTTTAATGAATTCAGCTATTAGACCTAGAATTTCTCTGTGCTATTCCCCTCTTTTATGCCAAATGCCTTGATTATTTCAAAAAATAGAAAATAAGGTTAAGATTAATGTTATTTGTTTTTAGCGGGCTTTGCAAATTACTTTTTAAAATATGAATAATTTGGAAAGTAAAATTCTCGAATATGGACGAAAAAGGGAAACGTCTAATCTTCAAGAACTAATATATCAGACTGATAAAGAAAAGGTAATATTTGATAGATTGTTTTAAAAATTACCTCCTATTAAATATCTAATAATTGAAATTATAAGGAACATGTTTCAGCTTGTAGATTTGGTCAAAAATCGACTGAATAGTCCAAATTTTGAATGTTTATGGGATTATTTGCTTAAATCTTTTCAAGATTCACCAAAATGTCACAATACTCGAATAAGTCTTATTTTAACTTTTTTGAAAAAACTAGACGAAAGAGAAGTTGTGTCAAGCCACCAATCATGCAGCCTGGTGCAGCGGATATGCATGGATTTAATGAAATTGAAGTCAGAACATTTGGTTGATTTGTGTAATTTTTGTCTTGAAAGTATACAGTCTAATAAAACAGGATGTAACTTGAGGTAGGTAAAATACATCAATTTGGTTTAAGAAACTTGGAAATGATTAAATATCAATCTGATACAAATTAAGAAATACATTTAGAACTTACAATTTTCTTTCTATACTTAATTATGAAAAATATTTATTTGATACCTTTTGTTTATTTGAAATATATATGTAAGAAGGTACCTATATTAGTTTTAGCTGGAAAGATCTTCTTCCAAACACATTACGAGTATTGTCAGAGAGAGACATGGTTGAATTTAATGAATTAGAATATACTGGTCAAGAATTCAAGACAAATATTATTAATACTCTTTGTATGAGTAATTGGTCTCCGGGCATAATAACATCACTGACTGCAATGTTTATGTAAGTACAACTTTTAAATATATAGTACTGAAAAAGAATTCAAATTTATACCAGTATACTATACCTACATACTTATTTACAAAACTTTCACCTGCAGCTCTATATTATAATATTTTAAATTTTCCATTCACTTTCATAGGTTTTTCTGAATCTGCCCTGATACCTTAATTATTGTATTTTTTTCAGACAAATTTCTGAATTGCTGATAAAGAAAAATTGCCTACAGTGCATTTTTCATCTACCTTAGAGTTGTAAACCCTCCCATCATTATCAGTATGTAAACTATAGTGTTTTATTCTTATTAAAAATATAAATTGTGTGCTTTTAAATAATATGAAGAAAACAACATAATGATTATATTGATTCTACCCTATTTATGATGTATAGGGCGACCCTACACAATCAGTATTACTGATTACAAAAAATCATGTTTTTAATTATAGTGCCAATTATTTTTGTAGTATAAGGACATCTGGGCTTATAGTATAAATATTTTCATATCACCTCTAACATTTTATATAACAAGTGTAAATTTGATATCAATGGATAGCTAAAGGTTCAAATGTTATGTGTCTTATAATAGATTTTAAATTTAGGGTTTTCTTTGTAAGAAAAGAATTCTTAAATTTGGTCCAATTATACGTACACAATCGTGGTATATTTTAGAAATGAAAGGTATATCTAAAAACGCGCTACATGAGATACAGAAGAGGGAAATTGAAGCAAATCATATATCTAGTTTCAGAGAAATTCATTGCGGACGGCAAAAAGTGGATTTATTTTACATGAGGTGATGAACTCTCATCATTTTACATTAAGTTCTATGCCTGATTTAAAAAAAAAAGCTCATTGGAAAACTATTGCAAAAAATAAATCTAACCATTTAGAAATAATATATAAAAAATCACTTAACTTCTAAAAATGATTTATTATGGAAATTGGAATATCTTTTTAAACATATTTTGTGTACAAATATATATCTTATACTAGATTAAAAATAATATTTATAATAACAGCAGCTTAATTGGCATAAATCTCATGTGTATGTATGAATGAAATGCATCAAGGGACCTCTCACAAAGCTTATGGGAAATGGCTTTCGACTAATTTTTCTGATATTTTTATTTTATGGAAAATTAAAATTATTTATTTATTTAAAATATTTTTTATAAAGTTTATAGTTTTCCTGAAAACTGGAATAACTTTTTAAAATTTATTGTCATTTTCTGACTTTTTCAATACATTATCCAGATTATTTTTTATGAACCTTTTTTAAAGTTCAATAAAATACTCGTTTTAGAGATCTTCTGTCACTCACTGTATACAGGGTGATTGATACTTCTTTTTTAGCTGTGTATAGAAGGCATTAAAATAAAGAACATTTGAAATACCTTTTTTCAACAGAAGTAAAAATACAAGTGCGGGCCTGGTCATCAAAACGTAGCCTGCTATACATGTTGTTTGTCTTATTAGTCATGCAGTTATTTGGTAATCCGCTGCGGTGTGTTTTTCTAAAGCAAGTTAATTTTAAAATGGTGACACGTGAAAATGGTAAAATTTGAAAACAATGAACTAGTAGATATGGTGCTAAATTACGATGAGTGTCGTCAAAGTCCGGCTGCTTCTTCGAGATTATACGCAGAACGCTTTCCCTTGCGGGCTCATCCTACACCAAAAGTTTTCTTAATGTTATTCAAAGGGCAAGTTAGGCAGGATCGTATTTGATCCATAGTGTAATAAATGAATGTAAATACCTTATTTTTGATTTTTTTGAAAAACAGTATTTGAAAATGTTGTATATTTTAATGCCTTCTATACACAGCTAAAAAGAAGTATCAACTTAGAAATCACCCTGTATAAACTAATTTCAAAAACAGCAAAATAAAACATACAAACAACAATACGCCAAAACACTAACATACTACAATTTTTAAATTTCATAATGGACTAAAGACTAAATAACCTCCTTTATGCCCAATTTTATAAAGTCCTCTTAAACCTAAGTTTAAACCTTGGTTTAATCCCAAGAATAATTCTAAAAAAGGGGAAATGTCAGAAATGGTCGATTTGTAAGGTGGGATTGACAGCAACGTTCAATTTAAGAGTAATCAACCTGGTCATATTTTCTTATGTTACATTATATTAGGTTATGACCAGGTAAATCACTTTTAACTCAAACTTTGCTATCAATCCCACATTATAAAATACCCATTTTTGACATTTCTTCAACTTAAATCATAAAAAATATTCTTTTACCCAATTTTATAAAGTCGATATTTAAACTAAGGTCCAGTTTAAATCAAAGAAATGTTAAAAATAATAATTTTGTAATGTGGGATTAACAGCAAAGTTCGAATTAAAAGTAATTTACCTGGTCATAACTTAATATAATGCAACATAACAAGTATTCACCTGAAGACGACTGGAGATACTTACCAGTTGAAATGTGATTTCTTCTATCATTCATAACATAACAAGTGACCACGTTGATTGCTCTTAATATTGAACTTTGCTGTCAATCCCATAAAAAAAATCGACCATTGCTGACATTCCTACGATTTTACAATTATTCTTTGGTTCAAACCTAGGTTTAAAAGGACTTTATAAAACTGGGCCTTAGTGATTACGGCGGATATGCCTACAAATTTTAATAATTCTTACAATTTAAATGCAAGTATCATAAAAGATCACGAATTGAACGTTTCTGCTTACTTTTTTTTGATACAATAACTTCTTTTACTGTATTTATTATTTATAGCGACATGCCGCTTACTAAGGAAGAACGCCTAAAAGTAGTGAATAAGTTGGCATCCTATATAGAAAAATTAACCCCTCAAGAAGTGCCTCCTTTTGTCTACCACTTATTAAGGCTTTGTCAGCATCAAAATAGTCGAGCCGTGTTTCTGAAATTGCAGCATTATTTTGGTTTAAGAATTTACAGCAGTGCACGAAATAATAGTTCTGAAACTCCAGATTTAGATATCATTGGTAAGTTCTTGTTTATTATCATATGACAACACATAGAGTCAAACCAAAGCGTTGCCACTGTTGTGAATAATTTATCGCAATTTATAAAATTAAATCTAATAACATAGAGTTGGTTCTCTTCTAGCGCCGACTAGGACGGGGTAAACACGCGACCCGACAGAAATACGTCACGGAAAACGTGGCATCGACATTTAATCTGCATTTTTATACGGCTTTGCAATTTTCAGCGTCATTTTTAGTGCTAAGTTATAATTCCGCGCGGACTGGTTAATAGTCTGTGTTTGGGCAAAATACAGCGCCAAAGTTTGCCGTAGTCGCACAAAGTAATAAAATGTATTTCCCGAATTAAAATATACTAACACAAAAATATATTGTAACATGTCAACGGTTTTGGTTCGGATAGAAGAAAATAAACTGTAAATATCACATTGAAAGCGCACGGCATAAAAGAAATAGATACAACGTATCAGGTGCCGAATTGGATTAGATTTTCGAAATATTCATAGTGTAGTTTGAAACATATTTTAAGCCTTATGGATGGTTTTTGAAAATATTCATAACAATAAAATATATCTGATCATACTACATATACAGGGTGTCCTTGAAATGACTGTACAACGTTTCACCGCAAATTCCTTAATCAAAAATAAGGCGATTTAGACAAACATACCTATATGCGATGTTGCTTCGTTTTGACGCTACAGGACGCTAAAGTTTTTAAATTAATGTCGTTTTTTTTTGGAATAATTTCTAAACGCCTTTATCGATTTCCACTAATTTTGTGACTAAAGGCCTTTTTATATTGGGTGCAATTTCAAGAAAAAATTGCCTGAAAGCATGTGCTTTGTCGACGTTTTAAACAGCTGATGCAGGTTTTAAATGGGAAAACGTGCATCAGCTGATTAAAACGTCGTCGAAGCGCATGCTTCCAGGCCATTTTTCTTGCAATTGCAGCCAATGTAAAAAGGCCTTAAGAGTGACTATTATTAATAGCGTATTTTGATGTATACGCCGTCTTTTTTAATACCTGCAAATTTAAAAATGGTGTGTGATTGGTAAATAAAAGTTTGTCTTTTTGTTACCCCCCGTATAAATTACTTTAATGATTTCTCTGACACTAGCTGACTTTATTTTAAAACTTTTTTGTCCCTTATTTAATTTTAGCCAGACATGCAGTTTCTCTACAAAAAAATATTTACAATACCGTGTAATTCAACGAAAAACGTAAAAAAAATTTAAATTCTAAATAACTATCAACTAGTTTGATTTTTATAACAATTGTACGAAATATTCACCGTGTTCCTGAATATATATTTTTTTTATAGAGAAACTGCATGTCTGGCTAAAATTTAATAAGACACAAAAAAGTTTTAAAATTAAGTCAGCTAGTGTCAGAAAAATAACTAAAGTCATTTATACGGGAGGTAACAAAAAGACAAACTTTTATTTACCAATCACACACCATTTTTAAATTTGTAGGTATTAAAAAAAGATGGCGTATAAATCAAAACACGCTATTAATATTAGTCACTTAGTCCAAAAATTAGTGGAAATCGATAAAGGCGTTTCGAAATTATTCCGAAAAAACGATATTAATTTGAAAACTTTAGCGCCCTGTAGCGGCAAAACGAAGTAACATTGCATATAAAAACAATATAGGTAAATATATATAGGTAAGTTTGTCTAGATCGCCTTATTTTTGGTTAAGGAATTTGTCGTGAAGCGTTGTACAGTCATTTTAAGGACACCCTGTAGAAAATTGAATTACAGTGAAACCTCTCATGACGGACACCTCTGATAAACGGACATTTTTTCATAGTCCGGAACTAGGTATATGAAATTCCATACAAATCAACCTCTTTTGGGCGGACTCTCTTTTAAACAGGTTGTTTTCATACAAAAAGTGCGAAAATTCTCCATTAAACGGACAAAAATGTTTTTAAAGTATTTTGGAGACGCACAAGTACGGTGCAAAAACTCTCTGAAGACAGACCGGCAACCAATCGCGTATGCGTGGCAGCGCGAAAGGACTTCGCCTAATGAAAGTAGTGTGATTCCCCGAAAGCAGTCCACAGTTTATTTGTGAGTTGTAAGGTTAAAATGGTAAACAATGGCAGAAAAACGTCGCGTTTTTTTTAGTACTACATCCTAACTAAAACTAGTATATTTTTGTTATGTTTAATACATGTTTAATACATGTTTATTTGTACATACATATATGTAGTAATAATAAAAAAATTCCCATGGGCGGACACCTCTACTAGGCGGCCACATTTAAACAGTCTCGTAGGTGTCCGCCTAAGAGAGGTTTCACTGTATATTAATTTTTATTTTTGTAACTTTTAGAAGATGCCGAAGATCATGACGCTATTGAAGCCGAAAATACAATTTTATTTCACATTCATAATGCAGCATCAATCGGCCACAATTGCATTAAAGATTACATCAATTCCCTAAAAAACTGTATCAAGTCCCCGGACTTTATCTTACACCCCTTTCAGCTTTTAACTCTGTTTACAATAGCGACAGTTCAACAGTATGAAGAGACAGTTTTTGATATTATCAGGCATTCTATTGTCCGGTCTTACCATGAACAACAGAAACAAACATCTTATTGGTACCGTAACATGATTAGTTCGCCTTTGAAAGCAGAGGATGCTTTTGTACAAATTATAAATTCAGGGTAAGTAAGAAAATCTGTAAATTGTAAGAACATGGGGGGGGGGGGGGGGTTCTAAATTTTAACGACTCTACATTGTCATGGGCCTAATCATGAAATTTTTAGAGTGTGACAACACTTTTCTAGAAACAGTTCTTTTAGTTTTTCTTTTTTGTCCAAACTCTACGATCTCCTAGGATTTATTAATTTGTTTTTTTAGGGATAGAGAATTTATTCTTGAGGCATTAGTAAATTTTGGATTCACCCTATTAGGAGTCGGATCGGCTTTAGGAAAAGATGTGATAGCGGAAAAACAATGGAACTTGGGAACCTTAATTTTACTTAAAATTATTAAACGAAAGAAGCATGTGACCTCTATTATTTTAAAAACGTTTTGCAATCATATAATAACGAGACAAAATGCTACACAGTATATAGGTAATCATTATTTAATCATATTTTTATTTTACGAGGTGATTCTGGACTACCATGGAAACCTGTTTATGCACACGACTAGCATAGCTTGGAAATAGCATACAAAATTATCTTGCGCGCAGCTCTCGTCTGTTAAGTAGTGCCAAAACTAAGTTTGTGTCACCAGAAATTTCCAATTTATCAATTATGACTAGAATTCGTGCAATTTTTTTTAGTTGACATATTATATAACTTTAACCGTCTGTGGCCGTTTAGTGTGGCAAATTACAATAGTTCCGTAAGTATTTCAAATGCATCAAAAATGTTAATATAAAAGTTGAAGGGCAGTAAGTGAGTTATAACGTAAAATTATTTTTGACTCTATAGAGTGGCTTAAAAAAGCGCAACAAGAAAAAATCTTACTTTCTTGGTACAAGAAATGAAAATTGGAAATAAACGGAGACAAACGTGAATGCCGCAACATAACACGTAAAACTCATAACACACACTTAAACCAACACCTTATAATTAATAACACTCTAGTTGAACCTAAAGAAAAAATTAAATATCTAGGGGTAATACTGGACAAAAAACTACATTTCATACATAACACGCACATCACACAAAAAATCTACAACATAAGACAATTATACAAATTACTAAACTACAGATCCTACTTATCACAGCAAAACACACAGACAATCTATAACCAAGTAATCAGACCAATAATGGCGTATGCTGCTCCCTTATGGTGCATCATTTCTAACTAACAATTTAACTGTCTACAGAAACTACAGAACATAGTACTTAAACAAATACTTAGAGCACGTAGATGGACCCCACTAATACAATTACACCAACAGACAAATACACCTTATATAATGTAGTACGTACACATTTTGACAATATTTTACGAAACGCATACACAAAATGCTCCCCTAACACAAAACATAGCACACATAAGACACAGACAATCCACGACACAAACCCATTTACCACAGGCTTCCCATTTTCGGGCAAGATAGGTAAAATCAATATTTTCCCAATTTTCACTTCAAAAAAGCACATGTACCAGACCTTACCTATTCCTAACCCCCCCCCCCCCCCCCCCCCTCCTCCCCCCCTGACAATTTCAAATCTATAGAAAATCACTTATTTTCTATAGATAATACTAAGCTTCTTTGTACCGGAATGGATTTATGCTGGTGTTTTCAAAATATTTTTCCAGCAAACGCCATAATTAAAAAAATTTAGTAAAACGGCAACTAGAACTAAATAAGTTTTATAAGCGAAAATTAACCATAATTTCATGGTAGTGAAGGGGTTACCGGTACTGACCGACTTACGTAATAATAATAACACTAATTTATTTTTTTGTTTTCTACCCAAAAATACCAACTTTCGGTTTTACGATTAAACCTAAAAAACCGGTTTTACAGGTTTAACCGTTAAACCGAAAGTTGGTATTATTGGGCAGAAAATAAAAAACTAAGGCAGGACTGTAAAAACCATTTTTGTCTAAGATGCACCATTTGAACGCAGCAGCCTGTCATAGTGTATTTCACGTAAGCTTTTAATGTCCGTCGATGACACACGTCAGTTCTAGTAACATTTATACAGAACTTTTAAGGTTTGATTAGGGCTGGACTGTAGTAGTTAATTAATTACCGAATAAACAATATATTTACTTGCTACATAAAAAGAACACTTCACAGATACACATAGTCCAACAGTTTATAACCATAAAGTCTACGCACAAAATCATCTCTAAAAATACCAAATACAACAACAATATTGCACTTATTATTCATTATTATTGTTCAATACGTGAACGAATGAATGCCGGCTCTGTGATATTGAAAGAACGCAGAAAAGACACGCGGATTGATGAAGTACGGAAAGAGATATGATAAGGCAAAAGCGTAAAAAAGAGATACACATACTAACGGCATCGATGTCAGGATGTGTAACAATAATGGTTAACGTATTTGACAAGGGAAACGTCAAACGTTAAGTTACTATAAATGTCAATATCTTAAAAACAATTGAATTTAGACTTGTATTATATAAAATGGGTGTAGAATTCTAAGTATAATTCAAAAATGCAATAATATACAGGGTGTTCCATTTTAAAAAAATAATTTTTTTTTGTGGCGCTTTTTTGAGCCACCCTATAGAGTCAAAAATAATTTTACGTTTGTCACTGTCATCCTAAAAGTCCACGTTTTGCAATGCGTCGTCTATTTGGTCAAGAGCTACCGAAGTAAAAGTATGCGAATGTAAAGTCAAAAAAGTACACTTTTTAAATGGGTAGGTTAAAGTATTGAGCTTCAGGTAGAATTTAGTAAAAAACTTATAGTATTTATTTTCAGAATTCCTTTATATTCTATGCAAGACCTGCCCATTACTGATGTTAGAAAATCAGAGTTGTATAGTGGAACTGACAGAGGGTCTAATACAAATGCACAGTAATAGTGCAAACCTACTTCTCGATCCTTTAATGCTTCTGACAAAAGTATCTCCAACGATCAGAGATCAACTTATTTTAATATTGCGTAAAGCATTATATTCAAGGTTAGTAATATCTTTTTAAATTTTAAGCGTTAGAAATATCTTTTGGAATTTAAAAAAAAAATTTCAAACCACCTGCAAGTACCTTATACTATAGGTTGTCTTTTGTCTGTTCTAACACTGTTGGATAATAAAATACAAATCAGATTGCATAGTAGTTCTAACAAGAAATGCAAACTTTACGATTTGTAGGTATAATTTTCATTTTGCACCATTTGGCAAAAAAAATGCAATAATATTCTTCACCCCTAAAGTTGCTGTTCAGTTTCAATATCATTCTCACCTAACGTTTCTCATTTCGTCACTTTAAAATACCATTTATCAACCGTCCTCCCATCTTTATCTATAGAACTTGGTAGTATGTTTTTATCCCCTACTTCTATGGAAGTTCTTCATCACCTTTCTTTAATAAATTACCTTTCTCAAAGGCTCTATGAGGGTGTCACTCACAATTTCCTAATATTTATTTCAACATAAGCTATACTTCTCCTGAACGTTTATACGTTCGAAACATGTAGAATACAATAAAATAAAGGTTTGAATATATATTAGTGAAGGAAGGAAAAACTTCTATTTTAAATGCTTCTAACACTCCTCGTTTAGAATTATCTGTATTACAAAGTTTTGTCAATTTTCTAACAGATGGCATATTTTACAATAATGATTAAATTTCTCGTTTATAACAACCCAATGGTTCGTAATTGTTTCCAGATTTTTGTTCCATAAAGTCTCATTTATTATTTTTTTTAGATCAACAGAAACTCGTCAAATGGCAGTAAACGGTTTCGTAAAGCTTATCACTACCCTGCGAATATCAGGAGGAGGCGTGCTAAGCCAGAGCGGTAGTGGTTCTTTCTCTTCCGGCTATTCGCTGTATACACAGATTTCTTTGAACAGAACCACTCAAACTATAGGTGCAAGTATTATTAGCAGCGAGGCGATATGTTGGGAGGTTCTGGGAATTTTGAAAAGATGCTTTATGCAACAGGCTGAAGTTAGAGCAAGACTATATGACGGTAATCTATTACTAATTTCAACTCTCTAAATATACCGCTTAAAGGCAGTCTTTATATAGTGTATAAGGATTAAGGGTATACTACGGATGATTTGGCATTCCTAATCAAACAAAAGATTTATGCAAATGTTGCAAATACAATCCTCATATTTTGTAATAAGTTTTTCTTTGTCTAACGCAAAGTTTTTATTGCTATAGCATGCCAGTGGCGATCGGTGGCATGAGGCAGGTAAGGCCCGGCCTCACTACCATTTAATATTAATATCCTAAAATTGATTGGTATAAACAAGATTTGTTTTGCTGTTCTTCGCTACAAAACTAATGGAAATTGAAAATCAAAAACCAATGCTAAAAATTTTAGGTTTTTTCGGATATCTCCAAAGGTATTCGGAATGTTTACAATTTTCTTTCACCAAATAATTAAGTCCGAAAATACGCAACTTTGCCTCAATTTACCCATCTTCGTATCTCCTACCGTTTTAGAAATCCCTTTGTACGCACACGACTTTGTAGCACCCTGTATAGTTGCGTTTAGCTGTAAACAATTTTTGTCTTAAGAGTTTGTTCACTAAAATTATTTGTTTCAGTCTTATTTGACGCTGTTTGTGTAAATTCAGAGTTGGCTATACCAGTTCTTGATGTTTTTTGGTTTCATTTTGTGGAATATTACGTTATGGACGAGGAATCGAATCCTCCTTTAAATTTTAAAAAAGTAGTGGACCTAAGAGAGACAGATAGCATTTTAGTAGTAAGTATTTTTTAAATATGAATAATATTGCATGAGTATGTATTTACTGTACACTAAGGCTGGTGGAAATTTATTTATGATACTAAAATGATTTTAGGAACCTCTTGGTAAATTTATTTTTACAATTTCGCAAGTTGTCGCCAAAGCCCTTCAATCAGAAGATGATCGAGATAACCCTACCGTTGTGAACTATGTCAGGATATTGGATTCTTTATGTAACAGAATGTCAAATTGTGAACTGGTACATTTTGAATTGGTAAGATGTTTCAAGTTATTATTGTAGTATTTTTGTCCGAACCTCGTAATTCCTGTTTCTATTTTAAAATGACGCAGAGTGAAAAGCAACCTGTACCTTTAATTATTATGATTACAGTAACTGTAAGTCACGTACAAATACAGGGTGATTCCTAAGTTGATACTTCTGTTTTAGCTGTGTATAGAAGGCATTAAAATAAACAACATTATCAAATACCTTTTTTCAAAAAACGCAAAAATAAGGTACTTGCATTCATTTATTACACTACGAATCGTCCTGCCTAACTTGCCCGTTGAATAACATTAAGAAAACTTCTGGGTGTAGGATGAGCCCGCAAGGGAAAGTATTCTGCTTATAATCTCGAGGCACTTGCCACACTCACAGTAAATTAGCACATCATATCTATTAGTACATTGTTTTCAAATTTTACCATTTTCGCGTGTCACCAATTTAAAATAAACTTGCTTCAAAAAAACACACCGCAGCATGACGCCAAATAAATAACTGACCACCGACCCGTAAACTGCATGACTAATAAGACAAAAACAGCATAAAGTATATCAGGGTATGTTTTAATAACCAGGCCCGCACTTAGATTTTTTACTTCTGTATCTCGCCTATTTTTAAGTTTTTTGAAAAAAGGTATTTGAAAATGTTGTTTATTTTAATGCTTTCTATACACAGCTAAAACAGAAGTATCACCCTATATATTGCGTATAGTACAATATAGAGTTATTATGCTGGTCCATATTTTTACATTATTTTCTTCAATGGAGCAAATATATTTTTGTACTACATACAATTCATCTCACAGTCTGTGCATACATAAATTGTTTTACAGTTAAACAATTGGAGGTTACGTTTTTACTTTACAGGTGCTTTACTGCCTCAACAATAACAAAATTTATTGAATAACCTGCCCCTCCGTTTTAATTATGGCCCATAAATTAACAAACTTCAGAGCTACGAATAACAACAATATTCTTGCAAAAAAATGTACTAGAGACTAGAACCTAAACTATGACTTACACCGTGACGTAATAAAACATTAAAAAATAATTAAACCCATTTCTACATATATTTTAAATATCCCGCCATCAGGTTATTCGCCTGACATGCGCAGTGTGTCTGCAATAGTGTTGTGGGAAATGGACGCGCGTTTTACCACTACATACTATCTATTCAAAAAATATTTTTTTTATTGCTTACCTAAATGTATGTATGTATTTTAGGACGATGGAACCGATTTAACAGACATTTTGCCAGAAAGTCAACAAAAGTTGCATATATTAAAGGAAGTTATTAACGTATATGAAGCACTAATGGGCTATAAAATTGCAACTTTATCTATTGAAAACGAAAATCAGTGTCGCATTATTTATAGTTTGTATCAAGGATATTCTAGGTTTTCACATTTTGGAAAGGTAAATAAATTTAGCACGCTTTGTGCGTGGGGAAAGTATTTTTTCCTCACCTAACTGCTAAAAGTGGTTTCCGCACTTAACTGCTAATCCAACACAGCTGCGCTTCGCTCGGCAAACAACAGTCGCAGAGATAAAGTTATCACTTTATTTTAGAACATATCGAAACCAAAGAAATCCAAGAAGAACGACAAGTCGTCTCAAAAAGATGTTGGAAAACAAAGTCAAAAAACTTCCAAGGAAACACAATCACAGGCTACAAGGAAAGTTGAACAGGGAGCGAAAAGCCAGTCAAAGATATTTAAAGCGCCAGATACGTTGTTAGATTTTGCTACTGTAGAGAAGGCTCTTAAAACATTACTTGAGTAAGTTATACTTAACATATTAGTTGATTCAATAACGTGCATCTTCTTTATGCTTTTAATTGATCTTTGTTTAGCAGTCGTATATTATGTGTAGCAGAGAGAAAAAGAAAAACGGGCACACGGAATATCCTATACCTGTCGTAAGACAGTTTTCGAGAAAATGGCGTTAGTCGAATTAGTCACACATTTTATTGTTGCTACAAAAAAAAATAATGAATAAGCAAAAATGTAGGTATTCCGTATGAATAAGTCACAACTATTTCACTTCCGGCTTAATCCAAAGTGTTGCAAAATTTGACATTCAATCACTAATTTCTCCAATCATTTTAATGACACTAACCAATTTAAATCTAAGTTCAAAATTATCTTACTTTTCTAAATACTTTTGATTTATATCTAAACTTATTAGTTTTTAAGGTATCAGCAATTAAAAGTTTAGTTACATTATCCAACAAGCAACAGTTTAATGGGTTCATATATTCATAGTTTTATCTAAGGTAGCCAGTGGTGGCTCGTGGTCTTAAAAAATGGTGAAGAGCTGGGCATAGTGCAAGTACTTAAACAAATATTGACTAAAAAACCCGTTTAACAAAACGTCTCTCTTATCTTCATCTGTCCAACGACTGAATGGAGTTTCCAACAAATTACAAACTATGTCATTAATTAGGTTCGTTCTTAAAACACACAACTAAATAGGTACGTACACTACTGAATTAACTGAAAAATAAAAACAAAACTTTTTAATCACACAGTAAATCACGTAAACACGATATCTATAACCGTAAGTTTCGCGAAGCCTCAAAATAAATACTTTAAGGTTAGGCGAACCAATGCTAAAACAATGGTGCATACGACTGATCTATTTTTAAATTGCCCTTCATCATAATGCATATTGTTACATGCTGTTTGCGTGACTGACGTCACGTAACCATAGCAACGGTGAATATCAAAGCCATGTTGGGCGTTGGGTATTCACTTGCTTTGAGCTAACGGAAACGGTCGTCTAGGCGCGCCAAAATGCACGAGTGTTTATAATTATTGTCCGTCGAAGTTAACCGTGGCCCTATTATGCATAGCTACATTCGGATTAAATTAATATTATTAATTCGAACATAATTATTTTTTAAGGGTAGCTGTATTGGTACATTAATATTTAATATTGTCGAAAAACTTTCCTCCTGGTTTTTTTTTTGTGAAGAGCCCCTTCACCTACATCACCTGACGAGCCGCCACTGAAGATAGCTATGGATCCTCGCAGATCTGTTTAATAATATCAACTGTTTTACGACGTTATTATTCATAGCTACTTTAGATGAAACTATGCATAAACTAACATAAAATTGTTGCTTGTTAGATAATGTAACTAAACTTATTGCTTATATCTTAAAAACTTATAAGTTTAGACATACGAAAGTATAAACAACAAATATTTAGAAAAGTAAGGTAATTTTGAAAATTTGATTTAAAATGAATAGTTCTCTTAAAATTATTGGAGAAATTTGCGTTTGAATGTCAAATTTTGAAGAACTTCCCAGTTAAACCGGACGTGAAATAGTTGTTACTCATTCATACGGAATACCCTCAAGGAATACCTAAACAGAAATAAAAAAATAATATATTTTTGCTTATTCATTGGTTTTTTGTAAAAACAATAGTGTCGCTAATTTGACAATTTCCAACGTTATTTTCTCGAAAACTGCCTTAGATAGGTATAGGATATGATACATGTTTTATGCTTAGAATTCTTCGTAGAATGTATATTTTTTTAAATATATAGGGTGTTTTATTTAAGATAACAAAGTTGTACGCACTTCCGGTTCAACGGTAAATGTTACAGTTACACCCTTGAAAACTAAAAAGATGCGCACAGTCTAACCATAAAATCTACCAAAATTTTATAATAATGTTTTATTTTATAAGGACGTGACAAGCTAGATAGTAATTTCGTTGTCACCCGGTATATATTATTTAGTTCTTATCAAAACTGACCTATATTATGTTTTAGATCTTCTGTTCCATGGACAACTACAAATGATGCCAACACGATTAAAACAAAAACGGAAATTCATAGGCACTTTGTACATGCCTCCATACATTTGGTTGGTAAGAATAAAAATCAGAAGATGATTGATGGCCAATATCAAAAGAACTATTACGCACATGTTACTGAAATTGCTGCCACTTTATTCAATAGAATAATTACGAGGTACGTTAGTTATTATCATACTTAAGGATTTTAAAAATAAAATTGCTTCATTAAATAGGGTGAAATTTTAATTGGTCATGAACTTGATGCTGAGTCATCTAAGGACGTCTTGAAGGCTTCCATGGCCTATGTCAGCATCGTGGTCCATGCAGCATCCAAGACGTCCTCGCTCGACTTTGTATGCCACTCGTAGAGTCAGGCACTTAAATTTCACCGCAATTTTTTTTGAATGTCATGACCCATGTTTTATGTGTTTATTACTGTTAGTTCACTTTATTAATGAATACTTCGACCTGTTTGTAGAAAAAGTAGTTTTAGTCCTAATCGATTAAGAGTTCATCACCGCGTCTAACATAAAACGATGTTAGAAGTAGTACAATCAGTGGCAGCTCGTCAGGTGAAGTAGGTGAAGGTGCTCTTCACAAAAAATAAAAATAAAACCAGGAGGAAATTATTTCGATAATTAATATTAATGTACCAATACAGCTACCATTTTAGCCCTTAAAAAATAATTGTGTTCGAATTAATAAAATTAATCTGATCCGAATGTAGCTATGCATAATAGGGCCACGGTTAACTCCGATAGACAATAATTATAAACACTCGTGCATTTTGGCGCGCCCCAGCCGGCCGTGTCCGTTAGCTCAAAGCAAGTGAAGACCGAACGCTCAGCATGGCTTTGATATTCACCGTTGCCATGGTTACGTGACGTCAGCCACGCAAACAGCATGTAACAATTTGCATTATAGTGTCTGTTTGAAGGTTGGAGACAATGACGTTTCTCTCTACTGCCGTTCAATTTGCATTATGATGAAGGGCAATTTAAAAATAGATCAGTTGTATGCACCATTGTTTTAGCATTGGTTCGCCTAACCTTAAGGTATTTATTTTAAGGCTTCGCGAAAATTACGGTTATAGATATCATTTTTTCTTGATTTACTGTGTGATTAAAAAGTTTTGTTTTTATTTTTCAGTTAATTCAGTAGTGTACGTACCTACTTAGTTGTGTGTTTTAAAAATGAACCCAATTATTGACATAGTTTGTAATTTATTTGGAAACTCCATTCAGTCGTTGGACAGATGAGGAAGAGAGACGTTTTGTTACACGGGTTTTTAGTCAATGTTTGTTTAAGTACCCGCACTATATCTAGCTCTTCGCCATTTTTTAAGTCCGCGAGCCGCCACTGAGTACAATCGTCTTATATCAATATATTCAATTTTTGAAAATGTTTATAACAAGACGCAACATCTAATAAATATATGTAAAAACAGAGCACGGACCTTAATTTTTTTTTATAGATTTGGCGACTATGTGGATTTTGACTGCATGTCAGCTGTTTCAAGTGTGGAATGTTTTCATGCCGTCCTGCTTTTAATAAATGGACAATTTAAAAACAATCTTATTAATTTTTTAAGCAAAGTTGGTAAGTTAACATTAAATTTTAACATACATTTTATCTAGGATTTAGCAAACTGCGTCTTTGAATTTCTCTTCATGTACAATTCACGTGATGAAAGTGAAAGGATAACAAATATGTCGTCTGTATTAAATTTATTATTGGTTCTAAGTGCTGAAGTTTATGAATACATTTAATAACAATATTTTCTATGTTTTTTAAAGGTTTTAACACTGTAAATTGAAATAAGATATTTCATTTTTGAATATAAGTATATTTTAAATAATTTAAAAGAAAAAAATTATCGATTTCTCAGAAAATGCTATTCTTGTTAAAAGTTTAAAGTTGGTGCATGCCTTAAAACTTTAAACGCATATTTCAGATTTCACCTGCGGCTAATGATAAGGGAGCAAATGCTATTTTTTCCAAATTGCCTTAAGAGTAAAGTACCTCTACCGTTAAAACCGGGTTTTTGATTTAACATTGTAAACCGGAAGTTGTAACTTTTAGATAGAGAATGAAAAAGTAAGATAGGGAGGTGAAAACCATTTTTCTCTAAGATGAACCGTTCCAATGTTACAGCCTGTCAAAGTCTGAAAATGTCATATTTTAAACGCCAATATCTCAAAAACTATTGAATTTAGATATACGACATTTTAATTACTTTATGTGATCTGTTTAATTAAATATCATTGGTCTTTGTTTAGTATGTACAGGGTGTCCCAAATTCAAGCCTCATCATGGAGATCTTGGAAACAATAAGAGATACAGCATCGGTCAAATGGTGGCAAAACTGCGGAATTTTGTGCACAGTAATATCGTAAAAAAATATTTCAGCTATCTTTTTTAGTTTTAGAAATATTTGAAAAAAACTAAAATATTGAGATTTGTTTTTTTTAAATTGACCGACTTATTTTATCCGCTATAAAAAAACAAACACAACATTGTTAAGGCAACTTTTCTTGCTCCATATCGTGGTGTTTTTAGAATTTCATTGCACCGTTTCGTCTTTGTAGAACGATGATCAACTTTAATTTTTTAAATACGGACCTGTATTTTTTATTTTATTTTTTAAAATCTTTTTTAGCCCTGAATTCAATCATGTATCACACTTAATTATATCAAGACGTTTTGATGTCATCATTATTTCATCATCTGCAATGTGATCATTGTTTTTAAATAAATACGGCCCTGGTGTTAGTTATTTTTACCAAATACAACATGTAAATAGATCCGGAATTTATTAGTTATAGAATTAAATTACTTACTATATAACATAATATTTCAATTTTTATATAACTAAAAAATAAAACTAAACAATTAAAGGTGGCTAAGACGCGAACTTTATAAAATCATGTGACAGACGGAGGCTTACTCAAAAACGCATTCGAGAGGGAGGACACTTGTTTGAACACTTAATAAAACTCAGTTTTTTACTTTTTGGTTCTGTTGCTAGTATTTTCTTTTTTATTTATTTCCTTTATAATATATTATTCATATTCTGTCGTGTTGTGATTAAAACAAATTAAACAAAAATATTATATAAGGTATCTTAAGAGTCTATATCGTACGTAGAATAAATCCACTTTTTTATTTGGTTGTCACATAATTTCATAAAGTTCGCGTCTTAGCCACCTTTGTTTTGCTTAGTTTTATTTTATAGTTTGTTATATAATAATTGAAATATTATGTTATATAGTAAGTAATTTAATTCTATAACTAATAAATTCCGGATCTATTTACATGTTGTATTTGGTAAAAATAATTAAGTAACACACCAGGGCCGTATTTATTTAAAAACAATTATCACATTGCAGATGATGAAATGATGACTTCAAAACGTCTTGATATAATTAAGTGTAATACATGGTTAAATTTAGGGCTTGAAAAAGATTTCAAAAAATAAAATAAAAAATACAGGTCCGTATTTAAAAAATTAAAGTTGATCATGGTTCCACAAAAACGAAACGTTGCAACGAAATTCTAAAAACACCACGATATGGAGCAATAAAAGTTGCCTTAACAATGTTGTGTTTGTTTTTTTTATAGCGGATAAAATAAGTCGGCCAATTTAAAAAAAAAATCTCAATATTTTAGTTTTTTTCAAATTTTTCTAAAACTAAAAAAGATAGCAAAAATATTTTTTTATGATATTACTGGGCACAAAATTTCGCAACTTTGCCACCATTTGACCGATGCTGTATCTCTTATAGTTTCCGAGATCCCCATGATGAGGCTCGAATTTGGGACACCTTGTACATAAAAGAAGATTTATTGAAATTTATTATATTTTATGCTTTTTTCGACACAACGTATTATACTAGTTTAAAAAATTTTATTGGTGTAATATTTTCTCAATAAGCAGAACTTTTTACCAAGAAACCCTTTTTTTTCGTAAAGTCATAAACAGAAAAGTTTCCCATATTATGTAAAGATGGTTTCTGCTTTATAATTAATAATACCTAACTATAGTCTAGATATTTCCAACTGGCATTAAATGTAAAGAAATACACGTAGTATCTCGGCCTGAACAGGGTCGTATTTAAAACCTTATAATACTTTGAGGTTGCACGATTTAAAAAATAATTGCTTATTTTGAATATAAACCACATTTAACGGTTTAATATAATGCGCCCCCGCACTACGCCGCGCGCCCGTTCGATTACACAAGTCAAATGGTTGCTTTCTCTCTCGCACAAGAAAACGACGGACACGAAGCAAACGGGATGCATTATTGTATTCATACATGGGGCGTTTACCTGCATAATTCATACAAAGTTACCATCGAGCTAAAATGACGATTACAAACTCATCGAATCTGAACGAATGGTATAATACACTGAAAAAATAGTAGTTATTCGTTAACAATAAAATATTGTATTCACCTGAAGATGACTAGAGATACTTACCAGTTGAAACGTTGTGATTGAAAACAAATAGAGACAATGCAAGTCCAAAACTCTACTATGTTAAGTAGTTGCTTGAGCATCTGTTGTGTAATAACCTTAAACAATTATTATTTCATTGTTATAAGAACCTTTTACAAAGTTTTTTTTTGTAGGAGGAAAAAGTACAGAACTTGAATTAATTGAACATCTTGAACCAATAATCAAGCAGTTTCAAAAACTTTTTGAAACCGAAGAAGATGACCTGTCAAGCGATCTAGAAATAAAAAGATTATCTTTCATGGTTATAAACGTTCTTAATGTCCTATGCAGTTTTATTCCTGATGGTAGCAATGTTTTATCTATACAGGTTTGTAGCAGGATAAATACCCTAAGGTCTGGTTGTGACTTTTTTGTATGTATTAAGATTTCTTAAAAATACGTCAAGTGGACTGAACAGCTGGCAACTTTTTTTAAAAATGTTATCCCGCATTTTTCCTCAGATTTTAGCCTTTATTCTGTGAATGAATGAGTATATGAGTTTATCCTTGATAAAATGATTTTTAGTACAAAACAACTTAATCTCAATGAATTCATTCCTACAGAAACTTCAACAAAGATGGACTTGGATAAGTCCATTCCACATATTCTTATTACTATTTTTTCTCCTCCACAATTTGGTGGAATTAGATTTTTAATCCAACGTTTCGTTTTTTTCAAAACCATCGTCAACTTTTTTTTTAAATAGTCGGAAAATTCTATTTTATTCTTTCTAAATTCCCCTTCTCAATGCCGTATCACACCAAATATTAATAACATGTTTCGGACTGAAAAAGCCATCATCATTAAGAATAAATATAAATGTATATTAATTATTTTAAACTATGTCTTAACTGTATAGTAGGCTGACAGGCACTTGTTTTAATAAATTATAAATACTTGACAAATGACTGATAAGGTTAATGAAATCGTTTAGTTCAAATTAACTTTTATATCATTTTTTTTTTTAGTAAAACTTTTATGTTTTTGAGGAGTTGTGTAATTGTAGTTTGTTTTTTAAATTATGGAACATTCAAGAGAAAAAAAATTGGATATGATTTGTAGTCGACGTCCAGAATCAAATTATTTCTAGTTGGCTTTGAAAACAAACTATTTAAAAAAGAAAAGTTGATGATGGTTTAAAAAAAACGAAACATCGGCTTAACCAACTACACCAAATTGTAGAGAAGAGAAAGTGGTAATGTGAATGTAAACCTTATTTTAACATATCTCTTCAAATAGAGTAAAAATAAAATAAAAACGAAATCGTGAAAATTCGGTTTTTCCCAAATATCTTCGGAAGGATTCGAAATTTTTTAAATTTGTAAACAGTGTTGCAGAAATGAATGAATAATTTTTATTTGATTTCTTTTAGGCTTATGACTGGCTGAAGCAATACGCTTGGAACAATACTGTTTCCAGTAAAGTGGCAGGTACCTTTTCGAGTTTACTCTTTGAAACACACCTGAGATACCAAGAAGGACTTACCCTATTTGAACGCCTTTCTTCTAGTTTAAAGGACGTAATAGGGATAATAGATGAGGTACCTTATTTATTTATTAAAGGACCCCTCACAAAACTTATGGGAAATGATTTTCTGCGAATTTTTCTGAATTTTTAGTATTCCATGATGATTGATTAACAGTGTCCATGGCCGTAATCCAATCCTATGACTAGTTTTTAAGTTATGGTTTTTTAAAGTTGGCAACTTCACACTTTGAAATTTTTCTGCATTGTCTGTAGTTTTCACTTGTTTCTTAAAAACTATTACATTTTTTATTTTTCTTTATTGGTGGAAAATTAGGTCTTAAGTTTTCACTTATATAGAAATAAAATATATACAGGATAGGGATTTTAAATGGAACGCTGCTTATAGCTCTGGGAATAAGTTTTCTCTAAAATCCAAAAATACGTCCTCAAAGATTTTTTATAGGCCTCGCTTTGTCATGTAGAAAAACATTGGGACCCCAATGACGGGGCGCAGCCCTAACCAACCTTTTATTCAAATTAGAGGATAATACTTGTAGAACCTTTTTGGAAAGCTTATCGAAAAATGAATTTGTTCATATATATTTTTTTTACATCTGTCAAACCATGTGTTAGAAATTTATTAAAAGCTAATTTAGGGAACAATTATTTTAAAAATGTAATGCCACTTTTTTAGCTTAGCAATTGTTGAAAATGTGCCCCATGAATCTGTTAGCACATACCAAACCGATGGTAGAACTCTTCCCTTACTCTTTGCAAAACTTCTGGCGTGATTTAACGTATCTCTGTCCGAATCCTTGCCTTCAACTCTTCCAGATTTCTAGGTCTGATGAGATATACCCTTCTTTTATGTATAGTAGATTGTTGTATAAATATTCAAGTATTATCTAAGCTAGTTCTACATTATAAGGTTAATAATAAATAGATTAATGTACCTACATATTTAAAGATTTAGTGCACCCACATATCCTATGGATATATTGTGCTCTAGAACTTGTAACAAAAGTTTATAAATTCATATTGTAAAGTTTCTTTCTTGGCAAATAAATATTTTTTGATTTGATTTTAAATCGCCTCATAAATAAAAATCTAAAAGTTTAATATCCGAAGATTTGGGCGGTCACTCTATAAATCCTCGCAGTCCTATCCACCTATTTTGAAATGTAACATTCAATAATTCTCATGCTTTTCTTGAGAAGTAATCAGGGGCTCCATCCTACTGGAGACATATCCTTTGCTCTAGATTTCCATAATAAGGGAATATCCTTTAAAGTTTTGGTATTAAAAACTTTGCAAGAAATGTAAGAGAATTATGTATATGTCACCAGCAGTGGCGGCTCGTCAGGGGAGGCAGTGCCTCCCCGGAAATATTAATGTAATAATATCTACCTTATTTTATATACCTATACCTACCTATAATTATACCTTTCAAACAGCTTTAAAACGTATTTTTTAATATAAACACAATAATATAATAGTTCCTGTATAAATTTTGCGAAACCTCTTTAATTAAAGTTGTAATTTCTGAAACTCTCTAATATTCAATTATTAATTTAACGTCTGGACCTTTGTCCAGTGACCGAGCAACAGCGTCCTTATCCGTTTCATTGTTATTACATCTTGTCTCGCTCTTCACTGATGGATCGCAGTTTATCGGAGCGAGAGGAGGCAATCCGAAAAATGTTTCCTCTGTAGTCAATGTTTTTGGGAAAAACAACGGTAAAAATACAAATAATTATATGTTTTCGGAATCGTAGAATGCTCTTTCGCATGACGCAAAACGCGGTTAGGAGGCAGGCACGCCTCCTGCGCTTTGACCAATAAGATTTTAGAAATTTCGAATTAGGTTCTGTAGTTGGGTCGTTACACCTGTTACCATTATGTTAGTGTAGGTTATGGTTTTTTAATTTATTTCTTTATTAATATGATGAAAACTTTTCTTTTATTTCAGGAGACAGTTGATGAAGAATATACTGACGATTTTAAACTTGTTAACGTAGGTACCTCAAATACCATACTACAAACGTTATGTTCTTACGTGAAAAACATTTTGGATGACGTTGACAGTATTATTGCCAGAGTAAAATCGGACTATTATGTTTTGACGTATCCGGGTGAAGACAACGATGATAAAAGTAAGCAGATACAACTGATTGTTTTTTTCCCTTTATACAACTCAACTTATAACCTATTTAAGTTATTGCACTGTACACTTTTACGATGACGATACACAGCTGTACTCCTCATTTCCGCCCGATAAAATCCTAGAGGCTATTGATGATAAGTTTGTGCACGATCTCAATGTTCTTCAGAGAGCCTCGGAAGCGCATTGCTTGGCGATAAATCCCGCTAAGTCGCAGGTTTTGCTGTTTGGCAGGCCACAATCGAGAAACCAAAAGAAACATATTTTACAAATCACTCTAAACAACACTGTTTTGAGTATATGTACAGCAGCAAAGAATCTGGAGCTGTTGATGGATAATGATTTTAGATTCTCGGGCCATGTTAACAACGGTATTAAAAGGGCTTTTGCCAATCTTAAGTTCATATTCAACCAACGGGCGCTGCTAACCGCAAAACTGAAAAAAGAGTTGTGCGAGTCTATTGTATTATCTCATTTTCATTTTAACTAGTGCGACGTCTTGTATGGTCCCTGTCTTTTGGAACTAATGCAGAATTCATGTGTACGATTGATACATGGTAGGTGAAGTCGTGATAGGGGGTGACTGCTAAATTACGTGAAATTAACTGGTGAAGAATGAATAAGATACATTGGCGACATTGGCGTGCAAAGCCGTTTGAACAGGGCAGGCAAACATTTATTTGACTTTAAAAATTTTCAACACAGTTGACATCGCCATTACCTCAATCACATGTACGTAGACATGTCCACTTCTCAATTTTTTTTTCGACAACCGACGGCGACTCGCGACGTTTATAGCAAAAGCAAATACAGTGCGAAAACACTAATATGTATTATTATTATGAATAAATTTCATCCACATTCGTTTTATATTCAGATTTTAAATATAACATCCACTTGATTGAACTCATATATTGCTAAAAAAGAAGTCACTTATTATGTAAATTATAATTTAAGATACTTATTAGCAAAAATTATCTTAAATCATCATAAAAGTAATTCCTATTTTACGTTATAAATTAAGATCTTAACTAACCTAATTACTAAACTATGTTTACATGTTTTATATCGAGAACGCGTAGTATTTTTTGAAACTACGACAAAATTGGAAGATTGGCACCAATGCATTTTACAAGCGCGGGCTGATGGCAAACGGAGGCTCAGGTTGCAAGTCATGTGTATTGGTTCTCTTTCTAGCTTACTGTCTACCGGCTCTCTCGCTCGCTTCCACTCATATAAAAGCAGTGCATTTGCTTTCCCATAAGCGGTTAATATAATGTAAAATATCTGCTTTTCAAACTGTTATACGGGATGCTTATACAGCGATCGAATTTACGATTAATTGGCAACGAATGTGTTCGTAGAAATGAACTTCAATGTTATACTAATAACTTTTCGGTCCTGGTCCTCTACATACACAGAAATATTTCCGGATATTACACGGACAAAAATTTAAATATTCAAGCTATCAAATTTCAAAAATTTACAATAAGGTACCTCTTACTTTAAAATGATCTCTGATTATAAGTTTAAGCTATTTGCAAAACAAAATGTTCGGGACTTGTTGTAGAACTTAAGTATATTTTTTATTTATTATTTTTTCCTGCCTACGTCATACGCCATTCTTATTCTTATTCCAGAGTCGTATATACTATTCTTTGTATCCATTTTTATAATATATTATAGTATAATTCGCCTCTAGTTTGCATATGTCTGTAACTTTTAAAACCAAGCATTTATGTTGTTTAGCGATATAGTTTTCGTTGTCTAGTGCATCATATAATAATATAGCAAATTTACTTGACATGGTTGAGATAGGAAGCTAAGCTTCAACTCCGCCAATTGTAATTTTTTTTGTGTATGTTTAAAGATTGGAGACAATGACGTTTTTTGAACGGTAGTAGAGTTTTGGACTTGAAAGACAATGCAAGCCCAAAACTCTACTGCCGTTCATGTTATTTTTTTTTTGTTAAAATTACAATAAAGACGTATTTATTTATTTATTATTTAATAATTTTTAGTTATATCACAGGAGATAAATATTATGTTTCTATTTATAATACTGGCATAATTTTTATCGGGGATATCTCGACTTTGTGGACCTCGCCCTTGACTCAGTCCACCAGACTGTGTAGCTCATGTACAAACAGTAATTTTTAAACATTATTATGCATTTTGTTACAATATAAGTTTTCAATTTGAAACTTTTAAGTAACCGACTTTTAATCAATTTCAAACAATTATATTTTTTAGAAAGGAATGCTCTAAAAGCCAAAGAAAAGGGTGTTTCCTGTCAGTTGTTATTTGTCGTCGAGATACTCGTGAACTTGGTTAGAATTGCCATACCTCCAGGAAATATATCGGATGCAGTTTTTAAAAATATTATACAGTTATATTCTTCCCTATCTTCATTAACCAAATATTTTATGAGTCGATCTTCCAAAGATAATCTAGCGTTTCAAGGAGTATGGTAAGAGAAATGTTTTTAAATCTTTATATGAAGGGATTAGAAGGGAATTGGTTTAGTAATACGTAACTTCTGAGATATTTTAATTTAAAAAAATTGCTGAAACGATTGTGGTTGCCTTCTTGTATTTAAATCATACTGTTTCAAAATAGAATAATATAAAGGGGGAAAGGGGGCCCAAGACAAATAGATTCAAGTTAACTAAGTAAATCTGAAAATTTGTTTAAAGTTTAAATATGGAATAATAAAGCCATTTTTTACAGGTCAGTAGATTGTAATGTACAGGCTGCTACAGATTCGTGTGGGTATATGGGGATCTCGAAAATGGTAAGAGATGCACAAAGATCATCGACTTAAAAGAAACATGGACCCGATATTTCTATTCCCTTTGTACATGTCACCTTGACGCCTGTTATTGACGAAAATAAATGAACAAACTGCTACATCTTTATTTTTTTAAATTTTCAGTCTGTCTCTGTTGTCATTCTAACAGTTGATAAATTTGATGTCTCGTTTGTGCAAAGTACACAATCGACGGGCGTGACTCAAAAGTTCACAGACGAAATTAAGGAAAACTAACAGTTCCGCGATCCTCTAAAAACTGCATTTACTTATGCGTTTTCCACAAGAAATATGAATCATTTAATAATTGGGAGCTACCTACTTTATATAAAAACGTGGTAAATAAAATGTTACGCCTTCGTCAATTTTAAAGCCCTAAACAATGTTGCAAATTTCTTCGTATTTCCATATGAAATAAAAAGGTCGTTACTAGAAGGACGGATACTTCTAATATGATAAAATTATTATTATCAAGAGTCGTGGTATTAGTACCAATATTGCTTAGTCAACAAATATTTTAAATTTACCATTTACAGAACATGAAAAATTATTGTTTCACTTCATAATAAATATATGATAGCAGTTTTAGATAACAAAAAAACTAGCTGTAGGCACCCTTTTCAAAGAAAAAATAGGTTGATTTTAAGTCGATGTTGGTATATGTATGTTTTAAATTTCTGTATTATTTTTAAATCATAAAATTATTTGATAATAAGCGTAAGCGCTATTTTCATAACTATTATTAAGCTTCAAAATATGCAACTTTGCCTCAATTTAGTCATTTTCGTTTTTTTTACCGTTTTAGAGATCCTCATGTATGCACGCGGATTTGTAGCACCCTGTATACTTAGTTGGTACTTGTTGCCTCTAAGCCTCTCATATAAATAAAATAAGCCAAGGAACAGACCCGCCCTGCATTTGTAACCATTAATTAGTAAAATATAATTAAATGTTTTTAAGGTTTGAACGTCTTGTCAAGAAAGCTGGCAAAAAACTTGCTCCTTTAGTTTATAAACTAATAATTCATCTGGAAGGATATCACAATCAAGAAGATCAAACGCAGGGCGGCAAGAAGAAAGCGGTAGAAGGATCGACCATGAAAACCAAAGTTTTACGGGAAACAAAAATGATTCCAAAAGTTATCTATGAAATCGAGCAGTTTAGTAAAACTATTATACAACTCACGAAAAAGACAAAGTTTGATCTATCAAAGTATGTCGGGCAAGGAACGGTCCGGGACTTTAGAATTCTACAACCAGCTCTTAAAGAAGTTCTACAAAAAGATGGTAAATTATTTTTATTTACTATGTATACAGGTAGATTCACGTTGAGTGGCCTATTAGAAGATCCTGAAAACAAGTAACATTACCTTTTTAAAAATTTGGTGGTAAATATTTTTTATTACATTTACATACACAAGATTTTCTAATTTTAATACGAACTTTAAAGAATTATTTTCTGACGACTCTAAAGCCATCAAAATAATTTACGAGCATCGACTTTTTTGCCAACCGCTGTGTGCCGTTACTGGCTCCTACAATAAGGTCGGCTCGCACTCCCTGCCGTTGCGCAAACGGTGTAAATATGACCAGTGACGGCTCTCGGTCCTAAAAAATGGTGAAGAGCTAGGTATAGTGCGGGTACTTAAACAAATATTGACTAACAACCCGTGTAACAAAACGTCTCTCTTATCCTCATCTGTCCAACGACTGAATGGAGTTTCCAACAAATTACAAACTAAGTCATTCATTGGGTTCATTTTTAAAACACACAACTAAGTAGGTACATACACTACTGAATTAACTAAAAAATTAAAACAAAACTTTTTAATCACACAGTAAATCACGTAAAAACGATATC
Source organism: Polydrusus cervinus (assembly GCA_935413205.1). Lineage (NCBI taxonomy): Eukaryota > Metazoa > Arthropoda > Insecta > Coleoptera > Curculionidae > Polydrusus > Polydrusus cervinus. The sequence continues at coordinate 79,465,024 of OW284511.1, forward strand.
TATAACCGTAAGTTTCGCGAAGCCTCACAATAAATACCTTAAGATTGGGCGAACCAATGCTAAAACAATGGTGCATATGACTGATCTATTTTTAAATTGCCCTTCATCATAATGCAAATTTTGAAGAAGTAGTCCATTCTTAAAAATTAGTTACTTTCTTAATAATTTTTCTATAAAAAAAGGTTAAATAAACAACCTTTCTTTCTCCCCTTGGTTTCCGGGATGAAAGTTCTTGACCTGTGAGTCTCCATTTTTCTTATATCTTTCTCTTTGCCCAAACGGCCCCTCTTATCACTGTTACCTGTTGCCCATGGTCAGTGTAAGAATTAAGTATCCCATTCTTTAATCATTAACTCATTTCATATTATTTTATCTTTCATGGCTCCAGGAGAGCTCCATCGATGTTCACTACCATTTAATTTTGTTCCTCTAATTTAATATAACTATTTTTTTCTCTTTGTATCTCATTCCTGATGATGGGTGTTTCTACACCCGAAACATGTAGAATGTCTACCATATTTTAATTTTATTACCTTATTAAACCAGTGGAGGAAGACTTCATGTTTTTTATATATTCCCATAATGCAAATTGTTACATGCTGTTTGCGTGACTGACGGCACGTAACCATAGCAACGGCGGTGAAAATCAACGCCATGTTGGGCGTTGAGTCTTCACTTGCTTTGAATTAACGGACACGGTCGCTGGGACGCGCCAAAATGCACGAGTGTTTATAATTATATTGTCCATCGGAGTTAACCGTGGCCCTATTATGCATAGCTACAAAAGCTAATAGTGAAAGAAACAGACGCGCTTTTAGAAGTTAAAAAGATACAAACGTATTAGATCGCCGGCCGTCGACCGACGTTCAATAATATTGCTTTTTTAGGGTTTACGTCATTATTTGTATTTTTTTCTGTATTTTTATATTTTACCAACAAAATGATCCCAATATTTTAAATATACAGGGTGTTCCCAAATACATTGTTTGCATATTTTATCTGTTGTTTATATTTTTTTTGTGGTACTTTTACTACTCTCTTTTTGACCTACAACAAACTTATTTTATATTTGTAACGTCAAATAAAAAATATCTATCTATCTATCTATGCTCAACCTGGGTATCCCGGAAACTCTAAGAGATACAGCATCGGTCAAATGATCACAAAGTTGCGGAATTTCGTGCACAGTAATATTGTAAAAAAAAATTGAGCTTTCTTTTTTACTTTTTAAACTATTCGAAAAAAAACTAAAATTTGAAGTTTTTGTTTTTTTAAATTTATCTGACTTATTTTAACCGCTACAGAAAAACAAATTCAACATTGTTAAAGCAACTTTTTTGGTTTTATACTACCGTGTTCCTAGAATTTCGGTACAACGTTTCGTATTTGTGAAACCGTTATCAACTTTAATTTTTTAAATACGGATCTGCAATTTTTATTGTATTTTTTAAAATCTCTTTAAGCCCTGAATTCAACCATGTATCACACTTAATAATTTTTAGGCGTTTTGATCTTATCTTTACATCATCAGGAATTTCATAATTACTTTTAAATAAATACAATATTACTGGGCACAAAATTCCGTCTATTTGACTGATAGTCGCCGAGATACCCATAATGAGCATCGAATTTGGGACACTGTGAACATGCATGGTGTCCCAGATAAGAATGCACTCTACAAGGATATCCTGTAGAGTGTCTTCTTTTTGGTAAATTAGTCGTTATCGTTTAAAATATTTGTTTAATCCAACATTAATTTGATAATATCCAACCAAATCTATTAATTTTTTAATTAGGGGCGACGGCAAACACGACCCAATCAACTCAAGATGATGCAGAAGAAAGTGGAGCAGTGAGATCTGATGCTGAATCTTGTATAGAAAGTAATGATGAAAATGAAATTTCCACATCCCCACCACCTACGAAAAAAACTAAGCGGTAAAATATTGTTTTCTTTAATTTTAAGAAATGTTAATATTTTAATGGTGTTCTATTTTTAATACATTCGTTATATAGTTTGTTTACTAAATATATTATGTATCTTTATATTATGAGAAATTTGTCAACATTTATTATCACTATATACTTTGCTAATCAATCAAATCTCCGTAGCTTTCAGAGCGCTGCGGCCAGAGACAATTTTTTTATACACTGTTTAAATAGGAAATAAGTAGTGTCAGGGGCGTCGAAAGTTGTCTTGTCAAAATTACCCTCGACCGTAAACGCGGATAATTGTTTCCCGACACAACCGTGAACGCAATTTTCCATTGTCGAGGGCACAAAGGTCCGCGTCCGACGTCGACTGTGAACGCGACCCAGGGTAAAAAACTGTTAACGGTCTCTTGTCCCCCCAGGATTAAATATAAATTAATATTAAGATCATCTACAAAAATAAATTTCGAATTCAGCTTTTTACCTCTTTGTTCGCTGCCAGGGTCATTCCCGAGGGGACCTACAGCTTAACGTGGGTTCCGAACCACGATCCCCGGTCATGCGACGCTCCCCCCCCCCCCCCTTACATCATTGCATGACCTACCGATTGGGGAATGTGTATTGTGTACCTTCTTCCGCAGCCCACGAGATATCCGATCTCAGCCGGCTTGGTTACCGGCGTGAATAGGGTGGGTTGGGAGATGATACGTTCCCTGCATCTTAAACCTACTAAAATTCTGACGGACTTTTTTATTGTACGTATGCCCACTCCGCGGATCGAACTCTGAACGCTACGGTCAAATGCCAGTGGCTCGCCGCCGCAGTGAAAAATAGTTTCCGATAGAAAATGTGATTGGACATCGACGACATATCATTCCTCTGTGCCTGTGTCATGAGCACAGAGGAATGATAGGTAGAATAGGCATGCAAGACAAGTTGTAGATTGTAAGCTGGCTGAATATTGGAGACGAAAAGGGGCCATTAGTAATCCAGACAAGTTGTAGATTTTCTGTACTGTCCACATACATTTTTTATTGGATAGCTCCAATTCACAAATACATGGGTCGGAACTTGTTGTTAGAGACTGGGCCCAGTCTCTCACATAGAAAAAGGTTTAAAAAGAGCTTTTTTTCTATCTATAAGTTTACCCCCGCACAGGATTTCCAGAACTAGTACTATTGTACTAATCTAATACAACTTTGCCCTTTTTCTACAAAAATACAATTTGATCATTTTTTGCCTAATTACAGATGCACTAGTAATAATTTTTAATAGCTTTTGGTCCCACAAGATGTTTTGGGGAGACAGACACTTTTAATTTTTTTAGAAGTAATTCGGTCAGGGGAAAAGTTTTTGGGAAGACAGACACGTTTTTTTTAGAAGTCACTCGGCAAAAACTTTGGTTTTTATGATTCAGTATAAAATGTTTATTTAGTACATTTTTTACTTTGGTTAGCACTATTTTAAATATAGCTCTGGCAGTGTTGCCGTTTGAGTACATTTGTACTAAATCTAGTACATTTTAGACAGCAAAGTACAAAAGTACATTTTAACATAAATCACCTGAATTCTAGTACATTTTCCAGCTTTGAAAAAAATAACTCAAAAACACCTATTTAAGGCTTTTATTACAAAAATAACTATTTGTTCACTTTGAACTGTTCATTTTTATGATTTTTTTGGATTGTATATATTGAAATTTGGTTTTTGCTCCAGCTCGTAGACGTAGAGAGCGGCGGCGACCTTTTTAAGAAGTCACTTTGGACAGGGAAGTTGCTTATGGGGGTTCTACACCGTGGGGGAGGCCGTGACTTTTTTTTTTAAGTATTTTCTGTCCAACCCCGATTTTAGTACATTCTAGTACATTTTACAGCTGGTTATCAGTACATTTTAAAATCTACTTGCGGCAACACTAAGCTCTGGCAATCCTGCCGCCACAAATAGAAAAAGAAGATTTGCTTTTGACAGAGCTCATATTCATTTGTTTTTCTTTTTATTTGTATTCAAATAAACAAATTTATTTTAGCAAAAATGAACAAAACGATAGTTCTTCGACAACTTACAAAGTTTCCATTTAATCAAGGTCCTTTAACAAGTAAGGAAAAAATTAGGTCTCTAATATTTCAAATAATCTTTGACTTTGTCCACAGCAAAAAAATTTTACTGCCATAAAACATTATGTAAATCCGGGTTTATTTGCCCAATTTTTAAAAAGTATTTTAAAAATGTAAATTTTCAGGGCAATACGAAAAGTAGTGATAATTGTCCTAAATAAGGCGATTCCTGTAAATGTATATATTTTAGGGTCCCAATTTTTAAGATATTCATCTGAGGACAAGTTGTCTCCTAGAATGCAAGAATTTAAAAAGAAACTAAGAGAAAAAACGCCAATTGGTAAATTAGAAGAACAACCTCTTACAAAACACCCCTATGAAGAAGAGGAATCTTTAGAACCATGGCCAAACAATACAAACCCCCACACAGGTGAAATTGGAGGTCCAAAAGGTCCAGAACCAACAAGATATGGAGACTGGGAACGGAAGGGCAGAGTTACTGACTTTTAGAAATTGTGATTCTTACATGCAATAATTATTTATTTATTTATTTTTATTTCCAATTCATTATGTCATTTTAAAAATTTTTAAAAAGTGAAAAATCTTCAGTACCAGGAGTTTTATAATGCAAATCTACCCTGGAGAAATGAGACATTCCCTATGGAGATCAGGACAGTAAGAGTTTACTTGTAGAAATTTTAGTTTTTAATAAACTCATTTATTGTTAATTGTTTAAATAAAATTTGTTTGTTATTCCCTTGGTTAAGAATTGTTTTTTTTTTATATGGGTATAAAATCCATTATTTCCATGTACTCTGTGCTCTATTCTCTAAGTTTTTTTTTATATAGCTCTTTGAAAATTTCATAGATATTGAGCATAAACTATGATTATGATCATAAAACAGGTAATCTCTACTAAATATGGTGTTTGTTATCCATTGGTAGAGTTTACTAGGATAATATTTTTTGAATAGTCCATTCAGTAATAGAGAAAGATAGTGAGACTATAGTCCACCTAAATACAATCTTTCAGTCTAAAAAGCCGGATTTTAAAGTTGCAGAACAAGATTTTGTTGAAATCGTTTTAACATAATTGTAAGGTTAATTTTTGACTCTCCAGGGTAAAAATATACCGGGTGGTGCGCCCGAACAAGACACATGTGATTTCTCATTCTCATGTATGTTTTGAGGTGGTCAAATATTAATTGTAACCCAAAAATATACCAACACATTTTAAAGAATACAATAAGAATTTCCTTGTCGAATTCCTAGTAATTTAAGAGTTATTTAACAAAATGTATTTTAAAATCTATAAACTAGGAAATACGGACCTGAGATAAAGTCATTTTATGTCAATATTCTAAAAAAAAAACTTCACTTTAAATTTTCTTACTACGGACCTGACTGTTATGGCGTCCATCACAAGTGTTCAAATAAATACTGCTCGAAATTCACCTTTAAAACGGTTGTCAATAAGGTACAAAATCAGCAAGTTTTCGCTTGAATAACTAGATTGCCACACAATCGACCAGTGGAAGAATCTCATCGCCATTTTCTCTACTGTAGTTGTGCATCTTTTTGTTGTGTTTATGTTTGAGTGATTTGAACTGTTTTGAGTTTGTGGAAATCGTTTTCCGCGATGGAGGAGGTTAATATTAAGCAAGATATAGTGATCCAAATCGATTTGAGTAAACTTTGTAGAACTTGTCTGACTGAAAATGGAGAAATGAGATCAGTTTTTATGCAAGACGATTCAACAGGACATCATTTAAATATTGCCGATATGCTTATGGGGTTTACAGATGTTCAGGTTGCAATTTTTGACTTATATCTAAATTTAATAATACTTTAAGATAATGGAGGGGTAAATACTCTCTTTGTTTATATAAAGGTGATCTTTGGAATACTCAGAAAAATTTTCATAACAATATTGTTTACGTTTAGCCTATCTGTGTATATTTTCAAACTTCAAGGGAGTAATTCAATTAAGTTAAAAGTTATTCAAGTATAAAGGAGTATCTGATTGTACTTCTATAAAATCGCCACTAAATATGGTAAAAACATAAAATTAAAATTTTCAAAATTGGTAGACAATAACTCTAAGAAGTGTAGTTAGAATAAAATTGGATTAGTGGTTTAATTTAATAATTAATAAATAATACTTCAGAATAATGTATCTACCTATAATAAAAAAAAAGTTTTAATCAAGTACCTAATATGTGATTCTACAGCAGAGGTTTGCATTAATTGTAAACAAAACAAGCATCTGATTACCCTGTTTACACCTACGATTATGATAATGTATACCTAAACATTGTGCAAGTTTAAGTGCCTCTAATATTAGATATATTCCTTTGCAAAAACGTATTTTACTGTTGGTTTGCATGGGATGCAAGACTTACTTAGCAAGGACATCTGATCTAATCAACATAATAGACTCATAAAATTATGGCGCTGAGTGGGGAAATTGTTGACATTAAGAAGCATTCATATACTAAACCTCTATTCGCACAAAATCACACAATGTTCATTAAGCCCCCCCCCCCAAAATTATTCCGTTCGAAATTAAAGTTGTAATTAAGAGCATAAGAAATACTAAAAAGTAAATTATTGTTGTTAAATGCCCCACAAAATTGGAGATGGAAAAATTTAAGAAACCCAATTTTTTTGTAAAATTGTTATCTTTTGATATTTACACACTTTAAAGTACTAAACAAAGTAAACACTGCCCTCCTGGTCTAGGGTAAACAGGGGGGCTGCCGAGCTGCAGCCCCCCCCCCTCGTGCCTAGAAGCTCAGGTCTAAAAATCTAATTGAAACCAAATCTTTTGTCCCACGCTTGGACTATTAATCCAAATCTAAATTTTTTCTTCTAAAAGTCCTGTTTTATATAGAGATTAAGGTTTCGGATGCATATCATCTTAGTTACTGGTTTGTGATGCAATTTTAATGGAAAGTGAGTAAAAAAGAAAAATATTTTATAGTATTTTTTTTTATACTTTTCTGTCCCGTTTCCCCTTTTTTAGAGCTATTTTAAATCAACAAAAATATAACCGAATGCAATAAAATATTTTTACAATAAGAACAAATGAAAACCATCCTTTATTTATTTTTAAAGAGAAAAATTAAAGTAAAAATATTAATTGAAAAAACAGAAAAATAATTTGGGAAGAAGCGAGAATGCTTCATTGTGAATCCAAAACCTAACCTTTATACACAACGGCCCTTTAAGTAGGAATATTTCAAAATCTCAGCATTTACAACAAAAACTGTTCTCAGATTCGTAATCTAACTACAAAAATACAAAGGGTGTTAAAAAATAATCAATTTTGGCATGGTGAGCATATAAAAAATGTTAACTTTATTTTTAAACATGAAATATTGAGCCCCAAAAACCCTTGGTTAGAGCCGTACATACCACTTATGGGAACATTTTGATTGAAACCTGATGGTTGCTCAGCAATGATCTAAAATACTTTTAAGCACGCCGGCAACGCCGCACGTTCTGTTGTTGTTTTGGTCAAGTTATAAATCGATTTTAACGAGTTCAAAGCAAATAGAAAATTCATAAGAGAGCTTCCTAACGTCAATTAGTCTCCAATAGTGCGCTGTAAACAAAAGAATTATAAAAGAGTGACCGAAAATTGCAAAAAGAATCAAAACAAACCCTTTAAAAACCAGATTCAAACGTCAACATCGGCGCGCTGTTGCCAGAGTGACAAGAATTACATTGCCATAATAATTTTGCCGAACTGAGTTGTGAAATGAAGCAACATTATAAAAAGACACTTACTTCATTGTAAACAATGAATTCCTCCTGTTCAAGCCCGGAAGAAGACGAGGAATTGGGATGGATCATCGCGGAGTACAAAAAGCGTAAACGAGGTAAAGAAAGCCTTACTAAACAACAAATTGCTGATATTATAGGAACTGCCTCCTCTCCTGAACAGGCGTACAAAAAGAACAAACCAGAACAGAGTAGTCAAAATGGACAACAAACCCTAACATTAATCAAATCCAATGAAAAAACACTCGACCAACAAAATGTTTCACGGGATGTTGCCAAAATCAGGACGAACAATCCAAAATCAAACGAAAAAATTGTTGGTCCCCAACCTAACATACCAAAGCCAATGAACGAGAGGAAATATAAAAACTACATATACCTTCAAACATCCACAAACATAAATAGAATTCAATTAGCAGATATATGGAGTAAAAAGTTTCCTTCAACCCAAGATGTAATCCTTCAAACAAAAATTGGTTTTTGCCTCAAGAGCGACTTGGAAAAAAATAAACTCATGGAAACTCTTCAAGATTTAAAAGAAAACGATGTCCTTCAAAACTTCCAGGAAACAACAGAAAAGATAAAAGCCCCGTCCACGAAATCTCAGCCAGATAACACATACTCTGCAGTAATACTTTGGGTAGAAAAGGATATAGAGGATGTTATATTAAGCAATCACTTACAAGCCTGCAATATATCTCACAACTTCTGCAAAAGAATAATTGCCAGAAGTACTAACAAACCTTGCTCACACTTTAGAATCATAACAAGTTGCCTAAAATCCTACGAAAAATTGTTAAACTCAGGAATATACTACAGATGTAAACACTACCTAGCACAGCCCAGTGCACCTCCTATTCCAATTCCGGTGCCTTGCAATAAATGCGGAGAATTTTCTCACACAACAGAATACTGCCCCAATGACATCAAGTGTACCAAATGTAGAAAAAACCACAGGGAAAGTCAATGTACCACAACTCTTCCTCCCTCATGCCTAGCATGTGGAGCTCTAGACCATGGAGCCTGGTCAATCAAATGTCCTCAAAGACCAATGAAACCAATTGATGGTATCCCAAATGTAAAAATAAAATCTATCAACAAAAGATCACAGCAAATCGACACTTCCATAACAAAGAACAACCGCATCCACGCTCCAGTAACCATCCATGACACAATAATAGATACATATGTAACAAAAATTAACAATCCCAAAAACAATAACAGACAGGAGTTAGTACTAAAATTAAAAAGAAAATTCATCGACACATACAACATAGACACGGCTGTCGTGTTCTCAGGAAATAAAATGTATATTCTAATGTTCGACATCCTAGAACCCAATACCAGTACACCAACGGAACTCATAGAAGGACAACAAATAGAAGCACGAAATGGCTAACAAGATAATATATTGCAACATCAATAGTTATTCCTCAAAAAAGATCCTTATCGACCACTACATAGCAAGAAACAACATAAAATGTGCTCTCTTTGTGGAGGCAAAAATTAAAGAAAATACCAACATACACTACAGGGACTGGAATACAATATACAAATATGGATCAGTGGCCAACAGAAATACTCGAGGAGGTAGTCTAATTCAAACCGATAAAAGTCTTAGAATGGGCAAAGCCAACCCTCCACACCTAAACAACCCACTGAATGAAACCCTTCACGTTTCCATGCCGTTCCTACAAGAAAAACTGCACATATTTCTGGTATACAATCATCCCCTTGCTCACACCATTGAAGAAAACATCTTTGTCAAAGCGGCTCAGTATAAAAATGCAATAATTATAGGGGATTTCAATCCAAATAACCGAAAAAAGAGGCAAATTGAACAATTCCTAAATAACTCAGACTTTACACAGATAACCACTCCTCCCACCTTTATTATGAACAACAATCCAAACTCCACACCAGATCTGCTCTTCTGTACCAAAAACATAAAACAAAATATAAATAACATCCAGTTAATTCCAGACCTCGGCTCAGATCATCTCGCAATGGAATTCTCCTTCGATTTTACGATACCTCCCACGCCTGTGCCTCAAGAAATTAAATACAACTTCGAACAGAGCAATACCGAGGAGATCAACAGAGAAATGGCAAACTACATTGAACAAGACAAAGGACCCATTAATGAAGAATACATAAGTAACTTTCACAATTTTCTTTCTTCGACAATACTGAAACACACGCCCAAATCTACCAAAAAATACTATTCACAAACACTTCCGCCATACATACTGGCATTAATAAGGAGCAAAAAAAGAATGTACAGAGACTTACAAAGATACTCCAACAATGAAATAAAAAGAAGATACAATGAAATAAACAAGAACATACAAAAACTTATCATACAATACAGAACAGGAACATACCTACAAGCATGTGAAGAAATTAATAGACTACAGGGCAGAAATTACTGGCAACAAATAGCTAAACTTAGTAAATATCGCACTCACAATACCACCAAGTACCTGACTGATAATGGCATCGAATACAAGGAGGACATAGACATAGCGAATATTTTTGGAAGATACTTTAGCAACACATATGCATTCTCTAATAACAATAATTTCGATCAAAATCACTTAGAAGAAATAGACCAGTGGCATCAAGAGTACTTTCAACTAGGCAACCCTACACCTGTACCAATATTGGAAGAAGATGAATACTTCCAAGCTCTCCACAAAGGAAAAAATTCAGCCCCTGGATATGACAACGTGCCGAGAAAACTTTTAAAAAAACTTAATGCTACAGTCCACCAGCAAATAATAAAAATATTCAATCATTGTCTAAAAAATGCGCTGTTTCCCTCTGAGTGGAAGAACGGAATAATTATCACAATTCCTAAACCCAACCAAGACCACTCACAAGCAGAAAACTACCGTCCCATTACTCTCCTGCCAACAGTTGGAAAAGTGTTTGAATCAATTCTAAAAAATCGACTGGAACAAGAAATAGGACATCACATTCCTGATTATCAATTCGGATTCAAAGCAAAAAATTCAACAATTCACCCTTTGACTATCTTGACATCAAACATTCAGACATCCAACAAATATGGTAAATACTCGGCTGCTTTTTTTCTAGACATCAAAAAGGCATTTGATAGTGCCTGGCACCAAGGGATATTATTCAAACTCCACAAACTCAACTGCCCAGCCTACTTAATACATGCAGTTCACAAGTTTTTATCAAGAAGGACACTCAAAGTCAAAGTCAGAAACTCATACTCGGACGATTTCACACCTGAACAAGGAGTCCCCCAGGGATCACCCCTTTCTCCACTTCTATTCAACATTCTCTGCTCAGACATATACAATCATATATATAACAATAACATTGACCTGACATCATACATACTCCAATTTGCCGACGACACAGCTCTCTTAGCACATGGAACCTCTATACAAAACGCAGTAAACAAGCTTCAACACCTCCTAAACTTAATAGTCCTCTGGATGCATAAATGGCGTATTCTACTTAACCCAACAAAATCACAATTTTTGATCTTTCACCACAAAGTCAAAGAAGAGGATCCCTCTATTAGTCTATACAATAACATAGTTAAACCAATGAACCACTGCAAATATCTTGGAATCACAATCGACAGTAAATTAAACTTTAAATTACACACAAACAGAACAAAACAGAAAGCTATTACCCGTGCAAAACATTTCAGGTCACTAACATATAAAGACTTAGGCATTACTGTACAGACCGCAACTAACATCTACTCAATGATATGCCGCCCGTTGCTGGAGTATGGACACATATTGTACAGTAACGCTAGAAAACCAACAGTACAGCCACTGGAAGTAGGTGAGAGAAGTTGTTTGCGTGTGATCACAAAAATCCGTCACCCCCAGAATCCACTCCATAATCCCTCAAACATTCTGCTCTACCAAAAAACAAAAATCGTTCCAATCGACCAACGCCTCCACAAGCTGAACCTGAAGTTCTCCAAACAACAACACAATAGAGAAATAATGCAAAGACTCATGATACCTCCCAGTGAAAACATCCAGCCAAGACGAAAATATCCTGCAATGAGTCTATTGGAAACAATCAACTTTTTACAAACCCAATAGGATCTCTCGTGATTGTTTTGAATTTCATAGTTTATAGTTTATTGTAAATATTTAGTTTACTTGTTTTGTTTTTTTTATTTAGTTTTTTGTGCTTATTTAGGTGCAATAGTATTGTTTAAGTTTTGTTTTTTTTTTTTTTTTTTTTTTGTATAACTGAAGTTTGAAAAAATTAATTTTGGTACATATATTTCAAGCAACACCTACATATAATAGTAATCATCCTGGGCAGGAAGACCCCGGTCGTTAGCCCTTTGGCAGATGCCAATAAATTGTAATAAATAAATAAATAAATAAAATACTAAAAGATAGTATTTTGGGATCTGTAATTGCCTCGATAAAGTTGATCTTGATCAATTTCAAAAAAATCTATTTCCTAATTAATCTCTCAATATCTAGATTGACAATGAGGATGGTCTTCCAACATTAGTGTGCCTGCAATGCCTCTTACAAATAGACCGAGCCTATTCCTTCAAAAAACTCTGTGAACAGTCTGATATAAATCTTCGACAGTACCTAGGGAAACCGTCGACGGGAAAGCAGCCAACTAAAAGTGAAGAACCCATTCAAAGTAACGATTTTTCAAATTCCCTTCTTGACGCATTTGGTACCGAATCGTCTTCCAGTGATAGTGATCAAGACTACTACAGAGAAGAAATCCCTAATTTTGCAACTGGCCTATCTGAAGGTAGTAATAATGAAAAAGCAGTTGCTCAAAAACAGCTTTTGAAACTGGCGAGAAATCAAAAGGGTAAAAATAGAAAGAAAATGATTAGGAAATCCACGATTAATGGTAAACTTGGTAAGTAAGAAAAGTCTTTGGTATAACCAAAATACAATCTATTTGTAGCAGTAGTAGTTAAAAATAATTATGTATTTTATGCAGCGCATTTTGATTGTAATTTGAATCAGCTGATCAATTCCAATGACAAATGAGGATATACAGGGGATTCCTAAGTTGATACTTCTTTTTTAGCTGTGTATAGAAGGCATTAAAATAAACAACATTTTCAAATACCTTTTTTCAAAAAACTTAAAATAAGGCGAGATACAGAAGTAAAAAATCTAAGGGCGGGCCTGGTCATCAAAACGTAGCCTGCTATTCTTTATGTTGTTTTTGTCTTATTAGTCATGCAATTGACGGGTCGGTGGTCAGTTATTTATTTGGCAATCTGCTGCGATGTGTTTTTCTGAAGCAAGTTAATTTTAAATTGGTGACGCATGAAAATGGTAAAATTTGAAAACGATGAACTAGTAGATATGGTGCTAATTTACGGTGAGTGTCGTCAAAGTGCGGCTGCTACTTCGAGATTATACGCAGAACACTTTCCCTTGCGGGCTCATCCTACACCCATAAGTTTTCTTAATGTTATTCAACGGGCAAGTTAGGCAGGACCGTATTTGATCCATAGTGTAATAAATGAATGTAAGTATTTAGGAATCACCCTGTATAAAAATACCGATTTTTTTTATAAATGTCTACTAAATACCTACTCTTCTAAAGTCCTTGTTACAGTAGGTGCAATTTCAAGCAAAATTATCTAAAAGAAATAATTTTTAGTCCCAAAGAAACGCCATGTCAGTGTCTGCAATGTTTGTAAAAAGCAGTTCCTAATTATGAAAGCGTTTCGTAAACATCTACGTACACATATTGAAGATCGTCCTTTCAAATGTAAGGAGTGCTCCAGATGTTTTACAGAGGAAAATTATTTAAACAATCATATGAGGACTCATCTGCCTGAAGAACAAAAACCTCACGAGTGTGGTATTTGCAAGAAGCGATTCATCCATCCTACAATGTTGCATAAGCATTTACTAAGGTAAGGACATTGTTTACATTTTTACAGAGATTTCAAAAAACAAAGTTCCGACTATTTTATATTACACCTTTAGAGCGTTTCGCTTGTGTGTGAAAATGGCTCATTAGAAAACACATAATTTGGTGTAAAAGCAATATTGCGACCATAAATCGCGCGCGACAAATGGTCGCAATATTGCTTTTACACCAAATTATGTGTTTTCTAATAAGCCATTTTCACACACAAGTGATATTATAGAACACATAATTTGGTGTAAAGCAATATTGCGATTCTTACTTATGCAAAAAAGTTTTTATTTATTTCAATAATAAAGTTATACAGGTTGTACCCCTAGATACAATTAAGCCCTTTTCATTTTACACGCCTTGCAATTAAAGTCGAAGTCAAATAAATATGATTTAATCTCACGATACACCCACAACGGTAAGCGGGCAAAGTTTTATTAGTGGCCTTTACACGGAAGGTTTTAACCTCGCGAATTTATTATTATTATTAACTAAGGGATATTTATCGTCTCACTTCGGTACCCTCAACGAGCGTAGTGCTCGGTTACGTATTTAGCATTTTGGCAATGCCAAACTGTGCTGTGGCGATTTGTAAGAATTGCAACCAAAATACAAAAGGCACAGATATAAAATATTTTGGAAGTTCCAAAAAATAAGGATCTGGCAAAATAATGGATTATTGCTGGTGAAAGAGGTGACCAAATTAATTTAAAGAATGGTGGGTAAAAACGATTCTTGTAATTATCTTTTAAAGGAAGTAACTGAGATGAACTAAGGCAGTTTATCGTTTATAATAGAATTATTTTTTTAATCAAAAATATCATAATTTACTTGCACTTGCACCTAATGTAAACCGGCCCTAAAAGCGTCCTCGTACGTGACGTCAGAATGTGGGAGAGAGATAGAGAATTTAAGTGAATTAGTATACCGGTGTTGGTGTATCGTGATTTAATGTCCAAAAACCATCTTCTATTGACAAAGGGGCCTTGTTCTAACAGTTAAAATATATACCTAGTCTAATATAGAACCAATATCCAAACCTGATTATAAAGAACAAACTCTTACTCTATTTCAGACACACAGGTGAAAAGCCATTCGTCTGCAAAATTTGTAATAAAGGTTGTTTTGCCGAAAACAGTCTGTTGAAACACATGAGGATCCACGAGAAGAGGGAGGGCGATCCAGGATTACTTAAACATATCTGTGATTATTGTCGAATTGAATTTCCCAGTGCCGATTCCTTATCGGCGCACATCAAACAGCACACGGGAACTAGACCGTTCGTATGTAATATTTGTGGAAAGAGTTTTCCTCAGAGGTTTAATCTTGATCTACATTTACGTACACATACAGGTAGGTTAAAGTTTATCATAAAGATACACTCATGGGCGTCCGAAGAGCGGCGCCACCTGGCATAACATAGGAGTCCCTCAGGGAAGTATTTTGGGGTTTTTGCTACTACATTGAGTTGCCCCTAACAAACGTTTTTGCCCTCCTCCTGAAAATGTTTTTTCGGATGCCCATGGAGTCGCCTGCAGAAAAACGTAGGTTACTAGAAAACTTTTGCAATACAAAGTTATTTATAATAATTTCCACTAAAGTTCAGTTTCAGAAAAGCACTTCATATAAACAAACTAGTGATTAAAAAGTATTGTATGTTTGTCTGTTGTTGGAAATTCTTGCGTCCTTTTAACAGATCTTTAATTCAAGGAGACAAACCTAAGTTACATAGCGCAAGATCGGGACTGTACGGGGAACAAGCTAAGACTTGAATTGTAGAAATAAAGAAAAATAGACAAGTTATGACACTATTAAGTAATCACTGATGATATATTTTATAATAGATAACTCATCAATCAATAAAGGATTAGTGTAAAAACTAGTATTTATGCAATTGTCCTAGGGGACTTTACAAAATGTGTAAGACGAAATGTATTTTTTTCACTTTTATAGGATGTGCATCGAAATAACTTTGTGAAAAACCTGGATATTAAGAGTTAAACCACCTAAATGGCAGAAGTTTGATTTAATATGACTTAGTCGAGAGTGCATAAGACAAGAGATTCTTAAAATGTTTTTAATGTAAAATCTTTCGTTGTAAAAAAATATATTTTAAAATTTAGAAACGAAAAATATAAAAGAATTAAAATTTACATATTGTATACAGTGACCGGCAAAAAGTTGGACCCATATGGGAAAGTTTTTTATTGAAATTGATATTCTAAAAAAACTTTTATGCTGATAGCCTGGTAACCTAAATATTTGTTTTGACATTAGTCATGTGACTACTCGTTTGTCTGGAAAATTTAAAGTGTTATTGTGTTGTTAAAATCTGATATTAGAATACAAGATATTGAAAAAAGTGTCTAATTTTCAATTTCATACTGGTCTGCAAAGTTTAAAATATAAATTTAAAAAAAAATATTTAATTGAAATTTAACACAACAAATTTTTCTAAGGGGTTCACGAGAACTTCTAGTTCGGCAGAACATAAAAATAGAAATAGTGCGGCTATTCATGTTAGTCTTTTATCTTTCATTAAAATTACAAACAGTTCCCCGACATTATCTTTAAATAATAATAGGTTTTTACACTAATTCTTCATTTATTCACCAGCTGACCTTTACTTAGTGAAACATCTGTTATCCATTATGAGATATATCACCAGTGCTTATTTAATGGTGTCATAGCTTGTCTATTTTTCTTGTATTTCTTATTAATTGCTGATGACGACCTTCACTAAGGTCGAAACATTTCACTTCAATTTTTATCATTAAAAGATTTGTGGTTTAGACAGACTTTTATTTCTACAATTTAATTATTGACCACTGCGAGAATGGACTACTTGAACCTTAAGTCTTGTATGTTTCAAAAATGGTTGTTTGATAAGATCTACTCGTTGATGCGTTATCATGGTGAAACTAGTCGTGAATTTGGTCGCAGTTCTTGTAGGCTACCAGTAATTTGATGAAAGCATAATATCACTATATCATAACTTATATAAACTGGTAAAAATGAATAAGAAGGAAACTGAATAGATATAGAACTAGATATATTTTCTGTTTTAGGTGAAAGACCATTTACATGCGAAGTATGCAAGAAGGGTTATGTTTCTAAGGCCAGCTTAAAAATTCATATGAGGACTCACACCAATGAACGTCCTTTTGCGTGCGAGTTTTGTGGTAAAGCGTTTAGACAGTCTGGAGACCTTACAAGCCATAAACGACTTCATGGTACCGATAAACCTATTGAATGTGATGTTTGTCAGAAAAGGTAAGACGTGTGATGACAAATTTTTAAAGGAAAGATAATAAACGTCATACCCATTGATTCAATGACAAACTAACCTTTGGTTTTCGAAAGTAACAGCGTTTTCAGTTTACCATTATGACGTCGTCATTCTGTTCCAACCATATAGTTCGATCTTTGCTGTTTGCCCAAATACTATCGCCCTCGAATAGAACATATAATTGCATCTGAGAATTTGACATATTGCAAAATATGTTGTGATGTTGCTAGTTGGTGTAATGTAAATGGTTTTAACTTAAATGTAGATAAGTGTGCCTGTATGTCGTTTACACTTAATAAAAATATTGTTGTCCATTGAATGATGCTGAACTTAAGAGGGTTGATGAGTGGAAGGCTCTGAGAATCCTATTTGATACTACCTTATCTTTTTCCAGTCATATAATTTCTAAAATTGAGAGTGCCTAAAAATTGCAGGATTATTTGCAAGAAGTACTAAATGTTGGTGTCAGCCTTTATTTGTTTGACACCTTGGTGTTACCAATTTTGGAATATGGCAGCATAATTTGATCTTCTCAGTATAACCTTTGGATAAATATGATTGAGGGAGTGCAGAGAAAGTCCTTGAAATGCATGCATTACAGAAAGTTTGGGATTTATCATCTTTACGGTTGTGATAATAAGTACCTTTTGAGAATTTTTAATCTAATATCTTTAAGTAAAAGCAGAATAAGGATGTGTACAGTGTTTAAATTCCTTAGGGGTGATATTGACTGTCCTGATATTCTTGAACAGCTTCCGTTTACCTTCAATCGTGTTAATTCTAGAGATCGTAATGTTTATTATCTGATCTTTCCGCGAACGAATCTTTACAGAAGTTCCCCCTGTATTTTATTTAATTTGTATGCTTTTAAGAAGCTTTAAAAAACTTATACAGGATAAATTACTTATAAACTAATTGTTGTATATGTCGTATTTTATAATTTCTTTGGTATACATACTTTGCTTAGCTTTTTGTTATTGTTTTTTATGACTTTGATGCTTGACTATTAGTTTAAGTTGAGTGTCTGTAATTGGCTTTTTGCTGTTGATGCTTTGCAATAAATAAAAAATAATTTTACCCTTAATATTTGATTAACAGTTAAAACAACTATTTTACTTCCCTTGAAAGGAAAAGGTACAACTTGGAGAAAAATTCCAGTCTTAGTTTTTCATTCTTTGTTAAAAAATGCAAATTCTATTTTAACTGTTAAAGTTGTAAAACCGATTTTACGTTGAGAAAATATATCTTTTGTTAAAACTGTTTCTTGGGGCATAATTCCATTTAATTACTGCAATATCTAGTATATAAGCAGTGGATGCGCCAGGGGGGCCCACTAAGGGTGCCCATGTTATGCGCTGTGTACCTTCTTTTTTTTTGTAGTCATCCTTTTTTTGAAGCTACTTTTAATTGGGGGGGGGGGGGGGGGGATTGGGAAACGAGATATGTTTTTTTAAAAGTCATTTTAAATTGGGGGAGAAGTTTAAGAAGACTTTGTTTCTTTTATAGAAGCACTTTGGATTGGGAGAATTGTTTTTTGGGAAGGAGATAGATACGTTGTTTTTACGCGCCACTACTTCTTAGAACGTTGGTTTTGGTATGATTTGTTTATTTACTTAATTTTATTTTTAGATTTACAACTGTAATGAAACTAAAATATCACATGCGTAACCATACTGGCGAGCGACCTTACGTATGTACTGTGTGCAACAGGGGATTCACCGTAAACACCATTTTACTACGTCACATGCGAGTCCATTCTGGAGAACGTCCATACGTGTGTGTCACGTGCGGTAAAGCCTTTTCCCAATCTAGTACGTTAAACACGCATATGAAAGTTCATGTGAATGCTGTTAAAGTTGAGAATGAAAAGGAAGCTAAGTTTAACGAAGAGGCGACGTATGTTATTCAACCGCAGGTTCCGCAGCAGCAACAACCACTAGCCCAACAACAGCAACAACAAATTGTTATTGATCATGCCCATAGAATAATTCAATCAGGTGTGTTGCAAGAAATATATATTTATTTATTATTACGAGAAACGAATTTTCGTTGTTTTGGTAAGAATGGATTTTCTTTTCAGCTCTGTGTATCTTCGGATTTAAAAATCAAATTAACTTCACATATATACAGGGTCTTGTATAAATTACTTATTATACAGGGTGATTTCTAAATTGATACTTCCTTTTTAGCTTTGTATAGAAGGCATTAAAATAAACATTTTCAAAAAACTCAAAAATAAGGTATATACATTCATTTATAACGCTATCGATCAAATATGGTCCTGCCTAACTTAAACAATGTTTTCAAATTTAAAATTAACTTGCTTCAGAAAACCACACCGCAGCCGATTGCCAAATAACTGACCAACGACCCGTAATTTGCATGACTAATAAGACGAACAACATAAAGTATAGCAGGCTACGTTTCGATGACCAGACATGCACTTGGATTTTTTACTTCTGTATCTCGCCTACTTTTAAGTATTTTAAAAGGTATTTAAAAATGTTTATTTTAATGTCTTCTATACACAGCTAAAAAAGAAGTATCAACTTAGGAATCACCCTGCATTTAAATGGGTGACTCCTTGGGTGTTCTATGCCCATTTTTTAAGTCGTTCCGTGAGACTTCCTTACTTCAGGAAAACCTCCAGTGTTCCTGAGGAATCCTTAAGGACTAATTTTTGTCTATAAATACGGGTCATATGCCCTTATTTATAGTTTTTTCCTTGAGGAAGTCTCTACACTCAAGAAAGCCCCCACATGCTAAAACGGATTTTATATACAAAAATTAATTAACTTATTGGTGTCAAGGTACAGTGTACTTACACATGTCATATAATAGAAATAAAATAAAAGTACTAAAAGATAACAAACTACAGATATTCTACTATCACAAAAAAACTTATTTCATTGCAAAAAACATTTTAAAATTCTTCGACAGAGTAAAATGCGCCCTTTACGAGAAACGTCTTAACCCTGCTTTTAAACACTTCAATAGGCAAAAGTTTTATATTCATGGGAAGTTTATTGTAGAGTTTGATTCTCAGAACATCGGGTCCACTCTGGCATCTTCTTAACCGCTTGTAGCCAAGTTTTCTTGATTACGTGTATTGTAATCATGTAACTCAGAGTGAGATTTAAATCAATCTTCATTGATTTTCATGTAGAGGAGAGTTTCAAGCATTTTAACTGATGGAAATGTCAGAATTTCATGGGTTCGATAGGCATTCCTGCAGTCCTCCCTACAAGACAACCCCGCAATCATTCTATCGTATGGCACAATTGACCCCACATAATAATCGCATATGATTTGTTTTCAGTGGCGGCTCGCGGTGTTAAAAAATGGTGAAGAGCTAGGTATAGTGTGGGTACTTAAACAAACATTGACTAAAAACCCGTGTAACAAAACGTCTCTCTTATCCTCATCTGTCCAACGACTGAATGGAGTTTCCAACAAATTACAAACTATGTCATTAATTGGGTTCATTTTTAAAACACACAACCAAGTAGGTACAGGTACATACACTACTGAATTAACTGAAAAATAAAAACAAAACTTTTTTATCACACAGTAAATCACGTAAGAACGATATCTATAACCGTAAGTTTCGTCAAAATAAATATCTTAAGGTTAGGCGAACCAATGGTGCATACGACTGATCTATTTTTAAATTGCCCTTCATCATAATGCAAATTGTTACATGCTGTTTGCCTTACTGACGTAACGTAACCATAGCAGCGGTGAATATCAAAGCCATGTTGGGTGTTGGGTCTTCACTTGCTTTGAGCTTACGGACACGGTCGGCTGAGGCGCGTCAAAATGCACGAGTGTTTATAATTATTGTTCGTCGGAGTTAACCGTGGCCCTATTATGCATAGCTACATTCGGATTAAATTAATATTATTAATTCGAACATAATACTTTTTTAAGGGCTAAAATGTATTGGTACATTAATATTTAATATTGTCGAAATATTTCCTCCTGGTTTTATTTTTATTTTTTGGTGAAGAGCCCCTTCACCTGACGAGCCGTCACTGTTTGTTTTCACATTAAGAATTCCTCAAGGAACTGTCAATATCAATGAATGTCAAGTTGAGGAACACTTGAGATTTTCCTCTAGTAACGAAGCCTCTCTCTATCTCTCTCTCTGAACGAACTATGTACTTTTTCTCCGGAAAGGATCTCAAGTAGGCCTGTTCCAACATATCCATAAACTTGGCAAACTTATCATTAACAGTTTGATCATGTAAACCTATACCGCCCTATGCCTAATTAATACGTTATTTTTTTTCTTACAGACGGCCGTATAATGCAAGCAGAACCAATCAGAATGCTGCAGACTGACAACAATCATGATACGTCAAGAATATTAGCAGATACAGCACATTTATTGGCGGATAACAGAACAATTTTAACTGATAATTCAAGAATATTAGTAAATGATCCAAGACTGGTAGTGAATATTGTTGAACCAACGAGACTATTGGTTCAGGATAACGGTAGAATAATAAATGATAATAGACTGGTAACAATCGACAACAGACTGCTGAGTAATACAAACGAGAACAGACATTTGACTGGGGCGGATGGGTCTCGGATTTTAACAGATAAATATTTAACGACGTATGATCCATATCACCGAGGGCATCTTTAAATGTATATACTAAGTTTAAGTTCTTTTTAATTTATCAGAACTTGCCTAGCTTAATTTTTTAATTAATTATAAATTTATTTTTCACGATAATTTAAATGATATAATTTTAAAACAATGAAATACAGAATGTTCACTGAGTACTAGTATGTATATAACGTGAATATTCGCCCAAGATATACAGTTTGCTACAAATTCGTGTGTGAACATGGGATATTGAAAACGGTGAAAGAAAATTGTAAATATCCGAAAGAAACGAAATTCTATTTCAGAAAGGTGTAGAGTAATAAAAGCTCTTTAGGTATGCAAAGGGACTACAGAGTAACCCAACGAATATTTAGGCCACTTTCATAATTTGGCATTGATTTCATTGCAAAATTCTTTCTTTTCATCAAGTGCAGGTAGTACCACCCGGGTTTGGGTCAATTTATGGGTTTTGCCTATTATTATGCATTCACAAACACTGAAAATGGTGTGACAAAGGCGTGCATTATGTACATAGTATTAGGTACACTTATTTTTTTTATCAAACATTATAAAAAAATTATATATACTGAAATTAAATTATAAAAAATCATAATATTCTTCATCATCTGCAGTACTGCCATTTCTTGACGTTATAATTAACGTATCGACGGTCCGATCAACCAGGTGGTCAAGATTTCACATATTCTCCTCTTCTTTAATGACATGATGGACTGCTTTTCGCCAGTTCTCTGGTGTCACTTCCTTAATGGCTTGATCAAACAGTAGCGTAACGTCTTTCATTTTAAATGTCGTGTTGTGTGTTGCTACAAATCCTTTCAATTGCGCCCATATAAGTTTTATAGGATTTTTTCGCAATGATATGGCGGTGTGCACAGCACAGTTACATTATCTTTTTCAGCTATATCTTCCACGGTATATTTTATCAAAAACTTTTCCACTTACTGATAGTGGAGAATTATTGGAACATCCTTTTGTGGGGTGAGTGTCGGCATTTTATTACTAATCTTATAATACTGTTAATACTATATACGAGTTAACAGCAAATACTGATGCGTTAAACTAAACAAATATACTTATTAAGGTCATACACACACACGGTATATGAAGTTTATTCCAAATCACCATCTATTTATATGATCTAGCCTCTCAGCCAAAGAGGCCAGAGCCAAACACGGTACCTGTTAAACGCAAAACGTAACTTTATAATCTACTACCTAACTAATCTCTACATAATATTTCGATTTTGACACTTCAGGCCAGAAAACATACCTTTCCTAATCCTCTTACGCAATTACTTGAAATTTTATTACAAATACTATTCTTAATATCCGTTAACCTAATTCTCTAAAATTTTTGGTTAGTTAGCACAAAATTTACCTGCGCATGGAGAGGATACTACTTGCAAAGTACTTCTGCCACACTTCGTCGGGTCACGAACATGGCCGATTTTATGTTCACCTGTAAAATGTTATTTCGAGGCATAAATAGCTTAATTTCTTGAACAGTTCAAACTGACCTGCTATTTTATCACAATATACAGTATTTTCAATAAAAACACTTCGTAAAAAGTCACCAAATACACTTTCTTAATAAACGCTAAAAACAAACTGAATTGGTGATGAATCATATCGCAAATATAACAGACGCGACGTTGTCACGTTGACAGACTTGGAAAATAATATTTTTCTTTGCCATAAGGATGACAGTATTACTTTCAAAATATTAACATGTAGTTTGTTAAAAAAAAAATGTTAAAGGTAAAATAAGGTAAGAATTATTTATTATTTTTACAGATCAATATATATTTAGTGCAGGTCGGCAATGCTGTTTTGTTATCACATTCTTATAATTACTACAGTGCGTAAATTTGTATACTGTGAACATCTGATGTCCTTGAGGGGAAACGTAAATAGCCTTACCTATGGTAATTGGTCTAAGGAAATTAATAATAATATTATCTTTATTGTCATAAAATACATTCACAAGTGAATATTGACACCAGTGGTAAAAATAAAACAACACTATTTTGTAGCGCATAAAAAAACTGATATTTAAGCGTTTTTCGTTTGTTTACCAAGTCAAAAATTAAGGAGTTATAAACTAAAACCAAAACAACATATCTGTTTTCGAAATGTTCTTTCACCAATTTATGAAATCCCAAAATACGCAACTTTTCCTCAATTTAACCATCTTCGTATCTTACCGTTTTCGCGATCCCCATGTACGCACACAAATTTGTAGCACCCTATATACTCCATGTTAATAACATTGTTATTAGGATACATTTAACTTATTCTCAATATTCGCGTTGTTTACATCCTTACTAAAGACTATAGTCTACGCGCCGAATAGGTGTAGCAATGCAAGATAAGCAAGATTGTGACCACTATTCGGCGTGTAGATAAAAATAACGGCTTTTTCCATTATAATTGTGTGTTCGTCGTTATATTAAAATATCTACACAAAGAAGTAAAGCTAATAACGAGAAAAACGTAAAGAAATTATTTTAACTGAAAAATGTTTAGCGAGGTGTTTGGCTGAGGATCGAACCCAAGACCTCTTGTTTTTCCGATGAATATCTTTCTCTAAACTTCTTTATTATTTCAACTATTTAGCTGCTTGCACTGCACTGACAGAATTATAAGAAAAAATTGTATGATTTGGTTGTGGTAGCCCTTTTCGATATTTTTCTGTACACATACTTGTGTGTACTTCCACTTGGTATACTGTGGCGTAGTTTACCAGGGGGATTCAGATTCCCCTTCTGGGTCTTTCCCCAAATATACCTGCGCCGACTCCGTCTTTATAGTAAGGACAAGATACCGTGGCGACGCCAGGATTTTTGGGATGGGTGGGCACAAGCGGGCCCGCAGATTTTTGAGTGGGCACCTAAATGAAAAGTGACTTCTAAAAAAATCGTTCTCTTCAAAATAACATACAACGCCACTCTTTTCTTCATTATAGCTTTTATAGCCAAGTCCCCCTTCCTCCCGAATAATCTATTACAAAACCGAATCCATTAATTTTGGGTGGCACTCATGTTTCTAAGGTGGGCCGGTACTCACTCTGCCCCCCCCCCCCCTGACAAGATATAAGCTTTTTCGTTTGCAGCTGATCAATAAGGCGGCGTTCATTTCAGTCAATAAGTTTTTTTTATTTTTCAATCACTACCAGGTGGGGCTGGGAAGATAATATATCTTTTGTTTTGCCGCAGTCGGTCCTTTCCAGGATCATTGGGAATTCAACTCTAAAAGAAGCCTTTGGGAATTTTTTTTCGAAGGCAATAGATTCGATTTGTTTTAGTTGGATAAGAATTTAAAAAAAACAACTTTAAAGCTCGCTGTGTCGACATGGTGAACATTATCTAAAGCTGAAACAAATGCAAAGCCTCTATAGCACAATTGCCTGGAAAGCAAAGTTCCTGTATTCAATCCCCAGCAGACAAAAAAACTTTTTGGATTAAAAAAAAATTAGGTTTACACGTCGCTAAACATTTTTCAGTTGTGTTTAATACAAATAAGATAAAATTTTAAATAATTATTTTGCTTGTCAATTTAAAAATAGCTCATTTCATAATATTGCGGATATACAAAAACAATTTAAAATGGATATGCACTTTGTTGGGATTCCGATATATGTGGTGAAGTGAGATTTATTCTATAATACCTCTTTTTGTATCATTACATGTAAAATATTGTGATATACTTTAAGTAAAATCTTATGCTTTAACAATGGCATTTTATTTTTATAAAGATAAAGCGATTATTTTTGGTAATTTTTAATTTAATGAATAAATATAGTTTTTTTCTACTTCCACATGGATATTTGCTGTTTCCTTTATACTAAAGTGATTGGGTAAGTGGACTATTCCGATTAACTGAACAGATATAATTTTACAACAATCCTAGTTAGGATCATCTGACCTTGTAAACAGTTTTAAAAAATTTGAAGTTGTTTTTGAAACAAGCATAAGCACACCATAGTAACCTAACGAGACTAACACTGTCCTTAACTTTTTTTTCACTAGGGAGCATACATTGTTTTCTGTTCTACAGTATTTCGGGGTCTAAGGCAAGAACCATAGGAACAAAGGTATGTCTTAATATGACTTAATATACAAATTTTTTTGTATTTTAGTTTTTATCCGTGTAATCCAACTTTGGCAATATATCTCTACAATAATATAATAAATAATAATATAGGACCGAAAAATTAATGCTATATCATTTCCACGAACGCATTCTTTGCTTATTTATATCGTAAACTAGATCCCTGTATAAGTATTTCGTAATACCGTTCTAAAAGCAAAGATCACGCTGTACATTAGCATCTTATGCAAAAGCACTGCTTTTGTAAGAGTGGAAGCACGCGAGAAAGCCGGTCGGCAGTAGGGTAGAAAGAGATGTAACAAATAAGCCCGTTGCAACCTTCCTTCATCTATCAGCCCGCGTTTGGTAAGTGCATTGGTGGTAATATTTAAGTTTTACCATGGTTTGGAAAATACTTCGCTTTCTCAATATAAAATATGAAACGCACATCTATATGTTTTATTATTGATTAGTTTCAATTGGTCACCGGTACCAGTGTTATGTCTAGTGACTAAGTTTTTAACCTGCTAGCTCTGATGATGGTTTTTTACCGAAACGCGTAGGCAGTAATTGCAGTGGCGGCTCGCGGTCTTAAAAAATGGTGAAGAGCTAGATATAGTGTGGGTACTTAAACAAACATCGACTAAAAACCCGTGTAACAAAACGTCTCTCCAACGACTGAATGGAGTTTCCAACAAATTACAAACTATGTCATTAATTGGGTTCATTTTTAAAACACACAAGTAGGTAAGTACACTACTAAATTAACTGAAAAATAAAAACGAAACTTTTCAATCACACAGTAAATCACGTAAAAACGATATCTATAACCGTAAGTTTCGCAAAGCCTCAAAATAAATAATAATAATAATAGTCTTTATTAAGAATTGGAAGATACAATAATTTGCAATTCTTAAAGGGCGAAGTCTAGCTGATAAGCGTCAGCTACTCAACTTTAACCCTTTTTTCAACAAGATAAATCACTATAGTCTGTCCATAAATCAATTTAGCAAAAAATAAATAGTAGTACAAGTATTACACTGTTAATGTATTATAACCACTTTAAGAAAATTTAAATTAAAAAAAGATATCACTTTAAATAGTAGAACTGGTAATTATTCTAAAAAATTATAAAAAACTAGCCTTCAGCGTTAGAATTCCTTTGATTTTCCAGCAGCGTATTTCTAATTCCATTGCGAAATAATAGCAAAGAGGGACAGGTAAAATAATTATTAAAGTCGTTAAAATATTTTACCGCATTACAGGTAAATCCACGCCGAAAAATAGCTTTTCTGTGTTGGGGCATAGTAAGTGTATTTGACCTTACTGAAACATGATGAATGTCACTGCGAAAAACTAAAGAAGACCTTAAGTACATAGGGGTTGATGTTTTCAATAATTTATATACAAATGTTAATAGCAAAAATTTAAATGTATTCATCATGTTTAGCCAGTTGAGTTCAGATATTTTCAGAGAGATATGATCATATTTCTTTAAGCCAAATATAAATCTACAGCAATATACCTTAAGGTTAGGCGAACCAATGCTAAAACAATGGTGCATACGACTAATCTATTTTTAAATTGCCCTTCATCATAATGCAAATTGTTACATGCTATTTGCGTGACTGACGTCTTGTAACCATAGCAACGGTGAATATCGAAGCCATGTTGGGCGTTGGGTCTTCACTTGCTTCGAACTAACGGACACGGTCGGCTGAGGCGCGCCAAAATGCACGAGTGTTTATAATTATTGTCCGTCGGAGTTAACCGTGGCCCTATTATGCATAGCATTCGGATTAAATTAATATTATTAATTCGAACATAATTATTTTTTAAGGGCTAAAATGGTAGCTGTATTGGTACATTAATATTTAATATTGGCGAAAAATGTTCCTCCTGGTTCTATTTTTTTTGTTTGTGTGTTCACCTAACGAGCCGCCACTGAGTAATTGTTTTTATATTATATTAAAGAAGGTGAAGGACAAGTTTGCTTTCTCATTCGGTTAAGATGACCCTTCTGGGGAGTAGATATAATTTTGTTAATTATTAGAAAAAAAAGGCTTACAACCAACAGATTTACCTGCGAGTCATTCGATGCTGAACGAGAAACGTGTTTCCCATATTTTAAGTAAACAACAAAGAACAGTGGTCCAATAAAAACATAGTATAAAAGATATAATATATTAAGTACAGCCACAGGCATAAACCCATCATCAAAAAATAATATAGTTAAATGTATACACAAGTCTAGACACTAAAATAGTATTTTATACCTACATAAAAACATGTGTGGTAAGGGGGTTTATAATAAAAATAGTCATAAAGACAGTTTACTTGTGTGTGATGAAAAGAATTACAAAAAACTTGACTAACCAAGACTTCAGGCCCGTTTTTAATATTCTTACTTATATTGTGATATGTCATTAACGATCCATTAATTTATTGCGCATTTAACTTTTCTTTGTATTTCTTTTCATGTCGATACATACTATCCATAGTCACTATGGACTCTTCGTGGGCGATTCTTGTCTCAATCTTTCTACATCATTAAAAATAACTTGCGCACCCCCTCCACATGTCGGAACTATGTCCGCCTTATACAATTTAGTTTCCATTTCTCCTTCCGTATCGGGTTCTTGAGCCACAAGACAGTACTTGCTTTGCTTTGGATTAGTGATATCACTGGCTTTATCCAATTTTGAAACGGATTTTCGTTTCTTCATTGTGGGTTGCATAACTGTACCAAGTGGACAAGGTTTAACGACGTTGTGTTCAAGCCATACATCCCCTTAAAAGTAACGATTAAAACATAAGCAGGTTTAAAAGATTAATTATGGAATAGTAAAAAATTAATTTAACTTCAAAAAAAAATTCATAAATTTTCATTAATCCGTTCCTTTTTCAATTTATTGGACATGTTGTCTCTTGGGCCACTAACTACAATGTGTGTGAGTGCTAAATTACGTGAAATTATCTGGTTAAGAATGAATGAAAGTGGCGAGCACAGCCGTTTGAACAGAGTAGGCAAACATTTAATTTTCAAACAATTGACTTTAAAAATTTTCAACACAGTTGACATCGCCATTACCTCAATTACATGTACGTGGACATGTCCACTTCTCCATTTTTTTTCGACAACCGACGGCGACGCGCGACGTTTATAGCAAAAGCAAAGAGAGGGCAAAAACACTAATATGTATTATTATTACGATTAAATTTCATACACATTCGTTTTATATTCAGATTTTAAATCTAACATCTACTTGATTGAACTCATATATTGCTAAAAAAGAAGTCAATTATTATGTAAATTATAATTAAGATACTTATTAGCAAAAATTATCTTAAATCATCATAACAGTACTTCTTATTTTAAGTTACAAATTAAGATCTTAACTAACCTGATTATTGAACTATATAGGGACATGTTTTATATCGAGAACGCGTAGTATTTTTTGAAACTACGACAAAATTGGAAGATTGGCACCAACGCATTTTACAAGCGCGGGCGGATTGCTGACGGAGGCTCAGGTTGCGAGTCACGTGTATTTGTTCTCTTTCTAGCTTACTGCCTACCGGCTCTCTCGCTCGCTTCCACTCGTATAAAACCAGTGCTTTTGCTTTCCCATTAGCGGTTAATAAGTAAAATCTCTGTTTTTTAAACTGTTATACGGGCTTATACAACGATCGAATTTACGATTAATTGGCAACGAATGCGTTCGTAGAAATGATCTTCAATATTATACGATTAACTTTTCGGTCCAGGTCCTCTAGATACACAGAAATACTGCCGGATATTACACGGATAAAAATTTAAATATAAAGAAATAATTTTGGTTGGAGTTTGTTTTATTGTTCCCAGAGTAGGCAATACTTTTTTGCCTATATTGTATGCACGCCATTGGGGTGATAGCTAAAATATCAAGCTGTGTAAAATCTGGTGATTTTAAAATTGATGTTTCTAAAATACGAAGCTATGAAAATTGAATTTTAAAATAGTATAATATAAAATAGTATAATATAATAATAAAATATAATAATATAATATATAATATAATATATAATAGTAAAAATAGTATAATATAAACTCATGGTCAAAATTAATGCAGCATCATAAATTTTCCACATATTTGATGCTATTTGATCCGATTTGAAACGCGCCGAGGGAATTATTAATAAATTTCTGAAGTATTGGATTCCTTTTTTTTTGTCTTCATAGAGTAGTTCGACTTACCAGCAGATCTAGACCTACGGGATCTAGTAGCTGAGACAGGTTGAATCCTTCTAGATTGATGTATATTAGAAGTACTTTTCGGTGTCTGAGCGACATGTGATCCTTGCGACTTAATAGTGTACTCAGGTTCGACATCTCCCGAGTTGATGTCCATTGGAAGCATTTCACTATCAATGATCTCTTTTACTATTTTCAATTTTTGATCCTTCACCTTCATTTCTGCATTTAGATGATCTCTTTGTCTCCTTAATTTTGCATCAAGTTCTTGCGTCATTTTTTCATTTGCCAGAGCTAGAAAATAATTAAAATTTGGTGGGGGCTACTATGTATAAAAGAAGGTAAATAAATTAAATAGTTTATTGAGGGAGTTATTAGGATTTGTTTAATAAATAAAAAAAATGTTAGAAAGAATATCTAAAAATAGAATAAAAAGTTAGCGGTAAGTGCACAAAGTTGTGCATTTGTCTTTTGCATTAAAGTACACAGGGACGCCAAAACATTGGGTTCCCGGAGCACAGGTAGACAATGACGGCCGTTTCGTCCTTATTAGGACTTTATGGAAAGCCATAACCCATAAGCAATTCCAGAAATACTGAAAACGCGCTTTCAAGACTTATTTAAGAGTGAAGCAGTGGCGTATTTAGCCTAGGAGCTCGGATCTAAAAGTCTAATTGTAACCTAATTTTTCGTCTCACGCTTGAACTCTTAACTTAAATTTTTAAATAAATAAAAAAACTTCTCCTTCTAAAAGTCCTGTTTTGTATAAAAATTAAGGGTTCGGACGCATATCGTTTTAGTTATTGCTTTATGATGCAATTTTATAGGAAAACGACTAAAAAGAATAATATTTAATAGTATTTTTCTATTATATACTTGTCTGTTCCGTTTTACATTTTTTAGAGCTATTTTAAATTAACAAAAATATAACCCAATGGAATAAAATATTTTTACAACAAAAACAAAAAACAATTTATTTTTAAACAGAAAAATTAAAGCAAAAATTTTAATTGAAACATTTTTTATGGAAGTGTGATAATTTATAATAAAAAAAATAGTGTGTGAAGAAACGAGAATGCTTTATTATGAATATTCAAAACGGCACCTAAGAAGAAGTATTTTAAAACCTAAGCATTTGCACCAAAAACTGCTCATAGATCTAAGCTCCTTAAATACATGATTTCTGAAAAATCATCAATTTTGGCGTGGTGAGCGATATTTACTTTATTTTTATCATGAAAAACCGAGCCCGAAAAACGCTGGTTAGAGTCATACATACGTCTTAAGTTAAAATTTTGGATTGAGACCAATATTCATATTTTTCACAACTATAAAAGTGTTTTTTTTTTAATAAAGAGCCAGCTAGGGATATCAAAAAAAAAAGTAAAAAAACATTTACAAAAACAAATTCAATCCAACCATGCAGAGGGGGAGAGGTAATAATTTAATTTTCGAAATTTGATAGTAGTTAGATGAAGTAGACGAACTTTGGACGTGGCCCCGAAAATGTTTCGCCTGCGACGCTTTTTGTTTTCTTCACTAGTCACTTCCCTTTCTCCAAAAAAAAAATTCCTACTTACGCCCACTCAGCCCCCCCCCCCCCCCCCCCTCTCCCTCCGAGCATATTTTCTGGCTACGCCAGTGGAGTGAAGTCTAGTAATGCATTTGCCATTTCATTTTTTGATTAATATCCTTTTCGGTTTATTCAAAAAGGGGCCAAATACCCGTCCTTAAGTACCTAGCAATTACCTCCTATAGTTTTAAACTAAACAAATGTTGCTAATTGATCAAGAAACGAAATGGCGAATGCATCAATAGACCTCGCTCTTAAGAATACAATTAGTGAAAACGCGACATAGCCATCTGTACAAATCAACTCCAATAAGCCGCCGGACGTGGAATTATAGAACTAAAAAGCAACTAAGACACGGTATATGTCCACACATTAGTATTAGACACATTTTACTGTTCACTATAACAGTCTGCAATTCGCGGGTTCAAAAATAGATCACGCCGAAGTACCCATTAGGTGTCTGCCCCAGGGAACCCATTGTTTTGGCGTACCTGTGTACTTTAATGCAAAAGACAGATGCACAACTTTGTCAGCTTGCCGCTAACTCTTCTTTTTTATTATTACGGAAATTAAAACGTCTACTAATATCTAAAAACTTGGATAGGTAATCATGTTACCTAATTTTTGTTTTGTTCTTTCTTTTTCCAATAGATTCTGATTGATCTTAAGGTCCTTTTCGTTGATTGTATTTTTAAGGGATCGTATTACATCTTGAAGTTCCCCGTTTTTGGACTGTACTTCGTGTTTTGCAGTTTCAAGATCGGACATCTTTATTTGTAAGTTCCGCGACTTTTGCTTTTCCTGAAAATAATTTTAAAAATTATAAAAAAGTTTATAATACAATACAAAATATTTATTGGTTCCAAGATTCCAATTAAGGATAGAACATGCCAATAAAAAAAGTTTAGATAATTATTCCATAGCTAAAATTATAAAATAATCAATACACACATAAATATCACATCATTACAGGTCACAGATCAATAAGCGCATCATTTAAGGAATCCTGAGTGGGCAGAGCATAATAGTCTGTCTGTGAAATGTCGATTTAATTATTTAATCAAAAATTAACTAACCAGACAACCTAGACTGACATTGACATTGGAAAAAATTATTTTCTTACATTTAAGTATAATTAGAATTTTTTTTTCATCATTTAAAAATAAACAACTGTAAATTTAACATTTTATTCAACATAGTTTTGTGGAAAAGGTAGCTGCAAATTATAAATACCCCAAACTTTGACAACAAATAAAGTTAGACGGTTTTTTGACAACTTAACCATAGCCAGCATGATAATTTAATTATTGATCCCACCTGTGCAGACCTGTGGTTAGGAATTGATTATACAACAGAATTACCTTTTTGAACCAAGTTCAACTTTAAGTTGAGCTTTACAAAATTCGTACTTAAGCTCTTATTGTACAACCGGATCTGAATGTAAGAGTCCTTTAATTTGTCAGTTGTTCAGTTTTGTTTATTTCTTACAAGAGATTGTCAAGATTTGACACTAGGAGTGCTAAAAACTCTTATGAGTCTAGTTCGATCAAATCTTGAATCTAAAAGTGTTGTTTGGTTTTCTTACTACCACAAACATTACATTTAATAAAAATAAAAAGTTTTTTACCTTATGAATCACTGTCTTTAAACTCTTCATTTCGGCCTTACTTAGTACACATTCTTGGTTCATTGAAACAAGCTTCTTCCTTAGTTCCGCCTGTCTCTCGTCCACCTCCTTATCAATATGTTTGGCTTTTGACTGGCGCAGTTTTAATATCTTAATAATCTTGTCCATGGTAGTTCGACATTCCTCCAAATTATCAAGATTAAGTTTTACCATCGGTACTTCCGGCAACAGCGTAAATGAAGGAGCCGATTTTGGTTTGGCTGGTGTTTGGTTTTCCTTGTTTTTGAAAATTGTTTTCTTAAGTGGGGTGTACTTAACCTCCGCTCTTGTAATTTTGACATCCTGCGTCATTTCAGCAAACTTTAACACCTATTAATAGAAACGGTAGTATATTATATTTAGGAATAATCTTTGACAGTAAATTAAATTGAAATTTTCACATAGAATACTTGATTAAAAAATAAGGAAGTTTACTACCAATTTTTAGAAACATTAAAAAAATTTTAAACGTAAAACAAATGAAATATTATATTATACATTAGTTAAAACTCATTTAAATTACGGAATTTTAGGTTGGGGAGGAATAAATAAAACTTTAGTTAAAAAATTAGAAATATTACAGAACAGGTTTCTAAAAGTTATATTTAATAAAGATTATTTATCCTTCAATAAAATTATATTCTGAAACAAAAAAAAAATTAATATTAGACAACTTTACATTTATAACATCTTAATATACATATTTAAACATAAAATTCTTATACAGTTTAAAAACCATAATCATAATACACGTCATAAAAATGAAATAACCATAAAATCTAAAATAAATAAGTCCATAGCACAAAAAAGATTCAAATATTTATGTTCTTAGTTAAATGATTATTTACCAACAAAAATTAAAAAATATACTTATTTCATTAAAAAATATAAAGTCGAAATAAAAGCATGGATATGGGAAACAGATAACTTTAAAAAAATTTTGAAAATGTTTTAATTAATGTTATGAATAATATATTTTTCAAAATTTTATTATACCTATATCTTCAAAAAACTGCGTTTATATTTATATAGATATACTTAAACGTTTTTTATTTGCAATTTCACTTTTATATAATATTAACAAATATTTTTTAAAAATATTTTAATATTCTTATATATTTATAATTTAAAATACTAAGATTTGCCCCTAACAAGCACGTCTTCGGGGGATCAAAGAAAAAGTTTATTGAGGAAAATAAATAAACACATTATATTATAAATATTAAATAAACTTATTATTATTTCAGTGGTTTTCTTGAAGATTCAAATTATAGATATTTATACTTATGTCATTTCTTGTTAAGATTTTCTAATTTAGAAGTTGAAAATAAAGTGTTCTCTCGTATCTGCCTAATTATAGGTAATGCGCTGTGTAACATTAAAACGCCAATATTAGTTTGTATTTTTAACAATATTAACTAACCAGTAACTTTGAAGGTGACATACTTAACATTTTAATTTACTAATCAGGCAACTTTGATTGTGAGTAAATAATGTCTGTCAATGTCATTTGTCACAGTCAAATTGCTGGTTAGTTAATTGTTAAAAATATTTATAACATCAAACATAAGATTATAAACTAACCTGCATATTCTCTTCCAAATCTTCCATAGACGGGTTAATGCACACAACCATTTTAACGCTTCCATCTCCTTCAAAGTAATGCTTAAATAGAAAGGTTAATCTGCTGTCACGATAAGGAACAAGTCTATTTCCATTATTAAGCTGATTTTCACGCAATATTTCCAAACATGTTCTTAGTGACATTAATGAGTTATTAATGCTGCTTGCTTCTTTAAGTCGCATTCCTGTGTTGTTGGTCCTATAAGAGTAATAAAATATTATATTACGGATGCAAATACAATTGATTTCTGGTTGCTATTTGACCGAAAATGCCAATAATGTACTAAGTTACATTGAAAAATTTCCGGATTTGCCAACGAAAATTCAAATATTTCATTTAGTTGTCAAAACAAAAAAAAACAAAATGCTCTTTCAATTAGTTTAATTTTGATTAGCGTAAGTAAGCAAAAACCTTTGTGATTTTTCAATTATGGATAAAAAAGAAATTCAAGTTGTGAAAAGATTTTTTTATTTGGTGGGTAAAATGGCGACAGAAGTCAAGTCTATATTATAAGAATGAGATTCTGTCCACTGCGATTCTTCACCATCATTTGCTAACATAAGTGTGTAAAATGCAGAAAAGGCAATGGAATACCAATTGCGCAAAGTATACAGAACAAGAAACTAACTTAGCGTTTCTTAACTGAAAAAGCTTACTACACTTCAGATGAATTTTTTAATGATCAATCAGTGATACGTTAATCTGTGTGTTTTACAGAATTTTAACTAATCATTTTTTGTTTCTGAATTTTTGCTTATATTAAACCCTTTCGTGATAGGCATGGTGTTTGTTTGTTTTTTTTTCTCCTCCCTAATTGTTTTATTTTCAGATATATTTATGTAAGCATATTTATACTAGCAAATAGTGACTTTGTCTATAAGGATACTGTTTCTTTGGACAATAAAGTACATTTTGAGTTTGAATACAAATCATACTAATCAGGGTTTAGACCCCTCCATAGTTGCACCACTGGATTGCTAAACATTACTGATGATATAATACAAGCCACTGGTCAAGGAAAACTCACTGCGTTGATGATGTTAGATTATAACAAAGCATTTGACACACTTGATCACAAAACGCTGTTTGTGATTCTGGAGTCAGTTGGTGTAGGTAGGGATGCCCTTAATCACTTTTAATCATATATGAAGGATAGATACCAAATGGTAAGGCTAACAGAAACCTCTACTGAAAAGGCTATGCCCTCAGGAGTGCCACAGGAAGCGATTCTGTCGCCTCTTTTATTTACCATTTATACAAGTAAACTCCTTCAACACTTAGAGTACTGTAAAAGGCATATGACTCAACTCAACTGTATAAGAGCTCTCGACCTAATGAGGCGAATGAAGCAGTTGAAAAAAATCAAGTGATCTTTTGGCACTATCATTACTTTCCGCTCAAAACTCTCTCAACATGTACTACTGAAATAAATCTTCTGACTGTCAGTGTCCTCAGTTATAGAGCAGAGGAACTCCACTAGGTACCTCGATGTGTATATTGATCAATTTAAAAAAAAAATATTCATATCCAAGGATTGATAAAAAAAATTATATTAATAGTACTTTAATATAATCCTTCAGAGTTTAATTTGTGTACCTACAAACAAGATTTCAAAAAGCTTAGGTACAAATAAATCTTTCAAGACCTTTTTACATTGGGTGCAATTTCAAGAAAAAGTGTCTGGATGCATGCACCTGGGTGACATTTTATTCAGCTGATGCAATTTTTTCCATTTAAAATGATCCTTTACTTGCACTTAAAACTTGCACCTAATGTAAAAAGGCCTTTGGTATATATGTTTTTGTAATAAATTTCCTAAATTAATTGAATTTACTCACAATCGAAGTTGTTTGATTAGTAAATCAAAAATTAAGATGACCAGCAGCTAAAATAAGCAAGGATCTAACAACACCTAAAAGGGAAAATAAGTAAAATTTTACCAACCTGTTTGTTCTTTCCGAACCAGCCAAGTCAACCAAACTTAACTGCCCCACTTTAATTAAATTTTCATTAGGAACCATTGGCCGGCCATCACTCCTTATGGTCCCTTGTTCCAGCTGAACTACACGAATATTAAATATGGAATGACTCCGACTTGACCCAGTGTTTAGTGAAGTTGTTGCCATTTTCTTGCGGATCTGCCCGGCATTAAATACTTCGAATGCTTCTTGGGCACTTTTTACCTAAAAATCAAATTCATGTCTAGTTTGTTTGGTATTTTTGCACTTAGAAAACTACTTTATATCAGGATTTAAATGGAATTTTTTTCCTCTGACTTCATACACACCACTGTTCTTGATATGAAAGCAATGAATCACTGACAGTAATTTTGGATTTAGAGTATAGGCTAAAATGCTTTGTCAGTAAAAATAAATTAATTTGGTTTACCTCAACTTCAACCACTCCATTAACATACATGTTTTTATGACAGTCTTCTCGTAGAATTTTGTTTTGTAGAGTCTTGCCTGAGGACTCATCTAATAAGTCAAATACACTATTATTGTATATTTCAACATAGTTTACGAACACAGAGTATAAGTTATTTTCATTGATGTTTTGTATAACACATCCATCATTGATATAAGGAACTCTGTCTCCATTTCCTTTTCTAAAAGATATATTTTTTTTAAAGTACCTAATTATTGTAGAATAAAGCTAAACTTTGAAATGAAATCTACTTTTTATACTATAAAAAGTCTCCTTAAAATAGTGTACCTACATATAGTACTAAGTATTTAGATTAATAAAAGTAGCAAAAATTAAAATAGTGGTATGGCAATGTAACAAAATGGCAATTGTTTTATTTAAGTAAGAAAGTAAGTTAGTTCAATAAATTTCACAAGGATTTGATGATGGATAAAAGTTATTGTCTTAAGAGACAGAATAATATATATGAAAAAAATATATAATAGCAACTGCTTCTTTGTTGAACTTTTTTTCTATAGTAAAACTATCTTGAAATTGGTTGGTGAATAACCTTTACTAATAATAAAGAAGTAAAAAACATAGTGGTAAAACAATTTAGCATAGCTTAAAAAAATTATTCCTTACCTTTGACTTTTAGGAGTCTTAGGAAAATTTCTTACAGCATTTAATCGGTCATGAATAGCATCATCTTCAGTTTGAACTTCAAATCCATTCATTCTGTCTGATTTTATCACACATTTGGGTGCCTGATAATCACCGATAGTATTAAATATTGTATCAATGCATCTTGGTATTATTCCTGGATCATTCTGGTTTCCTGTAAGAGTGTAGGTTTTACCAGAACCTGTTACCCCATAAGCAAATAGAAGACCGTTTTTGGCACTTAATAAATCTACCAACAGAGGATAAGCAACATGATGAAATATCTCCGATTGTGAAGAAAAGGCGCTAAAGATATGTCTAAATTTGTAGTGAATCTCTTTTCTTGTAGTTCTCGTATCTGGCGTACTCAGTGTCACAGTGTCTGCTGCTACAATTTTTACACAATTCGAGGGCTCGCCGCCTTCATGTATGGGGCGAACTCTACAGTAAACATGAACTGGATCTTTATTATCTGAATCTGAATGATTAGACAGCGTTGTTTTCTCTCGTTTTAATCTCTTGGCACTTGGAGTATTGTACCTGTTAGCCGAATTCATATTTGCTGTTTATAAACTTTAAGTTAACAGATTTTATATACTTTTAATTATAAAACAGTAAAAAACTCTAATTTAAAATGTTTGGCAGTTTAATATTTAAATCACTTTTGACAGCTACCAGACATGACCGTTAAAAACGTATTTGGCTCAGGCACAGAAGAAAACTAGGTTCTTCCCTATAAAAGCCATAACTACCACGGGGGAAAACCACATGTATATATGTGGGGAAAACCTTGTTCAACGATATGAAGACCTATTACTTCTTTGTGACAGCACAAAGGAATGATAGGTCGTCACTGTTGCTAAATAGTAAGTCCACAGAAATTTTAAATCTACTTTTCCACAAGACCTGGTCTAAGGCCACAAGGCACCGACCTCCGTACGAGTGGCTGGAACTGGTTTTTTTAAACATAATAGGTACGACCCGTTCCCGTTTCAGGAAACCTGCTTCAGTTCCTAACCATTTAAGCGACGGTCATACCCAAGGTTCTTAGCTTTGGGTCCTACCGTTTATCCGGCCAGTGCAGTTGCTGATCTACGTTGTTTTGAACTGTGAGGGGACGTCACTGAAGACTGGAAAGGCGTTTTATACACAGAAGAAAAAAGGGTTTGTTTCATACACAGGCCTTGACGGGAGGAGTTACAGTCTGAGTACAGCACACAGGATAGGGTGCAGTGCAAACGGGGAGTTTTACAGAATATAGGTAAAGTTTTTTTAGAAGTTTAGGAAGTCACTTGATTGAGAGAGAAGTTTTTGACTTTTTCTTTGTTACGATTTTAAAAATTCTAGAATGCCGTTACTATTTTGGTAAATCTGTCAATTGAAAAAAATTCTGTGGAATCACAGTAATCACACTGATTCTAGGCAGAGTTGCGGTTATGATCAGAGAACTACAAGCATAGAGAAGCGACAATATGACATTTGGCCAAAACATTGGAGTAGGGGGTAACCCGGTTAACTGTCATTCGTTTGGGCCGGCTGTGTAGTCCGGTAGTCGACGACAAGTCTACGAGTTAGTGAGTTAGTTATCGTTTGTGTGTGTGTGTTTAAGTGCTGTGCTATATAAAAACTGTTGAACCATGCCTGGTGGTACTACCTGTGCGTTCCGTGGGTGTCATTCAAAAGAAGGACAAGGAATCAGCATGTTTTTATTTCCAAAGGATCCTGAACGGTAAGTACATTTGCACCCTTGTAATTTAGGTTATATTTATTCTGTTGTATTTTATTTTTACCTTTAAAAGTATAATATGGAGAGTACCTACCATTATTTATTATGTTTTTAAAGTTAAGTTACCATTTAAATTATTAAACAAGTACCTGCTTAAGGAAAGGCGACGGAAAAAAAATGTTAACCTAACCTAAAAAAAATGTTTTTATTTTCCCAACAGATTTTGTTGTGTTTTTTTATAAATATTCCTCGAAGCACAAGTAGTTATAATAATTTAGTAGTTTGTATTGAATAATACTTATTATTGTTCATGTATCTACCTTCTCTTTACAAAAATACCTGCTTTTGCGTTAGGAGTAAACTGAGAAACAATTTTTACCTGCATACTTTGAATTAAATCTCAAAAATATTTTTTTTCAGTGTCACGTTATGGCTAGAAGCTTGTCACCGAAACCTTTAAGTTGTGTGAGCTTCACTTTGAAGAACAACACATATCCAAGGGATCTACAAGGAAACATTTGCTCCCGAATGCATGTCCTACAATTTTTCCTAAACAACTTCAGGAAGAAATAAAACATAGCCATTCACAAAAAAAAACTCCAGAAGAAACTTTTAAGAAGCTTATTGGTTTATCAGGTTGGTGAATGAACAATTTTTATTAATTAAAATTATATTAATCAAATAATAAATTGGATTTTATTAATCAAATCATAAATTGAATTATATTAATCAAATCATAAATTGTTCCTTTTTTTCAGACATTCGAGTGGTTCCTCCTTTTAAAGATAGACCCATCATAGAAGCCTGTGAAGCTGATAAAGAACCCTCTAGAGGTTTTATTAATGCGATTTTAAGTTGGTGTTGTTAACCCTTGTATTATTTAACCCCTCGTATATTGTAAATAATATTCATGTTCCTCATGATCAATTAACAAAGGTAGTAACAGTCTGCAGACCTAATATTTAAATTTTCAGTAACAAAATAATTATTTTATTTGCCTACCATAAAATTCAAACATTTTAAATTACCTTCTTTTCAAGTTATCTATACCTGTCGAGACGACCTAATCGTTTTTAAATTGCAAAGGGACCAATGGTTCTTATACTATCAATAACTATTTACAAATTTTGTAAATATTCCTTAAGCTGCAAACTATTGCTTCCTTGAA
This sequence comes from Polydrusus cervinus, assembly GCA_935413205.1. Classification (NCBI taxonomy): domain Eukaryota; kingdom Metazoa; phylum Arthropoda; class Insecta; order Coleoptera; family Curculionidae; genus Polydrusus; species Polydrusus cervinus. The sequence continues at coordinate 79,505,794 of OW284511.1, forward strand.
TAATATAATAAGTTTATTATTTTTATGCATTTGTTGTAACTATAGAATTTCCCAAAATTATTAATGATAGTTGTTGTAACGCCCATTGGTATTGGTGATAACTGGTAAGCAATCAATGGCGTTTTTAGATAAATAGAGATTTTAGTTTTCAAGTTGTTAGATTAAGAAATAAAAAGTAGTCAGTTGGCTGTTAGTAAGACAAGTTAAGTTTTTAAAATACAGAATAGTCCAAAAAGTTTTAATTGTTTTATTTTCCAAGCAACCCGACACAGAATCGCAACTTTAGTGACAGCTTATAAATAGATATATAACACCTTGCTTAAACGAATTATTTATAAGATAACAAAAAAACAATGACTGGTTATTTTCTTTGATTTTAAAATTCGTCTGCCGTGTTTCCAGTTCTTTTAGTAAGATAGAAACTATGGACAATAAATAGTGATCCGGTATTTTATCAGCCTTTAATACCAATATCATAGTTTTTTTCATCACTTCCAGTTATTTCCTTACATATATTCCATATACCTACATTTAGTTTTGTTGTCTGCTATTTTTTCGTATTCTTCATATTAAAAGAACATGTACATATTTTTAAAACCATCAGATCAGTAAAGCTTTTGAATGACTAAACAGGTTCCAGGAACTCTTCCCCATTTATGTTTTAAATTATTTTGTATTATTTATTATATAAATTTAAGGACGAACACCTATAAAATTGTTTTTTTCTAGTTTTAGGATTACCTGTTTGAAAATGTAAGGAAACTCAATAAAATATTTCAAAAATTTTATGTTTTTTTTACCTATTTTATTTTTCATTTTACGAAATTAACTGAAAAGCCAATTACATGAAACTCGTAAATTATTCGTGCAAAACGTAATTTTTACGATAAACGTATCTCAGTGTAAAGCATTAACTTCCATTGTTTGAGCATTTCTTTCAGTGTAGTAAACCGGTGAACTGTCAATTCTTTAAAGTCAAGGACATATAATTTTGTCCCCATAAGATCAATGCTAAAAGAGAGCTTTTGTCGCTTCTCTATGGTTGTAGTTCTCTGGTTATGATGTTAGTAGCGTATTATACCAGTAGAATTAGACCAAAGATTCGCTTTTAGGAACTTCCTGTCCTGTTATCTCTTGCTTTATTTGTTTTTTCAAGTAGTGTCAATATAAAAGTAGACCAGTTTAGATCTTTCTATACAGTAACTGATAAAAAATATTAAATATCAACAACGCGGCACATACCATGCCCAAGACTCTCATGTCGGCTGCAGGTTCACATTCCTGCACTAACAAACTATCTAATCCACTGTAAGTCAGTTTTATATTAATAGTAGGTTACCTAAGAGTCCCAGCACACTCTGCTCGATCATATTGCACTATAAAATGTCCACCAATTCCACTATTATTGTATCTTCATATTTTTTCAAGACAAGACAATTAAATATCTGTCCATGAATTTCAGATATCTTTGTTTTTTACACCTTGACTTATGTAAGGAATTTCAATACAGGACATTTATCCACTGAAAAAATTACACTATTATATAATAAGTTAAATTTTACTAGGATAATTATACATTATTTACACACAGAAAAAATATATTAGTCCCATCTCGATTTTTTCTTTACAAATTCTTCAGAACCATCATCTTTAATTACACCATAGTATCCTAATCCTTCATATTTATGTCTCATATAAGCAATGTATCCCACACAACCTGTTAGAGCTGCAAGTCCTATGCTCATAATTACTATATTCTATAAAACACAAAAAACAATAATTACTTAACAAATACTTATTAGGCATACCTTTGTAAAATTTATTGTGGCTTTTTATCTTTTTACATTAGGTGTAAATGCAAAAAAACTTGTCTGTAAGCATGGGTCTTGATGACAGCTCTAATCAGTTGATGTAATTTTACTCATTACAGAAGACCATTTAATTGCATTACATGCCTACATTTGAATACAGTAACTTTTGTCATTTTAAAATTGGAAAAATTGCATCAGCTGATTAAAAACTCATCAAAGTGCAAAAGAGATTAATCGGGCCATTAATTGGTTTTTGCACGTTGCAAAATAGATTAAATTCTTACCGGTTTTGAGTAGAGTTCAAAATTCACAACTCTGAATAAACTTGTGGTTCTAAGGGAACGTATACCTTCTCCTGGAGCCGATTCCTTTTTATTTGACATGTTACAAATGTAGAAAATAATGGGCTTTCTTCAGTTAGGAATAATTTTTTAAATTACTATGTAGGTACCTAATATCACAGGTCAAAATTAAACCCAAATCCATATGTCTCTTCAACACCAAACTGAAACAATTAACAAATCCATTTTTTCTTGTATGTTGTGTAATTATACACGCTACGAACACATACCTACGAAGAACGTTTTCTAAAATTCTAAAAGTAAGATAGTTTTAGTAAAAGGTGTGATTAAACATCTAATAGTCGGACCAAAATCGTAGTATTAGTTGTCCGATAACATGACCTTCTAGAATTTAAGGAGGAGTGAGCGGCAATCCATGGCCTTCTAGATGTGTAAAAAGTTGAAAGTGACTGCTTTCCTTGCCTTCACGTTTATCGTAGACTATATAGTGTTGGGACATCGACTGGATACATCGATGTTTTGCATCAATGGTAACATCGAAAGCAAGTAACGATGTCAACAAAACATCGTTGTTAAAATATCGATCTTCTTAAGGAACATGAATTATAAATAAAGTAACTCTTATTACTCGGTATAAAAGAAACGTCCATATTTCCCCAAAATATTTCCCTAGATCAAAAGCAGATCCGGGCAAAGCACTCGAAAAAACTGCTTCGAGCACCGAGAGCCCTTTGAAAAAGTAAATGCCAACATCCAGCACCAAACACTTTGGAAATTCTTGTAATTACCAAATACAGAGGAAAGTGATTTTTAGTGCTTGCAAGCACTTTAAATAGCTTGAAATGCGATATTCAATTACCAAGCACTTTTTATAAAGAGCTTTCAATTACCGAGCACTGTATTTTATAAGTACAGTTATGTTCAATGAAGTGTTGTACACCGATTCTAACATCTTGTAAATAAAACTTGTTGAAACAGATTATTAAAACTTTTTACTGACATTGGCTGTCAATCAGTCATAATAGAAATAAGGATCTACCAATACATTGTACCAGCGCCCATTATTTACGACATTCTTGTACAACACTTTATTGAACTAAAGAACATGATAGGCAGGTTCACAAAACACAAATGCTGTACAACACTTCATTGAACATGACTGTACTTACAAGCACTATGCTCTAAACTATATTGAACTTGAAGCACTTTCGAGGCCATTTCTACCCAATTCTAATCAAAAGTAGCTTTTAAAAAAGCAACGCTGTTGTTGCCTCCCAAATTTTCTCTTGCCGTCTGCCTTCTACACATTCTTAAGTTAACTAGTGATGGGTCGCTCATGAGCGAGTCGTTCAAAATGAACGACTCTTTTAAGTGAGCGGTGAGCGTACGACTCCGTACTGCTGAATGAGTCGTTCAAATCGCCATTATAATAAATAGTATTGCTCATCACAAACACACACTTAACTTTAAACTGGAAAAAATATACAATACAAACTCAATAAAAAGCCCTGACTTGACATTGACAGCGCCGGCTGTCGCCTCCTGGAATGCAACAAACGACTAAAAAATTCAAATTCAACTCCGAACTCCGGCACGCGCTCACGTGCATTGCAGCTCATTGGCTCCTATCGTATCATTCGTATCGTATGCGCCGTTGCCGTTATTCAGCGAGTCAAAGAGCGCTCTCGATACTCAGTGTGTACGACTCACCTAAGTGAGCTGAATGAAATGAGCGCGCTCACTAAAAAGAGTCGTATGACCCAACGCTAAAGTTAACACACCGATGTCAACGTTTTGTGACATACCAAGCAAAAGTAACCTCAAAATATTTTTTTTGAGAGAGCCTAATGATTTGACTCCCTCAGTGGCCAGTACGCACATCGCCCTTGTCTAATAAATCTAACTTCACTTCAAACTTAACGAAGACTGCTAAACTCACAGAACTATTTAGTACTGGCCACCGACATGAAGTCCGCACTTGGATTTTGGATTATTCAATGTGACTAAATAAAAAATTATAAATTTTGTCTCACTCACTTATTTTAAATGGAGACAGCTATAATACCTACAATTTGTCTGTGATACAACAGAGGAATAATAGGTTGAATCAGCTATCCCTATATCCCCTGTAGTAGCCACCGCCACAATAATCTGAAGAGGATATTTGTCGAAAAAACAGAAAACTATTTTTAAACGAGCTTGATTGTCAATATGTCAATTATCTGTCTTTTGCTTGTGACTTGTGACAGCATCGTTATGTTTTTCTTGTAGCGTTCTCAATATTTTTATTACAAAAATCAAAATGATTCCCGAAGATATTCAGTTAATGATAGATAAAATATGTCGCTCTTGCATGTGTGAAAGTGAAGAAATGAACAATGTATTCGAAAAAACGGCAGGTCCAGCCGACGATACAATGCTTCTTTCAGATATGCTGATGGCTTGTGCTTCTGTAGAGGTAAATTATTTTTACATGTCATAGATTAAAACAAATCTGATTATTTCCTGCAAATAATTTTTTGTCGTTTTTCATTTCCATCAAATTGGATCAGGTTTGATATCAACATATATTGCACATTTTCAAAAAGCAACGTCAAAAATCTTGACAAATAACTATAAAACCATTTGAAGCACAATTACCTCTACAAGCTTTTTCATCATATTACACTATTTTAAGATATAAAGGGACCAATCAATATGTATATTCTAAATATTGATAAAATAAAAACAATTTAGAAGATAATACTATGAGTGATTTTTTTGTTCACATTGTCTATACCCTGTGTATGTATGCTACATATAAATCTTAGATCTAGTTGAAAGCTTTAATTATCATTATCTCACATCATTTTACAAAACAGGCAATTATTTTTATTAAATACCAAAGTTATATGTGTCAAATCATTCATTGCCTATGTGTACATAATAATATAAGTAGTATTGTAGAAAAATGTTTAGATGATGTGATGGTTCGATAATGTTTAAAGAACACAAGAATTCATAGTTTTCACTAACATGTTTATTATCTCATATGTTTTATTAGTTTTGAATAACCATTTTAGATGAAAACACGAAAAATTTATTAAAACTATCATAAATAGAACATTTTTCTTTTTCATAGAGACAAGGTTAGGGGAATATTGTTACATTAAAATAGTTTTCTTGGGTTAAGTTTTCATAAAACTGATCAATATTGCCAATATTAAACTCATTATTTTTTGAAAAGTACTTCATATCCCACCAATTTCTTTGTAGGATATGAAGGACATACTATTGAGATGTAAATTATGTTGAACTAAAAAAACCTGCTGAAATTGTTTATATTTTTTAAAAATAACTAATGCACAATATAACATACCATACTAAGATCAGAGAAAATGTGTGAAATTTTGTATAATACCTAATGAAAACAAAAGAAACCATCAATTAAGTATTATTAGGTAAATATGATATTTTCAATTCATAGGTAATAACAGGTGATGGCTTACCATACTTACTTTGCCATACTTGTGAGGGCAAGTTAAGTTTGGCCTTTGAGTTTAAGCAACAGTGTGAAAAATCAGACACAGCCTTAAGGGAACTTACCAATCAGCAGGATGGTAAACCAAATAAGGAAGAGGACATTATTATTCAGCCGGACTTGCATGAGGGCTTGTTTGATGAGGTAAGAAGTATTTTTAAGTTACTCCAGAGTTATTTAGTTATTATTGTTATTTATTGTTAATGAGGTGTTAGCGATTAATAGTAATTTAACCAACAAGTACATTAATAATGGCGATTAATGATCGAGATCATTAATCGCATTTTAATGTAAGAGTTGGTTACAATGTTTTTTCGTCAACCGTATTTTTTACTAAAGTGAAGAAAAACAGTTAACAACTTTTATTTTACAATCCAGATTTCACAATTCTACAAATACTAATGACAGCGGACGACGTTTTGGATTGACGTTTTATTATTTTGTTGATTTGTTTGCATGGCTGCCTTTAATTTTAATTACCAAAATCGTGCTTTTACAGAAAATCATGCATTAATAGGGGTCATTAATGAATGATTTTGGGAAATCGTGCATTTACAGAAAATCATGCATTAATAGGGGTCATTAATGAATGATTTTGGGAACGTTAATATCAGATGTAAATACACAGTCCACGGAAAATTTAATAAACAGGCATGCTATAAAGAGGACCTTTTTATTTAAGGTTCTGTTAACTGTTTAAATACTTACTTTGCATTTTCAATCATTGTTGTGCTTAAGCAATTTGTTAACTAGAAGTCATTATGGGTTTGCTCAGGCAATAAATATACTGTTACAGCATTTGTCACTTTTATTCAATTTTTTGTTCAATCAATCAAAATGTATTGCAAGTAAGCATTGTCAGGTAACAATTAATACATTCATGAATGTACATAATAATAATTTTACAAGTTAAAGTAGAAATATATATAAGTATAATTGAAGTCAACTTTTTTTCCCACTAGAGGAATAAAAACTTAATAACATATTTATGTTTCAATTAATCACACCCAACTAACAAAAATCAAGACTTTGAAGTCGAGGGGGCACATCTCTCAGGATAATTAATTCAATATATAAATGTATTAAAAAAATGGAAAAAAATATAACATGTAAAAAAAATTAATTACTTAAAACATAAAAATATGAAATCAAAATTTAAAGAATTTTAAAATATTGGCAGCTTAAAATTTAATTCATTTAATATAGCTCCTTAGTTGTTCCAATGGTAGTATTATGTGGTTGAATATTTCATGGGTTAGCAATGGGTACAGGTTGGAGGCAGTAGGGCTGGATGATATTCAGGTTATGTTTATGTCTTTCTTCGATGGGCTGCACATTACAAAGCTCATAGAATAGTTGATTTGGGGGGTTGGGGATGGGATTGTTGGGGTGACATATCTTGGTGATTTTCCGAGTGCTGACGTTTCTTCAACTTTTAAGTTTCTCAGTGCAGATTGCCTACATGTAAGCAGAAGTTGATGACCATACTTCATTATTGGCCGACAGATAAGTTTATATAATATATCACCTGCAGTAATTCTGGAGATTCCTAGAGTTTTATTTATGAATCACATTGTCTGCCTATAGATATGTCTAGTTTGTAAGCCTTTTCTCTTACATGTTATTACTTGTGTGTTTGTGTATCTTTAAATAAACAAAACTATGGAATTCCTTAAAATATTTCACTCGTTTATTGACGACCCTGTTAACTACCTTAATTTAGATGAGAACGCTGAGATAGTTCTTTACTGGATGATATGTTCATTGTGATATCTGGGTTGTGACTTAATATTCTTATGCAATGTGCAAATAAAATTCTCTATAAGTTTAATTACTGGTATTCTTTGAATACATAAATCATTAATGAAAGCAAAATACAATATACAGGGTTTCCCAGATAAAGATGCACTTTACAGGGATCTTGTAAATCATATAAGATACAGAGATGGTTAAATTAGAAAAAAGTTATGTCCTACTAAATTCTGCAACATTGTGTTTTCATGAACGGCAGTACAGTTTTTTGGACTTCTATTGTCTTGTATTGTGTTGTATTTTTAGTTTTAAAAAATTTCGAATCCTTCCGAGGATATTTGGACAAAACCTAATTTTCGCGAATTCGTTTTTATTTTTTTCTGACTATTTGACGAGATATGGTAAAGTCAAGTTTACATTTCCATTGCCATTTTTTCTTCTCTAGAAGTTGGTGTAATTCGATTTTTGTTCCAACGTTTCGTTTTTTTAAAACCATCATCTATTTTGCTTTTTTAAATAGTAGGGAAATTTATTATTTTTAAATTCCCCTCCTCTATAATTCAATGGCGTATAACATCTAGTATTAATAACACGTTTCGGACTTAAAACCCCATCATCAATAAGAAAAAGTGCAAATTCATATTTGCTAAACTATTTTATTTTCAGTCTCCCCAATATAATTTTCATTTGTCTCAACTGTATAGTAAGCTGTGACAGGCACTTGCTTAAATAAATTATAAATACTGACAGATTACGTTGATTAGGTTAATGAAATCGTTGAGTGCAAATAAACTTGTATTTTAATTTCTTTGAAGTAAAATGTTTATGTTTTTGAAGAGTTGTGTGATATTGTAGTTTTGTTTAATAAAAATTATGGAATATTATTCAAGAAAAGAAAAATTGGATATGATTTGTTGTCGACGTCCAGAGTCAAATTATTTCTAGTCGGGTTTGAAAACAAATAAAAGTTTATAGATACAAGATGAATTTGCACTTATTCTTGTCGATGATGGAGTTTTCAGTTCGAAACGTGTCATTAATACTAGGTGTGATACGTCGTCGAATTACAAAGGAGGAGAGGAATTTAAAAATAATAAAATTATATTTCCCGACTATTTCAAAAAGCAAAGTTGATGATGGTTTTGAATAAATGAAACGTCAAAATAAAAATCTAATTACACCAACTTGTAGAAAAAAAATAGCAATGAGAATGTAAACTTTATTTTACCTTATCTTTTCAAATAGTCAGAAAAAAATAAACATGAATTCCCGATAGTTTCGGTTTAGCCGAAATATCTTCGGAAGGATTCAGAATTTAGCAGGGCACAATTTTTTTCTAATTTAACCATCTCTGTATCTTATATGGTTTACAAGATCCCCGTAGAGTACATCCTTATCTGGGACACCCTTTATATGTCTGATTGCACAAATATTTTAAACAATAAATAACTAACCAATGAATTTTGACTGTGATATTAATAAACTGGCGTAATTCTTGACTCACCAACCATGTAACTTTAATTGTGAGTAAATAACTTCTGTTTAATGATAAAAATAACATATTACCACTCAGAATTTTTACAAAAATGTTATTTTGTCCCCTATTACCCCTACCCCTTTATAGTTTTAAAAATTTATTGGTTAACATTCGCTCTTTTTTCGTGTCATGATAAATGTAGCTGTGCATTCCCCCAAATTTGTTTTATTGTGAATTTGCTGGAAGTTTTAAAGTCAATTTATTTTAAATACACAATTATATTGGGTTTATCCTGGATACAATTTCAAATTATTTTTTATCGTACTTGACATGGCAAAATATCTGGGCAAAGTAATTTTTTGCAAGTCTGATAATATATGTATACTATGGAAACTTTTAGGATGAAGATGATGATTTGCCATTGGCTAAACGCAAACGTAGCCCAGGCGATTCACTTGCTGAGCTTACATGCACTTATTGCATGAAAACTCTTTCTACCAAGAAGGGCTTAAGAGTACATTTACGTCAGCATACAGGTGATGGAATGAGGTAAGCATATTTTAATAATAATAATTTTACTAATATTCAAATTTATAGTCACAAGAATATTTTTGACAACGTCGACATACTGCGGAAACAATAGCATTTATTTTAACTAGTTAATTAATTAATTGTTGCTTAAAAATTGCTACCATCGCTGTAAAATTACTGTGATTAAATTTATAGTGTACAAGATTATACAAGAAACAATTTGGTTTAATCAAGTAATTGTATAACATCGGTAGAGGGTGATCTTAAAAGAAAGACACAATGGGGACATTTTTCCCATAGAAATAAATGTATCATTTTTGACCTATTTTTATTATAAAGGGATTTTGCATAGTGAGCAGTGTTGTTTTAAAAGGCACCTCTTATATTATGATAGATATTGGTGCTGAAATTATGAGTTAACTTATTTTTTTTTTACGTCGGCCTATTTCCGCAGCGAGGCCAATCACCGACGCCAGGGAATTTGTCACACACTATTTGGTAATTTTGCCGAATCCCTCTTTGTCGAGGGAAGGGTTCTTTAACGTGCCAACATCCATGATTTATTGTGCAAAAAGCAAAGAACACATAATTTTATATTTTTTATGTTTGTAAAAATAATCATCAAGTTTCAAATATTCCTCTAGCAAATATGTAACTTTCCAAACACAATAACCTTCTCGTCGAAAAATACATTACAAATCTTAAAATAATAATTCCTTGAATTTATCAGCAACTCTTTGGGCTAAGTGCGGTCCTCTGCTAATATGGGAAAATCATGAAGTTATGTCAGCTAATCAGTAACACTTAATATTACGAAGGTTGTTTTAAATAACAACGTAGTAGTAGTAGTAAGTATCTCCAATCGCCTTCAGGAGATACTTACCAGTTGAAACGTTGTGATTTAAAACAAATAAAGACAATGCAAGTCCAAAACTTTTATTCACTTAATACTATGATGTCAACTGTCAAACTACGATAGAATTCGCTGCGACTAGTTTATGATTCTCATTTTTTAAATTTCGGTAGACTTTAAGTAGTTTTTTATAGTAATTATTTTACAAGTGTAAGATTTTATATAATTATTTTAGATATTGTCCAATATGTCCTTTAAAGTACACAAGGACTAACCATCTAATGAGGCACATGAAAACTCATGATAGACTGGGAAAAAGACAGTCATGCAAAATATGTGCTCAGAAGTTTTCTGTGTCTGCGGATCTTTATAAGCATATGAAAATCCACATAGAAGCGGTTAGTGTAAGATTTTTTTTTATTTTAAAATGTGGTTTTAACTTATTAGTTATTTAAATACATGGATCTCGACAAAAAAAATAATTTACAAAACGTCAAAGGGAAAGATAGAGGTTAAAATACATTGCGTCCATTATTTATGGAATACTTAAAAAAGTACTTGATTTTCAAAAGCCCATATTTTCATCAAAATTTAATCAATCTGTTTCATTTTCAGTTTATTGGTTAGGCTGTCTTTTGGCCCACTAAATACAATGATGGTGTGTGTGTGTGTGTGTCTTTACTTTATGTTTTTTTTATACAGGGTGATAGCTAAATATCAAGGTGTGTAAAATCTGACAGCCTACCCAAAAATAAATATTTCCTAACAGTTATTTTCCGTTGCCTAGCAACGACTAAGTGTAAGGAAATATTGACTTTTTCTTTCAGAAATGTTATCAAAAATGTCGATATTTTCGATCGATTTTCGGAAAAAATATTTTCAACACTTAATAAGATCCCAAATACAAGAAAATAATATTTTTCCGAAATTCTAATACGATAAATTTTCTGATCTCTTCTAATATGTCACTCAACATTCAATACCATTTATCAATACTGTGATTTAGGTTGAAAAAAAAGCGAAAAAAGAGTCAGACAAAGAAAAAATCATAATTGAGGTCAAAAGGGAGAAAGAAGATGATACAGTTAAAGTTGAAGAAACAAAGCTTAATGAAAAGGAATTCGGTGAGAATGACAAAGATGCAGCAAAAGATGATAAACTCAATATATTGGATCTTATTAACACCAAGGTAACGTCACTTAGTTTAAAATCCCCTGCAGTTTGAAAACTGGTTTATCTTTTTTTTCATATTTTTTTTTTATTTCTTTACTTCCTAACTTGTTAAATTGATTACAAGGATAAATGCAATTAAAAATAAAGAATAAGCTTCTCTACTTCAGTATAATAGGGTGTTATGGAAAGACTGATTAAAAATAAATTACAGAAAAATATTTTTTAATAATGTGAGAAAATTGACCATTTTTTTTTTAAATTTATGGCTTGTTGCCAGTTGTTGCTACTCGTGGATTTATAAATACAAAATATTTAGTTGTGTAGAGATAAGTAAAAATTAAACCTACCTCAAAAATCCAATATTGGCACAAAATGTACAATCTTAATATATAAACAAATCGATATAAATGTAATTTACGATGAACTTAAAACAACACCGGCACTAACGTAGCGAAAAGTCTAACCGCTTCGGAGAAATACGAAACTGTTTTGAACTGCTTACAATTTTTTATTAAGAGTACACATTTTCTGTAGGAATACTTGTTGCGCCAGGGTCCGATTTAACATGCTACAATTTGATCATCTTGTTTTTTTTTGTATAGGAAATTGATGCTATGGACATTCCGCTTAGTCAGTTTCCATTTAGTGATGACGATGATAATTTTGTTGGCAATGACGAAGGTTTTGGCAATAACGACGATGATAAAGATGAAGATTTTGTCGTTGTGAAAGAGAAAAAAAGAAGGGGAAGGCCACCTGGAAAGAAGGTGGGTACATCTCTAAAAACTACAATTAAATAGTGTGTTATAAGTTGTGTTTTCACAGTGGCATTATTTTGATGTGAGGCTTTTGTCTTTGTTATGTATTGTCAATATACTGATATTTTTGGCAGGTGATATTTCTCAGAGACACTACTTATCACCGCGTTGCCAAACCTAATGTAATGTATGCAATATATTACAGTCTTAATTTTTTTTTTGTATTTAAATCGTTTTACCGATAAATAATTTCACCCGGATGTTGTTGCAAATACAGTTTTAGTTCCATTAAGAACACAGTATGTTCTAAACTACTTTCGTATTTATAAATTTAAAGGAAAACAAGAAAAAAATATTTACAATACAAAACTTAGTTGACTTATTCTGGCACTTGTTTAGCCGTATTTACTAAATGGTTTTAAATTTAAAACCGTTCTAAACTGACAGTTCTGGGTTTAAAAAAACAAGTATCAGAATAAGTCAACTAAGTTTTCTATTGTAAATATTTTTTCGGATTTTCTTTAAATTCTTAAAAATTAAATTTTTTGTTAAAGCAGAAGAGGGAATCGGCAATAACGTGTGTTTTTCTTGTGGAAGTTGTTGAGGAAGTCTGTATTTCAGGTGTATACTTCTTGTGCATAAGACATGCTGTTTCAAGAATGTACAGAGAAGCCAAAGTCAATATACCCAAATTCACAAAGTGCGGCCGACAGGACGTTCAACGACTTAACTAACAAATACACCTTATTACTCTTTTTTGCAATACAAATACCGATCTGAGAAGGTATTGAGCGTAAGATCTCCAGAAACACAACCCGTACCGAAGGTGACTATAAGAGCAAAGTATGCGTTCCTCGCAATAAAAACTCCCAACTCTCGAGTATAACCCTCAAAGCGTAGCACCCACAAGATGTTCTTGTATTTAAATTCGCTATGTGATGCTCAAACCTCAATTTATCGTCAATATAAAGCCCCAGAAATTTGCTCATTGCTGAATTATTCACTATATGAGCTTCTGGTCCTATATTGTAAATACGACAAAAGTGAGTAGGTTAGTTTTAGAAACATTGAGCGACAAATAATTTGAGTCGCACCATTCTTTAATCTTCAGCAAATCACAATTAATGCCTTCTTCCAACTGGGTCGCATCAGAGCCCTGCCAAAGAATCGTGGTATCATCCACAAATATTGTAAATCTACCAGATATATCTAGTTTTGCTAAATCATTAATATACAAGAAAAACAGTAACGGCCCCAGAACAGAGCCCTGCGGTTCTCCTGATGAAACTATCATTCTTTTTGATTCCCTTCCATTAAAGTAAACCGTCTGATATCTGTGTTTTTTAATAGATCTAGAATTGTATGTATTTGCAACAACATCCCGGTCAAATTATTTATCGGTAAGACGATTTAATTACAAAAAAATCAAATTAACACACAAGCGTCATATGGCATATAAAATATTGCCTCGATGAAAACACAACTGTGTGACTATAGGTCTAAATATTTCGATGGTGTAAATTTTAAACCCCTTTATTAAAAAAGGGTGTAAAAGTTTGTAAGCCCTGTTTTATAACGGAAAACGACAGTGTTCTTTCAAAAAATGTTACTCCAAAATCTCTAATGTGTTCAATTCTATTGAGATACTTATTATTTAAGTGATAAGGATAGAGTGTTGGGGTTTTTATTCTTTAGAAATTCACAACTTTACACTTATTTATGTTTAATTGAAGTTTGTTTAATTTACACTAGCCTATCATGATCATTATGCAGATTTTCCCAATCGCTATTTATAATCTAAAGATTTTAAAATCATCATTAGCATTCCAAGATCATACACATTAGTTTGGACAAATTATTTAGTAGTTAAACCAGTTTAAAAATTGATTTAAGAAAATTGTAATTGTATATATAATTTTTTAGGATGGTACTCTATATGAATGTAAAGAATGCAGCAAAATACTTACGACTTATTGTGGTTTGAGAATACATATGAGAAGACATACTGGCTCAGATTTAGCTAAGTGCAAGGTAAAATGGAATTATTATTAGAAGTAGGAGAAATGTAACAAATTTGGTGACCCTACTTTCGCATAATAGATGTAATAACGCGTTACGTCATTTTAGCAAGATTCATGTTTTGACAAAGATCTTCTAATTTAAAAGTCGAAGAGAAAAAGATATCACGCTATTTGACATCTGTCCCTCTAGAGTACCTCACTCTATAAACACTGTCTAGTTATGGTACTGTGATGTATTTATTTTGTATTTGAAAGCAATTTTAAAATTTTTTAACTCTTTGTTGATGCTAGTTTAAGGTGAAACATGTAACACAAATAAACAGACAAGAAATATTTTATATGAGGCCGAGACTTTGTGTCTTTTCTCTCTTACAAAATATTAAATACCAGGTCTCTTTGAGTAAAAATGGACGAATTCTTTCAAGATATTTTCAAAATAGACTCTTGAAGTAGAAAGCGTTTTTAATTATAATTGGTTTGTGTTTTGTTCGCTACAAAATTGCTAGTTTTCCAAACTCACAATATTTTTTTCTCATTTTAGCATTGCGACAAATCATTTACCAAAATGAGTCATCTGAATAGGCATCTACGTTCTCATGGAATTATCAAAGGGAAAAGCAAAGTCAAAGGAGATAAAAAGGTAAATGAAGCAAAGATTAAACTTTCAAAGCAATGTATTCAACCCAGAAATACATACATGGACCTTTATTAAAAAGAACAGAACATTAAATCCAAATAACATACCACAATATATGAATAGTATTAAAATAAATGATGACATTCAAATTTTGAAAGTTAATCAAGTAAAATATTTAGGAATAATCTTTGACAGTAAATTAAATTGGAATTTTCACATAGAATATTTGATTAAAAAATTAAGAAGTTTACTACCCATTTTTAGAAAAAATTTTGAACATAAAACATGGAAATATTATATTTTGCATTAGTTAAAACTCATTTAAATTACGGAATTTTAGGTTGGGGAGGAATAAATAGAACTTTAGTTAAAAAATTAGAAATATTGCAGAAAAGGTGTCTAAAAATTATATTTAATAAAGATTATCTTTATCCTTCAATAAAATTATATTCTGAAACAAAAAAATGAATATTCGACAACTTTACATTTATAACATCTTAATATACATATTTAAAAATAAAAATCTTATACAGTTTAATCATAATCATAATACACGTCAATAACCATAAAACCTAAAATAAATAAGTCCATAGGTCAAAATTTTTTTAAATATTTATGTTATTATTTAAACGATTATTTACCAACAAAAATTAAAAAATATGTTTCAATAAAAAATATAATGTCGAAGTAAAAGCATGGATATTGGAAACAGATAACTTTAAAAAAAATTTTGAAATGTTTTAAAAATATTGGTATGAATAATATATTTTTCAAAATTTTTAATTTTAATGTTCCTATATATTTATAATTTAAAATACTAAGATTTGCCCCTAACAAGCACGTCTTCGGGGGATTAAAGAAGAAGTTTATTGAGGAAGACTTTAGAATTATTATTGTCTAATAGAAGATGATTTTTTATTGCTTGATTCTCATCGGGCACCGCTTCCCACTACAGAGTCCCATACAATACCTTTTCATAAAATACAGGGATTAGATACATTTTTTATGATTCGTATGTTTTTGTTTCAGACTAGAGAATGTGAATTCTGTGATCGTAAATTTAAATACAAGAAAAGCTTTGCCCATCATATGCAGGCTGAACATGGTATGTCAGACGTTGACAGTGATACAGAGAAGACTATGGATGGAGTATGTGGAAAGACAAGCCAATATGGAGATGCAGATCACGTAGAGAATGGAGGTACATATTTTATACAGTGTCCCATATAGTGTGTAAAAAATCTGAAAAACCATTACATAAGAAAAACAGATTGTAGAATTTTAGTAATACCGTAGGGCAAAATATGTGTTTATTTTATATGCAGGAATTAACTTTTAAATTAATAAATTATCCATTTTTATTTAGATACAAATAATGAAAACTACGAAAACAACGGAGAGCCTTTAGATCCAAGTTTTCCAAGTATAGAAAAACTAGAACCATCTGACGGATTGGAATTGTCCCTGGACGACTTGTCGTCGAAGAGGAAAATGAAAGTACATACTTGCCACGTGTGCCAAGCAGAGTTCGCCCGTGCTAATCACCTGACTAGGCATATGACGTTACACAGAGCTGTGCTGACACATAAGTGTGATAGGTGTGATCAGGTATGGTTAATTAATAGTATGTTGTCAGGGTTTAACCACTTAAAATAATATAATTTACAAGCTTTAATTTTGTATTAGCATCTAAGTACAATTTAAAATAATACAAAATTTTAAATTTTTAGTATTATCTAGATCTTGATGTCCTGATTAAACGTGTCCATGGCTGTAATCCAATCATATGACTAGTTTTTGAATTATGGCATTTTAAAGTTAGCAACTTCTTACTTTGAGATTTTATGAATTTTCTGAAGTTTTCATTTCTTTCTTAAAAAGTGTCAACTTTTTTATTTTTTTATTGGTGGAAAAGTAGGCCTTAAGTTTTCCTTCACTTATATAGTAATAAAATATGTACAGGATGTTGAATAATTTAAAGGCGGATTAAATATAATTAATAATATTAAAAAATGATAAAAATCCAAAAAAAAAAAAATGTACCTCATTTTTTGAATTTTGAAAACAAACGGCTAGATTTTGTCCATATTTTAATATCTTGTAGTACCAAGTTGTGGATGAAAATAAATTGGTATAGGTTGACATAGAATATATTGCCTGGTATTTTATTTTTCAAAAAAAAAATTGAAAATTCACTTGAAAACGTAATAAACGACTTTTAATTGATTTGTTTAATTATGCCAATTTGTAACAATTTTCTTTTACAATAATTATTTTTAACACATTCTTATCTTGGATATATAGGGAGAAAACATTTGAGAAAACTAACTTCATATATGTCTAAACAAAATATATTATTAAGAAAAACATTAGTAATAACTAAATGAATCAATTACAAGTCGTTTATTACGTTTTCAGGTGAATTTAATTTTTTTTTAAATACAATACCCGAAAATATATTCTACGTCAACCTATACCCATTTTTTTCATCCACAGCCTGGTACCACAAGATATTAAAATATGAACAAAATCTAGCCGTTGGTTGTCAAAATTCAAAAAATGAGTAAATTTTTTTTGGATTTTCATAATTTTTTATTATTAATCTGCCTATAAATTATTCAACATCCCGTACATATTTTATTTCTATACAAATGACAGAAAACTTAAGGCCCACTTTTCCACCAATAAATAAAAATTAAAAAGGTTTTAAGAAACAAGTAAAAACTCAAAGCAAGAAGTTGCCAACTTTAAAAGGCCATGGATACTTTTAATCAGGATGTCAAGATCTAGAAAATACTAAAAATTCGGAAAAATTAGTCGAAAGCCATTTCCCTTCCATAAGCTTTGTGCGGGGTACTTTATAATAAGCCTTGCTTATTATATTTTTTTTATGAGTTTTAAATGTTAAGTATTCATCAAAATCATTTTCATCATCATTTTTTGGTATCATTACCAAGATTTCTAGCTTATCTTGACAGGAATTTCATAATCATTAATAATAACTTTGAAATCAGTGTTGCTTATTATTTTGGATAGAATATTTTTTGGGCCAATTAAAAGTAAACTGGTCTTGTTTTCATTAAGTTTTAAACCATGATCCTTTATTACTTTAGACACTTTAAAAATATCATTTATCAATGAAACTCAATGCACAAGATTGTCATTTTTTTTTCAATTATCACCGGCAAAAACTAATAGGTTACCATATTTCATTGATAAATAAAAATCATAAATATGTATAAAATATAAAAGAAAAGTATAGTAAAAAGTAAGATTCTTGAGAAACTCCTTTTAAAATGTATATATTAAGATTATCATAAATTGTACATATATTAATTTTTATTGTTTTTGAAGGATAAAGATAAACCTTATTAAATATAATATTTAGAAAAAAAATTTTTTATTCAAATATTTTACTAGAAAATTCAAATTCATAAATAATTTACTTAAATACTTTTCAATATTTGAATGGCATCATTTATTTTATTGCTTTTCATATTTGTGGTATGTTATTTAGGTTTAAAGTAAAAGGAAGTTAGTTAGTTAAATTAATTGTTATCACAGCAATTTTTTATAATTTAAACAAAAATTTTAATTTTATTATTTAAGTAGTCCCAAAAACTTTTTTTCTCTCTAAATAATGGCGTTACCAGTTGAATTAACATCGTCAACTTTCTTTTAAAATAAATCTAGACTGTTTATTTTATTTTTACTCCAATAACAATAAGATGTGTTACTCAATCCTATTTACTTCGTGTTTCGAAAAAAATCATCCGGAAAAAGTAGTTTTGAAAATTAAGGAGACCGTTTCCAACATTTAATGAAATTATCTAAGCAAAATATTCTGTTCAATTTTGTACCTAATTTTCCTGATTATTTTTTTTTCGAAACGTAATTTAGTAGGGTTGAGAGATATATCATTGTATTTGACTATGAAAACTGGGCCTACAAGAAACTGATAACGCTATTTTGTAGAGTAGAAAAAATACGTGGTTTTAAATCCAAATAACATACCACAAAATATGAATAGTATTTTTATATTATATTTTTGAAAGTTAATCAAGTAAAATATTTAGGAATAATTTGACACACAGTAAATTCCAATATAATTTCACATAGAATTTTTGATTAAAAAATTTAGAAGTTTACTACCGATTTTTAGAAACATAAAAAAAATTTTGAACATAAAACATATGAGAATATTATATTAATCATTAGTTAAAACTCATTTAAATTACGAAATTTTAGGTTGGGGAGGAATAAATAGAACTTTAGTTAAAAAATTAGAAATATTACAGAAAAGGTTTCAAAAAATTATATTTAATAAAGATTATCTTTATTCTCCATAAAATTATATTCTGAAACAAAAAAAAATGAACATTAGACAACTTTACATTTATAACGTCTTAATATACATATTTAAAATTAAAAACCTTAATCGTAATATACGTCATAAAAATGAAATAACCATAAAATCTAAAATAAATAAGTCCATAGGACAAAATTTTTTTATATATTTATGTTTTCATTTAAACGATTATTTACCAACAAAAATTAAAAATATATTTCATTGAGAAAATATAAAGTCGAAATAAAAGCATGGATATTGGAAACAGATAATGTAAAAAAAATTTTGGAAATGTTTTAATTAATATTGTTATGAATTCATAATATATTTTTCAAAATTTTATTATACCTATATCTTCAAAAAACTGCATTTATATTTATATACCTATACTTAAACGTTTTTTATTTGCAATTTAACTTTTTTATAATATTTACTTTTTTTAAAAATATTTTAATATTCTTATATACATATTTATAATTTAAAATCTAAGATCCCCCCCCCAAAAAATATTGAAAATAAAGTTATTAATAATATTATAATTTAAGGAATTTTTTTCTAAAATTAACACCTTTTAAGTTATAAAAGAAATTAATTTTGTACGTTTTCAACAAATCACCCTGTATCTCATGAATCAAAGAAAAATAAGCAACCCAGTTACTTGATCCTAAAAATTGCACATATTTTAAAAATGGCACATATTCTCTAAACTAATCAACTTTGTAGATATTATTTTCTTTTTGTACTGTATATTTTTCTTTTAACAGGCATTCTTTACCGAGGATATGCTTAAAGCGCATATAGAGCAGCAACATATTAATAAGCCTTACGTATGTACTACATGTAACAAACAATTTAGTAGAGGTGAACATCTTATAAGACATTTAAAACTTCACCAAGAAGTGACGGAAGAAGGTCAACATAAATGTTCAATTTGTGAATCTGTATTTTCGAGGTAGGTAATCTTTTAAATATACATGTTAAATAATTTTGGTTTAATAAATTTCACTTTCCCTGTTTATATTTTTAAGTTTATTGCCAATAACAGCCACAGATTTATTATGTTTTATATTTGTAGATCGGATCATTTAGCAAGACATACAAAAACTCATCTGATGCAGGATAAAAGGCATGTGTGTATTGAATGCGGTAAAGCGTTCAATAGGTTAGACAATTTAAAAACTCACCAAAGAATACACACCGGGCTTAAGGACAATTCAAAATTACATTTGTGTGTTTATTGTGGTAAAGAATTTAATAATTCCAGTAATATGGTAAGTACTTTTCAGCAGTGCAATAAAGTAACACTCTTTTTAGTATTTCGCATATGTTTTTATCAGAATAGTAGTTTTGCCTAGACAAATTGATATACGAGACCTTGGCGTCGCGCTACTTTTTCTTTTGGTCGTTATATTTTAAGTATTTCGTTAAAGGCCATGAAGATCCTGGGATTTGTTCAGCGTTTAAGTGTCTTGACTTTCCATTGCTACTTTTGGGAATCTTTATTGCTCCCTTGTTAGACCGATACTGGAGTATTGCTCGTTAATTTTGTCTTCTAATTACAGGATCCATATAGAGACTATTGGGAAAGTTCAATGCAAATTCCTGAGATATGTGGCCTTCAGATTGAGTCTCTTTTGAGATGAATATACTTATGATGATATTTTAACTCTGTTGAAATTAAGAACTTTGGAGTCTAGGCGTATTGTTATTGATCTCTGTTTCTTACATTACGTTATCAGTGGTCGTATCGACTGTCCTGAAATACTGGGTCTTATAAACTTCAACATCCTAGAAAGGCGTGGTCGCCATACTCACACTTTTCCGATACCTTTCCACTCTACAAATTATGGTTAAAACGAATCATTGACCAGAATTGTCAGGCAGGCAAATGAAGTATTAACAGAGTATAATATATGCGTTTTTGGCTCTTCTTTGGTTGGTTTTAGGAAAGAATTAAAGTCTATGATCTAGGGACCTATGCTGGTTTTTAAAAATTTGTACAACTATTTATGCATGTGTGCTTCATTAAGCATTTATATTTCTACACTACACTTGTGATTTAGTTGTAAAAAGTGTTATATTATGATTTTTTTGTTTGTAAAATAAATTTACCGTTAATAAATAAATTTAAAGGATGAAACCGTAGAAATTTTTCTTGCTCTATGCGGTAGGGTCAAAATCAAAATTGTGTGAGAGTGATCATTATTAAATTAATTAAAAGGGTTAAGTAAGGTTTTAACAAGACCTGAGAACTAAAAAAGTATTTTTTGTAGATTGTACATATGAGGCGTCATACCGGCGAAAGGCCGTACAAATGTAATGAATGTGGAAAAGGTTTCCCAAGGTCGCACGACCTTAAATGTCACGAAAGAACACACTCTGGAGAGAAACCCTACCTATGTACTTTGTGTGGAAAGTCATTTAACAAAAGTAACAAATTGGTAAGTTTTTAACCGACTTTAAAAAAGAAAAATATTAACATTAACTTTTTTTTAAATATTTGTTCACACTTTAATTTTCTCTAGTAATAATTTCTTTCACGCGTGGTGTAGTAGGTTCCCGAAGTGCGGTCTTTGTAAAGAATTTTAAAAACTGAAACGACAAAACACATTTTTTTGTCAAAAATGTATGTAATTATCGTGGTTATTGAGGTCAATTAATAAAAAAAATTATAAAATTTGAAAAAATCCCTAATTACACCTGGTGACGCAAAAAGTATTTACTTTTTTAAAGTAAAACTTTGATATATTTTAGCTCCGGCACAGCAGAGTGCACACCGGCGAACGTCCGTACGTCTGCAACATATGTTCCAGAGCCTTCACCCAGTCGAACGACTTGGCGTTACACATGCGCAGACATACGGGGGCGCGTCCTTACGCTTGCGGCGTGTGTCCGGCTAGGTTTATCCAGTCCGGCCAGTTGAAAAACCACAGAAGACAGACTGGTCATTGGATGGAAACGTTGCCTGATTTAAAGGGCGGACACAGGTCAGTTTTCTGTTGAATAAAATATAAGTTTGATTTTCAGATTATTTTAAATTAAATATTGTAAATTTAGGACACATCATTTTATTGTATCGAGAAAGCTTTTTGTTCATTTAAATATGGTGTTCCTCAAGGAACAATTTTGGGACTTTCATTTTTCAATATTTATGTTAATGATTTATTTGGTATATTGGGATGGAGAAATTCATAGTTTTACAAAGGATACTGCAATTTTGTATACCTATACATAGTGAGATTATATTAACTAAATAACAAAATTAAAAAAGATTTTAAAATAATAAAAAATAGGTTTGATAACATTTTATCAACAATTTCATTATTTATTATAATTAATTTTGCTAAAAAGAAAATTATCTTCCTTTTACTTTTAACCTAAAAAACATACCACAAAATTTGAATAGTATTAAAACATTTACATTTTGAAAGTTATTCAAGTAAAATATTTCAGAATAATTTTTGACAGTAATTTAATTTGGAGTTTTAAAAAAAATTAAGAAGTTTACTACCAATTTTTAGAAACATTAATAAATTTTCGAATGTGAAAATATTATATTATGCATTAGTAAAAACTATTAAAATTATTATAAAAAAATGGTTTATAAATGTTATATTTAATAAAGATAATCTTTAACCTCCAAAAGTAGTATATTTAGAACAAAAAAAAATGAGTATATTATGTACAATTTATAACATCTTAATATACAGGGTGGCCCGCTCTCAATTAATATTTTTCAAAAAAAGTTTTAAGGAGGCATTAGATCTACAATATAACATTATTTTAAATTATACAGGGTGTCTTAAATAGTCAAGGCATATCCAACATACTTTTTTTAATGAAACAGCAGATATTTTAAACAATACAATTTTTTTTTGGTTTAACACATTAAACCGTCAGTTAGTCTCTTTGGATAGAGAATTAAAAACTAAGCGGTAAAAACCATTTTCCTCTAAGATGCCCCATTCCAATGCTACAGTCTGTCAAAGTCTAAATATGCCATATTTTAAAAGTAATCTCAAAAATATGGCATTTTATACAAAATATACACGGAATTTTATAGGGAATTAGAAAATAATATTGTATATAGGGTGTTCAATTAAAAAAGGTATTTTGGATATGCCCTGATTATTTAAGACCTCTGTTTTTGAAAAATATTTAAAATTTGAGTGGTTTAGTTACTATGGAATTTTTGATTGTATGGAATCCTGCGTTGAGAACGGGCCACCCTGTATATATTTAAAAGTAAAAACTTTATACAGTTTAAAAACCATAATCATAATACACATTATAAAAATTAATTACCCGTAAACCTAAAATAAAGAAGTCCACAAAATGCTATGCTTATTTTGTAAGAAATGTTCATGCTCAGACTTTGACAGGCTGTAACATTGGAATGGTTCTTCTTAAAGAAAATTGGTGTCACCTTATCATAATTTTGTATACTTTATCTAAAATTTATAACTTCCAGTTTAACAACCGTTTTTTTTTTGTTTAATAATCGTTTTTTATGCTCTGTATTCATATTTTTATTTTTTGAAGGGTGGAACCTGTGACGTCTGCAGTTGAGCCCATGCCAATAAGATTTAAAACATTCGGAATGAAGCGAATGGTTAAACTAGAAGATGGTGTGCAACAAGGGGATCAGCAGCAACTTCAACATCAACCCCAACCAGTATTAGAACAGCCTCAAATATCACAGCTTCAGACTCAACCACAAAGAATATTAATGGGCATCATGGGTAACATTAAAATACAAAATGACGGACAGCCATTAATAATTGACAGTAATAAATTAGTAGAACTGCCCGGCGGTCAATTGGGCTTAGTGACTTTACCAACGGTAATTCAAGGTGCTGACGGTGAAGAGATTAAGTTAAAAACGGAAATAGGTAGTTTTAATATATCCCAAGTAGATGAGGACTTGGATAAACACGAGGTAGTTAATACCTCCGGTACCTTCCATGAAGGTGATTCGGTGGTGTATTCCACAGTACAAACCTCAACGACGTATACCTCAGCGGAGAACTTTACATTTCAAACATTTAATTAGGTTTTATGATCTCACTGATATTTTGATTAATTGTGTTTCCTTTATAATGCTTTAGGCGTGTTGACGCTTTCTGGGTAATTATTGAAAATACCATTAAGGCTTTCCAGTGAATATTCTTTAAACTGCAGAAGATAGTGCTGCCTTTAACAATGAGTTTAGAAATGTTTAGAACGCGCCTTAAGTCGGCCAAAATTTCGAAAGGTTATAGTTTAGAAAAAATAAAAATTATATATATTATAGTATTTAAAAATGATAAAATGCTCCCATTTTGAAAGTTTTCAAACTCCGGTACTTCCAAACTATAATTTTTTATAAAAGTTTGGGCCAATTTAAAGTATATCCAGGACTATTTTCTTGTTGCATTTCACACAATTTCAATAAAATTGAACTATAAAGGACATCGGTCAAATAATGAATGCCGGTTATGCTGTTTCAAAAACAGGCTATAGAGTAATCATTTGTATACAGAACATGTTTTTGTACCACACTATAGATAATTTGAAAAATTTTGTATGCTTCCGCTCAAAATTGAACCCAGAACCTACCTCTCTATTACATAGCTCTACCCATTGCGCTAAGGAGATTCTGAGATTCCCTCACCCAACTTCAATCATATAACTGATATGATTATTTTTTTTTTTAAATTAATGTCAGTGTCGACATGTAATCGAGAGGTTTTTGGGTTAATTTCCAGCAGAAGCATTCAACTTTTTCAATGTTAAAAAATTTGGGTAGGAAATAAATTTACCGATGCATCCAGTTGTCCATTCGTATTTGTCATAAAAATTCTTATTAAAATGTCTAGCAAATTTCTTTGCGCTGATTTTTCAACTTCCCAAATTAATGCATAGAGATAATCACTTTTTGTGCAAATCTGCATCTAGAAAATACTTTTTCTAATATAGTGCATGACTACCGAAGTCGACGTAGAGTTAGCAGATATTTTTATTGACTCCATCGCAACACTCACCACTCCCGAAAACTAAAAATAACCGCAAACAAAACCACAAGCGGCGTACGACGGCGCTTCTCGTTGACAAATTTCACGCAACGATAAGACTCACTGTTCAACCGATTCTTCATAACAAAAGATTAATAAAATACGGCGTGTTTGTGTTCGAAAGCTTCATTGTCATTCCTTGGCTTCTCAAATTAATTAATCCGTATTAACTATTTTTTTCGAGGGCCCGAGGCACTTAGGCAAGGTTTGGCCCATTGTGCTCACCCTGTTTGGTTGTTACACCCACTCCGTGGTCCCAGTTCCTTGCACTAGTTTGTGTAGGTCAACTGAGGAGAGGGTAAGGATGACCTTTGGTTTCAGTTTTGGTTGCCCGAGTATTTGTTGCCTCTTCCGATCTAGTGACTCGCAATGGCAAACTATGTGCTGTACAGTTTCCCTGTCTTATCCGCATAATCTGCAGTCAAGGTCTCCATTGTACAGTTGCATTCTGTGCATATGGTTCTTGACAGCCATGAGTTCTGTCAGAATTCCTGTAATGGTTCTCAGCTGATTCCTGTTCATTTGAAGCACCGGTTTTGTAAGTCTTGGGTCTGGATCCTAAATGAAGCTTTTGCTGTGGTGTAATCCCTGTCTATTGCTCCAGTGTATTTTGTGTTCACTCTTGATCCATCGCTTTATGGTATCTCGTACTGTGCACCTTGGTACTCCGGGTGCCGGTTCTGGACTAATAAATGTATTTTCTTAGCCTTTCCTTGCAAGTTTATAGGTTTTTTTCATTTCCTGTAATACCTTCGTGTCCTGGTACCCACTGCAGTATTACTTTGTTTACTTTTGCCAGGACCTCCAGTTCCTCCTGACATTCCATTCGCATATTAGCGATCTAAAGGCTTCGTATTAACTATAGCGCGATATGAAATATATTTTGTGTATAAATAATTATCCTATAGCCAGTTTGGGAAATTCAATAAATTTTGACCAAGCCCCTTTAAAAATTTTGAAATTATATACAAGTGCCGAAATAAAGTTCCAAATAATAGAAGCTACATTGATTTTTTTTGTGAAAATTTTCAGTTTGTAATTTTATACTGAGTTAAGTGAATTATCATAAGCATAGAATATAATTTTGATATTAATATAATAATGATTTGATATATTGAATATCATTTTTATATTCAATATATTCTTAATAATGTCAGTAATGATGGTATAAACATCAAAACTAAATGCGATATTTATAATTTGTTGTTTTCATCCTTCCGTAATGGCAAAATTGTAATACAATAAACATAAGATAAGTTAACACTTTGTATATATTATGGGGTTAATCTTGTTTCTAGGGTAATTTATTTGGCCACTTAGAATATGCCTGGAAAAATATTATTTATTGTACCGTCTATCTTTATACAGGGTGGTTCCTGAGTTGATACTTCTTTTTTAGCTGTGTATAGAAGGCACTAAAATAAACAACATTTTCAAATACCTTTTTTCAAAAAACTCAAAAATAAGGTACTTACATTCAGTTATTACACTATGGATCAAATACGGTCCTGCATAACTTGCCCGTTGAATAACATTAAGAAAACTTCTGGGTGTAGGATGAGCCCGCAAGGGAAAGCGTTCTGCGTATAATCTCGAAGCAGCAGCCGCACTTTAGCGACACTCACCGTAAATTAGCACCGTATTTACTAGTTCATTATTTTTAAGTTTTACCATTTTCACGTGTCACCAATTTAAAATGAACTTGCTTCAGAAAAACACACCGCAGCGGATTGCCAAATAACTAACCACCGACCCGTCAATTGCATGATTAATAAGAGATAAGACAAACAGCATAAAGTATAGTTTTGATTACCAGGCCCGCACTTAGATTTTTTACTTCTGTATCTCGCCTATTTTTAAGTTTTTTGAAAAAGGTTTTTTAAAATGTTTATTTTAATGCCTTCTATACACAGCTAAAAAAGAAGTATCAACTTAGGAATCACCCTCTATAATACTAGTAAGTCCCGATTATTTTTTTTACTTTTTCTAAATTTAGTGATTTATTGTTATACAAAGAAGCTTTGAGTCACCGATGAGAAATAATGTCATGAAAAATAAAATATTTTTTTTATTTTTCCGCACTTCCCAGTTCGATTTTTTTACACACTGTGTATTTGTATAAACTATTTTAAAAAATAAGGTGTGTTGAGGCAAGTACGCATGTCATGAGTGAGTAGTTTTAAATATTGTCGATACAAATATTTTTTTAATTCCTATTTAAACGATATTAACTTATTGTTTGTAATTAATTTTTTTAGACATTTCGTCATTTGTGTAAGTGACGTAACTTTAACTACATTTAAGTTTGGTCACTTTGTGATATTGACAACTTGTCCCTTGAAAATGTGACCGTGTTTAATAATCACATATTTGCTAGTTTAAAATTTTATTACTTTTATCCTGGTAAGTTAAAAAAAATTGCATTCTGTAACCGTTTTGTTCTTGGATGTAGTTTTTGGTTTTCTGCAATATTATTTTAGCATCTTCCCTTTGTCTTTGATCTATTTTCCTTTTGTGAGCTTAAACATACATGATCGGTTCACAATCATGCTCTGTCTGTAAGCAATGGAACATCGTACTTAATAGGGACAAAAGGCTTGGTCCATATTAATTGTTCGTCTTTGATTTTCCATAATAGTTCATAAATGTACGCGAAGTTACCAGTTTTTTTTTGCTCTGGACCCTAAAGTCCGATGTCAGGTTGCCATATATTACTTTGTTTTCTACTTGTAAAGTAGAGCTGGAATTTTTAACACATTCGTAGATTTGCAGGGTTATCCAGTTTTTATAATTTACTTTAGTGAAATCTTTAAAAAAGTTTTTTTATCAAATCACAAAATATTTTATGGTTAAATTATAAATTATTTTTGGTAGAATTTTTACCGTAGCTCCTATACAAGACGGATTTAAACTACCTTAAGTATATTTTTTTATTTACTGTAAAGTTCATACTGGCCCTTTTTCCAAAAGCATTTAAAATGTCTTAATGTTTGATAAATACATTTTTATTTTACAAGCGGAGAAAAATGATAATGTATTAGAACTCGAAGGTAGTTTAAATGTATTTTTCCGAAAATCGATCGGAAATATTGACATTTTTGATAACATTTCTGAAAGAAATACACTTAGTCGTTGCTAGGAAACGGAAAATAACTGTTAGGAAATATTTATTATTGTACTGTAAGGAAATATTATTTCGGTACGACTACTTGTAAACTAAATAGTGTTAAGCTTGACAATTTAATATTACTGTGTTTTCATAGTTACAACACAAATATTTAATGGCATCCTTTATTTGTGAACGAAGTTAATATTTATTTTAAAATTTTAATAAGTTGCGTCCTTTTAATAATTTTCGATTTACTGAAAAATAGTATGTATACCTCGTAGAAAAATCCACATTCACGGACTTCGTATTGTCAGTCTCGGCTTGCGCCTCGACATACAATCTTTACGGTCGTCCGGCAATGTTCAGCTTTTCCTACTAGGTGTACAATGTACTATTGTATAAGAGCCGAGGTAAGAATTTTACCAAAAACATAATTTATAGTTTATCAATAATATTTTGTCATTTGATAGAAAAAACTTTTTTTACTTTCCTATTTTTAAAAGTTTTCACTTGTATATTATAACTGAATCACCCTGTATATCTAAGATTAGAATGTGTTAAAAAATAATTATTGTAAAAGAAATGTTACAGATTGGATAATAAATTAAAGAATCATTTATAATATAGAAATTTAAGTCGTTAATTACGTTTTTATGTGAAATTTAATTTTTTTTTAGAAATAAATTACCAGGCATTTTACTCTACATCACCCTCTGCCCATTTATTTTCCTCTATAGCTTGGTACATACAAGATATTAAATATGAACAAGATCTATCCGTTTGTTTTCGAAATTCAAAAATGGGTAATAATTTTTTTTTGGATTTTCATAATTCTTAAATATTATTAGTTATTTAATCCGTCTACAAATTATTTAACATCCTGTACATATTTTATTTTTATATAAGTGATAGAAAACTTAAGACCTCCTTTTCCACCAACAAAGAAAAATAAAAAAGTTGATAGTTTTTAAGAAACTCCAGACAATGCAGAAAATCTTAAAGTACATAGTTGCCAACTTTAAAAGGCCATAATTCAAAAACTAGTCATAGTATTGAATTAAGGCCATGGATACTTTTAATCAGTATGACAAGAACTACTAAATCCTAGAAATTTAAAAAAATTAGCCGAAAGCCATTTTCCATGAGCATTTTGAGGGGTCCTTTCCAAGTTATTGATGGAACGAAGTAGAAATTTGACAAATATTTAAAGTAATACGAATGCGTCCCTAGGCCTAACGCTAAAACAAAAAATTAATTTCTAAAAAAATAAAAACTAACCCCATTTGTGACATAAGCAACCCCCATATAGGATATGTGATTGTTAAAAGCACCTTTTTATTTTACGTATAACTAGATTAGTAAATTATTCATTCACTTTATGCTTGATTACAATTGTACATAAATTTGTATTTTATATACATATTATGTAGATGTATTTTATAAGTAGCATTTTAGATAGTGTTGGTTATAAATTAACTAATTTTATAGTTAGTTCTAAAATTAAATAGATCAAGATTAGTAAAATGTCACTACTTGAGAGATATAAATAGAAATTTGATTCACGGTGAGTAGTCTATTACATCAAGGAAACTATTTATTTAAAGTCCGTATAATTACTGGCTGGATGCACGTCACAGCTTCTGACGTAATTTTTTATTCAAGCCGTGTCGTTGATTAAATCGTATATATTCTCAATTATGTTTGATTTAATTAAGCCTCAAACTAAACATTTATGTTTTTGCTGAATAATTAGACATATTTTCAGAATATGTTCCAACTAACTATTTTTCGTTTTCAAATCACTTTTAACACGTAAAATTAAAGTTCCTCGAAATGACAAAAGTTGTCAAAACGAACTTTATGTCAATTGATTGATCCTTTAATTAAAAACAGACCTACCTACCTTATTTTTTGTTTCTGTTATGATTATGTATTTGCGAGTTGTGACGTGCATCCAGCCAGTAATTGTATGAACTATATACAATAATATTTATTATTATAGCAATAATATACAACAATAGAATACTTATATTATTGCCACTTGGACACTGAACTTTTCTGTCTGTGGAGTAAGACAATTTTTATTATATGTTTGGACTTTACTCAAGATTCCGAACATATTTTATATTAGTCCAAACTGTATAGTTTTTCGCAGTGTAAAATAACCCATTTTCTCAGGCGCACTCACTGAATTTCTACAATTAGGGACAAACGATTTACTTTACTTTAAAGATCTTGTAGAATGCATCCGTAAACTGAGATTTCTTCCACTTTCATTTTCACATATAAATTTCATTTTCCATCTTTACGAGGCTAGGTGAAAGTGTATTAAATGTAATTTTTGAAATGCACAATACATGTTTAAAGATTATTTTAAAGGAGTTCGGCGATAAAAAAAAACGCCATAATTTCAATAATTGTTTTGGTTTTGGACATTTTCTAATAGGTTACTCGCCGTGAATCACCCCATATAAGTTTTGTGAAAAAGACCGAGATCATTTCGCACCTCAACGTTAAAAACTTATTTCATTTATAAAAGATCATTTCACTCTGCAAGCACTAAGAACTACAATCCTGAAAATTATAATTTTATTATTAAAAGTGAATGTGCATTTTTAATTTGTGTTTTATTAGCTAAAAGCACATCCCTGATGTAGTTGGCTGTTGGTGTGCACAAGGTTGTGCTGAAAGTCATAAGTTACTTTTTTAAATCTAAGTTGCTGTATTACTATTGTAAAAAATATTCTCTTTGTACTAAAAGTGTTTTTTTAAATACCAAAAGGTTGGTTAGTTTATAACAAATAATGGTATATTTTGAAGTCACACAAAAATAAATCCTTAAAGTAATAAATATGTGTTAGTTGTTTAACCTTTGTTTTCAATGAACATCTAATTTCTTTATTGACAAAATGTAGCATTTTTTGAAGTATATGACCTTAAAATAAGTTAAGCTTAAACTAGACTTTTCTTTCCCTGGATAGTATAGTAGACTATGATATATACCGATACCGGGAAAGTAGAAAAAAATGTGCCCGTGCAAAAGCAATAAGCATCTGTTTGGAAATTACATATATCTCTCGATATATCTTTAAATAAATGTCTAAAAACTCTGAATCCCAACATCGATCATTGAATATTTTTTTAATTAAAATTGGATCAGTCGCTTTTTCTCTGCAAAAAAATCGTAAAAGTTATTTTTTTAAAGTTAGAATTATTCTTCAGTACAATATAAATAAAAAATAAAATAAATAAATAGGTCTTTATTGTAATTTTAAGAAAAAATAAAAAATTACAATTGGCGGAGTTGAAGCTTAGCTTCCTATCTCAACCATGTTAAGTAATAATACAAATTATAAAATGCACTAAACAATAAAAAC
The DNA here is from genome assembly GCA_935413205.1 of Polydrusus cervinus. Classification (NCBI taxonomy): domain Eukaryota; kingdom Metazoa; phylum Arthropoda; class Insecta; order Coleoptera; family Curculionidae; genus Polydrusus; species Polydrusus cervinus. The sequence continues at coordinate 79,537,516 of OW284511.1, forward strand.
TATATCACTAAACAACATAAATACTTGTTTTTTAACATTTACCGGCAAATGTAAACTAGGGGCGAATTATACTATAATACTTTTTATAAATAGACACAAACAAAAAAAAAGTATACGACTCTGGAATAAGAATGATATATGACGCAGGCAGAAAAAATACATGGTTCTACAAGAAGTTCTGAACATTTTGTTTTGCAAATAGCTTAAACTTATAATCTGAAATCATTTTAAAGTCAGGAGGTACCTTATTATAAATTTTTGAAATTTGGTAACTAAATGAGCGCTCGTACAAGGATGTTACATGTATAGGTGGAGTTATCGTAAGCTTATGTCTAAGTTCCAAATTATGTACATTATACCTAAATTTAATTTTGTCATACAAATAATCAGGGCACTCCTTACAGACTATTTTATTAAATAATACTAAGCTATGCAACATGCGTCTCTCATTCATTCTTAACCAGTTAATTTCACGTAACTTAGCACTCACACCCCTCTCACGACCTCGCATACCACCTATCAATCGTACACATGAATTCTGCATTAATTGAATTCTCTTAATGTCCGAGTCCAAAAGACAGGGACCATACAAGACATCGCAATATCGATACAAGGAATAGTTTTATATTCAGATTTAATCCTGAATGGCAGTGGCGGCTCCTCCTTGAGGCTGCGCGATCCCCTGCCGCTACTTTAAATAATGCATGCTGAAAACAATCTAAAGCGTGTGGTTATAATTGATTAATGAACGAAGGCGATTAGAAAAGGTAGGTAACCATCAGATCGCAAATACAGGGCGATTCCTAAGTTGATACTTATTTTTTAGCTGTGTATAGAAGGCATTAAAATAAACAACATTTTCAAATACCTTTTTTCAAAAATCTTAAAAATGTGCGATACAGAAATAAAAAATCTAAGTGCAGGCCTGGTCATTAAAACGTAGCCTGCTATACTTTATGTTGTTTGTCTGCAGTCAGTTATTTGCCAATCCGCTGCGGTGTTTTTCTGAAGCAAGTTAATTTTAAATTGGTGACAGGTGAAATTTGAAAACAATGAACTAGTAGATATGGTGCTAATTTATGGTGAGTGTCGTCAAAGTGCGGCTGCTGCTTCGTTATTATACGCAGAACGCTTTCCCTTGCGGGCTCATCCTACACCCAGAAGTTTTCTTAATGCTATTCAACGGACAAGTTAGGCAGAACCGTATTTGATCCATAGTGTAATAAATTAATGTAAATACCTTATTTTTGAGTTTTTTGAAAAAAGGAATTTAAAAATGTTTATTTTTATGCCTTCTATACACAGCTAAAAAAGAAGTATTAACTTAGGAATCACCCTGTATAACGGACGCGACGTATTCATGTTGACAAAATCTTATAATTGCAGTGCGTTAATTCCTATTTTGTGAACATCGGACGTCCTTAAGGGGAAACGTAAATAGTGTTGTCTATGGTAATTGATCTGAGGATGTGACCAGACAAGTTAAGGACAAAAATTATACAGATAGCTCCCTGACGTCCATAGTGTGGATTTTTTTAAATGGAGGATTAAGGAAAAGAAAAGAATATTGTTATACAAGTTTCTTTAATACCATTCATGTCATTAAAACTATTTACTTTAAACTAACAATAATCTATTACTTCTTCCTCTCTTTCTCTTCTTTTTCCTTATTCGCTGCCAGAACAGCTCCTGGGGCGGGATACGGCCGTTGTTGGAACAAAACTCCCGAGGCAGTGTTGTCAGCTCTGGCTTTGTTTGTTTCCAGACCGTCACTCCAAGTTCCCTGCGGAACGTCCGAATATGCAGCTGGATCCATTGGATCTAACTGGTCATCTCTTTTCGGTCTTTTGTCTCTACGATGACGATCATCTCTGTCTCTTTTGCTTCGTCTATCATCTCTAGAAATAAATTAAATCTTTGTAACGTTCAGTTAAGTCTAGGACCGAAAACTAACTAACTACCTTCACACCAAACACACCACTGAATATATCTAAAAAAAATATGGATATGCTTATACTTGTTAAATATGAAGGATTGCTTATATTTGCAAAATGTGAAGGATTTCCTATATATTTTGCAAGTATTGCTTGGTTCAATGTCAGTTGAAATGTATGTATATATATGATCTCAGTATTCCGTACAACTTTCCCAAATATGTATTTGAAGTCAATTAATTATAAACTGGCCATTTGTGATTGTTACTGTATTAAATGAGTTTGCTAAATTTTGACCTTTCTTATGCAGGGTGCTACAAATTAGTGTGTGAGGGTGTGTGTCAAAAACGGTAAGAGATACGAAGATGGTAAAGTTTCGTATTTTGAGAGTAAATAATTTAGTGAAAGAAAATTGTACTAATTTCCGAATACCTTCGGAGATGTCCGAGAAAAAAATTAAAGTTTCAGTATTGATGTTTTTTTTCACCTTAATTTTTGTCTTGAGGAAAAACAAAAAACACCCTGTAATAGCCGTGTTTTGTGTTTTACAAGTTGGCATGATCAGTTTCCAAATGCGTTCGTTCTTTGAATACCACCGTCAAGTCAAATTTTTAAAATACGGACCTGGAATTTTAAATACAGTTTTAGGAACTTATAAGCTTTAGAGATTTTTTTAATTGGAATGTTTTGCCATTCCATTAGTTTTTATTTTTTCAAATTATCCTTTCTGTGCCATTACTACCCTGGCAATTATTTTTAGGATTACCTAAATATCAAAATTACCTAACGGGAAGCTGTTTAAGCCATTTATTATTTTAATAAAATTCTAGTCAGAAGTCAGATTTATTCTAAAAATACCCCAGGAAGTAAGGTGGTTTTTAAGGCATAGGAAGTAATTCTATTTTGTTATTTATTTTATAATTATAAGATTTACCTTAATTCCTTTGGTTTTTAACGCTAGACCCCGAAATATTGTAAAACAGAAAAAGTGACTATGCTCCCAAGTGAAAAAAAGGTACACAGAGCAGTAACGTGAAAATTAAACAAAAATTTTAAGGTTAGGGACTACAACTTAAAAAAGTATAATAGTAACTACTATCCAGTAATAATAATTTATATTAGAAAACATCTATAAAAAAAATTAGTGAAACCTCGGGGTAAAATCATAACAAAATTAAAACGTTTTCCTAGTTTCTATTTACTGAGTCGAATAACATCTTAATTTAAAACACAAATATCATTATTCGACCCAAATCTTTTTTTTTTAGTTGGGCTCAAATGTTCAGGATTGTAATGATATAAAAAAAAATTCAAATCTGTTATTCGATGAAATGTTATGAATGTTAAAATTCAAGAAAGCCTTGGAACTGTTTTAAATTTTCTAAAGTTCAAAGGAATCACTAAAACCGTATTTAAAATTCCAGGTAAAAAATTTGATTTGATGGTGGTATCCAAAGAACGAAACGTCGCATTTGGAAACTAATAATGCCATCTTATAGAACATAAAAAACGGCTATGAAAAAGTGTTTTTTTTTTCAAGTCAAAAATTAAGGCGCACAAACATAAAAACCCAAAACTGAAAATTTTAATTTTTTTTGCAGATAACTGAAGGTATTCAAAATTTTTTAACACATACACACACAAATTTGTAGCACCCTTAATATGACAAAACTAACTCTGTAAAATTATAACTAACAAATATGAGCAGTAACCTTTGACAATTGGCATTAAATTATTTAGTAGGTACTTATTTTAATAATGTACTACAGGTGCAAATATATAAATAAAGCAAAGTTATATACCTGTCTCTATCCCTGTCTCTATCTCTTCTATCAGAATATTTCGACCTATAACTTCTATCATCATCCTCAGAGTCTTTATCTCGTTCCTTATCACTGCTTTTCTCATTATCCTTATCTTTTCTTGACAATTCTTGTTTTTCCTTCAATTTTTTTTCCTTTTGCTCTTGAAGACGCTTTTCTCTTATTTTTGATGCACTCTTTGTTAAAACAGCTTTTGGATGTTTAGGAGGTAGCCAAGTTACTAGATCGTTTTCTATGTTCCAGTAGTAGTAACGACCACTAAAATTTTATAAAATGCTATTATATTGTCAGGTAAGTAACAAGATGGGTAAAAAGTAAATTTTTGTAGATAAAAATGCCTTTCAATGGGTAAGTGTCTACTACAATTGACACAGTGGGTTCCCAAACAAAGAATGCATAGGCAACAAGTACACTTCATATCAATAAAATACCTAAACTGAAGCATTTTGGGATAGGCACGCCCCGCTTACAATGAAAATGTATCCCCAAGCACCCAGCCTTATGCTTTGCTGTTGCCACTATGGTGCATTCACGTCTGTTTGAGTGAACCCGTTTGTATACTGCTGTGTGCTGTGTTGTGGCAGTGGAACTCTCACCCCGCTCTGAGGGAACCTTTAAGCTAATTTCAAGTTTAACAATCAATTACTTACACGCCTTTATCAAATATTTCTGTCCAATTCATTGACAATGGGTATTTCGCAAGCAGTTTTTGCATATTACGGACATATTTGGAATCAGGTGTAGGTACACCTTTCCAGTGTGTTTCACACCAGTGGTTGCATTCATGAAACACGTTACTTTTATTTGGGCACGTTACTAAACCTTTAAAATCTTGTTTTTTCACAGGCTCAACAGGCTTTTGTTTTGCTAAAAAAAATTATAAAACAAAAATAGTTTTAACCACTGGATTATTTTTCTTACGTGTTATAATTCCTCTCTTGGCAAGTTTGGCAGCCAAAGCAGCAGGAAGGGGCATTTTAGAAAAACTAATAAATCAAATTTTTATTTTTTTCACAAAACGGAGATAAAAAGGTTATGTTGATGTTATGAAGCTACCACAGAAGAGACAGTGTAACAAATCATTTACTTTATTTTTCCTCTGTGAAAAACTTTTATCACAAAGTAGGCTGGATGTTGTCCTGTTCTTGATACGCATAAGCGGAAAAAGTGGACATGGTGCAAGGTCTCTAATTAGAGACCTTGGACATGGTGGAACTTAAATTATAGATGTGATTGATCAAGAGTCACATTTATCCTGTCAATCAGCTGACTTTTGGCCAATAACATCTATAATTTAGGTTTCGCCATGTGCGCATATTCCGCCCGTGCGACTCCACAGTAATGGCCATGGGCACTTCTCATTTCCAACATTCAGCCAGCCTTTTAGGACGTATATGTATAGCGACAGCGACGACCTATCATTCCTCTGTGCGTATATCATTTGTTTAGTGGCTTTAGTTATTGAAGTTGTACCGAGCCATATCAGACCAGTCCTTCCTCTGTGGTATTAAAAATTTAAATTTTTTTGTGAACAGTACAAACATAACCTCTTCAGCAAAGAAAAAGGTTTGTGTTTGTTGGTGGATTTGTTTCTCTTTATTTCATTGCTCTTCAGTCCCTTCTTCCAAATTTAAATTTGTATATTTTTCTGTGATTTCAATTTAAAAATGTATAATATACTATTTATGCATAAAAAAATGCTTTTTTATAAAATGACCATTCCTGCCATATTACTAGAAATACTCATCAAGAGAAATATAATAACATGTAAGTTGTAATAATTAATTATCGTTCTACCGTTACTTAAAACTATTGCTGTTTTTAAATCCTGGTTACCCAAACCTAAACCTTTATAGCCAGTAAAAGTAAAAGGTTAAATAACATGTTCAAATAAAATATAATTATTTTATGAATGTAGTGTGCACAGTATTTTGACATTCCACCCTTATAGTATGGCTGACAAATCACTTTAGAGAAGGATATAGATGTTAAAATGTGGTCCTATTAATTTTCATGGATGATTGTGACGAAGAGCATTTGTGAGGTTTATGGTAAATTTGTTTTGTATTTTTATTCTATATTTTGGATTATATAAACAACTTTGTTTATAGCAGAAGCTATCATGAAAAGACAAAGAAAAATTAAAAAGTATTTTGACCTTAGATCATTAGAAATTTATGCTATTATTTACAGTGACCACTAGAATGTGTGAAGCATATAAGAGAACTTGTTATTTTTAAGTTTCATACATTTATTTTATTTCGAAAAAGTTCTGCATATCTTTAAATCAGAATATTACCCATCAAATCCAGTGAAAGCCTTATAGTGAGGAACAGTATAAAATTCGAAATTGACTTAAGTGTAAAGTACCCTCATTTTGAACTTAAAATTATCGCTATACATTTACAAACTAATTACAAAATATGCAGATATCTCAGAAATTAGTAGACTTAGGTAAACAACGTGTTCCATAAAATATAATTATAATTTAATGCAAAACCCAAGAATATAAAAAAAATGCTATATTGTATTTAAAAAATAATAGTATAACCGGAAGTGACAAAAACATGTTAATATTTTAGTTTAGGAGAGCACATTGATAAACTTAAACTACTTACAGATTTTCAAAAAAATATTTTCAGTAGTTTCCTCAAAAGTTCTAATGCAAGCTTATCGTAAATCACCCGGTATATATGACATCATCATCATTTACCAATTTAAATGTTTTCATAAAAAATATTTTTAAATTTAATCATATATCAGGCATATTTAAATATGTTGGTTTAAAAAATAAATCTATAATGCCATGAAACAAAATCAACACCATCAAAATTAAATCAGTTGACAACTAGGTATTTCAATTAATTTATCTTCATTCTTTTCTTCATAGATTTATTTTTTAAAACACTATACCTATTAGGATTATGTAAAATTAGAAGTATTCAATGATTATATTATTAATAAGTCGTTTTCGGGCCATTGGTATAATGAGTGACAAACCTACATAATCCTAAAGGTTAAAAACATTTTTTTGTCGTGGAATGATGATGACATAACTATGGAAACGATGACTTCTTCAATTAAAGTGTTCAAAAATATTCTTTTGGCAATAACTTTGAAAAGAAAGAAGATATTGAATTGCGGGTGTAACGTACATCACTTTTATTATTAAAACACATCACATTCGCATATTATCACTTTATTAGTCTCAACACAAGGAAGGCTCGGTATATAATGAAATCTAATATCTAACCTTTCCAATACGTTCCTTAGTCATACGATTATGTCATCATTCTTATACTCTACAGCGGGCTTCACATTTTTTCTTGCAAATTTAATATTTACTTTCGGATTATGAAGTAATGGACTGTATGTTTTAAGTTTTCGGGGTAAAATCAAAAAAACATGCACTCATTGCACACACATGCGGATATATCTAACGAACACGTCCGCGCACAGGTCCGCCGTACAAATCCTCATTGAATAGGCCCCTTTAGTCTTAGGGTTGCTTTGTATGTTTATGTCTTACCTACCAAAGCAATCCAATCCGCTACTTATAATTTAACAATACAGTATATGCTTACCGGGTCTATCTATTTAAAGGTGTAATGACTTCTATAGTAACAAATTTGACAAATATTGTCAATCACATGTAAAGTTATCATTCTTTCATCAGATAAATAATATTTATTAAGTATGCAGGATGAGGATGATATTGTTGTGTGCCCAGAGACTGTTAGTATCAGTACTAAACAAGTTATGCCGTTTTTACTCGACATGAGCTATAAAGATATACAGCGCGGGGTAAGCAGGTTTTTGAATACTTGTATGTAAAAGGTTCAAAGATCATGTTCGACTAGTCAACAAAGTTTTAATCAATGATTAATATAAGATTTATACAAAATACATTTTATGTATAGTGAGCTACTCAGCCAAAATAAACCTAAGAAGCAAAATGTTTTTATTTTTACTAAAAAGTTCAATCCAATTATTTCGTGTTATATCTGTTACTTCAGTGAAAGTCTTTGTGGGCGATTAGTTATTTCGCACATGGTGCAAAACAACGATTTGGTTCAGATCATTCTTGGGATTACAGAAGGCTAATGTATTATAATAAATTACCTGAAATTATTAAAACTGCAAACACAGTTACAAAGTTTAAAAAACTGTTGACTAGATATTTAAAATAGTAGAAGTTAGATTTATTATATAATTATGTTATGTTATGCAAATTGTTAAAACTAGAGTTTATTCATTCTTGTTAAAATTTTTTATTGTCCTTGTTACCAGTGTAAAGGATTTAGTCTTAAGAATTATTGTTATATTTTTGGGTATGGTCGACTTTAGAGACAGTTGATTTGTCGTTTTTTCCTTTAAAATATAGCAACAAGATAAAGTTTTACCTTCTTTTTCACTTAAAAAAATGCGGATAATTAAATATAAACACATTTAATTCAGTAAAATTCTTAAATGAACTAAAAAATGTAACTTGTTCAACAGGGCAATTTTTTTGTTCATGTTACTATTAACTTTTATTTCCTGACTTTACATATTTCTTAAACAATCTGGCAATGTTGCTGTCATCTATCAATACAAAATACTACACTAGCTAGTTTTCAGCATTGAAATTATAGAAAGCTTAGTTTTGGTCGTAGGTAAAATATTTTTTCTACCAAAAAATACGCCATATCCCGCAAATTTTTTTGGTGATATTTACTATTTTATATGTCTACGTTATATTAGAAAAAAAAAATTTCGAAAAATCTACTGTCTCTTAAGTCGACCGGACCTATAAATAAAATATAAATTAAAATCTGCATACTTTGCCATCATTAACGTAAAAAATATTCTGTCAAGAAAACAGCTTTTAAATGTTTACTATGCCCTGGTTTACTGCCACCTGAAGTATATGGTTTTATGTTGGGGTCAGGCCACTGACCTAAACAGAATTTTCGTCTTGCAAAAGAGAATTATAAGAAAGGTATTTTCCCTAAAACCGTTAGAAACATGTAGACCAACTTTTAAAAATAATAAAATACTAACTTTACCTTCTATTTTGATCATGGAATCGGCTATCTACGTTAAGAAACATTTATCAGACTTTTCACCTGTTTCTAATGTTCATAACTATGAGACAAGACAAAATGAAGACATTCTAATTACTAACTATAAACTATCCACCTACAAGAAAAGTCCGCATTGCTTTAGTAGTTATATTTTTAATAAACTCCCAAATAATATTAAATCAGAACCCTCTTTTCGTACTTTTAAAAAGTCTCTTAGGTGCTATCTTCTTGAACACTCATTCTATACTATTAATGAATATCTTGGTGGTTAATATTTGTACTTCTACATTGGGGTGTCCACCAATAATATTTTAATTTTTGTCTCGTGTAAGTTTGTTTATAGATTTTGTTACTATACTTTTGTGCTACTGAATGTTTTTAAATTTGATAACCAATTTTTATACTAACTATATAGATTTATATTTAAGACATTGTTAATGCTTGTAAGAGTCTTAACAATAAAGGATAAATAAAATAAATAAATAAATAAATATATTTTTTAAATAAATAAATTGTTTCAAAAAAAACTTTCCGGTCCAGGATAAGTTGCAGATTTTCTGTTATGTTTCTGTATGTCTGGCCCTTCCCAACCTATACTTTACGTTAAACAAAGGTTACTCACAACACCCCTATATACTTATTAATTTATTCAATTTGAGGTTGTTCGTTTTATGTCCAAATTCGCACCTGTTACAAGTTACCTCTGTTTCAACTTCGGTGCTAAAAGAGTTGTAACGTGGGGAGTTTTTTCAGTTTTCGTCGATTTTCCCATGGATGTGTCCTTAATCGTTGAGTTTTTTAGGTAAAACCTTCGGTAATTATTGCTGCATTGAAGCTAACAACGGAAGAACGCTTAGAAAAATTACGAAGTCCTGTACGGAATTACAAAATTGGTACCAAGAAAGATACATTCAGCAGATGCCCAGAAGCTATCATATTTCAAAACTTTGAAAAGGGTATGGTCTACACGACTCCACTTACGATTACAAATCAAAAGACGGTAAGTGTATCACGGGAATTAGAAAAGGTTTATTTCTAACAATAAAATAAAATAGCAAGTTTCCTTAATTTGAACACGCTTGCGCCACCTGTGCAGCAGTAAAAGAAGTCATATGAAGCTACATCCGGACTAAACGGCTCTGAGAGGATTGGTTGGAGCAATGACGATCAAACAAAATAGACAAATCATATTATTCATAAGCGTACTTTTGAGCTTCGCTCGCAACTAATTGTTTATAGAGGACATTCTATCATACCGGGAACCGCCTGAATCTACAGGGTGTGTCAATAAGGTGTCAGGCTTTAATAGCACCTAAACTATCAAAGATAGGGAAAAAAGTGTAATACAAAAGTTAAATAGTTTGTTAGGATGCATAACCTAAAAATATTTTAAAATCTACAGGGTGGTCCTAAAAAGTGGTACTGATTAATAAAAAAGAAAATTAAATGGGACACCCAGTATAATTTTCCAGAATATGATTCAATAGAATAAGGACTTTGCAACCATCTTAAAATTTTCGAACTAAAATGCAACGTTGCCAAGTAATTAATTTTTTTCCGAAATTTTAGTAATTTTAAGGGTATCGTAAAAATATCATAGTAACCTGTGGATTACCCCTAGGCAAATATACTTTACATTGTGGGTACTTTAAGGTACGATATATTGATCGATAACAATGTTTTTTAAATCTCTTATACAGAGCGTTCGGTATAAGTTGGACAATTCGACAGTTTTAAAAATGCTTTATTTCAATTTTTTTAAATAGGACCCCACTAATTTTTTTAGGCAAAAGGATGTATCTTTCGAAAACCTTACTTTTTTGTTAAACATGTCATATATCTAAATATCATAGTTTTTGAAATATTTTAGGATTTGTCTTAACTTAGGGTAAAAAAGGAAAGTTCTAATTGAATAATTTAGTCAAGATTGCTTTGGAACAAAAAATAAATAATTTTCTTTGTCACAGCTGTCATCGCAAAATTATTTCGCCAACATTTTGTGTTTAATTACTGTTTAAATTTTAGTTTCCTGAACGAACTTTATCATAACTCATATTTTTCTATTTCGATAAAGTTAGTTCGGGACACTAAATTTTAAACAAAAATGTTAGCGAAATAATTTTGAAATGACAGCTGTTATAAAGAAAATTATTTATTTTTTGTTCCAAAGCAATCTTGACTAAATTATTCAATTAGAACTTTCCTTTTTTACCCTAAGTTAAGACAAATCCTAAAATATTTCAAAAACTATGATATTTAGATATATGACATGTTTAATAAAAAAGTAAGGTTTTCGAAAGATAAATTCTTTTGCCTAAAAAAATTAGGGGGGTCCCATTTAAAAAAATTGAAATAAAGAATTTTTAAAACTGTCGAGTTGTCCAACTTATACCGAACGCTCTGTATAAGAGATTTAAAAAACATTGTTATCGATCAATATATCGTACCTTAAAGTACCCACAATGTAAATTATATTTGCCTAGGGTTAATCCACAGGTTACTATGATTTTTTTACGATACCCTTAAAATTACTAAAATTTCGGAAAAAAATTAATTACTTGGCAACGTTGCATTTTAGTTCAAAAATTTTAAGATGGTTGCAAAATCCTTATTCTATTGAATCATATTCTGGAAAATTATACTGGGTGTCCCATTTAATTTTCTTTTTTATTATTCAGTACCACTTTTTGGGACCACCCTGTAGATTTTAAAATATTTTGAGGTTATGCATCCTAACAAACCATTTAACTTTTATATTACACTTTTTTTCCTATCTTTGATAGTTTAGGTGCTATCAAAGCCCGACACCTTATTGACACACCCTGTATATATGGAAAACTATACATAGAAAAATTTTGAAAATTTGACAGTATTCTAATTTTGATGGGGGCAACCCCGCCATAATATTTTCAATATGGTGGCACTTCCGATTATACCGGAAGTAGGTGTCAACTTGCTTATTTTAAATGGAACCCCCTATGTATGATTATATTTTTAGATTCTACGTAAGATTTTAGGCAGATTTCGAATATCATGTCCTCTATACCAAAGTGTAAGCGTTTTGACATATTTAAGTTGACTATAACGGCGTTAAAAAAAACAGTGAAATGCTTAAGAAATCTATGAAGCTGTCACTTGTCATTTGACAATATAAATAAATATGCCGGGGTACTTAAATTGTACAAACATAGCCAACTAAGAGTAACTGAACTCTAAATCCGCAGCAGAATCGCCATATAAAACTATTAAATTGGCAATATTTCGAAAACTAAAGATTTTTTGAATAGACAACCTTCCACAAACACCCCTATTTTAATGCTAAATAAAAAATAAATATAAATTTTGGGGGTTTCCATTTTTTGAAAATCTTTACAATTTTTTCAATTTCATTTTTACTCTTATTCTTTGAACACCCTGTCTTAATAGTTATCAAAATATTATTAAAAACTATTAGTGCAGGTCCTTTTCAACGAGGAATCCCACTTAAATAAAAATATAATAATATACAGCGTGATCAGTTAAGGGTACGGAGCGGCCATATCTCGGAAACTCCTAGGCAAAGAAATTCAGGAAAAAAAAATGATAACTAAAGTGGCCAGGAGAAAATCCTGGAAATAATTTTTAAGTTCCGCATTTTGCCGCAAGAGGGCGTAATTGAGAAGTCAATTTTAAAATTTTACATATCTCCGAAATTCTCACAGGTAACACCATTAAAAAGCTTGGACAACTATGCATCATTTTCGTCCTATGCTCATTGGCGTACCGACTTTAATAAGAGGGCGGGGGGGGGGGGGGGGGGGGGGGGGGGAAGCTGTTGATAGTGTAATCATTTAAATCGCTGTAACTTATAAACAACTTATCCGATTTTAGCAAACTAAAGACTGTTTGGAAGAGAAATGTATGCACTTTCACCAATCGTATTTAGTTGTCATTAAGATTTCTAAAAAAAAATGCTAGAGGGCGCAATTTGTAATGATAACACATTTTTTGATTTTACTCTGAAAAATTAAATCATATGGTATAATTATGATACCATAATCGAAAGGTAGATGAAATTTGCTATAAAAAATATTAAAACCGCACCTCGATATCTCGGTTCGTTTCAGTGTTATCGCCAATAGAATAATTTTTAAAACTTTAAATAAAGACGCAAGTAGGACGGCACTGATATTTTTCCATGTGGATATTATTTCTGATTAGCCTGGTCAATTCTGCATAAAAATGGTCTCTTGCGTTTTTCTCCTCAGGCACACCGTTCTTAATTAAAATAATTAAATGGGGCAAGCATGCCTATTAAATGAAGGTGATCATTTCCAACGATTTTTATAAAACAAAATTTTTCATTATGAATGTTAATAATAATAAATAGTAGAGCTAATTTAATTTAATTATTTTAATTAAGAACGGTGTGCCTGAGGAGAAAAACGCAAGAGACCATTTTTATGCAGAATTGACCAAGCTAATCAGAATTAATATCGACATGAAAAAAAAAATCAGTGGCGTCCCACTCGCTTCTTCATTTAAAGTTTTAAAAATTATTCCATTGGCGATAATGCTGAAACGAACGGAGATATCGAGCTGCGGTTTTAATATTTATTCTAGCAAATTTCATCTACTTTTCGATTATGGTATCATAATTATACCATATAATTTATTTTGAGAACTATTATGGACAACTAAATACGATTGGTGAAAATTCATACATTTCTCTTCCAACCAGTCTTTAGTTTGCTAAAATCAAATCGGATAAATCGTTTATAAGTTACAGCGATTTAAATGATTACACTTTCAACAGTTTCCCCCCTCTTATTAAAGTCGGTACGCCAATGAGCATAGGACCAAAATGATGGATAATTGTCCAAGCTTTTTAATGGTGTTATCAAAGATATAGCTTAATGTGGGATTTTTGGAGATATGTAAAATTTTAAAATTTACTTTTCAATTACGCCCTCTTGCGGCAAAATGCGGAACTTAAAAATTATTTTCAGGATTTTCTCATGGCCACTTTAGTTATCATTTTTTTTTCCTGAATTTCTATGCCTAGGAGTTTCCGAGATATGGCCGCTCCGTACCCTTAACTGATCACGCTATATAGTATAACTGGAAGTGCCACCATATTAAAAATATTTTGGCCGGGTTGCCCCCATCAACATTAGCATACCGGCAAATTTTCAAAATTTTCCTATATATAGTTTTTCATATATAGATTGAGGCGGTTCCCGGTGGAACACCCTGTATATGACATGTCCATGAACACTTCTAGAATTAAAAAAAGCGATTTAGTGTGGGGATTTTCATTTTACAAATAATTGTTCATACACATGCTTTAAGTTTAGCAGTAAAGATTTAAAAATGTGAGATATTAATAAGTGTGTAGTTGCCATTTTTCGACCAATTTAAACCTTTGAAACCACTTCCGGTTTAAACGGAAGTAAAGTCAACTTTTAAATTATAAATGGAAACCCTTTATTTTTATTTTATATTTAAATTCTATAGAAAATTCTCTTTTCAATGACATATTATCACACTTTATCATTTGTTTAAAAAATGGCCGCTTAGATCAAATTTTCTTTATTTTATAAAATGTCCATAACTTTGGTAAAGAGGTAAAGAGTATGCCATGAAAACGTTAAAATGCTTTATTCTAACTTACTTTATAATATAAGTAGGACGTGCTTGAGAAAAATGTATCCGTTTGTTTGTTTTAAAAAAACAAAGTGGAATTTCTCGATTTTTTTCAAATGGCAACCGATCTTTTTTTTATTATTATAATATTTCTTATTTAATTTTCTTTCTAACGGTGTGTGACACGTTAATAATTATTTATTAGTTAATAGTAGAAATTAACAAAAAATATCATAAATGTAATTTCTAGACACATATAAGCCATAAGATGTTTTGTCAAGACCAGTGAAAAAAAAAACATTATTTCTGCTTTTATTAGACCAAAATGTCAAATGGTATTAAGGCTCTACCACGCGCAAATTTAGAGGATAAAAAACACCGTTTCGCTACTGCAGGATTCTGCAAAGGCTATTTGAAATATTTGTCGGGACAATTTAAAATTTAATAAAGGAATGTTTGTACTTCTAAGGTACAAAGCCCTTTTTTGAAAAAAATAAGAATATGTATAAGAAAATGCCCACTAAAGGTGCGTATTTTTAGGCACTTTTCCAAGGTTAATATCGTAACTAAGAATTTTTTTTCAAAAAAATAGCCATGTACCTTAGAACTTCCATGTCTTATCTTTAAGACTTCAAAAATTGAGACAAAACAATGTCGTAATAAGTCCGTTATCTTGCAGCGCGCAACTCATGTTTTAGGTAAATTTTGTTGTCATGTTATAGAAGTTGCCTATATACAGCTGAATTTATTCTCGGCTGACGTGAAACAATTTACATCCAGAGAGAATAATGATACACTGAAAAAAATTATAGGTGGTCGAACAAGAAGTAAATTCGGGGGTAATTTTGGGCTAAATTTTATGTTTTCCTTTTTGGATTGTCTGTGCCAATAACAGAATATCTAAGCGTTAATATTAAAAAGACGTAGCTAGTAGTTGTGCTATTAACTCCGGGTTACCATACATTTTTCGGCTTAGACCGGGATGGTTTATAATGCGCCGCAGGGCAAAATGTTCAAGGCGCGTTCACCATTTTGTCAAAATTGGTGTTTGGGCTTTCAAAATTTCTTATTCATGTTAGGTAAGGATAAGAATTGAACGAAATCCAGTCGATTTGTTGCAATCAAAAAAGGGCTATATTGAATTTTTTGTTTCGTTTTTTATCGAAATGGGTTATTCTCTTGATAGTGAACAAAATATACTAAGGTAAATAGCTTATCGGTATTAGAGGCTCAAACTGGGTCACCGGGAACTTACGACAAATCCCAGGATGTATGGTAACCCTGGTATATTAACTCTTAGATCTAAAATTAAAGTTTAATTTGTCTTGGTAAAGGGTGATAGGTGCAATAAAATAAAGCCATTTATGAAGGTTCTTAGTGAGTAAAGAAACCAACTGTTGCATAATGAATCTATTTCTATTCGATTGTTTTTATATTTTATGCTTATTATACAGGCTCTATATATTGTTTATATAGTGAGCTTCTGTCTAAACCTGTTAAAATATAAATTCATTTTAAAGGTGAAATGTGTTTATTATTTTATCCATGGTTTAACGATTTAAAAGTAGTTGTCAGGCACGAATTTGGCGTTGGTCACATGATATTTATCTGTTCATGTTATTGGCTCGCAGCTACAATTTGGTGCAGCGAGACTACTGTATAGTGACAATGCTTCTAAGAAGCTAGGTAGGTAATAAATAAAAATTGGACAGTATGCCACGCAGAGTAATAAAATACAATTTTTGTTAGGCGTGGGCCGTCCATAAAGAGGGTAGTTGCCCCTGTCTCTTGACCAAGGGGAGAGAGGGGGGGGGGTAAATATACTTTTTACTAACTTTTGTTAGGGAGAGTTTATGAAACGACTGCGACATTTTTTTTTGTAGGAATTACTTTTGATAGAAGTATAGAAGTTCTTGAAAACGCAAAGTTTTGTTTTTTTTTGTAGCCACTTTTGAACGGTGGAGAAAGAATAGAAAAGGCTGCGAAGTATTTTATTTTATAGAAAAAACTTTTGAGAACTTACACGTTTTTTTGGCTACCCCCCTATCACTTTATGTTTATAAGAAACATTAATACCGTGATTTTGTATCGGATTGGCGCGACGATACGGTACTCCTGTTGCCTCCTGTTGTTTCTGTGTTACTAAAAAAAAATCTAGGTACTTACTTTTTTTTCTTTTGAAGGTGCAGCGCAACTAAAAACATACCACTTTTAAAAAAAATTAATTATAATGGCACGGAACGCGACGGACAAAATACTGCGCGAGTTAGTAACCACAGTCAACAAATCCTGGAACCAGCGGGACTTATCTTTTGTTTTATAAATAAACATGGTGAAAAATTTGTAATATAAGAAAATTTTGATTGAAAAACTATTGACCTTACGAAGTATTTGATAACCAATGCTGAAAACCTTTAGTTTCAGGGTAGGCCTGTGCCTCCCAATTTTGAAAATTTGACAGTATATGCTAGTGCTGATAGTGTCGAGAATTGAAAATCCTCTTATTTTGTTATTTTTATTATTATTATTTTTCTCCTAAAGAAATATGGATTAAAAATGTTAAACAAATATTTTAAAGCAGTAGACAGGAAGGTGAAAATTCTGTCAACGATCGCCTGCCCGATTAATACTAGTTAGCTGCATCTTTTCTATCGGTGGGCGTTAACCTTTTAAAATAAGGTGATTTTCAAGATTAAGAGTACAAAAAACAGGCGTCTCTAGACGTTCTCGCGCAACGCTAACTGAAAGAATTAAAAGCTTTTCTTTACAAATTTTTATGGTAATTAACGTTAAAAGCTTTTAGGTAATAAAATTTTATTACAAAAAGCACTTTAGCAGCATCCGGCACAAGATGGCCGCTTGACCACTGCCCGAAGGTTCTGCGGGAACCCAATAGAATACATTACCGATGATTTCTGTTCACTCCCACAATGACCAAGAGGGTGGGCCTTGACCACTACTCTATTTGCAAAAAATCTATAAAAAAACGCTCCTATTGCTAAAAAGTTAGTTCTTGGTAGTTCTCAGCTAGAAGTTCTCTGACCACTCCGAACGGTCATTCAGACAAATCTCCAGGGCTAGTCACTATGCCCGAAATTAAGTACGCGAGTCGTGAAAAAGTATCTAAATTCTAGTAAAAGTAAAGTTGCTAAATTCTGAAATACTTAACATTCAGAGGTACAGTGTTCTCATTATCGAAAACTAGTGCTCAGCGAAAACCAGTGAAAATTGTTGTTGCTCTAAAGCCCGAACTATGGAAAAGATGCGGACAATTTTAGTTGTACTATGTAAGTTTCCAACCTGTAGAACATTTAGACTCTGTAATCAAGTGTAAGATAAGGACAGGCGATATATGCGAAGAGTTCTCCATATTATAAAAGTTAAATATGCTAAAGTACGCAGTACATACTGATAAAGCTATGAAGAGTTGTATTCGTAAAGGGGATTAGGCTATGTATTATTTATCTATATGTGAAGACGCGAGTTAACTTAACGGGGCACATGACTTTTTAGATATGAAAGAACAATAGTGACTTTAATTTAACTTAGGCAACGCGCCAGTGAGTAAAGGACAGTACGCAGTACATGTATAAACATTTAAGAGACATGAAAATTTGAACTTAGTATTAGAATGGAATTCAATGAACTTCACCGCTTGATTTATATACCTAGTGATTATGATAGTAGTAACAAATAAACGTATTCATAAATGATCCGTGGGTTATTATTTTCTTCGGCCATACAGCAGATTATTAAGAATAAAATTCTCAGGCAAAATATTAAAACCCTAAAAATCGAACCCTCACTTCTAATCTGTCGCAGCCACTTCGCTCCCTTTCAATTAAAATCTAAGATAACATTCCAGACCTAGAACACCTGAAACCACGTCTGTGAATATGCTAAAATCTTTATTAACCAGTGGCGGCGCGACAATAGGGGCGATCGGGCTAAAATATATTTATAATGGTGGCACTTCCCGTTATACCGGAAGTAAGTGTCAACTTGCTTATTTTAAATAGAATACTCTATATATTACTACATTTTTGCATTCTACGCATGAATTTAGGCATATCTTGTATACCATGTCCTATACCTATGTCTAAGCGTTTTAGATATTTTTAATAGATTTTTTATAATATTTTGATAACTATTAATACAGGGTGTTTAAACAATACAATTAAAAATTAAATTGAAAAACTGCAAAAAGGCTAGATTTTCAAATGGAAATACACAAATTTTATAATTATTTCTTATTTAGCATTAAAAATAAGGGTAAGTTTGTATATTCCAAAAAATTTTAGCATTAGAAACATTGCCAACTTAATATTTTTATATGGCGATTTTGCTGCAGATTTTAAGTTTAGTTACTTTTAGTTGGCTATAACGGCGTTGAAAAACAATCAAATGCGAGAAAAATTTATGAAGCTGTCACTTACCATTTAAACATCATTAATTATCATGCCTGTGCGCTTAAATTGTACATACATCAATCTTATTGTTTAAACACCCTGAATTAATAGTTATCAAAATATTATAAAAAATCTAATAAAGCAGGTCCTTTATAACAAGGATTCCCGCTTAAATTAAATAAATATAAGGCTTCTTTATAGAAAAAATTGATAATTATTTTAAGGCTTGCAAACGTCATTCTTAACATAAAAATTCAAATATGTCAAAAACGCTTAGATATTTATAGGTATAGGCATACAGGGTAGGGACTTTAACTGGAATAAATTCGATATTATAAACCTGCTGAAGTTGCGCGTACAAAATTTGGTATGTGGGGGTTTTAGAGCATGCGGAATTGGATTATGATGTCGGCGCAGTTGCCAGATTTCTCAGCTTTGCGCTACACGTAGTAATTTTGTTATTTTAAATAGAATGCCCTATTTATTTTAATTGCAGTGAATTGGTAGTAAGTGCCAAATTAAGTAAGATCTCAAATTTACAAAATTCTATCTTCACTAGTTTCTGAGCTATGGCAACACTGAAGTTCCCTTAAAAAGTACCGGGACGCTTGTCTACCTCCATAGTTACTAAGTTATTGACAAGATTCAAGAAAAGTTCTTGTCTTTTCAAAATGGCCTATTTAACTTAAACTTTAAAAATAGAAATTCTCATGGTACTTTTTAATGGAATTACAGTATTGCCATAGCTCAGCAATTAGTGAAGATAGAATTTTGTTAATTTGGCATCTTATTAAATTGGACACGCCCAATGCACTGCAATAAAAATAAATAGGGCATTCCATTTAAAATATTAAAATTAGTACGTGTAGCGAAAAGCTGAGAAATCTGGCAACTGCGCCGACATTATAATTCAATTCCGCATGCTTCAAAACCATACATACTAAATTTTGTAGGCGTAACTTCAGCAGTTTTAATAATATCGAATTTATTCCAATTAAAGTCCCCACCCTGTACAAAATCTGCCTAGAATCTTACGTAGAATGCAAAAATGTAGTAATATATAGGATGTTCTATTTGAAATAAACACGCTGACACTAGGGTTGCCAACCCTCCCGATTTAGTCGGGATGCTCCCGCTTTTTTACTTAACCTCCCGCCTCCCACGCACTTAAACAAAACTCCCGCTTTTTTCCAATAACACGACGGACGCCTAATAACTGTACAGCTCAAAAAAAACTTGTCCTCCAGGCACTATCCACTTCCCGCTTTTCAATTTTTAAAATCTGGCTACCCTAGCTGACACTAACTTCCGGTGTAACCGGAAGTACCACCATTATGAAATTTTTTTAGTCCGGTCGTCCCCATCAGCATTACCACGATGGCAAATTTTGAAAATTTTCCTATGTATAGTTTTTCATATATAGTTCAAAGCGGTTCCCGGTGGAACACGAACACCCTGTTTGCAGGTGCTTTTATACCTATTATTAATTAACACTTCAAACTTTCTGCTCTACCTAATTTTCTTTTTTGTAAATATTCTATAGCTTTAATAATAAAATAAGACAAAATTTAAAAGATATATCCGTATAACGATTAGGTACATTATTTTAACTAAGAATACAATAACAAGTACTTATTTTCCACAAAACAAATTTCTCGTCTCCGAAATAAAATCAACCAAAACTCATTAGCATAATAAAGAACCTACCGCCATGCAGCGTGCTTTCAGTGTGTGTCGATGTTTACGGAATATTTTTTACCACGTCATAAGCTCGCTAGTATGCCCACTTCGGGTGAGACTCTCTTGCAAATATATTTCTTGCTGCACAAAGTTCCGCCTTAAATAAAATTACGAAGATTGAAATGAATAAATTGTTTTCCACGGCATACTTGACATAACTAATAAAAGCAGAAATAATGTTTTTGTTTTCACTGGTCTTGACAAAACTTCTCATGGCTTATAATACAGGTCTAGAAATTACATTTATCATATTTCTTGTTAATTTCTACTATTACTTATACAGGGTGTGTCAGTAAGGTGTCGGGCTTTAATAGCACCTAAACTATCAAAGATAGGGAAAAAAGTGTAATACAAAAGTTAAATGGTTTGTTAGGATGCATAACCTAAAAATATTTTAAAATCTACAGGGTGGTCCTAAAAAGTGGTACTGATTAATAAAAAAGAAAATTAAATGGGACACCCAGTATAATTTTCCAGAATATGACTCAATAGAATAAGGACTTTGCAACCATCTTAAAATTTTCGAACTAAAATGCAACGTTGCCAAATAATTAATTTTTTTCCGAAATTTTAGTAATTTTAAGGGTATCGTAAAAAAATCATAGTAACCTGTGGATTACCCCTAGGCAAATATAATTTACATTGTGGGTACTTTAAGGTACGATATATTGATCGATAACAATGTTTTTTAAATCTCTTATACAGAGCGTTCGGTATAAGTTGGACAATTCGACAGTTTTAAAAATGCTTTATTTCAATTTTTTTAAATGGGACCCCACTAATTTTTTTAGGCAAAAAGATATATCTTTCGAAAACCTTACTTTTTTGTTAAACATGTCATATATCTAAATATCATAGTTTTTGAAATATTTTAGGATTTGTCTTAACTTAGGGTAAAAAAGGAAAGTTCTAATTGAACAATTTAGTCAAGATTGCTTTGAAACAAAAAATAAATAATTTTCTTTGTCACAGCTGTCATTGCAAAATTATTTCGCCAACATTTTGTGCTTAATTACTGTTTAAATTTTAGTTTCCTGAACTAACTTTATCATAACTCATAATTTTCTATTTCGATAAAGTTAGTTCGGGACACTAAATTTTAAACAAAAATGTTAGCGAAATAATTTTGCAATGACAGCTGTGATAAAGAAAATTATTTATTTTTTGTTCCAAAGCAATTATGACTAAATAGTTTAATTAGAACTTTCCTTTTTTACCCTGATTTAAGACAAATCCTAAATATTTCAAAAATTATATTATTTAGATATATGACATGTTTAATAAATAAGTAAGGTTTTCGAAAGATAAATTCTTTTGCCTAAAAAAATTAGGGGGGTCCCATTTAAAAAAATTGAAATATGGCATTTTTAAAACTATCGAGTTGTCCAACTTGTAATGAACGCTCTGTATAAGAGATTTAAAAAACATTATTATAAATCAATATATCGTACCTTAAAGTACTTACAACGTAAATTATATTTGCATAGGGTTAATCCACAGGTTGCTATGATTTTTTAACGATACCCTTAAAATTACTAAAATTTCGGAAAAAAATTAATTACTTGGCAACGTTGCATTTCACTTCAAAAATTTTAATAGGGTTGCAAAGTCCTTATTCTATTGAATCATATTCAGGAAAATTATACTGGGTGTCCCATTTAATTTTCTTTTTTATTATTCAGTACCACTTTTTAGGACCACCCTGTAGATTTTAAAATATTTTTAGGTTATGCATCCTAACAAACCATTTAACTTTTATGTTACACTTTTTTTCCTATCTTTGATAGTATAGGTGCTATCAAAGCCCGACACCTTATTGACACACCCTGTATATTAAATAATTATTAACTTGTGATACACCTTTAGAAAGAAAATTAAATGAAGAATTCTATTATAATTTGCAAAAATCGAGATATTCAGCGTCGTTTTTTAAAAAAACAGGTTGTAAATAAAATAGCCCTAACGGATACATTTTTTTCAATGATGTCAATTTTATATTATAAAGCAGGTTGAAATGAACCATTTTAACGGTTCCACAGCCTACTCTTTACCACTTAACTTGTTTTTTCAAAGTTATGAACATTTTAGTAATACAATTAGTAATTAATCTAGGCGGCCATTTTTAAAGCAAATGATAAAGTGTGATATGTCATTAAAAAGAGAATTTTCTACAGAATTTAATTATCAAATAAAATTGAGGGGTTTCCATTTAAAATTTAAAAGTTGACTTCACTTCCGGTTAAATCGAAAGTGGGTTTGAAGGGTTGAATTGGCCTAGAAATGGTAATTTACAGACTTATTAACTCCACAAATTTTTAAATCTTTACTTTTAAAATTACGAAACTTTTTTGGAGGGTAGCGATAGCACTTTTTTGGGTCATCCGGTATACAGTGAGTTGTTGTCTTGGTGAAAGAGTATTATTTACATCCTTGGTCTTAATTAGTTGATCGTGGTTGCGTATAACACACACTATACAGGGTGATTCACGTTGAGTGGCCTATTAGAAGATCTCGGAAACGAGTAAACTTATCTTTCTACAAATTTGATAGCAGGCATAATTGGTTTTGAGCTTTTAAAACATTATATTTTGACGTTTTTATTAGTTCCGGTTATACCGGAAGTTAATGCCAATTTTGCTATTTCAAATGGAACACCCTGTATATTTTAGCATTTTTGATTACCTTATTAAAATCTGAATAACTTTGTTAATAATAATCTATTCCTATCTCTAACCGTTTTTGAGATATGAATTATAAATGGATTTTTTTGTGTAAAAACGCTCCGAGAAGAAAGTTCAGTAACTCTGAAACTAATAAAGGTAAACATTTAAAACATTTTAAGCTTTCAAGTAATACATAGATCTTAAGTTTAAATTATTTAAAAGTCACGTTTTTTTATACAGGGAGTTCTTAAAATTGTGCCAATGTTTCCATTGAAATAAATGTGCATAAGTCAATTTTTGCAAATGGAACACCCTATTTTTTAGCTTACTAGCGTATAGATAATTAAATTTCCTATCTAAACGCCTAATATGTTACAATTCACATTTTTAGTCGTTTTGGAATTATGAGCAATTTAAATAAAAAATCTTAAAATTTCTGTTTGTGTTAATGCGACATTATTTTTGAAAAGAAGATTTCGACTGGGATTTTTGTTTAACTTTGAAAATTAGAAATAGCTAAGCAACGAACATAGGCGCTTAATAACAAATGGTAACAAAGCTCAAAGTCAAACGAAAATCCCAGCCTTCTTTTCAAAAATAATGTCGCATTAACACAAACAGATATTTTAAGATTTTTTATTTAAATTGCTCATAATTCCAAAACGACTAAAAATGTGGATTGTAACATATAGGGCATTTAGATAGGAAATTTAATTCTCTACACGTTAGTAAGCTAAAAAATAGGGCCTTCCATTTGCAAAAATTGACTTATGCACTTTTATTTCAATGGAAACATTGGCACAATTTTAAGAACTCCCTGTATAAAAAACGTGAAACCTAAGTAATTCAAACTAAAGATCTATGTATTACTTGAAAGCTTACAAAATTCTAAATGTTTACCTTTATTAGTTTCGCAGTTACTAAACTTTCTTCTCGGAGCGTTTTTACCTAAAAAAATCCTTTTATAATTCATATCTCAAAAACGGTTAGAGATAGGAATAGATTACTATTAACAAAAGTTATTTAGTTTTTAATAACGTAATCAAAAATGCTAAAATATACAGGGTGTTCCATTTGAAATAGCAAAGTTGGCATTAACTTCCGGTATAGCCGGAAGTAACAAAAACCTCAAAAGATAATGTTTTAAAAGCTCAAAGCCAATTATGCATGCTATCAAATTTTTAGAAAGATAAGTTTACTCGTTTCCGAGATCTTCTAATAGGCCCCTCAACGTGAATCACCCTGTATATAATTGGTTACAATTGGGTAACAATATAATTGCTCAACTATAAGTTGTATGTGGGCGGGGATCGAAATGTACTACTTTGTTTCTATTTTAGGTCCCAAAAAATATACAAATACAATTTGAAGCCTCTTTATATTTTAATATGTCGATGGATAGTAAGAAGAATCACCAGACTAGAATTGCCCCAGGAATGGCTTACACAATTTACATATCATTCTTGCCTAACGACTCGATGAGAGACTATGTTCGAGAAGTAAAAATCATAGGGGATGAACAAAGCTTTGTTGTTCCCGTTTATGGTAAATTAATTATTTAGAAAATAGGAACATAACATTTTTTTAATTCTAAAAACTTCTTATGTTGGGCTGCACCAGGGTCGGATTGACAGATTTTTTTTCACCGAGCTGAGGCCAGAGCGGTCTTCTTGGAATTTTTGGGAGGCAAATACAATGGTTAAAAGACATGTAAAACTAAAAGAGTAAATATTTTGTTGAACAAAAATATTTCACTCTCATACTAATTCACAATTCTTTTTATCTTCTTCCAGAAATGTTCGCTTCTTCTTATATTAGAGCACCATATGTTTAAAATTGTTTTTTTCATGGTCGCATTACATAACACAAACTACAAACAGAAATACAATATAGCAGGGATGGCGAACCAATGGCACGCGTTAGAATAATTTCGGCACGGCATTAATTAAGGAATTTAAGTGATAAATACATGTCTATTATACGCTCGCCTTGAAAAAATTGATAATTTTTCCAGAAATGATAAATTTTGGGGCGTAGATTACGAATCTGAACCCCGTTTTTCTCGAAAATGCTCAATTTTTAAAATATTTCGTCCTAAAGTGCCATTTTGTTGAGGTTACGTTTCGGATGCATTTCTTCTTGATCAGTATTTATTTTATTGTAAATAATGACATTTACCCTTCTTTATTAAAAAAGCAGAAAAAAACGAATTTTCTGGTTTTTTTTAATTACAATTTTTACTTAAAATAATCAATATTCTCGCATTAAAAGAGGATAGTTGTTTGATCTGTCATCGCCCAGGGTGCTATAGGTGTCTGGGGTGTGGGGGGTGGGCGATGAGGCAAGAATAACTGTTTAGTTTTTTTACATGGGAGCCCCTTTATCTACTGAAAGTTATTGTTCATTGATACTTGGTCCCCCTAGCCTGGTATATAATAATTGTTGGTGTTATAATATGGAGATACCAAAGACAGTTAGTTGTTTTTTTATTTAGAAGTCATGGTGGAGAAAACTCAAGGGGCTTTTTCTCTCTCTTTTAGAAGTCACATTGAAAGTAGGAGAGGTATCAACACGCCAGGGATCTTATTTTTAGAAGTCACTAAAAAAAGACGGAGGGTTTTCAGCCCACCAGTCTCTATACATAATTGCTTTCTTTACTTGTTCTTTCTTTAAAATTGTATCACAAACAAGTAAATCCGAAGGTTTCCGTTCGAAACATAATCTCTACAAAACGGCACTTCAACAACAAGAACAATTTTAAAACCTAAACGTTTTCGAGAAAAAGAGTTTTCAGATTCGTAATCTTCGCCCCAAAATATGTCCTTCCTAAAAAAATAATCAATTTTGTGGCAGTGAGCGGATATTTAGTTTTTAATGCTCGCGTAACAAACAAACAGTTTGTTGGCACGTCATGACCATATTAACCATTTCCTTGGGGAAAATGGCACGTAAATGTATAAAGGTTCGCCATCCCTGCACTATACTATAGGTCTAAAATTTGTATAAGTAACTCATCGCTTTCATATCTAGGCCAGCGGGTTGTTAGAAGTCCGAGGAAAAAAATGCAAAGAAGATAAATCTTCTCCTCAATTAGAATTTTTAGAAATTTGTTTTCTCTGTGTTCGTACAACCCGCTGCATTTTACAGGGTTATTATTATTTTATTATTTATTAATTATTAAATTAAGTATCCACTATTGGTAATTTTGTTATTATTAAAGATATGAAATTGGTTAAATTGGCAAACTAGTAGTATTTTTACAGCTCTTTGTTGCAAAAATTAAAAAAAAATTGAGCATCGTGTTTTTAAGGTTATAAGTAAAATACCATTTTTTAAAATGGAAAACCCTGTATATTATGTTTTTATATGTTAACACTTTAAACCAAAAAGCTTATAAAGACCCTTTTTTTAAAGTAAAAAATACTGTCGATATTACAATTTCTAAATATTATGAGTACTAAAATAGTACGGTGGCTATGAAAACCGCGTTACCATCACACTATTTAATATTTATTTTTGGCATCTAGAAGCCTTTGGAAAACAATGATATGACAATGATTTAGTACCTACGTTTTTTATTCGTTTTTCGCTTTTAAGTTTTGTTGTGTCAGAGATTTTTTTGGGGTTATTTAAAAAATTAAATTACAATTACATTAACGATTTAAAGACTACAGTTAGACAAAGTATATACAAGGTAGATAGTAGGATCAACTAAAGACAGTTCGAGCAGGTCAAAAACATCTACAAAAATGTATTGAAGAAAGGAATGGAACTTTTAAGCCTCTTCTAAGAAAAAAATTGATTTTATTGTGTTGTTATAAGTACATGTGTAAAATAAAGTTTGTAAATGTATAGTTTCAGTTTGGACTTCATAACTTCTGTTGCGGACAACGCAATTTTTCTTTTTTATTCTTATTTTTAATCAAATAGTTTATTGTAAATATCGTATTAAATTTAAATCGCCCTGTACATAAATATTTATAATCAGGCATGAAGTAAAAGTTATCCCTAATTTCTAAGGGCCACATGTTGACCGTTATTACTTTTACGTACTTTCAACTTTCTACCATAGACATTATTTTTATATTTCTATGCTTTCTACCCAGCGGGGTTATTTGGGAAAGTTTGGTCCCAAAAAATATACGGTTCAACATGTGGGAAGAAATTGGTGCCTTGCAAACCGAAGAGTCGAGCGGGACTCATTCAGTGTCGGGT
Organism: Polydrusus cervinus; assembly: GCA_935413205.1. Lineage (NCBI taxonomy): Eukaryota > Metazoa > Arthropoda > Insecta > Coleoptera > Curculionidae > Polydrusus > Polydrusus cervinus. Next base: position 79,564,991 of record OW284511.1, read on the forward strand.
GAAAATAGCCCACACTGGGCACTCTATACAATTTATATATAAACAATAATTTAATTAGTGTCTTCCGAGCCAAAGAGTCGAGCGGGACCACGGCGGTGTCGGGTGAAAATAGCCCACACTGGGCACTCTATCCAATTTATATATAAACCATAATATAATCAGTGTCTCATGAACGAAAGAGTCGAACGGGACTCATTCGGTACCGGGTTAAAAAAAGCCTCAATTAATTGCAACTCATTCGGTACCGGATTAAAAAAGCCTCAATTAATTGCATACAACATATAAACAGTACATTATAATTGATAGGTCGCGTCTTACCAGTGCTGTGCGACGACACTATCACTTACTTATTCCTGTGCCAAGGAAAGTTTTTTTCTATTCAAATTTGCGTAACTTCTCCTTGTGCTACGAAGCTTTACGCAGCTAGAGTAAGGTGCTGATTCCTACTCACCTGCCGAGCAAAGGTGTTCCAGCCAGCCTCTATTGGACGCAGGTATCATATTGATATATTGAACGAGCGCAGCTGAATGATAAGTTTACTACATTTACAGCTAGTCGGTTCATAATAATAAAAAATCTAAGTACTTTTTACACCACAACCATTTCTTCAAATTAATAAATGAGACACGGGGAAGATGACACCTGACTGAGGGTTCATCGATTCATCTGCTGATCACAGTTTTATATTTTTTGGACAGTTACTATTTTACTCCTTTGTATTTGTATTTGATTTTTAATTTTACAACTGAATGAATGGGAGAGAGTGAATTTTACATTTGTTTTATATTATTTCTATTTTTGTCTTTTGACGTTTAGCTGTATTTTTTGTATATATATTTCTACATCTTTTTATTATACATTTTATTTTACACATAACAAGTAGTTGGTTTTATTCTTTGCAAGGGTCCAGCTAGCGTCCTAGATAATACAGTTCACATAACCTGCGATTATTAAGCAGGTGGGAGCACTTGGCTCCTTGGCCGGGATACTCACTCCCGGTTTTTCTGTGCCGAAGAGAATAGGACATCCTTCGCGCACAACTTCTTTAATTTCCATCCCATGAGAAATTCATTATTAGCTTTTGTATTTAAAATTTTGACAGATAATAATATAATATACATGGTTTCCCATGTAAAAAAATGTTTTTTTACACTTTTTTAAACATAGAAAATTATATAAAAAGTTGAAACTGCAGACACTGTATTTTTTTAAAGAAATAAATTCGAAATTTTAAGAAAACATTTACCGCACTGTAGTTAAATTTGTTTAAAATCTTTCTGCAATCCGACATTAGTACCAATATGTAATTGAATTTTTAGTTCATAAAATTGTACTTTTTAGGGCTTGGACCTCGTCCAATGGTCATGATGCCGGATAAAATTGTTTTTACTCCTACTTTAGTAAAAGTGCAATCTACAGAAACTGTAGTACTTAAGAATACCGGAATTGTTCAACTGGAATTCGTCCATATTATTGATCATCCATTTTCATGTGAAATTACTCGTGCTATAATTCCACCTAAAGGAATCTTAGAAATGAAATATGTTTGTTATCCCACTGTTACTGGGCTTAATTGTGGTCGGTTAAAAACATATTTCAAAAATGAACTGTGTGTAGCAACAGACTTGGAATGTGAGGTAGGCATTTTGAATCATAATAGCGCCCTTTACGCGGAAGGTTTTAACCGCGCGAATTTAGACACGCACGTTCATTTTCAGGCGTAAACGTTTGTTTATATTTGTACATGAAAGAAAAGTCTTACGCGTGGGAATAATTAACGTGATTGCTTTTGTAAAATCGCGCGTTCAAGACTCGCGTTATAGCACAACGTGCCAAATTCGTGCGGTTAAAACCTTAGCCGTTATACTTATTTGTAAATTTTTTCAGAACAATTTATTTCTTGGTCTAATTTTCATAAAAGTTACCACATCTCGTTGATAAAAGATATATATACCGGGTGTCCGCGAAAGGTGGTTCGCCCCTATAACTTTTTTGGCTTTGAAGATATTGGAATGAAATTTGGAGAATGTGTATACGACATAAAATTACATTTTTTGACGGGTAACTCAATTCTATGGCACTTCCGGTTTAACCGGAAGTGACATAAACTTTCGATTTTTAAATGGGACGCCTGGTATATTTTTACTTATTTTATCTCCACATGACATTCTAAACACAATCATGTGTCACTTGTCACTTTGTGTCACCAAAAAAAAATTTTTTTTTTCATTTTTTTTTTAAATCTAGAGGGCTATGAATTCGTTTAAATTACTAATTTTGTCTTATAATCTTGAGTAAAATACCAATTTACTCTTTTTTGTCAAAAACCAATCTGCTGTGTAAAATTCAATTTTTAAATTTGTATAAGTCATTTTTTTCAAATGGCAACATAGTGGTTCACCCGGTTAACAAAAGAGAGCATTTTCCTACGATTAATTTGATACCAAACACTTATGGGTTTTAAACAAACTTTCGTTTAAAATACTGGTAAAATATAACGCTAACATTTTTCTAAAATGAACGGTCTTCAGAGAATGAAATATTATTTAAATGAATCGAGTAGGCCTGTGAAATAATAACATGAAGCTGTCATGAAAAAAAATTACGGCCTGTCAATATCTATCGCTTCGGCAACAGTACGTTATTGTTTAAAAACATGGAGAATAATAATATTTATACAAGTAGTGAAAAAGTTGATATGTTATTAGTTTTCGGAGAGTGTAGGCAAATCTCAACTAATGCTGCACGTCTTTACGCACAGAGATATCCAGATCGGCATCACCCAACCCGGCACTATTTCCCAAAAGTGGTTCAGCAAATGCGAAATGGACCTAATAATAATGAAAACATTAAATTTGTTGTGAGCGAAGAAAAAGAAATAGACGTTCTGGCATACGTACAAGTACATATCAACGCGTCCGTCAGAGAGATCGCGCTAGAATGTGATATTTCTAAGTCTTCTGCAGGTAAAATTTTAAATAAACATGGATATCACTCATATAAATACCAACTACACCAGCACCTGTACGGAAACGACAATGAAAGGAGACTTAGCTATTGTAATTGGTTTTTAGAAAAATATTTAGAGGATAACACATTTCCCAATAAAATTCTTTATACTGACGAAAGCCGTTTCACTAATTTGGGACATTTTAACAGAAATAACAAGCGATATTGGTCTCAAGAAAATTTACACTTGATGCAGGAAGGAAATTTTCAAGAACGGTTTGGTTTCAATTGTTGGGTTGGGATTTTAGGGGACAGAATATTAGGTCCTATAATTTTTGACGGTTCGCTAACAGGGGCAAGATATCTAGATTTTCTTACGCAAGAAATTGAGCAGTTCTTGGATGAGATACCGTTAATAAATCGAGAAGGACTATTTTATCAACAAGATGGTGCCCCCCCACACAACTTGAGGGCAGTAACGGAATATTTAAATGAATTATACAACGAAAATTGGATTGGAAACAGGGGCCCAGTTAGTTGGCCGGCAAGGTAAAACGGAATTGTTCTTAATTTATACCTTTATTTCATTTTAAAACTTTTTAGGTCGCCCGACCTTACGCCACTAGATTTTTTTTTATGGGGTACTATTAAAAATGAGATATATGATGTACCCCCTGCCACACGAAATGAATTAGAAAACAAAGTAAGGGCAGTTATTCATCGAATTTCACCACGACATTTAAGAAACGTTGTAAGAGCAACAAAAGAGAAAGTACGACTTTGTCAGCAACAAGATGGAGGTCATTTTGAACATCTTTAAAATTAAAGTTAAAAATAAATAGATATTATGTAGATAGTTATAATTGTTTGGTTATTTAATTAGTAGGTATAATGCATACTATAATTTTTAATAAATTTAAAAAAAAAAATTAAAATGAAAAAAAAAATTTTTTTTTGGTGACACAAAGTGACAAGTGACACATGATTGTGTTTAGAATGTCATGTGGAGATAAAATAAGTAAAAATATACCAGGCGTCCCATTTAAAAATCGAAAGTTTATGTCACTTCCGGTTAAACCGGAAGTGCCATAGAATTGAGTTACCCGTCAAAAAATGTAATTTTATGTCGTATACACATTCTCCAAATTTCATTCCAATATCTTCAAAGCCAAAAAAGTTATAGGGGCGAACCACCTTTCGCGGACACCCGGTATAGATATATTTATTTTTAAGAGACATTAGAAAATTGAACCTATTGAATTCCAATTACAACTCCCTAGCTCTGTTAAAGTACCTATAGAATGCATAATTTTGTTCTTAACCATTGGCAACCCTGATAAATTGACTGTTACCCATGCTGATTTCAGTTATGTTGGAGAGTGGTGATACGGTCAATCTGTCATATTTTGTTTACATTTTTATTTTTTAAACAAACGAGTGTAAGTTGCGATAAAAGGTCGGTTATGCAAACAATTAAAGACAAAAAAAAGCAATACCTATTAGTTCGAACTTTAAAAAAGTTTTGAGTTCACAATAAATGGTCGTCTACCATCTAATTTAAATATGCAAGGTAGGAAGGACACAACACCCGAGCAGTACTCCGCTCTCCCGTGTCGCGCGATATTTGGTTAAATTGCATAGAATTTTTACGTGCCTTTCTTATTTTAAGGTGAATAATATAGTGCGTGCGTTTGATTCTGTTTTTGTATCATAGACATATACTTTGACGTTTTTAGGTGGCAAGCGCTAAAATAGAATTGGAAAAACACAGTGTAGTTTTTGAGGATGTATATATGGGACTATCCAGACGAAGTACGCTTGTGCTTCATAATACCAGTAATTATACTTTTAATTTTTCCTGGAAAATGTATGACGAAAAACAGGAGCAAGAAGAATTTAATAAAATGCTTGATTTAATGGAAGAAATGCGAGATTATCAAATTCCACAATATAAAAAATTGGAATTTTTGGAAATAGTAGATGGAGACGCACATGCTGATATTTATCAACGCATATTGGATGATGAAAAAAAAGAACTTTTTGCAAATCAAAACGAAAAGTTTTTGTTTAATTCAAGCTTTTTCAATATTATTCCGACGGTACGTAAACTAAATAAAAAGTATGTTTTATTTTAATGAATAAATTAATTTGTATTGGGTTGGGTGTATTAGGTTACTCCAATAAAAAAACTTATTGTTATGGCAACAACGTTTCGTGCGTCTGTATCGTACTTTTTCAAGTTTCAGTCAGTTCACCATAACAAAGTACGATTCAGACGTACGAAACGTTACAATAACAATAAGTCTGATGAGTCCCAACAAGTACGAAACAGCCTGTCATTGTCTACCTGTGCCTCAGGGAACCCATTACCTTTGGCGTCCCTGTGTATTTTAATGCAAACGATAAATGCACTACTCTGTCCGTTTGCTGCTAAGTTTTTCTTTCTATAAGTTTTTTATTAGAGGAACCATACACCCAAGAATCATCAGAAAAAAATAAATTCCTTAATTAATGCCGTGCCCAAATCTATTTGTCGCGTGCCATTGGTTCCACATCCCTGTCCTAGAGTATTGTTACGGTAAATAAATCTTATTTAAATGGTAATCAGTCTAAACACTATAGCTTTCTGTAAAATTTTAATATTTGAGTAATCCTAAATACAGGGTGATTCCTAAGTTGATACTTCTTTTTTAGCTGTGTATAGAAGGCATTAAAATAAACATTTTCAAATACCTTTTTTCAAAAAACTTAAGTACTTACATTCATTTATTACACTACGAATCAAATACGGTTCTGCCTAACTTGTCCGTTGAGTAACATTAAGAAAACTTATGGGTGTAGGATGAGCCCGCAAGGGAAAGCGTTCTGCGTATAATCTCGAAGAAACATCCGCACTTTTACGACACTCACAGTAAATTAGCACCTACCATATCTACTAGTTCATTGATTTCAAATTTTACCATTTTCACCAATTTAAAATAACTTGCTTCAGAAAAACACACGCAGCGGATTGCTCAACACTACCCGTATGACTAATACTAATAAGAGATAAGAAAAACAACAGAAACTATAGCGGGCTATGTTTTGTTGACCAGGCCCGCACTTAGATTTTTTACTTCTCTATCTCGCCTATTTTTGAGTTTTTTGAAAAAGGTATGTGAAAAAGTTGTTTATACACAGCTAAAAAAGAAGAATCAACTTAGGAATCACCCTGTATAATAGTCAGGGCCGTAAAAGTAAAAAAAGGATAATTTGAAATACTGATGATGTGTTATTTGATGACAAAACGTTAAAATTTTAAAAACCTTAATTTTTTTAAAAATTTTTAAAGCTTAGAAGTCCCTCAAACGGTATTTAAAATTTTAAGTGCGCATTTAAGAAAATTGAGTTGAAGTAAGTACCTAAATAACAAAATGTTGAATTTGAAAAATAACACCACCATCTTGTAGAACATAAAAAACGACTAAGAAGAGGCGTTTTTGGTGTTTTCTCAAGTTAAAAATAAAATCGCAAAATATCAATACTGAAAATTTCGGTTATCTCCGAAGTTATTTGGAATATTTACAATTTTCTTTCACCAAATTATTAAGCCCCAAAATACGCAAATTTTCCACAACTTAACCATCTTCGCATCTCTTACCGTTTTCGAGATCCCCTTGTACGCACACGAATTTGTAGCACCCTGTATTTCATTTAAAATAACTAATAAAACTTAATGAAACATACCCTTCATCTAATCTATTTCAGGTTGGCAGAGTACTACCAAAATCAGACTGCGAGTTCTCTATAATTTTTTCTCCACAACAAAATATTTATTATGAATGCGCGGCCTACCTGGACATTGAAGGAACCCAACAACGAGTGCGGGTTACGCTGCTGGGAAATGGAATCGGACCGCCAGTAATGTTGTGCGTGAAACGACTTAATGCATCACAAATATATTTAACCGATAAACACCAATATGAACTAGCTGTTAAAAATAAAGGTATGCATTTTTTTTAGCGACCAAGATTTGGGCCAAAATGAACTAGCTGATGACAATAAAATCGTTTTTCAGGGCGCCTTTTAATTGTATTTTCTGTCATAAAATTTGGGTCGCAGGGGTAGCTTATTGAGACCAACGACGAGAAAGCAAAAATAGACCCTGCATCTCATTCATAAAATTACTATTGCCGAGCCTACAACTCACTGTTTAAAAGAAGGCGATAGCATGTGTAGACTACTACGAAATCCAGGCACTGAATTGGTTATTTTGCAAACCTGACACTGTCTCACCGTATTATTTTTTGATGATTAACCCACAAAACTTTCAAACACTAAACTCTCACCACTTTTTATTTAATAAAGCTGGAAATAAATAGTTTATTGTTCTTAATATCAAAATTGTCATTTTTCACTTGCTACCCCTAGGAGGCAAACGTTGCCAAGTTTTTTCGCTAGTGTGAAATAATCCGAAATATACATTTATTATGACTGTTTGTTGACTGTATGTTAAAGGCAATTTTAAAATGTCATCGTAACGCTGATTCATGTATTTTAAAATATATATTTACTTTTCGAATTCATGAATTATAGGTGACTATGTAGTATACTTAAATCGTTTTGACAAGATAACTATTATATAATTAATTTCTTCAGTAGTTCAGCTCAAAAGTTAGGTTAAGTTATGTCAAACTGACAATCACATTCCACATTCGATTCTGTTGCGGTTTTCATTTAAATCTCGATACGGATACAGTTACAAAATATGCTAACACGACCTTGAATAATCGAGCTACGTGGATTCAGGTCAATTTATGTAAAAAGGTACTTCATGAAAATGTGGTAAATTATTAGGAATACGAGAATATACCACCTCTGGTGGCAGTCACAGAAGCTCGCTTAGCTGCCATTCAATGAGAAGTTTTCTCGAAATGTTTGTCGTTATTAGTAGTTTGACTAGTTTGAATATGTTTTAAGCAATCCAACGCTGTGTTTAATTAGGTAGGTATATTCTTTTTTTCGTATTACCGGTTGGACATAAATTATGTTCATTAGTAAAAACATAAACACATAAACAAAATCAAAATTGAATAGCAAATAGCTTTATTGACTATTTTTCTGAAGTAGGCGAAAAACTAGCAAAGTTAATCAATTAATCTAATAAACACATCTTAATAAAATAAAAGATAAACAATGTTATTTAATTTTATTTAGAAGAAACTACTCATTAAGAAGTGGAAAATATAATACTGGAATATTCAATCAATTAATAATAATAATAAAATATTAAATATTAAAAACTACTATTTGAAAACCACTCGCATTTCTAATAAATAATATTTTTAAAACATGTATACAGTGTGTCCGCCGATAGGGGTACCCAATAGGGAAAAAATCTTTATTATTCATTTTACCACCAAAAGTCATTCTTTATAAAAAGTTCTGCTTGTCGAGAAAATGAATTTACGATAAAAAAAATTTAGATTCCATGTACAGGGTGTTAATAAATTGGAAAAATATGAAAACGCTTCAAGAAAGAAGTACCATTATTTATTATTTTTTCCAAAAATTTTATAAAACAAAATTGTTTATAAACTAACCTTAAGTCTGAATACAAATTTTGAAATAAAAATTCGAATTTTTAAAAATAAAATGGGTTTTATGTAATTATTTGCATTTTACAAAAAATTCAAGATAGCCGATTTTGTATACGTTAGAGCCAGAAGTACGTAATAATATGTTTTGGCAACAAGACGGCTGTCCTGCTCATTGCACAGCATTGGTCAGACAATGGTTAAATGATCATTTTGGCGCAAAGTGAATAGGGAGGTTTGGCCCAAACCATTATCCAGCTAGGTCGCCTGACCTTTCATTATTAGATTTCTTTTTGTGGGGTGCCTTAAAACAAAAGGTTTATTCAGATAATCTTCCACATGATAGGGAAATATTAAAACAACGCATAGAAGGAGCAATCCATGATCTGAATGTGCCGCGAATCATTCGTAAAGTGTACGGTAAATTTATTAAGTTGGCGGAAAAGTTCGTCATGTTAGGAGGTAGCTATGTAGAATAATTTTTAAAAATTCGAATTTTTATTTCAAAATTTGTATTCAGACTTTAGGTTAGTTTATAAACAACTTTGTTTCATAACATTTTTGTAAAAAATAATAAATAATGGTACTTCTCTCTTGAAGCGTTTTCATATTTTCCCAATTTATTAACACCCTGTACATGGAATCTAAATTTTTTTCATCGTAAATTAATTTTCTCGACAAGCAGAACTTTTTATAAAGAATGACTTTTGGTCGTAAAATGAATAATACAGATTTTTTCCCTATTGGGTACCTCCATCGGCGGACACACTGTATATCCAGAAGCTTTTAAAATTGGTGTTATAAATCTATCTTTAAAATTGGAGATTTAAATAAAATTAGTACCTATAACATTAATATCTTCGTTAGCCAAAGTATTTGAAATTTTTTTTAAAAATAAGGTTATTTGGAAAGAATACATTTTATTTCTAAAAAATAATTTGGGTTTCAACAAATTTAATCGACACAAAATGCTATTTGCTATTGAACAGAACAAATATATGATGCATTATATAATAAAAACCTTCTATTTGTATTTTTCTGAATTTAGCAAATGCGTTTAATACAGTTAGTCATAATTTACTGTTAGAAAAAATTAAGAATATTTTATGTAGAGGAAAGAAATTTGAATTAATTAAACATTATCTAAAAGATAGACCGCTTTATGTTCAAAAAAGGTATCCTAAAGTAATTAAATATGGTGTTCCTCAATGAACAATTTTGGGACCATTATTTTTTAATATTTATAATTTATTTAATGTAAATTATGATGGAGAAATTCATAGTTTTGCAGAAGATACTGCAATTTTTTATACAGATACAAATTGGGACAACTTAAATAACAAAATTAAAAAAGATTAAAAAATTAGTTTCATAACAATTAATTTTGATAAAACTAATTATCTTCCTTTTACTTTAAATCCAAATAACTTACTGATACTGAACTGAATGTGGAGACAAGTATATTGTTTTACCCAAATTATCCCCTAATGAAAACATATTATGTTATAGGAATAATATCTGCCACAGTTACCTATCAGCCCAATTCAACAGACTGGGGAGGAGTCATAGATTGTGTTCCCAAGTCAATAGTTCTAGGTCCTGATACTACGAAAGCATTTGTTATTGTTTTTTACTCAAAAGTACAAGGTGACTTTCTTGAAACTATAGATTTTATCGTGGAAGAATCGCAAGATCGTTTGCAGTGTATATTCACGTAAGTCGTATAATATTAATATTATTTAAAAAACTGTCATTACTGATAAATGGATAGCTTGAAAGTGGTTTAAGTTATAGGGCACAACAATCAACATTTAAGAGTCCACCAGCACTTTGCACTGCATTTCCTGTTACCGGTAAAATAGAGAGAGACGAAGATAAATACGTTGTTCTGGCTAGTGCCGATTAATTGAGGTTCGACGAACGTTTCACGTTTGTCGAAAAGTGTGGAAAGAAAGAAGACCTTAACATTTTTTTTGCATTTTTATTGATCGAATTTTTCGGGGGCTGGTTACGCCCAAATTTCGTCATAATATGCCCTTACCTAATTTCGAAAATTAAATTATTTATTTAAGAATCATCAAGTAGAAGCATTAAGTCGATGGGTGTATTTATATTAATATGTTTTTAAACGCGAGTCAAGAAATTATTTTAGCAGAAATTAATTAAAAAAACAGTAATTTTCAAATTCGGTAAAAATTCCTGGGAGGAACGGCTGTCTCTTGGACCACTTAGCACGATATGTGTGACTTCACTTTATGTCCTTTTTATATAGGGTCATGGCTATAGGTAGCAAGCAAGTTGAGAAAAATGGCTCCATCATGGAGCGAATACGGTAGTTTTTTTAAATAGTATTTTTATTGAAAAAAGTTTTTACCGGCAGGCGGACAAAGTAGCGCATCTATCTTTTGCATTAAAGTACACAGGGACGCCAAAGGTAATGGGTTCCCTGGGGCACAGGTAGACAATGACAGGCTGTTTCGTTCTTGTTAGAACTCATCAGACAGCCATAACCTGTAAGCAACTCCAAGTACAGCGAGACTGTTCTTTCAATGCATTTTTAAGAAATAAAAACGCGATGAAAACCCAGTAACGCCATCAGTAGGAATCAATTCAATGCAAAAGATATAGTCATCTAACGTGAAAACATAGAACTAATAAACCAAAGTGCGCTGGCCAACAAACACCAGTATAGGAAACTTTTACGCTTCACTAAATTTTTTTTCTACGGGTTTGTAGATTCAAATATAGATCGCGTCGTGTAGCCCACTGGTGGTGCCGATCCATTCCATATAGTATTTTTGTTGACTTTTGGTTGAAACCCCTTCTTTACTACAGCTTCCGTCACCCACTTAAATCCTCGGGGAAAATCGGAAATGATTGGAACTGCCATTTTTAAATTTTTGCCGGAATTATGTTAAAAAATCATAACCTTACCTATTTAAAATGAAATCAATACGCTTGCTCATTCATATCTTATGTTAATGTTATGTATTTTTATTTTTAATATTTATGAAATTAGACTTTGTTTTGACCATATTTCTTCGATTTGATTCGTACGATTTTAACCGGAATGATGATAATATATAATATAATATTTTCTCTAGTTATCAGAGAGAAATTATTTATCTATTTTTTTAAACAATTTGCAGCTAGAAAACATGTTGAGGTAATAGTAAAACTATTGATTATATTAAAACCTTTTTACGTGTTGTATGAACTTTGTAATAAAACAATATTATAAGACATTAATAGGTTTGTAAAGTTAGTGATTTAGTGTCAGGATTTTCATTTTACAAGTGTTCATAGACATGTCATACGATATAATGTCTTCTATAAACATTGAATTCTCGACGCAGCGGAAAATTATGTTTATGTATGAAAAGCTTGGTCTTTCTTCATTGATCAGATGAACAAACCTAATAATATTTTTTTTACAGTGGCACTGTCGTTTGTCCCTTGCTTAAGTGTATTCCTGATGCCCTTGATTTTGGTACAGTTTCTGTAGGTAAGTTTATTTTTTAAGTTTACTTAATTGACTTCCAAAATTATTACTTATGAGAATTTACTTCGTCATTTCCATGCCATTCTGTAAAGTTACACGACCAAAAAGAATTATTAAAAATTCTTTGATTCTTATTTTATAGTTTGTAGATTATTATTATGACTACTACTGCGTTAAAGAAAATATTTTAAAACAAATAAAAATAAAAAATGCCCACTTACATAAAATATGTGACTTCCAAATGTCTAGCCACACCGTCAACTATTATTCTTTTGTGCCCAGATACTTGATATGTTTAATTGGTTGTCTAGCCTATTTTGCTGTACTTTGTAGTGGCGTTTCAAATTTATTATCTATTTGTTCTTGCTCATGTCGCTTACTCGTAACTGCATGTATGCAACTATAGGACGGAAAAGTTTTTTTCCAACGGTATCTCGGGCGTCACCCCTTGGATTAATGTGGTAAGGGGCCCACAAATACTTCGGGAGCTTTTATACAGTGGAGAAAATAAACCAGGCGCTCAACTGCACATGGTGCGATTACCTATTGCTCCTTTTTGAGCTTCCTGGAAATTATAGGGTCGGGATAAATTGCCTATTGCCAAGCGAAATAATTTAACAATATATCAGTTTGTAGTCGCAGAGAGAAAGAGATGTTGTATACATGTATGCTTTTCGGTACTGTGTTCTATAAGAAGTGAGTGACACCGATTGTAATGTTACCGGCTTTGATTTAAAAATAAGGTTGCTGTATCGTATTCGCAAAGACTTTTTACTGGTATATTGGCGCGTTATAAAATAAAATGACCTACACAACGCGGAGCAGCATTCTCAAAAATTTCGGTCAAAGGTCAATACGGCAAAAGGTCTGCAGGTAAAGGTAAAAAGGACACGGCCAATTCGGTCTTCTGCAACTTAAAGGTTTGCGTGGTTATTTACTTGCGAAAAACGAACACGGATAACGGATCGTTAACGGCGTGGGTAAAAAGTTCCCGGTCACGCGGTAGCACGACTAGCAGTAATATACGGTAAGACACCGATTTCCCCTACGCATGCGCGGCAACGTAGGCATTTCGCAAGGGTACACGTTGTGATATTAAAGCGGTTTATGTGTGTATAACAATGATGATTCTTTAGGTAGATGTGTAAGAGTGAGAATATTTTATGTCAATGTGTCAATGAGTGAAAGTGAGTGAGATAGACGATCTATAGGTGATAATATGTGAAAGGGAGAGAAAGGTCATTTTTCCAGTTTTTGGTTTGAGTTGAAGCCAGAATTTCTGCTGAAACTCGGTCCGGCGCATAAACAAGGAAAGATTGAAAGAGAGGAGAAGTTGAAGGCTCGCGTCTATTTCTCAACACTATTACAGACACACTGCAAATGTCAGGCGAATAACCTGATGGTGAGATATTTAAAATTTATGTAGAAATGGGTTTAATTATTTTTTAATGTTTTATAACGTCACGGTGTAAGTCATAGTTTAGGTTCTAGTCTCTACTAAATTTTTGCAAGAATTTGTTATTCCTAGTTTGTCAGTTTGTTAATTTATTAGCCCTAATTAAAATGGAGGGGCAGGCTATTCAATAAATTCTGTTATTGTCGAGGCCGTAAAGCACCTGTAAAGTAAAAACCTAACCTCCAATTTTTTAACTGTAAAACAATTTACGTATGCACAGACTGTGAGATGAATTGTATGTAGTACAAAAATATATTTGCTCCATTGAAGAAAATAATGTAGAAATATGGACCAGCATCATAAGCTCTAAAAAATTACGGCGGCGCGCGGCGTCTAAAGTCCTCTAAATGACGATATGCTAAAAAATTAAATATTTATTTATACTTTATTGATAAAAACATTATGCAAAGTGCTTTTGAACGATCTATTAAATTAACGGATAACATAGGTTTTGTACTAGACTTACATTTTTGATTTAAAACTTTAAACAACTTTTAGAAACACGTACATCGGGACAATAGGCACATCTATTATAATATTTATGAAATTAGACTTTGTTTTGGCCATATTTCTTCGATTTGATTTGTACGATTTTAAAGAGAATACTGTAAACGTTATTTACAAATGAAACATTTATTATTTAAAGTTTTGTAGAAGCATTTTAAAGTTTTTTCTACGCAGGCGACGGCGTCATTGTTACTTTACATGCCTCTCATACAAGGCACACTATTTAATTTAGGCATATGATGTCAATTTGACAGACCACACCTATTTATTAACAAGAACAAATTTTAGAAAGCAGTTTAGTTTATTTATCACGTATTTGTCGAGTGATTCAGAATTAGAGTGTGAAAATACGCCATCTGAAATTATAAAAAAGTTAAGAATATACTGGAAAATTTATTACCAGTCAAAAAAAGCCCCGCAGAAGAAAATGTCATATATTAAACTTAAGCAGAAAATGTTTATGGGTCGCTATAGCCCAGAGACTAGAGCCATGACCTACTAATCGAAAGATCACAGGTTCAAATCCCATCAGGAGCACTTGACTTTTTTTTATGAAAACATTAAATAATTTATAGAATTATTTTGAATTGAGATCTTCCTTGTTGGGTGAATTTTTTAAATTTATTTTTAATGCATCTTTCCTTGATTAAATAAAAAAAAAATCATTCAAGAAGGAAGATTTCAATTCAAAATAATTTTATAATTTATTTAATGTTTTTATAAAAAAAAGTCAAGTACTCCTGATGGAATTTGAACCTGTGACCTTTCTATCTATTAAATTGGCATCATATGTTTAACTTAAATAGTGTGCCTTGTATTTCCACTCTAGAGTTGAAATATTTTTTTTCAGCTCTAGAGTTGAAATATTTTTTTCACAAATCAAAGTTTTTTTTAATAATTCTTTGTGGTCGTAGGAAAAATAGTGTACATTACTCGTGTGAAAGTGATTATTCTAAAACTCGGAGAATTTCCTCGTTTGAAAAGTATCACTTTCATCACTTGTTATGTAATATACTAATACTTTACGACTATCTGAAAAAACTCTAAAAAGGGTTAGTATTTGACCTGTTGCAGGAGTGGAACTTCCGCCTTTCTTACACTTTCCACTTTAAGTTTCCTTATTGTCAAATTAGAACGGGTCTAAATTAATAGCATTTAACACATTTTATAGACATTTATTTTAAAAAACAATAATATTTTAAAACTGTTCATCAAAACATAAAACCGAAAGGATAATTAGGGTTTTTTATTTTTGCAATTCTTAGCAACAGTGAGAAAGACAAAGCTACCATAAGAAGTCCGATCCAAGAAGCGATATAACGTTCTCTTTGGTTATTATTTCCCTGCTTTGAGTAAACCATTATGATTATGCCCCATACTGTGATGCCATTAATTGCCATGATAAGATAACATTCTATCGAAGTTTGTCTTCTTTCTCTTGGATGTATAAATTCGCCGATTCCATCCTGGATGTTTTCAAAAAATGCTCCAGTTTTGTGGATTTGGTTCCACATAAATCCAGAAGACATTAAAAGTGAAAATAATACAGCTAAAGTCATCCAAAGCTGAGGGTATTGTAACCATTTCTGTTTAAAGTACAGAAATACTGCGATCGAACCTATCGTGACAGCCCAACCAAATAGTTTTTCATAATTTGGTTCGTACTGAATCTTAATCCATACTCCAGTCTCACGTACAATCCATTGCCTCATACTTTTAGAGTTTATTCCAAATCTGCGGATATTCATTTTATTTTCTGTTTTGGATAAACTGTACGGTGGAAAATGTATAAGAGTGGGTACCTGATCAACTTTACTTAGTTCGAATATAGTTTTCGAATCGGTAAATTCCACCACGGCAAAAAATAACGTATCTCGGTGTTGTTGATAGTCAGGAGATTTTTTGAAGGAGTCGGCAACAGAAGTGTACTCTTGAAAATTATGCAAACACATTTCACAAATGGTACTCGTTGGTGGTAACGCTGTAAACATTACTATTACGGAAAAGTTTTTATTATTCACATTTACCAACTGTTGAAAAGTTTCCAAGTCTAACTTAATAATAGATTTTTTTGATAATATTTTTATTTTTTGAAATTTTTCTTCTATTGTTAAGTCGAACTGTTTTGTAACTTTTGGCTTATATAGAGTTTTTATCCGTATTCCTGTCTCGCCACTGATCCAATTAGCAATACTCTCAGAAAGAACACCATTCTTTTGAACATTCAGTTTGTTTTCTATGCTAAATTTTTTATATGGTGGAAAATGTATAAAAGTTGGTACTTGGTCGACTTGAATAATCTCAAATATATTTCGTGAATTGGCATATTCTATTATAGCAAAAAGTATCATTCCTCGGTGATATTCTGAAGTTTTTCTAAACGAATTAAAAACAACAGTGTATTCCTTGGAAGCTAGCGGGCAAATTTCGCAAAAAGTGTTGTGTGGTGGTAACGCAGTAAGCATCACTATAACGGAATAATTTTTTGTCTGTACATTTACCAATTGTTGAAAGATATCCAAATTTAGCTCAATAATAGTTTGCTGTTCAACTAATTGTTTGACTTTTATAAAGTTTTCTTCCATAGATCGATCAAATTGGTCATCAGCATTGAAACTTCTGAATAAAAGTAAAATAAGACAATAAACTAACATGTTTAAAAGATTAATAACAGGATTGCACTTGTCAGATAGCTGACTTTAGGTACTATTGTTTTAACAATTTACAGGTGGGAAGTTCACATTGTAGAGGGTGGCAAAACGCAGGTGTCCCGTTAAAAAAAGGCACTTTATCGGCATCTGTAATATTAGAAAATTGAAATAGCTATTTATACAATAAGATGTGAAATGACTGTCTTTTAGGACACGTCTAGTGGCTAAAAGACATCGTTTCGTAACGAATTATATACAAGATTTTTTGTGAAAGCGGAGAATTTGATAATTTAAGCTTTTATTAGTATTTTTAAACATTTTGAAAAGTAGGCAGGCCATCTGTTTCTAAGGCATTGTTTATGCATTATTTAATGTCAAGTTGTCTTCGTTGATATCTAGTGTGTTATCAAATTCGAACGTCGCGTTTTGATTTTTTTCCCGCAAAGTTTTTCAAAAAAAATTACTTCAAATAAGTGATATTGACGAGTCTTTGGAAATTGTACAAGCTGCTGAAGCTGCGCTATCCACGTTAGTACCAAAAAAATCGAAACATTTATACGAAAAAACTTACGACAACTTTGAAACCTGGGCCAAAGAAAAACATATTGAGAATTTTAGAGAAAAAGGTATTGCTAGCCTATTTCCTCAAGCTATCCACCACCTTAAGGCCATCAACTTTGTGGATCAAATATTCGATGCTCCGCACCATCTGAACAAAAACGTAGATATTTGCAAATTTACAAACCTTATTACATTTTTAAAAAGGAAAGCTACCGGATATCAGCCAAAGAAATCAAAAATATTTACAAAGCTGGAAATAGAACGCTTTATAAAACAAGCTGATGATAAATGTTAGCCAAAGTTGTTTTAGTCGTTGGAGCATGTTGAAATCAGATGCCATCAAAAATTGTCAGTCTTTTATCAAGGTCAAAATTCCGAACACAAAAACTCATGTTCCAAGAATGTTTACGATTACTGAGGGATCAATAGATGGCATCAATTTTTTAGATCTATTTCGTAAGTACGCAAAACTTCGTTCACTGAATACGACACATCAGCGATTTTTCTTGACATATCGATGTGGTAAATGCTGTACCCTGCCAGTTGGAATTACTACAATTGGAGGTATGCCAAAAAAAAATAGCAGAATTGCTAGGACTCCCCAACACCATTGAATACACTGGCCATTACTTTCGGCGCAGCTCTGCAACAATATTGGCAAATTCTGGAGCGGACATAACACTTTTAAAGCGTCATGGAGGTTGGCGATCAAGCTCAGTTGCCGAGGGTTATATAGAAAATTCCATTGAACAGAAAAATGAAATAGCAAAAAGAATCATAGGGCAGAAAGATACGCCAAATACAAAAATAAAAGGAGTTCACTCAGAAGCAGAAGTTTGTTGTCAGTACTAGCAGTTTATCCATTCCGACTACTAATAATTACATTGCTCTTACAGAAGAGAAGCTAAATGCCTCTAGAATTCAGTTCAACAGTTTACATAATTGTACATTTAACATATATAATAAATAGATAATTTTCATTGATTTTAATGTTTCATTTTTACTTTTAGACACTAGTGCCTAAAACTGTCACATTTGGACACTAGTGCCTAAAAGAGTGTCATTTCAAAATTCTAATCAATACCGAAATATGTCTATTTCGCACGCTTTCACGAAAAATGTTTATTAATAATAATATTATACAGTGTTGCCCAGAAGTCCGGAATAAAATTAATATCAATTAAAGGAAAAAGATCTAGGAAAAACGCTCGGACCCGTAAGATTTTATTTTTAATTGTGCATTTTTTGACATAAAAAAATATTATACAGAGTGTCTCATAGCACTGTCGTCACGTCTTTAACAATTTTTTTTTAATGGAACACCCTATATATTGTATCATTTTCTGATTCCCCACAAAATTCTACGCTTATGTTGTAAATGTCATGTGTCTAAATCCAATAGTTTTTGAGATATTGACTTTTAAAATGTGGCATTTTTGACTTTGACAGGCTGTAACATTGGAACAGTTCATCTTAGAGAAAAATGGTTTTCACCTCCCTATCTTAGTTTTTTATTCTCTATCCAAAGAAACCAACCTCCGATTTACCATGTTAAACCAAAAAACCGGTTTTAATGGTTTAACATGGTAAATCGGAGGTTGATTTCTTTGGATAGAGAATAAAAAACTAAGATAGGGAGTTGAAAACCATTTTTCTCTAAGATGAACCGTTCCAATGTTACAGCCTGTCAAAGGCAAAAAATGCCATATTTTAAACGTCAATATCTCAAAAACTATTATATTTAGACATAATATAACATTTTATACAAAATAAGCGTAGAATTTTGTGGGGAATCAGAAAATAATACAATATATAAGGTGTTCCATTAAAAAAAATTGTCAAAGACGTGACGACAGTTCTATGAGACACTCTGTATAATATTTTTTTATGTAAAAAAATGCACAATTAAAAATAAAAATTTACGGGTGCGAGCGTTTTTCCTAGATCTTTTTCCTTTAATTAATATTAATTTTATTCTGGACTTCTGGGCAACCCTGTATATTAACAAGAGCCTAAAATATGGGTTTCAACCACATACCGGGTGTTCCATTATGGATGGCCACCGGCCGTATCTCGGAAAACACTGGGCATAGAAACTCAGGGAAAATAAATTCATAAATAAAGTGCCTAAGAGAAAATCCTGGAAATAATTTTTAAGTTTCGCAGTTTGCCGCAAGAGGGCACAATTGAAAATTAAATATTAAAATTCTAAATTTTTCCGAAAATTCCCACATGAAGGTATACCTTTAGTAACAGCATTAGAAAGCTTAGATAATTCTGCATTATTTCGGTTTTGGGCTTATTGGCATACCAACCTATTGAAAGTGTAATCATATAATTTGCCGTAAGTTCTAAACGACTAATCCGATTTTAGTAAACTTAAGCTTGTTTGAAAGAAAAAGGTAAGTAGGTAATTTTAATTGTCGTATCCATTGGTACACGATAGTTCCTAATAAAATAGCTAGAGAGCGTAATTTGTAATAATAACAGTGTTTTTGATTTTATCCCGAATACTCAAACCATACGGTATAACTATGACATCATAATCGGAAAATAGATTAAATTTGCAAGAAAAAATGTGAGACCGCAGTTCCATATCTTCTGTCGTTTCAGAGTGATTGCCAAAAGAATAATTCTTAACACTTTGATTGAAGATATATGATTGTTTTAAATAAAAAAACAACACAGAACTAGTATTGGCAGACGAAATAATTAAAATAATAAATAAACTTTTCTTGATAGTTACTTATGATAACTTAAGTGGCGGTGAGAAAATCATGGAAATAATTTTTAAGTTTCGCATTTTGCCGCAAGAGGGCGTAATTGAGAAGTCAATTTTAAAATTTTACATATCTCCGAAAATCCCACATTAAGGTATATTTTTGATAACACTATTAAAAAGCTTGGCCAATTATCCATCATTTTGGTCTTATGCTCATTGGCGTGCCGACTTTAACAAGAGGAGGGGGGGAAGCTGTTGAAAGTGTAATCATTTAAATCGCTGTAACTTATAAACGACTTATCCGATTTTAGCAAACTTTCAATTACAATTCTGTATAAAAATGGTCTCTTGCGTTTTTCTCCTCAGGCGCACCGTTCTTAATTAAATTAATTTAATTAAATTAGCTCTACTATTTATTATTGTTAACATTCATAATGAAAAATTTTGTTTTATAAAAGTTGTTGAAAATGATTACCTTCATTTAATAGGCATGCTTGCGCCAAGCAGCTTTTTAATGGTGTTATCAAAGATATACCTTAAAGTGGGATTTTCGGAGATATGTAAAATTTTAAAATTGACGTCTCAATTACGCCCTCTTGCGGCAAAATGCAGAACTTAAAAATTATTTCCAGGATTTTCTCACGGCCACTTTAGTTATCATTTTTTTTCCTGAATTTCTATGACCAATAGTTTCCAAGATATGGCCGCTCGTACCCTTAACTGATCACGCTGTATAACATAGATATATTTTAATTAAAGTAACACCTAGATGGTAAAGCTAGTCCCCTGCGTCACAAGCTACAATTTAAAAATTTTATTAATTTTTAGGGCTGGAGCACTCGAAAGAGATATATTTGGAAAATGATTCACGAGTTGTAATATGTTTTGAGATAGAGATTGATTATCAATTAAGGGGCGTTCTTGAAATAACTCCCCTCAACGGCGCAGTTGATCCACACAGTCGAATCAAAATTACGGTAAAAAGATTTTTAAAAAATAAACGTTTTTGCAAGTTGGAGGTTTTGTTGTAAGTACCGGTAATATACAGGGTGTTACTTAATAATAGGCCGTTATTTCAACGGCGCATTCCTGAATCAAATTTAAGTAGAAAGGTTCATATACGCATGTGTCCTGAAAAGTCTGGTTTTCAAAATACAAGGTGTGAAAGTTTTTAAGCAGAATTGTTCTTTTTATTAATATCTCGAAGCTTCTTTTGTTGATTTTGTTAAAATTTGGCACTGTCGTTCATTGTAATTGCGGTCTATCGGCAGCCAATATTACTGCACCCATTAAAGTTATGCTTCAGTGCATTAGCTAGTATAAATAGAGCTGTAGTTACTATACTTATTTAGTATTCACCTGAAGCCGACTGGATATACTTACCAGTTGAAGAATTGTTATTTAAAAACAAATAAAGACAATGCAAATCCAATACTTTTTTATCATTGACAAAAACATAACGACGAGAAAGCAAAGATAGACCCCCATTCCCCTTTATCAAAACAAACTGACAAGAACTAAAATTCATGCTATCACTTAGTTCCCGGCAAGTTCCATGAATGAAACTATATGGAAATAGTATTATATTTTTACGAGCGTATAATACGCTGTTGCCAAATGATTAAAAGATTCTCCTATCGTGGGTTTTATTTGGGCTCAAAGTATATTCTTTTTTGCCGGAGAATTTAACCAGTGGTGGAACTAATCAACTTATGACTGACAGTTGGTGAATTATTTTACGATCTCCCTCTCGTTGACGTTGATAAAAATCACCAGAAACCCACCATGAATAAAAGAACATATTTTATGTCCAACCGGTAATTCAATAGGTAATTTAAGAACTCGATTTGGCTCAACCGGTGCCACCGGTGGAATCGTCGGTGAAAAAAAGAATATACCTAATTAAACACATCGTTGGATTGCTTAAAACATATTCTATCCTTAAACTTGTCAAAATACTAATAACGACAAACATTTTGAGAACATTTCTCATGGAATGACAGCTAAGAGAGCCTCTGTGACTGCCACCAGAGGTAGTATTCTGGTATTCCTAAGATTTTACTACATTTTCATGAAGTACCTATTTACATAAATCGACCTGAATCCACGTAGCGAATTAAAAATTTTACCAACACTATTGAGTATTGATTATTCAAGGTCGCGTTGGCATTTTTTGTAATTGTTTCCGTATCTAGATTTAAATGAAACCACAACAGAACCGAACTTGGAACATGATTAATAGTTTGACATAACTTAACCTACCTTTTGAGTTGAACTACTGTAGAAATTAATTATAAAATAGTTATCTTGTCAAAACGATTTGAGTATACTCCATAGTTACATATTCTTCATGAATTCGAGAAGTAAATATATATTTTGATGACATTTTAAAATTGCCTTTAACATACAGTCAATAAACAGTCATCATAAATTTATTTTTCGGATTATTCCACACTAGCGCAAAACTGGGCAACCTTTGCCTCCTAGCGGTAGCAAGTGAAAATACGGAAATGAAAAATGACAATTTTGACAGAAAAATAAATTATTTATTTCCAGCTTTATTAAATAAAAAGTGGTGAGAGTTTAGTGTTTGAAAGTTTTGTGGGTTAATTATAATGGTGTAATGGGTATTAATATGGTGGACAGTGCCAGGTTTGCAAAATAACCGATTCAGTGCCTGGATTTTGTAGTAGTCTACACATGCTATCGCCCTCTTATAAACAGTGGGTTGTAGGCTCGGCGCAAAAGTAATTTTATGAAGAAGATGCGGGGTCTATCTTTACTTTCTCGTCGTTGGAGAAACATCATAGTCTCCAATAAATTAGACACTTAATGTATTACTGTAATAAAAATTTAAGAAAATTAGCAAACCATCCTTGTAGTATATGCATTTCTTTTATTCGGTGTGTAATATAAATCTGCCACAAAGACACATATTGTACTTGTTAACTTGGTATTTCTTTACAGATTACTTTTTGCTGTGGTATCCTTGCTGCAGTGGAAACGAAAATCCTTCTTATTATGTGGAAATCCAGACAATATACCAAAACAATTCCTTTTAATTGTATTTCTTCATGTCCTAAGATAGTTTGCACCCCGGAGATAATCACTATCAAATTCTGTTTCCTAAACTGCGAATATTATAGAACGATCACGCTTGAAAATCAAACTGATTTGTGTGGTTATGTGGAGTATGCCCCTTTAAAGGTAATGTTATCTATTATTTGGCATATATCGCGTTTTTATTTTGACTTTTTTTTTCGGCCACGTGAAATCTTGGAATTAGTGGAAACGTATCCGAAATCCCAGGAATCATTGTTTTATTTTCAACTAAGAACACAGAAAGTCTACTTGCTTATCAGGTTGTAGTAACATACAAATATCTTCGCAGGCAGCATGAAGTATTGTGCCTCAACAATGACCTGGAAGAAATTTTGGCTTGGGGTGACAGTAACCAAGTCGAATTTAATGCTAAGAAAACCCAGGCAGCAGTCTTCTCCAAAAAGGTTAACATTGCAGAACCGGATATAGTCATGGCAGGACACGCAATTCCCCTGACACCGTCTATTAATTTGCTGGGGGTCAATCTGGGAGGTAATATGTCTTGGCATGATCACGTTGACGCAATTGCCAAGGCAGCTGCACAGAAACTTGGTGTACTTTTCCGCACCAAAAGGTTGTACACACCTCATCAACTTTTGACACTCTACAAAGCCCAGATTCGACCATCATTAAAATATTGCTCTCATGTCTGGAGCTCTGCACCCAAGCACACCCTTCGGCTACTGGATTCCATTCAAAGGAGAGCCGTTCGTCTGATCGGCGACCCCGAGCTGACCAAGACAGGTTGGTAATTTGGCTCTCTTTTACAGATATTTCCATGGCAGGTGTTCGACTGACATTGCGCACTTGATTCCACCTAGAGCAATGCAAAACAGAAATACACGGCGAACCACAGCCGCTCATCCATATGTTGTTCAGCTTAGTACTCCTCGAACTTCATTGTTCAAGAATTCTTTCATCTGGAGAACGTCATCTTTGTGGAATGATCTTTCTGAGGTTGTGTTTCCCAATAAATACAATCTTCAACGTTTCAAGACCAACGTTAATCGCTTTTTTCGCACTCGCACCGCTCCCAGAGCGCCTTAAAGGATTTTTCCTACAGTGCAGGTGTTTTATCATAAAAAAAAATGTAAGAAAAATAATTTTCTAGTATTTAGATATCCAACCGTAATCGTATGGTTAATAATAGTAGTTATACAACAAGATATTATGTCTATATTTCACGAGGAAGCAAATTGTACACCACGCCGTAGGCGGAATACTCAAACTTCCGAGTGCGATATGAATTTTTCTATGACCAAACTTACGAACCCTATGTTAAAAATGTTTTAAAAAGTTTATAGGTTGCCGGGCTTGAACTCACGACCATTGGATCCAAAGTTCGCCGTTTTGCCGTTTCGGCCAAATGATCATGTTAGAAATTATAATAAAACCCACTCAATAATAATGCTACATGAAATTAATTTTCTATGCACATTCAGCGGGTTGCGTTATTGATAAAACTATTAGATGCGTATATATTATTATGAATAATATATTTTTCGAAATTTTATTATACCTATATCTTCAAAAAACTGCGTTTATATTTATATACTTAAACGTTTTTTATTTACAATTTAACTTTTATATAATATTAACAAATATTTAAACAAAATATTTTAATATTCTCATATATTTATAATTTAAAATATTAAAATTTGTCCCTAACAAGCACGTCTTCGGGGGATCAAAGAAGAAGTTTATTAAGGAAGATAAATAAACAAATTTATTATATTATAAATATTGAAAATAAACTCTTAATTAATTAATATAATATTTTGTTATTGTAAACAAACCAATAGCATATTGTCCCATAAACGTATAAATCATATAATTTATAATGTCTTGAAAACGAATTCGGAGTAAATACAATAGACTGTGATGGGTCAGTACTTTATAAGGACGCCAGAGATAACAATGTTATCAACTAATGGGAAATTTCCGGATTCGTGAGAAATAACGATTCAAAGAACAGAAGAATGATAGATCGGCGCTGAAAGAGAACATTTTTACGCACAGTGGTATATTCGTAAAATATTCTTTAGGATCAATTGGGATTGTGATCTGCTAAAAAAAACTTTTTCAGTATTGTGTGCATTCCTGGAATTTTTATTTAAAAATGGAAAATTTATTTTTAAAGGTTGCAACAGTGTGCAGCACTGACAGTAATGAATATGAAATAACAAAATACTACGCAGCAACAAAGATATTGCAAAAACTACCAAATTACAGATCTTTTTTTTCACCCACGAACAAACTGACAAACTACACATCTTTTATAAGACCAGTACTAACGTACGCCGCGCCGTACGTTAGTACTGGTCGTCGTTGACGTTGTTTGTTCGTCGGCGTCGTTCACTGTACTTATACTATATTTCCCCAATTAGTTACACAAAACAAATTTTTACGGTAATTACAGTAGTTTTGTTAAAGTTCTTGTTTTAGAAATCAGGAGAAGCAATACAGTGCATACCCCATATAACTAAAATCTATTTGAAGCCTTATGAAGTACTGGAATTAAATTTAAAAATAATCGTTACGGCCCTGGGACCCCACGAACAACCTGTATAGTAAGTGAGTTAACATTTTAATTATTGTAACAGAGAAGTATAACACTCATGTTAAGTTGCACAAAGATTTTTAACCATAATTAACTAACCAGCAAGTTTGACTGTGACATAAATGACACTGGCTTACATTATTTACTCACAATCAAAGGTACCTGATTAGTAAATTAAAAATTAAGGTACTAGGGCACTATGATTGTGCTTGGTTAGTTAATTATTATTACAATTCTTTGTGCAAGCCGACATCAATCTGCTTCACTAATTATGGAAATTGATTAAGTGTTTCACTTCTCTCTTACTTACTTCGTTGAGAACCGGTTGAATTATGGCTTAAGCTTAGTTCACGATTGAACCAAGCTCAAACAATAGATTTGACTCTAGAAAATAATAAATTGACACAAATACGCCCTTTTACAATCAAATTTGTACTTTGAACCTTTTTTTTTAAATTAAAATTCAATGCCATTTTATTCATAGCAAGTCATAAAAAATTAAAGAATTATTAACAGTAAAAACAACCTACTTATATACTATTGTCTTTCGGCCACGCCATTTATATTAAATTCTAAGATTACATTTACTTAATAAAGATTTCCAAACGTTTCTTATTTCTAATGAAGGCTTACTAAAGCAACCTGGATTTTGGTGTATGGTCGCAGCTTCCTTAAACTTCCTCTTCCTCCAGTGCGGTTCTTTTTGCAGGATTTCGGCTTCTCTCCACATGATATAATGGCCGTGTGTCCAGGTGTGGTCAGCTGTACCTGATTTTTCGATCTCTCTTTTTTGGTGTAGTGTCTTATATTCTTTAATCCTTACTTCGAGTGGTCTTAGTGTCTTACCAATATAAGATTGGCCGCACTCGCAGGGGATCTGGTTCTTGTCTTTTTGGCTTGTTGTTTTCGTTTTGGTCAGGTGGCTTCTTAACATGTCTCTCGAGCTAAATACTGCATTGATGTTGTATCGTTGTCCTAGTCTTATTCTCTCGGATACTCCTTTGACATACGGATTGTTGAGTATTGGTTGCACCTCTTTTTCTGCTTTATGTGCGTTTGGCCGATTCTTACGATTTTCCAATATTATGTCGACCAATGTCATTTGGTAGCCATTCTGGTTGAGGTCGGTTTTAATGTGATTAGTTTCTCTTTTGAGAGCACAAGGTTTTTTACTATGTCATGTTGTGTGATTTGATATATAATTGAGATATTAACCTATATGCATAAGTTTTCTGTACACTGGAGTTAGGAAGGTGTTGAACACAGTATACTTTCTTTTTAGTTTTAATAATTATTATCGTAATATGGTACGTAATTCGAGTTGTAATGCACACTCATGGGACTACGTAACTTTTCCATTCGTGCGTAATATGCTATTTACAACACTCATTATGTACGTACTATTTTTTTTAATTTTAAATATTTTCGTGTAAAAACTTTATCATTTTAGTTTAACAGTGATTGGCGGTTCCATGCAAAAGTGCTGCACAATTTACTGCAACGGCCAAGGACCTGTTATATCATATCATCCAGACGAAGTTGATTTTGGACAAATAGAAGTTTTAACGAAGTGCACCCAAATGCTTAGCTTAGTTAATGATTCGCCTATTTGTGCAAAAATTAAAGTTGATTGTGTAAGTAAATATACAAAACCTACGCAAAAAGACATTTTGCTATTTGATGTGGAGCTCTGTAAATCCACTTTTTTTTTTCGGCGCCTTACTGGTAAATACCGTGTGTAACAGGATCATGGTACACCCCCGTATCTCCGTTAGTTTTAAAGGTAATTGATTGAAACTTGGGATATCCCATATACATAATAAGCGGCATTTTTTGACCTACAAATGATTTTTTTTCACTTCCGGTTTCGCCGGAAGTGACACCAACTTTAGATTTTTAAATGGAACACCCTGTATATTATTACATTTTTGAATTCTGCATAATTTTCTTAATCCAATGATACTACAAAAGTGACATTTCAAGCGTAAAAAATATTTATTATTTAATTTTTAATTTTCCATTTAAGTGTGCCATGACGGTTCCGATTTATTTCAATTGATCTGTCTAATGCTAGAAAAATCGAAGTCCCGTCAAAAATACTAAATTGCGTTTTTTATAAGCAAATAAAACTCAATTTTTCCAAATGGAACCATATTGGTACCGTGGTACCATTTCTTAGTACTATTAATAAGGAATTTATTCATACCATATTTTAGTTCAAAATGCCGCACATTTATACAAGAGATGAAAAAGTGGACATGTTAATTATTTATGTAATAGTTTGTGTTCATTTTTTGTATTCCAAAGTCACTTCAGTAATCTCTTAGCATTAAATTAGAACAAAATAATTGTATTTTCTTTTAGCTGTAATTTTGATTGTATTTATTACACATGTTATTTCCAGGTATGAATAAATTCCTTATTAATAGTACTAAGAAATGGTACCACGGTATCAATATTGTTCCATTTGAAAATCGAAAGTTGATGATCATTTGTAGGTCAAAAAATGCCGCTTATTATGTATAATATGGGATATCCCAAGTTTCAATCAATTGACTTTAAAACTAACGGAGATACGGGGGGTACCATGATCCTGTTACACACGGTATACAGGGTGATTCCTAAGTTGATACTTCTGTTTTAGCTGTGTATAGAAGGCATTAAAATAAACAACATTTTCAAATACCTCTTTTCAAAAAAATTAAAAATAGGCGAGATACAGAAGTAATAAAATCTAAGTGCGAGCCTGGTCATCAAAACGTAGCCTGATATACTTTATGTTGTTTTTGTCTTATTAGTCATGCAATTTACGGGTCGGTCGTCAGCTTTTTATTTGGCGATCTGCTGCGGTATGTTTTTATCAAGCAAGTTAATTTTAAATTGCTGACACGTGATATGAATTTGAAAACAATAAACTAGTATATGGTAGGTGCTAGTTTACTGTGAGTGTCGTCAAAGTGCGGCTGCTGCTTCGAGATTATACTCAGAACGCTTTCCCTTGCGGGCTCATCCTACACCCAGAAGTTTTCTTAATGTTATTCAACGGGCAAGTTAGGCAGGACCGTATTTGCTTCATAGTGTAATAAATAATGTAAGTATCTTATTTTTGAGTTTTTTGTAAAAAGGTATTTCAAATTCAAATTCAAACCGTGCTTTATTGTCTTTAAAATACAAAGTATTTGTTGACAAAGCTATAAAATACATGTACAGGGTGTCCCAAATTCGAGCCTCATCATGGGGATCTCGGAAACTATAAGAGATACAGCATCGGTCAAATGGTGGCAAAGTTGCGGAATTTTGTGCCCAGTAATATCGTAAAAAAATATTTTAGCTATCTTTTTTAGTTTTAGAAATATTTGAAAAAAACTAAAATATTGAGATTTATTTTTTTTTAATTGGCCGACTTATTTTATCCGCTATAAAAAAACAAATACAACATTGTTAAGGCAACTTTTCTTGCTCCATGGCGTGGTGTTTTTAGAATTTCGTTGCAACGTTTCGTTTTTGTGGAACCATGATCAACTTTAATTTTTTAAATACGGACCTGTATTTTTTATTTTATTTTTTGAAATCTTTTTAAACGCTGAATTCAACCATGTATCACACTTAATTATATCAAGACGTTTTGATGTCTTCATTTCATCATCTTCAATGTGATAATTGTTTTTAACTAAATAAGGCCCTGGTGTTAGTTACCTAATTATTTTTACCAAATAGATCCGGAATTTATTAGTTATAGAATTAATTTACTTACTACATAACGTAATATTTCAATTTTTATATAACAAACTATAAAATAAAACTAAACAAAACAAAGGTGGCTAAGACGCGAACTTTATGAAATCATGTGACAGCCAAATGAAAAAGTGGATTTATTCTACGTACGACATAGACTCTTAAGACGCCTTACATAATATTTTTGTTTAATTTGTTTTAATCACAAGAGGATAGAATGTGAATAATATATTATAAAGAAATAAATAAAAAAGAAAATACTAGCAACAGAATCAAAAAGTAAAAAACTGATTTATATTAAGTGTCAAAAACCTTTGTTTTGTTTATTTTTATTTTATAGTTTGTTATATAAAAATTAAAATATTATGTTATATAATAAATAAATAAATTCTATAACTAATAAATTCCGGATCTATTTACATGTTGTATTTGGTAAAAATAATTAAGTAACTAACACCAGGGCCGTATTTATTTAAAAACAATTATCACATTGCAGATGATGAAATGAAGACATCAAAACGTCTTGATATAGTTAAGTGTGATACATGGTTGAATTCAGGGCTTAAAAAGATTTCAAAAAATAAAATAAAAAATACAGGTCCATATTTAAAAAATTAAAGTTGACCATGGTTCCGCAAAAACGAAACGTTGCAACGAAATTCTAAAAACACCACGCCATGGAGCAAGAAAAGTTGCCTTAACAATGTTGTATTTGTTTTTTTATAGCGGATAAAATAAGTCGGCCAATTAAAAAAAAATAAATCTCAATATTTTAGTTTTTTTCAAATATTTCTAAAACTAAAAAAGATAGCTAAAATATTTTTTTACGATATTACTGGGCACAAAATTCCGCAACTTTGCCACCATTTGACCGATGCTAAAGCTCTTATAGTTTCCGAGATAACCATGATGAGGCTCGAATTTGGGACACCCTGTACAGGTTATAAATAATGAGTAAAACTATCAAAAAAGCAAATAAGAAATATAGTAGTTAACACAACATCATAAAGTTAAATAATAATAAGAATAATCCAAATTATAGGACAATAAAATTACATTAAAATAGATTATATAAACTCATTTAAAATGACACAAGTTATATCACAGACAAGAGTGACAGACCCTAATCATCAACATTATTATTAACAGACCAGGTATCTTATGGAACCATAAAATAGTTGTATCATCTGCAAAAATGGTGAAAAAACCTTGTATTTTAAGGGCAGTAATGTAATATATAGGAGAAAGAGGAGTGGGCCCAGTACTGAACGCTGAGGAACTCCATGATTCATATCAGCAGGACTAGACTGTCCGTTTCTAGATCTCGCAATCTGTCTTGTATTCGTAATTCGTATTTGAAAATGTTGTTTATTTTAATGCCTTCTATGCACAGCTAAAACAGAAGTATCAACTTAGGAATCACCCTGAATAATAAATAAAATTTTAAAAACGCTACAACTTTCAGCAAAACGGCACACCTATTCACATACCACAAAAATACTACTCTATGGACTTATGTTTGAGTTTGTTTTTAAAATCAATAGATATGCAAAACTTCATCAAAAATAAAAAGTTACAAAAAAAAATATCCCTACAAAAAAGAAATCATAATATTTGTTGCTTTTGGTTTATACTGATTGTACTCAACTTTATTTCCAGAAAAATAATAAACCAAAGTGCCCATTTCAAGTCGAAGCAAATTATTTTGAACTTGCCCCGGAAAAAGCTTTGGATATTCCAATAACAGCATATTTTACCAATGCAGGAAAAGTTAAGGATATAATACAACTTGAAATAATGGACAGTGATGTTTTTAGCATTAAAGTTTTTGGTGAAGGTATCGGCACTCCAATCGTATGCGAACCTGCACTTTTTCCAAAGCTGGATTTGGGCATCATTTTAACTTATAAAAAATTTATCCGAGAAGTTATTCTTACGAATAAAAGTAGCCACCTTTATAGAATATTTTTTACGAAAGATCCTGTTCTTAGATCAATGAAGGAGAATGAAGAACAACGTCGTCTCCCACAGTAAGTTAAATCTCTTTCGATTTTTATTTATTTATTTACAAACTCTGCAGTAAATCCAATTACAGAGTAGGATAGTTGACAGAGAGTAGAAAAAAACTAAAATACTTCATTTAACCCAAACCATAAAACCTAAAATAAATAAGTCCATAGGACAAAAAAATTTCAAATATTTATGTTTTTATTTAACCGATTATTTACCAAAAAAAATTAAAAAATATATTTCATTTAAAGTTTTAAGTCGAAATATATTGGGAACAGATAACTAAAATAATTTTATATATAAATAAAAAAATTTAGGAAATGTTTTAATTAATATTGTTATAAATAATATATTTTTCAAAATTTTATTATACCTACCTATATCTTCAAAAAACTGCGTTTATAAATTTATATACATATACCTAAACGTTTTTTTATTTTCAATTTAACTTTTATATAATATTAACAAATATTTTTAAAAATATATTTTAATATTCTTATATATTTATAACTTAAATACTAAGATTTGCCCCTAACAAGCACGTCTTCGGGGGATCAAAGAAAAAGTGTATTGAGGAAGATAAAAAACACATTTATTATATTATAAATATTGAAAATAAACTTATTATTATTATTATTATATGAAGTTTGTATAGAAAGCGCTAATAGCTAATAAAGACGCTGATATCCTCATAGTTAAACAGCTATGAAACAATCTACTACAAACACAACTCTTTTTGTTGGTGTATAACTTTTTTCCTACAAATAAGATATCAAGAAATCAAAAATTGAAAAACCATATTTTACATATATTACAAGACGATCGAGCTAGAGTATAAGTTTTTTTTTTGTGTGTGCTTTCCTCTTCACAATTTCAGATCAAACCAGGGCAGACTAATATTGATTTAAAAATGGTACTGTGGTTATTTTTTAAACAGGAACTGACTATTCGTGATTTAAAACAAAATGTGTCATGAACAGGAACTGACTATTCGTGATTTTAAAAAAAATGTGTCATGATTAATAATCTTCAGATTCTCCTTCAGCAGTAATATGTTCTTCCTTAAGGGTGTTTTTTTAAGAACGATAGAACTTCAAACTTAGAAAAATATGTTTGTGATTAAAAAACTTATTTTATTTGAAAAATCATTCCATGGCATTAACATTTAAAAATGATTTGGGGCATGTGACCACCGCGGCTCTTTACGAGGTAGCGCATTCTTTAAGTCCAATTTTTGGTAACTTTCGAGCACTGCTGGCCGTACGTCATGAATAACCCGAACAATGCTGGGTGGCCAGTTAACAGGTCCATTTCTCGAAATTAACTTATCACCAAATCTGTTTGCAATAAGGCGACAGTTTCATTCGCGGCGTGACATGTAGCGCCATCCTGTTGCATCCACATCTCGCCTGGATTAAAATCATCCATATTTTGAAAGAAAAATTCATTATTTACAAATCCGGTAAGCCAAAAATGAGCCTCATCGCTAAACATAATTTTGCGGTAGAACAACGGGTCAACTTCCAACTGGGCTAAAGCACAATTAGCGAAACAGTCTGAGTCTGAGTCTGTGCATGATGATTTGCCAAACTGTACTAAATATAAATTTTATAAACAGCGGCAGATTGACAGTTCGGTCTGACAGTGATTCCTAACTAAAGTTCTAAAAAACATTGTTTTGTAGGAACATCTTTAATATTGAGCCTCGTTATTTGGAAGTAGAATCAGATCAAGTGGCCAAGTTAACAATACAATGTAGCTCTACGAAACCTAAATCGTACGAAGAAGAATATTATTGCCATGGTTTGGTTGGAAAATCCCCTCAACCCCAGCTGATAATGAAATTTTATATAGCTGCCGAATTTAAAGATCCCCAATTAGAATTTTCCCAGAATGAATTTAGCTTTAATATTAATGTTAATGGATCTGACACCAGTGGTATCACTCAAGGTAAATATAAACTGAACTTTAGTTTAGGATCTACCCATCCAGTGGCGCAGCCCCTCCCCCCTTCCCGAGCCTAGAATATCGGGTCTAAAAGTCTAATTGCAACCTTATTTTTCGTCTCACGCTTGGACTCTTAATTTAAATAATGTATTCTTGGCTTAGATTACAAAGGTCTTGTAGAAAGAAAACGTTTAATTTTTAAACTTTCCCTTCTAAAAGTCCTGTTTTATATGGATATTAAGGTTTTGGACGCATATCGTTTTAGTTATTGATTTATGATGCAATTTTTTAGGAAATCGAGTAAAAAGAATAATATTTTATAGTTTTCATTTTTCTATTATATTAAACTTGTCTGTTCCGTTTTCCCTTTTTGAGAGCTATTTTAAATCAACAAAAATATAACCCAATGCAATAAAATATTTTTACAACAAAAACAATTATTTATATTTAAAGAGAAAAATTAAGGTAAACATTTTAATTGAAACATTTTTTATGGAAGAAGTGTGATAATTTATAATAAAACAAATATACAAAACGGTACTCAAGAAGGAGTATTTCAAAGCAATCATTTGCAGCAAAAACTGCTCTTAGATCTACGCTCCTAAAATACATGATTTCTGAAAAAAATCATCAGTATTGGCGTGATGAGCGATATTTACTTTATTTTTAATTATTAAAAACTAAGCCTAAAAACGCTGGTTAGAGTCATACATTCGTCTTATGTTAAAATTTTGAATTGACACCAACATTCATATTTTTCACAAATGTAATTAAGAGCCAGCTAGGAATATCAACAAAAAAATATTTACAAAAACAAATTTAATCCAACCACGCAGGGTAATAATTTAATTTTCGAAATTTGATAGTAGTTAGGTGAATTTTAAACGAACTTTAGGCGTGACCCCGAAAATTTTCGCTTTTCCACCTTCTTCCCTTGATGCAATATGTCCTACTTACGCCCACACGTAAATGAACAGTTATTTATGAAAATAAATTATGTATTCAAATTATCATTTTTATTTTATTTAAGCAAAGTATGTAAAATACTTTCATAATTTTTCTTGATATAGTCAACTTGAAAACTATATACTTACGCTTATTATCAAATAATTTTATGCTTTAAAAATAATACAAAAATTTAAAACATACCTATACCAACATCGACTTAAAATGTACCTATTCGGTCTTTGCAAAGGGTGTCTACAGCTAGTTTTTTTGTTATCTAAAACTGCTATAATATTTGAGTTTTAGAATGAAATCATATTTGGTTGGTTGGTTGGTTTAAGGCGGGGGTCGAGCGTTCGGCCCAAGCTTCTTGCACTGCAGCCTAGTGGCTTATTGTGCTTCTCCATCTTGCTAGAAAAGATTTGTTCCTGTTATAAGGTCCAGCAAATTCCTACCTAGTTTGTCATGTGGAAGGTTATCCCCACATTGGATATCTCCGAAGATTTTGAGTCTTCTTCGGGTCAGTGCTTCGCAGTTATATATGATATGTATGGCGGTCTAGTCCTCGTTTTTTTGATATCTAAAACTGCTATAATATTTGAGTTTTAGAATGGAATCATATTTAATATGAAGTGAAACAATAATTTTTCATGTTCTGTAAATAGTAAATTTAAAATATTTGTTGACTAAGCATTATTGGTACTATAATACCACGAATCTTGGTAATAATTATTTTATCATATTAGAAGTAGCCATCCCTCTATTAACGACCTTTTTATTTCATATGGAAATAACGAAGAAAAAACATTGTTTAGGGCCTCAAATTGACTAAGGCGTAACATTTTATTTACGACGTTTTTATATAAAGTAACTCCCTATTATTAAAGGATTCATATTGTTTATGGAAATCTCATAATAAGTAAATGCAATTTTTAGAGGATCACGGAACTGTTTGTTTTCCTAAATTTCTTCTGTGAACTTTTGAGTCACGTCCGTCGATTGTATACTTTGCACAAAGAAATCAGCTGTTAGAATGACAACAGACACAGACTAAAAAGAAATAGAGATTCTACATGTAGAAATTTGTTTATTTATTTTCGTAAATAACAGGCGTCAAGCTGACATGTACAAAGAGAATAGAAATATCGGGTCCATGCTTCTTTTAAGTCAATGGGTCAAATACAGGTCGAATTGATAATTTCCTTCTTTCTTAAATTCGATAAAACCTAAGACCAAATTAATAATATAAATATTTTTTTACTTTTAGATATACTTACATTTAATAATACGACCGGGGTACCCCTTCAAGTAGTAGTTACAATAGACGACAGTTTCAGTGTTGTTGAGGGAAATTCTACAACTCAACATATAACCCAAGAGCTTGCGACGAATACTACATTGGTCAAGGAAATTCGCTACCAGCCTAAAATTAAAGAAAAAAGAAGACGTAGACAACGTGGCAGAATGGTTTTTGAATACGAGAACCATCCTAAAAGCGTAAGCAATAACTATATATTTCAAGACAAATTTTTTTGTACACTTTGTATTTTTTTTGTTTACTTTCCTTGGCAGTTTAAATTAAATATTAAAGTAAATATTAAAAGTAATGATCCTTGATTGATAATTTATTTGTATAAAACTTTTGTCAAAGATATTTAGATAACATTAGTTAGCATCAAACTCCCGAAAAATCTGTCTTTTTTTATATATTTATTGATACGTCGGTATAGTAGTAATTTTTATCCTTGGCAGTTGCGTTATACCTTGGCATTTTTTCGCAATGGTTTCAAAAATCAAGTCGATTTTCTGAAACAGTACTTTAATCCCTTTCAGGGAATAAGGCTAGCATCTATTAAGAAATGGCTTGGAGTAAGACATGTATGAGTCTGATAGATCAGAAGACAAAGCAGACAAAGGCCTTGAATTTAAAATTGCTTTAATTTAACGAAGTAATGTCGAAAGTTGTTCATCAGTAAAAAGATAATTGCCAATGACCCTTTTTAAGGGAAATTTCGTTGACTTAATACCTGCTTTCCATAAACGGGTCCAATGCAGACTATTGGGTGAAATAAATTTTCAACGAATCTCCTTTGAAGACAAAAAGCCTTCCACCTTAGCATTCGATTCCTTTAAAAACATGTATACATCCTTTAGTATATTATTGGCACCCTAAAAATTGGTACCATTATCACTGAAAATTGTTTGAAGATGTCGTCTATATATTTCAGAAAGGTGCAGGGTAATAAAATGGAAAATTCCGCCCAGTTCGGGTCAAATTCGGTTTCGGTCATAGACACAAGTCAATTTTGTGCATTAAATTATTTATGATAACCAAAGAAAAAAAAGAAGATTGATAAAGGAGGAACTATTAGCTATAGCAAATTTACACAAACACCGTTTTATGAAATATGCCTTGGAAGATAAACATAGTGTAACTGTGCTGCGCACACCACCATATCATTGCGAACTAAATCCTATAGAACTCATGTGGGCGCAAGTGAAAGGATTTTTAGCAAGGCACAACACGACATTCAAAATGAAAGACGTTAAGCCATTGTTTGATAAAGTCATGGAAGTGACACCAGAGAACTGGCGAAAAGAAGTCCATCATGTCATTAAAGAAGAGGAGAAAATGTGTGATTTTAACCACCTGATCGATCGGACCGTCAACCCGTTAATTCTAACGTCAAGAGTAGATTACAGTTCCTCAGATGACGAAGAAAATTATGATTTTTTATAATTTAATTTCTGTATAAAGTATTTTTTGTATACTGTATTTTTTTACAATGTTTAATAAAAGATAAGTGTACCTAATACTATGTACATAATGCACGCCTTTGTCACACCATTTTCAGTGTTTGTGAATAGATAACAATAGGCAAAACTCATAAATTGACCCAAACCCGGGTGGTACTACCTGTACTTGATGAAAATAAAGAATTCTGCAATGAAATCAATGCCAAAGTATGAAAGTGGCTTAAATATTTGTTGGGTCACTCTGTAGTTCCTTTGCATACCTAATGACCTTTCTGAAATAGACTGTAGCAATGCATAGCTTCAGTGCTGACAGAAATGCATCTGATGATAAACTTGTGACCAATTCTAGATTTAGTTCTTGGTCACCATACACTAATTAATACGACTATTACAATTTATATTGTAGTAATAAAAATATATTTTAGGATATAATTCACCTTTATGGAGAAGTTATGTTTCCCACGATAAAGTTGTATCCTAATGTTGTTGACTTCCATTGCATTCCATTGGGATCGACATCGTATATGACAGTTGTCATTCAAAATATAAGCGCAATGGTGGTTACATTTAATTGGCTATGGCTTGAAGATAGTATTACGATAAATGACTTAAACCCCACTAAGGTACATATATATAGGATTATATATTTTTTTTGGAATTCCTAGGTACATAGTTATTTTATACAGAAACTTATAATTTATTCGATGTTCCGTGTTTCTTGTTTTTCAAATTTTTTATTACAACATTGTGTTAAAAATATAAAAGTCATTAAAAATAAATATAATAGATACACATTTCAACATAACCAAAAAAAATACATAGTTACAATACATATTACATAATACATCAACATGCTATCTACAATAATATTCTTTTAAAAATACATAAAATAAATAAAATAAGAAAACATACTTTGAAATTGCTGTTTCGTAGTAAGTTTATTAACAGAAATATACAGGGTGATTCCTAAGTTGATACTTTTTTTTAGCTGTGTATAGAAGGCATTAAAATAAACATTTTCAAATACCTTTTTTCAAAAAACTTAAAAATAGGCGTGATACAGAAGTAAAAAATCTAAATGCGGGCCTGGTCATTAAAAAGGTATCCTGCTATACTAAAAAATTTGAAAACAGTGAATTAGTTGATATGGTGCTAATTAACGGTGAGTGTCGTCAAAGTGCGGCTGCTGCTTCAAGATTATACGCAGAACGCTTTCCCTTGCGGGCTCATCCTACACTTAGGCAGGACCGTATTTGATCTATAGTGTAATAAATGAATGTGGGTACCTTATTTTTGAGTTTTTTGAAAAAAGTATTTGAAAATGTTGTTTATTTTAATGCCTTCTATACACAGCTAAAAAAGAAGTATCAACTTAGTAATCACCCCGTATATTGGAATGCGTTTAACAAAGTTCTTTTTTCTTCCATATAAAAGATATAAATAGAGGATCTAAGTTAGAAATGGTATTTTATTAAATTATAGTAAATTTGACTAAGATTCTCAATGTCGGTTTTGTGATTGACGGCATCCTTTTCTTTTTTTAATTCAATCATATTCTTGGGTTAAAATTTTGGATAGATCAATAAAATCATGATTTTAATTTCCATCAAACCAAAATTTTAATCCGAGAATTCGACCAAATTTATAATCGCGAACCTGGCCCTATGATTCGATGACTTCGTTTCGACAACAATTTATAGTGAGTATTGTTACCAAACTTGTTATATCAGTGTTTTTGTTTACATCTGAATTATTGTAGAATTTTGATGTCTTTTTGTTTAAAACAGCTGTTCTTTTAGATAGGTAAGTTAGTTTAACATTCCTTGTCACATTAACTAAGTAAACCTAGACATACAACTTAAAGGGGTTACAGCGAGCTCCAAGACCAAGTGACTTTAGATGGGTATTCGAGTTCGATAAATGTTTATTACAGGCAACATTTGGCTTAACCCTTTACAGATTTATACGTCGTCATTAGATTTAACATTGCCTCGGTTCTTCTTCGTTTAGTTTCTCTGTGCCTGTAAAGCAGTGGCGATCGGTGGTCAGTAAAATATATGAGGCCAAAACAAGTTATGTAAGCACATTTATTTTAAAGACACTTGATAACAAAAAAAAATTAAAACATATATAAGAGATATCTAAAATTATGTTTTGTATACAGTCTATTCTCCAGTTGCACTTAATCGCAAACGATTGTATTACTAAAGCTAGATGACACAGAAGAATACTGATATATAATAATATAATAATTTTATTTAATAACCCCTTTTCTATAGACATTACAGCCAATGCCGAGCGAGACTTGAGAGGCTAGCGCTTTGCAGGCCTCTCTTCACCTTAAATTCGCACGTGCGAGTACGTAAAACAAAGAGATGATTAAACAAAAAAGCGACTTTACACATATGCAGAGACAAGTGGTCGACTTCGGCGACGGGAATCTAGCGTCCGCCCGGGCCTCGACTGCATAGGTCATCCTCTGGGTAAAACACCTTCCTTATACCACCGATCGCCACTGCTGTAAAGAACTTTTGGGAATGGTTGGGAATAAAGATTTTTAAAAAACTTGTCAACAATGTCATTTCAAAGTGGTATATTAAAATGGCTACTATGACGTCATTTCCATCGTCGTAGCAGCTATATGGAAATAGTATCCTTAGTTTCAGTCTTTTTATTCACAGTTTACAACTCAACCTTATTGTTCTTTGACGATTGTTTTAAGGTAAAAACCAAAATTTTTAAAATACATGATGAGTTTCGTCCTGCAAGGAAGTTTATGGACTACATCGATAGTGATAGGATAGTACCATCTCTATCTGAACATAGAAACAGCGAAAGCATTAAACTAGAAGAAAGCGATTTGTTTGTTTTGGGCGATAACGAAGTTTCTACCGTTTATAGTAATGAGAAATATTTGGAAGAAATGAGGAAATACATTTTTCCAATACTAGCCCCTTTTCAAGATACAGCCATAAAATATGAGAATAATCTCACTCCGAAACAAAACGACGATCATGATATCACGAAATTGTTTGCTTTGGAACCTAGCGAAGGTGGGTAAAATATTTTTTTAATTTTATTAACATACAAATGATATCTACGGACTTGGAAGTCCAAAATGATATCCATGGATACATTAAATAGTGTACAGATGTATAGTACTTATCAGCCTAGTTATGAATCATGAATACAATTGAGAAAAAAAGAACAGGTAATTATTGAATTAAATAACACTTCCTAACATTATTTCGAAAGACCCCTAAAGAATTACCAAATAAATCAATATTAGCATATCTCAAATTATACAATGTCAGTATCCTATTGATGGGTGCATTTCTACCGAGATTGGTCCTAGAGAAAGGGACAAAAATAGGTTATTATTTCTTAAGACACGTGGTTGTATATTCAGGTAAATTTTGGACAAAATATTACCCGAGTCAATTAAATTATTTATGATTTTATAAAGAAAGATGATATCTGTATGTTCTCGGCGCGCTTCTAACGAAAAAAAATTAAAATGGGTACGTAAATAAGATGTGCTAATAGTGTTGCTGTACATGCCAGTTTCTCTGCCTTTATAAGTGTTGTATTGTGGGTTCTAGACCACTGATGCGTAATTTAGCTTACTCAGTACGTATGCGCAATATAACGTTCTTAGAGCAGTTATAGAAACAAATTGTTTGCACGGTCTTAATATAAAACCTAGTGTTATATTTGCCTTACCCACGATATAATTAATATGAAGAGTTAATGTCATATTGTTATCCAGCACAACACCTTAGTCTTTTATAGAGTCCACCTGTTTTAATGGAAAATTATTAAGTCTATAGTTATACACAAATAATTAAATGTTGCGCGAAAAAGAGACAAAACAGCATTTATCAATATTTAGAACCAGCCCGTTGTCGCTGCAATAGTCACACAATCTATCGAGGTCATTTTGAAGTAAGCAGTCGCTTATAGTTTTGATGGTTAAGTAGATCTTCAGGTCATCAGCGTAGATAGAAAAATAACAGTGCTTAAAACATAGAACTATATCATTTAGGTATATTAAAAATAAAAGGGGACCCAAGTGTGAACCTTGGGGTAGGTACACCTGAGGTGACAGTGTAAGGCTTTGACTGGTGACCGTTGACAACAACTGACTGTGTTCTGTTAAAAACATAAGACGCTATCCAGCAAAGAAGGTCCCCGTGCACGCCGATCTGAGCTAGTTTCTGCTGTAATATATTATGGTTTATCTTATCAAATGCTTTGCTTAAATCGGTGTACACGGAGTTCACCTGAATCTGTGCATCCATTGCGTTTAAGACAAAGTTTGTGTACTACAGTAGGTTTGTTTCCACCGAACTTTTCGAGAAAAACCCGTGCTGTTCATCGATAATGTCGAGTTTAACAATATTAAATAAGAATTTATGTACTACGCATTCCAATACCTTACTGAATATATTTAGTTTACAAATTAGGCGATAGTTTGATACACAATTTGAGTTTCCCCTTTTAAAAATGGGAACAACATGGGCATGAATAATCTTATTATACCATATAGCGCTGCGATTTCAAGATAGAGGCCTGCATGGGCCGAGTTTCCATCTCCTGCAGGCTCGACAAGCCCGACAGGTCCGGAAAAAATTGTTAAGGCCGGAAAACCCGAACCTTTTTTCCGGACTTGCCTGCAGGACTTTTATGGCCAGCCGGTCTTTCGGGTCAGACTTGGTTTGCTTATGTGCTTTTTTTAAAAGAAATATTTGTAAAACAATCTCCAAGCCCTAATAATTTTTTTCGGGCTTGCCGGGCCTGCCGGTCTGTTCGGCTTTGGTTGACGGGCCGGACCGGGCCGCGACGCAAAATTCCGGGTCGGGCCGGGTCCTGTCGGAAAATTCCGGCCCGTGCTTCCCAATAAACAATTTTCGCATTTTATGATAACATCAAGTAATATAATGATTATACAGGTAATAAAAGTATACCGGGTGTTGCATCGTCGAGCGGGACATAGGAAATTCCATGTAATTTTAAATGGGGTCAATTATTGGCTTCCCCCATTATTTTAGAGAAAAATTCTATTTAGGTTTATTAAAGAGCACTAAAACCCACATTCAAAAGAATAACTTTAGATATTTTTGATGAGCCCGTTTACGGGTTATCGCCGATTTCTTTTTAACTATTTCTCCTTTTTATGGCCCCGTATTTGCGGGCACCAGTTAAGGTAAAAGATGACTGTCAAATAAAGTTGTCATTTTAAAATGTGTGCTTTATTGTTATAAAAACTCGTACATCGAAAATATTAGCCATGAATTACACTTCTGAAGAAAAAATATTGATGATTAAATGGTATTATCAAGGAAATAGATATCAAAATGTGTCAGACATGTTTGCTGCTCTGTATCCGAAAGACCGATACCTGCAAAATCTACAGTCGAAAGGACTATCAAGAAATTTGAGACAAAAGGCACTGTAATAAATAACTGCAGATGTAAAGAAAGGCAGGAACAAAGAAGAGATGCAAGAAATGATAGGGACTTGCAAAGGCAGGAACAAAGAAGAGATGCAAGAAATGATAGGGACTTGCAAGTTTTATTGTGCTTGGAAGAAAATGATGGGAAGATCAGCACAAGGAAACTTGAGGATGACATAGGATTATTTTCTAATTTTTTAAAAATGGGGAAACTCAAAGTCAAAAGTCTCAATCCTGCATTAAAATTTAATAAATTGGTGACATGTTTCGCCCTAAAATATGGGCATCATCAGACCTAACATTCAGAATAAAAAAACAAAAAAATTAAAAAATTAAAATTATTAAATTTTAATGCAGGATTGAGACTTTTGACTTTGAGTTTCCCCATTTTTAAAAAATTAAATAAAGTCTCTTTGAGAAATGGACTACTTCTTTGAATTTGACATAGGATTAGATCACACCACAGCGTTACGAGCTTTGAAACGACATAAATATTATTTATACAAATATGAAAAGCACCAAAAGCTAAGAGATAGGGACGAAATACGACGACAGGAGTTTTGTTTTGGTATGATTGAAAGAGCAAACATGGATAGGGAATTGTTAAAAAAACATTTGTTTCACTGACGAATGCACATTTACCTTAAACAATGAACCCAATGATCAAAATTATCGCTATTGGAGCAAAGAAAACCAACACAGGTTTGTCAAAACAAGGACGCAATATCCACAAAAAGTTAATGTTTGGGCTGGGATTTTCGGAGAAAATATTATCGGGCCATTATTTCTTACACGAAATTAAATGCAGAATATTTTTTGGAACTACTTGAAGATCATATTTTACCTACTTTTCATGATGCCGCCAGGGAAAATCAGGAAGTTTGGTACCAAATGGATGGCTGCCCGGCACATAGTACCCTGGCTGTCCGGGAATATTTAAACCGTGCTTTTAATGGAAATGTTATTGGCTTAAATCATACAGTAAATTGGCCAGCCAGGTCTCCTGATTTATCTCCAAATGATTTCTTTCTCTGGGGCCATTTAAAAAACAGGATATACAAAGATAAAAAATACCCAAATCTAGACGAGTTAAAAAATGCTATTTCTGCCGAATGCAATAAAATTTCAGTTTACCAACTAGCGAATGTAAGAAGAGACTTTTATGATCGCCTCGGTTATTGTCTGGCAGTCAATAAAGGAATATTTGAACATCTGCTTAAATCCTAAAGTTCTAACAATTTAATAGTACCTACCTATTAATTAGTAAAATATTGAAGCATGTAAAATGTCATAATTAACCTTGTAATTGGATACTTTATTTTATTTTTATTCAGATTAATTTGTACTCATAAATACACCTTTAATATTTTCGATGTACAAGTTTTTATAACAATAAAGCACACATTTCAAAATGACAACTTTATTTGACAGTCATCTTTTACCTTGACTGGTGCCCGCAAATACGGGGTCATAAAAAGGAGAAATCGGCGATAACCCCTAAACGGGCTCATCAAAAATATCTAAAGTTATTCTTTTGAATGTGGGTTTTAGTGCTATTTAATAAACCTAAATAGAATTTTTCTCTAAAATAATTAGGGAAGCCAATAATTGACCCCATTTAAAATTACATGGGATTTCCTATGTCCCGCTCGACGATGCAACACCCGCTATAGGAATGTTATAAGGGGTTTATAAGATTACAATAAGTTACAAGTATATAATAAGGTAATATACCTGTTTCCATCATCATTTTATAAAACTGGTAGTAATGGTTGCCAATCTATTTATAATCAATTGGTATAAGGTTTGCCGCTACCTCATTTACTACAACTCAACAACCCATAGTAGAAGTGATGTCACTCACTTTAGTAAAAACTGGAAGATAATGGTGTGGCCTATGATGTATTATAAAACTTGGTGATATTACCAGTAATCACCGCTTCTTCTAAATAACTTCTCAAGTATTAGTAACAAAAATTATCCCCATAAACCTTTATATAAACTTCTTGTTTATAAAATGTCCGTCTCCCATAATAGTATATACACATAACTTAAGAGTTTTTTACTCTTCTAGTATTTCATAATGAATAAGTAAAACAGTTCATTTCACTGCGAAATTGAAAAAAACTGTACTAAAATATGTAATTCTGTGTCATTCATTAAACTCTTAAACGACGAAAGTTATATACTGTTCTATTTGTTATATAAGGTCACCATGGGTGATATTAGGGTTTCCGATGCTACTACATTGACTCCGTCATGATTGTTTACCTAAATTTATCATATTGGGAACGGTCTTTGCAAAAATACA
The DNA here is from genome assembly GCA_935413205.1 of Polydrusus cervinus. Lineage (NCBI taxonomy): Eukaryota > Metazoa > Arthropoda > Insecta > Coleoptera > Curculionidae > Polydrusus > Polydrusus cervinus. Next base: position 79,609,737 of record OW284511.1, read on the forward strand.
AAATTTAACAATGATCAATGAGTGCTTATACTTGTCAAATAGTGTCTTATACTAATAATATTTCTTATACCTAGATCATCCTAAAATAAAAATTTTCATATTTTTTTCTCTGAAAAATGTAACTGAAATTAATTATTATTGGATATTTAAAAGGCCCCTGCATTTTTTAGAAGTACACTGTATATTTTTGCAGTAAAAACTGTTTCCACCTCAATTTTTATTCATACATGTAAAGAATAAAATAAAACAGTCATTTTCTAACTTCTGCTCTCCATTTTATTTTTTAATATACGACTAATTTACTTGTGGAAATAGAAATAGACCGTTATAATAAATAAAATGTATCTGAGAGAGAGAAATAAACTCCTTTACTGACAAGTGACAGATAGACGCGGTTATTTAAGATTTTATATAGTGGTTACCACAACCTTTCTGTTATTTCTGGTTATATAACTTAAATTTAGATAGCGTTACTAAATAATGGTTTTCGCAACCTTGATAAACGCCCCATTTAAGGGGTTTATAAGATTAACGGAAATATTGCTGTTACTAACCATATAACTATTGGCTATTTAGAGTAGGTGATATAGCATTTACGGTAAATATTATAGAACTAAAAGTATTCATTGGGAGGGCTCTATTTCAAGACTCTATCGTGTCGCTTTTTAGTATAGAACCATGTCAAATACGATTGGTTTTACTGAGCATGTCACTGGTCATAGGAAATAATATTTTACGACATTTTTTTGTCGTCTCAAACATTTTTAATTTTAAAACCATTATTTTAAATAAAACGTATTTTTTTTTGTTTCTACCATTATATTTATAAAACTAATAAATATATCGATGTAATTTTTTTAAATTTAAAATTCACACTATAGAGCTTTTAAGAGTATCGATAGTTTTGATACAACTAGCATTACATTTGGATGTGTTACAATTTTCGTAATTGGGGGATTTAACAATTAAAATTATCTTATTTAATTCTAACCTTACATACAGTGTGTCTACGTAAGTTGGCGGCATATGGGAAACTTTTTTATTATTTACTATAAAAAGTTATTCTTCATAAAAAAATCTGCATGGTCCAAAACCTAAAATACAACTATCAGATGGTAAATTTCTGCAGTCGTATACGAGGTTTGTCAAAAAATATGAATATTGCCCAAGAGTAAAGTACCTTTATTTTTGACAATATCGAAAACTGTAATTATGAAAAGTTGTTCGGTATGAAAAACTATGTTCTAATATGCAATTACACTAAAAAATATTTTTTTATTTTTACTAATTGTCTCAAATTACCGATAAATTTGTAAAAATAAAAAAAAATATTTTTCAGTGTAATTACATGCTATGACATAGTTTTTAATGCCGAACAACATTTCCTAATTACAGTTTTCGATATTGTCAAAAATAAAGGTACTTTACTCTTGGGCATAATTCACATTTTTTGACAAACCTCGTATACGACTGAAAAATTTAACATCTGATGGTTGCATTTTAGGTTTTGGACCATGCAAAACTTTTTATGAGGAATAACTTATATAATAAAAAAGTTTCCCATATGCCGCCAACTTACGTAGATACACTGTAGAAATCATTATAATCCGGCCCGGAAAATAAATACTGGGGATTAACGGGTATTTACAACCGCACTTAGCACCCATTTTATTAGAGTCATTAAATTAGAACCATTTATCGTGCTAAGGACTTTACACATGATTTTTTTTAAATTGATTTATTGAGTCCATGCATCGGGAATTATTTTTGATATCCTTTAGAGTTTACGCAGTGTCCTAGGTGAGTGATGCGAGCGACGCGATATAAGCAATAAAAATAATGCTTGGAAAAAAGGGAGACGTCCTTTTTGCAGCGGTATTCAGTTATCGCTCGCTCGTTCACGCAGTACGCAACGTTAGCTGGTATCAGTGGCGTATTAGGGGGGGGGGGGGCTCGGGTCTAAAAGTCTAATTGCAACCTAATTTTTCGTTTCACGCTTGGACTCTTAATTTAAATTTTTAAATAATGATTAGAAAGGTCTTATAGGAAACGTTTAGTTTTTAAACTTTTCCTTCTAAAGTCCTGTTTTATATAGAGATTAAGGTTTCGGACGCATATCGTTTTAGTTATTGGTTTATGATGCAATTTTATAGGAAAACGAGTAAAAAGAATAATATACTTGTCTGTTCCATTTTCCCTTTTTTAGAGCTATTTTAAATCAACAAAAATATAACCCAATGCAATAAAATATTTTTACAACAAAAACAAAAAACAATTAGGTATTTATTTTTAAAGAGAAAAATTAAAGTAAAAATTTTATTAAAGTGTAATAATTTATAATAAAAAAAAAATAGTGCTGGAAGAAACGAGAATGCTTTATTATGAATAAGTATACAAAACGGCACTTAAGAAGGAGTATTTTAAAACCTAAGCATTTGCACCAAAAACTGCTCTTAGATCTACGCTCCTAAAATACATGATTTCTGAAAAAATCATCAATTTTAGCTTTGTGAGCGATATTTACTTTATTTTTAATCATGAAAAACGGAGCCCGAAAAACGCTGGTTAGAGTCATACATACGTCTTATGTTAAAATTTTGGATTGACACCAATATTCATATTTTTCATAAATATAAAAAATGCTTTTTTTTTTAAATAAAGAGCCAGCTAGGAATATCAAAAAAAAAGTAAAAAAAAAAACATTTACAAAAACAAATTTAAGCCAACCATGAAGTTATAGTTTAATTTTCGAAATTTGATAGTAGTTAGGTGAATATTAAACGAACTTTGGGCGCGACCCCAAAATTTTTCTAGCTAACTCAAAGACATCTCTAGTAAAGTGTAATAAGATAAATTATAAGTAAGCAATACTTCTGCTATAAGTAGGTATATTTTTTAGGGATTTTGCTTCCCAATGAATACACCTTAGTAACAATAGGATTCAGTCCTCTGCCTAATACAGACGTAATGGCAACTGCTATATGCAAAGTTGTGGGTGGCGAAGAAGAGGAGTTGGTTGTAATGGGAAAATCGACCAAAATTTCCTACGCCCTTGACAAGAAGAGCGTCAACTTTGGAAATCAGGTAATATTTTAAGTGGTACATCCTGTATTAAATATACTTGGAATTTTAAAATATACAGGATAATGCAATAACTACATTTATGGGCGCCCATAGGGGGACGCAATATAGGGTAGTTGCTCCCCTCCTCTGGATTGTGGAAAAGAGCTTGAATATACGTTCGACAGTTCGTAGCGACAGTTTTTTTTTTTAAACAGACACTAGTTTTTTTTTAATAAAATAAAAAACTGTTAATTGAATGTTGCTAGACTAACATTTATTTGGTTCTAGGTATTTTGCGAAGTTTGTACTGATGACCTAACATTAACAAACAATGGACTCTGCTGTATTTCTTTTAAAGTAGTCGTTCAAGAAGCATTAACCAGACAAGCTGAAATGCTAGACATTACTCCTAAGGTTGGAAGTGTGTTACCAGAACAAAGTGTCATGTTTAAAATTGACTATTTTCCTGGGTTCCCAGGAAAATTTGAAAAACCATTTACACTGGAAGTAAGTATTGTCGAGTCATATTCTGGTAAAAAAAGCTAAACTCCGTTAGGCGAGTTACCCTTCCTAAAATTTTCAACATTAGAACTTAAAATCGAAGACATGTTTTTTGACCAAACTGTTGATTTAAAATAATGCCACACCAATTATTTTTTAGTTGGGTTATCTGGAACCAGTTTCTATAAAAGTGCATGGATATGCAGTGGTCAGTCAAGTGTTCTTGTGCGTACCTAGGTTCAGCATGGATCTAAGTATCAGGGACTCTTACAAAGCTTTAGCGTGGATCACTCCAGAATATTTAGACTCAGTCCAGAGTAATAATAATATAGATATGCCTGAAGATGTGCCTTTGGATACAGGATTTTTGGAAGAAAACGAGTGGACGTACATATCGTATAACGTAAGAGATATTTTTGTATTGGAACGACAGTGGCGGCTCGTTAGGTGAAGAAGCCCTTCACCAAAAAAAAAATGAAACCAGGAGGAAAGTTTTTCGACAATATTAAATATGATTGTACCAATACAGCTACCATTTTAGCCCTTAAAAAATAATAAAGTTTAAATTATTAATTTAATCCAAATGTAGCTATGCATAATAGGGCCACGGTTAACTCCGATGGACAATAATTATAAACGTGCATTTTGGCGTGCCCCAGCCGAACGCGTCCGTAAGCTCAAAGCAAGTGAAGACGCAAGGTCCAACATGGCTTTGATATTCATCGTTGCTATGGTTACGTGACGTCAGTCACGCAAACAGCATGATATAATTTGCATATGGTGATGAAGGGCAATTTAAAAATAAATCAGTCGTATGCACCATTGTTTTAGCATTGGTTCGCCTAACCTTAAGGCATTTATTTTGAGGCTTCTCGAAACTTACGATTATAGATATCGTTTTTACGTGATTTACTGTGCGATTAAAAAGTTTTGTTTTTATTTTTCTGTTAATGCAGTAGTGTACCTACGTACCTACTTGGTTGTGTGTTTTAAAAATGAACCCAGTTAATGACATAGTTTGTAATTTGTCGGAAACTCAATTCAGTCATTGGACAGATGAGGATAAGAGATACGTTTTGTTACACGGGTTTTTAGTCAATGTTTGTTTAAGTACCCGCATTATCCCTAGCTCTTCACCATTTTTTAAGACCGCGAGCCGCCACTGTGGAACGACATTTTAAACTTAGCGTATATAATAATAGTTTCTATTTCATTGCTTTAAAATGTTAATCAATGAAATAGATGAGTCTATCAATTTTAAACTAATAATAAATAAATTACGGCGAGAATATATTCTATATTTAGAAGCAGGAATAACTCCCTAGGCCTAAGTAATTAGGGGCCTGTATCATCTCTGTCTAACTGTGCCATTAAGATTAAGGCCCGGTTGTACAATTATGACTTAAGCTTAGTTTGGCGTTGAACCAAGCTCAAACTTTATTTTCACAACACCTTTACATTCTTGTTGGTTTCCAAACAGGAAGTTTGAGCTTGGTTCAACGTTGAACTAAGCTTAAGCGATAATTGTACAAACGGATCTTAGTCCGATACTATACAGGGTGATTCCTAAGTTGATACTTCTTTTTTAGCTGTGTATGGAAGGCATTAAAATAAACAACGTTTTCAAATACATTTTTTCAAAAAACTAGTATTTTACTTTTGAGTTTTTTTGAAAAAAGGTTTTTGAAAATGTTCATTTTATTGCCTTCTATATACAGCTAAAAAGAAGTATGAACTTAGGAATCACCCTGTATATTAATATTATACTTTTGCGAGAACTATAAAGAAGCCGTCACTGCCGTACATCGGCTGGTATTCGTTCAATCGCACGCCTCGACGATGGTGGCGGGTTCCTTATAGTTTCTGGGAAAAAAATTATTACTTTAAGTAGAGTTTTTATTTAATTTTATTAATAGAAATCCAATTTAAAAAAAATGTATCCAAAATGATTTAATTATTATAAAAATATTATCAAATAAAAATAGCCGCACAAAGGAAGGAGAGCGGACAAGCATTGTGTGACTTACTAGTCTAGAAGGCTAGAGACGAAAAGCTCAATTTGTTCTATGATCTATTATCTAAAAACTTATGTGACAAATACTATATTATGGGTACGGAATTATTTTGTCATGTATGTCTTAACCAGTTTTTTTTTTATAGGAGCCATACCCAAGCTTAATGGATATAAACTTGGCAATGGAAAGGATAGCGGCTTTAAACCACATGTCAAAAAACAAGAACATTTTAAAAGATCATACTGCTGGTAAATGTAAAAACAAGACACAGTATATCCCAAATTTCCTTCCACCTGCTTATTGTGTGGACTTTGGATATGTCGTCAGAGATGTGCCAGTATGTTACACGGTTTTATTATATAATTATGGACCAATAGATGCCGACGTAAAGCTGCTAGAAGATAATAGGTCGGCCCTTTTAGAAAAAGAATTTAAAATAGAATTTAGAAACAGAGTAATGGCGCCTGGTGAGTCTGCTGATCTTTTTGTTTTATTTTCACCTACGAAACGTAGATGTAAAGAGCTTTATACCAAACTTGAAGATGTTTTTCGTTTGTCCGTGAGTCATGGTCCCATAATTTCGGTGACACTAAAAGCTGAAGTTACTCTGCCCTCTGTGACTGTTAATAGCGATTCCTTATACTTTGAAAGGGTTTATTGTGGAGATGTCCTGAGAAAAACGAGAATATTAACAAATGAGTAAGTATACCTAACACAGTTTGTACCAACGGGAAATTCAAGAAGTTCAAAAAAATATATTACATGTGGAGTTCCACAAGGATCTACTCTGGACCCACTTCTTTTTCTTATTTATATCAATTCAAATTTAAAGTTTAAGGGTAATGTCAAAATTTTTGCAGATGATACCACCATTGTATATTTTGATGGTATAAATAATAATTAACCCAAAATAACATAAAAAGAATGCTACTGTGAAAACACATCTAGGTAACTATAAGATCTAACTATTTCGCTGTTCTAAATTTAAAACCCGTTAGTCAATACGGGGATAAAAGTTTAGAAAAATTTAAGAAATATTTAAAAAAGTTTTATTCGGAAAATTTAATCACATAAGTTATTGTACTTTCTCTCTCTATTGAGTCACCCTATAGATTGCAGAGTCTGTATCTAAAGTAACCTACTCACTTTCAGTCAGCCGGCCGTAATTTGCCGGAGAGATAAAGGCCGGCCGGCCGATTCCGGTACACACATACAGTTAAATGACAAGCTACATTCGGCCGGGGGTTGACGGTTGCTAAAACTAAATGTATGTAGTCGTTTGCCGGCCGGCATCGGACTGTAGACCTAATTCTACCCCAGACGAAAGTTTTGTAATTGTAAATTACTGAAAGAACTTAAAAAGGTTAAAATATCGAAGCTTTTATCGATTTCTACCGCAAATAAATAAATAAAAAGACTTAAAATTCCAACAGAGCTTTTGCAAACGAAGGCTTATGAAGAATTACTTTTACTGTATAAAATAGTAAATGTTGAGGAAAAAAGGTTAACATATTAAAAAGAAGCAGAATTTAGTAAATACTCGAAACAATTTATGCTTACACTTGATTATCTGAGTTCTCGTATAAGCTCCATGTAAGAGAAAGTACAACGTCGTTTTAACCATTCTTTTATCCAAATTGTTTTTATTTTCCTTTTTCTCTGCCTGTGTGATATAATAACAATTGCCACTGCGCACTCTTTTTGTGCATATTTAAACTAACGATAAATAACTGCGCGTGTATAGTGAAATGGAGGCCGCTATCGAAACCGGCCGAGAACTGCCGGCCATTTATCGATGAACAAAACTGTAATGTACAGCTCGTGCAATATAGCTTGAGCTCTGACTTTTGGGTGCGCAGTAAACAGGTGGGAGGAGCTGGCCGAGAGCTCATTATTGTGATGATCTTTGAAACGCACACTTCTGTACAGTCTGTCAGAAAAGTAGGACGTTCATTGGAAAAAAAGTTATTACTATATTTATTTGTAATAATGCCTTTTAAAAGTAAAGTCTTAAGCCGAGTATTGAGCGGTCAAAGCCGTGAAATAGTTTATAATTTAATAAAATTTATGCAACAAGAGGCAGATACAGGAAGACCAGAAATTGATATCAGGAAGGTTCACGAACGTGTTTCAGCCGCTACAAAGATTAGTCTAAGCGCAATTAAACGAATTAAGCAAGAAGCCAAAAATATCGAATCCGGAGCAGTTAAATCTTTTTCCACGCCAAACAAAAAGCGTGAAAACAGAAAAAGCAAAATAGTCTTGGACGTTGCTTTTCAAGGTGTTTTACGCAGAACAATTCACAATTTTCATAAAACAGAAAAGCAAGTGCCAACTCTAGCGAGAATTCATAAAAAATTATGAAAAGTGGGTAAGAAACAACCTAGTGCCGAATTTACGCCCGAACAGTGTAGTAGTAATCGACAATGCGTCATATCATAATAAGGAAATAAATAAGTGCCCTACATCTGTAACAAAAAAAGAAGACATGAAAACGTGGTTACGTGAGAGAAATATTCCATTTGACGAAAAAATGTTAAAACCAGAACTCTACAGTTTAATTAAAATGAGGAAACCAAGGGAGAAAAGTTATAAGATTGATGCAATATTTTCCAGTGCGGGGCACACCGTGGTTCGACTACCTCCGTACCACCCTGATCTTAACCCTATTGAACTAGTGTGGGCACAGGTGAAAGAGTTTGTGGCCACAAGAAACGTCACGGTTAATCTAACAGATGTTATGAAATTAACCGATACTTTTTTTGAACAATTTTCGGTGGACCAGTGGAAATCACGTTGCGAGCGAGCAAAAAGATTTGAATTAGAGTATATGGAAAACGAACCCATGGTGGATATTGTTGTAGAAAACCTAATAATACATTTGAATGACACTGACAGCAGTTCAAGCGAAGACTCTGATGATTATGTAAGCGAGGGTTCTCTGTCCGGAATAGAAGAATTAGACAGATGAAACTGATAAATATTATATAATAGTCATACATGTACTTTTAAAACTTAGACTCTTAATATGTTATGTACATACATCTTTAATTATATAAAGCCGAAATTGTGTCGGCCATAATAAAATTATAAAAAAAACAGGGATGCGAAGTAATAAATGCTCATTAAATATGGAAAACCCATTACTGAGGATTACCAACAATTTAAACACATATGAATAGATGCAAATATGTATATTGTTTCGAGAAAGGGCAGCCATAAAAGCATAATAAACACATAATTTGGCCATATTATGCAAAAAGCAACTAACCCTCAATGTATCTAAGTTTGCATGGTCAAAATATATAAAATAATTTTACTGTTAGAATAATAGAATTACAATATAATTTACATATTGAATAGTTAAGTTTAGTGTTGAAAAAATTTCCGATAATTTAAATTATTATAAAAATAATTAAAAGGAATTAACTATTTTGTTGGTTGGTTGATTTTTGCATAACAGGGCCCAATTAGCAAATACGATTAGCAGTCACTACGGCTTTATCAATCAAATCCCACTTTTATTTTCTACGCGGACTGTACTTTACTAAAATTCGGTATTAGGTATCTCTGTCGTACACTGACTCTCCTTTTCTTTCTTCTGCGCATCTCAGGGCTCATGCTACATTGCATGACCTGTAACTATCGATAACGGCCGGCCGGTGGACGGATAGTCCACGGACTGATAGTCAACTGAACGTAAGTATATTTCTTAAGGAACATTAAATGATTTTGAGAAATTTATTGCCTTGGCAGTTTTTGTTTGGGGGCCACAACTATCTTGAATGAATTTCTATCATCGCTAGGTTTTAAAACAAATTGGTGTTTAAGTGAAATTTTCCAATTATCGCTAAATAAATAATACTGTTTCTTATTATAGTAATTGTTTGTTTTAGGGGCAACGTTCCATGTAAATGGTTCGCATCAATAAGTAAATCCCATAAAAAAGAACATTCAACTGGATTTTTTGTGGCTCCAAATGTAGGAGAATTAGAACCAGGAGTACGAACTTATCTAAACATTTACTTTGTACCCACTGTGATTCACAAAATTAAGAAAACATTGCAGATAGAGATGGAAGGCAACGAAGAGACGATATACGTTGATCTATTCGGAGAAGGCTTGGAAACTATTTTAAAGGTCGCGCCCACCGAGTTAAAGTTTCCACCGACTCTAAGTTTCTTCGATAACTCGGCTTTTTTTACGGTTGAAAATGTGTCTGGTATTCCTGTGGAAGTTTATTTTCCCTCTTTTAATAAGTAAGTTACGTAATATATTATAAATGGTCAAATAATATAGATTGTCATATTTATGTCATTAATTAATCCAAATAACATACCACAAAATATGAATAGTATTAAAATAAATGATAACATTCAAATTTTGAAAGTTAATCAAGTAAAATATTTAGGAATAATATTTGACAGTAAATTAAATTTCTGAAACAAAAAAAAATGAATATTGGACAAATTTACAATGCAACGTACGTACTGATTTTTTCACCGTTCTACTCATTGAACTGTTTTTCATCTAACCTACAATTTTGATGCTCCGTTAAGGTGATATCTACTAGTTTCTTCTTTTTCATTTATTCTCTTGAAGATGAATGCTTCTGCATTCGAAACATGTAGAGAAGTTTTTTAAACCAAAAGTATTTCATTAATATTCCATTGTCTATCTATACCAATACGGCAAAAGTGTAGTTTAGTCCATCTGTATCACTAATTGTTTTTTTTAAACTGGCAAATAATCTTTTAGAACTGCCGAAGAGGAAAAATTAATCATACAAATTTACTTAAAATATAAGAATTTGAAGCAAGTATATATTCCATTAAAAACAGCTGGACAAAAGTTACCCGTTTTTTTCACAGCGACGTATGAGAACTTGGTGGAGAGATTAAGAAACAGAATAATCGACGCAAAAGCATCTGAACCAGAGTTTGAATCTAAAGCTGAGAGGGAAAAATATTTACAAAATATACGGTATGTATATATAGTTCTTTTAAAATAACAATAAACGGCTGCTGAAAACGAATTGAATGTGCTGATTCGGTGGGCTGCAGACGCTGCGCTGTCGTGCCTTCAGATTAAATATTTTCTTTAATTTAAGATCGTACCGATCTGATTACACGCTCGGATCTCGGTCATGCTCTAATTGGTAGCAATGAAACATCAGTGCATTGACATAAACTATTTTAACAATTTTCGATGTCTATAATATATTTCAGAAAGGTGTAGAGTAATAAAAGCTTATTAGGTATGCAAAGTTACTACAGAGTGACCCAACGAATATTTAAGCCACGTTCATAATTTGGCATTTTATTTTATTGCAAAATTCTTTATTTTCATCAAGTGCAGGTAGTACCACCCGAGTTTGGGTCAATTTATGGGTTTTGCCCATTGTTATCCATTCACAAACACTGAAAATGGTGTGACAAAGGCGTGCATTATGTACATAGTATTAGGTACACTTATTTTTTATTAAACATTATAAAAAAATACAAAATACAAAAAATACATTATGCAGAAATTAAATTATAAAAAATAATATTCTTCATCCTCTTGACGTTATAATTAACGGGTCGACGGTCCAATCGATCAGGTTGTCAAGATCCCACATTGTCTCCTCTTCTTTAATGACATGCTGGACTGCTTTTCCCCAGTTCTCTGGTGTCACTTCCTTAATGGCTTGATCAAACAGTAGCTTAACGTCTTTTATTTTGAATGTCGTGTTGTGTTTTGCTAGAAATCCTTTCACTTGCGCCCATATAATTTCTATAGGATGTAGTTCGCAATGAAATGGCGGTGTGCGCAGCACAGTTATACTATGTTTTTCAGCTATATCTTCCACGGCATATTTCATAAAACGATGTTTGTGTAAAGTTGCTACAGCTAATAGTTCCTTCTTTATCAAATTCAATACTTTTGGTGATTAACCAGTCGATAATTTCTTGTTTTCTTCAAGATGAAATTAGTCTTCTCTGTGCGTTGTGAATAATAGCTTGCGTTATCCAAAACTAATACTGAATCAGCTGAAAGATATTTTATCATTTCACCAAAATAGTCCTCAAAAACGTTCATATACAGAGTGTTTTTTAATTGAGGTCCGATACTTAAGGCTGTGAATCCTTGGGTGATTTTAAGAAGAAAAGTTAATATTAACATAATATGTCCTAAAGCTCTTTCATTTTTGAACTACAGGGTGTTAACATTTTTAAAAAAATATAACTTTTTATCATAATTATTATATCACTTTTAGATATTTTTATGAAATTTTGTACACACCTCCTAATCATTAAGGAGCTTTTTTTGACTTACCAGATTTTATTAAATTTTTACCAGTGACTTCCGTACGGGGTTTGAACTGAATATTTTTAAAGAAAAAAATGGTACGCCACTGATTTTTCTAAAAACTAAACTTATATTTAAAATCTTCATTTATTTTGGAGCAAATTTGGTCCATAATTTACTTTCGTATGATGCACCCTTTTTGCGTAAAAAAATAAAAACCAAAGAAACAATTTTTTTCTTCGGTTCATTGAGACTGCTTTCGATATTTTGTTGAAATTTGGTAGGCACTCATCATGAGTGAAAACACTTTTTATTTGCTTTATTTTCTAAAGGAGTCCATCAAACAGTAAGAACACCGCAACTTAAAGAAAGAAAAAAATCTTTTAATTTAAAGTATATAGTTAAGTTGGGGTCTGTAAATAATTTTTAAATTATAAAATGTTATATGTCGTCGATGTACGGATAAAAGAAAAATATATCTTAATGTTGAGTGGTAGTGAGTGAGTTCCCTTTCCCCTTATAACACCCTTCCCGGTCTGTGAATCACAGGAGATTCCAGACTGTTACTACTAACATAAAATTGAATAAGGTAAATGACCGAAGTTGGTTAGAGAATTTCAGGTCCCCCGTAGCGCATTTGGCAGTGCGCTTGACATGTAATCGAGAGGTTCTGGGTTCGATTCCCAGCGGAGGCATAAAACTTTTTCAATTTTAATCGTGTCTGTACGCCGGCAAAAACATTTTTCAATTTAAAAATCTTTTAAGTCAGAAATTGCTCCTTAATGATTAAGAGGTGTGTCCAAAGTTTCCTAAAAATATCTAAGAGTGATATAATAATTATGATAAAAAAGTTATATTTCTTAAAAAATGTTAACACCCTGTAGCTCAAAATAGGACATATGTTAAAACACCCTACATAATTTATTTAAAAAACTGCCAAACATAAAGTGATACCGTCGCTTTGTAGATACAACTTGTCGACGTATGGTCTATGATTAGCAAATAAAGAACTGACATGGCGATAACAATACCCATCTCATTTTAAATCATTTCTTTTTAGTGCTGAAGCTGAAGATCCATTGGCAAAATTTTCACCGGAAGAATTAAAAAATCTTTTAATTGGTAAGTTAAAGTAGTCTTAGGCTCAAAGTTAGGTTAAGTTATGTCAAACTGACAATCACGTTCTAAGTTAGATTCTGTGGCGGTTTTCATTTAAATCTCGTTACGGATACAATTACAAAATATGCCAACTCGACCTTGAATAATCGAACTCAATACCTGTGTTGGTGAAATTTTTAATTCGCTACGTGGATTCAGGTCGATTTATGTAAATAGGTACTACATGAAAATGTGGTAAATTATTAGGAATACGAGAATACCACATTTGGTGTCAGTCACAGAAGCTCTCTTAGCTGTCATTCTATGAGAAATTTTCTCAAAATGTTTGTCGTTATTAGTATTTTGACTAGTTTGAGGTTAGAATATGTTTTAAGCAATCCAACGATGTGTTTAATTAGATATATTCTTTTTTTCACCAGCGAGTTCACCGATTGAGCCGAATCGAGTTCTTAAATTGCCTATTGTATTACCGGTTAGACATAATTCATGTTATTTTACTCATGGTGGATTTCTGGTGATTTCTATCACCGTCAATGAGAGCGAGAGGGATCGTAAAATAATTCACCAACCGGTTGATGACGTCATTCCACCAGCTGTCAATCATAAATTTATCAAACTCAATTAATTTATTTATCATAAACAAAAAATTATAATCTACAAATCAATGTAACTGAAGTTAATGATAAATTGGGCTATACATCGATTATTAAAAAAACCGGTCTCACAAGGCACAGATAAACTGTGCCTGTGCAGTATAACCCAAAAAATTATAACTAAAAATTATATAATATAGATTACCTACTAAAATTCTATGTAAAGTCCAACAAAGATTTAGCAAGGCAACGACCGACCCAGGCGCAAGAGAGAGAGAGAGAGAGGGAGAGAAGAACAGAAAGAAAGAGATAGACAAAAACTTTTTTTGAGTAAAAAGGACGCTTTAAAATGCGAGGAGTTTCCAAGTCAAAACCGATAATAACTCAAAATTAGATGAACAAAAAGAAAATATAAGGCTAAACTTTCCTTCTTTGTATATTTAAAAGATATTGTTTAATGTGGTTATTAAATTTTTTAAATGAAAATTCCTTAACATTATCAGGTAAATTATTCCACATTTGAACCGCTATGAAACTAAATGACGTTTGAAAATTAGATGTACGATGCTGAGGTGGCCTGAAATAATTTACATTTCTTGTACGATAAGGATGTACATAAGAATGGAAGTTTGTTCTTAAATACTGAGGTTCTCCGGTTTTTAGTAGTCTATAAATAAAAGCATACATATGGTACTTTCTACGATTCCTCATATTTAAAATAGAGTTATTATTTAAATAAGGAGTTATATGATTTCTGAATGGAATGTTAAATGAATATCGCATACAAGAATTTTGAATCTTTTGAACAGAGTAAGAAAGCCCAGCCGTCAATGAGTCGCTGTATACTATATCTCCATAATCGAACAAAGACAATACGAGAGTGTTACATAAGTAATATTTAGTTTTAGCCGGTAAATTTTTTTTTAGGTGATAAAGTTTTTTTAGACGCATGTAGGCTATTTTAAGTTTATTTTTTATATGTGTTTCGAAAGTAAGGCCTTCGTCAAAATAAATACCCAAGTTTTTTGCCTCCTTAACTATAGGAACAGGAGTATCATTGATGATTACTTGAAAATTGTCATAAATAAATGGAAGAGTACTTTTCTTACTAGTAAAAAATAATATACATGATTTAGCAGCATTAAGTTTTAAGTTGGGGTCCCTAGCATAAGAATTAACAATTTCCAAGTCGGTATTAAAATGCTTTTGAGCAACAAGTAAATCCTTAAATAAGAAGGCTATATACACCTGTGAATCATCAGGATACTGCTGAAGCTTTGTAAATTTTAAAATATGAGACATATCAGCGACATATATAGAAAATAACAATGGCCCTAAAATGGACCCCTGGGGTACCCCAGTGGTCATAGGTATGTAATTTGACTTTTGCGGCTTACCATCTTTAGTAAGCAAAACACAGTGGGCCCTATCGTTTAGATATGATTCAAGAAATTTGACAGCATGCTCTGAAAGTCCAAAATAGTGAAGTTTAGCTAACAACATTTTGTGATTTAAAGTGTCAAACGCTTTACTAAAATCCAACAAACCTAGACAAGTAATTTGCTTATTTTCTATATTTGAGCGCACTTCATTCAGGATATGAACAAGGCTTGTAGTTGTACTAAAATTTTTACGAAAGCCTGATTGGCAATCAGGAATAATTTTAAACCGATTAACAAACGAGCACATTTGGTTATGAATATGTTTTTCTATAATTTTAGATACAACCGGTAGAATGCTGATAGGCCTTAAATCTTTTAGTTCCTTAGGATCAGTAATTTTACCTAATGGTTTTATTATGGCCTTTTTCCACACGGCGGGAAATTTTTTTTCCAGAATACAACTATTAATTATATTTAATAATGGTTTCATACAGAAAGGCAAACATAACTTTAAATCTTTTACTGATAAACAATCTTCGCCAATAGCATTTGTATTTACCGTTTGAAGAATTCTTTGCAATTCTAGTTCGCTCATTAATTCAAACCTTAGTTCTGAGGTCACATTTGCATGTCTATTTGATTTATAGAAGTTTATTTTTTGTTCTGAGGTGGTATCTATCACACTGTTGCTTGCAAAGTGGTCATTAAGAGCTGTTGCAAGGTTATCAGGTAAACTATCAGGTTATCAGTTCCACCACTGGTTGCATTCACCGGCGAGAAAGGAATATACCTCTGTGAGCCTAAATAAAACCCATAATCTTAAAATCTTTTAATCATTTGGCAACAGCCTATTATACGCTCGTAAAAATTTTCTACTATTTCAATATAGTTTCATTCATGGAACTCGTCAGGAATTAAGTGGTAGCATGAATTTTAGTTTTTGTCGGTTTTGTTTTGATAAAGGGGAATGCGGGGTCTATGTTTGCTTTTTCGTCGTTGTATAATATAATGGACATTGACTGACTTTACAGTCAGTTTTAGCTACTAAATAATCAGTGATTTTTAATTTAACTTCATTTATATTTGTCTTCTTTTAAGAATACATTTCGGCAGAAGGATTTGAAGCTGAGTTTACTACTAAAGCAACGACCTATTTGTCAGATGATTCCTCAGATTTTATCGAAATAGTAGAGCCGGAACCAAAAGAAGTACCAGAGCCGAGTGAAAGAAGTGCCGTTTTATTGATTTTTCATGGAGCACCAACTACAGGTAATGTCCTTCTTCCATGGTATAAAAAATGGAAGTAGAAAATAAACGGAGAAAAATGCGAATGCCTAAACATTACACGAAAAACCAATAACACACACATCAACACCTCATCATAAACAACACTCCAGTAGAACCCAAGAATAAAATATCTAGGGGTTGTACTGGACAAGAAACTATGTATGCTGCCCCTGTATGGTGCAGCATTTCAAACGAGCAATTTAATCGACTACAAATACTACAAAACATAATTCTCAGACAAATACTTAAAGCACGTAGATGGAGTCTACTAGTACAATTACACAGACGGATAAACACACCGTACATTATGGCATATGTACATGACATTTCGACCAAATTCTACGAAACACACATATAAAACGCACCCCTAACACAAAACATCACCTACACAAGACACACAGACAATCCACAACATAAACCGATTTACCACAGGCTTCCCATTTTCCGGCAAGAGGTAAAATTAATATTTTTCCAATTTCCATTTTGAAAACGCACGTCTCCGCCACTCCTAAACCCCTCCGACACCACGCAACAACATTTTTCAAGTTTATAGAAATTTTATCTCTCAATTTCTATAAACAAAATCAAAAGCTACTTTGTACCTGAATAAATTCATGCTGGTTTTTTCAAACGTTTTTCCAGCAAACATCAAGCAATGCAAATTTTTGTAAAAAAGCAGTCATACCACCATATATTTTAAAATCAAAAGCTAAAATAATTTTTTGATGGCAGTAAGCCATCTTAACATTACCAGTGGGCTAACAACAACCCCACCTAGGCGTAGGCCCTGGTGCGTGCACTGATCAGCCGTGGTCAACAGAACAATAAATAACTATATTGTTAATATGTTTATTAATATTATATAGTGTAATGTTAAGTGACAATTTATGAAATATGTGTAACGTAAGTAAATTAACTACAGGTAAAAATAAAAGTGTTGTTGCTAAATTGTTTGTCAATGCAAATTTATGTAATAAAAAGAACAGCCACCAAAATATATTCAGGATACACGCACTTTTTTCTGGAAATTAGTCCCCGATAATATTTTTTGTAATACAGTACAGGCTCCAAACACCTAAAATTACTAGAGGAAATGCATCTGTGTCCAGTTTGGTCATACAGTCTATGAAGGAATACTCACTAAATATCGCAGTGGAGGCTCGTGATAGTCGTTACAGGTGGGGCCAAAATGTCAAGTCAAGAATCTTTAATGGGAATACAGGGTGGTACAAATTCGATGCATTAACATTGCTATCTCGGTAACTATAAGAGATAGAGATTTGGTTAAATGGAGGCAAAGTTGCATAATGTAATGCTGAATTATTTGTTAAAAAAAAATTTCGATGACTTCCGGAGCATCCGAAAAAAAAGGAAAAAACGAATTTTATTTTTATTTTCTTCACGACAAAATATTGATTATTTTGAAAAACCAAGAGCGCTTGCTTAAGACAATTTTTTATGCTCTTCAAGAAAATAATTTTATTTTTTAAAAACGACGTTCGTCTTTTAGATACCTATATCAAGTCAATTTTTTTAAATACAGAAATGAATTTTTTTAAAAATTTTGGATACTTTTTTTATTTGTTAAAAAAAAGGTTATTCAATACAAACAATTTAGCTATATGTCGTGTCGAGTAGCGTGAATAACTCTATGTACTAAACTAGAATATATAATGAAAATAATAATAATAAATCAAAACAAAATATCAAAATTTATGTATCCTCAATACAATAATTATATAAACAGAAAAAAAAATTGACTATACGAAGAAATAAATAAAGTAAACTAAACCCACTAAAGGCTAAAACGAAATAATCGTAAACCTGGGAAGCGCGAGGTGATTTACCACATTGAAAATAATATGTACACTTATTACCAGACATAACGTAAAGCGACGCGTCGCTTTGCCTGATCCCTTCAGCAGAGTACAAGATAATCTATAACGTGCCTTCTACACTGATACTTGAAAATTAAATAGTTAATAAACCAAAGTAAAAATATATTTAGTCCAAGCCAAGTCGTAATCTACAACCGTGATTAACTTGAGGTATGTGGACGGGGACTGGATCGTGCAGCACGTGAAGATTATTAGGACCAACAAACCTATGGTCTATTTCTTTTCGATTGCGAACGATGACAGAAAAAAAATTGAACAAAAATGCACCTAATTGGTTAAATCATGGACCAATTTACACTATATAAATGCATAGCCAACTTATTAAAGGTCTTTTTTTTTAAATCACAGAAAAAGAATAAGAAATTTCTGTTCGATTGATTTCTAGCAAATATATGCTAATTATAAACCTTTTAGCAATTAAAAATAACTTTTAGCTCTAGTTATATTACGAAACAAACAATCTATTAACTTTCTGTACATAAAATCGGTTAATTTCACGTTTTTCTGCAACATAAAATAGTAAACCTATGCCTACTTTGTGTTGAAGCAAAAAGGATGCCCGATTTATCGACAAAATATAGAAGGCCATGCCAAACGCCAAACATTGTGACATAATCTAAAAATTCATCTTCTTAAAGGCCGCTTTACAGTTTGAAATTTTTTTTTCACGCAAGTTGTCTTGCAGCAATTAATATTGCGGCAATAAAAATTTCACTTCGTTTTACAGCGTGCAATGACTTGCCAAGATCGTAGGTGATGTACCACTTGCCAACCATTAAAATAAAAATACATTTGGTTAAAACTTACTTACTTTGTGCATTCATTTTAACAAAACATCATTACAGGACATGAAAGCAAACCAACAAAAACAAAACGTACCCGCTAAAGGTTAGAAAAAACATAAATAAATGTCAGGGATTTTTATATTTAGTTTGGTGTCTCATAAATCACCAGAAAATCCTCAGAATTGCGCTTGCAATAGCAATAAAAATACGGCCGAGTTATATTTCTTGCAAGCAACACAAATTGCGCCAGCTGATCATTAGCCTTGTTCTGCGCATACTCCCGGGCAATCTTTTCTTGCGTGAAAGAAAAATTGCAAACTGTAAAGCGGCCTTAACAAGTGGTGATTTAAAATTCTAACCGCTATAAACAGTAAACAACAAAATGTCAGTTATGACGTAAATCCCTAACCTTACTTTTTCAACTTGTCAAAAATGAAATTTCTTCCATTTTTTTATTGGAAAACGGGTTTCTGTCATCGTTCGCAATCGAAAAGAAATATACCATAGGCAGTTTTTTAATTTAGACGGAGTAGGCCTCGTCGGTACTGACTGCATTAATATAAATTATTTTGACGAGCTTCCTTGCGCCATTAGCAGATTGAGTAGAACTGCTTATTATGACGTTCTTTATATGTTGATATTCAAAGACCGCAGTAATTACCGGTCCATCTCTCCAAATCGCTTATAGTCTCTAGATGTTATTCACCTTTGCCGTTGTAGTTTCTTTGCTTGACATGTTTATTTTAAAATTTTAGATTACTTCAAAGCAGCAAACCAAGTTGGAATAGCCTTATCATTTCCGGTGTACAGCATTGATCGATTAATAATTGAGGCACTTGTTGAAGCCATTCATCCTTGTGGAGAAGAAATTGTTGAGAGAATTCATGAGCACTTTGAAGCAGTGGCTTCTTGGGATGTTGATGCAGTAAATAACTTTGCCAAAGAAGGTAACCATCATTTATTATATTCATAATTCTCAATTTTAACCAATGACATGGCCTTCCAAGTGTTTTAAATACAGTCGATAGTTTTGTATTAATTTAAATAAATCCTTTTTTCTCCTAAACTATAAGCCCATTAATTTTTTACAAGAATACCTTTTTTATTTAAAAAAAAGCCTATGAATTATACCGGGTGATTCACGTGGAGCTTGCATTAGAACTTGTGAGGAAACTACTGAAACTATTTTTTTGAAAATCTGTAGGTTTAAGTTTATCGATATAAGTACATTTTATGTAACACGTTGTAACTGACCGACCCCAGGTGTGTTAAATCTGTCACTCTAGCTGTAATCGTCAAATATTGTGGTACGACCCTGCCTACGTTGTGTTTATTTTTTAGGTTCTTTTAAAGTTTGGTACAACGGCAAAATTATTTCAGATTTTAAGATACCCTAGCTTTAATCTAACCGTGCGGTTTTCCCTACTCATTCCTCGGCATTCCAATGCCAGATAATGAAAATCAAAGAGGTTTCATAAAACACTTATTTATTACAAATCGATATTCCAGAAATATACATATTCAAACACTTTACAAAAGTATAAAATATCGATTAAATTAATTATTACATTGTATAAACTTAAATGAAGATAGTCTGTCTCCCATAATTTCGCCTGTTTGCACCAACACATGTCTGCGACACTAAGAAGTGATGCTACTTTACCTTTTGTTGCCAAGTATGTCTGCGACTCCAATGGCAACACTCTTCCCTCTTAAAACCCATTTCCTATTATTTGATTGGTCTGCAACCATACGCTGTTTTAGATTGATCCCCTGTTAATCTGCAATTTATTTGTATTACCTGTCACCCCATTCTCCTGTACGTATAATTAAACTTGTTTATCAATTTGCTTATATACTATGACCCTAAATTAACGTACACGTTTGGTATAATGGTACTACGTAGTATAGTGAAAAGTCGGGAGACAACTGTCTAGTGGTGGTGTCCCACTGCCGAACGATTCAACATATAACTTATGAAAGTGCAATAAAATTTAGGAGCTTGCTTACTTTCCGCATGTGTCACGTTTCTTCTCAAGTGAGCACATTACTAGAAAGTCAAAAGACAACTGTCCAGTGGTGGTGTCTCACTGTTGAACATTCATTCCTATGAAAAACCCGTCACACCATTTCAGTACACCTATTATAAATTAATGTTCTACAGGCAACATCATACCAAATAATTATAACCCTTCCGATAACTATATTTGTTATAATATTATAAAATAGATTATTACTTTATTATATATACCTTCCTCCCCCAAGTCTTTATCTAACATTGCAGATTATTAATTTTACAAGTAGCATTATTACTGCATAATATTGTCTACCTTTGTTCTGAAGTACCCCGTAATAAATCCCATGGAAGACAAACTAACATCTGTTACAGTTAAAGGTCCCTCGACCCATTTTTATGACCCTATCTTAGAAAGCAAAAGTGTATTGATTTTTTGTTACATGGTACCGTTATACTGTTTTCACTCTTTAATTAAACCTTTAATAATCAAGTTTGTCCTACGACAACTTTATTGACCTGCGGTCAGTTGCCCTTTATAACCCTTGCACATTTACTGATTTCAATTTAGTAGAAAAATTTGAAGTACGGAAGTTAAAATATGAAAAGAATATTTAGTTTTACTGAAATTACATTATTGAACCGCAAATACTGGGTTACTCTTTTAATTTGTAAATGAATAAAAGCGACTTTTGTCCTGCAAACGTTTTAGTCGGAATTTAGTAGACATTTATTGACCAGCGGTCCTTCCCTCAATTTATTTAGCCCTTGAAACATTGATGACTTGATTTATTTATAGTAATATTTGCAACAATGAAATTAATTAAGAGAATATTTAGTTTTTTTTACAGGTTCGGCATTTAAAGAATTAATAATTTAAAATAATAGCTGTATTGTCTATTAACCATATTAGTTGGATTTTTCACTGCGCCTTCTTCGGCACACCGGCTTTAGCCTCCGGAACCGTAGGGCTAACTCGGCATCGATCCCGTCTGGTCAAGTTGCAGTTTACCCAATTAATTATTGTCAATACATCAATATAGCGTTTGGATTTAATTCCGTTATCAAAGATTTCTAGCGCACCGTCTCGACTTCCGGGGCCGTAGGGTCGATCGGCGCAGAGAGTCATCTCGAAAGTAGAAGTAGAAAAAAATCCAATAATTTGAATGATACTTGAAATATCTTACCGAACACAAAAAAAAACGTTAAGAGTTTAAATTAAAGAATATTGAAATATTTATGACATTTGACCGTAAAAAGAAAAACAATTTATTTTACCTGTTTTTATTTGCAGTGCGCTTTCTACCACTTTATCACTTCTTCTTGTTTTCATTTTATTGAGATAAAGTTATTTAAAAAAAAAATGAAATATCTGACTGGCAGCGTAACCGCTTAAGAGCGTAGCGTCTCTTGTTTTTATACTCACGATCCCTCCGCCCTCCGAGTCGACGTGTGGTAGAGTCGCTTGGGTCATATGTTTTTGGTAAAACTAAATAATTTGACCTGACTTATCCGTTTCCCTAAATATATGGTAAACTTTTACACTTTTGGTGGCTTTTAAGCTCTTTTAAAATGAGGATTTTTCTGTACATATTATTGGATCTAAAAATATTAGCTTGTTGGTTTTTGTCCTAAAGAAATATGTGGAAATTTTTTAGAAAAAAAATAGCCCCGGGTCTGGGGCGTTTCAACGTTTTTTACCTAAGTCTACTAATTTATGAGATATCTGTATATTTTGTAATTATTTTCTAAATCCATAGCGGTGAAATTATCCGTTTATATTTTTTACCTTAGTTCCTGGACTAAAATTGTTTTGTTATTGCATGGTTAAAGAATCAACAAATCTCAAAAAATAATTAAACTTGGCATAAAGGCCACAATTAAGGGCTCATTTTAAAAAACTTTAAACATTAAAAACTTTCTTATTTTAAATGGAACACCCTGTATATTTTTATTTTATATAATGATAAATTGCCTACTTCTTAAAATTGTTATGACCTTTTCTGTACCTATATTAACGCGTTTTCTTAGAATATCAAGTTTTTTTTAAATACAATTTTTTTAAGCTTGCCATGAAATCAAATGTACAGTTGTGTTCATAAAAAAGTAGGACAAGTTTTGAGTTATGTAAACCTGCCTATAGTGCGCCACATTTTAAAAAAAAGTAGTACAAAAAGTATGTTGATTTTTAAGGTGGAATCTAGTTCCTCCAAGACTGTTTTCAACCTCAGTCAACTAAATTAGGTACATTATAAAATATAGTTTATTAAAAAAAAAAAAAATATATTAACAAGTTAATATTTAGTCATGGCTCCATTTCGCCCTAAAATTTCATTTAGTCTATTAGGAATGGAGGAATAAAGGTTTCTTATCAAATCTTGGCTATCACTGAGTTCATCCCATGTTTCTTGTAAAAAACTTATTAGCTCGTTTTTGTTGGCTGGTCTGAAGTTTACCTCGTAAATTTTTTTGGTCAATATACCCCACACATTCTCCATTATATTTATGTCGGGACTTTTTGAAGGCCACAATAGAGTTTCTATATTGTTCTGTTGAAACCATTCTTTCACCATTCCTGTGTTGTGAACTGGGCAGTTGTCTTGTTGAAGTATGAAATTATGAGTAGGAAAATGTTCTAAAACACTAGGCAGCATAACATTTTCCAAAATGTTTCTGTAACTGAGCGCTGTAAACCTTTCTTCAATTACCCAGCAAACTCCCAGACCTTGATAGCTGAGCCAAGCCCACACATTAACTGAAAATCTTCCAGATCTCTCCGAGTTATTGGTGTATTTTTCATCAAATCTAGTTCCGCGAGGTCTATATACTCTAATGTGGCCATTGAATGACGATTGGAAAACTTTCTCATCAGTAAAGATTACCCTGTTCCAATCTTCCCGCAAGATATTATTAAGTGCGAAGATAATTCTAGCTTGTTTATGTTCTTGCCTTAAAATAGTTTTTTTTACAGCAACATAATTTTTTAAGGGTGATTTCTTTATTCTTCGACATGCTGTGGATCTTGAGGCTGGAAAATCTGTTTCTGCCATAGCTTTTACCGCTACCGTAAATGGATTTTCTTCTAAAAAATGCACGAGAGCGTTATCTTCTTTTTGGGTCGTAGCCCTTGGCCTTCCCGTCGGCTTTTTATTATCTAATGTTCCATGTATCTCCCATCGATGTTTTATTTTCTGAACTGTGTTTTTATTTACATGCATTACTTGTGCGACGTCTCTCACAGGCATACCATCTTGCACATAGGCAATAACTTGTGCCTTTTGAACTGTGTTCAGCTGTGGCATTTTATTTGTCTCAAAATCACGTTAAATAAGTTGACACAAAATAACGGATGTCTCCCTGACACTGACTGCCAGTCATTGTCAGGGAGACATCTGATGACGATTTCGAAGACCAGTTTACATTATACTAAAACATGTGTATTATAGATTTATGCACACAACTGTACATAGATACTCCATAGTAAAATAGTAACACAGGTCAATTTAATTTATAAGAAATACATAGATTTAGTCTCGCGACAAGCTTATATATAAAAAAATTGTATAATGTAACAAAAGGGTAGGTTCGATTTACTCCAAAGTCTATTCTTCTTTTTAGCGCACTCAAATAAAAGTTTTTTTTAAATTTTTTTTTAATATTAGTTTTTGCTTAATATCTTGTGACTAATTTACAAAACTAACTAGTAGTAGGGATAAAGACAATGTGTACTCAATTTAATTAATGTTTCCTTTATAGATAATGCATACGACAAACTATTAGATGAAATAACTGGTATTTTAACAATAAAACCTAAGAAAGGCGGCAAGAAACCTCCTACCAAAGAACCAAATAGTAAGGCATCATCAGAGAAGAGTCAAAACAAAAACAAGGAAAAAACAGCTACTGCAGTAACGGATTGCTTTCTAAACATTAATCCTGATCAGCTTGTTGATTTGCTGCGGTCCAAGCTAAAGCAATTTCCGTATCTACTTATAGAAAGCTTGGAAAGTACCTTTATTCCCAAAGAAAATTTGTGTCTCTACACGATACTTAGAGCAGCAGGAGCCGTTCAACATATTCATTTAGTAATCTTATCTCATACGGTCAGTGTTATGTTAATTTTATTTAATAGTTTTCCTAATAATAGTACATTGTATACCTAGTAGGAAAAGCTGAACATTCCCGGACGACCGTAAATATTGTATGTTGATGCGCAAGCCGAGACTGACAATACAGAGTCCGGGAATGTGACTTTTTCTACGAGGTATACAGACTATTTTTCCGTAAATCAAAAATTATTAAAAGGACATAACTTATTACAATCAACTGGTTAAAATTTTGAAATAAATATTATTACTTTTGTTCACAAATAAAGGATGCCATTAAATATTTATGTTGTAACTATGGCAACACAGTAATATTGAATTGTCAAGCTTAACACGTTTTAGTTTACAAGTAGCCGTACAGAAATAATATTTTCCTACGACCACCTATGAAAAAAAGCTCGGTTAACCTGGCTCGAAAGCGCCGAATATCACACGCGTGTTGAAAGAAAATTTTTCAACTCTAGAGTGGTAATACAAGGCACACTATTTAATTTAAACATATGATGTCAATTTGACAGACCACCCCTGTTTATTAAAAATAACAAATTTTAGAAATCAGTAATTGTTAAGTGTTTTAACTTATTTTTCATGTATTTGTCGAGTGATTTAGAATTAGTGTAAAAATACGCCATTTGAAATTATAAAAAATGTTAATAAAAAAAAAAACAAGTCGCGCTGAAGAAAATGTCATACATTTAAACAACAAATGTTAACTGGTAGCCATGAGCGCCATAGCGTAGACACTAAAGCTCTTGTCTACAGAACGGGAGGTCACAGGTTCAAATCCCATCAGGAGTATTTGACTTTTTTTTATAAAAACATTAAATAATTTATAGAATTATTTTGAATTAAAATCTTCCTTGTTGGGTGGATTTTTTAAATTTTAGTTTAATGTATATTTCCTTGAAATTTAAAATTTTTCATTCTGGTTAATCTAGAAGTCAATCCAGGATTAGGTCTTCCTATGATATATAAAATATGAAAAAATGAAAATGTTAAACTACAAATAAAGGAAAAGCCTATTGACCAACTATATGAAACCAGATATTAAGTGGAACATAATCCTAGGTATGCTAATTTCAACTCTAGAGTTGAAATATTTTTTTTCAACTCTAGAGTTGAAATATTTTTTTTTACAAATCAAAGGCTTTTTTAATAATTCTTTGTGGTCGTAGGAAAAATAGTGTACATTACTCGTGTGAAAGTGATTATTCTAAAACTCGGAGAATTTCCGCACTCGGCTGACGCCTCGTGCTAAATATCTCCTCGTTTGAAAAGTATCACTTTCATCACTTGTTTACAGTACAATAATAAATATTTCCTAACAGTTATTTTCCTTTGCCTAGCAACGACTAAGTGTAAGAAAATATTTACTTTTTCTTTCAGAAATGTTATAAAAAAGTCAATATTTCCGCTCAATTTTTGAAGAAAAATATTTTTTAACAGACATAATGTATAAACAAATAAATCTCGGATAAGTTTTTCAGGGTCTCTGTGTGGTGAGTGGATAACCCGATCTTAACTTATTTGAATCGGATTGCGGTTGGTTTTTCATTGGAATTCAACAGGTTATGCTGCGGACACCAGCATTGATTAGACTTGTCAACCTGTGATTTGTGTGTGTGTTGAAACGGTAGGTTTTTTAAAAATCTTTAACAAATACATTTTACATTGGATTTAACTAATATTTTCAAATAAAATGGACATTATTTTCAAAACGGATCTTTTAATAGAAAACGAATTATTTTACTTACAATAACACATATTAAATAGTATTAAAATCATCAAGAATTGCTAAAATGAAAAGAATGAAGAGGGTGTTGTAGGGTAAAAATAAGGCTCTACCTTATTTTACCTATTTTTGTTATATTTATAATGTTATTGAAATAAGCATTCCTGAACCTTGGTATCAATAACAAGGATATTGTCGAGGGTATAACCCTCTACCAAAGGTGATGGTATATTATTTTATATTTACTATAAATAATAACATTTATTTAATCATAGGTTAAGCTTAGAGTTAAGGTTGAAAGTTAAGGTTAAGTTTAGTATATATAACCCAAGACTGATTTTGTAAATAAGAATAGAAAGAATAGATTGAATATACGTTTTATACGAATCTCAACGCCTCTGACTCGTCGAACCTACCAGTCACCTTACATGGCGATCCTGCCAGTGGACTAAGGTCCTATGGCATTCCTGCCAGTGGACTAAGGTCCCATGGCATTTCTGCCAGTGGACTAAGGTCCCATGGCATTTCTACAAGTGAACTGAGGTCCCAAGAAGAAAAAAAAAATCAGAGTGTATTGTGTATAAGTGAATCATGGAGAGAAAAGGCCATCTGCACCCAGTCCAGAAACAGTGGTCCAGCCTACCTAGTCAGCCGATGGTGAAAAATGTGAAAAATGCTATACCACGGCGCCAGGCGAAGATGTAGTTAGCAGCCACCAGCAGTCCAGCCCAGCAGCACGTACGTGTGAGGCCTTAATAGAAGGTGAGGCAAAAGCCGCTCGTACGCAACGGGGGACTAGCTCATGGGTCTTCAGGAGTCCCGCTATTTGTGGAGGCAACCACAGTACTACACAATCACTAGGAAGGACACACCAGTGAGGCACAGCTCGGTGAAAATTAGTAAGAAATTTAGATAAGTTCATTTAATTGTTTAAAAATTGTATTTAGTAGGGACATATTTCAACTATATTTTATTTTTCGAGAATTTAAATTTTGAAAGGTGTTAAGCAACCATGAGTAGGAAATTTGATTTAAATTCGTGCCAAATTTTAAGTATCAAAGAAATTTACCCGCAGGGAACTCGCGAAATATTGATAATAATAATAGATTTTAGCAATATAGGAGTTCGTCAAATAGTGGAAAAATTTCTTTTAGAGGAAGTAATAATAAAAATAATAGCACACATCTCATGTAAAGCAAGAATGAGAATACTTGCGAGGGTAACATCATACAATCAACATTAGCCGATACATTTTTAGGACATAAAGGAAACTTAAAATCTGTAATTTTAAATTTAAATGGTCAAATTTTTATTTTACTAAACTTAACCTTAACTTTAAGCTTAACCTATGATTAAATAAATGTTATTATTTATAGTTAATATAAAATAATATACCATCACCTTTGGTAGAGGGTTATACCCTCGACAATATCCTTGTTATTGATACCAAGGTTCAGGAATGCTTATTTCAATAACATTATAAATATAACAAAAATAGGTAAAATAAGGTAGAGCCTTATTTTTACCCTACAGTGTTTAAAAATGCACAATTGTTTATAGAAAAAAACCTTATAATTTTGTTTTAAGAAAACTGTACAATCGTTTGGAATATTGTTAATTCTTAATTAAATGTTTAAATAAACCGCCATTTGCTGTTAAACAATATCCTAAATGATTGTAAAATTCTTCATGAACATTAGCGAGTTGGGCTGGGTAATTCTTTCAGATTACATTATAATTGAATGTTTTAACTGCTTTAAATTTTCAAATCTAACATTTTTATAAAGACATTTTTTTAAATGTCTCCAGAGGAAGAAGTCGTTTGGTGTGAGAGGTCAGGAGACCTAGCTTGCAAATTAATTGTTGATATTGAACTGACAACGTGCCCATTAAAAGCATTATTTAGATATTCGCGTACCACAAGCGAATTATTGGCCAGGCAACCATCCATTTGGAACCAAATCTGATTTTCATCAGCGACTTCCTCCAGTGCGGGTTCAATCAATTTATTTTTGATGTAAATCCTGCCAAAACATTCACTTTCTAAGGGTATTGGGTTCGGGTACATGCAAGATGATGTTCATTTTGTAGGCTCCAGTACCGATAATTTGGTATATTCGGCTCGTTATTTGATGTAAACGTGCGTTCATCTGAAAAGCAAATATTTTGTAAAAAATATCTTGTTGTTAGCTTGTTGATGCTCCATCCTTTCAAAACAAAAAAGTGATCTTCACTCTTCATCTTCTAGCAATTCTTGATGCTTTTGGTACTTATATAAATGATATTTATGCTTTTTCAAAGTTCACAGTACTGTGATGTGATGTTTTCTACCCCTTCTAGTTCTAGTGCTGATATTTGTATTTTCTACGACGTGAAGTAAAATATAAAAATCTCTAAAACTAATAGTTTCAAATTACATTTTTGACAATGACAAATCACAGGTTGACAAGTTCAATCAATGCTGGTGTCCGCAGCATCACCTGTTGAATTCCAATAAAAAATCAACCGCAAGCCTATTCAAATAAGTTAAGATCGGGTTGTCCAAAATTGTTCAACCTCCGAATGTGCACTCACCACACTGAGACCCTAAAAAAGTCTCCCTACAACTCCGCTCTAAAGTCAATAGGGGAGCAAATTCATGTTAAGGTTGTATGTACAAATATAGTTTAAGCTTGGCGTAACGCTGAACTAAGCTGTTATTCAGAAAAAGAACCAATCATTTTAAGTCTAATTTCAGACAAAATTTAAAAAATATACGATTAGTCCGGTCAAATTAGACCAAAAAATGATAGTGAAGGTACATAAATTTACAACAAGCTGAAAATCGGTAAAAATGTTCAAAATATAAATAAAATTTAAAAGTTCCCCAACATTCCCGTGTATGGAAAAAATTTGACTCCAGGTCAAAGGTCAAAAAAATACTTTTTCGCAATTTTTAGCAAAACGATAAGTTTTATCATAAAAATACTTTAGACAAAAATTGTAGATCATAAAATTATCTATAAAAAATGTATTAACACTTTTTTTCCTACGAGCCATCGTTTCTGAGATATAACGATTCAAAAAGTTGTAAAAGTTGTAATCGTCGAATCGAAAAAAAGTTATTCATTATAAAAGGTTTTGCTTTTAAAATTATTAAGATTGGCTTAAGAATTTTTTTTTGTATATTACAACTCTAGAGATGTATATACGTGGCGTACTCATGCATATTATGACTATTACAACTTTTTCAACTTTTTGAATCGTTACCTATATCTCAGAAACGGTGGCTCGTAGGAAAAAAGTATTTAGACATTTTTTATAGATAATTTTATGATCTACAATTTTTGTCTAAAGTATTTTTATGATAAAACTTACCGTTTTACTAAATATTGCGAAAAACTCATTTTTTTGACCTTTGACCTCGAGTCAAATTTTTTCCATACACGGGAATTTTGGGGAACTTTCAAATTTTATTTTTAATTGTATTTTGAACATTTTCACTGATTTTCAGCTTGTTTTAAATTTATGTATCTTCAAATGTGTAATTTGACCGGATCAGATTTAATAAACGACTTGACTAGATTCAACAATGACGTAGTGGCGATCGGTGGCATGAGGCAGGTGAGGCCCGGCCTCACTACAATTTAAGATTAATATCGTAAGATTTGTTTTGCTGTTCTTCGTTACAACACTGCAAATGTTATCTTAAATTTATTATATTTAACTTAATAATTTATTAAAATTAAAAATGTCAATATATTCACTTTTAGTATTATTTGCGACAATATATCCAACTTAACAGGAACCGCAAACGATATCTCCAGTACGCCTAGTGCATTAAAAGTTCTTCACCGAGAGGACGATCTGTGCAGTCGAGACCCGGGCGGACGCTAGACTCGTCGTCGAAGTCGAAAACTTGTCTGCATATGTGTAAATGTCGCGTCTTTGTTTAATCATCTGTTTGTTTTACGCACTTCCACGTGTGAATTCAAAGTGGGGAGAGACCTGGACAGTGCAGCCTCTCGGTCTCGAGTCTCTTCCGGCATTTTATTTCTTAAAGGAGCCGCGTTATGATGTTGTTTTATTGCTTGATAATAAATAATATATAAATAATCGAATTACAGATCGGTTTACCGATATTAGCAAGTTGCTATTTTTAAACTTATTTAACCAAACGCTCTTTGCGACTATGACATATCATTTTCCAAATCAGTTAATAATTTAATACAAAATTATAAAAATATTTTTCAAAAAGATTAATAACCGAGCTTTCAATTTTTTTTTCTTCTGATAAACAGGTCCGGTCTTATCATTGCCAGAGATCATAAAGACAATATACCAAAATGTTCTAAACGGGATTTTACCAGACATATACCAATTTTTATGTTTAGTAGCAACAATACCTGCGGTTTCAGTTGAACGAAATTTTCCAGCTTTGACATGAATAAAAACTTATTTGAGAAATTCTATTGAACAAAAAAAGGTTAAACGGGTTGGCTGTAATGTTTATAGGAAAGGGGTTATTAAATAAAATCGCCACTGCAATGACGTCAGAAGCTGTGACGTGCACCCAGCCAGTAATTGGAAGGAATATTACATAAGTTTATTTTCATCCATTCTTTTTCTTCTAATAAAGTTATTTCAGTTTTTCAAGGTTTAATAAGTTTATTATAAAAATAGGTAGAAGATTATATAGCAGCTGAGACAGCAAAATTAAAAGCAGTCCATCCCGATAGTGGTCAGTTTGAAAAAAATCTTCAAAAAACACAAAAAAATGTGCCGGAGGTCAGCCCACCACCCAAAGGCAAATCTGACAAGAAATCCAGAGAAAGCCCACAGCCCAGGAAAAGTATACGGACAATTGAGTTGTCTAGAAGTAAGTTTTTGTTGTTACCGAACACAAAACTTTTACTATATTTACACTGATTTGTTAACGGATGGTGGGTACTTTTGTTTTGGTGAAGCGCAAAATGTCGTTCTCTATACTAGGTGTGTAGCGTGCCGTTGTGTTGCTTTTTATTTAGTTCACATTTCTAATGTTGTCCTTTGCATCGGTTGGGTTGAGTCCTACTAGATGGCCAAAGCCTTTGTTTACTACTTAGTTATTTTTACATAAATATTTAAAACTCGATTTCGTCTGTGGGAGTTGCTTTAAGTTGATAAAAAGACAAGAGTTTTGAGAGCAGACGTTGAGGCGCCCCGAAAGAAGCCGAGTGAACGGACGATCGATCGACATAATTTATTGGCGCGAAATTCATATGTTGTCACAGGCACGAACAACGAATTCCGTATTGTGCGTCTGAACTCTGAATAGTGCGAAGTGCGACAATAACAATATAGGATTGTAGACTGTAGGGTACATTATATATTTTATATAGGAGTATATATTGAGGGGGGGGGGGGCAACTTACACATTTTTTAAATGGGACATATCTTTGTTTTTTATAAACTTTCTTAGGATGAAACCTTTGTTGTTTTCTAAATTACGTTAACGCCTAACTTTTGACGAATTGTATTTTCAAAATTTTTACTTTTGTACGAAACAAGAGTTTACCGACAGCGTACTTCAATTAAAGATTTGGTGTTGCCATTTTTGTAATGTATTCGCGTGTTAGTTAACTTTCTTTAAGGACTGATAGGTGTATTGGTTAGAATTATTTTGTGGTTAGGATGGTTAGGGTAATGTTTATCAGTCTATCATTTTTTTATGAAAGTTTATTCTACAGGGTCTTGCACCTCACCTCCCGTCTTCCATTCCGTAGTATATAGTTAATTATTCATGTATATATTTTGTTAGCTATAGTACACGAATTATTACGAATCGGATGTTTTATTTCTAACGTATAACATCTCTTTTACAGTGTAAAGTTTTATTTTTATTTTTTTCTGAATAATTTTTAAAATTTTTTTGATATTTGAAGTAAAATCGTCAGAAGTAAAATTCGTTGTTGTGTAACGTGAAAATGTAGAGAAAATTGATTAAATTTTTTCTCTTTCCTGTTTGCTTGACTTTCTGCATTTTCAACATCATTTCATTTCAAAAACAATAAATGTGCAAATATCCAGATTTTTTTAAAACATTTCTTAAATTTTTTCAGGTTTTAATGTTTTTAATTTTTAGGAGTTTTACAATCCATGGGCAAGAATGTGAAACAAATGCTTGAGAAGTTTGAATCGCTACAGCGTGAAATTGTGCATATAACTCAATATTGGGACAGAAAAAATGGAATCCTTAAGAAGGTATTATATAGGCTGCTACAAATTATTGTGCGTACAAGGGGATCTCGAAAACGGTAAAAGATACGCAGATGGTTAAATTGAGGCAAAGTTGCGTATTTTGGGACTTAATAATTTGGTAAAAGAAAATTGTAAATATTCCGAATGCTTTCGGAGATATCCGAAAAAAATCGAAATTTCTATTTTTGGTTTTTAATTTTTTGCGCCTTCATTTTTGACTTGGGGAAAAACACTTTTTCATATTCGTCTTTTATCTTCTACAAGATGGCGTTATTAATTTTCAAATTTAACACTTCGTTCTTTAAATACAACCTCAAGTCCATTTTTTTAAATACGGACCTGGAATTTTAAATACAGTTTTAGGGACTTTTAAGCTTTACAAATTTAATACAATTTAAAGTTTTTGAAATTTTAACGTTTTGTCATTTAATAACGCATTTTTTTCAAGTTATCTCTTTATGTCATTACGGTCCTAAACATTTAGAGCCAACCAAAAAATATAATTTTTGATTTGAAAAATCCGTCCATTTTTACTAAAAAGGCCTGAAATTTGATATTTTGTAAGAGAAAAGACCAATAGTCTCGGCCTCAAATATTTTTCTGTCTGTTTATTGTTGTTACATGTTTCGCCAGAAACTGGCATTATCAGACCGTATAAACAGTAAAAAAAACTTGAAATTGTTTTTGAAACAAACTTAAGCGCATTACAGTTTAATAACTAGACTAACACTCCAGTTACCTTTTCTTTACTCGGGAGCATTAATTTTTTTCTGTAAAACAGAATTTCGGTCTAGGTCTAAGGCAAAAACCATAGGAATTAAGATGTTATATGAATAAAATAAATAATATACTAATAAAAAATAGAATTACTTCTCATGCCTTAGAAACCTATGTACTTCCTAGAGTATTGTTATGGTAACTCTTATTGAAATAAAATGGCCTAAACGCTATGTAATGTGTAATGTAATTTTAATATTTCAGTTATTTTAAAAATAATTTCCAGGGCCGTAATAGTAAAGAACGAATAATTTGAAATACTGATGATGTGATATTTGATGACAAAATGTTAAAATTTCAAAATTTTTTAAATTCTATTAAATTTCCAAAGCGTAGAAGTCCCTAAAAATGTTTTCAAAATTCCAGGTCCGTATTTAAAAAAATTGACTTGCGGTTGGTATCTAAAGAACGAAACATCGAATTTGAAAATTAATAACGCCATCTTGTAGAACATAAAGAACGGCTATGAGAACGTGTGTTTTGTTTTTTCCCAAGTCAAAAATGAAGCCGCAAAAAATTAAAAACCAAAAATTTCGTTTTTTTTTTCGGATATCTCCGAAGGTATTCGGAATATGTAGAATTTTCTTTCATCAAATTATTAAGCCCCAAAATACGCAACTTTTCCTCAATTTAATCATCTTCGTATCTCTTATCGTTTTTTGAGATCCCCTTGTACGCATATGAATTTGTAGCACCCTGTATATATATCTTAAGACGAAAAGTTCGTGTGTATGAACACATAATTTAAATTTCAGAAAAAAGTTTTTCCTTGAGCCGGACTCGTACGGAGTGCTATATGTATATAGTATAGTCTTGATATCTTTTAAATTACAAATAAGGTATAGCTTTGGTCACATTATTAGACAGCTTAGACAATTCTGCATAATTTTGGTTTAAGACCCATTAATAAGAATTGGAAGTGTAATAATTTAAATTGGCTGCAAACTTCGAGACCAGGATAAAAATTGGGCTCCCAATATCTGCTGCTACAAATGTGCGTCCAACATTCGCGTCTGCCTAAGTGGAAAAAGCGTAAGATGCCCTTCGCTGTTCCTATGATCTGGCCAGAACCGAAAAACCACGTCACTGACTGTTATTTTTGTTTGGGCATCTCCTATCAAAAAAGTTATCTGTATTTTCTATGTTCATTGTATGTGCCTAGAAATTAAAATTTTGTAATAAATAATTTAGATATTTTTTTTTGCAAGCCAACTAAAATCTTTAATAGGCATTTTTTAGTCACTTGGGGGTAGTTGAATAAAAAAAAATAGGTTTTGTTCAGGAAACAAAAAAAAAATTTGACATTTATTGGCCAGTGTTATTGCAAAACTACGACGTATATTCAGAAACACTGAAAGTCCTTTTTTACAAATGAACCAGTGTTCTTGTAAAACTCAGCAATAAAGAAAAATTATTTTCGGAAAGAAGTCGCCACCATGTATTGTGAAATTAACATTCATACAAAAGAGATAATGCGTTTTTAATTAATTTGCCTTTAATCAGATCTCTAATGCACGATTATTTAGTCTGACAGTCTTGATAAAGAAGTGACAGTAATACTGATCGTGTGAAGGTTAATTTCATGGATTGATGGCCGGACTGATGTATATCAGTCTAAATGATCTTGTATAGTCTCCGTTAGAAGCAAGACTGATTCGTGAATGACAAAGGATTGTGTAGTGTCTCTATTAGAGAAAGTGGGCGGTTTCCAATTTAAGAAAAATTGTTTAATTTTAATTTCTTATTTTTAGCCTTATACCGATAAATCAACGCCAAATAAAAGGGATACGGTAACTAAGGACTCGACACGGACAATCAAAAGTTCAGGCAAAAGACAGTCCCTAGGACTAGTTGCAGAGGATGGAATTGTTTGTTCAACCGAAGCTGGTAAGTTACAATATTGCTTTATAAACAATGTTTGAAGGAAACAAGTGTCTGCTTAAACAAGGAAAACATTCCACATCCGACTTAAAAACTTCAGGGTGTTATTTTTAATTAGGTACGTGTAAATACAGTGTGTCCACAGCTTGACTATCGAAGAGGACAAACTTTTTTATTTGGGGGTTTATGAAAAAAAGTTATTTTTCATAAAAACTCCTGCTTGTTCTCAAACAACCAAAAAGCATATTATTTTTTTAAATTTATATACCGGGTGTTCAGAATTTAGGAAAATATAAAGCAGGCTTCCTTAGAGCCACTTAAACTGCTACTACTTGGATAGAAAGTTTGAACATGAGATAATAAATGTAATAACATATAAAAAAATGCATAAACACCAAAGAGGATCAGAGCTTAAAACAGTTTTAATTAACTATTCTGTTAATTTAATATACAACTTCAAATTATGTACTTTTTAGGTGTGCATTTGTGGCTTATATTGAACGCCAGTAATGAACGATATGTAGATTATTGTGAAATGATACGAAATTGTATGGTAACAGACTCTGAACTTCAAAATGTTTTGGACGAAATACAGAAAAGTATGGAGCCAGTTTATCAAGAATCTGATACGTTATTTACCGTCATGGGAAAACCCAGCACAAGACAAAATATTGCGACTTCTGCTTTTATCATAAGAAATTTTAAGAGTAAAGATAGTAGTGAAACTATAAGGGTGAGTATTGATTTTTTTTATGTAAATTACATTTTCTAACTACAACTTAATAATAAGTTTGTAACCATAAACAAAAATCGGTAAATATATTTTCCCTTCATTTTCCTTGCTATATATAGGGTATTATGGAATTGACACATTATATTTAAGTGGATGACTCCTTGCATGGGGGGTCCTCAAAAGTTGGGTAAGTACCCCTAAAACCAGACCGACGCAAATGGGGAAAATTTACTTGTACTGGTAAACTTACTTTACGCCCAAGCCGGATTTGAACGAGAGCAAAAGACACCGAAACCTTATCGCGGCCTTGTGAGAATCCAGTCTCGTCGTGTAGTTCGTTTTGTTTGACGGTTTCGTTATTTAACTTTGCAGTATTTAAATGGGAATTTTGTGGTTAAATAAATAATTTTTAATGCTGCTGTAACTCCCTGCCCTTTTTCTATCTATATTTCCGTTCTTATTTTTTTTTCTGCAAGGGCAGGGGCGTTACACACTTTGAAGGGGAACTGGGTCGTTCGTCTTAAATGATCTTGTAATGAAAATAAACTCTCTTAATTAATAAAAAAAAAATTATGGCCCATAAATTAACAAAGTGGCAAGCTACTAATAACAACAATATTCTTGCAAAAAAAATTAATAGAGACTAGAACCTAAACTATGACTCACACCGTGACGCAATAAAACATTAATAAATAATTAAATCCATTTCTACATATATTTTAAATACCTCGCCATCAGGTTATTCGCGTGACATGCGCAGTGTGTCTACAATAGTGTTGAAAAATCGACGCGAGTAACTTACTCATGAGACCAAGTATTTGTAACATGACGTTTTAAAAACGCATGCGGTTTTATTTATTTTCCAGTCTCGAAGTAAATCCAGTAATGAGAGTAAATCAAGACGTAGACGAAGTTCCAAGGGGTCTAGAAGAAGTGCGGATTCAAAGGTTTCAATTGGTTCCAGATCTAAGACCGGTTGGGGTAAGTTCAACACCTTTAGTGTCGTGCTATTTGAGAATAATGTACGATTAAATTGGCTATGAATAAAGATTAAATACAAAATTTGAAAATAAACGTCATAAAATCAGAATAATGAAATACTGAAATTTATTAAAAATTTAGCCGTTAACATTTTTTAAAGTAGGTTTAAGCTTTTAAGTTAACATTTTTTGTATTTCGTAAACATGACACGGAGAGACTGTGTACCGATGATGATATTAAGATTGGCAGAAAACACCCAGTTCTCATCATTCGCCTTTCTTGGTTTATGGCCTTCATAAGTTCTCTTCTTCTCCCTCAGTAATATTTAATTATAAATATTAATGGACAAGCTTATTATCATTCTTAAACTTTTTCAGAAGAGGTTTACGATTCATAAACCAATTTTATTTGTTGTGAAAACGTTTTGAAAGTTGAATTAGAGGTTAAACAAGTGAGTGATCGGTTCAAATTCAATATCAATCTTTATGGCACTCACATATAAGCGACTTGGAATCGACACCCATAGTGTTGTCGATAGAAATCGAGATAGGTGGCGCTTAAAATATCGCTTAATACCGAGAATTTTTAGGTAAACACGTATACAAAAAGAAATATTCATTGTTTTCTCATGGATTTAACACCAGGGATGTTTTTTTAGAAGTCACTAAAAAAAGACTAATGGGTTTTATCACACCAGCCTCTATAAATAATTGCTCTCTTTAATTGTTCTTTCTTTAAAATTGTATCACAAACAAGTTAATACACAGATATGCGTCCGAAACCTAACCTCTACAAAACGGCACTTCAAGAAGAAATATTTGAAAAACTAAGCGTTTCCGAGAAAAATACTTTCAGATTCGTAATCTTTGCTCCAAAATATTTCCTTCCTAAAAAAACATCAATATTGGAGTAATGAGCGTATATTTAGATTTTGATGTTCGCGTAACAAACAAATCGTTAGTTGGCACGACATGATCATATTAAACATTTCTTTGGGGAAAAGTGACACGTAAATGTAAACATATTTTGTTGTTCTAGTTTTTATTCGTCGCAATGGTACAAAATAATTTCAGCTGCCTCAAATGCCTTAATTGTTTTGACATCTTTCGTTATATAGTAGGTGTATTACATCTGCTTTCGACCAGTTAAATATATTTCAAATTTTTAGGTGAGAGAGAGGAAATGCAATTTTCAACTAGAATTGTTCTCCAGCCAGAGGAATCTATGCAATACGAAGTCACATTTACACCTATTAAAAGTGGTAAATACAGTCAATCTTTTTATATAGAAGATACTAAACACAAGACTCCGTACAAAGTAACATGCAATGCGGTATGTGAATACCCTAAAATAGATTTTAGACCGGAAGTTATGTTTCCCAAAACTTTGGATGATTACAGAGACAAGGCATCGTATGATCATTTTGTCTTTATTAAAGATCAGAAGATTTTTGATTTTGGATCAATTTTAGGTAGGTAATAATTTTTTGGTGTCTCTAATACTGTGTACTTTAAATTATAAAAAATAAAATATCTCGAATCGATCCCGTATGCCTTATATCATTACTCTTTCATTCTTCACACTTCCTGTTTCTGCAAACAAGGCCACATATTGTCAGGCTACAAAATGGCAGACGACTGGGTTGTGTAGCTTAGATGGTTTGAAATTACGTTTTTATTTATTTAATGTGTTGTGTGCTATTTATATACTGAAACACCAAAGATTTTTGAATAGTTTTATTAAAACGAAGCAAAGCAATTTACGATTACATTATGGTAACTAACATACAAGTCTTAAGAAATAAAAATACAGTTATCAAATCGAGGAGAGTTTTCTCCAAAGAAGAGTTGGCCCCTTTAAACTCACAAACGACGCTATTTCAACTAACTTCTAGAGAAACAATTTCCGCTTTACAATCAACTCGGGCAAAAACAGATATAAACTCCTAAATAACCATTACAATGATCACTTACTCATTGGCTGAAAACTGCTCTGGTTCGAAAATTGTGTTTTACATCATTTAAATAGACTTGAGTAACCAAACGGACAGAGGTTACCCTTACATTTGAATACGTTAACAACTCCACAGAGTAAATGTTCCTTTGAGTTTTTATAAAATTTTGTGACCCTGACCAAAACAAAAAAGGGGTTCCTTTTTGCTGTGCCAAAAATTATTAGCATTAAGAGAAAAGCTTCTTAAATATACTACTCAAAATGAAACTCTGTCTTTAACCAATTACAAGTAGTTATTTTTGTAAATATTTGTCTACTGACTCCTCTTACGAAACTAGAAATGTCCTTGTCCATGTTCTATACCCTATCTTTCCGCTACACCTATTTTTATTTTTCATTTACCTTTACCTACGTTACCTTTCAAAAGTAAAATGCAGGATTGAATCCACCACATAATTTAAGGTTTTTTTTGTCTTACGTTATGATCCTGGTGAGTTTATGCGTGACGATTCGCTTGATAAATTTTCAATTTGCATCATCGTTTAACGATAAAGTAACGATGTGATTTGCAACTCCCAATCTTTATTTGTTTTAATTATAAAGGTAAATAAAAACATTACCATACGTCTTCCTGGCATTATTCTATGGCGCAGTACGTTATTACCATGAAACGTGCTAGATAGAGAAATAATTACAACGAAGAGTTGTAAAGTGATTAATTAATTTTAAAGTATTTGGTTATTCATTGACGTAAAAAAGTTGTTTTCAGAGCTTCTGTCATCGTTTAGTGCTGCCAATTATTATTTAATATGTAGAAGTTTTTGTGCGAAACAATAATTAAGAAAGAAAATTAGCGGCTAACGGACAGTATTCTGTTGTCTGTCTTTCACTGTAAAGTACGTTGGGACGCCAAAACAATGGATTCCCTGGGACCAAGTAGACAATGCCGGCCGTTTCATCTTTATTGGGACTATAACCTGATGCAACTCCACATACTAGGATATCGTGTGTTCTACAGTGTTTGCGGAAAAACTTGCACCATATGAAAAACTTTTTGTTTAGAACAAGAAAAAACTAGAATTTTTGACTTGTAACGTGCATTACACTTGTCAAATGTCTTTTGAACATTTTAAACTGGCGAAAGTGTAATTTCTAAGAGATTCGAATTGTTTATAAAAATATTGTTTCTCCTTATATTTTAAGTTTAAATCAAAATGTTCGTTTACAAACTTTTTTTTAATTAATAAATTATTATCTCATCTACTACCAAATGTTTCACAGGCAAGTTTTAAAAAAAAATATATATTTTTTTAAAATAATAGTCTTAATCTAGTTCACAACGTTTGGAAAACAAATCAAAAACGGGTGCTAGACAAATTTAAAATAAACAAGTATATATTTATTTCATATAAAATCTATTTATTTGATAACTAAATTTTAAAATATCGTTAGTCTGATTCAAACTAAGTTTTAAATAAACTAAAATAATAACAATAAGTACAGAAGAAGAATTTCCTTTCGTTTCGTCAGATCCATCCCTAGACGCCTTTCGCCATATCATGGCTCATCAGTAGAGCTAGGATCCGACGAAAGAAAGGAGAACTCAAAGCTGCTTATGTAGCACTTGGTGGGACACACCGGTAAGATGTGGCACGGAGCGCTATCTGTGTCGTTGTTAGACACTCTTGAGCATAGCAGCATCTCTAACAAACTTATAGAAATAAGTAAAAAATGTTCAGAGGAAATCACCTGTAAAGACATTCGTCGCAATTACAGGAGTCCCGC
Source organism: Polydrusus cervinus (assembly GCA_935413205.1). Taxonomy (NCBI): domain Eukaryota; kingdom Metazoa; phylum Arthropoda; class Insecta; order Coleoptera; family Curculionidae; genus Polydrusus; species Polydrusus cervinus. The sequence goes on from OW284511.1 coordinate 79,650,852, forward strand.
TAGGCAGCGCTAACTCGTATCGGTTTATTTAACCGAAAACAATAAGTACAGAAGAATAAATAATAACGATAAGTTTAGATTTCTAAAAAATTTAAAAAAAAAACATAAGAATTTGTATTTTTAAAAGAACATGTTCGTATAACGGTAGCATTAAACAATAGATTACTTGGACCAGGTAGACAATGACGACAGTTTCTTCCTTATAGGGGCTCGTCGGAAAGCCATAACCTGGTGCAACTCCACAGGCTGCGAAATCGCGTATTCTATACTTATTAAAAATAAATAAGTAGCGGTGTAACGTATCATTGTCTTTCTATTTCTTTGTTTACTTTCCTTGTGAACTTGTATTTTTATTGAGTGGATTCCTTCTAGATGGCGATACCGAAATGTGTTCATGTGCTATTCGCTTCAACAGCACGGCATTCTGTTCCACAGTGACATCCCTACTTGGATAGCCTTTCTTCCTTGATTATTTATTTATTGTACAAAATTTTAACTTTAAAAAGCATATTGTGAAAAAAATGACGGCAGTTTGCAAAATAATTTTGAATTATTTAATAAATTAATGGATAATACATTGGTTTCATACAAGACTTAAATTTTTGATACAGAACTTTAAACAACTTTTAAGAAACCGCACATCAGGACGCCAAGCATATCTATTATAATCTTTAAGAAATTAGACTTTGTTTTTGTCATTTTGCTTCGATTTGATTTATATGATTTGCACTGATAAGGAGCCACAATATTCACAGTGAATGATTACCCGTTCGTCATAACTTATACGTCATTAAAATCGTACGAATCAAATCGAAGAAATATGATCAAAACCAAGTCTAATTTCATTAATATTATAATAGATGTGCCTAATGCCCCGATGTACGGATTCCTAAAAGTTGTTTAAACTTTTGAATCAAACATTTAAGTCTGGCCATATACCAATGTTATCCAAACGTTTAATAGATCGTTCAAAAGGACTTTGCACGATAACTTTAGTAACAAAGTATACATGAATAATTAACTTTTTAGTATATCTTCATTTAGAGGACTTTAACCACCTCCATAATTTATTTCACGACATACCAAAAGTTAGAACATTCTACAATAAATACGTATCATAATTTGCTTACCAGAAACATAAGAGAACGAAATAGAAGCTCCGAAAAGAACTATTTTTCCAATAAATAAATTTTCCAGGCACAAAAATGTATAAAAGTCAAAATGACAATCAAAAAAACGTCAGAAGTTAATGGACTTCTTTATAATTTTTTCTCCGTCTAGCACGTTTCATTGGCAACGACGTACTACGCCATAGAATAGTGCCCGGAAGACGTTGGGTTATGTTTTTATTATTATAATAAATTAAGATGGAGCGTTGTAAATCACGTTGTCGCTTAATCGTTGAACAACGACGTACGAGTAAAGAACCACTGTGAATACTGTATTATACTCTAATTTTTAGCTGAAAATAGTAGAGGAAAAGCTCCAATATACAGTGCCGATGTTTTACTCAGAAATCCTACTTCTTCTATTTGTGAAGTAACTATCGGCCTTGGCAATAATAATTTTTACACCGAACCGAAGAATTTAGTAATACGACCGAAAGGCGAAGAAAAAATAAAACTTTGCATTAAACCCACATTGATTGGTACTATAACCAGCGAAGTATTTTTATCTGTCAAAAATAGCCCCAGAGTTGAAGATTTTACCGTTGCTTGTACGCCTTGTAAATTGGAATTTAACATTTCTCCGAAGGCAGTTATTTTTGAAAAGGTACTGTTAACAGTTTAGGGTATGTTCCCACAAGCAATCGCGGACAAGTTACCGACAGTTTGACAATTCTCTAACCAATCCAAATACCCAGAAATCCGCGTTCGAGTATATTGCGCAGAATCCTGATTGTCACGGACTTGGACGGATTGTCCGTGACTGCTGTGGGAACGGGATGCACCTATAAAATGTCGATTTATTTTAAGATACATTTGTTTCTAGCATAACCAATAGAAATTCTTAATTTTTTTACGGTTCATAGTAAAATTACACATTCTAAAGATTTAATAAAAGAACCCCAAATAAGCCGATTGCCAAGTTTCGTATCCATAGAGTTCTATATTTTTAAATACAGGGTGGCCCATTTGTCTGACAAAGTAATATACTGTCTCTACTATTAAAGATATCAAAATAAAGTTTTTATAAAAGTTATGAGGTATAAAAAATATATATGTTTTAAAATTATTTTTAAACATACAGGATGGCCCAGAAAAGTAGGACAAAGATACATTTTTTTAAATGGAACACCCTATATATTTAAGCATTGTTTGTTTCCTTACAAAATTATCGATATGACGCCATATTTAGTTTTTTTAATTTTTTGCAACGTTGCCAAACAAGATGCAAAATTCTTAAAATTTTGGAAAAAACATGATAGTAAAACATTACCTCTATCGTTTCAGCGATAGTCAATAAATCATTTAGCTCAATTTCTTCCGTTCAAACAGTTTTTCTTCTATTCCTTTTATGGTCATAGTCACGTTTCCTATTCTGTCAACGGCCAGCACAGCACCTAGATTATAAGAAGACCCCGTCGAAAAAATATTACTATTAAACGTATTTTAATTTAACATTATATTCAGTTACCTTTGTTTTTACATTGCTGGTCATGGCTAATTACAAAAATAAAAACTATGGTTTTTTCCCGAAAATTTAAATAAAAATCGAAATATTGGCAAAACTAGTAAATTTAGGTATAGGTATAACTTAACAATAATAAAAGATACTTACAATATCTACCAGACGAGCCTAATAAATATAGGGTGTTTCATTTGAAAAAACGGAGTTATTGTAATTTAAAATTTTGTATATTTGGAGGTCAACAGAAAACACCCTGTACAAAATTTAAGGTCCTGATGATAAGACAGTTTTTCTATCCATCAACTTAAGAGCTTAAAAGAAATTTTCGATTTTCGATACTCTTATTGAGAAATACAGGTAATTTTTTACAATCATGTTGTTTCCAAAATTTTAAGAATTTCGCATCATGTTTGGCAACATTGCAAAAAATTAAAAAAATATGGCGTCATATTGATAATTTTGTAAGGAAACAAATAATGCTAAAATATATAGGGTGTTCCATTTAAAAAAATGTATCGTTTTATTGTCCTACTTTTCTGGGCCATTCTGTATGTTTAAAAATAATTTTAAAACATATATTTTTTATACCTCATAACTTTTATAAAAACTTTTTTTGATATCTTTAATAGTAGAGACGGTATATTACTTTGTCAAACAATTGGACCACCCTTTAGGTAGTTGTATAGAAGGTGTTTTATTTCTCTAGAGATATGTTTGGTCTACAGTTTATACATCCTCAGTTCCTCATTCTTTAAACAGTATTCTTGTCATGAATGGCAGGACCTCTTTGTCTTGTGCAGTAACTGCTTATTACGGCACTAGATTTTGTAATTTTGCCACAATTTAATCGTAACTCTTATAGTATTGATGCAACCTGTATAATTTGTATATTTATATAAATATCTTGTAGGTGCCTCTCAGTTATAAAGCAAAACGAATAGTGAGAATGACGAACTCATCGCCTATTAATTTACGTTGGGAATTTGTGGAACGTGATTGGAGTAATGGAATTCTTGATCTAGCAGCAGAAAGTGGTTATATTGCTTTATACTCTGTAAGCGACATCAAATTCTATTTTAAACCGAAGGAAGAATTGAGTTTTCCGAAAAAGTATGTGCAGATAAGGGTAAAGTATTTTTTTAAAATCCTATTTAACATTGTTATTTTCTACAAATCGACAAAGATATTCATACATTAACACTCACTAAAGGATTTTTTTCAAGTTATAAAATGGTGATATAAAGGTAATAAAAGTATATAGGATAAAGGATTTATACGATTACAATAAGTTACAAGTATATAATAATAAGGTAATATAACTGTTTCCATCACCATGTTATAAAACTTGTAATAATGGTTACCAATCTGTTTATAATGAAGTGCCGCAACCTTATTTTTATTTATACAACTGGAATACCCATAGTTATGTAGAAGTGATGGTAATCACCTTTATAAACACTGGAAGATGGTAGTGTTGGCTATGGTGTATTATAAAACTCTTGATGATATTATCAGTAATCACCGCTTCTTCTATATAACTTCTTAAATACTAGTAACACAAATTGCCCCTATAAACCTTTATATAAACTTGTTGTTTATAAAATGACCGTCTCCCATAATAGTATATACACATAACTTAAGAGTTTTTGGCTTTTCTAATATTTCATAATGATTAAGCACAACACTTCATTTCGCTGCGAAATTGCAAAAAACTATACTAAAACATTAAATTCTTTTCCATTAAACTCCTAAACGACGATTAGTTGATATAACGAATATAACAAGTTATGACCAGGTTGATTACTCTTAAATTGAACTTTGCTATCAATCCGACATTATAAATCGGCCATTTCTGACAGTTCTACAATTTTTGAATTATTCCTCGGTTTAAACCTAGGTTGAAATTTTTAAGGTTTAAGAGGACTTTATAAAATTGGACCTTACTATATTACTTACCGCACGGTCCCAGCTAACAATATTATCAGGGAGTGTACTGTGTATCTGTGGCAAGTAACCTCGCGTCCAATCAAGTTCAACACTCCGCGATATATTGACAGATCTTCTACCGCGGTTGCCACATTTTGAGCTTTTAGTATTCTATCTCTCTTTCCTCCTTTGACTTTTGGTCAAGTGTACATAAAATTAGATATCTCTACTATAGGTAGACAGTGGCGCACCGAGAAGTTTTTTCTGGGAGGGGTTTTCTCAGTACATTCACAAATCTAAAATTAAGTTATCGTCACTTATTTTCAACACTAACGAGTAGTTATTTTTACCAATATATCTCGCTTTGTATGAAATCCTACGACAAACTACATTAGGCTACCTAACCTACTAAATGTATAAAATAAAATCATGTGAATCTCGGGGAATTACCAACATTTTCACGTCCTGTCTGCGGTGCCGCCATTTATTGGAGTGGAAATAATAATAAGTTTATTTTCAATATTTATAATATAATAAATTTGTTTATTAGTCCCCCCCCCCCCCCCCACGGGTAAAAAGGGTACCAAATTATTTTCAAACTTGTTTTAGATATTTGACGTAAATAAGCCTGATGATCCCTGTTTTATCGACACCATCATGGTACACGCCGATTCCGTAGAGTACAACTTAGAAGTCGAGAGCCTGATAGACTACGGTGAAATAAAAGGAGGAATAGATTCCAAGCATGTTTTTCACATTATTAATAAAGGAAAATGTGAAGTATCAATGATGTTAGTTAAATATTTAATTTATTATAATTCCCCTTAAGATATAGGGTTAGGTCGCGATTTCATTTTTTTTTCAAAATTTTTAGATAGAACGAGATTAACGAGATATTGATCAAAAAACGATAACCCAAACACATCACCTTCAATTTATATTTTTAGTTTATTACTTTTATCTACGACAGCTTACTTGGATAGCTACAGTAATCCGGTGGATCTTCACCCGTATGTCATCATTCAACGATAAAGCTACAACGTGACTTACAACTCCCCATGTTTATTTGTTATAATCATACTGGCGAATAAAAACATAACCCAACTTCTTCCGGGCATTATTCTATTGCACCATACGCCATTGCCAATGAAAGGTGTTAGATCGAGAAAGAATTTTAAAGACCTCTTTACATTAGGTGCAATTTGAAGTAAAATTGCCTGGAAGTATGCGCTTTGCAGACTTTTTAATCAGCTGATGCAATTTTCCTCACTTAAAACTACCATTCTCATGCATCTAATGTAAAACGGACTTAAGGAAGACTGGTACACTCATTATTTAAATTTAAGGTCTTAGTCAGTTGAGTTCCAAACGTTTTAATTGTAATTTTTAGTTATATGTCGTTTTTTAAATTGTTTCTTAAACATTTATTTAATCCCAAAAACAGTTCTTTTCAGAGCTGTTATCATCCTTTTGTGCTGCCGGGTAAGTGGTATTGATTATTTACTTATTGTAAAAATGTCACTTTAAAAAGTAAGTACGGCAATGACATGGATATACATGGTGGAGATTTTAAATAAAACGCTGTTTATAGTTTAGTCTGTCTAGACAGAGTCTAGAGTCTGACAATAAAATTTCTCTAAAATCTCTAAGATCCAAAATTACGTTCTCAAAATTTTTTTATGGGCCTCGCTTTTGTCATGTAAAAAAATTGGGATTTTTTTCAAATTAGACGATACCACCTCTGGCACATTTTTAAAAAAAGAAATTTGTCCATATTTTTTTACATCTGTCAAACCATTTGTAAAAAATTTAATAAAAACTAATTTTTAACGAATAACATAACTTTAAAAATTACTTTAAAACTGTAATGCCACTTTTTTAACTTAACAATTATTGAAAATATGCCCATGAACCTGTTGCCACGGGCTCAACCGATGGTAGAACTCTTCCCTTACTATTTGCATAAATTCTGGAGTGATTAAACATATCTCTGCCCGAATCCTTGCCTTCAACTCTTCCAAATTTCTAGGGCTGGTGACATAGACCCTCTTTTTAAATTCCCTCTTAAATAAAAATCTAAGGATGTAATATCCGGGGATCTGGGCGTCCAATATAAATCCTCACCGTCCTATCCACCTATATAAAAATGTCATATTTAGGAATTTTTTTTTAAATTTCTTGCAAAGTGGGGAGGGGCTCCATCCTGCTGGAAAAATAATCCTTTGATGTACATTTTCATATTTAGGGAATATTCCTTGGAGTTATGGTATTAAAAATGTTTGAAGAAAATTTAAATACAGTAGTTTTAAATATTCTACTGAAGTAGCCAGTGTACCAGGTGGTACAGGTACGTTGACGACATATTAGCTTGTTTTACTGGCACTGACCGTCAATTAAAAAGTTTTCTAAACCATATAAATAGTTTACACCCCAATATAAATTTTACATTAGAAATCGAACAAGAAAATGCAATTAATTTTTTAGATCTCACAATCACTAAAGTAAATAATAAACACGAATTTTCTATTTTCTACAAACCGTCACACACTGATACCACTATACATAGTACTTCTAGTCACTCGTACTCACATAAAGTCTCGGCATATCATTCTTTCATTCACAGACTTATGAATATTCCATTATCAAAAGAAAACTACGATAAGGAACTTAACATTATTAAACAAATTGCTTTAAATAGTGGTTACCAACCCTAGATGATATTATTACCAAGAAACATTACAACAAAGCAATTAGATTAACATACCCGGGTACAGAACACACCAATAATATTACATGCAAAACTTTAACATACAACGGGGGAGGATTACTAAACATATATATATGCACAACACTTATCAAAGCGTAATATAAGAATTGCATATAAAACAAATAATAAGTTAGGGAAATTCATAAAAAATAATAAAACTAAAAATAACAAAGAGGCTAAATGTGGAGTATATAAACTAAAATATGGAATATATATATAATAAAATTATGGTTTATTTAGATATTTGATTTGTTTACGGACTAAAGTTATTATTTTATTACATTTTTATAATTTTGAAAATGTTGAAAAATCTGTTAATCTTATGTCGGGTTGCACCAAGAATTTTAATAATAATTACTTAACCTGCAAGTTTGACTGTGACATAAATGACTTTGACAGGCATAATATACTCACATTCAAAGGTGCGTGATTAGTAAATTAAAAATTAGGGTAACCGGGCCGGTATGATTGTGAGAAAATTATCTCTGTCAATGTTACGTCTGTCACAGTCAAACTTGCCGGTTAAATAATTATTATTAAAATTCTTTGTGCAACCCGACATATAACAGTTTTGTTTCTCACATTAGTTTTACATAAATGAATTGGAACCTAAGAGCGAAACAGACATACGCGCTCTCGGAAGTTAAAAAGAGATGGAAAAGAGACAAATCCGGACGTCGACTCCACACTTCGCGTTCAGTCGGTCAGTGGTTCAATCACGTTCAATAGGCATTTACAGAAACAGAGTCGAACAGCTTCGTGAAACATGCATGCTATCGCAATCAAAACTTTGGGTGAAGACATTTTAAAATCCGCTAAAAATAATTATGACAGGATAAACGTTTTCAAGCTTAAATCAAAATTGAAACTTTTATTTAGTCGTAAAGATGTCTATAATAGTGCGGGTGATAGGGCCATTTCAAAGCTATTATTAGAAATGAAACCCGGTGAAACGTTTTCGGAAAGAAAATTATTAAAAATTTTATGTACTATTTCAATGACAGCAGTCGCAGCAAACGCAATTTTAAATGATCTGTATTGATAAAACATTCGTTTTCTACTAAATAGACTATATTTTTAATTCAGAACTTTAAGCAACCTTTAGAAATCGGTACATCGGGACTCTAGGCACATTTTTATTCTAATTTTTATGAAATTAGACTTTGTTTTCACAGTTTTTATGTTGATTTATACAATTTTAATATCGCAAAAGTGAAGACGTACGGATAAAGATCCACCGGGACTACTACAGCGGCGGCGCCAGGGGAGGGCCAGGGTGGGCACTGGCCCATCCTAGAAACATGAGTGCCCACCCAAAATTGATGGATTCGGTTTTGTAATGGCATTTCCGGGGGGGGGGGGGGCTATGAAAGTTTTGATGGGAAAGGAGTGGGGGAGAACGATAGCCCTGGCAACGAACGAAGATGTAAGAAGCCTAATTTGAAAGAAGGGCAAGACATGACACAACCAGTGGAGGCTCGTCAGGGGAGGCAGTGCCTCCTTTTTTATTAATTAATTAATTAATGTAATAATACCTTATTTTATGTACCTATACCTATAATTATACCATTAAAACAGCTTTAAAGCATATTTTTTAATATAAACACAATAATATAATAGTTCCGCTATAGATTTTGCGAAATCTCTTAAAATTTGTACTTTCTGAAAGTCTCTAATATTCAATTATTAATTTTAACGTCTGTATTTTTGCCCAGTGACCGAGCAACAGCGTCCTTATCCGTTTCATTGTTATTACATCTTGTCTCGCTCTTCACTGATGGATCGCAGTTTATCGGAAGCGTGCGGAGGCAATCCGAAAAATGTTTCCTCTGTAGTCAATGTTTTTGGGAAAGAAATACAAATAATTATATGTTTCAGGAAGCGTAGTATGCTCTTTCGCATGACGCAAAACGCGGTTAGGTTAGGAGGCAGGCACGCCTCCTGCACTTTAACCAATAAGATTTTAGGAATTTCGAATTAGGTTCTGTAGTTGGGTCGTTACACCTGTTACCGTTATGTTAGTGTAGGTTATGGTTATTTAATTTCTTTTATAATTCTTTATTCTTGTGATTTTTCGGTACGTGGTGTACGTATAGGTGTTATCGAACGCGGGAGGGTATGTTTTTAAAATTTAATTTACTAATTTTATTATTAAATATGGAAATAAATGAAGGATCTGTAAGAAACACCAATGATATTATAGAATTTCTTATTAAATTTAACTTTAGCAGACTTTCATACGACGACAAATTATTTGCTGAACAATAACATATTTTCGATGCAAAGCTACCTATATAAAATATTTTATTGACCAAGTAGAGGTCCTTTCAATAACCTAATAAATAATCGGTTTTGTTGTAAGAAACATATTTTACCTACCTCCTCTAAAAAAATTACCATTAAACATAATATTTTTGGCGGCTTTCGAGGTCACGATTAAAAAAACAAAGCACTTAATCACAGTAATTATTACAAGGAGTCACTTTGTTTGTGTTGAGTTTGACTCAAATTTAATTTTTTTTCTTTTTCGGGCCCTCAAACATGATTTAATTATATTGTTTTAAAACATTATAATTGTAAATAATTTACAAATGGCGAAGTTGAAGCAAGCTTCCTCACTTAACCACTAAGTACCTATATAAACAAAATTTTATTAAATTTTCAGATTATACCCTCTACAAGGGATTAAGAACATAATTAAACATATTTCAGAATAAAACAAATACATATCAAACACAATAATAATCAGCTCGATATATGCATATAGATACACAGTATGTGTTATGGTCTTTGGACAGAACTATAAAAAGTTGCCGATAATTTTCTTAATTGCCCCTTTAAACCTTGTACCTGTTAAAAATTTTATGCTGTCAGGAACCTTATTGTAATATTTCGCAAGATTAAAACTGAAGGAACGTTCGTAATGGGCTGTAGAATGTATGGGCGTAGTAATAGTATATTTATATCGAATATCCAGACTATGCGCCTCATTCCGAAATTTAATTTTGTGATATAAGTATTGTGGGCGCTGGTTAAGTAGAATTTTATTAAATAAAACAAGTGAGTGAAATATTCGCCTTTCATCCATTCTAAGCCATCCAATCCCACGAAGTTTAGCAGACACACCTCTCTCTTCCCCTTATGCCTCCAATCAGACGAACACAACAATTTTGGATGAGCTGAATTCGATATGAATCGGCAGCCGTTAGACAAGGCCCATAGACTGAATCAGCAAAATTAAAATGTGACAGCACAACAGAATCGCAAAGCTTTTTTCTAAGAATCTCATTTAATATACTTTTTTGCCCGTAAATTAATTTAAGGTTAGCAAATGCTTTTTTAATGCAGATGTTGACATGTTCGGTGAATCTCAGTTCTGTGTCAATCACAAGTCCCAAATTCTTTGCTTTATCAACAAGTTCTAGTGTTACATCATTAATCTTGACAGAAATATTACCGGAATAAAGGTTTCGTGTTTGAGGTTTTCCAAACAGAAGAACCTGAGACTTGCTGGGGTTCATACTGAGACAGTAAGCCTCCGAGGCTTTTAGAACAGCATTTATATGTTTTATATAATTATTGACGAATCATGGGCGAGACTCCGAAAAATTTTCGCTGCGGCGCTTTTTCACCTTAATGCTTAATTTTTCCTCCCCATTTAAATTAGCCACGATCCGCCACTGGACACAACTGATGTAAATAGTAATTATGGATCTTGACTTTCCAATTTAAAAAAATGCAAATATATTTTACCAAATATAACATAATACTTTTTTAGGTTTCATCTTGTCAACAATCCATTAGATCATTACAATTTTGTCAGGGAGTTTTTTAGAATCACCCCACATGTTTTAACGATAGGAGCCCTAAAAACTGAAAATATTTCGGTAACCTTTCATCCTACTTGTGCCTTATCAGTTGAAAATGTTATACTGTTTGTCATTAATATGGTAGAGAGTGTGCAATCGGGACATACAGTGAAGTCTTACAAAGTAAGAACAAGCGCAACAGTTTTTATGCCCAGGTAAACAATTGATTATTTATTACAGTCGTATCATCCAATTACTGGCTGGATGTACGTCATAACTTGCAAATACACAATCATAACAGAAACAAAAAATAAGGTAGGTCTATTATTAATTAAATGGCCCTGTCAATGGACGTAAAACTCATTTTCCTACGACCACCTATAAAAATGAGAAAAAAAAAGCACGGTTAATTTGGCTAGAAAGCGCCGTATATCACACGCGTGTTGAAAAAAAATATTTCAATACTAGTGTTGAAATACAAGGCACACTATTTAATTTACACATATGGTGCCAATTTGACAGACCACTTCCACAACCAAATTTTAGAAAGCAGTAATTGTAAAGTGTTTCTTATTTATTGTATTTTTGTCGAGTGATTCAGAATTAGAGTGTGAAAATACGCCATCTGAAATTATAAAAAATGTTAATAATATACTGGAAAATCTATTACCAGAAAAACAAATCGCGCTAAAGAGAGTGTCATGTATTAAACAACAAATCTTTATCGGTCGATAGCGTAGAGAATAGAGCTCTGGCCTACAGATCGCAAGGTTAAAGACTACGTCAGACTATGACGTGCATCCAGCCAGTGATTGTACAGACTTTATTTACATACTGATTTGCGCCTTCAAACCCATCAATTTACTAAGTTTTTAAATTTTAGTATACAAATGTGTCCACAAACCGAGATGATTTTTGGTCCATTGCAATTGTTAGGTAGTAAAAAAATGCTGATGGAAATTACCAATACCGGAAGATTTTCCTTTAGCTTTGTATTACAAAGTTATGGAAAATTTATGGAAGCTGCCGAAGGTAATATATTTTTCTACTGCGTGTCATACTGTATATTGACATGGACATCATTCGAAAAAAGGTGTTCCGCATTATTTACAAAATAACAAATATAAGTGTCTGTTTGAAGGTTGGAGACAATGATGTTTCTTGAATGATGGAAGAGTTTTGGACTTGCATTGTCTTTATTTGTTTTACACTACAACGTTTCAACTGGTAAGTATCTCCAGTCGTCTTCAGGTGAATAGATGCACTGGTGCATAGCTGACATGGATGCAGTCATGCGTTTAGTTCGTGTGCGGTGTTTTAAGTTTACAACAAAAACAAAGGTTTCCCGATATTTCTTATATCTAATGAGGGCTTACTAAAACAATCTGGGTTCTGGTGTATGGTAGCAGCTTCCTTGAACTTTCTCTTTCGCCAGTGTGGCTCTTTATGCAGGATTTGAGCTTCCGTCCACTTGATGTGATGTCCAGGCATGGTCAGTTGCACCTGATTTTTCGGTTTCTCCTTTAAGCATGTTATTTCTGTGTTCCTATTGATCCTTATTTCGAGTGGCCTTAGTATCTCACCAAGGTAAGATCGGTCACATTCGCAGGAGATCTGGTAGACACAGTTTTTCCTGTCTTGTTGGTTTCGTCTTCGTCAGGTGGCTTCTTAAAGTGTCTTTTGAGCTGAATACCCTATTGATGTTGTATCGTTGTCTTAGTCTTCTAATTCTCTTAGATACTCCTTTGACATACGGAATGTTGAGTCTTCATTGTGACTCTATTTGCTTCGCCTGTGTATTTGGCCGATTCTTGTGATTTTCCAATAATTTATTGACTAAATGCATGGGGTAGCCATTTTTGTTGAGGTCGGTCTTGATGTAGTTAATTTTTTCATTAAGGGCTTCATTTAAGTTACAGATGGTAATTTCTCTATCCACTGGCGTTCTTACTATGCCATGTTTTGTGTAATTGAGATATTGACCTGTATGCGTAGGTTTCCTGTACACTGAAGTATGGATGGTGTTGCCATTTTTCTTTACGTTGCCATCTAGGAAAGGTAATTGATTGTTTTCTCTCTTCATGGTAAATTTGATGGTCGGTGTCAGGTTATTAATGTGATATAGGAATTACCTGAGTTGATCATCGTTTTCATTCCAAATAAGAAAGGTGTCCACATATCTCAGCCACGTTTTTGGTTTCTTGCCATCTAGGAAAGGTAATTGATTGTTTTCTCTCTTCATGGTAAATTTGATGGTCGGTGTCAGGTTATTAATGTGATATAGGAATTCCCTGAGTTGATCATCGTTTCCATTCCAAATAATAAAGGTGTCCACATATCTCAGCCACGTTTTTGGTTTCTTTTTTGCTTGTTTTATTGCTTCAGATTCAAACCATTTCATGTAAATGTTGACGATTATTGGCGAGAGACATGAGCCCATCGTTAGTCCGTCCACTTGGCTGAAAAACATATATTTTTCTTGGAAGTAAGAATTATCGCAAAATTCTAATAGCTCCATGATGGCCTTGATTTGATAAGTAGCGGTGTTCTTTTCTGTAGTGTCTGGTCTTCCTCAAGTCTGCTTTTGATAATATTTGCAATGAAGACGACTGGAGATACTTACCAGTTGAAACGTTGTGATGTAAAACAAGTAAAGACGATACAAGTCCAAAACTCTTCTAGCATTCAACAAATATTAGAATAAAGATTTTCTTTTTATTTCATCAGATCCATCCCTAGATGCGTTTCGACATATTCTGGCTCAGAATCTTTGTTACAAATAAAAAAAAATGGTTTCTCTTGTTTAATTTGGATTGAAAACTTGTATATTAAAATGTGGTTGTGTTTAAATTGTCTGAAAGTCTTATGAAAAAATACTCTTGTCAAAAGAATACACTACTCTTTGTTATAACCAAATATTATTATATTATTAAGTTAAAATAATATGTTCAGTGACCGGCAGAATTCTCGCTCCATATGGAAAACTATTTTTTCTACTCTCACATGGAAATTTACCGTTTCCTTTACACTAGTGCGTGAGTGATTGGAAAAGTGGGCTATTCCGGTTAACTGAACGGATATGATTTTATATCCAGATTGGAGTGTCCATATTGCGCTCGGAAGTTTTTTTACTTTTTGGTGCGATTTGGACATCATATCCACTCTTGTTGTACAAACGGGTCTAGAAATTACATTATAATATTCCTTGTTAATTTCTACTTTTAATTAATGTTAGAAAAACGTTAGGGAGAAAATTAAATGAAGAATTTTTTTATAATAATACAAAGATGGGTCGATATTTGAAAAAATCAAGAAATTCCGCTTTACGTTATTAAAAAGTAGGTTGTAAATAAAATGGCTCTAACTGATACATTTTATTTATAAACCATTATCACGTTTCCAAGTTATAAACATTTTAGGAAACAAAGAATTTTTTTAAACTTTTTTGTTACTGGCAAATTTTTTTGATAAATAACTAATATTTTTGTGCCATCTTAATAAAAATATATTTTAAAGGCATGGTAAAAAAAGGCAAAAAAGAACCCGAAGTGCGGAAAAGTATCAAGGCTGATAGAGCATCACTAGCAAAAAATATCAAAAATGACGCGGAAACTAATACCGCAAGTAAAAGTAAAGGAACTCAAAATAGTAAAATGTAAGTAACGTAATTATACAGGATGCTACAAATTCGTTGTGACTTTATAAAATTGGACAAAAGAACATCTATGATTTAAACCGAAGTTCAGGTTAAATCGAAGAAATGTCAAAAGGGAATTATTTTACAATGTAAAATTGACAGCAAAGTTCGACTTAAAAGTGATTTACCTGATCATAGTTTCATAGATCATATAAGGTGAAGTGGGGTAAGTGGAGATCTGGGGCAAGCGTTTTTTTTTGTAATAATTGTAAAAAAAAATACTTTTAAAAACCAAAACTACAATAAAATGGTTTCTTGGACTCTTTTAGACCCCAACATATTGTTAAAAAAATTTGAATTTTTTTTTTAAAGTAACACAGCTTATGTCAAATGTAAACATTTTTTTATCTGTACTAATTTAAAACTTAGGTTCAAAGTTTTTACATTTTAATCACTAACGTTATCTCTTGTATTTTTTTAACATTTCATTCATTGCAGATGATGAAATGATGACATCAAAACGTCTTGATATAATTAAGTGTGATACATGGTTGAATTCAGGGCTTAGAAAGATTTCAAAAAATAAAATAAAAAATACAGGTCCGTATTTAAAAAATTAAAGTTGATCATGGTTCCACAAAAACGAAACGTTGCAACGAAATTCTAAAAACACCACGATATGGAGCAAGAAAAGTTGCCTTAACAATGTTGTGTTTGTTTTTTTATAGCGGATAAAATAAGTCGGCCAATTTAAAAAAACAAAATCTCAATATTTTAGTTTTTTTCAAATATTTCTAAAACTAAAAAAGAAAGCTAAAATATTTTTTTACGATATGACTGGGCACAAAATTCCGCAACTTTGCCACCATTTGACCGATGCTGTATCTCTTATAGTTTCCGAGATCCCCATGATGAGGCTCGAATTTGGGACACCCTGTACAAAGATGCTATAGCTTATGAAAATGAAAAATGTATCAATGTTGGTTTTTTTAGGGATAAGAAAAAAATAAAAGCTACTTATCTCGAAGTCGACGGATTTGTATTGACGCCGTCGAACGGAATCGTTGAACCTAATGAAAGATTTGAGATTTGTGTTGAATTTAGTCCGCGAGAAATTAAGGAATACAACGAAGATATTATTTTGGACGTGGCGGAAATAGAGGATATTCAAAAGAAAAAAGTATTTACCCTAAAAGCTTTTGGATGCGAACCGAGATTAAATTTGAGAGACTACGAGAATGTGTTTATAGAACAATATACTGTTTCGAAGTTGGAGGAATTTATGCCACTAAAGAATGTAAGAAAATTTTATATTGTAAGATCACAGTGGCGTGTGTACAATACAGGGTGATTCCTAAGTTGATACTTCTGTTTTAGCTGTGTATAGAAGGCATTAACATAAACAACATTTTCAAATACCTTTTTTCAAAAAACTCAAAAACAATGTACTTACATTCATTTATTACACTACGAATCAAATACGGTCCTGCCTAACTTGTCCGTTGAATAACATTAAGAATACTTCTGGGTGTAGGATGATCCCGCAAGGGATAGCGTTCTGCGTATAATGTCGAAGCACTTTACCACACACACAGTAAATTAGCACCTCATATCTACTAGTTCATTGTTTTCAAATTTCACAATTTTCACGTGTCACCAATTTAAAATTAACTTGCTTCAGAAAACCACACTGCAGCATGACGCCAAATAAATAACTGACCACCGACCCGTAAACTACATGACTTATAAATACTAATAAGACAAAGGCAACATAAAATATATCAGATTTTGATGACCAGGCCCGCACTGAGATTTTTTACTTCTATATTTCGTCTATTTTTAAGTTTTTTGAAAAAGTTGTTTATTTTAATGCTTTCTATACACTGCTAAAACAAAAGTATCAAGTTAGGAATCACCCTGTATAGGCTTCCCTGGGAACAATGAAACAAGCGCCAACCAAAATGATTATTTCGTTGTATTTAAATTTTTATCCGTCTAATATCTGGCAATATTTGTATGTATGTAGAGGACTGAAAAGTTAATCGTATATCATTAAACATCATTTCCACAAACGCATTCGTTGCCGATTAATTGTAAATTGAATCGCTGTAAAAGTATCTCGTATGACCGTCCGAGAAACAGAGATCTCCCTTTATATTAGCTTCTTATTGGAAAGCAAAAGCACTGCTTTTATACGAGTAGAAGCGAGCGAGAGAGGCGGTAGGCAGTAAGCTAGAAAGAGATACAACAAATACACGTGACTCGAGACATGAGTCTCCGCCAACCATCCGTCCGCGTTTGTTAAGTGCATTGATGCCAATTTTTGTCGTGGTTTCCAAAAATACTACGCATTCTCGATACAACATGAAACATGTCCCTATATTGTTTATTAATTAGGTTGGTTAAGACTTAATTAGTAACGTAAAATAAGAAGTACTTTTATTAAGACTTAAGATAATTTTTGCTAGTAAGTATCTTATTTTACATAATAATTTGCTTCTTTTTAAGCAATGTGTTCAATCAAGGGGATGATAGATTTAAAATCTGGATATAAAACGCATGTGGATGAAATGTATTCATAATAATACATGTTAGTGTTTTTGCCCTTTGTTTACTTTTGCTATAAAGGTCGCGCGCCGGTGTCGCTTGTCGGAAAAAATGGAGAAGTGTACAGTGTACATGTCCAAGTTGGTACACATAATTTAAGTGTATTGGTGATGTGAACTGTGTTGAAAATTATTAAAGAGTTAATCGTTTGTAAATGAAATGTTTGCCTACCCTGTTTTAAACGGTTTTGCATGCCACTTAAAGATCATTATCCTCACATACGTTATCCGCATATATTTTTTCTTCCATCATTTGTAGTGAGAATAGACCAAAAAACGCACTTTGTTGTTATTAGGATTTACTGGTTGGATAATTTGTACAAATTACACTATTTGACAAAAGTAGAGCAACAAAGTGATTTTATTTCTTTAAATTGCCAGGGGGGACATGGTGGGCACTAACCCACCCTACAAACATGGGTGCGCACCCTAGTGCCTTAACAAAATTAAAGAAATCGGTTTTGTAACGGAATTTCCGCGGGGGAACGGGTATTTAACTGTGAAATTTTTGAGGAGAAAGAAGTGGTTTTATAGAATGTAATGTTGCGTCAGTTTGGAGAAGAGCGGAGTTTTTGTTATAGAGCGTGGGGAGGCGGCGACCTTGTGCCCACCTGTTCCAAAAAAAAATTCTGGCGGCGCCGCTGATTGTCAGACATACCTATATCTGCCTTCATATTCTGTATAGAAAAATCAGAATTTAAACAATAAATTAAAGGTGGCTGTGAGAAAAAATATATGCGAAACCATTATGACAGATTTGTGTTAATGTTTGTTAGATGTTAAAGTTATAGCTATTTTTTGTTTTTGTTATTTTATTGTTATGCAGTTGGGCCAAAATATTTTCATGCGGTTGCACTCATTCGGAATAACATTCACAAGAAATTCTAGAGTTTCTATTTGAACTAGATTAAATGCGGGTGATACCCTTTTCCATATTTGAAAACATGTTTTAACAATGAAATTATAAAAACAAAAATCGACTGCGACCTGAGTGTGTAATTAGGTTTTATGGCTCTGGTTGAAACCAAATGGCCAGACTGCGACCTGATCCGCAGAAATATTAAAATTTCGATCTACCATAGAGCTATATTTAGTTTATTAGCTATAGTTTAAACTATAATTTAGATTAGAAAAATCAAGACTAAATTTGTAAATTTTACAATATTTCAGATTGAAAGCTACTGTGTATTCGTGTCGTCAGAAGTTGCTTTGCATTTTAAATTGGTTTGTATAAATACCTTAAAAACAATTTATCTTCACATCAAAAACATAGGATTTGTGCCTGCAAATTTGTCGGCAAAAGTAGATGATTTTGGTAAAAATGTGTTTTCTGTTGCACCAGGTACCCGAAAGATCGACCCGTACTCTGGGTGTATTTTGGAGGTTTCTTTCAAACCAGATTCTTTAGAGGTAAGTCTAGTTTATTCTGCCATGTGGGTGTGTACAATGTAGCCCGAAATAATGTAGATAATATACAGCCTCAAGCATTGGAGCATTGGCACACGAAATTTAAAAAAAAAGGGATAAACTTTTCTTGATAGTTATTTTAATAGTTTCATTTGTTTAATTATCCTTAAGCCAAAATTAGCCCTTTTTAACAACTCTAGCTTTTATGTATGGAAACGGTCGATTATTTCTTAAAGTAAAACCAAAAATATGTTAACGAAAGTTTACAAACATTTGCAAATGATTTTTGAAAACTCTAAAACTTTTCGATTTATCATTTTTCGCTAGCCATGTTTCGTTTCCGCCACCTGAATAAATAACGCGCCAAATAAACTGCCCCTGGCCTGACCTAAAGCACTTTTAATTGGCCGGTTTAAGTTCCATAACATAACTGTGGACTGGATGTACTCTTGCTTTCTCAATACTATTGCAGGCACATTGCGCATGCCAGGCGGATAGCTTGATGGCGGGATAGTTAAAGTATGGGTTTAATTATTTTTTGGTGATTTTTTAAGTCGCGGTGTGGGTCATAGTCGAGGTTCTTGTCCCAATTAAGTTTTTTTTTACAAGAATATTTTTATTAGTCGCAGTTTGCCAGTTTATTAATTTATGGGCCATAATTATAAAATAGAGGGGCAGGCTTATTAATCAGTCAGTTTTGTCGTCGAGGCTATAAAGCACCTGTAGAATAAAAACCTTACCTTTACTTTTTTAAATTGTAGAACAATTTATTTGTGCACAGACTGTGGGATGAATTGTATGTAGTGCAAAAACATATTTACTCCATTGAAGAAAACAATGGAGCAAATATATTTTTGTACTACATACAATTCATTAAACACTACATAATTGTTTTACAGTTAAAAAATTGGAGGTTAGCTTTTTACTTTACAGGTTCTTTACGACCTCAACAATAACAGCATTTATTGAATAGCCTGCCCCTCCATTTAAATTATGGTCCATAAATTAACAAACTGGCAAGCTACGAATAACAACAATATTCTTGCAAACAAATTTAATTGAGACTAGAACCTAAACCATAACTCACACCATGACGTAATAAAACATTAAAAAATAATTAAATCTATTTCTACATATATTTAAAATATCCCGCCATGAGGTTATTCGCCTGACATGCTCAGTGTGTCTGCAATAGTGTTGGGAAATAGACGCGAGTGACATAATTGGCTATGATAATAGTAGTATATTATAATATGTAGTATCAACCTATAGCATTTTCTCTTACTAAAAAAGTTTGTTTTTAGGTCGTAAGGGGTATACTGGAAATATCATATAATGCAACAACTGACTATAAACTTTCGGTACAGTTATATGGACAAGCTTGCTTACCTCAGATCAAGTTACTGAATCCTATACTAGAGAATAATATAGCATATTTAAACTTTGGACCTATTTGTGTTGGTCAAGTTAAAAAGGAAAAAGTATCGTTTCAAAATGTTGGTCTAATAAAAACGAATGTAATTCTCGAGATTTCTGATAGTGACACGGTATTCGAAATTCTACCGGATAAGAATACGATAAACAAGTTGAACGTTCAAATTGATGAGTGTAAGTTACAGTAATAATTATTAGTCGTGGGGATACTTAATAATATACAGGGTCCTGCACCTCACCTCCCGTCTTCTATAACTCACTTATTAATTAAGTTAGGATTTTGATATTTTGCAGACTTTACCTGTATCCTAGAGCGCATTTCAGAAAAATATTTTTATTTATACAGGATGTTCCAGAAACGTGTCACGTCATAAAGATCTATTTTTTTAGATTACATACTGTATACAGGGTGTTATGGAATTGCCTTAGTATATTTGAACCCGGAAATCCTGATATGATAATCTTAGAAAAAAAAAATACTTTTAAATATCATCAACTCAATCAATCAACTTCGGATGCAACAGCATGTGATACACAGTTACTAAAATTACACTATAACCAGTGCATGTTTATGTCTAATGATACAATGTGTAAGTGTGACATGGATATCAAAAGAGAAAAGGTTATCAAATATTTGGGTGTAATGGTGGACGAACACCTGAATTGGAAACATCATGCACAACATATAAGTAATAAAATTAGATCAATAATACCCATTTTTTACCAACTAAGAAATATCTTATGCAAACCACAATTAATAGCAACATACAAAGCATTAATTGAAACAATATTTAGATACGGACTAATAATTTGGGGTGGACTAAATAATACAAATTTAAGAATACTACAAGTCACGCAAAATTATGTCATCAAAGTCATGCTAAAAAAAAATAGGAGATATCCGACTGAACAGTTATATTTAGACAGTAAATTGTTTGATATTAAACTTCTCTATGTCTTACAGTCAATAATTTTTACCCATACTTCTTTTGTAGAGAAAAAAGTCAGTCATCAATGCACAACTAGGGCCATCTCAAACCAGCACATAATACAAAATTTATATCGAAAGACGCGATGCCAAAAATTTGTTACTTTTATAGGTCCAAAATATTATAACACATTACCTGTGAGGATACGAAATCTTAGCAAGAAACATATTTTTATTAAGGAGGCTAAAAAGTTTATTACGACAAATAAAATATTGTTTTTATAAAAACCAAAATGTATAGTAGAAATGATAAAATATCTGTACATGTTCACTGGGTTACGGCTGAGGTCTTGGTCTGGATATATGATAATAAACATATATATCTTACGCATTTATTGTAGATGTTTTTAATATTTTATTTTACTTAACCTGAATAAGTTACTAAGTATTGTAAAGTATTTTTATTATAAGATAACGGAGCACAACACAAATTTTGCTAAAAATTTAGAGTGCTCCATTTACGAATTGTAAAATACACTGTATATGTAATTTATGAAATAAATATTTGAGTATTTGAATATCGCTTTGCTTTAATAAGTGAGAAAATTCACCTTTTATGTTTTTGATCCCGACGTCTTTACTGCCTTACCCACGTGCGTTTGTTTTGATTTTAAGCTGTCAAACTAAAAGAAAAAGGTCAGTGACTTTACAATGTTGCATGACAGTGACCTACTTAATAAGATTTCACTGACCCTATGTCATTAGGTATATTCAAATTTTTTAGAAATTAAAATTAAACATACCTCAGCAAGAATCCTTAGAAACTGGCATGAAAACCATAGACATATATATGTTTTTTATGTCCATGATAAAAACTATAATAAAATAAACAAATTTTTCCAAATCAAGTCTTCGATTTAACCCGTATTTCACAACAAAAACAACACGTTATTTAAGCAAGTCCACATTGAAAATTCGTTGTTAAACTATTTGCTTCATATGGGGTCCTTGCGCAAACACTTGTTTTTATTACAATTTTTTTTTCTGCAATAAAACCGACAAAAACCTTTCGTTATTCCCCCAACGCAAACACGTTCAAGCTGTCAATTGCCTACAGTTACAAAGTACGCCACTAGCAATGGCGCTGATTTAGTTAGTGAGGGGCGATGTGTATCGATGATTTTCTAAACATCGGTGTTTTGTTACCGATGTTCGATATTTTGGGTCATAAGGGCCACAAACAACGATGAAAGCATCAATGTTTAACCTTCGATGTTTGACACTGTAATATTTAACGCCATCTTTTTATTTAGAAATTACTTTGGTGAGGTGGGGTTTCAGCACGCCAGGGACTGGCGGAACAAAACTTCGATAAACCTTGCTCATAACCAATTTAATTTGCAGTTATGTTCAAAAGCATTGAGTCCCCAGCACTGCACCAAGAATGTAATCTTGGAACAAAATATAACCTTTTCGTGTGTTATGTAAAAAAGTGTTTTTATTCCGTCTAGTTGTCTCCGTGAAACGCGTGGTTGTGATTTTCTCCGTGGAATAACATCTTCTTTTGAGAAAAAATGTGATCGTCAAAAGTCAAAGAAGACACAGCAGAGTTCCACACTCTCGAGATTTTTGGCGAGTTCCTTTTTTAGAATGTAAAACATTAAAAACTGGTAAAAAGGTACGGTTACTAGTGGTAAATAGTATACCGGGTGTTGCATCGTCGAGCGGGACATAGGAAATCCCATGTAATTTTAAATGGGGTCAATTATTGGCTTCCCTAATTATTTTAGAGAAAAATTCTATTTAGGTTTATTAAAGAGCACTAAAACCCACATTCAAAAGAATAACGTTAGATATTTTTGATGAGCCCGTTTACGGGTTATCGCCGATTTCTTTTTAACTATTTCTCCTTTTTATGGCCCCGTATTTGCGGGCACCAGTCAAGGTAAAGGATGACTGTCAAATAAAGTTTTCAATAGAATTTCAGTTTACCAACTAGCAAATGTAAGAAGAGAATTTTATGATCGCCTCGGTTATTGTCTAGCAGCCAATGGAGGAATATTTGAACATCTTCTTAAATCCTAAAGTTCTAACAATTTAATTGTACCTACCTATTAATTAGTAAAATATTGAAACATGTAAAATATCATAATTAACCTTGTAATTGGATACTTTATTTTAGTTTTATTCAGATTAATTTATACTCATAAATACACCTTTAATATTTTCGATGTACGAGTTTTTATAACAATAAAGCACACATTTCAAAATGACAACTTTATTTGACAGTCATCTTTTACCTTGACTGGTGCCCGCAAATACGGGGCCATAAAAAGGAGAAATAGTTAAAAAGAAATCGGCGATAACCCGTAAACGGGCTCATCAAACATATCTAAAGTTATTCTTTTGAATGTGGGTTTTAGTGCTCTTTAATAAACCTAAATAGAATTTTTCTCTAAAATAATTAGGGAAGCCAATAATTGACCCCATTTAAAATAACATGGGATTTCCTATGTCCCGCTTGACGATGCAACACCCGTATATATCTACAAACAATAGTATATAGTATCTACAGTCTACACGTTATTTTTTATTAATGCAACTTTTAATCTAAAATTTGAGTACCTATTTTACTTTATGTTAGGTTTTGCTGCTGATGATTCCGTATTTATTTCCTTATTTTATTATTTTTATTTAGCTTTTAACACTTTATTTTTCTTATTTCAAATTGGACCTCTGTATATTATTATGCAAATATGCAATAAAATACCGGGGGTTCCATTTAAAAAAATTTATGAATGAATGCAATTCCTAACTTAATTCGTATAGTAGCCTAACGCACTATTACAGGACCCTGTATATGGAAAACTTATTATGTTGCTTTAATTCTGTCCATATGTTTACAATAGTCTTTGTTTGGTAATGTACATATAAAGAGATTTACTGAAATTATATTTGCATTTTCCATTATCGAAAGTTAAATGCCTCCTCAATAGTTTTCATTATTGTTTTAGATATAGCTGATATGAAAGACAATATGTTGGTAAATCTACTACCGGAAGAGTTAGCAGAATTTGAAATTATCTATAGACCCACAAAACCACAGCGTATCCCGATTACTTTAAGCCTGCACATCGTTTATAACCCATTTGAAGTTTACAAGGTAAATTTAATAACAACAACTTTTTGCGAAATTTTAAAACTCTACATAATAATATGATGTCGTTTAGTGATTTTAACTTTTGTGCTATGAAATAGTCCATTAGTGCTTTCTATGCATTTTGACCGATTTTTTTTTATCTTTGACATCGTTGTTGTTTCGATAGGTCGTAAGTCAAAATTCTCATGGTAATGCCGCTATTTCCTTTGGGACTAAATAACAACACCTTGCAGGACCGTCCCTAGGGGGGGGGGGCAGACGGGGCGACTTGCCCCAGGCCCCGCGCTTGGAGGGGCCCCGCGCTCAGGAACATTTTTCTCTTCCTTGAGAAGAAATTTTTTTCAATACATTTTGCAACTTCAGAACATATTTTTTTCTTTTTTGCCCAACATAAAGTACATTTCGATTGCAATCAAACTATTCCTTTTTTTCTGTCTCGGGATGAGTTTTGAAAGATATCGATAATTTCTATCGATAAACTCTGTTCGACAGCTATCGATTGTTCGCGACTTTTTTTATTGTTGACATCATTCGCTGACGTTTCGCACGAAAGATTGGTCTGTGAAACTTCTTCCGCGTTTATGAATAGTGATTTTTCTATATACACCTGACGTCTCCTCAATATATAAAAACGCTACAACGCTCTTGATGATCATAATTAAAATTATACGGCAATGTTGAAAAAGTGTATTTATTATCAAAATCTAGATCTTATAGTCATGAAATTATCATCATAACAACATTTTCTTTAGGGGCCCCACCTGAAATCTTCGCACCAGGCCCCGCAAAACCTAGGGACGCCCCTGCACCTTAGCCTAACTTATTCACCTTCACTCTTCTGTGACCTGTGATCATTATCGAATTTCAAATACCCTGTATACTACAGTTCACCTTAAATTATTTAATTCATTTCGTATTAGGTTATAGGTATTTCTTTTTAAGGTAATTGATTACAAATATATTACCAGCCCGATGTTAATAAACCTACTTATCACTCTATGTCATGGAAATATGATTCTCTTGAGAAACCTTCAGTTAAAGTATTATATAGGGTGTCCCAGATAAGGATGCACTCTATAGGGATCTCGTAAACCATAGAAAATACAGAGATGGTTAAATTGGAAAAAAGTTGCGTCCTACTAAATTCTGCAACATTGTGTTTTCGAATTTAAAAAACTCCGAATATTTCTGAAGCGATTTGTTAAAATAAAGTTGACATTCTTATTACCATTTTTTCTCCTTTACAAGTTGGTGTAATTCGATTTTTAATCCAATGTTTCGTTTTTCAAAACCATCATTAACTTTGTTTTTTTTTAAATAGTCGAGAAATTTTATTCAACGACCTATCACACCTAGTATTAATAATGTTTCGGACTTACAAAAACCATCATCAATAAGTGCAAATTAATCTTATTTCAAACTATTTTATTCTCAATGTCCGTAACCTAATCGGTCTCAATTGTATATTAGGCTGTGACAGGGACTTGCTTAAACTTTTATCTTATTTCTTTAAAGTAAAACTTTTATGTTTTTGAGGAGTTATGCGAGTGTAGTTAAAAAAAAAGATTATGGAACCTTATTGAAGAGAAGAAAAATTGGACATGATTTGTTGTCGACGTCCAGAGACAAATTATTTCTAGTTGGCTTTGAAAACAAAAGAAGGTTGATAGATACAAGATGAATTTGCACTTATTCTCATTGATGATCGGTTTTTAAGTCCGAAACGTGTCATTAATACTAGGTTTTATATTTATATTTAAAAATAATAAAATAACCTATCCCTATCACGACTATTTAAAAAAACAAAGTTGATGATGGTTTTTAAAAAAACGAAACGTCGGATTAAAAATCTAATTATACCAACTTGTAGAAGAGAAAAATAGTAATGAGAAAGTAAACTTGGTTTTAATATATCTCTTCAAATAGAGGCAGAGAAAAATAATAACGAAATCGAGAGAATTCGGTTTTGCCCAAATATCTTCGGAGTTTTTTAAATTTGATAACACAATGTTGCAGAATTTAGTAGGGCGCAACTTTTTTCTAATTTAACAATTTTTAAAGTTTTTATCGTATCATTAAAAATTAAGTCATTTTTATATGATATCTTTATTAATAATTATTAACATCATAAACGTACTAAAACCTACATAACACCTTAGTTACTCATAATACATTAGTTACCATAATTTAATACGTTAGTTACGAAAGCATAATACGTTAGATACCAAATAATATTAGAACTATTTTTCATGAACATGTAAAACAATATTTTGACAGTTTTCAAATTTGATGGATACACCTTTGTCTTTAACGTCCACGATCTTAGGTATGCCCTCTGAAGACTGATTAATGACCGAGCAAGCACTCTTTTCGATTTCGTGCGGTTCCCCACTGCTTAATCCACTGCCGGAAACATCGCCGATTTGAATTTTGCGAGCAATGGAAACTTTCTTGGTCACACTTTCTTCTAAATACCCTCTAGCAACCTTCGCCGATTCCCATCCACCAAGTTCTTGTAGGTCTAATATATCTCCTCCAGCATTAACAAGAAAATTTGCCGAAGATCTTCTAACGCAGTGACCAGTATACAAATTAGGATTTTCAAGTGAGAGATACTTAGCTATTTTTTGAGGTATTTTAGAGAAGAAGTGAATGCCGCTGGGCTGTACCGTACATTTCCCTTTTCTATATGATACAAACAATCTTTGGTGAGTGACATGGTCTGGCCTTAACATTGCGTACTTTTTAAATAAAAGCACAGGATTGACTTCGCCGTCAAATATCACAGCGAAAATACGTTTCTTGTGGGTTTTTGAGTCGGGAATAATAACAATCAGCTTGTCCTCTAAAACGTCAACATCTTCCGTGGTCATCTTTACTAATTCATTAGTTCGACAGGCCCTCCAATTCCAATTAAAAAAGCCACTTTTATCATTAAAAACTTCTCGTCTGAGGCAGAACACACAAATTCGTTGACTTGTTCTCTTGTAAATACTTTTGATTTTTTTGCTCTATATCCAACATTTTTCTTCTTGATGAAACGTATTAAGGCGCCGTATTTGTCGATTTCCACTCTTTCCTTCAGTTGTAAAGTCGTTCGTAACATGGAATATTTCGGCCATAAGGAAGAAGCAGAGTATTCCTTAAAAAGTTTTGCGAAATACGCCAACAACCGTTTCTTCTGCACCTTGAACATGTATTTTGTTTCGCCACTCACAAAACTGCCGATATTCTTTTTCATAATGGATTTTAGATTTGTCCGGAAGCAAGTTCAACCTTATAATGTTGGCTGCAGCTAATATATCGTCAGGAATATCAAAATCTTGCATGATTTTAATAATGACTTTTTGAAATGCCAATATGAAATGACATAAAACCTTGTTTTTATTTTCGCATCGCCGTTGTCAATTATACGATAAAGCTTTGATTACAACTCGATTACTAGCGATTTAACACCGTCTCGGACTGTTGCCTCGTCACCTAGTAATGTCCTCGACTATTATAAATCGCATAATAATCTCGTTATATTAATAGCTATAATATGTAGTGACTGTTTTAATTCTAGGTAACTAGTGGTTTTTAATTATTCGTGTATCTGTTAGTTAGGTCTCTTGTTTTAGGTCTGATGATGCCCGAAAGGGCGAAACACGTGTTACCATACACAATTATATTTGCTGAGACCGTGACTTTGTTGTCTTACTCTTCCTTTAAATCTATATCCGGTCTCTTTGAGAATTATGGACGATTTCTTCGATTTTTAATTTAACCATCTCTATATCTTCCTCAATAAACTTCTTCTTTGATCCCCCGAAGACGTGCTTGTTAGGGGCAAATCTTAGTATTTTAAATTATAACTATATTAGAATATTAAAATATTTTGTTTAAATATTTCTTTATATTATATAAAAGTTAAATTGCCATTATCCTTGTTAGATTTTACTACAGTGGTTTTAACAGGAAAATTAATATTAATGCATTTTTTTTAGATAATTTTAAACGCAGACAGTTATGATGATGATATAATAATTGATGACTTAAAAGCCTTAAGAATTGATACTGATAAACTATTAAAACTTACTTCAAACAGCTCAATTGGTTACCTGCTAGACTTTGGCAATAGAGAATTAAATAAATTAAGCAAATTGTCATTTTTCTTACGAAATAGATCTAAGATACACACATTCAAATTCAAATTTGGTGGTCGTTCAGTGACATTTTTACCAGCAGTGGGTCATTTAAAACCTCAAGCTTTCAAAGAGATTTTGGTAGTTTTTAAATCAAGTAAACCTGTTTTAAAAAACAAGGTAAGTTCAACTGTGAAAATTATGTATGTTTTCATGTGACACAATGACAATGTTATAATTTTAATTTATTTTAAATAATATTGTCGGGTTGCACAAAGAATTTTAATAATAATTATTTAATCGGCAAGTTTGACTGTGACATAAATAACTTTGACAGGCATTGACTTACAATCAAAGGTGCCTGATTAAAAAATTAAGGTAACCGGACCAGTATGATTGTGAGAAAATTATTTCTGTCAATGTTACGTCTGTCACAGAAAAACTTGCCTGTTAAATAATTATTATTAAAACTCTTTGTGCAACCAGACATACATCTTTTAATGAGAATTTCATTCACCTGTCAAACTCCATATTTTAACAATTAAATACCATCATTTTATTGTGTGTTACCAGAGTTATTCTATTGTCGCAAATAATTATCGTGATATTTTGACAGCCAAAATATTATCTGTAGTAATATATTAAGGGATGGGGAAATTATCGAAAATCATTCCGAAGATTTTTTGCCGTGGAAATCGCTTGAGGGCTTGCTCTAGAGCGATTTCCTAATGGCAAAAAATCTGAGAATGATTTTCTGATTATTTCCCAATCCCGAAATGTATTTTGAAGATTATTTACCAAATAAAAAACTAACGATTTATGTTGCACAATTTAATGTATTGCAATTAAACACACAATTAGTATACTGTATAACAGAATGCTGAGGGGTGGAGTTTGAAGAAACAGAGCCAATTTTCGCTGCTGTGGTCTTTTCACAAATATCCATTCTGGGATGAATAGGTTGAGTACTGATGGGTGCAGCAGGGACCATGTTCTTGTCGTCATTTCCTCTCATCTTATAAATGATATTCTCATGGTGCTCTTGATCGATTTGCAAGTACGGCCTGATTGATGTAGTCGATGAATGGCCTGTGATTTTTATCAGCTGCTCTTCCTGGATGCCGCTTTTCGCAAGAGCAGACACAGCAGAAGCTCGCAGCGAATGGTTTGTCACTTTTTTCCCTGTAAGTAGGCCAGCTTCCTGTGCGCAAGTTTGTGTCCATTTTGACAGTGTGTTCTTTCCAACGGGAACATTTTTGTACCATGTCTTTTTGGTCGGATTGACACTGACGAAGAACCTTGGATTATCAATATCCTGCCTTTTCGACATATATTTATGATACAGGCGTACAGGACACATATCTGGAGAACCGTTATTTGAAACAAGCCATTTTGATTCGGCACATTTTCTGTCTCCCCCTTGAGCGGTTTTCGTAAAAATTGGGTTGTATTGGATTCTATTGGTTACGTTCCCACAAAAGTCCTTTTCTATCCTGAAATGACTAACCAGACTTGTGCATGCCTCTCCTCCTCTCCAAGCAAGTTCAAATGAAAAAATGTAAAATAATTTCTTGATCAGACCATCTAGAGTGTTTTCATCAAGAACAGCGATGATTTTTTTGATTTCATTACCAGTCAAAGCATTGGCACTACATTTTCTTTTTTCTGGAATTTTTTGAAGCTCCTTTCTTTTTGTATTTCTGGCATCTCTGGCAGATTTGAAGACATTGTCTTCGAAAGGGTTGATTTTTCGTTGAGATTGGTTTTTCCATGAGTAATTTCGCAGTGACATTCCATATCGTTTTCACTGTACCTGAAATCAAGAAATATGCATTAAGCATTGGCACAAGAGATTGACGGACGAACAGGCAGAGAGAAAATTGCGCGGACATTATACAGGCAGAATTAGAAATTGAAAACGCGCAGCTTACCTTCTTTGTAGTCTGTTCCATCTATTTTCCTCATATTGTATGCCCAGTCCTTCAAAATTTTCGCCAACATAGCATCAGGCGTCACTGATGTAAAATGGTAATCTCGTGTCTCACAAAAATTCTGGAATTGCTTCCATATGAAGTCTCTTGATCGCTTTGTATTTTCAGATCCATTTTTATCGACATTTTTGGTGATTTCTTCGAGAGAAAAATCTCCAAAACGTTCCATTTTTGTAAAACGTTTAAATGATATCTCGAAATGACACTTTGGCGTTTGTTTGTATTTTATTTGTTGTCCATAGTAACAACCAAAAACGCCATTGTTCGTTATCTAGATAATCATCAAACATCACCACGACAATAAAAAACCTGTTGTTACAGACGTGTGATTTTAACTGTTGACAAGTGCGATTTTCAGTTTTGACGAGTGAGATTTTCACTTTTGACAAGGGTGATTTTTACCAGAGAGCGGGAGATTATCGCTGAATAATCAGGTGAAAATCAACCCGCTTTTATAATGGATGAGGTAGATAATCACAATAATTTTTGTACATATTTTCTTTTTGTTAGTCATAACGATACACAAACAAAAAGCAACATCAGTTCATGAAATTCTCTTACGAATATAACGCGGGCATTGATAATTTATCGGTACTTTTAGGCAAATATGCCTTCATTCAGCAATTTGGAGCAAACAGTGGCTCTAAATTTCCTTCAAGCATACTTTCCTAAAATAACCGACAATTATCAATGCATTTGTTATATTATATATGAAAATCGATCGGAAGTATTGACATTTTTGATAACATTTCTAAAGGAAAAAGTCAATCCTTGCATTTAGTCATTGCTAAGCAACGGAAAAAAACTGAAAATATTTATTATTGTACTGTAAGGAATGGTACATTGTATACCTAGTAGGAAAAGTTGAACATTCCCGGACGACCGTAAAGATTGTATGTCAAGGCGCAAACTGAGACTGGCAATACGGAGTCCGGGAATGTAGCTTTTTCTACGAGGTATACATACTATTTTTCCGTAAATCGAAAATTATTAAAAGGACATAACTTATTACAATCAACTTGTTAAAATTTTGAAATAAATATTATTAACTTTGTTCACAAATAAAGGATTTCATTAAATATTTGTGTTGTAACTATGGAAACACAGTAATATTAAATTGTCAAGCTTAACACATTTTAGTTTGCAAGTAGCCGTACAGAAATAATATTTTCTTACAGAACGATAATAAATATTTAATAACAGTTATTTTCTGTTGCCTAGCAACGACTAAGTGTAAGGAAATATTGACTTTTTCTTTCAGAAATGTTATCAAAAATGTCAATATTTCCGATCGATTTTCGGAAAACAATTTTTTTTTACCGCAATAGTGATATATAAAATACAAATCGAAGGATTTTTTAATAATTGTTTGTGGTCGTACTCGTGTGAAAGTAATGTTCTCTACCTCGGATAATTTCCGCACTCGGTTGACTCCTCGTGCTAAATATCTCCTCGTAGTATCACTTATATTATTATATATTATAAAATGAAAAGTGTTTTGCCGGCGTACAGACAAGATTAAAATTGAAAAAGTTTTTTATGCCTCCGCTGGGATTCGAACCCAGAACCTCTCGATTACATGTCAAGCGCGCTGCCAATTGCGCTACGGGGGGACCTGATATTTTCTCACCAACTTCGGTCATATAACTTATTCAATTTTATGTTAGTAGTAATAGTCTGGAATCTCCTGCGATTCACAGACCGGGGAGGGTGTTATAAGGGGAAGGGGAACTCATTCACTACCACTGAACATTAAGACCCATTTTTCTATTACCCATGCTTCATCGACATATAGCGATATCTGCCGGAATCAGAAAGATATGTCGATGAAGCATGGGTAATAGAAAAATGGGTCTTAATGTTCAGTGGTAGTGAATGAATTCCCCTTCCCCTTATAACACCCTCCCCGGTCTGTGAATCGCAGGAGATTCCAGACTATTACTACTAACATAAAATTGAATAAGTTATATGACCGAAGTTGGTGAGAGAATATCAGGTTCCCCCGTAGTGCAATTGGCAGCGCGCTTGACATGTAATCGAGAGGTTCTGGGTTCGAATCCCAGCGGAGGCATAAAAAACTTTTTCAATTTAAATCTTGTCTGTACGCCGGCAAAACACTTTTCATTTTAAAATTATTTACAGACACCAACATACCTACATTTTAAAAATTATATATTATATATAATATTTTTTATTTTCGGAAAACTAGTAAGTATACCTCGAAGGTAAAGCCACATCCCGGACTCCGTATTGCCAGTCTCGGCTTGCGCCTCGACATGTACTATTTACGGTCGTCCGAGAATGCTTATGTTTTCCTACTAGGTATACAACGTACTATTTTTCTACTAAACTATTACAGTATTAACTTTTTTACGTAAAAAAACCTCTGAATCATAATAAATTTTAAAAATGTCTGTTTGAAGGTTGGAGACAATGATGTTTCTTGAATGATAGAATAGTTTTGGACTTGCATTGTCTTTAATTTGTTTTATATCACAACGTTTCAACTGGTAAGTATCTCCAGTCGTCTTCAGGTGAATACTAAATAAGTAAAGTAACTACAGCTCTATTTATACTAGCTAGATGTACTGGAGCATGACTGAGAAGGGTGCAGTCATGCGTTTAATTCTTGTGCGGTATTTTAAGTTTACATCTACTTAACAAAGGTTTCCAGATATTTCTTATATCTAGTGAGGGCTTACTAAAACAATCTGGGTTCTGGTATATGATAGCAGCTTCCTTGAACTTCCTCTTCCTCCAATGTGGTTCTTTGTGCAGGATTCGAGCTTCTGTCCACTTAATGTGATGACCGTGTTTCCAGGCATGGTCAGCTGCCCCTGATTTTTCGGTTGAGTCACAATCAACACTCAACATTCCGTATGTCAAAGGAGTATCTGAGAGAATTAGAAGACTAGGACAACGATACAACATTAATACGGTATTCAGCTCAAAAGACACTTTAAGAAGCCACCTGACGAAGACGAAACCAACAAGTCAAAAAGATACGAAAAAACTGTGTCTATCAGATTCCCTGCGAATGTGGCAGATCCTACATTGGTGAGACTCTAAGGCCACTTGAAACTAGGGTGAAGGAACACAGAAACAATACGCTTAAAGGAGAAACCGAAAAATCAGGGGCAGCTGACCATGCCTGGAAACACGGTCATCACATTAAGTGGACAGAAGCTCGAATCCTGCACAAAGAACCACACTGGAGGAAGAGGAAGTTCAAGGAAGCTGCTATCATATACCAGAACCCAGATTGTTTTAGTAAGCCCTCACTAGATATAAGAAATATCTGGAAACCTTTGTTAAGTAGATGTGAACTTAAAATACCGCACAAGAATTAAACGCATGACTGCACCCATCTCAGTCATGCTCCAGTACATCTAGCTAGTATAAATAGAGCTGTAGTTACTTTACTTATTTAGTATTCACCTGAAGACGACTGGAGATACTTACCAGTTGAGACGTTGTGATGTAAAACAAATTAAAGACAATGCAAGTCCAAAACTATTCTATCATTCAAATTTTAAAAATGTTTCATGAAAAAATTTAGTATAGAGTTACGATACCTCAAACCGTAATAAAATAGAAACTAGTCTTTGGAGATCATCTTGGGACAGCACTGGCTGTTTTATAACACATTTAAGAACTAACGTTCTAACTTTTTTTCATTGGAAGAGAAAACAGAAAAATTGTCTTTTGTAGGAGGAAATCAGTTGTAATTTATCCAAAATCGATTACGTCTTGCCGGAGAGTAGTCCACTTTCGTGGGATGACCGACAAAAGTTTGTGTATTACGTCATTTCCCATGATTCAAGCAGCAGCCAAGAAACAAGTCAATGGTCGTTACAAAATGCAGATAGCAGTTCATTTTCGTTTAATGCAAGTGATGTTCCCCCTGATGGGAGATTTGGTACTGCGTCCTCAGTAACTACAGCAGATGGGTACTGGTTTTTATTTTTATATGGGATGGTTATTTCGAGCGGCAAAGTATAACAGCTGTGCTGTTATTTAAAATTTACAAAAGTAATAAGAGATTAAATTGTTTACAGTGCAAAATTACCCTTGAAATTTGGAGCCGGAGGAAAATATTATTTTCCGAAAATCTATCGGAAATATTGACATTTTTGATAACATTTCTGAAAGAAAAAGTAAATATTTCCTTACCCTTAGTAGTTGCTAGGCAACGAAAAATAACTGTCAGGGAATATTTATTATTGTACTGTAAGGAAATATTAATTCTGTACGGCTACTTGTAAACTAAAATGTGTTAAGCTAGACAATTCAATATTACTATGTTTCCATAGTTACAACACAAGTATTTAATGGCATCCTTTATTTGTGGACAAAGTTAATAATATTTATTTTAAAATTTTAACAAATTGATTGTTATAAGTTATGTCCTTTTAATAATTTTCGATACACGGAAAAATAGTATGTATACCTCGTAGAAAAAGCCACATTCCCGGACTCCGTATTGTCAGTCTCGGCTTACGCCTCGACATACAATCTTTACGGTCGTCCGGAAATGTTCAGCTTTTCCTACTAGGTATACAATGGACTACTTTTTTAATGGGATTTTATCTCATTATTATTATACTATTTTTATCGGCTTAAAAGTTAAAACAAAAGTTGGTATTGACATAAATGGGAAATGAAAACCTAAGATAAGAGTGTGCACGTCTTTTCACTCCTAGTTGTACCCAGTGGCGTAACTAGGCGGTATTGAATGATTACCCGGACCTCATAGAGACCTGGCCGCCAGCCTATCGCCTTCAATAAACTTTAGTATAAAAAATCCACCCACGTACATAGTCACTGTTTAACAGCATTTTTAACCAAATACAGGGTGCTACAAATTCGTATGCGTTCAAGGGCATCTCGAAAACGATCAGAGATACGAAGATGGTTAAATTAAAGCAAAGCTTTGTATTTTGGGGCTTAATATTGTGGTGAAAGAAAATTGTAAATATTCCGAATACCTCCGGAGATATCCTGAAAAAAAACTGAAGTGTTTGGTTTGGTTTTTAATTTTTCGCGCTTTCATTTTCAACTTGGAAAAAAAACAAAAATAGCCGTGTTTTATGTTCGTTGATGGCGTTATTAGTTTTTAAATTCGACGTTTTGTTCTTTAGATACCAGCTTCAAAT
The DNA here is from genome assembly GCA_935413205.1 of Polydrusus cervinus. Taxonomy (NCBI): domain Eukaryota; kingdom Metazoa; phylum Arthropoda; class Insecta; order Coleoptera; family Curculionidae; genus Polydrusus; species Polydrusus cervinus. The sequence goes on from OW284511.1 coordinate 79,686,428, forward strand.
CAATTTTTTTTAAATACGGACCTGGAATTTTAAAAATAGTTTAAGGGACTTCTAATAGTCCAGGAGGCAGTGAATTTTTTTTGCACTTATTTTTCCAGTCGGTGAATATCAAATAGTCTGCTCGGATGGTGACACAAGACGACAATATGTGAGTCTGGCTAAAATTTTCGGATGGGTTCACGAGATAAAAAAAAGTCAAGTCCACTTATTTTCCCAGTCATAAATATTTGACATTAATTAAAGTGAGTAATTTTATTAACGGAAATAACAGTCTGGCACATCCCAAGTGGAGGAAAGTCTGTCTGGCTGAAAATTTACGGATGCAAAAATTTGACCGATTTTTGGAATCCGTAACCCTTATTTTCCCATGCTTGAAATTTATCGTATCATTTGGTACGATCATCAACTATAATCAAAGTAAGTCTGGCTGATTTCCGAAATTGGCAAATGAGTCTGGCGGCATCTTGAAAATCGTGAAAATTACAAAATTTTTGCTGTTATTTTCCCAGATTTGAAAATTTGTCACATGATAAATAATACTATAATTTCATAGAAAATACACATCTGGCTGTCATTTACAATCACTAAAGCCCCGCCAGACTCACAAGTCGGATGAGGAGAGAAAGCGGCAGGTGCGTATTTAGGTAACGACGCTGGAATGCGAGTGACCTGAGAGCAGCTGCCTAGCCCCTATATATATCCCTATCTCTGTCAGTTACTCGCATTTGGATTTATAAAAATTCTGTACTTATAAACCCACTACAGTGAATTTGCTTATCTTGATTTTTTAAACAGCCAAAAGTGATATTTTTCGTGTTTTAGCGAAATGTCTACCCGCTCGTTCATCCGTCATTAATATTTTTGTTGGAAATTTACTTCTCTACAATATTGCTTCTTAGTCTTGTTCGTTTAATTTATATAATTCCAGAGATAGTCGCGTCTGAATGTAAGAATTATTCGCAATTTTTTATAATTTGACTATATCTCAAAAACTAAACGAGATACACAAAATATTTAAAGATCTTTTTTGTAGAGAATGAAATTCCCTACAAAAAAGAACTGCACAATTTTCTTGTATCTCTGTATCTCTGATAGTTACAAAGTTATTCGCGAATAAAGTTTTTTGATGACGGACGGACGGTCTGACATTTTGCTAAAACCATATTTTTTGGATTTCTGGGGTCTCAAAACGTTAAGAAAAATGTTTTTTAGCCATAGTCGAATTTGGCCCTAAACCAATACTTTTCTTAGCAGATATTATAAAAAGTAAAAACATGTAGAGATGACAACAATCGCCCGTATAATTCAACATGCCGAATTTAGCGCGCCTGTCGAGCGTTGGACGAGTCTGGCAAGGCTGTCGGGGTGTTCCACATTAGTCAGACAATATTTTCAGCTGTTATTATAATATAAACTATCATCTGACAAATTTTTAAGACTGCGAAAATAAGGGCAATGGTTTCGCTAAATTTTTTCCAATTTTCTACTTGCCAGACTCTCACAGATTAGCCAGACTATTTTTTTTCTTAAATTCACTGTATCTTTCACTAATAGAACTATTTTTATCACTGGAAAAAAAAGTGCAGTATATTTGTACTTTCTAACGCATTTTCCGCCTCAACCCATCGGAACCCCCCCCCCCCCCCTAAATATATATGAATTTTGCTTAGAATAACAAACCCAATAATCCTATCCATGTTTGCTGACTGGGAAAATAAGTACCGAAAATCGTCCCTGCCTCCTGGACTATAAGCTTTAGAAATTTAACGTAATTTAAAGGTTTTTAAAATTTTAACTTGTCATCAAATAACACATCATAATCAGTATTTCAAATTATCCTTTTTTTACTATTGGCAATTATTTTTAGGTTAATTAATGAGAAGTGATTCTATTTGTTATTAGTATTATTATTTATAAAAGAGTTTAGTGTCCGTATAAGTAAATAGAAAGAAAGTTTTTTGCGGCAGGCGAAAAAAAACCTAATATCATCACTTGTGCTATACCTCCGCCACTAGTTTAAGAAATGAAAATAATTTTCGAGATGTATCGAAAAAACATCCGGTATATCGAAAACCAAGCGTTTTAGATAAACGTTTATTTGAATTTTTCAACTTAAAATTTGCTTAGGAATCTCCCATTAAAATAACTACATACCATTAAATAACACCCTGTATATTAAAATTCTAATAACATTTTAGAAGACCGTCTGAGGATGGGTCAGAGGAAAAAGAATACATTGAAGAGGGAACAGAGCCGGAGTTTATTACCTTTCCCGATTATTCCAGAATAATGCCACTCTTTTTGACAGTTGCCGCAGACTATAGTAAATATATATGCGAAGCACACAGCATTCATTTTGACGACACGTTTCTTAAAGAGGTGAGTAAAACAGCGGCGGCTCGCGGTCTTAAAAAATGGTGAAGAGCTAGGTATAGTGCACATTGACTAAAAATCCGTGTAACAAAACGTCTCTCTTATTCTCATCTGTCCAACGACGGAATGGAGTTTCGAACAAATTACAAACTATGCCACTAATTGGGTTCATTTTTAAAATACACAAAGCTAAGGGTAGGTACACTACTGAATTAACTGAAAAATAAAAACAAAACTTTTTAATCACACAGTAAATCACGTAAAACAATATCTATAACCGTAAGTTTCGCGAAGCCTCAAAATAAATACCTTAAGGTTAGGCGAACCAATACTAAAACAATGGTGCATACGACTGATTTATTTTTAAATTGCCCTTCATCATAATGCAAATTGTTACGTGCTGTTTGCGTGACTAACGTCACGTAATCATAGCAACGGTGAATATCAAAGCCATGTTAGGCGTTGGGTGTTCATTTGCTTTGAGCTAACTGTGTGAATACACGACACGACTCCCACAGTATTACTGCGTGAATACTGGAGTATTCACCTGAAGACGACTGGAGATGCTTACCAGTTGAAATGCAAGTCCAGAACTCTATATTGAAATGGTTTCCGCAACTTACATTGCAAAAGTGTCACCTCTATCAACTTGAACAAATTATTATTAGTTTGTTCATCATAAAAACAAAATAAGAGCTATAATTTTATAATTAGTTTTCCATCATTATCTGTTTTAGAAAAGTGTTAAAAAGTTTGAGGTGACAAATACTGGAACTGTGCCACTAAATATTAAATGGGAAGTAGTTTACAAAAGTACTGCCCTCGCTTTACAAAAGTTTTCTTCGTCGAGCAATATTTTTGATGATATGAGCCAAGATGGTAAGGTTTAGTCATAATCGAAGTACAAAACTAGTTTTTTAAAATTCTTTATTCTCAAGCAACTATAAAGTTCATTACGGAGAATGTTATACTTTTCTGTGGTCGGTCTCATACTAAACATGTTTTAAAACTATTATGCCTATAGAAAAGCAGTAAGTGAAGTGGCACATTAAGTATAATTTTACTTTCTAATTTTATAACGGAGATGACCGTATAAAATATTATCCTAAGCGGAAACGGGAGCGAAACAATTGCGGAACATTATTCTACACAGGGATATGCAACTGCACATACTAATGCGGCGATTCGCATGCATATCCCGCTGTAGAATAATGTCCCGCAATCGCTTCGTTCCCGCTCCCGCAGTCCCGTTTAGGTTTGAGTAGACCTTTAAGGGGGACCGAAAAATATGTAATAGAAATTAAATATGTAAGTAAACCATTACAGTGTGTCTGCTTAAGTTCGCACCATATGGAAAACTTTTTTATTATTAATTTTACGAAAAAAAGTTATTCTTTATAAAAAGTTCTGCATATTCTAAAATTTAAAATGCAACCTTTAGATGTTAAATTTAAAAAAAATATATTAATGAATGTACGACTTAAATTTTTTATTCAAAACTTTAAACAACTTTTAGGAACCCGTACATCAGGACATTAGACACATCTATTGTTATACTATTTATAAAATTATACTTTGTTTTAGCCATATTTCTTCGATTTAATTCGTACGACTTTAATGGCGTATAAGTTATGACGCACTAAAAGGCCCGTATTATTAATCTCCTGGTAACTTTACCAGCCAGATAATTTCTATGGAGACAATTGTCTTAACAATGGTTTCTTTGGAAATTATCTTGCTGATAAAGTTACCAGGAGATTAATAATACGGGCCTTAGAAAGTATTTACTAGTTGATTATTCCATAGTTTTAATGTGGAGCAAGGTCGACCCAAATCGTTAGTAAATTCCTCTTGAATGATTGACCAAGAGCTTGAAATAAACTACATAAATGATTCTTAAGTATTATTATTGCAAATTCCAAACGAATACCTTTTTTTGGAGTATTCTTCTCTTATTATTTAAAAAATATTGTAATTTGTATCCGCAACTATTCACGCTTCAAATGGGAAAAAATAATACTCTAAGTCAACCTTCACTAGGATATATTTCAAAGAAAAATATTTATTTCACTCTACATGTTTCGAACGTATAAACGTTCATCTTCAGGAGAATTGTAATTTATATTGAAAAAGTTATTAGGAAATTGTCAATGACACCCTCATAGAAAAGTGTTGAAGAACTTCCATAGAAGTAGGAGAGAAAAGCATACTACCAAATTATACAGTATGTCCACGGATGGGGTTTACAAGAGGACAAATGGACTAAAAATTGGAGGATACGAAAAAAAGTCACTCTTAATAAACGTTTTTGCTTGTCTAGAAAATACGATTCATCATAAGAAACTTCAATTTTTTTATACTGGGTGGGTAAAAACTGCAAAAATGTTATTTTGCATAAGAGTAAACATACTTTATTATGAAAGATACGAAAAAAAGTCACTCTTAATGAATGTGTTTTCTACACAACAAACCGAAGCAGAACCATTCATTAAAAGGTTTACCTATGTAAAAATTATTTCCCAAAAAGTATGCTGGATACATTTTTTAATGATGAGCTCGAAAATCTACCATTAAATTTTCGACAAAATATGTATTTTGTAAGGTGGATTGGCAGGAATGGCCCAGTTTTGTGGCCCCCAAGAAGCCCCGACTTAACCTTGGCGGATATGTTTTTATGGGGCCGTTTAAAACAAATTGTTTTTGCTACCGCAGTACCAAATGATATTGAAGTGCTGAAGGGCAGAATTATCCAGTCTGTCCAATCGATATCTCAGGAAGAAATCAGAAATTTTTTCACTTATTTGAGAAAGCAATGTCGAGTATGGGGGTGGAGTTTTTGAATTATAAAATCTTTATCGTATTCTTTTCATGTTAATAAAAATTTTCGTAATTATTATAATTAAAGTCAAATTATTTTAAGAAAACGCCAAGTCACTTGTCATTTATGACACCCTGTTGACGTCTGGTCTATTTTACGTTTAGAGGTTGGCTAAAAAGACAGGACCGGACTATTTTTATGTTCCATTAACAAACTAAAAAAATATTTAAATATTAAGTTCCTTATCTCCCATTTTAATTTATTAAAGAAGACTACAAATTTTTCTATTTAAATCATCGTTCTTAATTAAAGTTGTCAAGAAACTTTTGGAGATGTTATCCAAATTGGAACAAAAGTCAAGAACCTATTAGGTATCCACTGAATACTACCTAGATATTGTGATAGGAATTACTTACAATAAAGTAATGTACTAGTAACATAAATATTATCGACAAAGCCTTTAAAAAATTTAACTTATCGACACACTACTCTCCTTTGCTCGTGAATATTAAAGAATGTAATAAATGCCGGTAATACTGCACCAGCTAGGTAGAACACGTAAAACATGGTATATATGGTTAAAATATTGGTATACAAAACAATCACTATGCTTCATTTTAGTTATGACATTAACTTTCAACCAGAAAACTCTATATACACTATATAAAAAACAACCACAAAAATACTAAAAAACACCAAAAAACAACGAAAATAATAGGACGCGAACTGACATGTGAACTTGTTACGGTCCACACTAAATATAGTAACTTTTCGGCTGAACTAGAATCAGCTGTGAATGTCATCTGTGGCTTTCAACTGTCTAAACGCCGTTTTCTATCGCGATATGATCTCTACCTCATTTGATAAAGACATTTACAACAAGTATTACCTATTTATTATTCAAGCAAAAACGTTTATTAAGAGTGAGTTTTTTTTAGTATCTTTCAAAATAAAGTATGTTTACTCTTAAGCAAAATAACATTTTTGCAGTTTTTACCCACCCTGTATAAAAAAATTGAAGTGATGAATCGTATTTTCTAGACAAGCAAAAACGTTTATTAAGAGTGACTTTTTTTCGTATCTTCCAGTTTTTAGTCCATTTGTCCTCTTGTAAACCCCATCCGTGGACATACTGTATAGATAAAGTTGGGATAACGGTTGATAACTTCCAAAAATTCAAAGTGACGAGGTGAGAAACGTTAAGTGAAAATGATACTGAAAAATGAACACAACTTTAGTGGTGAAGCATACTATTGAAGAAAAATTATTATTAAACGGTTTGAGAAGGAAAATTACATGTGGTTTTAGGACAGATGTACCATATGATAGGTACACATGATGAGGGTACGTTCCTACTGAATAAATCTTCAAGGAACGTACCCTTCAACTTAATACTTTGCTTTTTCTGTAAAACTTTGACGTTTTTTATAAAAAAATTTTTTCTTAACCTTCACAACTGGTTTTTCATATCATACATGTACCCTCCGAATACAAGACTTCTCACAACGTCATGTATCATGTGTATACCGTGTGTAACAGGATCATGGTACACCACCGTATCTCCGTTAGTTTTAAAGGTAATTGATTAAAACTTGGGATATCCCATATACATAATAAGCGGCATTTTTTGACCTACAAATGATTTTTTTTCACTTCCGGTTTCGCCGGAAGTGACACCAACTTTCGATTTTTAAATGGAACACCCTGTATATTATTACATTTTTTATTTCTGCATAATTTTCTGAATCCAATGATACTACAAAAGTGACATTTCAAGCGTAAAAAATATTTATTATTTAATTTTTAATTTTCCATTTAAGTGTGCCATGACGGTTCCGATTTATTCCAATTGATCTGTCTAATGCTAGAAAAATCGAAGTCCCGTCAAAAATACTAAATTGCGTTTTTTATAAGCAAATAAAATTCATCGCAATCGTTTTTGGGGTAAAACTCAATTTTTCCAAATGGAACCATATTGGTACCGTGGTACCATTTCTTAGTACTAATAATAAGGAATTTATTCATACCTGGTAATAACATGTGCAATAAATACAATCAAAATTACAGCTAAAATAAAATACAATTATTTTGTTCTAATTTAATGCTAAGAGATTACTGAAGTGACTTTGGAATACAAAAAATGAACACAAACTATTACATAAATAATTAACATGTCCACTTTTTCATCTCTTGTATAAATGTGCGGCATTTTGAACAAAAATAACAACAAATGTAAAGACTTTTCCAATACACAATAAAAACACCGATAAATCACCGAATACTTATTTGACAATCTGAATAATTTCATTGTTTTCAAAGCCTCCTTAGTAATCTCTTAGCATTAAATTAGAACAAAATAATTGTATTTTCTTTTAGCTGTAATTTTGATTGTATTTATTGCACATGTTATTACCAGGTATGAATAAATTCCTTATTAATAGTACTAAGAAATGGTACTACGGTACCAATATGGTTCCATTTGGAAAAATTGAGTTTTACCCCAAAAACGATTGCGATGAATTTTATTTGCTCATAAAAAACGCAATTTAGTATTTTTGACGGGACTTCGATTTTTCTAGCATTAGACAGATCAATTGGAATAAATCGGAACCGTCATGGCACACTTAAATGGAAAATTAAAAATTAAATAATAAATATTTTTTACGCTTGAAATGTCACTTTTGTAGTATCATTGGATTAAGAAAATTATGCAGAATTCAAAAATGTAATAATATACAGGGTGTTCTATTTAAAAATCGAAAGTTGGTGTCACTTCCGGCGAAACCGGAAGTGAAAAAAAATCATTTGTATGTCAAAAAATGCCGCTTATTATGTATATGGGCTATCCCAAGTTTCAATCAATTACCTTTAAAACTAACGGAGATACGGGGGTGTACCATGATCCTGTTACACACGGTGTACATATGGTATATCTGTCCTATAACCACATGTAATTTTTCTTCTTACACCGTTTAACAAGAATTTTTCTTCAATAATATGCTTCACCACTAAAGTCGTTTCCATTTTTCAGTATCATTTCCACTTAACGTTTCTCACATCGTAATTTTGAATTTTTGAAAATTATCAGCCGTTATCCCAACTTTATCTATTTAACTTGGTAGTATGTTTCTCTCTCCTACTTCTATGGAAGTTCTTCAACAATTTCCCTGTTCCTTTTTCAATATAAATTATACTTCTCCTGAAGATGAACGTTTATACGTTCGAAACATGTAGAGTGAAATAAATATTTTTCCTTGAAATATATCTTAGTGAAGGTTAACTTAAAGAATCATTTCTCCCCATTTAACTTTCAAACTTTACTTCAAGTATGGACTACTTCTTCAAACTAAATTTTATATTATTTTTATCGTAGAACCTCTTGAAAGTGTCAGTACTTCTAGTTTATTTTCAAAAGAGGATTCCACGCTGGAAAGTGGTTGTTTGGAACCTATCATCATAGATCCGGTTAATTCAGTCATTAAATCTGGAGAAAAAAGAAGTTTTGAGGTTATTTTTGCTCCTGAACATATCGAAGATTTTAAAGTGAATTTAAAATCGAACATAGACGCATTAGATCCTAGTTGTGAAGAAATGTGTATCTTCGTTACTGGCAGAGCTATACCCATTCCATTTTATATTGAAAACGAAGCTGGTCAGTCTATTAACAAAGATTTATCAATAAAGTTTGAAAGTGTTGGAAATGGAACAGAATGCTTTAGGTTAGTAACACAAATTATACCTTCCTATACTAGACTTATTTTATTAAAACTATATCCCTAGTAATTAACTCAACTTCTTAAAACTTAATCTTTAACGTTTCTCCAATTTCCGATTATAACTGAAGCTAAGATCAATTTCAAATAGAATAAGTAGTTTTTGTTATATTTTTGGATTTTACTCAATATTTCTGTAGGTATGAGAAGTGCTCAGACTAATTGCCATAGACAAAACTATTTGCGTTTCCCCTTACCTTAAGGACGTTCGATGTAAGTAATTTTGGTTTGTGATCAAAAATCAAGGTCTCTAAATTTAGGAAGGTTGCCTGGTAACTCTGAGAGGGGAGAGACGCGAGAGGAGCGCGCTACGTCACATGATTGCCCGAGAATCAGATGTTAATGGCAGCTCTTATCTGATCGATTGGCGTCGTTTTTAATTTCTTTGTTTTCGTTGTCTATATTTAACTAAATCCAACAATTAAATTAGAATATTTTGTGAATTAAATCAGTGAATAATCCATAAAGGTAAATATGTGTTTAAAATTATTGAAATAAAATAGCTAGGTATATTGTATAAAGGTGACAACATGAAATCAATGGATAACCTTAACTTAATATTTTTTAGATGCCTAGAGGGATTGTTTGTAGTGTGCCAATTTGCAAAAATAATTCCAAGAAAGCATTGGAAAGTGGAGAGAAACTTTCCTTTTTTTTCTTTTCCAAAAGATCCCAAGATCCAGAAAGAATGGGTAAGGAAATGTTATCGTAAAGATGTTTGGAATATTGCAAATAAGAGAATTTGCAGTAAACATTTTAAGCCCGAGGATTTTGAAGATGAGTTGCAGGCTAGAATAATGAATACTCAACGGAACCGTCTAAAAAAATCTGGTACAGAGTTTTAGTTGATTGTGTTTGTTTGATAGTACTTATACTTTATCCATAGGGTACAACAGGTACCTAGTGTGTAGTGTTTAGGGTGTACTTAAGTGAGGCCTAATACTAATAGGATAACTGCATACATAATAAATTTATATTTTTAGCTGTTCCGTCATTATACCTGCTGGTAGGGAAAGAAAAACCTGAGAGTGAAAAGGTCGAAGAGAATGATTCGTAAAGGAGATAAAGTTATTGTAAAAAGTCTAATTACGATAATTTCGATGAACAAAAAAAGCCATAGAGGACTTACTAAGAGAAATGAAGAAAGTCAGGGACGAAAACAACAGTCTGAAATCAAAAGTTAAAGCTCTGGAGGAAAAACTAAATGTAAGGGAGCAAAAGAAAACAATCTCCTGGTTGTCGGTATACCAAAGCAAAATAAGGATGCAGAACAGATAGGGGACATGTATATAGTTCTAATGTTACATATTTTTGTAAGTGGGATGGATATAACCTATGTTTTTTGTAAATAACTTTAAGTATAAACTTTTGAATTATATTTAGTTTGTAGAGACAATTATTATACAGCCCACCCCAGAAAAAGATACCATATAGTAAAATTTAATAATTTTTACTGCATTTTTTTACACTATATGATTAGGAATTATTATCTGTCACTATATACAGGGTAATTTTTAAGTTAATACTTTTTTTTTAGCTGTGTATAGAAGGCATTAAAATAAACAACATTTTCAAAAATAAGGTAGTGTCAGTGTTAGCTGCTCAACCAACGACTTTTAAATAATCTCCATAATTGTTTGGCTTAGAAATTTTCTTAAAAGATAGAATAGTAGTCTTCGTATTTTATTAGATAATTAATCAATATGTGGTCCCCATTTAAGATGTTTATCCAATACAATCCCAAAACATTTTATATACGGAACTAGGCCAAACTAGTTTATCCCAAAAGTTGTTCGGGTCTGGTCAGGTTTGTTAAAATACGAACAAACAACAGGCCTAGGCAAATCTAGTTTATCCTGAAATCGGGTTAGGCCAAACTAGTTTATCCTGAAATCGGGTTTGGTCGGTAACATATACATTAGAAAATTATCTACTTAAATATAGACTGAAACAAATTACTTATCAGATGTGACTGATTATTTTTAATTTAGACTTTATTAAATTAAATAACGCCACTGCAATAAAAAACCAAAAGAGTGTGACTGTGAGTTTTATTTACCCTATAAGAAAAAGTAAATTGTGATTTGCAGGAAAAAAATACGTCCAATTTGAGGAATTATAATATATAATTTCTTAAAAAATTAATTTTCCTATCCATTTTAAAATCAATCAAATAAATTAAATTTAAAAACAAATATCCTAAAATTGCAATACTTTCAATTCCTACTGTATGAAGGAACCTACATTTCAATTTATTAATCACAATCACTTTTTATAAGTCTAATAATTAAACACGCGATCTGATTTCAATGCTTTGTTAATACGGTAAATTTAAATTGGGCAATCTTGTGACGTATTCCCGCGCTGTTCTCTGGTTGGTCGAAAGTTACCATGCAACCTTCCTAAATTTATAGACCTTGATCAAAAATAGCGTTCCTGACCTGCACTATACAGGGTGCTACAAATTCGTGTGCGTACAAGGGGATCTCGAAAACGGTAAGAGATACGAAGATAGTTAAATTGAGGCAAAGTTGCGTATTTTGGAGCTTAATAATTTGGTGAAAGAAAATTGTAAATATTCCCAATACCTTCCGAGATATCCGAAGAAAAAATTATTTTTGATTTTTAATTTTTTGAGCATTTATTTTAGACTTTATCATAGCCGTTTTGTATGTTCTACAATTTGGCGTTATTAGTTTTCAAATTGGACGTTTCGATCTTTAGATTCCAACGTCAATTCATTTTTTTTAAATACGGACCTGGAATTTTTAAAACAGTTTTAAGGACTTCTAAGCTTTGGAAATTTAATACCATGTACAAGTTTTTAAAATTTTAACGTTTTGTCATCAAATAACACATCACTAATATTTCAAATCATCCTCTCTTTACTATTACGGCCCTGGCAATTATTTTTTGGATTACTTAAATATTAAAATTACATTACAGGAAGTAATGGTGTTTAGGCCATTTATTCTTTCAAAAAGATTTACCGTCCCAATACTCTAGGAAGTAAGCAAGTTTTTACGGCATGAGAAGTAATTTTATTTTTTATTAGTATTTTATATATTTTATTAATATAACGTATATCTTAAGTCCTATGGTTGTTTGCCTTAGACCTAGACCAAAATACTGTAAAACAGAAAGAAAATAATGCTCCCGAGTGAAAAAAAAGGTAACTTGAGTGTTAGTGATGGAAACAGTAGAGTTTGAACAACAGGAACAACTTGAATAAGAAAATTTAGCAGAGCAAATAATGACAAGTTTAGATTAATTTTATATATTTGACAATGCTAATTCAACAATTATATTAAAACTGGTACAATCAAAAAACACAGAGTGTTGTCTTCATGAAATCCTAATTCAACAGTTAGTTTAGTTATGTTACTGTGATGCGCTTACGTTTGTTTCAAAAAGAATTTCAAATTTTTTTACTGTTTATACGATCTGATGATGCTATAGTTTCAGGCGAAACATGAAACAAAAACAAAGAGACCGAGACTTTGGGTCTCTTTTCTTAGAAAATATCAAATTTCACTCTCTGTTTTATGTATGGAAACGGTCGATTATTTCCAAAAATATGTTAACGAACGTTTACAAACACTTGCAAATGATTTTTGAAAACACTTTTCTATTTATCATTTTTCGCTAGCCATTTGTCTTGTAAGTAATAATCCACCGTTTCCGCCACATGAATAAAGAACGCTACATCCGCAAAATAAATTCAAATAACGCGCCAAATAAACTTCTCCCTCAGGCCTGACGTAAAGCACCTCTAATTGGCCGGTTTAATCTCTATGACATACCTGCGGGCTGTTTGTATCCTTGCCTATTCAGAACGGTAAGGATCTGTACAATAGTATAGTGTGTAAATACGCCACCCGGTAAATGAAAAAAACCCTGTATATTTGTAGTGTATCAATAACTTGAGTTATTATTTGTAAATTTAATTTATTATTTTCAGAAATATAATGCTGGTTAATATCCATGATAATCCAATGTCTTTTGAAATAGTACCAGAATTCCAAAAAGAATTTTCATGTTTTGTTTGCGAGACTCCGACTGGGAACATAAGGAACAAGAAGAAAGCCCCGATTACATTTAGTTTTACACCCCATTCCCTTGGACATTTTAAAACATATTACTTATTAAAAATTCCCGAGAAAAATGTTAATACAAAAATTTTATTGGAAGGGGAATGTCGACCGCCCAAAGTTTATTTTACAGAAACCATTGTAGCCTTAAAGCCTACGGTTCCAAGAGTGAAAACTGTTCAATCGGTGGAGTTGGTAAATGACGAAATATTTCCACTTTCCTTTAAATTTATAAAGAAGTCGCTGTTTAATGAAACTCAGCATGAAAAACTTGAAGTGTTTCCAATAGTCGGAAAACTGAAACCCCAAAGTAAAACTCACCTAAGGTTTGTTATTTTGTTACATAACGCTACTGAAAATCCGTAAAGATGTATCTAGTTTTTCTCAACTTTACAATAGGTAGAAAAATTACTGAAAAAAGTAACTTTAAAATGAGATGTACTTATTGCAGATGCTCAACGAATAATAGTTTATATTGAAATCATTCAGTAGCACAACTATCTTTTTTTTGAATTTTATTTTAGTTACGCCTTTACGTTTTGCTAGCGTCGATAAGTCTGTTCAGTTACACACGCCATATCATAATTTTTAAAAACTAACAATGATAAATTTTACTTTCTAAGCAGGTAATTGACTATGCTCTTTTTCAAAATTGAATCTAATGTAGTTCCACAAAATATGTTTCTCAACACATTATACAATAGAGAGACAGATTCGGTGTCTGTTTAAAGGTTGGAGACAATGACGTTTCTTGAACGGCAGTAGAGTTTTGGACTTGCATTGTCTTTATTTGTTTAGAATCACTACGTTTCAACTGGTGAATACAAGTATTCATCTGAAGACGACTGGAGATACTTACCAGTTGAAACGTAGTGATTCTAAACAAATAAAGACAATGCAAGTCCAAAACTCTACTGCCGTTCAAGAGAGACAGATTGTTATGGAATTGGCAGTGGCGGCTCGTCAGGTGAAGTAGGTGAAGGTGCTCTTCACCAAAAAAAAATAAAACCAGGAGGAAAGTTTTTCGACAATATATACAGTTACCATTTTAGCCCTTAAAAAATAATTATGTTCGAATTAATAATATTAATTTAATCGGAATGTAGCTATATGCATAATAGGGTCACGGTTAACTCCGATGGACAATTATTACAAACACTCGTGCATTTTGGCGCGCCCCAGCCGACCGAGTCCGTTAGCTCAAAGCTAGTGAAGACCCAACGCCTAGCATGGCTTTAATATTCACCGTTGCTATGGTTACGCGACGTCAGTCACGCAAACAGCATGTAACAATTTGCGTTATGATGAGGGGCAATTTAAAAATAAATCAGTCGTATGCACCATTGTTTTAGCATTGGTTTGCCTAACCTTAAGATATTTTTTTTTGAGGCTCGCGAAACTTACGGTTATAGATATCGTTTTTACGTGATTTACTGTGTAATTAATAAGTTTTGTTTTTATTTTTCAGTTAATTTAGTAGTGTACTTACCCACTTAGTTGTGTGTGTTAAAAATTAACCCAATTAATGACATAGTTTGTAATTTGCTGGAAACTCCATTCAGTCGTTGGACAGATGGGAATAAGAGAGAGACGTTTGGTACACGGGTTTTTAGTCAATGTTTGTTTAAGTACCCGCACTATACCTAGCTCTTCGCCATTTTTTAAGACCGCGAGCCGCCACTGCGATTAGCTGATATCGGGACCTCATAATTTCCCCAGATTTTTAGTGAGCCATAACTAGCCCACACGTCACACTGTGATTTGTGTTATGAAAAGTAAACATACCAGAATTCACGTGTCTTTGACTCCATCTTGCGAGAGTACTCAAAAAATCTACTATAATAATAGTTTAAACGAATAAATAAACGAGCATGCCTGTAAGTATTGTTATTTTTTTTAGGATTACTTTCTTAACTTCAAATAATGTAAATTTTAAGTTCCATGTCAAATGTATTATTGAGAAGCTCAAATCGCCATTAATTTTGAACGTGTCTGCGAGTTGTATAGAAATACAGTCGTCAGTTGCCTTTACTGATAAGAGCGGAAGTGTTGTTTGGTTAGACAAAGATGTAGTAAACGTGATTGATTTGGGAAATGTAAGTTATCTTTAAATCATATTTTGGTGAATCTCACTCCTCATTTAAGCTAATAAATACAGACAAATAAATTACAAATACTATTTTTTTACCTTTTCTTGAATTAAAAAAAAATTAAATCTTGTTCTTGTTGATGTTAATTATTAATGAAACGCCCTCCCCCTCCCCTTCCCAGACTCTATACTGGAAGCAAGCACATGTCCACTTTCGGATGCTCATAGAGCTAGCGTTAATATACTTGTTGATACTTTTTTTTTAAATGTGTATAGAAGTCATTAAAATAAACAACATTTTCAAATACCTTTTTTTAAAACTTAAAAATAGGCGAGATACAGGAGGAAAAATCTAAGTGCGGGCCTGGTCATCATGCTATAAATTATGTTATTTATCTTATTATTCATGCAATTTACGGGTCGGTAGTCAGTTTTTTGGCAATCCGCTGCGGTGTGTTTTTCTGAAGCAAGTTAATTTTAAATTGATGACACGTGAAAATGGTAAAATTTGAAAATAAGAAACTAGTAGATATGGTGCTACGGTGAGTGTCGTCAAAGTGCGGCTGCTGCTTCGAGATTATACGCAGAAGGCTTTCCCTTGTGGGCTCACCCTACACCCAGAAGTTTTCTTAATGTTATTCAACGGGCAAGTCAGGCAGGACCGTATATGATCCATAGTGTAATAAATGAATGTAAGTATCTTATTTTTGAGTTTTTTGAAAAAAGGTTTTTGAGAATATTGTTTATTTTAATGCCTTCTTTACACAGCTAAAAAATAAGTATCAACTTAGGAATCACCCTGTATAAGTACAGGGTATTATGGAATTGACACATTTTATTTAAATAGGTGACTCCTTGGATACTTTAGAAAAACACTCCATATATAATTTTTTTAAACGACTGTCTATCTATTTGGTTAAATACCCCAAAAAAATAGAGTTGGGTGGACGCCAATGGTCGTTTCGCAATAACGCAAACTGGTTTGAAAGCTGACAGAGAGCTGGTCAGGGTTTTAACGTTTTGGCAATTAACCAAATAATTTTCAATGTCGAGTTGCTAAAAACATGTTAAAAAGCCTTTTGGCACAGTTGTATTTTATATTATGTGTAGTTAATAGCGCCAAGTTTTAATGGTATATTAGATTTATAGCTATTGTTTTTATTATGGTTTTGAATTTTTTGAGGAGGTAGGGTAAGGTTTTTTCTTAACTTAAAACTCGTGTCACTCGTGTCTTATCACTCTTTCTTTAGAACTCTTCCAGTGACGGCATGGTCAAGCAATAATAATACCAAAAAAAACAACAAAAGGTCAATTGTCCCGTTTATTACAGTGACATTTAAAAATATTTTTCCTCCGAGGGTTGTCATATCAGGATTTATGGATTTATTAATGCGTCAATTCCATAACGCCCTGTACAGGGTGGCCCGCTCTCAATCTAAAGGTACTTAACATTTTAATATTTTTCAAGAACAGAGTTATAAGGAGTCATTACATCTACAATTTAAAATTATTTTAAATTGTACAGGGTATTTCAAATAGTATTTTTTTTAACAGAACACCCTGTATATTATTTTCTAATTCCCTATAAAATGCCACGTATATTTTGTATTAAATGTCATATGTCTAAATTCAATTGTTTTTGAGATATTGGCGTTTAAAATATGGCATTTTCAGGATTTCGCATTGGAACGGCGCATCTTAGATAAAAATGGTTTTAACCTTCTCAATTCTAGTTTTTTATTCTCTATCTAAAGTGACCAACTTCATGTTTAATATTTTAAATAACAATTGAAATTAGACATATGACATTTTATACAAAATATACGTGGAATTTAAATAGGAAATTAGAAAATAAATTTTAATAATATGGGTATAGGGTATTCCGTTTAAAAAAAAAAGTATGTTGGATATGCCCTAACAATTTGAAATACCCTGTATAATTTTAAATTGTAGAACTTATGCCTCTATATAATTCTGTTTTTAAAAAGTTAAGTCGTTTAGATGCTTAGGAATCCTGAGTTGAGAACAGGCCCCCTATACAGCGTGATCAGTACAGAGCGGCCATATCTCGGAAACTACTGGGCATAGAAATTTAGGAAAAAAAAATGATAATTAAAGTGGCCATGAGAAAATCCTGGAAATAATTTTTAAGTTCCGCATTTTGCCGCAAGAGGGCGTAATTGAAAAGTAAGTTTTAAAATTTTACATATCTCTGAAAATCCCACATTAAGGTATATCTTTGATAACACCATTAAAAAGCTTGGACAATTATCCATCATTTTGGTCGTATGCTCATTGGCGTACCGACTTTAATAAGAGGGGGGGAAGCTGTTGAAAGTGTAATCATTTAAATCGCTGTAACTTATAAACGACTTATTCGATTTTAGCAAACTAAAGACTGGTTGGAAGAGAAATGTATGCACTTTCACCAATTGTATTTAGTTGTCCATAATAATTCTCAAAAAAAAAATGCTAGAGGGCGCAATTTGTAATAATAACACATTTTTGATTTTACTTTGAAAAATTAAATCATATGGCATAATTATGATACAATAATCGAAAAGTAGATGAAATTTGCTAGAAAAAATATTAAAACCGCAGCTCGATATCTCCGTTCGTTTCAGCTTTATCGCCAATAGAATAATTTTTAAAACTTTAAATGAAGAAGCGAGTGGGACGCCACTGATATTTTTCCATGTCGATATTATTTCTGATTAGCCTGATCAATTTTGCATAAAAATGGTATCTTGCGTTTTTCTCCTCAGGCACACCGTTCTTAATTAAAATAATTAAATTAAATTAGCTCTACTATTTATTATTACATATTAACATTTAAAATGGAAAATTTTGTTATATAAAAATTGTTGGAAATGACCATCTTCATTTAATAGGCATGCTTGCGCCCATTTAATTATTTTAATTAAGAACGGTGTGCCTGAGGAGAAAAACGCATGAGACCATTTTTATGCAGAATTGACCAGGCTAATTAGAAATAATATCCATATGGAAAAATATCAGTGGCGACCCACTCGCTACTTCATTTAAAGTTTTAAAAATTATTCTATTGGCGATAACGCTGAAACGAACGGAGATATCGAGCTGCGGTTTTAATATTTTTTCTAGCAAATTTCATGTACTTTTCGATTATTGTATCATAATTATACCGTATGATTTATTTTTTCAGAGTAAAATCAAAAAATGTGTTATTATTACGAATTGCGCCCCCTAGCATTTTTTTGAGAACTATTATGGACAACTAAATACGTTTGGTGAAAGTGCATACATTTCTCTTCCAACCAGTCTTTAGTTTGCTAAAATCGGATAAGTCGTTTATAAGTTACAGCGATTTAAATGATTACACTTTCAACACCCCCCCTCTTAATAAAGTCGGTACGCCAATGAGCATACGACCAAAATGATGGATAATTGTTCAAGCTTTTTAATGGTGTTATCAAACATATACCTTAATGTGAGATTTTCGGAGATATGTAAAATTTTAAAATTTACTTTTCAATTACGCCCTCTTGCGGCAAAATGAGGAACTTAAAAATTATTTCCAGGATTTTCTCATGGCCACTTTAGTTATCATTTTTTTTCCTGAATTTCTATGCCCAGTAGTTTCCGAGATATGGCCGCTCCGTACCCTTAACTGATCACGCTGTATATTACCTTAAATAATTTAAATTTTTTAGACCTATAAAGGGAGAAAAGAAACAGTATTATTTGAAATTTCAAACATGGGCCAAACTGGTATGTTCTTTACATGGAAATTTGACGCTAAGCCTATTGCTCATCTTTTTATTATGTCAGTTGACGCTGAAAAGGGATTTGTAAAAAAAGGCGATTCTGCTAAAATTTGCCTGGGCGTGGAAGCTCTGCGCCTAGGACAACTAAGGCAGTTTAAAATGAGTCTTAACGTAAGTGTACAGTATTCTTGAAAATACAATAATTAATGCTTTCTTGTAATTAATATAATAATAAGTTTGTTTTAAATATTTTGTTTTTTATTAAACTTGTTTAACAATCTTCTGAAGACGGGCTATTTAAAGACAATTCTTATTTTATTTAGTACAAACACAGAACGTTTTATTTTTTGTTCTTTTACACTACATGCAAAATCTAAATTTAGTGAAAGAGCCCATTGAAAATATCTAGTAGCAATGGTCTTCAATATTTTAGTTCCCGTGGCCTGGTATTTTTGTAAATATAGTACCTAAGTGCCCAAAAACAACTATGTTTTATTTTCGTTTGGGCAGCTTATATAAATCCAGATATAGTCGATATGAATAAATTTATTTTTATCACTATAACGGACATGGAATGATAATTATATCTCACAAGTGTAAGAGTTGCCACATGAGCCGAAAACGAATGCTGGAATCATACGAGAAACCCAAACCAACCCAATTTGTACTGTTTATTAATTATGTTTAATTACTTTTTTAGATTATGTATGGCCCTACCTATACAATTCACCTGAATGTTATATCGGATAAACCAATTTATTCATTTTCCTTTACCGATTACAATTTTGGATACTGCTTTTTACAAAAGGGATCAACTAAATACTACAGCACAATATTGGTTTTCAAAAATTTAGATTCCAATCCAATTCTGTAAGTTAAAATGATTTTCCTACGACCACGAAAAAAGCACGGTTAATTTGGCTCGAAAGCGCCGAATATCACAGGCGCGCTGAAAAAAAATATTCCAACACTAGTGTTGAAATACAAGGCACGCTATTTAATTTAAACATATGGTGCCAATTTGACAGACCGCCTCTATTTTTTTTTTAATTTTAAAAACAGTAATTGTAAAGTGTTTAACTTATTTATCATGTATTTGTCGAGTGATTCAGAATTAGAGTGTAAATATACGCCATCTAAAAAATGTTAATAATATACTGGAAAATCTATTACCAGAAAAAACCAATCGCTCTGTATTAAACAACAAATATTTATTGGTATCGATAGCGTAGAAAATAGAGCTCTAGCCTACAGATCGCAAGGTCACAGGTTCAAATCCCACCAGGAGCATTTGATTAAGATTTAACATAAAATAATTTATATAATTATTTTAAATTAAATTTTTCCTTATTGGGTGATTTTTTTAAATTTATGTTTAATACTTCTTTCCTTGATTAAATTTAAAATTTTTCATTCGGGTTAATCTAGAAGTCAATCCAGGATTAGTTCTTCCTATAATATATAAAATATGAAAAAATAAAAAAGTTAAACTACAAATAAAGGAAAACCCTATTAACAAACTATGAAACCAGATAATAAGTGGAAAATAATCTTAAGTATGCTAATTTCAACACTAGTGTTGATAAATTTGTTTTCACACTAGTGTTGAAATATTTTTTTTACAAATCAAAGGCTTTTTTAATAATTATTTGTGGTCGTAGTAAAAATAGTGTACATTACTCGTGTGAAAGTGATTATTCTAAAACTCGGAGAATTTCCGCAATCGGCTGACGCCTCGTGCTAAATATCTCTATCTCGTTTGAAAAGTATCACTTTCATCACTTGTTATGTAATATACTATTTCCGTAAATCGAAAATTATTAAAAGGCATAACTTATTACGATCAATATTTGTGTTTTAACTATGGAAACACAGTAATATTGAATTGTCAAGCTTAAGACATTTTAGTTTGCAAGTAGCCGTACAGAAATAATATTTCCTTACAGTACAATAATAAATATTTTCTTACATTAATTTTCCGTCGCCTAGCAACGACTAAGTCTAAGGAAGTATTGACTTTTTCTTTCAAAAATATTATCAAAAATGCCAATATTTCCTATCGATTTTCAAAAAATTATATTTTTTATAATTGTTATTACTTTATAAATAAAATTTAAATAAATAATTTTTAAAGATATTTTTGAAGGTTTGTCTTTATATTATCAAATTATATAATACCTGACTCTCCCAGAAAATGAAAACTATAAAGTGGGATAAGGGTAAAACGTCCCGTTTACGAAAAATATTTAAAAATTACATACCTGTTAACCCCTAATGTCTGGTATTGCCGTTGTACTGGGTGGCCAAATAAGAATGGTCGCTGGCCATATCTCAGGAACCGTTTGTCCCAACGTGTTAAAATAAAAAAAACTTATTACAAAATTCATCAAGATAAATTGCTGAAAATTACCTTTTAAGTTCCTGAATTTTCCGCCAAAGGGCATTCAACATAATATGACTAAGAAGATTATAGGGTTTTTATCGATAATATGCCAAATAAAGTTATGTTAAAACTTAGGGTTTTTATTCTTTAAAATGTGAAGGAGGGGGAACCTCTTTTAACAGAAATACGCATATCACTGGTTTGTCTTAACCAAATTTAACAAATTGCTCTCATTTAAAAGGGCCTGGCTAAAATTTAGATATCGACAGCGGTTTTCACCAGTTTTAATCTATTTTTTATTTAAATAAATATTTATATATGGTTCTATTTAAAATTTTTAAATTGATAATTTTGGTGATTGCGCATATAGTGCCTCTAGCGGCGACGGATATAAAAAAATAATCATACTATATTTTAAATGTTACTATAGGGTAAGCTCTTTCAAATGGGAACAAATTTTTTAAATTTGGTTATGGAAAACCGGAGATATGAGTATTTTTTCAAAAAAGGTCCCCCCTCCACCCCTCAGTTTATTGTCTGAATTAGATTAAAATGTATTAAAGCAAAGTTATGCCGTAAATTCCAAAGAATAAAGCACATAAGTTTATTTGGCATATTATCGATAATAATCCTATAATCTTCTTCGTCAAATGTTGAACGCCCTCTAGCGGTAAATTTAGGAACTTAAAAATAATTTTCAGCAATTTCTCTTGATCGATTTTGTAACGATTTTTTTTTATTTCAACACGTTGGGACAAACTGTTCCTGAGATATAGCCGGCGTCCATTTTTATTTGGCCACCCGGTACCTAACTATTTTAACAATTCTCTATTTAAAGTGACGAAGTTTATCTTTTTGAAAGAGGATATAAATCAATTGATTTTAATTATTTTTAGGCTAGAAAATAATTTTGATAAAACTGACTCCCTGACCGTTGACTTTACGTCAAGCACTGTACAACCTGGTGATTTCCGACACATTCTGATAGCTTTTCACCCACAAAAAGTAGGCCTTTTCCAAACTAACATTTCCTTTTTACTTGGTAACTTTGAACAAGTTATCCCTATTTCCGGCGAAGGCGTGGAAGTGAGTTTGGAGTTATGTAACCCGAAAGATAAATTTATAAAATTCGGGGAAGTGTTGGTTGATACGCCGAAAAAGTACAAAGTCTGTGTTATTAATAATTCTTCGGCAAGAATGGACGTTCATTTTACTTTGTATGAGAGTCTTGTACTTTTACAGAAGAAAACATCAAAATTAGAAACAATTGATATGAAAATGCCGGTTTTACCAGAACACGACGAGTAAGTAATGATTATTGAAACTTTTGATAATATTCTAATTATTTTTGAAATCATGGTCTTGTTTTTACTTTTAAATACCGGGTGATTCACGACGAACTTGCATAGGAACTTTTGAGAAACCTACTGAAAATATTTTTTTGAAAATCTTTAGGTTTAATTTTATCGATATGCTCTCTTTAACTAAAATATTAACATGTTTCTGTCACTTCCGGTTATACCGGAAACCAGTGGTGCAAAACTGATATTTCTTAGTTTTTATTTTTTTTCGCCTATAATACTGAACCGATTTCATTAAAATTTTACGGGTATGTAGGCAACTACAAGATGCATCCTAATAAGTAAGAAAATATATGGCATGTAATCTAAAAAACATATCCTTATGACGTCACACTTTTTTGGAACATCCTGTATATACAAAAATATTTTCCTGAAATGCGCCCTAGGATACAGGTAAAGTCTGCAAAATATCAAAATCCTAACTTAATTAATAAGTGAGCTAGACTCTAGAGAAGACGGGAGGTGAGGCGCAGGACCCTGTATAAATACATGTCTGGGTAAGTTTATCAGCAAGGTAATTTCCAAAGAAACTATTGTCGAGATCATGGCCGTCTAGAATTTAACGAAAAGTAAGTTAGAAACTATAACAGGCCAATTCATTTGAAAGGAATGGAGGAAATTTTGACGTTTGCTAGGTAGATGACGTAGGTCGCCGCCTGCTGCTACTCGTTAAGTAAAGAAACAAACCAACTGTTTAGCCAAAAAGCACACCAAAATGATAGTTCATTTTTTAACGTTTTCGCCAAGTTGAGCTTTTTAAAATAATTTACTCACTTTTTAATCCTAATGCAACGAAAATATAAGAACAATTTAGTGTTTTTAGAAAATTGTCGCGTCTTGCTGATAATAATTGATATCATTGCACTGAACCGTGTAGCCCGACCAGTTGTTTTTACGTTCTCCAGAACCTAAAGCGTTTCCTCCGAGGTTTCCTCGTTTTTTATTCGAAAATTCTAATTGCAGAAAACAAACCGTTTACTGCCTTATAAAGACACCGACACCATTTCTATTTTCTTTCTAAAACATACAAAACAGTCGTTGCAAAACAGTATCCGGTATACACACCCGCAGTTGCTGGACTAAACGCTGGATGTACTTTGCTGTCTTTGACCACATCAGGTGCCCAAACTTCCTAACATCTACTCTTTTATACTGTTATTTGCAGAGTGTGAATGGAGAATAAACTAATAATTCTTTTATTTCTCGTCCGAACGTCCAAGTAAACAAGCTTATCTGGAAGAAACACCTGGCTTAAACATTAACCAAAGCAAACAGGCTCCTACACCAGTATTATCCACTAATACATAGAAATAGCAAGCTAAACACTCGCAACAAAGTTACCATCTACAAACTATGCATAAGACCAGCACTACTGTAGGCCGCCTCATCATGGTCAACACTCTGCATGACGGGGAAAAGCAAAATATAAACATATCAAAACAAATTGCTACGAATAATAAGTAACGCACCATGGTTTGTACGTAATACCACATTACACAGAGACCTTAAAATGGAAACGATCCAAGACTACATCACGAACACCAGCAACAATTACTTCAACACAGCAGAACAAAGCCAGAACCCGCTAATCCGCCATTCTCACCAACCTCAACACCAGGCAGGTCCATACAGGCTACCACGACAATGAGGGACCCAGGTTCAAACCCTTCACACAACACGAACATAATGTACTAGTTTTAAGCTAATGTTTTGTCAATAATTAAGAGGAGTTATAGGCCTAGCCTTGCTTAAAATTTTAATCAATGAAGATCCTAGTCCAAACGTCCAAGTAAACAAGCCGATGTCAACATCTTGTCATAACACTAACCTTAACTTAACATCTTCAAATATTCTCCCATCAATAGGATGTGTACATGTTACAATGACAATGTCCATGCCTATGATATCTTTAATTGTAGCTTAAGCGCTGTCAAAAGGCATTTTTATCACTAGTACCTATACTACGTATGTAATTAATTACTTTTTTTTTTTAATTATTTCTTGTTGTAGGGTACCTATTATTACTACCGTATTGTTAGTTTCATAAATTTAAATATTGCTAATCTTTATATTAATTGTTAAATAATTTATTTTATTTTTACTTAATTAAATTCTGTTTTCTACCTGTTTTGTAACTGGGAAACTGTAAAACAGTGTATAAAATAAATAAATAAATCTATTATTGCAAGTGACACCAAGCTGGTGACTATGATTTTTAAACAAGATTCAACTTTAATTGCTTTAAATTTTTGTTTATAATTTATTGTAGGACTAAAAAGGGTAAAGGCGATAAAAAGAAGGACAAGCAGGGTACTGATACAAAGATAGATAAGCCAAAAACAGAAAAAAGTCTCAGTGTTAAAGACGACAAAAAACTCAAGGGCCACCCGGAAAAGGAGACAGAGTAAGTTATATAGCAGAAGTAAAGGATCATTTTTCTACTCTCACATGGGTATTTGGAGTTTCCTTTACACTTAAGTGACAAGGAAAGTAGGCTATTCCAGTTAACTGTACGGCAAAATTTCATAATCTTACTGTACAGTGTTGCGACCTTTAAAAATAAAATTTCTTATTTTTAAAGAAACATTTCACGAAGGCACGCAATACTAAAAAAGTATTTTTTTAGCAGATCACAACCACAAGTGATCCTAAAGATCATCCTACGAATATAACACTGTGCGTAAAAATGTATCTTTTCCCTTTGGAGACAGGACCGACCTATCATTCCTCTGTGCATTGTTATAATAATTAGATTTCTCTGCGGCGTTCTTATAAAGAACTGACCAATCACAGTTTATTGTAGTTACTGGTGCTCCGCCTTTTTTTCGAGACATTAAATCATATAATTTTGTGTAGATGATTGATAATATGTTGTTAATTTGTTCAATATAACAAAATATATACACATCTATAATAGATTTATCAATAATGCAACCTGCCGAATGTGAATAAAAAATTTATTTCATGTAGTACTATTATTGAGTTGGTTTTACCCATTGACTTGAAAGAACCATAGACGCGATATTTCGATTCCCTTTGTACATATCAGCTTGACGCCTGTTATTTACGAAAATAAATAAACGTCTACATGTAGAATCTCTATTTCTTTTTTATTTTCAGTTTGTCTCTGTTGTCAATCTAACAGCTGATAAATTTGAAGTCTCGTTTGTGCAAAGTACACAATCGACGGGCGTGACTCAAAAGTTCACAGACGAAATTTAGGAAAACAAACAGTTCCGTGATCCACTAATGTTCATTCACGCCACGACTCTCCCACAAACAAAGAGAACAGCAATATTTTGTAAATCTTCCATGAAGTCCCGCTAAAATTGCTATAACTTTTAAATCCCCACATATCTTCGGAGCTACTTAATGATGTATTATTATCTCCATTGTCTCCCAAAACAATATCTTGCCAATCCAAACGTGCAGTCGATACTGATAGATCTGAATCGTGAAGATTAGGTCTTATGGAGGAACGCAAATTCGGATAGTCGATGTTATGCTTTTCTTTTTTGGAATAACTTTCAGGCTTTCTCATGTAAAAATAGCAATCTTCAAAATGATTGGTGGGTTTGCATTGAAACTGCAAAAGACATACTTTTTCTATTTTTTTCATTTATAATTTACCACACACTTTACACACAGTATGTCGAGTTGCTTTTTTCACTCAAAAATACTTAAATTTAACACTGAAAACCGACAAATACTTGACAGCTATTAATTAGGTACTGATAAACGTCAAACAGATATGAAAGACGGGCGTCCCAAAAAGGGCTCAATAGAAAACACGTTCTGAACGCTCGAACCTGACGTCCTTGTTGAATTAACACAAAACGACAAAGGTAAATTATGCTAATTTTCCGAATATCCCGAGTGTTTTTCTGAAAAGTTGTTTACAATAGAGCTAATAATGGGCATTATTTGTGCTTCAAAGACTGTGACCCAACTTCGTATCCCTCTTTGCTTTAATATCCTTGGTTTTACCATAATTTCTGATATAATTCAGTGGCCGAGACGGTAAAGCGTCGAACTTTGGATCCAATTGTTATGAGTTCAAGCCCGGCAGCCTGCAAGATTTTTAAACATTTTTTAAGATAAGGTTCGTAAGTTTGGCCGTAGAAAATATATTCTGTTCAACTCGAGTGGATTGTCCATATCGCACTCGGGAGTTTGAGCAATTTACTTCCTCGTGAGATATACACATCATATCCACTCTTATTGTACAAACCACTATTCTAGGTCCTGTTTTTTCTTCGAAAAAGTACTGTTACTGTAATCGTCGAAAAACATTTTTTGAGATATTATCAGGTGTGGACATCCCTAGATCGCAAAAAACATGTTTCTATGCTTACAACAACTGCATTGTTATTAAAAATACGCAAAAACAAGAATTAATTGTAAAGTGTTTAACTTATTTTTCATGTATTTGTCGACTGATTCAGAATTAGAGTGTGAAAATACGCCATCTGAAATTATAAAAAATGTTAATAATATACTGGAAATTCTATTACCAGAAAAAATAAATCGCGCTGAAGAGAGTCATGTATTAACAACAAATGTTTATTGGTAGCCATAGCGTAGAGAATAGAGCTCTAGCCTATAGATCCCAAGATCATAGGTTCAAATCCCTTCAGGAGTATTTAACTTTTTTTTATAAAAACATTAAATAATTTATAGAATTAGGTATTTTGAATTGAAATATTCTTTGTTCGGTGGATTTTTTAAATTTATGTTTATCTAATGCATCTTTCTTTGATTAAATTTAAAATTTTTCATTCTGGTTAATCTAGAAGTCAATCCAGGATTAGCTCTTCCTATGATATATAAAATATGAAAAAATTAAACTACAAATAAAGTAAAAGCCTATTGACAAACTATGAAACCAAATAATAAGTGGAACATAATCCTAAGTATGCTAATTTCAACACTAGTATTGATATATTTTTTTCAACACTACTGTTGAAATTTTTTTTCACAAATCAAAGGCTTTTTCAATAATTCTTTGTGGCCGTAGGAAAAGTAGTGTACATTACTTGTGTGAATATATTGCATTATCCAGTGCATTTGAGGAATCGGAATCTATTGGGTACCCGGTAAATCACAAAAAATATAATAATAATGAGGAAGTGCAGGACAAAAGTATTTTTTTTAATAGAAATACCAAAATAATAATAAAAACTGTAAAATCATTAGTTTTAGAGGTCAGAAATATGAGCCCTTATTAAAACAACAAGAGGAAGAGAGAATGGAATATCTTAAATCATTTATGATTATACCCAATATGTTTATAGATATTCCTCCGCATGGAAAAGGTCAGTTTGAAATAGTATTTCAGCCAAACAAGAGGATTAACTTTGAGGAAAAGGTAAATTATTAATCGTTTAAAAAGTTTAAGTTCAAAGACAAACTTGTTTATTAAAATGTTTTTATTTTTTCTTGATAAATAGATAAGTGACCAACTAACATTTGTGTACAACTAAAATGCTTTCTATCTAAATGTCTTAAATTTAAATTTATTTGTAAATAATTCACATCGAGTTTGATTCTACCTCGATGATAATTCATAATTTGCGCAAGGTCGTATTAAATTGGATCTTTACGTGGTTTTATATTCTTTAGCGAACAAACCCGAACTAACTAAGGCAGTAGAAATCAAGCGAGGAGTCAGACAGGGTTGTGCGCTTTCACCACTCCTCTTCAACCTGTATTCAGAGGAAATTTTCACCAAAGCCCTCGAAAATGAAGAGGGTGGAATACGAGTTAACTGCATTCCACTGAACAATTTTTCGCAATGCAGATGATACAGTACTTCTCGCCGAAAACATGTCTGACCTTTAAAATATGTTGAATAATGTCATCACAGCTAGTCGAGAATATGGTCACTCAACATTAAGAAGACCAAATACATGATTGTCACCAAAACTGAAGTGCCAAATGAGGGTCTTTATGTGGAGGGCGAAGGGCTGGAAAGAGGCGAGAGGTATGATTACTTGGGTACAAGTGTCAACTATTTTGTGGACTATTGTTCAGAAATAAAGATTCGCATTGAGAAGGCCCGTGCATCCTTCATAAGGATCTTTGTGGTCGCGATCTGAGTCTAGACCTAAGAACTCGGATGATCAAATGCTATGTATTCCCAGTCTTTCTGTATGGTGTGGAGGCTTGGACCCTGAACGTATCTTGCGAGCGAAAATTAAAAGCCTTCGAAATGTAGACCTACCGTAGAATGTTGCGAATATCATGGTCGGAACATGTGACAAACGCAGAAGTCCTAAGACGAATGGAGAAGGGCGTAGAGATCCTACATGAAGTGAAAAAGAGAAAACTGCAATATCTCGGATACATCATGAGAGATCAAAGGTATGAGATTCTGCATCTCATAATCCAAAGAAAAATCGTGGGAAAGAGGTCTGTTGGAAGGAGAAGAATATCCTGGCTTAGGAACTTACGAGAATGGTTTAATGTCACGTCCTCCAACCTATTCAAAGCCGTAGCTTCCAAAATAAGAATAGCAATGATGATAACCAACCTCCGACATGGAGACGGTACATGAAGAAGAAAAAGATATTCTTTAGTAATATTATCATAGCATAGCTCCGAGGGCAAGTCGTGGAATTTTTATTTCAACTAAGCGGGCTATAGCAGCACCCCCTAAACAATAAGGCCAAAAAGCTTGGCGTGACATTTTTGTTTTGATTTCAAACTCTTGTCGCATTTTATCGTGACCTGGGATTATCTCATCTGATTCCATATTACTACATTTCAGGTTTATTTTGAGATTCAAGATCATTGTGAACCAATATGCATCATAAAAGGAACGGGAGTGTCTCCGGAGTTCTCCCTTGATCGAACGGATATGTTATTCCCAGCTGTGATAATGAACTGCAGTAAGACTCAGTTAATTACCTTAAGAAACACAGGAGATGTTATTGGAAGGTAATTTTGTACATTTATAAACAGTAAAAGTCTCTAGTTATTTTTTCAACAACTTAACGATTTTATTAGCGTAATTATAAAAGTTTATTCAAATATTAATAATAATAATAATAATAATAATAATAATAATAATAATAATAATAAACGTCTTTTATTTCAATATAAATATAAAATTTACAAAAAAAATATATTAGAATATATGTCCAATCCTGGCGTAGTCTAGCTGTAATAGCTACTCTACTCAACCAGTCAAAGACATAGTAAGTGATATTAAATTACTTATTAATTAAATAGAACTTAATTTATAACTAAATGAATAATATAGTATAATAAGTTTATAAAACTTTCAAATAATAAACTCGGCGATTATAATACACATTTAAATTGTGTATATTATATACAGGGTGCTACAAATTCGTGTGCGTACAAAGGGATGTCGAAAACGGTAAGAGATACAAAGATGGTTAAATTAAGGCAAAGTTGCGTATTTTGGGGTTTAATAATTTGGTTAAAGAAAATTGTAAATATTCCTTCCGAAAAAAAAAATATTTTTGGTTTTTAATTTTTTGAGAATTTATTTTTGACGCGGGAAAGAAACAAAAAATACCTTCTTATAGCTGTTTTTTAGGTTCTATAAGATGGCGTTATTAATTTTCAAATTCGAAGTTTCGTCCTTTAGATACCAACCTCAAGTCAATTTTTTTAAATAAGGACCTGGAATTTTAAAAACAGTTTTAGGGACTTCTAAGTTTTAGAAATTTAATACAATTTAAAGGTTTTTAATATTTTAACGTTTTGTCATCAAATAACACAAGCATTTTAAATTATCCTTTCTTTGCTATTACGCCCCTGACAAGTATTTTTAGGGTTTGTTCCAAATATTAAAATTACATTACAGGAAGTTGTAGTATTTAGGCCGTTTATTATTTCAAAAAGATTTACCTTAACAATACTCTAGGAAGTAAGTAAGTATTTAAGGCATGAGAAATATTTTTTTTCCTTAGACCCAGACTAAAATACTGTAAAACCGAAAAAAATTAATGCTCCCGAGTGAAAAAAGGTAACTGGAGTGTTGTTAGTCTAATTATGTTACTGTGATGCGCTTATGTTTGTTTCAAAAGCAATTTCAAAATATTTTTAATGTTTATAAGGTCTGATCATGCTATAGTTTTAGGCGAAATACTTCAGGCCGAGACTTTGGGTCTTTTTTTCTTACAAACTATCGGAATTTTTTTTTCTTTAGTTTGGCTCTAATTGTTCAGGGCCGTAATGATATAAAAAGATAATTTGGAAAAATGTGTTATTAGATGACAAAATGTTAAATCTTCAAAAACATTTAAATTGTATTAAATTTTTAAAGCTTGGAAGTCTCTAAAACTGAATTTAAAATTCCTGGCCCTTACTTAAAAAAATTGCTATAAGAAGGTATTTTTTGTTTCTTTCCCGCGTCAAAAATAAATTCTCAAAAAATTAAAAACCAAAAATATTTTTTTTTTCGGAAGGAATATTTACAATTTTCTTTAACCAAATGATTAAGTCCCTAAATACGCAACTTTGCCTCAATTTAACCATCTTTGTATCTCTTACCGTTTTCGACATCCCTTTGTACGCACACGAATTTGTAGCACCCTGTATATTTCTTTAATTCCTTGTCCCAGCCGACTATAAAGTTTTTATTATTTATCAATATTTATTAAGAATATATTTTATAAGAATAAGTGCAAGAACTGAAAGAAGATTGATGCCTGATATTGTTAACTTTTCACATTACTTAATTTTTTACTAGAAACAAACAATTTCGACAATTTTTACTTTATAACAATAAATAAAAAACATATAGCCAAATTTTACATGTAAAGAACAATATATTTACATAAAAAATACTGTACAATTTTATGAATTACAGTTCCCCAGAGCATTACTACTGACATTTTTCCACTTTTTGACACGAATAATTTCCAAGATATATACGGTCTGGAAGACATTCTAAGGGCTCTTCACATTTTCGCCATAATGATCCGTTGAAAAACGAACAAATCTCTCCTTTTTCTAAAAGAAGGATTATTATTAAACTAGTAGTAAAACAAACAACAGTTACACTGTGTAAAAAAGCGATTTAAGGTACGCTAGATCTCTCTCCTGGTAACTTTACCAGCCAGATAATTTCTGTAGAAACAATTGCGTCAACAATGGTTGGAAATTATCTTGTTGGTAAAGTTACCAGGAGATGAATCTAGCGGACCTAAACTAAGTAGTGACTGCTTGATAAAAGATCTTATTGAGTTGTAGGCACAGCCAGAAAACAACTTAATAAAAATAATTAAATAGTAAAACTGTATACTGTTTTATACCATTGCTGATTCATAGGAAAACTACAATAAATCACGAAAACCGCGTCGTAATCGAATTTTAACTAGAGTTAAATATGTGACGAACAGTGGCGTAGCCAGAAAATATGCTCATGCCTCAGAAGGACTTTTTTTCTGGAGAGTGGGACTACATGTTTTTTTACTTTTTTTTTTGATATTCCTAGCTGATTCTTTATTAAAAAAAAACATTTTTATATTTGTGAAAAATATGAATATTATTGTCAATCCAAAATTTTAACATAAGACGTATGTAACCAGCGTTTTTTTCGGGCTCGGTTTTTCATGATTAAAAATAAAGTAAATATTTTTTCAGAAATCATGTCTTTTAGGAGCGTAGATCTAAGAGCAGTTTTTGGTGCAAATGCATAGGTTTTGAAATACTCCTTCGTTTTGTATATTCATAATAGAGCATTCTCTTTTTTTCCCGCACTATTTTTTAAATTTTTGTTGATTTAAAATAGCTCTAAAAAAGGAAAAACGGAACATACAAGTATATAATATAAAAATACTATAAAATATTATTCTTTTTACTCGTTTTCCTATAAAATTGCATCATAAATCAATAACTAACTAACGATATATTGTGTCCGAAACCTTAATGTCTAAGTATATAAAACAGGAGTTTTAGAAGGAAAAGTTTAAAAACTAAACGTTTTCTACAAGGCCTTTGTAATCTAAGCCAATAACACCTAGAATATTTAAAGATTTAAATTAAGAGTTCAAGCGTGAGACGAAAAATTAGGTTGCAATTAGACTTTTAGATCCGAGCTCCTAGGCTCGAGGGGGGGGGGGGGGAGGGGGGGAGTTGCAGCCCGGCAGCCCTTAAATACGCCACTATGAGCGAATCTAAAAAAGTGATTTTCTACTCCCACTGCTGTTTCCTTTACACTTAAGTGGCGAGTAAAGTAGGCTATTTCAGTTAACTGTGCGGGAAAATCTCATATCCATCCTAGATAGGTAATGAAACTGACCAGTAGTCAATTACAGAGAAGCCATTGTTGTTTTTAAAAGTACTGACTAATCGCAGTATATTATTTTTACTTTTTCAAGGCACTAAATTATATAATTTAAATGAATATGGTACAATTTTGTTTAATATAATAAAATCTAGACGCATTTATAATAGATTTATCAATAATGCAACCTGCTGAATGTGCATAGACAATGAATTTCATGTAGCATCGTTTATCAGTTGGTTTTCCGATAATTAACTAAACGCTTCAGTAGTCCAGACGTTAGAGCGCTGGACTATGAAACCAATGGTCGTGAGTTCGAGCCTGGCAACCTACAAACTTTTTTTTTACATTTTTTAGCATAAGGTCGTAGAAAAAATATACTGTTCAACTCGAGTGGATTGTCCATATTGCCCTGGAAAGTTTGAGCACTCCGCCTACGGCGTCGTACTCAATTTACTTCCTCGTGCGATATGGACATCATATCCACTCTTGTTGTACAAACTACTATTGTTTCCGTAGTAAACTTTTATTAATCATTATACTTACTGGCTGGTAGGGAGATATTAAAACACTCTGGACAACACATACAACCATACTGATATAGTACTTTTCCAGATTCACAGCATGTTTGGGGGCATACTGATTTTTTCGGGCACTCCAGACATGATAGTGCCTCAGTAAAAGATATTGTTAAAAAGAGTAATGCCCAAAGAATTAGTACTACACGCATTTTTTCCTTTATACTTGACAATTATATTATTAATACATATGTAAATAAAGAACACAAGTATTTATATACCCACGTAATTTAGCTACTTAATTGTTAAAATATGCTTTATATCAATAACAGTATCTAGGTTTTACCGTCTAAGATAATTTTTACTATGCCCATTTATCTTTATAGGTATGTTTTCAACAATAACGTGCATAATTTTCGTTTTTTATATCAATAAATACATTTTTGCTATATCTGGAATAATTATTACGAGCAGAGTCGGTTCAAGGGTTTGTCGGGCGCTCAATGTTCTTTAACAAAACATTATTCTTAATTCGCGTTGTCACTCGTAGACCAAAGAGAAAAGTTTACTTTTAATCCGTGGGCGGGAAGTGAATAAAAATTTAAATAAAAACGACATAATAAATACAAATGTGGTAGGGGTTCATGCATGGTGTGCATCTTTCAAAAATAGTTTTAAATATACAGGGTGCCTCAGAAATGCAGGGTGTACCAAACATGCATTTTTTTAAATAAAAGACCATACAGGGTGTCCCAGATAATGATGCACTTTACAGGGATTTCGTAAACCATATAAGATACAGAGATGGTTAAATTAGAAAAAAGTTAAGACTTACTAAATTCTGCAACATTGTGTTTTTAAATTTAAAAAACTCCGAATCCTTCCGAAGATATTTGGACAAAATCGAATTTTCGCGATTTGGTTTTTATTTTTTTCTGAGTCTATTTAAAGAGATATGTTAAAATAAAGTTTACAATCCCATTACCACTTTTTCTCCTCTACAAGTTGGTGTAATTAGATTTTTAATCCGACGTTTCATTTTTTCAAAACTATCATTAACTTTGCTTTTTTAAATACCTAGTCGGAAATTTTATTTTAAAACTTTTAAATTCCCCGTCTCCTATCATACCTAGTATTAATAACACATTTCGGAATTAAAAATCCATCATCAATAAGAATAAGTGCAAATTAATCTTATATGAAACTATCAATTTCCGTAACCTAATCTAATTTTCATCTGTCTCAACTGTATAGTAGGCTGTGACGGGCACTTGTTTAAATAAAATATAAATACTTGCCAAATGACAGATTAGGTTAATAAAATCCAAATGAACTTTTATCTAATTTCTTTGGCCATTGGGTTTGAACCAGTGCCATAAAACACACACACACACACACTAATTTCTTTGAAGTAAAAATTTTATGTTTGTGTTTTATTAATAAAAATTAGGAAACATTATTCAAGTGAAGATAATTTGGATATGATTTATTGTCGATGTTCAGAGATTTCTAGTTGGCTTTGAAAACAAAAGAAAATTGATAGATACAAGATAAATTAGCATTTATTCTTATTGATGATTGATTTTTAAGTCCGAAATGTATTATTAATACTAGATGTGATAGGTACGTCGTTAAATTATAAGACACAGTCAACGCTTTTGCTGATTTCTTTTACCGTTCGTATCTTGCACCCTCTAATTTGAGTACAACCCCGGAACCTCAAATATCGGATTTGGATGTTGATATTGTCAGTTTTGACGAGATTGAGGTTTTCAATGCAATCAGGCGGATCAAACCTAAGTTAACCACCGGGCCTGATAATATTCCTGCGCTTATTGTTAGGGATTGTGCGGGTGTTTTTGCACGTCCTTTGTCTTTAATCTTCAATAAATGTCTCAGTTTCTGTCAAATGCCAAGCATATGGAAATCTTCAAAGGTATGCCCTGTCTACAACAAAGTTGATAAATTGGACATCTCAAATTATAGACCTATATCAATAATATCGAATTTTTCTAAAATCTTTGAAGTGTTATTACATAATAATATTTTTTATAAAGTTAAAAACGCTATTGCTCTTGAACAACATGGATTTGTAAAAGGTCGTTCAACAAGAATCTAATGTGTATTACTCAATTCTTGGCTGAAGGCATAGATCAACGTATGCAGACAGATGTTGTTTATACTGATTTTTCCAAGGCTTTCGATCAGCTAGATCACTCCATATTATTAAGCAAACTACAAACCTTTGGGTTTTCTAATAATTTACTGTCATTTTTCGACTCATATTTAAAAAATAGGAGGCACTTTGTAGCTTATGGCGGGATCAAGTCTGTCGAATATTTCGCAACATCTGGAGTTCCCCAAGGATCCATCCTTGGTCCTCTTCTTTTTACATTATTTATAAACGATATTGTCAATAGCCTTACTATTTGTTGTATGCTATATGCAGATGATCTAAAAATTTTCTGTTTAATATCAAGTTTAATGGACTGTTTAAAGCTACAGCGTAATCTGGATTTATTGTATGATTGGTGCACTAAAAACAGATTGAACTTAAATATTGCTAAATGTAATGTTATGACATATACAAACAAAAACACCACTTTTGATTTCAACTATAACATAAATGGTAAGATTCGGGATAGACCTACTGTGTTTAAGGATCTAGGAGTTATTTTCGATAGATAACTATCCTTTCTTCCTCATATTGATCACGTCGTATCCACCGCCTATAAAATACTTGGTTTTATCCTTAGAACTACTAAAGATTTTAGGTCACTTGACCCGTTAGTAACTTTGTATTGTTCTCTTGTAGTATCCTAATTGGAATACTCTTTAATCATTTGGTCTTCGTTTTATAAAGTTCACATTGACAATATTGAGAGCGTTCAGAGACGTTTTTTGAAAGCTTTGTGGTATAGATCTGATGGAGTTTATCCCGACAGAGGTTTTCCTCATGACCAGCTGCTGCAAAGATTCTCGTTTGTTAGATTACATGATAGACGTACATGTTCTACGCAGTTATTTTTACATAGACTGCTCAATAACAATATTATTTGTGAAGAGCTGCTGCACAAACTGAACTTTAGAATTCCTTCTCTAAATGCCCGAAACTTATATACCTTCTACTTACCACCTTCACGAACCAATGCCTTCAAATATTCTCCCATCAATAGGATGTGTACATGTTACAATGACAATGTCCATGCCTATGATGTCTTTAATTGTCGCTTAAGCGCTGTCAAAAGACATTTTTATTACTAGTACCTATACTACGTATGTAATTACTTTTTTTTTTATTATTATTATTTTTTGATGTAGGGTACCTATTATTACTACCGTATTGTTAGTTTGCATAAATTTAAATATTGCTAATCTTTATGTTAATTGTTAAATAATTTATTTTAATTTTTACTTAATTAAATTCTGTTTTCTACCTGTTTTGTAACTGGGAAACTGTAAAACAGTGTATGAAATAAATAAATAAATAAATAAAAAATAAATAAAGAAGGAGGAAAATTTAAAAATATTAAAATAAAATTTCCCGACCATTTAAAAAAGCAAAGTTGATGATGGTTTTAAAAAAACGAAACGTCGGATTAAAAATCTAATTACACCAGCTTGTAGAGAAGAAAAAGTGGTAATGAATGTAAACTTTATTTTAACATATTCCTCTTCAAATTCAAAAAAAATAAAAACGAAAATTCGGTTTTGCCCAAATAACTTCGGAAGGAGAGTTTTTTGAATTTGAAAACACAATATTACTGAATTTAGTATGGCGCAACTTTTTTCTAATATAACCATCTCTGTATTTTCTATGGTTTACGAGATCCCTGTAGAGTGCATTTTTATCTGAAACACCCTGTATATATTGTATTATTTTCTAGTTCTCTACAAAAATCTACGCAAATCTACGCTTATTTTGTAATAAATGTCTAAATTTAATTGTTTTTGAGATATTCATTTTTAAATATGGCATTTTTAAATAGACATGCTGTAACATGGAATGGTTCATAACATGTTAAACCGTAAAACCTTTTTTTTTTTAGTTTAACATATGTTAAACCGGAAGTTGTAATTTTTAGTTAGAGAATAAAAAACCAAGATCGAGAGGTGGAACATATTTTTCTCCAAGATTCCAATGTTACAGCCTGTCAAAGTCTGAAAATGCCATATTGTAATCGTCGATATCTCAAAAACAATTAAATTTAGACATATGACAACCTCAATTTAACACCGCAAATTTTAGCGCGGTCGGGTCCACTTATGGGGGGGGGGGGGGGGCTTAGGGTTTGCTCTAAAACATAATATTTAATATTTGTTCTCTTGGTAGAAAATTATATACAAGGCCTGTTTACTCTTACGCTTTCGTATATTGCATGCTCCCTGTATAAAAAATTAAAGTTTTTATAATATCAATTTACTTTATTCTACAAGCAAAGACTTTTATAAGGAATAACTTTTTGTATCTTTCACTTTTTGATCCAGATGTCCTCTTTTAAACCTAATCCGCGGACGTACTGTAGATCCACTAAACTTGTTCGTTGGCATATTCTCAATTTTAAATAATAATGAAATTTTAACAAATGCCAGACATTGAGCTTAAGAAACATCGATGTTTTCCATGGTACGCTTTTGATAAAAAAACGCAAATATTTTAAGTAAAGAGGACACATCGAAAAGGGTTAAAACAATGTTTTTAAATTTTTTCCCTAAAGTCCTAACGAATGCTATGAATGTCCTAATCTACCCAAGAACGTATTTGCAGATCAGATCATAAAATTAATATTTTTTTTTAGTTTTAACTGGAACGTTAATGACAGACGAAATGTATTTGACATCGAACCTAAACAAGGATTTGTGTTACCAAATAATGACATGAAAATGAAAGTCACTTTTTCGCCCAAAGACGCAAGATGTGAATATAAGGTTACGGTATGTGTCAATTTTTATTTAGTAAAGAATAATTCAGCTGATATACAGAATGACTGGTAGCTTGTTGATCCTTGTTTAAATTTTGACATTGACTTGCCAAAGATTCGGCGCCATAGATATACTAATTTTGAAATTAACAACTGTGCAGGGTGAGTCAACGATAAAGTAAAGTTCCCTGTATAATATAAATTTTTTGAAAACATTGATATTAAAAAACTTTCCAAATGTTAACTATATCTGGACAGATCCTGTATAAACTACTTGAAGCCGAACTGAAAATAAAAACACCAGCCACAGAATAGAAACGAAACAAACGTTTTCGCGTGGAAATGACTGACGGTTAAAACTTTTCGTGTAAAGGCCGCCAATGAAAAGTCGCTTTTTACAATGACAGTCAATGTCAGGTTAGAACTGTCACTCGCGTCAAACGGTTACTAAGCAACGTCCTCATATGTGCGAGCGTGACATGCGAGGAGATGTTCAAATTTCAGTTCGCTTATCGGCATACCGTTGCAGGTGTGAAAATAACTCCTAGTACCTAGGCTATCACAGCCCCCCCCCCCCCCGGGTTAGTTTTAAGTAATTTTAATCATTGGTAATTGTAAGAAACTCTCTACATGTGTCGAAAATAAAAAGCAAGTTCGGTTTTTACCTCACAGATGAGACGAGAGCGATCAAATTTTTAGATTCTGTGATCACGGAGGATTCAGACGATTTCATACTTACCGAACAATCTTGATGGTTTCTATTTTATTTTCTAACCTAAGAATTTTGTAAAGTTGTATGTAAACAAGCTTAAACAAAAAATTTGGTCGGATTCATATCATATTATTTGTAAAGTGCAATAAAAAATAATCTTGGTGAATATCACGAAAGGTAAGGTTATCTTCATTCCTCAATAAACGACGCAAGATTTTAAATATTCCCGCTTTTCGGAAATTTCATTTTTAAAATCTGTCGAATTTTTCCGATGAATAA
Organism: Polydrusus cervinus; assembly: GCA_935413205.1. Taxonomy (NCBI): domain Eukaryota; kingdom Metazoa; phylum Arthropoda; class Insecta; order Coleoptera; family Curculionidae; genus Polydrusus; species Polydrusus cervinus. Next base: position 79,725,757 of record OW284511.1, read on the forward strand.
TATGTACCTCCATTTGCTCGTCGATATGATAAACGAACGACATTTAGATTTATTTTTGTCCTCTGAAACATTAAACGAACGGGCTCGGAGTGATCTGACAAATCTGATGGTAAAACCGAACACGCTTAAAATATATTCTACTCGTATTTATTTTATTCCGATCACAGAATAGTTTATTATCTTTCAGTCAAAATGTGTGATTAAACAGTACAAAGAACCCCTATATGTAGTACTTAAAGGAAATTCCATAAAGGTTCCAGAACCCAAAGAAATAGTTGGTTTTAATTGCAATGTTAGAGAACATGTCGTACAAACCGTTAGTATTACCAACACGTAAGTTATAATTAAATAATTGAATAGAAATAACACTTAAATAATTGAAAATGTTGTTAACTTTCTAATGTTGGATTGTACTAAGATTTAAAAAAATAATGAACTAACCAGGCAACTTTAACTGTGACATAAATGACATTGTCAGATATTATTTCCTCACAATCAAAGTGCCTTATTAGTAAATTAAGAATTAAGCTAACCGGATCACACACGCAGATTGTGAGAAAAATATTTCTAGCAATATCATGTATATCAAAGTTGCCTGGTTGGTTAATTATTGTTTAAAATCTTTGTGCAGTCCGACATATAATTTGTAAAAATAGGTTTCCAAACGAAAAAGAAACAGCGTTTTTTTTGAGCACTGAATGCTCTGATACGGGAACTAAAATATTGAAAAAAGCACTCATATACAGGGTGTCCGGTAACTTATGCGCCATAGAGCAACTGGAGATAGTAGATATAAAAATATGTCTTTTGAGCCAAATTTGCCCAAATAAAATGTTAGAGGTTAAAGAAATATACAGGGTGTTGAAAGTGAAAATTAATTTTCGAAAAATGATGATAATTTTGAAACGGTTTAAGATATCGAATTCAAAATCGGTATAACTAGGTTTTCGAGAGTGAGAAATTCGAATTTGGTGTTAATTTCAAGATACTAATTCATCCATATTTTTTTTTTCGTGCAGTTACTAGTATTTATACTTTAAACTATAAAAGAACCTACCTTTTTACGTAAAAAAGGTACTCTTGGTCGATCTCGATATCTCGAGCCGTTACCTAGATTCTAGGACTTGATGATAAAAAGGCAGAAAAAAAACAAAATGAAAATATTGGAAACTATTAAGAATTTGTTTTAATTCACTTTAGTAAATGTTGAAAGTGTCCACCGTTTACTTCAATACATTTTCTTAAGCTTTTTAACAAATGACGTCTCACATTCAGGGAGATATTTTGATTATCTCCTATAACAATGGCGGCTTCATGAATTTTTTGTTCAAGTTCTTCTCGTGTATTGGATTCATCACCATATACCAAATCCTTCATGTGACCCCACAGATAAAAATCTAACGGGTTAATATCTGGGCTACGCGGTGGCCAAGGAAATTCGCTACCGCGACCAATCCACCGATGTGGAAAACGCTGATTTAAATGATTTCGAACAGGAACTGCAAAGTGTGCTGGGGCACCATCTTGCATGTACCACATACTGTGTCTTATGTTCAGAGGTATATCATTCAAAAGGTAAAGTAAATCGTTTTCTAAAAACTGCAAATATTGTTCTCCATTAAGTCTCTGCGGAAGCTGATATGGGCCGATCAAGAAATTGTCGATAATGCCGCACCAAATATTTATCGAAAACTCGTGCTGAAAATGTTCTTTGGGTAGTCGTGGCTTTTCCAAAGCATAGTGATGATTATTTTTCCAGTTAAAAATTCTGCGTCTTGTAAAAGTTGCCTCGTCAGTAAATAATATTTTTCTCAGGAACATGGTATCTTCGTTATTCTTATTTAGTAGATTTTGACAGAATTCTGATCTAACTGGTAAATCTCCTGGCAGTAAATTTTGAACGGGCGTGAAATGGTAAGGAAATAAATTTTGTGCATTAATAACTTCTGAGACGGTCGATTTACCTATTCCTGTAGAAGCTTCCAAACGCCTAGTGCTTAATTCAGGATTTTCCGCGATACGAACCAAGATCTCTTCTTCTTGTTTGACCGTTATAGTTTTCGGTCGTCCACCAGGATTTTTGACATAAAACGAACCTGTTTCACCTAACTGATTGAATATTCTTTGAAATATTTTTCGGTCTGGAATGATTCTGGTTGGGTAGAGTTCTACATACCTTCTAAGTGCAGCACGACTATTATAATTCTCTTGTGCATAAACGCAGACCATATCACGTAAATCACCGTTAGAAAACTTATTAAGCCTCGGCATTTTTATTTGAAAAGATTACAGTACTTGGATATTGTAAAAACTTTTTATTTACGTACCTTTGACGGGAAAAAGTAGAAAATAATGACAGTTTTCACCGTAACAAATTTTGTCAAAATGCAAGGCACACTTTGTGAATTAAATATTTCTCAGGAATCAACCGAATGTGCAATGGAACATTTAGACGCTAGAATCTGGGTAACGGCTTGAGATATCGAGATCGACCAAGAGTACCTTTTTTACGTAAAAAGGTAGGTTCTTTTATAGTTTAAAGTATAAATACTAGTAACTGCACGGTTAAAAAAAATATGGATTAATTAGTTCAACATGAAGCACGTAGCAAGCGCCCTCTAGGGAGTATCTTGAAATTAACACCAAATTCGAATTTCTCACTCTCGAAAACCTAGTTATACCGATTTTGAATTCGATATCTTAAACCGTTTCAAAATTATCATCATATTTCGAAAATTAATTTTCACTTTCAACACCCTGTATCTCTTTAACCTCTAACATTTTACTTGGGTAAATTTGACTCAAAAGACATATTTTTATATTTACTATCTCCAGTTGCTCTATGGCACATAAGTTACCGGACACCCTGTATAAGCTATTTTTAACCGTTTTTATTCAATGCCCTTAGCAGATGTGGAATAAGTAATAAATGGTTAAGTGGTTCAATGGGCACCTTATTTTAAAACGGATGTTATAGCTGTACGGGAAATTAAGGCAGAGCTCTAAAATAATTTACCTCCTTGCTATTTCATATTTAATTATTAAGTTATTCCACCCCTGTCTAGGAGGTTAAAGAAAACGGTTAAAAATTGTTAATAAAAGTGTCAGCAGCACTTTTAAAGCCCTTGGGCTTGCAAGTACTTTAAAAGTGCTTTGTAATTCAATTTCGCATTAAAGTGCACAAAGCACGTTAAAGGGCTTGCATACGTTACAATTTGGGTTATCTAATAAGCCAATTTTGTATTTATGGCTAGGGCAAATAATATGGTTAGTTAAGTGCTGGGCAGTAATTGCCTCGAAAGTGCTTTAAGCCCAATAGTGCTTCGAGCACAGTGCTTGCAAGCACTTTTAAAGTACAGTGCTCGGTCATTGAAGCCCTGTATAAAAAGTGCTTAGTGCTTGGTAATTGAATATCGCCTTTTAAGCCATTTGAAGTGCTTGCAACCACACAAAATTAATTTCCTCACTTATACCATGCCAAAACATTGATCAAAGTTAATCACTAATCATAATCTAGTCAACGTGTTTTTTCGGTTTTTTCTAACAAGGAAAGAAAGCTTTTTTCGAAGGTAACAAATATTACATTTTTGCACCTATCAAGAGAGAAAAAGGACGACATCTCTTCTATCATAGAAAAACATTATCATTGCATATTTATGCTTATACAGAAATTATTTAATCCCTTATAAGCATTTTTTATGCTAAATAGAAACCGACGAATTAGAATATTTTAGAAACAGACCTAAAGCGATACGAAACAATTATTTTAAATCAGAAGCCACAACATGAAATCATGTTTACTGACGGTTTTAAAATTAATATGCGCAGTATTTTATCCAAAGGAAAATATAGCTATTAAACAGAAATTATCCAACTACTCTTCAAATTTTACAGTAGATCTTATAGCAATCAAGGAAGCCTTAAGCCTATTCTTGAGTTAGCTACTCACAGCACCATATTATATTCACAGACCGCTTGAGTGTCATATAAAACCTTAAGTACCTCTCGCCAATCAGGGAAAAACGGTAAAATTAAATGGGATCGAAGCACACATCCGCACAATTCGGTACCGGAGCGGGGATACACGGAGTAGGACCGAAGGAAAACTTATTTTTCCCTCTGGGAAAGTCTCCCGCAGTGTTCCAAGCAGAAATCTAGACTATATTACAGTGTGCGTATGAAAATAATAAGAGAGCTTACCTCAATAAGCGGATCCATAAATACTCTGACAGTCAAGCAGCCCTTGGATCACTAATATGCAACAAGGTAACCTCAAGACTGATATGGGAATGCTAAGGGGAAATGGAGGCCCTGACAAAAGTAAACAAAGTAATACTGCAGTGGGTACCAGGACACGAAGGTATTACAGGGAACGAAAAAGCCGATGAACTTGCGAAAAAAAGGCTCAGAAAATGCATTCATTGGTCCAGAACCTGCATTCGTGGTACCAAGGTACACGGTACGAGATGCCATAAAGGGATGGATCAGGAATGAACACAAAATCCACTGGAACAACAGACAGGGATTACACCATAGTAAATGCTTCATTGGGGATCTAGACCCAAGACTAACGAAACAGCTGCTTCAAATAAACAGGAATCAGCTGACAACTATTACAGGATTTCTGACAGGACACATGGCTGTCAAGAGTCATCTGTACAATGGAGACCTTAACTGGAGATTGTGCGGATAAGCTAGGGAAACAGTACAGCACATAGTTTGCCATTGCGAGTCACTAGAGAGGCAACGAATACTCGGGCAACCAAAACTAGAACCAGAGGACAGCCCGACCGTCTCCCCAGTTGACCTACACAAACTGGTGCAAGGGACTGGGATCACCGAGTGGGTGTGAAGGATCAAACAGGGTGAGCACAATGGGCCAAACCTGCCCAAGTGCATCTGGCGTATGGACGGGTCCTCGGAAAAAAAAGTGGCAAACTTACTATTAATCGACCGCCAATTTTAAAAGCACTAAACCTAATTTAAGTAACAAACGGTGATGCTTTAATGTAAATAACAAAAAACTAAACTGATGGACAATTGCTTTCGAGCAAGAAAAATGTCGCCTACATTTAACAGTTAATATTTTCTGAACCAGATATGATATCGACCTACGGTTTTGAATGGTTCATATATTCATCCCTTGAGGAACAATTGCCAATGTTGGATTTTCTTTAACTGTCAGAAAATTTTATATACAGGGTGTTAAAGAAAACGATGATTTTTGCTCCAATTTTAATGGCGTGTAACTTTCACAATAATATTTTTAAATTTTATCACTCTACGTCAATTGAATCACTGGTTCATAGCAAAGAAAGTAATTTGTTAAATTTTTGATATCTGCTTTATTTTAAGAAATACCGTTTTTTTTGGAAAACCTTGCTTTATTTCAACTTATTGGTAGCTAGAACTCACTGTGCGTTGTATCGTGCAAACTTTATGAGTGATTATTATACCTTATGAAAAGCTTGATTATGTTCAGTAACAATAGTTGTACCTAAATGTTATGATGTTCAGTGGCGTACTTATAAATACCTATATGTCTATGGTTTATGAGTATAGTGTTAGAAAGTTAGAAATTAATAAATACATTTTTTCCAAAAATTAAATTAAAAAAATTATCTTTTTTCAAATTTTTAAACACACTGTATAATAAATATACCTGTAGTGCGATATGAAAAACTGAAAAATAAAAGTTCACCTAATCTAGGGGCGAGTACTTTCCAATATAAAACAATCGTGAAAAATTGTGAGATACTCATAAGCCATAGGCATATAGGTGTTTATAAGTACGCCACTGTACATCATAACATTTAGGTACAACTATAATATACTCGCAAAGTTTGCACGATACAACGCACAGTGAGATCTAGCTACCAATAAGTTAAAATAAAGCAAGCAAAGCAAAAAAATCGGTATTTCTTAAAATATAGCAGATATAAAAAATTTGACAAATTACTTTCTTTGCTATGAACCAGTGATTTAATTGACGTAGAGTGATAAAATTTAAAACTATTATTGTGAAAGTTACACGCCATTAAAATTGGAGCAAAAATCATCGTCTTCTTTAACACCCTGTATATAAAATTTTCTGACAGTTAAAGAAAATCCAACATTGACAATTGTTTTCCAAGGGATCAACCACTCAAAACCGTAGGTCGATATCAAATCTGGTTCAGAGAATATTAACTGTTAAATTTAGGCGATATTTTTCTTGCTCGAAAGCAATTGTCCAGCAGTTTAGTTAAAATTCTGTTAAGACTACGAACTAACCAGAGCTGGGCAAGGCACTCGAGAAAAGTGCTTCGAACACCAAGCACAAAGCTCTTTGAAAAAGTAATTGCCAGCATCAAGCACTTTGGGAATTCTAAGTCCTTTTCCAAGGAAAGTGGACACATGTTCTAAATGTCTGATTAAAATAAACAAGTATGCTCAGGACCCAAAGTACCAGCCCTTAAGGGATAATTAATTTACAATTTATGTGAAAATGACATAAAGTATCCTGATATTTGTTAGCTTTACAAAATTATGTTTTATTTCAGATCGTCGGAAATATGGATAATCCATATAGAATGTTCCAATGCAATTTTCTCTGTCCCAAAAGAAGTTACTGCGCTGCCATTTGCCGATACTCAAATTCCTATTACGTATTCACCAAAATCAATGACACGGTCAAAACAAGATGAGGTAAGACTTTTTTTATATACAGGGTGTTTCATTAAGGTTGGCCACCGGCCATATTTCGTAAACTACTGGACATAGAAATTTAGGGAAAAATATTCATGATTAAAGTGACTATAAGAAAGTCCTCGAAATTATTTTTAAGCTGTGCATTTCGCCGCAAGGGGGCACAATTGAAATTTAAATATTAAAATTTCTTCAAATATTTCCACATTAACCTTTAAGAGCATCTTTAGAAAGTTTATACAATTCTGCATCATTGGCGTACCTACCTTAATAATGGTGGGGAAAGCTATTGAAAGTGTAATCATTTAAATCGCTGCAATGCTTCAACGACTTATCCGATTGAAGTAAATTTAAGCTTGTTTGGAAGAGAAAAATAAGTACTTTGAACTGTCGTATCCATTGGTACACGATAGTTCTTAATAACATTGCTATAGGCCACAATTTGTAATAATAATAGTTTTTTTGATTTTATCCCGAAAACTTAAATTAAATCAGTAAATGAACATTTACTGTATGATAAATAAGGAGAAATAATACTCGATGTCAACCTTCACTAAGATATATTTTATAAGAAAAATTTACTTAGTTCTACATGTTTCGAACGTAGAAACGTTCATCTTTAGGAGAAATATAGTTATAATAAAGAAAATTGTGAGTGACACCCTCATAGAGCTTTTGAGGAAGTTAAATACTTGAAGAGAATAATGATTACATCAAAGTAGCGGAGAAAATGGTACTACCAGGTTCCGAAGATAAATTTGGGGGTTAAATGAAATATTAGGGTGAAAAATGAGAAAACGTTATGTGTGAATGACCTAAGTGAAGTAACTTTAACTTAAGTGGTGGAGTGTATTGTTGAGAAGTTGTGGTAGAACAAAAGATGAAAAGTTATGGGTGTTGGTAAGATAGATGTACCATTGTTGTCATAACAGTTGTTAGAACACCACAGTTCATACTGTAAATTTATCTTCGGAACCTGGTTGTACCATTTTCTCCGCCACTTTGATGTAAGCATTATTCTCTTCAAGTATTTAACTTCCTCAAAAGCTCTATGAAGGTGTCACTCACAATTTCCTTTATTATAACTATATTTCTCCTGAAGATAAACGTTTCTACGTTCGAAACATGTAGAACTAAGTAACATTTTCTTATAAAATATATCTTAGTGAAGGTTGACTTCGAGTATTATTTCTCCCTATTTAACTTGCCACTTAACTTCAAGTATGGACTACTTCTTCAAATTTACTGTATGGTTGTGATACAAAAAAAATGCATAAGACTTTTACATGTCAAATAATATTCAGAGTGTTCCATTTGAAAACCTTGAGAAAAATGAATTTAAAATATGTTGTTTTTGAAACTTTTTTATGAACACTCTGTATAAAATAGAGAAACATTATTAGATGTTTAATATCTCTAGACCCCTTGTCATAAATCGCACCCAATCCCATGATTAAAAAAATAAATTTATATGTTTTTTTAAATTCTTTTTTCCAGGACTGTCAAACTTTATTTTTTTAGTTTTTAATTTATTACTCTTAAACTACCAAAGAAAAATAAATAAAATTCTGGATAATTATAAAGGATTCTGATACGTACCTAAATATGTAATAAAATACTGGGTGTTTCATTTTAAAAAAATACAACTTTTTTTTATTACACTTTTTTTATTACACTTTTTTGGACCACCCTGTATATGGAAAAATGTTTTCCTTAAATATATCTTCTCATACTGCATATGAATGAATTTCCTAACGTAATTTGTATAGAAGCCATATAAGCCTGACGCACTATTGCAAGACCCTGTATATGATTATTTCACTATAATAAATTGACCTTTTTTTAAAATCACTTTTTATTGCAGAAGTAACAATAGTATATTACATAACAAGTGATGAAAGTGATACTTTTCAAACGAGGAGATATTTAGCACGAGGCGTCAGCCGAGTGCGGAAATTTTCCTAGTTTTAGAATAATCACTTTCACACAAGTAATGTACACTATTTTTCCTACGACCACAAAGAATGATCGAAAAAGCCTTTGATTTGTGAAAAAAATATCAACGCTAGTATTGAAATTAGCATACTTAGGATTATGTTTCACTTAATATCTGGTTTTATAGTTTGTCAATAGGCTTTTCCTTTATTTGCAGTTTAAGTTTTTTATCATAGGAAGAACTAATCCTGGATTGACTTTTAGATTAACCAGAATGACAAATTTTAAATTTAATTAAGGAAAGATGCATTAAACATAAATTTAAAAAATCACCCAACAAGGAAAATTTCAATTCAAAATAATTCTATAAATTATTTAATGTTTTTATAAAAAAAATCAAATACTCCTGATGGGATTTGAACCTGTGACCTTACGATCTGTAGGCTAGAGCTCTATTCTCTACGCTATCACTACCGATAAAGATTTGTTGTTTAATATATGACAATCTCTTCAGCGCGATTTATTTTTTCTAGTAATAGATTTTCCAGTATATTATTAACAATTTTAGATGGCATATTTTCACACTCTAGTTCTGAATCACTCGACAAATACATGAAAAATAAGTTAAAAACTTTACAAAAGCTTTCTAAAATTTGTTATTTTTAATAAATAGGGGTGATCTGTCAAATTGGCACCATATGTTCAAATTAAATAGTGTGCCTTGTATTTCAACTCTAGAGTTGAAACATTTTATTTCAACACCAGTGTGATATTCGGCGCTTTCAAGCCAAGTTAACCGTGCTTTTTTTTTCATTTTCGTAGGTGGTCGTAGGAAAATTTTTTATTTTTACGCTTATTTTATGTTGATGTGATGAATGTATATGTGTCAAAGTAATATTTCAATGTTTTACCTGAATGTTTATGGAGTATATTAATATGCACATTTTAACTTTATAAAGATTAATAATATCCAAAAATCCATTGGGTTTGTACACATTTTTTGTGAGTTCCAGGAAAGGTAAATTATGAATGTAATAGTGAGTGAAATACCCTGTAGAAAAATTGAACCGATTCTTTAATGAATTAAAAATAATTATATTCCAAATTTTACCTTTTCTAGGGTATTCTATTTATAAAGGTGTCCAGCGGAGGTGGGATGAAATATAAGTTGGTCGGTAATGCCGGCCCACCTTTAATGAAAAAACGATTGGAAAAAGAAATTTATTGCAAACAAAATCACTACATCACACTTCCAATCGATAACTGGATGGAGGTTAAACAAAATTTCAGCGTATTTACTGAGGTTATATCCCCGCTGACAACTAAAACTTTGTACAAATTACTAGGAATGAAGACTATCCAGTTAGACGGCAAGCAATCGAAAAACTATCGATGGGGCGTATATCTTGTTAATGATGTTCCGATTGAGTTCAGAGTAACTTTTAAAAATACAGACACTGGTGAATATGAATTTTACGAAATAGCTTGTAAGGTTCTTCCTGCTCAGTTAATGGAAACAATATCTTTCCATACCTGTGTGAGAGAACCCATAACACAGCAGTTTTCATTGGATAACCCGGTTGATGTACCTATTACGTTTACTTTGGATTGTGCATCAGAAAGAAACTTGATATTCGAGAAGTCAATTACGCTGAACCCGTACACCACGGTAAGTGTTGAAAATAAATAAAATTGGTTTTGCATATCATGCAAATTTCGATTCAAATAATAAATAAGCCACAATGGGCTCTTTCACTGTTTTTATTTTTGACAATTTTGGCATTTAAACTGTTAAGTCGGTACTATAATAGGAATTCAGCATCAATAAAACTACTGCTAGGTCATACGATGCGTTTTTTGCAGCTTATTGAAAACATGCACAATTGCCATAAATTTTAAAAACGCAAAACTGGCGCGATTATTCGATAACGTTGATCCAATAAAAATTTATAGGGATCATTGTTACCGATCTTTCACTTGTCATGTCGGTTTGTTTATTTACATCTCACTTACATCCGAATTATTGTTGAATTTTGATGTATTTCTGTTTAAAATAATTGTTCTTTTTATTTATTTGCTCATAGGGCAGAAAGATCGACAAATAACTTAGGTTAGACTTTTTCAACTGTCATTTCATTACCTTGGTCTTCTGTCAATAATTTCGGTGTTGCCACATGTGAAACCTTTTATGCTAGTTAAATAATGTATTTTGTTCCTAGACCTGCAATAACTTATTTTAAGACAAAATATAGATAACATATTGAAAATAATATGAAAATTTTTTTGTTTTCACATAAGTTCATTTTGGACAATTATTTCTATTGGATTACTTTTTTGACGTTGTCATTCTATTATAATATAAAAATTTTAGAGAACATTGACAATATTGTCAAGCTGCCGTTTCTTGACGTATATTCGATAAAGTCCGTGTTTTTGTTCCAATAATTTTTTATTAATTTATTTTCTCAGTGATGGCTTAAAAACATCAGAAAGTACAAACACAGAATTTTTTTTTGCCTTTATACACTACAGCTAAAATCGAAATATAGTGAAAGAGCCCATTTCATTTTATTCCACTTGTTTGCAGACATCCAAACAGTTTTTACTACCGGATGTTAGAAATTTTTGTAACGGGCAACTTTACCAGTCAGATAATTTCTACGGAAATAATTGTCTTACCAATGGTTTCTTTGGAAATTATCTTACTGCTAAGGTTACCAGGAGATGGATAATACGGGCCTAGACCTGATAATTCTTAACATATGGACAGAAAAGTAGTTATTTCTGTATCTATACTACAAGTCGTCTTCAGGTGCCTGAAGACGCCTGGAGATACTTACCAGTTGAAACGTAGTGATTCTAAACAAATAAAAACAATGCAAGTCCAAAACTCTTCTGCCATTCACTAATTTTTAATTTACTAATCTGATAATTTCATTCATTTTTAGACCAAAGTAGATTTAACCTACGCTCCATTTCGAGCAGAAGACATCTCTACTATCTTAAATGCAAAATGTGAAGAGTTGGGTGTTTACTCTTACTCAATCAAGCTACTTGCTGACCCACCGAAATGGGAAAACTGCGTCTTCTTCAAAGCGGAGTTGGGTGAAAGAACCAATCGATCCATTTTATTTAAAAACGTTTTTGATCGAGTGGTTGAATTTTCGTATAAGGTATGTAATATTTTTAAATTCACGTAACTTAAATGATTTCCATGTTATTCAATAACGTTTCCTAACCTTATTTGTTTAAATCTGATGATTCCCTTATAGGACTACACACAAAAAATACTGTATCTTTTCGGAGTCGATAATGACCTGAAAGAGTCGAAACACGTGTCAGGAAACTGATTAAAAATTGTGAAACATAACAAGCAGGTATTTTTAATTCCTGCACAATGGACATTCCGTTTCGCCCTTTACACGTAGGGTCTTTTTGTAAGAAAAAAGACCCAAAGTCTTGGCCTCAAATATTTTTCTGTCTGTTTGTTTTTGTAACATGTTTCTACTAGCATCATCAGATTTTTAATCATCAATAATTAAACAAATTATTTTTGAAACAAACATAAGTGCATCACAGTTACATAACTAGACTAACACTCGAGTTACCTTTCTTCACTCGGGAGCATTATTTTTTTTCTGTTTTACAGTATTTCGTTAGGTCTAAGGCAAAAACCATAGGATTCAATATTTTATAATAATAAAATAAATAAAATACTAATAAAAATAGAGTCACTTCTCATAGCATAGAGTAGTGTGACGGTAAATCTTATTGAAAAAATAAACGTCCTACACAAAATAACTTCCTGTAATTAAATTTTTATATTTAAGTAATCCTAAAAATATTTGCAAGGGCCGTAATAGTAAATAAAGGATAATTTGAAATCCTAGTGATGTGTTGTTATTTGCTGATAAAACGTTAAAATTTTAAAAACCTTTAAATTGTATTAAATTTCTAAAGCTTAGAAGTCCTTAAAACTGTTTTAAAAATTCCCGGTTCGTATTTAAAAAAATTGACTTAAGGTTGGTATCTAAAGAACGAAACGTCCAATTTGAAAATTAATAACGCCATCTTGTAGAACATAAAGAACGGATAACGAAAGTGTTTTTTGTTTTTTTCCTAAGTCAAAAATGAAGGCGCAAAAAATTTAAAGCCAAAACTAAAAAATTTCGGGTTTCTTCGAATATCTCCGAAGGTATTCGGAATATTTAAAATTTTCTTTTACCAAATTATTAAGCCTTAAAATACGTAACTTTGCCTCAATTTAACCATCTTCGTATCTCATACCATTTTCGAGATACACGAATTTATAGCACCCTTTATACAAAAATATTTTTTTTATGCCTAGACTTTGTTTATTTTGCCTGCTAAGCTATTGAATATCAAGTCTATCAAAATGAACGAATTAGTCGAATAAAATTTTTTTTTTTCAGTTTGATAATGAAGAGTTCTCCATAGAAAGATGTCCCCCAATACAAGTAGGCGAGTCATCAAAAATTGTAATAGCATTTGATCCTTCTGCATTAGGTCCTCTGAAAAGCAAGTTGTTCTTAAATTCACCTGTAGCTGGAGAATACGTGTAAGCAAAATAATCTTAAATTAAAAATAAGTTATAATACCTTCAACTAAGAAACACGTATTTTTTTTTAACGGAGAGGGAAGGGACAAAAGTAGTTTTTAGGAAATTATACTCATTCACGATACTTGCTATTATTATAAATATTGATACCGAATCCGAATAGTACTTTTGCACATTAATACGAAAGCGAAATTCTAATAACACGTGTAATACTTTACCATTTCCTCTGCGTAAAAGGAGAGAACACAGGCTTGTTCATAAAAAACACAAGTGATAGTTTGACTTTTGCCATTCCTGAATGTAATTACCAATTCAACTTACAATCAATAATTTTTAGGTATCCACTAGAAGGTGAGGGCGTCTCTTCCACTCCTAAAGGTCCATTTATTGTAAGGCAAAATTATGGAACCCCCGTCGAGTTTAAGAATCCGTTTAATGTAGATGCAACATTTAAATTCGAAGTACAGCCGGATATATTTTATACTGAAATAAACGAGGACATTATAAAATCCAAAAAGAGCACAAAGATTTTGGTATATATCCACGTAGGAGATGTTGAGTTACCTGCATGTCCAATTACTGGAAAACTTAAAATTTTTTCAGCTGACGAACCCGAATTAGAATGGACCTATTATTTGCTTACAAATAACCTTTAATAATCATTCCTAATTTATTAAATGATGATGATATTATTAATTTTAATGTGATTTTTGTATGTAGATCTTATAAAAATATTATTTTGAATAAAATATTGTTTCGTTTTTAATCGTCTTCACAAATGGTTCTCGATATTTTATTTGATTTATGTGCACCGATTTTAATAAGTCTTTTACGATTTTGTATTTATAGGATGCAATCGCATTGTTATCATGGTACCTATTACACTAAAAAAATAAAAGGGTAGCGTTAAAGAAATGTTAAAAATTCTTGTCATTTTCTGGCTTATTGAGGTCAATATAAAGCGAATTTTGTCCATTACATTTTTATAAAAATTAAAGGGGGGAGGAAGAATGTTGAATGCTTTAGTATTATTATTAGTGTGATAACAGTTAAAAGGTTAAGAAGTAATAAGAGGGGATAGAAAAATGTTGAGTGCCTTGCCATTTACAATCTACAGAAGGAAAGAATTCTCAGGCTATGGCAACGGGTACAGCATTCAGAGATAAGGTTGAGCGACGTCCTATATAGGTTTGTTAATAGTGGTGGGCGGATTGGATCTGAGCCGGTCAATGAGTCGGATCTTAAGAAATATTGGGACTGATCCGACTCCCGATACAGTTCACGGATCCCATGTGATTGAGTGACTGGTGATTGGCGATATCGATCCGGCTTTTTGTGTTCACCAATTGACGCGTCGCGTAAATCGATAGTTTTGACTTTACTGTTGATAGTAAGGTAGTACTGATTTTGAGGGACAGAAAAAGTAATTTTGGAGCAATGAATAGATACCTTGATAGCGGCGGCAGCTTTTTTTTAGAAGTCACTTTTGATGGGATGACAAAATAGTTTTTTACTTTGAAAAGAGATGTTTTTTTTCTAAAAACGCCTTTTTTGGGAACAAAAACTATCGATAGTTTTTCGCTTTTACTATCGATATAATATAGAATCCTACCTACTATCGATAGTTCTCCACCACTAGCGAGGTTTGAAGGAGCGAAGTGCGGGTAAAGTAAAGCTGAAAAAAAAGAGCATGCGTAAAAATCTCTACCAGTGCCGAAGACTTCGCGACCTTATGCAAGCTCTTAGATAACTTGGTGGACACCAGTGGCGAATCCAGGGGGAGGGGGGGTATGGGGCTGCAGCCCTATCTAGAAAAAGCAAATTTGATCATATTACAGACCCTCCAAACCAAAATCCTTGATTCGCTACTGGCAAATGCGACAGTAATTCCAACAAGAGCACAGAAACAGTGACTACTGTAAATAGAATTGGAGACAAGTAAGGAAACTTCCTGACGCACGCACGCACAATGCACTTAATTTGCAAGACATTTACTGCGTTCGGTTTTAAAAATTCGAGCAGATGCGGATGTAAGGTCAGTGATAATCGAGCGAAACGAGGGCGTAGAGCGTCTACCGATCCCATGTGAGTCCAAATATCGAACAGATGCACCTGAGGTCATAAATCTTTTAAACGAATTCAAAACTTTATCAATGGTAGATCGAGGAGACAGATTTGTATTAACCGAATGGAGTAATTATAAACTAAAGGGACCAAGTTATCCAAATCAGAGGGCGCATAAATCATCTCTAAAGGTCACTAGACAAATTTGGGAATTGTGGCATTGATAAACAATTGGCTGGAGACTGAAAAGTTAGCCGCTAGTAAAGCTATCGAACAACAATATTCTCTGTGCCTACAGCTTTAACAGTTCAGGCCATCAATAATAACTAAAAGAAGAAATCGGAAAATTTACAATTAACCTCAAAAGTTAATTTAGATTACTGTTTTTCTTTTAAGTCTTTCTATAAAATAATATGGCTTTAATAACAAGGAAAGGTAACGTTTAAAACTCTCATCACATTAACAAAACTCTAATTATTCTTTTTGTTTCAGCAATATGCGAAACCATAACGCCACTAATTCAAATTAAAAGATTTAGGGGCAAAATAAATATCCAAAAGCCACGACCACCACATTTTGAAAAAGCAAAGTACTTAGCATTAGCCAAACCATGGTTTTTGCCTCGAATAGATAAAGATCTCTGCAAAAATCTTGTACCATCAAAAAATAAAAAAATTGAAGAAGAAAATCCATTTCAAAATATTATAGCACAAGAAGTGAATCGATGGTTTACAACATCAAAATTAATCGCTTTCTGTCACTACAATCCTATGAGCAAAGAGCAGGAATTTAATGCTTTTGTTCGGTTTAAAAAAGAAAAAATGCATTTTAAACAATATGGGAAGAAAACTATGGAACTGGCCATCAAAGGAACCCCTTATGAAACTGTTTTAGATATTTATGCAACCCATACTATGACAATTTTTAGCCCTGCACCTGAAATTAAAAAGTTATTAAAAATTCTAAAAAGGTTTCCACAGTTAGTGTTATTAGGTAAGTACCTACTTATCACAAGAAATAAATGCTTGTTTCCCAACAAGTTTACTTTTTATCACATTAACACTATTGCTTTGTTCAGGTTTATCTAATAACTTGACAAACTAGTGGTGTTATTAAAATCTTTTCGTATTAGTTTGTCAGGGTTTATCAAATAAGTTACACCAATGTAGGTCATATTGTTAAAGACCCTAAATGTATATTGTTAAGTGGGTCTTATCACATACAAGGTAAATTGTTTTACTTATGCTGATAAAGCTGTCTTTAAAACTTTGGTTTTTTGACATAGCTGTAAAAATAGAATGGACGTTTTGGACAATATAACAACTGGAGGGAGTAATTTGTTTATCTATAAACTTACCTGTTACTTAAGCCACTTGTTAAATAATCCAATTTGTCATTTGTTAAAACCACACTTTACGGCTGAATAAAATAAAAACAAGTGTAGGACCAATTTATTGCCGATTAAGATACTTATTTAAATTTAAAAACCTTAACATTGAATTTCTAAATATTTATTTTTAGCTGGAGTATATGAAAATCAATTCCTCAGCAAAGACGAATTACTTTACTATAGTACTATACCCAACCTGCAAACTGCCCAAGCAAGTTTAGTGCAGACCTTGAATGGAGTAGGATCGCAACTTGTCAGTAACTTAAACAGCCATCAAACAACATTTGTGTCAAATTTAGAACAAAGGGTAAAACAGCTAGAAGAAACATAGTCATGGTTATGCTTTAATACATTTTTGTATTTAGTGTATTTTACATGTAAAGAATATAATTTTTAAGTTTAATTCGTTTCACCACAAAGTTTAATGCTTTCTACTTTTTCAAGAATAAAGTGACTTTTTTACTGGGATAGTTTGACATAAGGTTCAATCGTCAGTATGTCGGATGGGTAGTAATAATAATCACAGGTAAATAAGCAAAAAAAAGAGCTGTTACTTATTTAATAGCGAGCACATTCAGAGGTCACAGTTAGGGGTGCGCAAAATAATCGATTAATCGTGTAATAATCGATTATTCGATTAAGGATATATTTTTAATCAATTAATCGATTATTAATCGAAAATTATTCGATTAATCGATTAACCAAAAAATCGAAATGTTTTCGATTAATCAAAAAATCGAAACAACTATTTCGATTTTTCGATCATCGATATAATTTCGATTAAAATATGTCTTTTTCGATTAATCGGAATAATAACAATTTTTAGATTAATCGAATAGATTAATAAAAATATTTTGCGACAAAATCAACGATATAACTTGAGGCCTCTATTACGTATTACCCTCAAGTTTGCCTTGCCAAAATTAATAATAATTATGATTTAGATATTATTTCAATGTTATTTAAGTATATAATAAAAAAAATTGATAATTATTTTCGATTATTTGATTTTTTTTATATTAACTGATTGTTTTCAATAAGGCGATTCGAAAAAAAAACGATTAATCGATTATTTCGATTAGTCGATTATTTCGAATAATCGATTATTTTGATTAATCGATCATTTTCGATTAATCGATTATTTTCGATTAATCGATTATTTTCGATTAATCGAAAATAATCGATTCATTCATATAATCGAAAATCGATTATTTTTTTTGATAATCGCCCAGCCCTAGTCACAGTATAAGAATTTACACTAAAATAGTAAAAAGTTTATGATTACATTATCACATGTATTATTGTTGTAAGCTTGACAGTGACAACCTTTACGGGTTGGTTGCCGTTGCTTTGGAGCCGAGCTCCATTTAAAACTATCGCGATTTCAAGAATACATCTCGCCGCGGTAGAGGTCGCGAAAACACTGCCTTAAGCTTGAAATGCACAGACACGCGCGGAAAAACGGTGCTTTGGATTTGATGCATGTGGTACAATGTCGACCCGTGGACTCAAGCGAAGCACGGCGCGTTGAACTTAATGCTAAAATTCCTATCCTCATTTCTGCGCGCCGCGCTTGAAAAGCTTTATAGATGTACCCTATATTTTATTTATTTTCTCAAAAGTGTTCTTAAGAGGTCAATTTGAGTCTTTTTACTACATTAAAACCAGTGAATTATTGCTACATAATTTTCATTTAATAATATTTAGAAATGTATATTGTCAAGAAAAAACAAATTTAAAAGTATAATGGGTATTATGTTTATTTTTTCTTTTTTCCTTTCTGGCCTGTCTCCTTTTTTGGTTTATTTTCTTTAAGATTTAACACTGGTGGTGGGGGTATCTCATAATTTAAATACAATGCGAAATTGGGCAAGCATAGACATCGTATCAGCGGCAAGTTTCTTAAATATATTTTGCAAAAAAACTCCAGTATATCTCTAGCTTCTTTAAGAGTAAAAACCTTTTTGCTACTTGGTGGAAACTAAAATTATATTAGGACATTTATTATTTAATTCACTATTTCATACAGTATATTATGTGTACATGAGGATCTCAAAAACGCTAAGAGATAACGAAAGGCATATTTTAAGGCTTAATAATGTACTGAGAGACAATTTCAAATACTCTGAATAGTTTCGGAGATATTCGAAAAAAAAATTTTGGTTTTTAATTTTTATTGCTGTGTACAAAAAAAAACGAAAAACATTTTTTACATTCTACAGAATGACGGCTGCAAGATTTGACTTGTTTTTTAAATATCAAGTCAATTGTTCGGAACATTTTAAGCCTTAGAAATGTGGTGAAAAGAATCTTAAGTATCCTCTAGTGTTACATTTATAATTTAGTTGGCAACCCTCAAACAGATGCCTGTCTCTATAAACATATGAACAAACTTCAAGTATGTATATATCAAAAACCGTAAGAATTTTATTCCTTCTAAAGGCTTGTTTACAGGTTTCCCATCGTTGAAGCTTACATAGTATTCTAATTGCAAACTTTTGAAGTAGTAAAACCCTATTTATTTGACAGCTGTTACACAATATACCGTATCTAAGGTGGCTATGAAAATTAGCAAAATATAATGACATAAGGGTAGGCAAGCCACATCGTCCAGACAAAAAGTGTAGTCCATAGCAAGTGCTCCGCAATCTAGAGCATAGATTATCAGATTTTTCAGACGCTAAAATCTCCGCACTGGCTGACGCATGAAACCAGATTTTCGATTCGCTGATGAAACAGATTTTTACAAAATTGTGTGTGGATTCCGTTTAGCGGGATTTTGATGGTTGGCAAATGTCGCTAATATGAATAAAAGCAATACAGTTTTTTCTTTATTTAGTTTTAGAAAGTTCTTATCAGCTCATAGATCTACTTTACTATAAACACTCACGTTCATCATTTAGCATCGACCGTTCATCCGCAGTTACTAGAATGTTAGTAGCATCTGCATAGCAGACGTCAAATACATTTTCTGTAGTGATATATGAACTTGGGTCATTCGCATAAGCAATGTAGAAAAAGGGCCCAAGTTTGACCCTTGGGGAACACCCTGTGAGATCTGTTTCCTCTAACCCCGTTAACTTTCACAAATTGGTACCGATTGTCTAAGTAAGATTTTATTAGATATAATACCAAAACGTATGACATACAGGGCCCACTAATCACTAATAAAATTTTAATTATGATTTTTGTCCTTATGCCTACGACCCTGGAAAGGGCTTCGAGTTGTAAATTACCCAAATATAATCAATATTACTGAGATCTAAAAATAGCCTATAACTTCTTTCTACCATTATAATAAAATTGAGCTGTTATAAGCTCCTCACTTATTTTTACCCCTAATTTTATCAGAGAAATAGATTCATGTTTTTTATGCTTAACAGTATACATATTAACCCGACGAATCACAACTATACTATCCTTATTTTCCTCCTCTGGAAGGCCGCCTTATCTTTTTGGCCCACCTCCCATTTTTTAAGGAGCATCTGACAGGACTATGTATGTAGCGTCATCCAACCTGGAATGAACAGGGACCTATTTTTTGAGTTTGCCTGTATTTTTATTAAAACTAATATAGCCATCTTATTCTTTCTAAAAATCCGTCAATAAACATAGACAAGATTCGGTTCAAGAAAATGCAATGTTTTTAATATACTGGGTATCCCAGAAAAGGATTCACTCTACAGGGATCTCGTAAACTATCGAAGATACAGAGATGGTTGAATGAGAAAAAAATTGCGCCCTACTAAATTCTGCAACATTGTGTTTTCAAATTTAAAAAAACCCGAATCCTCGCGAAGATATTTGGACAAAACCGAATTTTCGCGATTTTGTTTTTATTTTTTTATTACTATTTCAAGAGATATAAGTAAGATATCCTTGTAGAGTGCATCCTTATCTGGGACACCCTGTATATTAAAAACATTGCATTCTCTTGAGCCGAATCCTGTCATGTTTATTGACGGATTTTTAGAAATTTTAAATTTGGTCTACAGATATTGGAGAATATGAAAAAGTTATTTATTTTATTTTTTTTAAATAATTCCCAATAATTTTTACAATACAATAAACTTTAGTATAATTTAACATGGGAATTTATAGCGCATTCGGATCCACGTGTATCTTACTGATGCTTTATACTTACTGGCAGACTATGACATAACATCAGATTCTTGAAATAAATATAAAGTTTTTCAGCTGACACATCAAGCTCGCTGGTAAAATATATATGTGTTAAATAAACTTGAGAAAGAACCGTTCCAGTTTTTTCAATATCAAATTCTAGTTCTCCACAAAATTGCGTGACATCGCACAGCAATTCGATCACAATCTCATTACATCTTCTATTACGGCAAACTTTTAAGTTTGCCCCTAAAAAAGTATAAAAAGCAGTAAGTAAATGAGAATCTACATATAAATATGTACTATAATACGTTATGTGTATAAACAGCATGTTCAGAAACCATCTTAATGAGAATATTTTTTATTTACCTTTATGAAAAAAATGTACCAATCTTAATAAAAATTTTTATTTAGTTTTCTTTAATTGTCTGTGTATCACAAGTTAATAATTGGTATATTATAATTATTTTATTATATAATACTATTAGGTATATAATAGTAGAAACTTTAAAAAAGTATCGATGTAATTTAATTACTAAACCTTTGTAAGATTATAATAGGCCATTGATTATGTCATATCATAAGGAACTACAGTGTGTGGGTTTTTATTGCATAAATCGTTCAATTGGTTATTCAGAATGAAAAAACCGCGGAGTGCTATTAAATTAGAGGGGGGAAACTGGAGATATATATCTCGAAAACGAAGCAAAATTTGGGGATATTTTATAGGAAAAATTTTGTAGAGAATTAGATGTTCTATCGAAATGGCGTAATTAAAAAATTTACAAGTCTATTCAGTTCAAATTATATTAAAAACAATTTAACAAAACAGTGCAAAAAATAAAATATTTTGTTTTTTTTTTTACTTTTACGCAAATAATTTTTTTTTGAGCAGAGATAGGTATAGGCATTGCTTCATAGAAAAGACAGGATATTAAATTTCCTACAGAATGACGTATTAAAAAAATTTTTTTATGAAGTTTCAATGAGATATGACCGTTTAAACTTCATATTTTTCGAATTTTATTGAATTTATAACAATATCATTTTGTTACTTAGTTTTTAATGTATGCAATTGAATTTTATTTAATAATGACATGTTAAATTAATTGATCAACAATAAATAAATGTTATACGCATGCGTGAACGTATATAATTTTTTTTTAAACAAATTAATAACTACTTTTTCTTAAAAATTGCTCTCTATCTAAAATATAAGTATATGAAAAAATACATTTTTAATTAATTAACGTAATTTAAAATTTATTTACCCATTAAATCAGGGATGCACAAACCGCGGCCCGCTGTCGATATGTGTGCGGCCCGCAAAAGAATTTTGAACTCGACAACCCTGATTGGCTGTGTGACTTAGCGTTTCTTGTAGATATCACAAATCACTTGAATGTCTTAAATACGCGACTCCAAGGAATAGATCAATTGATTTCGCAGTTATACTCTCATGTTTCGTCCTTTCAATGCAAATTAAGTCTTTTCAGGACACAAATCAATTCAGCCAATTACGGCCATTTTCCGAACTACAAAAAAATTATGGAGAAATTCAATGAAACTGACGTAAATTTCGCTCATGTTGAAAAAATTGATATTTTGATACAAGCTTTTCAAAATCGTTTTGTAGACTTCAAAAAAGTTAAACCTCTATTGGACATTTTTAGCAATCCTTTCAACATTTTACCCGAAAATGCGCCGGAATCAATTCAGCTGGAGTTAATAGACATGCAAAATGATGATAATTTGAGAAACAAATTTAATGAAGGTAATTTACTCAACTTCTACCATTGCGTTGATAAAAACGCTTATAAAGAGTTGCGAATAAATGCATTGAAATGCGCAAGCTTATTTGGATCGACGTATATTTGTCGTTTTCAGTGATGAAACTTAACAAAACAAAAAACCGTCTGGCAAATGACAATTTGGAAGCAATTTTACGTGTGGCGACAAGTAATGTGGAGCCAAATATAAAAAAAAATGGTTAGTTCCATGCAATGTCATGCATCAAAATACTAAAACATGAAAATATTACATTGTAATGATTAGATATAATACATAATTACAACAAACATTTTTGAAGGTTCTTTTATTTTTATCGTTGTACATCATTGTATTGTTTGTAGTGGCCCGTCCTTGGCTTATATTTTTCCGGAGTGGCCCCTGTTCCCTATAAGTCTGTACATCCCTGCATTAAATTAACGATGATTTGAGACCACTTTCAAAGCCCGACAAATTTTTATCAAATGAAAGTAACAAAAAAAAATCTTATTACATATTTGATTAAAAAATTCACTGAAGCTAATATAGAAATATTACAAGCGGATGAAGATGCAGATGTTCTAATTATACAGTGTGCCAAAGAAAAGGCATCCCAATCAAATAATGTAGTTGTAGTTGGTCAAGATGTGGATCTTCTTATCATTTTATCGCTTTTACCAGTAGAATATCAAATATTTATTTCTTTAAACCAAGTATAGGCAAAATAACAGCGAAGTTATATGATAGAAACAGCTTCATTTTTCCGGAACAAAAAAAATATCTTGGTTTCATACACGCATTTAGTGGCTGCGATACAACTTCCGCATTTTTTAACATTAGCAAGAAAAAATTTACGAAATTTGTAAATAAAAAGTTTTTACAATTAATGTCACTCATGGAACAACTTAAGAAGAAATATCAGCTGCATCAGAAAGTATTATAGCCATGCTTTATGGGTCAACGTTAAGTGGGTATTTAAACAAGTGTCGCTTCCAGCTTTTCTGCAAATTATCAAAAAATGTAAAATTTTCTTTGGCACAATTACCACCAACAGGCGATGTCGCAAAACAGCATGGTTTAAGGACATATTTTCAAATGCAGCAGTGGAATGGTAAAAATTTAAACCCTCTTGACTGGGGTTGGAAACAGTCAAAATATGGTTTAATTACTATTTGCATGACCGAAAAATATGAATATGAAGTTTAAACGGTCATATCTCCTTGAAACTTCATAAAAAAATTTTTTTAATACGTCATTCTGTAGGAAATTTAATATCCTGTCTTTTCTATGAAGCAATGCCTTTACCTATCTCTGCTCAAAAAAAAGTTATTTGCATAAATGTAAAAAAAAAAAAATATTTAATTTTTTGCATTTTTCTGTTAAATTGTTTTTAATATAATTTGAACTGAATAGACTTGTAAATTTTTTAATTACGCCATTTCGATAGAAAATCTAATTCTCTACAAAAATTGTTCCTATAAAATATCCCCAAATTTTGCTTCGTTTTAGAGATATACTCAAAAAACCGTAAGGGTTGCATTTTCCCCCCTATCTCCAGTTTCTCCCCTCTAATTTAATAGCACTGCGGTTTTTTCATTTTGAATAACCAATTAAACGATTTATGCAATAAAAACCCACACACTCTCTAGTTCCTTATTACCCTGCTTTTTCGGACATAATCAATGGCCTATAAGCTATAAGAAGTTTTGTCAAGACCAGTCTAGTATGCCGTGAAAAACAAAAATATTTTTTCTGCTTTTATTAGACCAAAATATCAGTTATAATTACGGAAATTGATATGAATGAATTGTTTTCTGCGGCTTACTTGACGTACTTCTCATATGGTTTATGTACTACATACATGTCACAGCTGAGCAGTAATTATACCTCGAAAGTGCTTTAAGCAGAATATAGTGCTTCGAGCATAGTGCTTGCAAGCACTTTTTAAATACTATTAATAATTCAAGCCATTTATAAAGTGTTTGGTAATTAAATTTCGCATTTTAAGCCATTTAAGTGCTTGCAAGCACTCAAAATTACTTTCCTCGGTAATTGGTAATTGCAAGCACTTAGGATTTCCAAAGTGCTTGCAAGCACTTTTTTCAAGTGCTGCCCTGGATGGGGTTATCATACCACAAATAGACCTAATTTTTAATTTCACCAAAAAAAGTTCTTTATAAACACTTTTTCTTGTACAAAAATTAAGTTTTGTCATATATAATATCACAAGAGATAAAATTTTGTCGGCAAAATTTTCGAAAGGTATGAAAGTTTGTTGCTTGGCAATTTCGCGAATGACATTTTTGACAAAATCACGAGCCGTCAGGCGAGTGAGTTTGTCGAAAATGTCATGAGCGAAATTGCTTAAAAGCAACAAACTTAAATAAATCCTTGAGAACAATTTTGCTTACACAATTTTTTCTCGAGTGGTATTCGACATGACTATTTAACTAGAAAAAAGACAAAGAACAATAAAATTAGAAAACTTTTATTTAAGAATAAAACAAAAAAATTACTTATTTAATGATGTAAAAGTTACAGTTGTGATAATTAAACGTTTGTGCATTATTTGATTGATTTTGATTTGATGATATTACTTGATCTGGTGCTTTTTCTCTTAAGTTTGCAATTAATTTTAAATGATGTTCAGAGTCTAACTGCAAATAAGGCTTCAAAGAATTGGCGTGGGAATGTCCTGTTAATTTGATAATTTCTTGCTCACCAACGCCATTTTTTACAAGGGCAGAAATAGTGGAAGAGCGATGTGAATGGTTTGTTACTTTAAATTTTTTGGTATTTACGCCGATTTTTTCTGCTGAGATTTTGGTCCATTTCGACATGCTGTTTATTCCAATAGGCATGTTTTTGTACCAAATTCCTTTTGTCCAATTTGGATGAACTGTCAAAAAGAGCCTGTCACTTGTAATTTCTGGATTGGTATTTCTTTTTTCAAATAATTATAAAAATAGACGAATAGGACAAAG
The DNA here is from genome assembly GCA_935413205.1 of Polydrusus cervinus. Classification (NCBI taxonomy): domain Eukaryota; kingdom Metazoa; phylum Arthropoda; class Insecta; order Coleoptera; family Curculionidae; genus Polydrusus; species Polydrusus cervinus. Next base: position 79,751,285 of record OW284511.1, read on the forward strand.
ATCTTTGTTAGTGTTGTTTTTTACCAACCATTTGCTACTGGCCAAGGCTTTTGCACCTCCTTGTGTAGTCTTTGAAAATATGGGATTGTATTCGATACGTCCCGTAAATACTTCATTTAGGTCTAATTCTTGGTGGAAATAATGTACTTTGCAGTTCACTGCTTCGTTGCCTCGCCACGCAAGTTCAAAAGAAAATAAGTGAAATATTTTTTTCTGTAGGCCGTCTGGGGTGTCTTCGTCATGAATTTTTATCATTTCCAATAATTCTTGTGTTGTAAGGGCTTTCGAACTTGTTTTTCTTTTTTCTTGGTTACCTTGAAGTTGTTTTCGTTTTAAGTCCTTTGCCAAACGGGCTGATTTAAAAAGAATGTCGGTAAATGGGTCTATTTTTATATTAAATTCTTGATAATACTTTTCTTGTAGCATCTGCGCCGTGGTATTCCATATGCTTTTGATACTTGACTCTTTGTAGTCCTCTCCATTTAGTTTTTTCATGTTGTAAGCATAATCTTCCATAATTTTTGCTAATTCTTCGGCTGGAGTATGCTTTTCAAGCTTATAATCTCTTATCAATAAGAACTGCGAAAACTGTCGCCAAATGGAAGTTTTGGAGATACGCGTATTTGGAGGTATATTCTCCGACACTGCCTTTTTAATTTCTGTAATGGATTGTATTCCAAATCTGTTTTTTTCTTCAGAAACACTCATTTTTGAACTAAAATAATTTGACGTTTGTTAACAAGAAATAATACAATGACATTTTAAATAATTAACAGAACCATGGTAACAAAACTTATTTCAATCAAAAATTAAAATTTTGCCGCGGCAAAAATCACATGTGAATTTTGTCCAGGTAGGTGCAGGTAGTAATTTTGCCAGTAGAAGACCGGCCGTTGCTATGACATTTTGCCAGTGTAAAACACTCTAGTTAAATAGTCAATAAAAAATTTAGTTTTTGTATACAGGGAGGTCAAACCTTAAAAAATATTAATTTTACCTTTGAGTAACTCCTACTTTTACATTTTTAAGGAAAATGTCATTAGGAAATGTTGGTTCGAATCAGAGCTTCTTCGAGCACTAAGCAAGCCCTTTGGAAATGTAATTGCCAGCATCGAGCACTTTGTAAATTTTAAGTGCTTGCAATTACCTAGGAAAGTAATTTTTAGCGATTTTGGGTGCCTGTAAGCACTTTAAAAGGCTTAAAATGCGAAATTCAGTTACCCAAGCACTATTTATAAAAGGGCTTCAGTTACCGAGCACTGTATTTTAAAAGTGCTTGCAAGCACACTATGCTCGAACCACTATTGTGCTTGAAGCACTTTCGAGATAATTACTGCGCAGCTCTGATTAGAATTACTTTTTTCGTCATATAATTCAAGATTTAAAAACAATTTATTTTACTTGATTTTTCCTTATCATTCCTGCGATTTCCTACATGCGGAAAACAGCTTATACATATATATGGGGAAAAGTCGATGTAAAATAAACTTTCTTTAAATCTTGAATTTTTACGAAAAAGGTAATTTTAACTAATGGCATTTTCCTTAAAAACATAAGATTAATAAGGTAGTTTATTCTTAGGTAAAATTAAGTTTTTAAGATTTTCACGTCCCTGTATACAAAAACTAAATTTTTTATTGACAAAACCTACTTTTTTACAAGAAAACATTTTTATAAAGAACTTTTTGTGGTAAAATTAAACATTAGGTCTATTTGTGGTATAGGTATAACCCCATCCAGGGACACACCCTGTATGTTTTCATTTAAAAGTTTACTCTCGGTTAAACCGAAAAATGGAAATTTACATGCTTATTACTTGTAATTTTTAACTAAGATTAAAATTTTGGAAAACATTTTCTCGTGTCACCCGGTATATTACAGCATATTTTGTTTCGTTTTTGGTAGCTGGTGAAATTTTTGGACCTTGGAACGTAAAACAATATTATTTTAATTACCAATAAACTCTTTGATTTCATTTTTCGTTTTTAATTTTAATAGTTTTTCGACATTTTCTTGATCAAGAAATTCCCACTGTGCAAGTTTTGGTTCCTTTACAATAACGACTGGCTCATTAAATGCAGATATTTCATAATCGTCACTGTTTTTCCTAGAAGTTTTTTGGTCAAAATAATCTTCAATTTTGGGAATAAATGAATTTGGTAAAGCGGATACCCGGTAAGTAAGTGCTTGTCTTGCTTGCATTTTGATTTGTAAAAGGTGTCACTGTCATTTCACATTTTGATAACCTCTAAGTAAATATTAAATTTTGGGATGGTAATCCAAATTTATAGTTTTATTCTCATGATACTCTTTATTATTCGTGAATTGCTAGAAGTGATCATTTAACTTTTTAACCGCCAAAATTTAAATCGATCGAGTGTATTGCGGGTAACGTTTTATCGCGAAAAGTGACAAAAAAGTACATGCGCGAACAAAACGTCAAAATCGATAGCACATTTTCAAGATGGTGGAGGTTGTAGAAGACGTTATCATGGACTCTGACGATAACGAGGATTTTCTGCCTAAATCAACAGAAGAGTAAGTTAAAAATAAGATTACTTTCTTCATTATTTAATAGACAAAAATTTGTGGTGCGCTTTATTTGATTTCTGTCTCAATAAATATTGCAAAAATGTCGGTCTTTGTCTTGTTTTTGTTGCGTATTTTACGTACATGCATGATTTTTCATTTTAAATTAATTATAAAGCAGAATATTGGCCTAAAATAATAGTAAGGAAATTATTTTATATTACAGCGATGTTTTATTAGAATAGGGTTTATTTTTAGTTTAGACTATTACCTATATCATAAAGGTCAGCCACCCATTTACCGAGGTCTGTATGTATGATTTCTAGATTATTTATAACTCCCCCACAAAAACGTCGATATATTTCTTACGGGTCTATTTTTAATTAAGTGTTTTTAGTTGACTAAAGAAGTACACAATGCTTGATCATGATCAATCAATAAATTATATTACCTAGTACCTACCCTATTTACTTTTATTTTTGATTTATTTGTACCAATTTGCTGCAGTAGCACTCACATGTGTTATGTGGTAGCAGTATGGTAGGATTAGATAAAATAAGATTATATATGCAACATACAATTTCCCACAAAGTAATTCTGGTAAATACCAGATACATTTTTAACTATTGGGTATGAAATAAAAAAAAATTACTTTCCTTAAAAATTAAATAAGATCCTTAACATCCAGTAACAAAAGATGATAGAGAAAGTACTAAAAGGTAATATAAAATTATTCTTAATTGGCATACAGGGGGTAAAATGCCTTCACTCCTACCTTAAGACATGGAAGTTTGCGAGCAAGTGTGAACTGATGGTTTTGCCATTGGTATAGTACAGATACAGAATAAGCTAATTATTTATTAAGTATATGAACAACACTCCAAATTTGATAATTTTTTCAGGATAAATACATTTTGGGGTGTAGATTATGAATCTGAAAATGATTTACCGTGGCAACACTTCTAGCGTTCTCGGTTTACTACTTTGGGCACTGTTGAGAATGCTCTTCCCAAGATTTGTGTGTTCGTTTGTCAAAATCAAGTGTTCTCACTCTGAATAATAAGTTCAATTTACAAACTTTCGGGGTGACTACAGATCTACATATATCTAGAATAGTAGAATCCTTAAAGTGCTATTTTTCTAGGGGCTATGTCACCGCCGCAGACTATTTCATGTTCCCGTCTTTATTGCAATTACTTAATTGTACTTTTTATATTGCCCAAAGTTCGTTAAAAGTTCATCAAACTACTCTCAAATTTCAAGAATTAAATCATTGTGAATGTTTTTTTTCACTTTTTTCATGATATTCATACTGACTCGTTAATTTTAAAAAAGAAAAACGTTTTTTACATTTGTGAAAAATATGAATGTTGTGTTTCAATTCAAAATTTAGACTTATGTATAACTCTAACCAGGGTGTTTCGGGCTCGGTTTTTCATGCTTAAAAATAAAGTAAATATCTTTTATACTCTCGCCACGCTAAAATTGAAGATTTTTCAGAAACTATGCATTTTTGGAGCGAGATTAGGAATCTAACAGCCATTTTTGTGCGAATGCTGCTTAGGTTTTGAAATATTCCTGCTTAAAGTGCCGATTTGTATAAAAGTTAGGTTTTGGATTCATCATGAAACATTCTCGTGCACTATTTTTTTATTGTAAATTATCACACATCTTCAATAAAAAAACTATTTTTCTGTTTTTTCAATTAAAATTTTAACTTTAATTTTTGTGTTTAAAAATAAATAAAGGAGACTGATGGTTGTCATTTGCTTTTGTTGTAAAAATATTTTATTGCAAGTGGTTATATTTTTTTGATTTAAAATATTTAGTTCTAAAAAATGGGGAAACGGGACAGAAAAGTATATAATAGAAAAATACTATAAAATATTCTTTTTACTCGTTTTTCTTTAAAAATGCATCACAAACCAATAACTAACACGATATGCTTCCAAAACCTTAATCTTTATACATAACAGGACTTTTAGAATACCTACATATTTTAAAAACTAAGCATCCCAACAAAAACTGCTTCGTAATCTAAGCCAAAAATACATCATTCCTAATAAAATCTTCAATAGATATCATGGATACTTATGTATCAAAAGGCAAACTAATAAATTGATTTTGTGCTGTGTTGGTTGTACATTTTTTAAATATTTAATTTATTCAAATTTAGATTAAGAGTCAAGCATGGGACAAAAAATTAGGTTGCAATTATATTGTGGTGCATACAAGTAATTTCATTACTTAGGCACCATTGTATCATATTTATGTCATACAAAATCATTTAGAAAATATTTAATATGTGTAACTATTGCAGATACTTAGTTTATATAAGCTATGTTATCATTTTCATTTTTGAAATAGTTTGACGATGGGTCTTCTCCAAACAAATATGTAAATGTAAAAATGTAAAATTAGACCAGAGATCCTGGGGGCGGAGACAACCCCTCCCCCCCCCCCTTCGCTGGCAGCGCTACTGCCTTAAAATTAATGGAAATTAAATTTAAGATCATAATATACCCTAAGCATTCGATACGTCGACTGCTTCGACCGCGTGTTCTAAAGAATGGAAGGTGGGAGGTAGGGAATAGCGAGTTCTCCATTTAACGTGTTAAAAGCTACTAATAATCTCTGTGTGATGCGTTTATATCGGCACCCTAGATTCGAGTTTGCCAATAGTGTATGTGGAAAAATCAAAATATTATTTTGTAAACTTTTGACAAACACGCTGGCTAAGAATATTCCGCAACTGCAAAAATTTATTAATTTTGAAGAAATACTCCAAGACGAAATAGAATAAATTATTGACAACCTTGGTCCAAATAAATGCACATAGGTTTGAAGTTAAAAGTTGAAAAAAATAAAATCACTCCAATTTTATTCCATTTGACTGAATTATTGTTAAAAACATGAATGTTTCCAGAAAAAATTAAACTTGGTAAAGTAACACCTGTATTCAAAACAAGCACGTCTTCATGGGATTGAAGAATTAATTTATTAAAGAAGATTATATAAACATATTTATTATATTATAAATATTTAATATTAACTTATTAAGGAGTTTTTTTAACTAACAAAACAATTAAACAAAATACGCCCTCTAATAAAATCATGCGGAAGAAGGTACCGACGTCACAACAAAACCGACAAATGAGCAACACGGAACAGCCCTCATTCGACAGTACACGCTTAGACCCATCTCCGACCTGACTCGAGCCTAGTCTAATGGACTAATCTGTTCTTTTCTATTTAAATTATTGGAACAAAAATAACAATATATGTAATCGGTCGCACGACTCGCAAATAAATGAATTGCGCGGTTTATAGGATGCAGCTTTCTCGCCGTGTTTTTATTTGTTTCTAGAAAATGTTTGTGATGCTCTAGGAAGATTTTTATTGGGATATGTTTTCAATAGATTCTAGTTCAGGATGTTAGTACTGAATATGATAAATTTGATTATAGTGAAAAAACTTATTGCAACAATGACCCTTTTCACTAAATTTTGATTTTAACCCCAGATACATGGTGTTAAAATGATTTTTTTTTTGTTTTTAAATTTTAAGGGTTAATTAGAATTAATTTGAATAAATTTAGCTCCAATAAAACTTTTACCAGTATCTATGAAACAACGTTATTAACAATTTAAATAATATAATCGTTTGTTTTTTTGTGGTTTTGGCCCCGTGAGACCCCCTCCCCTTCAATTTGTTTATTACGACGCCACTGATTAAGTGTGTGAATATTGGGTAGTCATACTTTAAACGCCATACCTTTTTTCCAACAGAGTAGCCGAAATTAAAAAAGAAAATGGCAACCAACTCTTTAAAGTTAAGCAGTATCGTTCGGCTCTTCCCCTCTACACTGAAGCCATCAATCTATGCCCAGAAACCGCCGCTTATTACGGTAACCGGGCTGCTTGTTACATTATGCTGAACCGGCATCGGGAAGCGTTGGAAGATGCCCGTAAAAGCGTGCAATTGGATCCTAGTTTTGTTAGAGGGTAAGTTTAATTGGTAAATTTTACATTTTATGTGTAGGTATTTCTTTGTTTGTTGTTTTTTTGTTGTTATATTATATCACAAGTGATGAATGAAAGTGATACTTTTTAAACAAGGAGATATTTAGCACGAGGCGCAAGCCGAGTGCGGAAATTCTCCGAGTTTAAGAATAATCCCTTTCACACGAGTAATCTACACCATTTTTCCTATGACCACAAAGAATTATTAAAAAAGGCTTTGATTTGTGAAAAGAATATTTCAACACTAGTGTTGAAATTAGCATACTTAGGATTATGTTCCACTTAATTTCTGGTTTCATATTTTGTCAATAGGCTTTTTCTTTATTTGTAGTTTAACTTTTTCATATTTTATATATCATAGGAAGAACTAAGCCTGGATTGACTCCTAAATTAACCAGAATGAAAAATTTTAAATTTAATCATGGAAAGATGCATTAAACATAAATTTAAAAAATCCACCCAACAAGGAAGATTTCAATTCAAAATAATTCTATAAATTATTTAATGTTTTTATAAAAAAAAGTCAAATATTCCTGATGGGATTTGAACCTGTGACCTTGCGATCGGTAGGCTAGAGCTCTATTCTCTACGCTATTAGTACCAATAAGGATTTGTTGTTTAATACATGACATTCTCTTCAGCGCGATTTGTTTTTTTGGTACCTAATAGATTTTCCAATATATTATTAACATTTTTTATAATTTCAGATGGCGTATTTTCACACTCTAATTCTGAATCACTCCACAAATACATGATAAATAAGTTAAACGCTTTACGATTACTGCTTTCTAAAATTGTTCTTTTTAATAAATAGGGGTTGTCTGTCAAATTGGTACCATATGTTTAAATTAAATAGTGTGCGATATTTCAACACTAGTGTTGAAATGTATTTTTTTTTTACCACGCGTGTGATATACGGCGCTTTCTAGCCAACTTAACCCTGCTTTTTTTCTCATTTTCATAATTGGTAGTAGGAAAATATATAAACACTACAATAAGATTTTTTTTTCATTTTAAATAAATATGTTATTTTTAACAGTTTTTTGACTACTTAATCTTATTGCGATTCCAAAATTCGGTTTATGACTAATAATAAGAATTTTGATATTGTAATAAAACTGTTATTTTCCACCCTTATTTAATTTCTTATAGTACATTCTTGGCTTTAGATATATCCGCATAGTAAAATGTGGCATAGCGCTCGGAGATCTGGTCACAGCTGAAAATGCTGCTAAGAAAGCTGAAGAAATTCAACCAGGATCGGTGACCAACGAAATGAAATCAATGCAAAAAATTAAACAGTATGAGACCGATGCAACTCGAGCTTACCAATCAAAGGACTTCCGTAAAGTTGTATATTGTATGGATAGGTGCTTGGACGAGGCTTCTACTTGTGAGCGGTACAAACTGATGAAGGCAGAATGCCTGGCGTTTTTAGGAAGGTATGTATTTAAATAACATTTGCTTATACACCCGAAAAAATCACCATTATATTAAAAACACAATTTTTGAAAAACCCGTTTTTTTCCAAAATAATCATCTGTTTGACAGTTGCAGTAAGTGGGATGGAAAGGTAGAAACTGCAAAAATGGCAACCCTGTCTAGCTCTCCGCCTGTAACCTTAGTTATTAGTTAGACTATACTTTTTATTGATTCTCTAAAACGATAAAGCCACAAATACAAATAAAAACAAAGGTACTTCCAGCAACATCTCAATTTTTTCTGAAAGAGATATTGTATCTGCAGTAAGAAAGCGGCATTTTAACTATTAATTAATAATTTATCGTAACCAAAATTAACTCCAATAAACTCTTTTTCAAACCTATATAAGACTACAAAATTTATTATTAATATCTTTTTTACTTTATATTTTTGTAATCGTATTGTAGGAGATTACAACAATCAATTAAATAACTTACTATACAATACTATGGTCATTATTTAATAAATATTTAACGAGTTTGGAACTTTGGCAACGGTGTTGAACTGTTTACAGTTGGCCATTTAAGTCATGGCTAAATATAATCAACTAGTTGTAAGCTTTTAATGTTGGTTTGAATTATCGATTTAAAATCCGTGAGTGAAACAGAATTCCTAGCACTGTCATTTCGTGATTTTGACGTATCAAGGTGCAGGGACGTCTTTGAGCGGGGCCTAACGGCCAGTAGTGACCTCCATGTCAGTGGCCATAACTAAATAATTTGAAGTTAATTCTGTTTGTCGAATAATGACAAGACGTCAAGGCGTTGACAAAGTAAATATACAGGGTGATTCCTAAGTTGATACTTCTTTTTTAGCTGGGTATAGAAGGCATTAAAATAAACGAACTTTTTCAAATACCTTTTTCAAGAAAACTCAAAAATAAAATACTTACATTCGTTTATTACACTATGGATTAAATACAGTTCTGCCTAACTTGCCCGTTGAATAACATTAAGAAAACTTCTGGGTGTAGGATGAGCCCGCGAGGGAAAGCGTTCTGCGTATAATATCGAAGCAGCAGTCGCACTTTGACGACACTCACCGTAAATTAGCACCATATATACTAGTTCATTGCTTTCAAATTGTACCATTTTCATGTGTCACCAATTTAAAATTAACTAGCTTCAGAAAAACACACCGCAGCGTATTGCCAAATAACTCACCAAATTGCATGACTAATAAGAGATAAGATGAACAACATAAAGTATAGCAGGCTACGTTTTGATGACCAGGCCTGCACTTAGATTTTTTACTTCTGTATCTCGCCTATTTCTAAGTTTAAAAAAAAAGGTATTTGAAAATGTTTATTTTAATGCCTTCTATACACAGCTAAAAAATGAGTATCAACTTGGGAATCACCCTATATTTAGAGTTTAGTTTCGTTTGTCAAATTATGAGAAGACGTCAAGGCATTGTTGTATTAAATACATTTTAAGGTTAGTTTTACTTCTCTTTACTTACTTCGTTTACCTGAGAATGTGTAGCTGCAGGCGGCGACCTACATCATTTACATGATAAACGTCAAATTATCACTTTTGTTTTTAATGAACCGGCGTGTATCGTGTCTCATTGTCTCACTGACTCCTCAAATTCCAGACAGCCTAGGTTTGAATGATTGTAAAAGTAAATAGATTTACCTTTTTTTTTTCACGATACACCTACAAAGGTATGCCGATTAAGCAAGTTGACTTTGAACATGGCAGCGCATGTCGTCACTGCGAGAGTGCTGTAAAAAGTGAAGTTTGCATAGTCTTTTATTATAATTTTTATACTTCAGCAACAAGTTTCATTTCACTTTTTTGTACTCTATTATTTACCATATTTATTTCAAATTTAAGGTATCAGGAAGCACAAGAAATTGCCAATGACATCTTGCATTTACATAAGGGTAGTGCTGATGCAATTTATGTTAGAGGTTTATGCCTTTATTATGAAGACAATATCGATAAAGCCTTTAGTCACTTTCAACAGGTAATTTTATTTTTTTTAAACTAGTCGTCCACTGTGACATTAACATTGACATTAGTTTTGTATGTGCCTGTGTACATCTCATAGTTTAGTCTTATTATTGAACTATTCATTCTGATCAAATTTTCAAAGATACATGGAGTTGTCACTCCTAATAAAAGCCAGTACATTTAACATCTACTTTCTCAGTGTGTAACAATGATTAGCATTCTATTTTTACTTATCTAAGTAGGAAAGGTTGTGGTAAGCTTAACACAGATTTACAATAAAGTTATTATTTGATAAAGAAAAATATGTCACAATATCTTTTAATAAATGGTCCAAATGTAATTTAAATGTTTTAAAAAACTTATATAGGTGATTTGCGATGTGCCTTCGTTACAACTTGTGAGAAAACCACTGAACATATTTGATTGATAATGATGATTTTAATTACTATAGTTTACCCGGGATATTTTTACCATGTTGTCTTTCTCTGTTTTTTAGTACTGAGAAAGCATTTAAGTAAATGCGAAACGTGGTCAAGTAAGAAATCCTGTATACTATACAGGGTGCTACAAATTCGTTTGCGTACAAGGGGATCTCGAAAACGGTTAAATTGAGGCAAGGTTGCATATTTTGCGGCTTAATAATAATTTGGCGAAAGAAAATTGTAAACATGTAACACAAAAATAAACAGACAGAAAAAAATTTGAGGCCGGGACTTGGTTCTCTTTTCTTACAAAGTATCAATTATCAGTCCTCTTTGAGTAAAAATGGACCGATTTTTTAAATCAGAAATCTTTTGTTTTTTAGTTTGGCTCTAAATGTGCAGGACCGTAATGAAATGAAAAAATTTATTAGGTGACAAAACGTTAAGATTTAAAAAACTTGTACATTGTATTAAATATCTAAAGCTTAGAAATCCCTAAAACTGTATTTAACATTCCAGGTCGGTATTTAAAAAATTGACTTGAGGTTGGTAACTAAAGAACGAAATGTTAAATTTGAAAACTAATAATTCCATCTTGTAGAATATAAAAAAACGGCTACAAAATAAGTTTTTTTTTTATTGTTTTCCCAAGTCAAAAATGAAAGCGCAAAAAATAGAAAACCAAAAATGGAAATTTCAGTTTTTTTCGGATATCTCCGAAAGCATTCGGATTAATTACAATTTTTTTTCGCCAAATTATTAAGCCCCAAAATATGCAACTTTTTCATTCTTATTAAGACCCAATGGAAAGCCATAATAAAATGCAATTCCACATACTACGGAATCGCGTTTTCAATATTTATTTTAAAATAAGTAGTGAACTCGGGGCATCGCCATCTAGTAGGCTTTTAAAAATATATTTCATTGAGATTCATCAACATAACTCACAGTCTAAGCGACAATCTTATTAGGTGTATTCTAAACAGAGAGTAAAAGGAAGTTGATTGACCTTGTATCAATTTTTAGGTGCTTAGGCTTGCTCCGGATCATACCAAAGCTATGGATATATACAAGAGAGCTAAGCAACTGAAAAAGAAAAAAGAAGATGGCAATGAGGCATTTAAATCATGTAAATTCCAAGAGGCTGTCAAGCTCTATACAGAAGCACTTGAAATTGATCCTCTTAACAAGAAGACCAACGCAAAACTATATTTTAACAGGTAAGACTAACAAAGTATGTTTTAATAGATTGATAAAATGAATGATGATTGCAGAGTTAATATAATTATAATTTCTATGAAGTGTCATAACCAAATATTTATTTAAAAATTGCATAAAACTACCCTATCCATAAGCTCAGGATCTAGATGTGGAGGTGGCTATATAGCAGACATGTCGCTCCAAAAATCATTGTTTAGTTTTGCTCCTTTGTCGCATTGGATCCGGGATCCGTCAGATCCCTGTCGAGTTCACTAGATTCTTGCATGCTTCATTCAAACTTTGTTCTTTGATTAATTTTTTTTTATATTGATATATCGACCAATGGCGGCTATTCAGGTGAAGTGCCATTTCACCAGAGATCCACAAATATAAAAAATAATTTGTTTAAAGAAGTGATTTGCAGCTGGCGCAAATTTTTAGGCACCGACCCAATCGTCGCGAAAAGACGACCTGATTTTAAATTTTGGATGGGCTTTTTTTGAGTACCTCTACTAGAAACTAGTATTGTTATGAAACCTAAAAATGATATAGTTTGCTCTGTTTTTTTTTTATAAAATGGGGAACTGCTTAAGCACTTTACCTTTTTTTTTTTAACCACGAGCTGCCACTGATATTGACAGAAGAGTCCGAAAATCGAAACACGTTTGTGACTATACCCCTTTTTCGAGAGGTGGCGTTAATAACAATAAATAATATTGGGAACCGCAGCAACATTCAGCATAACGACATAAAAACGGCCTGTCAAGTCAAGGAATCTCTTTAAATTTAACTTTTAATTTAACCGAGAGCCGCCAGACATCGTCGCGTTTATTACCTTACGCGACGCTAAACGTAGATTGACGTCAACTCAATCGGATTCTATTTTCCTTTCCCGGACTTGTTAACGGAAATAACTATTTACAATTAACTAAATAGGAAGCCAACATTTGTCCTTCGCCTTCTGTATTATACAGGGCGATTTCTAAGTTGATACTTCTTTTTTAGCTGTGTATAGAAGGCATTAAAATAAACAACATTTTCCAATACCTATTTTCAAAAAACCTAAAAATAGGCGAGATACAGAAGTAATAAATCTAAGTGCGGGCCTGATCATCAAAACGTGCCTGCTATACTTTATGTTGTTTATCTTATTAGTATTAGTCATGCAATTTACCGGTCAGTCAGTTGTTTGGCAATTCGCTGCGGTGTGTTTTTCTGAAGCAAGTTAATTTTAAACACATGAAAATGTTAAAATTTGAAAACAATGAACTAGTAGATATAGTGCTAATTTACGGTGAATGTCGTCAAAGTGCGGCTGCTGCTTCGAGATCATACGCAGAACGCTTTCCCTTGAGGGCTCATCCTACACCCAGAAGTTATCTTAATATTATTGAACGGGCAAGTTAGGCATGCATTTGATCCATAGTGTAATAAATGAATGTAAGTACCTTATTTTTGAGTTTTTTGAAAAAAGGTATTTGAAAATGTTGTTTATTTTAATGCCATCTATACACAGCAAAAAAGAATTATCAACTTAGGAATCGCCCTGTATAAATAAAGCTACGTCCTGTGACGATTGTCTAGGAGACTACATTTTTAACCTGCTAACCCTGACGATGGTTTTCAACTGAAACGCGTGGGCAGAAGTCTTATTTGTATAATAAAGAAGGTGAAGCATACATTTCTGCTTCTTATTTAGTTAACAATGAATCTTCTGGAGAGTAGATATGATTTTGCTATTGTGTAATAGGAATCTACATCTATATTACTATAGTAAAAATTTCAGTAAAATAAAAAAATAATCAATAATAAATTTAGAGCAACGGCACTGTCCCGACTGTCGAAGACTAAGGAAGCAATTCAAGACTGTACTGCAGCCCTAATTCTAGATGAGACATATCTCAAAGCTCTTTTGCGTAGAGCTAAGTGCTACTCAGATATAGGGGAATATGATGAGGCTGTCAGGTTAGTGTGCACATTTTTATTTTTCTACTAACAAATAGGTGGTGATTTTCTGCTTGCGCTATATAACACAACGGAATATTTATTTAGCAAAATATTTAATTATATCTAAAATAAGACATTCCGGCCATTCCACGCGAAATGTAACTCAACGCGACAGTAAAAATATAAATCTAACTGCAAGTCCTTTCTTTTATTAAATTTTGAGGTTGCTGTGTTTACAGTTTCCACCATTGATTTTTAATTTACTAATCAGGCAACTTTGCCTGTTAGGAAATAATGCCTGCCAATTTTATTTATGCCACAGTCAAAGTTACTGAATAGTTAATAATCATTGTTAAAAATCTTTATGCAACTCAACGATAGTGTTATTTTTCAAATACAATTTTCAATTTAAACAATTATTTAAAAACTGACAAATATGTTGTGAAAATATGCACTTTTTTATTAGCTGTGTTTCTAACTTTGTTCCTCAAAATCACAAGCATAAAGTACATTTTTTTATAGTTTATTTTAAATTTTACGACATAGTGTTTAAAAAGAATTGCTCAAGGAAAATATCAATGCTTTTTTATTTACTAGTAGTTTATCATCATGCTAGTTTTGTTTGTATAAATAATTGAATTAACAACTGAAGTCACAAGGTGAGAAAAAAAAGAAAGAGATTAACACGCCTGTTAACAAATGATAATGTTTTTTTTGTACTTTGTTGTAAAATATTAAGAGGTGCTAAAATTCTAGTAAAGGAAAATTAATCCAAATCAAAGGAAAGCATTTTTATAAAAAAAAAATGTTCTATTTGTAACTCGTGATAAAATAATGTTGGCTAATGTCATATACATATGTATGTAACAGTCAAAGTAACTTGTTAGTCAATTATTTTTAAAAAAATTTATACAACCCAAATGTCGCAGAAAAAAATAAACTAACATTTTTATCAAAGCAAGCATCTTAAATGTATATTTACATTTCAAATATTATTTATTCAATTGATCATTTTCGGGTCTCTTAAATAGCCTACTCACGTTCAGTCGGCCGGCCGTAATTTGCTGGAGAGATAATGGCCGGCCGTAGGATTCCGCTTCACACATCACATATGTGAGTGCCGGCTGTCGGTTGTTAAAATTGAACGTGTATAGTCGTTTGCCGACCGGCATTGAACTGCAGACCTAATTTTACTCCAGACAAAAATTTTGTAATTGAAAATGGCTGAAAGAAGTTAAAAAGATTAAAATATTTAATTTTATTGATTTGTACCGTTTGTGGAAAATAAAAGACTTCATATGCCAACAGAGCTTTGGTGAACGAATGCCTATAAAGAATTACTTTTACTGTATAAAACAGTAGATGTTGAAGCTACTGTAGAATCTGTGGAACATAAGATACACAGTGGCGACTCCTGATAGCCGATACAGGTGGGGCCAAAATATCAAGTCAAAAATCTTTAATGAGAATACAGGGTGTTACAAATTCGATGCATTAACATTGCAATCTCGGTAACTATAAGAGATAGCGATTTGGATAAATGGAGGTAAAGTTGCAAACTAAAACGAAAAAATGAATTTTTGTTTTAATTTTCTATATGACAAAATATTGATTATTTTAAAAAACCACCAGACAATTTTTTATGCTCTCAAGAAAATAATTTTATTTTTCAGATACGACGTTCGTTTTTTAGATGCCCATATCAACTTAATTTTTTTAAATACGAAAATTTTCGATTATCTCCGCAAGTCATCGAAATTTGAATAAATATCTTTTTAACAAATTGTTCAGGATTGAAATATGCAACTTTGCCTCTATTTAACCAACTCTCTATCTCTTATATAGTTACAGAGATAGAAATGCTAATACATCGTATTTATAAAACCCTGTATAAAAAATCGAAAAAAACTTACCGACTAATTAAATAAAGCATTTAATAAGGTATTCCAGTTGTTCTAACAAAAAATGTTCATAAAACACTTAAATTTTCTTATAAGAAAACTCCATACGTCTTTGTTTTTTATTTGAAAATGATTCAATCACTTTTGTTCTTGAAGTTGCCAATATTCTTTAATACATTTTTTTCGGTAGACAACATACGTAAAGTCTTTCATTTTACTCATTATAAAGCTGATACACCTAAACCCGGAATCAGGAATATAATCCACTGACGGAGCACAGAAGTCGCCTACAAAAATAATTTATGTTAAATAGTGAAAACTGTTTAAAAGAAAAATATTTTAAAATTAATATCTCGATAGGCAAAACCGTTTTAAAAACAGTTGCCATCTAGTAGCGGTAGCAAAGCCGAACGCATAACTATATAGCCTAGCAGTGCCCTAACCCGATTGGGACTCTTTACTCTCAATAAAATAAAACATCATATGAGGATCTGGCCAGGCCAGGTCGATTTCTCTACGCGCCAGTAAGAGAGGGCGATATATTCATTGGTGTTAGTCTCTCTTTTTAACGGGTTTAACATCGTGCCAAATACCGAGTTGGCCGGAGCAGCGTGGCGGCAAGGATTTTTCGCGCCGTCACCCATACATTAAGGAGTTTTTGCATAGTTAGGCTAGATAGCATAAAAAACTTGGTGTACAGGTAGATAGGGCCTTGGCACTGTGGCCCTACTGTACGAGACGCCACTGAAGATACATAATATGAGAAGTGCATTCAGAAAGGAACTTAAAACCGTTAACATATCAAGAAGAACCAGAATTTATTTATCATTCAACCTAAGACAGCCGACAGAGAACTGCCGGCTGTTATCGGTAAACAAAACTGAAGGTGTAGTGTGACTCGATAACGGCCGGCCAGCGGACGGACAGTCCACGAACTGACGGCCAACTGAAAGTGAGTAGACTCCTTGTTTTCGGAATCCGCATGTACGCACATGAATTTGTAGCTCCCTGTATATCTTTATATTTTTTTAGGGATTATGAAAAAGCTGTTAAAATGGATAAAAGCCGTGAAAACAAAAGACTTTTACAAGATGCCAAGTTGGCGCTTAAGAAGAGTAAGAGAAAAGACTACTACAAAATTTTGGGAATAGAACGTAGCGCTAATGACGATGAAATCAAAAAGGCCTATAGGTAAATATCAAAGAAAATTAACAGTGAAAAAAGTTTTTGATTCCAGTATAGTCAGTGTGGCTCCTGTAAGGGTTTTATAGCATAGGCAGTTAAAAAACAAATAGGCGTATTCTAAACAGGAATTTTTTTTTACTAAATAATTTTAAATTAAAATCGTTATCATTTGACAATTAACCTCCATATTTACTAAAGGGTTTTTAATTTAGACCAGCGAAATATTTAGATGTTTTGGTCTCCCAGTTGTGTTTTCACCGTGGTATTATTTTGATATGCCATTGACGCTTTTGTATTAATCTAATCTTTTTACAATAAAATTTTTTACCGACAAATAACTTTACCAGGATGTTGCAAATATAGTTTTAGTTGTAAAGAACACACTAAAATACTTTTTTCTCTATAAATTTAAAGAAAAACAAAAATATATTTACAATACAAAACTTAGTTGACTTGTCATTTTAAACCCAGAACTGTCAATTTAGGACGGTTTTAAAGTTAGAACCATTTAGGTCCGTATTAATAATATCCTGGTAACTTTACCAGCTAGATAATTTCTATGGAAACAATTGTTGAGACAATTGTTTTATTGAAATTATCTGGCTGGTAAAGTTGACAGAACATTAATAACACGGGCCTTTGTATATAGCTGTAAGGGTTTAAAATGACCAGAGTAAGAATAAGACGGCTGATTTTTATACCTTGAATACATTTTGAAGTTTTTCCTAAACAATATATTTAAATACCAGGTGACCAATAAGAATGGACGCCGGCCATATCTCAAGAACAGTTTGTTACAACGTTTTGAAACACAAAAAAATCATTACGAAATCGACCAAGACAAGTCGTTGGAAATTATTTTTAAGTTCCTAAATTTATCACTAGACGGCGTTTGACTAAGAAGATAATGAGTTATTATCGATAATATGCCAAATAAAGTTGTCACAAATTCATTGTTTTACTTTTTGACGGGATAACTTTGCTTTAATGCATTTTGTTATATAGTGTGTCCATATAAGTATGAAACCAGCGGCTAATAGTAAGGGAGCAAATGCTATTTTAAAAAAATTGCCTTAAGAGTAAAGTTTCTTAATTATGAAAAATACAGCAAAATTTTATATGGAAATGTTGTTGCCAATTAAAAACTTAGTCCAAATAGGAAATTTGAGTTATCTATTTTAATTTAGTTATGTATTTCACTTTTTAATTTTTTTCCTTAAACCTCTATTTTTACCTACCGCCTTTGGTCGATATTTTGTTTATGCAATTTTAACATATTTATTGAACGCATATTTACACACATTTTACCCAACTTGTGTTCTAATCAAAATTAGGCTAGAAACCAATTCTATTTATACCACAGGAAATAACTTATAATTTATTTCATTTTCACCCAGTAGGCTCAAGTCCAATAACCTACTTTAAAAAATGCCTATAAAATAGGGGTTTGCTTTTTTAAAGAGTAGGCCGTGAAAACAATTAATAAATTGGAAATAAATAGCACACTTTATTAAAGCAATTTTAATTAATTAAAAATTATCTAAAAGATAGACCAACTTATGTTCAAATAGATAAAAAAAAGCTATCCTAAAGTAATTAAATATGGTGTTCCTCAAGGAACAATTTTAGGACCATTATTTTTTAATATTTAATATTAATGATTTATTTAATGTAAATTGTGATGGAGAAATTCATAGTTTCGCAGATCATACTGAAATTTTTTATACAGATACAAATTGGGACAACCTAAATAACAAAATTAGAAAATATTTTAAAATAATAAAAAATTGGTTTGATAAAAATGTATTAACAATTAATTTTAATAAAGTTCATCTTCCTTTTACTTTAAATCCAAATAACATACCACAAAATATGAATAGTATTAAAATAAATGATGAAATTCAAATTTTAAAAGTTAATCAATAAAATATTTAGGAATAATCTTTGACAGTAAATTAAATTAAAATTTTCACATAGAATATTTGATTAAAAAATTAAGAAGTTTACTACAAATTTTTAGAATAAAAAAATGTGTGGAAATATTGTATTATGCATTAGTTAAAACTCATTTAAATTACGGAATTTTAGGTTGGGGAGGAATAAATAGAACTTTAGTTAAAAAATGAAAAATATTACAAAAAGGTTTCTAAAAATTATATTTAGTAAAGATTATCTTTATCCTTCAATAAAATTATATTCTGAAACAAAAAAAATGAACATTAGACAACTTTACATTTATAACATTTAAAAATAAAAATCTTATATTTAAGAACCATAATCATAATACACGTCATAAAAATGAAATAACCATAAAACCTAAAATAAATAAGTCCATAGGACAAAAAAATTTCAAATATTTATGTTTTTATTTAAACGATTATTTATCAACAAAATTAAAAAATATACTTCATTAACAAAATATAATGTCGAAATAAAAGCATGGATATTGGAAACATATTTTAAAAATATTTTTGGAAATGTTTTAATTAATATTGTTATAAATTATATATTTTTCAAAATTTTATTATACCTATATCTTCAAAACACTGCGTTTATATTTATATACATATACTTAAACGTTTTTTATTTGCAATTTAACTTTTATATAATATTAACAAATATTTTATTATTCTTATATATTTATAATTTAAAATACAAAGATTTGCCCCTAACAAGCACGTCTTTGGAGGATCAAAGAAAATGTTTATTGAGGAAGATAAATAAACATATTTATTATATTATAAATATTGAAAATAAACTTATTATTCTTATTATTAATTACACAGGGCGATAATTTTTTTTTTCGTCACTTCAAAAATATAAACGTTAAAAAAGTCTTAATTCAACTAATCTGAAAAAATTCCTTTGGACAATTGCTATTAATTTAATTTCCATTCTATAAGCTCTAACTTTTAAAGTTTTTCGATAATGTCCTAAATATTTTCTCCTTTAGAAAGAGGGCTTTGATACATCATCCAGACAGACATGCAAATGCAACGGATGCTGAAAGAAAGGAAGAAGAAAAGAAATTTAAAGAATTGGGTGAAGCTTACGGTATCCTGTCAGATCCAAGGAAAAAGGCTCGGTATGACAGTGGTCAAGACATGGAAGATTTCGAAGGAGGCATGGCAGGTTAGTGAGAGTTATTAGCAATTAAAAAACCTACTCACAAAACGTAAATCTTATTAATTTTTTTTGCAAATATATTTTTTTAAATTTTCCAAATAATTGTACTGTCTAGCCTACATTTAAAGTTCTCAAAATCGACTGAAGTTTTAACACTTTTTACTCTTTGTTATCAAACTTTTCGAAACACACAAAGTAGCAAACAATATTTCATGAGCAACTAAGTGAATATTGAAGAAATCGTCCATAATTCTCAAAAAAAAAAATATGACGCCATATTTAGTTTTTTATTTTTTTGCAACGTTGCCAAACAAAATGCAAAATTCTTAAAATTTTGGAAAAAACATGATAGTAAAAAATTACCTGTATTTCTCAATAAGAGTATCGAAAATTTCTTGTAATCTCTTAAGTTTAGGGATAGAAAAACTGCCTTTATTTTTTAAGCACCAAAAATTTTGTACAGTGTGTTTTCTGTTGACATCCAAATATACAAAACTTTAAAATAAAATAACTCTATTTTTTTAAATGAAACACCCTACATTTATTAGGCTCGTCTAATAGATATTGTAAGTATCTCTTATTATTGTTAAGTCATACCTATACCTAAATTTACCAGTTTTGCTAATATTTCGATTTTTATTTAAATTTTCGTGAAAAAAACTATAACTTTTATTTTTCTAGTTAGCCATGACCAGCAAAGTCAAAACAAATGTAATTGAATATAATGTCATATAAAAATAAATTGATAACTGCAGTTACGTATTTATTTAATTAAATAAAACTTATTTTTTTATTACGCAACTTGATATTGAAAATAAATTCACAACTATTTAAATTGTGTAAAACAACACCATTAGACTGAACTCACGAAAGACGAGGTTTCGAGTCGTTTGTTCTCGGTTCAGTGATAGTCAATAAATCATTTAGCTCATTTTCTATTGTTCAGACAGTTTTTCTTTTATTCCTTTTATGGTCATAGTCACGCTTCGTGTTCTGTCAAACCTCTCCATTCATTTTTCCAAGGCTGGTTTATTGGAATGTCGTCTGTCTGGATATTTTCCATGATAAAGTTTTGTTGCCAACAATGTATTTTTGTCATTTACACCAAGAATGTAAATAATATATAGCATTTCGGTACTTGAAAAAATAATGTTTTACATAAATATTGAAATTAACGGCCAACACCTAAATTATAAGAAGACCTCGTCGAAAAAATATTACATATATTACGTTATACGTGGGTACTTAAAGATTTAAGACAGTTTTTCTATCCATAAACTTAAGAGCGTATGAGAAATTTTCGATTTTTGATACTCCTATTGAGAATTACAGGTAATTTTTTACTATCATGTTTTTTCCAAAATTTTAAGAATTTTGCATTTTATTTGGCAACGTTGCAAAAAATTAATAAACTTAAATATGGCGTCATATGGAATTTTTTGTAATGAAACAACAAATGCTAAAATATATAGGGTGTTTCATTTAATTTAATGTCCTACTTTTCTGGAATATCCTGTATATTTAAAAATAATAATGTATTTTTAAAAATAAATAAACATATATTTTTTTATACCTCATAACTTTTTCAAAAACTTTTTTTTGATATCTTTAATAGTAGAGATGGTATATTACTTTGGCAGACATATGGGCCACCCTGTATACGCGCCTAGATGTATTTTCAACACTAAAATAACAAGAATTTGTTTCAACCTTTACCCCTTTAGATCTGTACGATATGTCACCTTTGCTATTATTGCTTCTTTGTTTGGGTACATATAGTTACTATATGTTTTTTTTTCAGACGTTGACCCAACTCAGGTCTTCCAAACATTCTTCAGTGGCGGGCAAGGGGCAGACTTTAATTTTGGCGGTTTTCCAAGTGGATTTTCTTTCCAGTTTGGTTAGATTTTTTAAAATTTTAGTTTACAACTCATTAAAATTTACATTTATATCTCACTGTACTATTTTCATTTGTTATGTACATTCCAAGTAATGAGGAAACATCATGTTTTGTCTAATTTCCCATGTTTAGTATTTATGTTTAGTTTTTCAAATTTATTTTTAAGTTTAGGTAAAAGTAAACCGTTTTTTGTTTACTGAACAAACTAAAATTACCTAACTTCCAAAAACTAAAGAAAATGTGTTTTAACTTTTTGGTATGTAATTTAATTTTTTTTTTGTATATATTATACACAGTGATGGCTAAAATACCATACATTTATAGCCTCCATGAACATAAGGATTACTGATTCCACTTAATTTTGTTTTATAGGAAGTATTATTATATTAAACAAAAATATTTCTTTTAACTGGAACCAGTTTTTCTTAGTATGTTTTAAAAATGTATAAAATATCTAACCAAACTAAATACTGTTTTCTTAGAGTTTTTTTTATTTTGTGCTTTTTAAATAATATAATATATATTTAGCACAAAAGGTATTGTTTTGACATTGTATTGTATCATAATAAAGCTTTTAATAAAGTTATTATGCCTTCAAAACTTAGTTTATGTTAACATTAGAAACTTTACATGGACCAAAGTTAAACAAAGAAATTATAATACAAAAAAAATATCTAAAAGTGGACCTTAAGAAAAAAGGGAGGCTCAGTGAGCGTAAGTAGGATATTATTTCTCTGGAGAAAATTAAATTATTACTTCTCCCCCTCTGCATGATTAGATTAAATTTGTTTTTGTTAATGTTTTTTTTTTGATATTCCTAGCTGGCTCTTTATTAAAAAAAACATTTTTTATATTTGTGAAAAATATGAATATTAGTGTCAATCCAACATTTTAACATTAGACGTATGTATGACTCTAACCAGCGTTTTTCGGGCTCGGTTTTTCATGATTAAAAATAAAGTAAATATCGCTCACCACGCCAAGATTGATGATTTTTTCAGAAATCATGTATTTTAGGAGCGTAGATCTAAGAGCAGTTTATAATAGAAAAATACTATAAAATAGGGTTCTTTTTACTCGTTTTCCTATAAAATTACAGCATAAATCAATAACTAAAACGATATGCGTCAGTAACCTTAATCTCTATATAAAATAGGACTTTTAGAAGGAAAAGTTTAAAAACTAGTTTCCAATTAGACCTTTTTGTAATCTAAGCCAAGAATACATTATTTAAAAATTTTAATTAAGAGTCCAAGCGTGAGACGAAAAATTAGGTTGCAATTAGATTTTAGACCCGAGCTCCTAGGCTCGGGGAGAGCTGCAGCCCCCCCCTTGACGTTAGTTTTACGCGAACTAGTAACCAAACCAATAGATGCGTTACCGTCTGCCAAAGAAATGTGTGAATCTCGTTACAGAATTGTTTTATTCTTTACTTTATTATTCTTATTAGAGTTAGTAGAAAACCAAGATGTAACTGGTGGTAAAAACTTAAATAACTGCTTATCATTTTGGCATTTAAATCAAATACATATTTTATTTCGTCAGATTCATCCCTAGACGCATTTATCCATATCATAGCCCATCTGTAGAGCTAGGATCCGATGAAAGAAAACAACTGCTTTAGCAGTATTTGGTGGAACACACCAGCAAGATGTTGCACGGAGCAACATCTGTGTTGTTAGACACTCTCGACCAGGCCCGCGCCGTACATAAGGGCAAAGTCGTGTGGTGCACGACGGCGCCGAAAAGCCTTAAAACTCAAAAGTAAAAAAAAGATAAAGCAACAAACAACATTGTCAAAACAAAATTTATAATGATAAAAAAAAACAGTAAGGAATTGCTAGCTATTACATTGTTTTTTATTTGTTTATTATTTTATTTTTGATTTATGAATATACTTTTTAAAATTATTGTTCAATTCAATAGTGGATAATAATACCTAACTTAACCCGTATCTGTACTCACATATGAACGTTGAACGAATTTGGGGCGTTATTTTAAATTTGCACAAGGGCGCCAAAAGTGCTAGGCGCGGGCCTGCTCTCGACCATATCAGCACCTCTTACAAATTTATAGAAAATAAATAAGCAAAAATGTTAAGAGGAAATCACCTGTAAAGACATTTGTCACGTCCTGATATTCTTGAACAGCTTCCGTTTACCTTCAATCGTGTTAATTCTAGAAATCGTAATGTTTCTATCTGACCTTTCCACGAACGAATCTTTACAGAAGTTCCCCCTGTATAGATTATGTCATTTATTTAATTTGTATGCTTCTGATATTGATATTGACCTTATTAATCTAAGAAACTTTAAAAAGCTTATACAGGATAAATTAGGTACTTATAAACTAATTGTTGTATTATGTCGTGTTTTATAATTTTTGTTTTATACATAGGTACGCTAATAAGCTAATTGTTATTGTTTTTAATGACTTTGTATTGTTGCCCGACTATTAGTTTAAGTTGAGTGCTTTTTGCTGTTGATGCTTTGAAATAAATAAATAGAATTTAGTAAAACGGCCCATTCCGGTTCACAAAAGAGAAAAAGTATATTATTTACCATATTTTTAGTTTCGCTTACCTATAAATTATTTTTATTACCAAAGGTGTTCCTTAAAAACACGCTCTATACATTTCACAGATAATTTATGACGTTTTAATGTAATTAACACGCGCCCAACTTATTAAAACTTTTCCAATTCAATCAAAAATCTTCCCTTGCTATTTAGATCGGTTGTATACTCCCCGTTTCTATGGCGATGTTGGAAAATCGACAAGAAAGCGGCGCGAGACGATTTTCGGCACTTGCGCCGCAGAAGCAAACCCGTCAAAGTGAAATGTTAAGAAAAACCATCATTTTACATAAAAATTTATATATATGTGGTAACAAGCAGCATGAATGAAGACTAATTCAGTTAATTTTCCGGTAAGCTTTTCATACATTTGCACGATAAATAGGAAATATGACCTAACGGTGTACTTCTTAGAAAATCAATAATTTTAGTATTAATAAGGGAAACATATTTATAAATATTTCAATTTTATACTTTCTAGTTACGAATCAAAAAAACCTAAATTTTAAAATAAAACTAAAAAAATTGACCCGGTCTATTGTCGCAGTTTTTTATTTTTAAACTACTTGACACACATTTCTCATCATAACTTATCTGTAAAAGTCAAGCTGCAATGCGTTATTATAAAAATACATGGGTAATAATTTTGATAAACAAAAACACCCATCAAAATATATAATTAGTGAGAGAAACGTCCCCACCGACCTGAATATTCGTATTGTTAAAGTTAAGAAAAGTCAACTACAAAAGTTATATGGTAAAATTTAAAAAAACCGTAACGTAATATATTTCGAGGCATTTGTTTTTTTATCAATAGCCAACAGAGCTTTACTGGAGCAAATCCCCAAAAAATTTAAATTAATTTATTCCAAAATGATTGAGCTTTGGGAAACTAATATTTTGTCCTTATTTTGGAGCTTCTACAAAACATAGCTTGACTATTATTTTTCAAAAAGAAAGGACTCATCTAATTGAGCCATTTTCTCTCTATTTAAATAAACCAAAAAATAAAAATTAATTAGATAGTTGCGACAAGCGACCGAGATCATTTTTTATACAGGGTGTTCCTTAATAACGTGCCAATATTTTAAGGTGTAATTCCTCAAGTCATTTTATGAATAAAAGTTCATATAAACATATGTCCTAAACGGCTGAAAATTTTGTTACAGGGTGTTGATTTTTTTTCTTTAACTTGTTTTTTGTAATATCTCCGAAAGTACTTTAGATAATATTTTCAATTTTGACATGAACCAACTAATTTTGGTTAAAGTTATTTTTTGTTCTACCAGTGGCGTCCCTGCAAACATGACCTCTGATATTTTTTAGAAAAAAAATGGTACGCCCCTGACATTTTTCCATTTCTGATTAGCCTGGTCAATTTTGCATAAAAATGGTCTCTTGCGTTTTTCTGCTCAGGCATACCATTCTTAATTAAAATAATTAAATTAAATTAGCTCTACTATTTATTATTATTAACATTGATAATGCAAAATTTTGTTTAATAAAATAATATCCACATGGAAAAATGTCAGTGGCGTACCACTTTTTTTCTAAAAAATATCAGAGGACATGTTTGCAGGGACGCCACTGGTGGGGAAAAAAAATACAAACATGTGGTTTTATGTCCGATTAGCACATGCCAAAATTGAAAATATTATCTAAAGTACTTTCGGAGATATTACAAAAAACGAATTAAAGAAAAAAAAAATTCAAACCAAAAAAATTAAACCGTTTAGGACATATATTTATATGAACTTTTCTTCATAACATGACTTGAGAAATCACACCCTAAAATACTAGCACGTTATTAAGGAACACCCTGTATACTGTTTAAATAGGAAAGTTATATTTCTATACTGGTATTAATGCAAGCATTGTTCCCAAAATTTTTTTTACTTATTTGGTTATGTCAAATTTCTATAAAACCGCACATAATATAATCAAATTACGTTTTACACCTTGGCTACATTAATGCTTATATAAAAATTAATATTTATATGTCGATTAAAAATATAATTTGTTGATTTTAGATAACCATCACTCTGTTGATGTTATCGTTGATCCCATGGCCGGGACCAACTGTATTCAAAATCTCCTGCCCAAGAGATAACGCTAGGATAGTGCGAAAAATAGTCCAAAGCAAATGGATACCGGTTCTAGATAAATACAAGGTAACAATCGACAGATTGCCGCAACTTCCTGCTGATGCTATTTCTAGGGAAAATATAAGAGCAAACTCATTCAAATGTTACAAAGATGAAAATGTAAAAAGGTGGAGATGGTAAAAGTAGTGCGGTAACTGAATAAGAAACCAAATTTGTCCTTCGCCTACTTCCTACGCGTTTCGGTTGTAAACCATCATCAAAGCTAGCAAGTTAAAAATTTAGTCTACTAGACAATCACAGCATATGACCTGTACCTGTACGTCATGTATCGTCATTGTCTATAATAGTAAACTAAATTTCTAACCTGCTAACTCTGATGATACCCACCAAACATGTTATACTACAACAACATTCGGTGACGATGTTTAATAGTAACTTTTGTTACATAGGCATACAACTGTTCTATAACTGAAGACGACATTACCTTTGTTATTGATATTATTAAGTTATATTTCCTCAACATAACAAAGTGATGGGCCATGAATATAAGTGTCCACCACATATATGGTGTCCATCCCGACACTATAGATGTCTCCCCGAGTTCCGTGCTTTCGCTTTACCCCTTTGATATTTTTTAATATTAAATTAAATTATAATTTTAATTATATCTCACTAAACAGCTATAATGTAGACAAAAGCATCTGGTTTTGAGGATCCAGTGTACCAGTAAGGACAATATGGCTTAAATTTTAGGCAATATTTAATATCACATAAAAATAAAACTTGTCATAAGTTAAGCATCTTTACGTCACTTCGCGATATTTTTAAATTTATATTAAAACAATGGAACAAGAAACACATGCATGGGTGTTGCTGCAATATTGTTATATACAGGGTGTCCGGTACTTATGGGCCGTAGAGTAACTGGAGATTCTAGACATCAAACTAAACCGATTATGTCATATAAGTTTTTCAGATTGTCACTTTTGTTTTTTTTTTGGTAATTTGATTATGTACTATGTTTTTTTTATGCTTTGGGATGTTTAAAGGGAAATAACTCGAAAACCGTTAAAGATATTAAGATCAACCAAGTACACCTTTTTGACCCAGAAAATGCCCTTTTTAAGAAACTATAATTGAAAAACACCTAATATCACAGGTAAGAAAAAAAATCATAAAATTATGAAGCCCAGTGTATGCAACTAGCGCCCTCTAGTTTGAAACTTAAAAATTTCTACAAATTCTTATTTCTTGCTCATAAAAACATAATATTGCCAACTTCCAATTCGATTAATTAAACCGTTTTAAAATTATGGCTTATTTTCGAAAATAAACTTTTACTTTCAACACCCTGTATCTCTAGAACGAGTAACAATCCAAAAAAACTTATATGACTTAATCGGCTTAGTTTGATGTCTAGTATCTCCAGTTACTCTACGGCCCATAAGTTACCGGACACCCCGTATTGATGAAAAAGTTTTTGAAAATGTTGTTTATTTTAATGCCTTCTATACACAGATAAAAAAAAGTATCAACTTAGGAATTAAGGAATCACCCTGTATAATAAAGGTGAGGGACAAATTTGGTCATTCAATAACAAGGACCCTTCTGGAGAGCAGATATGGTAGTGCGGTAGCTACATGAGGAGTAATGCTCGAAATTTTATTAGTCAAAGCTGATTGCTTAATCGTTATCTGTCAGCATGCAGTAGGTAACCTGCAGCTAATACTAATAAATAATGGTAACACTGTATCAAATTTATATTGTAAATAAACAAGAAATCAATAATTAACCTCATTAAGTCAATGAGTTTCATAGTTTTGAATAATTAAATTGTTTTCAAAAGGAAAATTATTATTAATTAATTTAAATAAATTATCCATTCTTTCAGTGGTTGTTATTACTACTTTTATATCGACTGTTTCAAGTTTCAAGGATTAAACTATTTCATGTCTCCTTGGATTGATTTTCTTGGCACTGAACGTAATTAACTCTGAACATTATTAGAAACAATATTACGTGCCTGCCATTTTTATTATAGGTACCGAATATTTCCCTTGTGTACTAAAACCCCTTAAGAGGTGTGGTATTTCGCAAAATTATAACGAATATTTTTCTCATGTGTAAAAAATCCCGTAAAAGGTTTGCAATTTTCGAAAAATTACAGCGGTAATTTTAAAAAATTATCAGCAGCGAAAGACCACAGCGATAAATCAAGAGTAGTAGATCGCACATAGTTTAAACCTATTTTTAATCAAAACACGAAGACAATTTAAATTGAAATAGGTTATGCCAATACCAAAAATCAATAATGTATAAACCTTGATCAAAGTTTGTAAATATAAATATCATGCGTTGAAATTACCACTACTAATGTCAAATTGTACGAGATTTTTAATCAAGAAACGGACAACTGTGACATGTGGCATAAATGCTATTAGGACTATCTCACACTTTTTAATCAAGTGGCCTAGTTTTGATCCTTGTTTTCGCGAGGGCCCGTCCGTGCGCCGGATGCACTTAGGCCAGGTTTGTCCATTGTGCTCACCCTGTTTGGTTGTTACACCCACTCAGTGATCCCAGTTCCTTGCACTAGTTTGTTAAGGTCCACTGGGGAGAGGGTAAGGATGTCCTTTGGTGTCAGTTTTGTTTCCTCTTCTGATCAAGTGACTCGCAATGGCAAACTATGTGTTGTACAGTTTCCCTGATTTGTCCGCATAATCTGCAGTCAAGGTCTACATTATACAGTTGCATTCTGTGCAGATAGTTCTTGACAGCCATGTGTCATGTCGGAATTCCTGTAATGGTTCTCAGCTGGTTCCTCTTCATTTGAAGCATATGTTTCCTGATCCATCGCTTTATGGCATCTCGTACTGTGCACCTTGGTATTGTGAGCCTTTCCTCGCAAGTTCATAGGCGTTTTCATTTCCTGTAATACCTTCGTGTCCTGGTACCCACTGCAGTATTACTTTGTTTACTTTTGCCAGGGCCTCCAGTTCCCCTTGACATTCCCATACCAGTCTTGAGGTTACCTTGTTGCATATTAGCAATCTAAGGGCTATTTAACTGTCAGAATATATTATGGATACTCTTATGGATAAGCTCTTCTATTGTTTTCGTTCGCCCATTGTCATATGGCGTAGATTTCTACTTAGAACACTGTGGGAGACTATCCCAGAGATAAAAACGCATTTTCTCCGGTCTTCCTCCGTGTATCCCCGCTCAGGTACCCTCTTTGGCCATCTATGTACCAGATTATTACCCAGCAGTAGGAAGTATAATATATAAACTGCTGGACAATTGCTTTCGAGCAAGAAAAATTTTGCCTAAATTTAACAGTTAATATTTTATGAACCAGATATGATATCGACCTACGGTTTTGAATTGTTGATAGATTCATCCCTTGAGAAACAATTGCCAATGTTGGATTTTCTTCAACTGTCAGAAAATTTTATATACAGGGTGTTAAAGAAGACGATGATTTTTGCTCCAATTTTAATGGCGTGTAATTTTCACAATAATATTTTTAAATTTTATCACTCTACGTCAATTGAATCACTGGTTCATAGCAAAGAAAGAAATTTGTCAAATTCTTGATATCTGCTATATTTTAAGAAACATCGATATTTTTGGAAAATCTTGTTTTATTTTAACTTATTGGTAGCTAGATCTCACTGTGCGTTGTATCGTGCAAACTTTGCGAGTGATTATTATACCTTATGAAGAGCTTGATTATGTTCAGTAACAATAGTTGTACCTAATTATTATGATGTACAGTGGCGTACTTATAAACACCTATATGTCTGTGATGGTTTATGAGTATACTGTTAGAAAATTAGAAATTAATAAATACATTTTTTACCCAAAAATTAAATTAAAAAAATTATCTTTGTTATAAGCTTTTTAATTTTTAAACACACTGTATAATAAATATACCTGTAGTGCGATATGAAAAACTAAAAAATAGAAGAAAAAATTGACCTAATCTAGGGGTGAGTACTTTCCAATATAAAACAATCGTGAAAAATTGTGAGATACTCATAAACCATAAACATATAGGTGTTTATAAGTACGCCACTGTACATCATAACATTCAGATACAACTATTGTTACTGAATATAATCAAGCTTTTCATAAGGTATAATAATCACTTGCAAAGTTTGCACGATACAACGCACAGTGAGATCTAGCTACCAATAAGTTAAAATAAAGCAAGCAAAGCAAAAAAATCGGCATTTCTTAAAATATAGCAGATATTAAAAATTTGACAAATTACTTTCTTTGCTATGAACCAGTGATTCAATTGACGTAGAGTGATAAAATTTAAAAATATTATTGTGAAAATTACACGCCATTAAAATTGGAGCAAAAATCATCGTCTTCTTTAACACCCTGTACATAACATTTTCTGACAGTAAAAGAAAATCCAACATGGACAATTGTTTTCCAAGGGATGAATCTATCAATCAATCAAAACCGTAGGTCGATATCATATCTGGTTCAGATAATATGAACTGTTAAATTTAGGCGAAATTTTCTTGCAATTGTCCAGCAGCTTAGTATGTTTTGTTTTTCCATATATTTCGTTCATTAATTACTACCTCATATGGTATGTCATAGCGAAACCTTGAATTTATGTGGTCTGTATTGTTTAAAATCTTTATGCAACCCAACATTAGTCGACTGGTTTCCGAGAATCTCCTACAATATTTAAAAAAATGTGTTTTTTAGGTTAAATTACCTTTAGAATGTCCATTCCATCCCCAAAGAGATATTTTTGGTCCACAACAAGCGGCCAAGAAACAACACAGGCCTTCGCAATGGACTTGTGGAATTTGTGGAAAATCGTTTTTCGAAGAAAAATACTTAGACATTCACTTTGACAATCGACATAAGGGTTACATTAATATGGTAAGCCAACACTGTGTTATTCCATAACTAATTATAGAATTAAAAAATTAAAAAGAACTTACGAGTTTTGGCGACTGCAGGAATTCCAAGAATGTGAAAAGGACATAGATACGAATTCCAAGTAATAATAATAATAAATGCCTTTATTTATATACGAAAATAAACAGTTTACATAATTTGTTTTTAAATGGTGGCAAGATCTAGCGAATTTGCTACTTACCTAACCACCTACCAATTACGAAAATAAACTTAAAATAGTATAGATAGTACTAAATATTAATTTAAAAAAACAAAAAAAGGGATTGTACCTACAAAACTTAAATATTACAGAAGAAGAAAGTGTTATCGATATATTGACTTAAATTTAAAAAGAAGAACATAATTTAAAAAAAATGATATAGAAAAGCAACCTATTATATTATTAAAAGTTATAAAAATTGAATAAAAATTAGTTATATAATATTTACTTAGATTTTATGTAGTCTTTGATTCGCCTCTTGAACGCTGAGACAGTCGAACTCGTTTTTATATTCAAGGGTAATGAATTGAAGCATTTGGTAGCATTATAAGAGAAAGAGCGCTGAAATAAAGCAGTTCTGTGCCTTGGAACAGTATACAGAAAATTAAAGCGAGTAGTTAAATGATGAATGTCCAATCCCCGTGTAAGTTTTTGTAAGAGGTACTAGTAGTAATAAACTCCATTTTAGGAATTCTCAATCTCGCTATTCCATAAACGCTATGTGTAACGTTAAAAAAGCTCTTTGTTTCAGGCAGAAGATGCAGTATGTCTAGCAGATTACTGCGACATCATGCGTTGCGACGTTATTAACACTCTGGAATTAAAAACCATCTCTTCTGATCACGAAAACACAGACATTGAAATATGGAGGGAAGCCTCATCTTACTCAAAAGCTTTAATGACTTCGGGGCCACGTGATGTAGCGAAATATACTGTTAAAAATGGAAATTTCGTATTATTGCAAAAAGCTGGTAAAGATGCGAACATGGTGATCATCAAACGGTGCCAAAAGGCTGAAGCACCTGAAGCTGCAAATATGAAGGGTAAGCACAAGGCACATGAAGGGTGTTACAATTTAGTTACTATGGAACTTAGGGCTTTTAATCCTATGGAAGTAGAAGTTTACGAACAGCACAAATTCCGACATAACTAACAAAAATTACGGTAGTTGCACGTACTATTTGTCACAACTAAGTTAGAATCTAACTTTTCCTCTTGCCCTTGCTAAGGCGAACGAACTTTTGTCTTAGATATCTTGGCTGACCTGAATTCAGTAAGATTTGGCGTTTCTAACGTTTTAAAGTTATATTAAAAATCTATTTGTTTTGATTTTGTTAAATTTCATTATAATCATTGAAAATGGGTGAATTAAAAGTTAATTACGAAATTCTAAGTTTAGAAATACCGATTGATGATATTATTTGGCCTGGAACTAACTTTAACTTAGATAAGAAAACGGGTTGCTCGTAAGTAAGTAAGCGTTTTAGTTATTAAGTCAATCATCTTGAAACTAATCTTTACCTTATGTAGAATTCAGTGGCGGCTCGCGGTCCTAAAAAATGGTGAAGAGCTACGTATAGTGCGGGTACTTAAACAAACATTGACTAAGCTATATTTTAATTACGTACTTACATAGCTAGTTTTTGTAAATCATGTCGATTCTTTGGTTGAGGTCTAGCGTTTTCTTTTAAAGCATCGGCAATAGTATTTTGATTTTGTTCAAAACTTCTTAACATTAACTAACATTTTAAGTGTTTTTCAGAATCCCCGTGTTAACGCAACGATCGAGTAATAATTAAAAAATCTGTAAATCCGTCCCTATTCCAAACGCAATATTTATTCGAAAAGAGTAAACACGACCAACAAAACAATTTTTGTAAGGCGGCACTAGTACATATAGCCAATTATATTCTGAAAACCAGGAACACTTAAAATTAATCTTATAGGATCTGCCACTTTTTTTAAATTCTATGTTTAAGATTCCAGTAGGTCGCCCGTATAACAAAACGTCTCTCCTATCCATATCTGTCCAACGACTGAATGGAGTTTCCAACAAATTACAAACTATGTCATTAATTGGGTTCATTTTTAAAACACACAATAACAATTGAACCAAGTAGGTACTTCCACACTATTGAAATAACTAAAAAACAAAACTTTTTAATCCCACAGTAAATAAAAGTAAAAACGATATCTATAACCGTAAGTTACGCGAAGCCTCAAAATTAAATACCCGAACCTATGATAAAACAATGGTATACGACTAATCTATTTTCAAATTGCACTTCTTTAAAATGCAAATTTATTTATGCTGCCGCGTGACGTCCCGCGTTTCGGACGCCGGTGAAGGCACGTAACCATAGCGACGAGAAAACAAAACCGCTTGACTGGATGGCTCTGCTTGCCTTTCAATGCTGTTGAGTAGAGAACACGGCGGTCGACTGGGGCGTGCCAAAATGCACGAGAGTATAATTATTGTCCATCGGAGTTAACCGTGGCCCTATTATGCATAGCTATATTCGGATTAAATTAATATTATTAATTCGAACATAATTATTTTTTAAGGGCTAAAATGGTAGCTATATTGGTACATTAATATTTAATATTGTCGAAAACATTTCCTCATGGTTTTATTTATTTTTTTTTGTGTCACCTATTTCACCTGACGAGCCGCCACTTGTAGAATTATTGGCAAAATGTTTGGTTCGTTCTATTATTATAAATACCTTTAAACAACGATCATTGAGAATCACAGATTTCAATTTGCTGCACTTTCCACTTCTTGGTCGTCTTCAATGTATTTGATACTCCATATAGAAACTGTTGACCAACGTTTGTTCTGCTGACTTCCGACAAATTACCAGCTTGGGTACTTCCTTGACTATATTTTCCTATAGGGTCCAAGCCGGATGCACTTAAGCCAGGTTGAGCCCATTGTGTCTAGTTTGTTTTACACCCAGTGGGTGATCCTAGTTCCTTGCACTAGTTTGCGTAGGTCATCTTGGAAGTGGGTCGAGATCACATATATACATACACTATATTGCCAATACAAGCAGCCGTACGAAGCAAGAATACACCCATCGTGTGATTCAAAATAACCTGAGTTGGGGGCCGTGGCGCTTGCGCAGTGGGGAAAAAATTAGGCAACCCACACGATTTCTAACAGAACGTAAACAGAACCCGAGGTCTCTTGAACAGAACCGGCTCGCCGTTATATTCGTTTCCATCTTTTTTACGTTGTATTCGTTCGGATGTTCCGCGTGTGATTGTGGATATTATTTTTAAGTTTTGGGTGCGAATTTAGGTATAAAACGTTATCAGACATTTTGTTATTGTTAGCGACTTGTGTCTCAAGATGGGTAGAAAAAAGTGCATGATCCTTTTTTGCACGAATCGCGGTTCAATACCAGGAATAAGGTATTTTAGGTATGTAAAATATTTGTTACTTAGTTTTATTTGACCATAAAATGTACACTGTACACACCCGAACTAAACGGGTGAATTTAAATAAAAGCTTGTAAAAATATTTTGAAAGTCGGCCCTGTCAAATGTTTACATCAAGAAGCAAATTTCCGATCTGCGCAAACTCAACGGCCTCTGATCATCTGCTTACAGCGGTGTCATCATTGAATTATGGTATATGTGGTCGGGATATCCTTCGGTTCCAGTTCTGGTTACCCAAATATTGGTCGCCTTTTCCTATTTATTTATATGCTTTACTGTTTCCTTATCAGTTTAGGTCACCGTTGTACAGTTAGTTGCATGGCTGTTAAGTGCTTCTGTCAAAATACTTGTGGTGATTTTCAGCTGATATCCGCCATAAACTTCTTTATATAAACTGCTCATTAGTTTCGTTAATTCCCAGATCAGTCTCCAATAAAAGATTTACTGTTGTTCAACCACTGTTCGTTGTTCCAGTGGATGTTGTGTTAACCCCTGGTACATCGTTTAATGACATCTCGTACTGTGTACCTTGGGATTCCGAGTGCCGGAGTTCTGGACCCTTCTCGCAAGTTCATCTTTTTTATCAACCCACCATATGTCCCTTAACATTCCTACACCAGTCCTGACATTACCTTATAGGGGAGGTCGGGGTAACAGCGCAGTCCGGGAAAAGGCGCAAATTTGATTTTCCGCTAATCTTTGATAGATGGCAGCACCTCCGCGGTGTATTTTAGGCAACCCTAATCTGAGCGGATAGTGCATCATTAGATTGTGCTCTTCGTGGCACGTGTTTCGATGTGAATCGATAATATAGATTATTTTTAAAAAAAGTTACTTGTGTATGGATTTTTAAACGGTAGGTATCACAAAAGTAAGTATTTATTTTAATTATATTTTGACCGATTTTGGCAATAGTCCTACGGATTGGTTGCACTTTTTAGACTGTGGCCATATGAAAACCGCAAATCATAACCTCAAATAGAGCTCATGAAAAATTAGCTGCCAGTGGGGTAATAGCGCAATCTCATTATTGGGGTATCAGCGCATCTGCGCTATTGCCCCGAACATTTCTGAATATAATATACTTACCAATTCAAATTGATTTCAGATGCCACGAACATACCAAAAAAAAAATATTCGAGCACAATGGAGATTAGAGGACCTTAAAAAGGCTGTAGTAGATGTGAATTCAAAACAATTAAACGTAAATCAAGCCAGTAGAAAGTATGGAATACCTTATACCACAATTAAAGACCCTGTCTCCAACAGATGTAGAAACTCAAATGCTGCGAAGGTGATTCCGAAAGTCGTTGGTAAAAACCAGCTTTTACCTTAGAACCGGAAAATAAACTGGAATTTTTCCCTATCAACCCAGTGTGTTTTCGGAAGAGGATTTTGTTGCTGCAGATGCCATTTCTGGTAAAGTTAATAAAATTGTAGTGACTGCTGTACAGCAAAATAACACACTTCCCAACGACACAATACTTGCTGACGAGTACTTCATCAATGCGGAAGCTGGTCCATCAACAATTAACAAAAAGGTGGATATGGTAATGCAGGCAAACAACAGGACCCCTCCTACATCTCCTGGCAAGCAACTCTTGCCTGATACTACCCAAATTAATGTTGATATCGAAAACAAAATGTTTACATTTCCTACTAAGAGTCCAAATCAAACTGCCCAAAGAAAAAGCAAGAAGAAGCATTCAGAAATCTTAAGCGCAACTCCTCTGAGGGAACAGTTAGTTGAAAAGCAAGAGAAGTCAGATAAAAAGGAAGAGAAAGTGTCATCAGTTAAGAGAAACTTATCGAAAAAAACTAAGTCAAGGAGTCCTAAATGCAATTGGAAGAAAAGGAAATATGCTAGCAGAGCACAAAAACTGGAGGATATTAATAGTTCAGATGATGAGATTATCATGTCATCATCAGATAAAGAGTTCGAAGTTCAATTTAATGATCTTGACGAAGAACCAAGAAGACTTAATTACGTTCTAGTTAAATTCGAAGCCAAAGGAAAAAAAATCTATTATGTTGGAAGAATCATAACTGATATGGACAGTAATGAAGTTTGAAATTTCGTTTTTTCGAAAATCAAAAAAATGTTCAAACCGCTTTGTTCTACCTGACACATTGTATATCGCAGTTATTAACCAGAACCAGAACTTCATGAAAGAACTAAACGGCAACAATCTTTGTTGTCATTTGGGGTTTCTTTTGGCAATTTAGCAGTCAACTAAACCTGCCGCTTTATTTAGTTTAACCACGTTTTAACAATAATTATTGTTATATTTTTATTTGCTTTTAACACTTGCGTTATCTTGCCATTATGCTATTGTTTCTTAAATACAACAAAAATGTTTCTTTATGTTTTCTTTTACTTCCTTCGAAAAGTAAACCATTTAATCTTGCAAATGGGGCAGTAACGCAATTCGTTGCGCTAATACCCCGACATATAAGGGTAATAGCGCAAATTGATTATTAACTTTGAAGTTAGATAGTTCAATTAATTATTTAAAATTTTCTAGTTCTACGTAAATATCATATTCTAAGTCAATTGCCGCGTGCCTAGACGAAATACTAGTTTTCTAGTGATAGTATCAAAAAAAATACGGGTTTTTAAAATTTTTACTACGCTATTACCCCGACCTCCCCTACGTTAGCGCACTATGGTCTCCTTGACTATCAGAGTATATATGGATCCGCTTATTGGAGTAAACCCTCCTATTGTTGTACGCACATCGTAAAGCTCTACTTATAACACTTTTCATTTTATTTTAAAACATCTTGATTCATTTTTAATGTATGTTACATGTCATTTTATCCTTACTTTTGTAATATATTCTATCTATCTAGCCAGTAATTATAAAGATTTTATTTAACTTACACGTAAAACGTGTAAAATTTTCGACGTGCGACCTATTGAGGTAACGACGATATGCAATATAGGTGGGCGTTTTTTAGAAAGCAGCTCATCAAGCGAAGCCGACAAGTCTCAACAAAACGCCAGTTCAAACAACATTTGCCAAAGCGACCTCGTCGATTCAGCCTTACCGGCACCGGACAATCGGCAACAGCGCATCAATGAAATACAAAAATTAAAGGCCAATTGTAAACCCGAAGAACTACAGAAAATTAAAACCAAGTGCGAAATTTTAGTTAGGGATTGTATAGCAAGTTTGTTAATACAATTGAGCGTTAAGGATTTTAAAGAAGTTGAAGGTAAGGAAAATTGGACATTACTACTACAAGCTATACTCGAACAGAGAACTAAATTACGTTCAACGGAAAAATCTTTTTTTTTACAACGTTTCAATTGGTAAGTATCTCCAGACGTCTTCAGGTGAACTGGAGATACTTACTAGTTGAAACGCGAATAAAAATAAATGTAAATTCAACACTCTTGTATCATTCAAAAAGTTATGTTTTTTTATCCAAAATCTACCGTTATTATACAGGGTGTCCCATAACTTATGGGCCATAGAATAACTGGAGATACTACACATCAAACTAAGCCGATTAAGTCATATACGTTTTTTCGGATTGTTACTCGTTCTAGAGATACAGCGTGTTGAAAGTAAAAGTTTATTGTCGAAAATAAGCCATAATTTTAAAACGGTTTAATGAATCGAATTGAAAGTTGGCAATATTATATTTTTAAGAGCAAGAAATAAGAATTTGTAAAAAATTTTAAGTGTCAAACTAGAGGGCGCTAGTTGCATACACTGGGCTTCATAAATTTATGATTTTTTTTCTTACCTGTAATATTAGGTGTTTTTCAATTATAGTTTCTTAAAGAAGAGCATTTTCTGAGTTAAAAAGGTGTACTTGATTGATGTTAATATTAACAAAAAAAAACAAACAAAGTGACAATCCGAAAAAACTTATATGACATAATCGGCTTAGTTTGATGTCTAGTATCTCCAGGTAACTCTCCAGCCCATAAGTTATGGGACACCCTGTATATATTTTATATTGGCCCTGGTTAGTAGGATATTGAATAATCAAATTTTCCACACTACCCTATTTACATGTTGCCATTCCTACCTCTGCAAAAGCTACAAATTAATTTATTTTTAGATGAATTAAACAGGGCAGTTTGTTGGTACTTGACATGCGACAGATACTGGGAAGATTCACAGACGGATATTAAAAGTTTTCCTTGGGGTCTGCTATGTATGGTCATTATGGTACTGTCCTTAGGAGTGTGCCTTTGTTATTATATTGTTTGGGTATTGTTTGAGTAAGTACGCCCTCTGGTACATCGTTTCTTTAGTTGTACACTACTACTACTATAGTCCGTAAAATTACTGACTGGATGCACGTCACAACTCGCACATACAATAATCATAACAGAAACAAAAAATAAGGTAGGACTGTTGTTAATTAAATCAATTGACATAAAAATCATTTTGACAAGCTTTGTCATTTCAAAGAACTTTAATTTTACGCGTTAAAAGTGATTTGAAAGCGAAAAATAGTTAGTTGGAACATATTCTGAAAACATGTCTCATTATTAAGCCAAGATAATGCCCA
Organism: Polydrusus cervinus; assembly: GCA_935413205.1. Taxonomy (NCBI): domain Eukaryota; kingdom Metazoa; phylum Arthropoda; class Insecta; order Coleoptera; family Curculionidae; genus Polydrusus; species Polydrusus cervinus. The sequence goes on from OW284511.1 coordinate 79,790,543, forward strand.
TTTTGAAGCTTATTTAAATCCTAATAGAATTGAAAAATATACGAATTAATCAACGAGGTGACTCGAATCAAAAATTACGCAGAAGCTGTAACGTGCATCTAGCCAATAATTGTACGGACTTTTGCTTAGATAGTAGGTTCTTGAAATTGACAGTTCTGTCAAAAGGTACCTATTTTAAAAAGAAACACGTCGCTAAATTTGTATACCTTATTAAGAAAAAAGAACAAGATTATATCCAAATGTTTAGACGCAACGTTGTTATTCGTAAAGTCAAATTTTTTAAGAAAACGCCAATTCACTTGTCATTTATGGCACCCTGTTGACGTCTGGTCTATTTTACGTTTAGAGGTTGGCTAAAAAGACAGGACCGGACTATTTTTATGTTCCATTACCAAACTAAAAAATATTTAAATATTAATTAATTATTATCTCCCATTTTAATTTATCAAAGACTTTACAAATTTTTCTATTTAAATCATCGTGCTTAACTAAAGTTGTCAAGAAACTTTTGGAGATGTTATCCAAATTGGAACAAAAGTCAAGAACCTATTAGGTATCCACTGAATACTACCTAGATATTGTGATAGGAATTACTTACAATAAAGTAATGTAGGTACTAGTAACATAAATATTATCGACAAAGCTTTTAAAAAATTTAACTTATCGACACACTACTCTCCTTTGCTCGTGAATATTAAAGAATGTAATAAATGCCGGTAATACTGCACCAGCTAGGTAGAATACGTAAAACATGGTATATATGGTTAAAATATTGGTATACAAAACAATCACTATGCTTCATTTTAGTTAGTCGTCTAACTTTCAATCAAAAAACTCTATATACACTATATAAAAAACAGCCACAAAAATACTAAAAAACACCAAAAACCAACGAAAATAATAGGACGCGAACTGACATGTGAACTTGTTACGGTCCACACTAAATCTAGTAACTTTTCGGCGGAACTAGAATCATCTGTGGCTTTTAACTGTCGAAACGCCGTTTTCTATTGCGATATGATCTCTAGCTTGCCAGTTTGTTAATTTATGGGCCATAATCAAAATGGAGGGGCAGGCTATTCAATAAATTCTGTTATTGTTGAGGCCGTAAACCACCTGTAAAGTAAAAACCTAACCTCCAATTTTTTAACTGTAAAACAATTTATGTGTGCACAGACTGAGATGAATTGTATGTAGTTCAAAAGTATATTTGCTCCAGTCAAGAAAATAATGTGGAAATATCGAACAGCATAATAACCTCTACATTATTTTCTTCAATGGAGCAAATATATTTTTGTACTACACGCAATTCATCCCACAGTCTGTGCACAAATATATTGTTCTACAATTTAAAAAAGTTGAGGTAAGGCTTTTACTTTACAGGTGCGGAAATAGACGCAAGTGCCTTCTCGCTCTATTTTTAGTTGTTTTTAAAAATGGTTGGTGATAGTAATTGCTCTTTTCGGCTAATAATTAATACTGTCACTATGGCGTAAATGGGCAATCTACCCAAAGTGGCATTACATTAGTACACTACAAAAAATAAACTGCAATATTACTTTTTGAAATGAAAAAATAAATAGGATATATTAAAAAAAAATTAAATATTTGGATAGAAAACCTACTAAAACTATACCTAATTAGTCTTTTCAGTACTGACGACGTCAGCGTGACGAGCGCCAGCATGACAGATCGATCGACACCATCCCCAGCTCACCTTCTAAGATCAGAGATCGGTACAGGTGTCGACGGTCACCATGTATACCCAGAGGACTTTCTTGGGACTGACAAAGACAACGACTACATCTACGTCACGTATCCACCAGATTTGAAACGAAGACTGTTAGAGAGGTAAGTAAGAGTAGAGCTAGTCTAGACGATTGTAGAATAGTCACAAAGTAGAAATTTTAAAAGTAGGCAGCTGTTAAACAATAATGAACTAACCAAATCACTTCCATTGTGACACCAATCCGGTCAGTTCCCCATTTTACCAACAAAAAGGTCGTCAGTTCGATAGGAAATGGCGCGGCGGAATAAGTTGTAGAACTTTGTGAAGCGAAACACCTCACCCATCGTATTAAATCGGAACAATACACAACTTAACCAAACTCGACGTTGCCATAGAAATCGTCGATTCACGTTACCCCGTTTCGGATATTCCCCAGTCGGCTATGACAGTGCGCCAGTGGTAGGACCATAGAAACGATTAAATCTTCTTTAAGCAAACTAAAATTTTATTTTTAAGAAGATTCTTTGGTGAATTGGCACTTCACTTCACCTGAATAGCCGCCACGGTGTCAGTGACAGTTGCCTGGTTAATTAATTTTTAATTACAATCTTTAAGTAACCCGACACGTGTCACAAAGTTAAGATTGAATGTAAAAAAAAATCATATTGTGTGTTTGCCATGATAAACATGTTAGTTAGTCACAGCCCTACAGTTAAAGAAGGCCATATACCTTACCCCCATATACCTCCTTACAATAAGTGGCTGGATGCACGTAACAGCTTCTGACGTAATTTTTAGTCATGTGTGCGATAATAGTACATTGTATACCTAGTAGGAAAAGCTTAACATTCCCGGACGGCCGCAAATATGGTATGTCGAGACGCAAACCGAGATTGACAATACGGAGTCCGGGAATGTGGCTTTTTCTACGAGTTATACATAGGTACTATTTTTCCGTAAATCAAAAATTATTAAAAGCACATAACTTATATTACAATCAACTTGTTAAAATTTTGAAATAAATATTATTAACTTTGTTCATAAATACAAAATGCCATTAAATATTTGTGTTGTAACTATGGAAACACAGTAATATTGAATTGTCAAGCTTAACACATTTTAGTTTACAAGTAGCCGTACAGAAATATGGTTTCCTTACAGTACAATAATAAATATTTCCTAACAGTTATTTTCCGTTGCCTAGCAACGACTAAGTGTAAGGAAATATTGATTTTTTCTTTCAGAAATGTTATTAAAAATGGCAATATTTCTCTCGATCGATTTTCGGAAAAATAGTTTTTTTTTCATTCTGTCAGGACTGAAATAAAAGTCAGTTTTAAGCATTTGTTTTTTTTTCCAAATAATGCGACATCTTTGCACAATATGTACTTATGCCAACTATGTATTCAAATGACTTTTAACAAGTAAAATTAAAGCGTTTCGAAAATACAAAGGTTGTCATAACGATTTGATTAATTTCAATTATAGGTCCCTTTAATTATTATTAATAACAGATTTAATAACAGTTGTGACGTGCATCCAGCCAGTAAGTGTAAGAACTATACAGGGTGTTATGGAATTGATGCATTATATTTAAATAGGTGACTCCTTGGGTATAAAAGATTACTATACTTTATTTGTTTTAAAACGACCGTCTAAAAAGTTTGGTAAGTATCCCTAGAATGAGACCAGTTAGTCGGACGCCCATGAGGAAAATTTAGACGAGTTAGATTACGTGCACGTAGCCGAAAGCCGCATCGCAGAAAGAGAGTAAATTCGAATCCAATTTATATAAAATAATGGCGCGGGTTTCTCATTCTTTGTTCGATTTGTTATTTATCTTTGCACTATTTAAATGTTTGTGGTTAAACAAAAAATATTCAACGTCGAATTGCCTAATAACGTGTTATAAAGTATTTTGGCACAGTTGTTTTGTAATTTGTAGATTGGTTTTATAGCCATTGATTTCAATATGGTTGTGCTAATCTTCAATTTTCTGAGGTAGGTTAATTTTTTTTCTTAATTACGGGTCATTCAATGCGACATTTAAAAATATTTTTCTCTCGAATGTCGATTTATCATCGATCATGCGTCATATGCATAATTCTAACAAAAAAAGAGGTAAAGTTTATCGTCCGTACTACAAAAAAAAAAGATAAATTATGTTATTGGCTTGTGTGTACTGATTTTTGTATTAAGGTAAGCAGGGCTCCAAACAAAATGGACTCCCTGGGACCTGGTTAGACAATGACGGCCGTTTTGTCCTGGTTTATGCCAAATTTTTTTATTTTTATACAGCTGTTATTGACAGCTATAGTAGTGAGTGCTGACTAAAATTACATATGATTTGACATTGTTGCGATTCGGTTTGAGTTTTCTGATTGACGTTTTTCGGCGTACTAGATTATCCTGCTAGTATTTTTTTATTTTCTATAAAATCTGACATTTTTGAACAAGCAACCTTATTACCTACATTACATCAAACAGGTTAACTTTATTATTTTTTAATATATACTCTTACCTTTATGTAGTTGTGTGTTTGTATATCAAATCGATCCTTCTCCCTTTTCTTTGGAAAACTGTCCTATCACTAAATCATTAATATTATAAAAACTTTTAATAAAACGTTTTTCAAATATTAACGCAACGCTCGTTTTAAACTGTAAACCGTTAAAGTCATTGTTCTTTAATAAAAGTCACAACACACATAAACGAATTAAATAAGGGTTAAGGACATACTACGGGCGATTCGGCGTTCCTAATGAAACAAAAGGTATATGCAAATGTTGCAAATACAATCCGCATATTTTGTAATACCTAAGTTTTTCTTTGTCTAACGCAAAGTTTTGATTGAAATGGCACGATTCACGGACCTGTTCGACTGTGTTTCCATAAATGCCTATTCAACGCGATGTATGCCGAAGTCGACGAACGGATTCATCTCTTTTTAACTTGTGAGAGAGAGTATGTCTGTTTCGCTCTTAGTTTCCAACATTTTATATAAACTCATAAGGTCAACCGTTATCTAAAATTAAAAAAGCGAGAGGAGAGTTTTTGCATGGCACACGTTGGAATATTTTCATTTTTTGATGGATAATCATTTTTAAGTTTTGAAAAAATGACCTTATAGACAAGCCGCGCTCGAATTTTAATACCGGTTTTAAGCGTGCGAATAACTGCGCAACCTAACGCGAACCCATCGCGCGTTCCTGTCACGCGGTTAAGAGTGTAAAGAAAATCAAGTGGTCGCCCATTTAAATATAATTAGACATCTTCATAACTCTCTGTATAAATTAATCGATCATACTCATTATCAATAATATTTTGTAGGCAAAGAGTAGTATTAGTTGTAGTGTTTAAACTTTTAACATATTTCCGTAGCTGCTACAATCGAACTACTCGTTTGTGAGATTAGGAGATACAAGGCCCTAGAATCCCATCCCATGTAACTGTTAAGCCAATTAATAAATTTGACAAACTAAAAGTCTGAGATTTTTCTATAAGAACATTATTTAGTAAATAGAAAATTGGGTTTAATTAATAATTTAATAAGTTTCTAACTGTTAATAGTATGTCATTTATTTGGTAAAACGTCTCTTTGATCATAGGCAGTCATTCATAGGAAACTTAGAAGAAACTGTAGTAGCTTGGATACTGGGCGACTAGGTCACCCAACTATTTGAACGGCGCTACTCGCACTACGACGACTGGGATACCAGCAACCTGACTATCCGCGACTCGGCATGCTGGCCGCCACGTTACTCCAGTTTTTTGAGTAGCGCAAAATAATAAATATGGAGCAAGTTTTTAAGCTGAAATTCATGAATGTGCGGCGTTTAGCTCCCGACTGCGCGACTATAGTATCGGCGGTATGAGAGGCAACTCTATAGCCTAGTCTCCAAGCTACTACAGTTTTTTTAAGGTTCTAAAATCAATAATAGATATATCCAATCCAACTATCTCGATATGATAGCGATGAGGCACCGATAGAAATTCTGGACCTGGAGTATGAGATATTTTATTTGCCAAATGTTAAAATTAAAATGACTGATTTAAGGAATACATAATATTCTTTTAGTTATTTCTCAGACTAAAAAAATTAATCTTAGATTTAGTGCCTCATCCTTTTGTTGCTATTGTAAACAGGTTCACTGGGTCACAGTATAATTTGCTATACATATGTTAAGTTTTGACCCCCTGATCGATCATGATTTATTGTAATAAGTCATATTGTATAAGTCAGAAAATTCCTATAATTTTTACTTCTGTTAGGTGGTCAAGTCCTTTAATAATTTTTTTAGCGAAATATACAGGGTGATTCCTAAGTTGATACTTCTTTTTTAGCTGTGTATAGAAGTAATTAAAATAAACATTTTCAAATACCTTTTTTCAAAAAACTCAAAAATAATATTCTCTCTCTAACTTAAACAATGTTTTTTTGACGATACTCACCGTAAATTAGCACCATATCTACTAGTTTAAAATTAACTTGCTTCAGAAAAACACACCACAGTGTATTGCCAAATAACTGACCACCGACTCGTAAATTGCATGACTAATAAGACAAACATAAAAAATAGCAGGCTACGTTAGATTTTTTACTTCTGTATCTCGCCTATTTTTAACTTTTTTGAAAAAGGTATTTAAAAATTTTGTTTATTTTAATGCCTTCTATACACAGCTAAAAGAGAAGTATCAATTTAGGAATCACCCTGTACAATACGAAGATAAAGGACTTTTTAAATGATCACCTCTGGGCAAAAAGAGATCATAATAAATAAACTTTATCCTATTAATTCATTGTTAAAATAATACATCCAGCAAATTTTAACTGTGAAGCTATAGTGTCCCAACTTGTTTATAGACCTTTAGTTTAGAGTTTCGTTTTATTAGTTCAATTGAGTTATACTAATTTCTAATAGCTAGATATATAAACTCTGACTGAATTAAAATTATGTAGTGTTGCTATTCTTTTAGAAAGTTTTGCTCTTAGACCTTGAAACCTTGTCATTGTAAAGCTAACCATTTACAATCATTTGTTAAAGTTTTGATCCATGACCTTTGGTGGGTTATTTTATAATATTTAAAATTCGGGGTCAAAGCTTTAAAAATACATACATAATACTAGAATGAACATCAAAGACAAATCTATTATCTTTGATTTCTGCCCTTCAAAGTCGGGGCTCAAAACTTTTTAAAAGAATAGTATTATTAGACGTAGTATACATTTGCTTGGTAAGTATTTTGTCAGAACTTCTATAGTTTTTTTATAGACATTTATCAAAGACATGACGAAATTTGTTTTTTTAAAGGAAACATATAGTCTGACGCACGGTTCTAGAGCTACAATGCCTGATAAGACAGGGAGATAACGGCCGCATTAAAAAGGCAATTCCCCTTAAAATAAGGTAAAGTCCATACAATTACTGTCTGGATGCACATCACAGCTTCTGACGTAATTTTTGATTCGAGTTAGGTCGTTATCTCCCTGCCTTATCAGGCATCGTAGCTCTAGAACCGTGCGTCAGACTATACAGCTTGTGATCCATCATTTAAAAGCTATTATCTCGTACAATATGCTCATAAATTTTGGTGCGATTCTGTCAAGTTATTTCTAAATGGCGACTGCTAAAAGTTTTAAAAAAATGATAAATTATTAAAAAAATTTTACCTTTTAAGGTAATAAATCTTTATTGTTTCACGTTCTGACATGTTGTGACATTGTGAACTTGTAAAATTAATTTAGGTATTTTCGAACAAAATGGTTTTTTTCGGAAAGACATTTAAACTATACCGGTATTTCTTAACCTTCGAGTTAAGTCACAAAATGTCAGAACGTGAAACAATGAAAATTTCCTACCTTGAAAGATAAAAAACCATTAATGATTTATCATTTCCGCTTATTTCAATAGAGATTTTTTATAAAACTTTTAACAGTTGCCATTTTGAAATAGCTTGACAGAATCGCCCCAAAATTTATGAGCATACTGTACGAGATGTTAGCTTTCAAATGATGTATCACAAGTTGTATGTTTCCATTTAAAAAAATATTCGATGTCGTGATATCTTTGACAAATATCTATAAATAAACAAACGAATAACGTCAAAATGTGAGCATATATAAACCTAAGTGAACGTGTCCGAGCGCTTTCCCCAAAAGTTACAGGCTAAGGTTATATTAATTTTATTTCGGACTTCTGAGCAACCCTGTATAGAGATCGGTGCTTTTAACAAGTAAAATTAAAGTTTCTCAAAACAATTTTTAATAATTTATCAATTTTAATTGACAGGACTCTTTTAACTAATAGCGGACCTATTTTAGTTTTTGTTTGACTTCCTTCATTCAAAAGAAGTGATCAGATTTATACTTAAATTCGTCGTAGTCAATTAGTGATTTATTCTTTAAAGCTTACCAAGTATTTGTCTAATTTTAGAGTAGGTAGGTTAGTAAGTTATTTTTCTCTTAAATAAACTTTTGTTTACTTTTTTAGTAATATAAACATTGTATATATTTATAAATTAAAATATTTCTAGATCATTTAAATTAATAAAGAATTGTTAATAAATTATTTATTTTATTTTCATTTTCAGAGAGCTTGTGGATTAAAAATGGCTCTGTCATAATTTTTAATATAGGAACTTTATTTCTATGGATTTTTAAAACATCGACTAACAACACTGGGGCGCAGTTCAAAAATTCTTTTGGCGCATGGTCTGGTATACAGTGAAACATACCCCAATTATCTATATCGAATAATATTACCCTATTTCGAAGACACCCCTGTTGTCGAAGAAGTTTCATTTTAACTAGAGTTTAAAACAACACATCAAGGCATAGGGGGAGTTATAAGAAATGCGCGCTGTTAAGTTTAATCCGATGATTTTGTATACAATGTCTGTCCAGATTTAGTTATTATACCGGATGACACAAGAAAGTGCTACCAGCCCCCAAATTTTTACTCGCGTCTATTTTCCAACACTATTGCAGAGACACTGCGCATGTCAGGCAAATAACCTGATGGCGGGTTATTTAAAATATATGTAAAATGGGTTTAATTATTTTTTAATGTTTTATTGCGTCACGGCGTGAGTCATACTTTAGATTCTGGTATATTATTGTTCTTATTCGTAGCTTGCTAGTTTGCTGATTTATGGGCCATAATTAAAATGAAGGGGGCAGGCTATTCAATAAATTTTGTTATTGTTGACGCCGTAAAGCACCTGTAAAGTAAAAACCTAACCTCCAATTTTTTAACTGTAAAACAATTTACGTATGCACAGACTGTAAGATGAATTGTATGTAGTACAAAAATATATTTGCTCCATTGAAGAAAATAATGTAGAAATATGGACCAGCATAATAACCTCTATATTGTTTTCTTCAATGGAGTAAATATATTTTTGTACTACATACAATCCTCCCAGTCTGTGCACAATGAAATTCTTCTACAATTTAAAAAAGTGGAGGTAAGATTATTACTTTACAGCCTCGACGACAAAACTTACTGATTAATGAGTAATTGCCTGCCCCTCTATTTTATAATTATGGCCCATAAATTACCAAAGTGCAAATAACGAAAATATTCTTGTAAAAAAACTTAATTGGGACTAGAATCTCGACTATGACCCACACCGCGACTTAAAAAATCACCAAAAAATAATTAAACCCATTTCTACCTATATTTTAAATATGCCGCCATAAAGTTATCCGCCTGGCATGCGCAGTGTACCTGCAATAGCGTTGGGAAATAGACGCGAATACGCACGTTGATGTGCGACGTACATGAATGCACTCTGATGTATTACATGAACGCCCGTGTATGACCCCCTATAAATAAAATTATTTTTTGGGCATTCATTTTTTAAATTTTATCACACATTGCATAATACAGCTTACATCTTTTAGTCATAATATTAGTTTTTGAAGGAACATAAAACTTTTTAAGAATATTCCCTTTCCAGACATGATTTTGAGGTATTTTAAGTTTTTGTCGCACCCTGAATAATATAACTTAAATTTCTTAACGACAATATTCGAAAAAATTGATATTAAAAAAGTTTTCTATATGTTAACTAAATCTGGACAGAAACTGTATTTATTTTGGGCGACATATGCGTATCAATTAAAAAAATATATAGCGTTTTAAGATCGAGTTTATTAAATAATTTTCCATTTTCATCTTACAGCATTCGATTTCCAATCCTAAAATCGACTCAACATATTGCAACTCTACAAATATCAGTACCAAAGTGGTTTAAGTTAAAATCCGTCACATATAAATACAAATATTGTTCCAACAGTAAAAATTCGTCTTTCTTCCTCGGCATCTCTCCATTCTGCTGTAACCAAAACAACCTACAAGATACTCCCTCGATGAAAATTGATGGATCAGGCGAATAACTGGAAATCCTATAAAAATTAGGATTACATAATACATTCTCTCACATTCACACAATTTAACAAAAATTGTTAAAGTTTGGTATCAACGACTTTTACCAAATTGATTATAAATACGAATATAAAAATGACATTATTATTGTTATGTTAACGAAGATTTTTTTATAACCATTTATGAACTTGTAATGCTAAATATGTATTTTCCTAAAACATCAATTTGAAACGTTGAAGGTACATAATATTTCATTAATATATTGTAAGACGTAAGTTTATGGATGTAGGAATACGTATAAGTTTTATATGCTATTGATTTCTAAAGTTTTTTGCTCGCTTTTAAAATGGAAACAAATACATAAATAAAAAGTCTGTACAGATCGTGAACCTTCTTATTTTGAAGTCAGATTTAACAACAAAATATTTTTATGAATGAATTTTTAAAATTACCATATTTCTGAATGCCAAATATCAAAATGTTAAAATCAGGTGTTTAGTAAATAAAACATATGGTCTTTAGACGACCTGACAGCATAAGTTTTTGCGAGATTTTAGTACCTAAAGAAAAAATAATAAAAAGAAATGTGAGACCGCATAGGAACAAAGAACATTATATTTTAAGAAAAGTTACTGACCTACCTCTATTACTGTGACAGTTCAATATAAAAACAAAGCCATGCTGACAAGGGCAATGACGGCGTCGGCGACGACCACACGAGCAATTTAAAATATTCGACGAGTTTGTACATCGAATGACGGGACACTTTTTAACAGCGACGACCACTTCTACGATTTTAAATATCCGACGAGTTTGTACATACAGAATAATTAAAAACTAAATAAACATTGTGAGAACGTTAATTTAGATTAAAAATTAAAAAAACATGGAGTTATTCATTTTTAAAAAGCCGCCACTGCCAGTAATATATGCTTGAACAAGTTTGTTTTAATAAATTTGAGGGTTGAACCCAAAAATATATTAACATTATAAAACTGTATTTTCCACTTGCCCTTTTAAATGCGTTATTATGGAATCAGTGCGTTTGACGTTGAAGATTCGGTTAACGACCGGGTGATGCGGCGCTTTTCAACAGCGACGACCACGTACACGATATTCTAACATTGATACTAGTCTCAGATTAGTTTGACAGAAATTTTAATAATCATATACAGGGTACTACAAATTTGTGTGCGTACAAGGGGATTTCAAAAACGGTAAGAGATATGAAGATGGTTAAATTGAGGCAAAGGTGCCTATTTTGGGGCTTAATAATTTGGTGAAAAAAAATTGCAAATATTCTGAATACTTTCGGAGATATCAGAAAAAAAAACGAAATTTTTAGTTTTGGGTTTTAATTATTTGTGCCTTCATTTTTGACTTGGGAAAAAAACAAAAAACACTTATTTATAACCGTCTTTTATGTTCTACAAGATGGCGTTATAGTCAAAAATGAAGGCACAAAAAATTAAAACCCAAAACTTTCTTTTTTTTTCGGATATCTCCGAAGGTATTCGGAATATTTGCATTTTTTTTCCACCAAACTATTAAGCCCCAAAATACGCATCTTTGCCTCAATTTAACCGTTTTCGTATCTCTTACCGTTTTCGAGATCTCCTTGTACGCACACGAATTTGTAATACCCTGTGTATAGTCGACTACTACACTTATGTATATGAAGTAGAAAGTTTAAAATTGTAGTTTAAGGGCTTTAAGGATTTAAAATGGTATTTATTACATCATTCTAAACAACGAGCTTTAGAAATCGATAGCACTTCGAGAGACTTGGTAAATATTGTTAATTTTAATAGTATGTAAAGTGCTCTGGCCAAAAATAATCGGAAAAAACTATGGCTGCTACCTTTCCACTAAGCAATTAAAATGTGTTATTATGAAGGGAAAGCACGATGGAAACATGTTCTATCTAAACCAATATTTAAAACATACTAGTAGCGATTAGATTAGTATTTCTTTGTAAATGTACGAGACTTCACGATAAAGGGACCTATATCAAAAATATTATTTATATCCCTCGGCACTACCTAATTATTAAGACCAAGGATTACATAAACTAAATATTTGTTTGACTGTGTTCAACTTACGCAAAGCTTACTTAAACATGCCTTGATTACCAACCAATAACCGGAATGGAAAAATTTTGGGTCATGAAAAAATAGTTAATTTAAAAAGAAGAATACAAAGATGAATATGTCAGACGGTGTACTCGTTCTACAAATCCTAATAATTAATCCTGATTACCACAAAAATGTCTATAACTTAACCTAAATAATAATGCAGTAAGGCAGGATAAATAATTAAAATTGTGAAGTTAAGAGGCTGTCAGAGTAACATTTTCACCCACTGGTTTTTTAAACGTTTGGTTGTACTTAATTTTTAAATGATATATTAGCAAATATGGTTTTACGTATACATATTTAAAAAAATATATCTCCCAAAAGTTTGAAAAATACAGCGTTCAAGCAAATGACTCACTCTGGACCGCCCCTTAATAACACTTCCGAAAACATCATCTTATTAAATTGGATGCAGTAAAATACATTCACGCCACCTTTCTCTCTCTATCACACACGTTTTATCTACAAAAGAAAAAATAATACGCGTCTTTGAAGAATCTAAAGATTGTTAGCGCCTCCTGAAGTTGCGGTCTCGCCCACGATCCCGATGGATACCCCGGGAAGCCGTTCTGCTGATCTCCTCCAGCCGACGTTTGTTTTCTTCCAGACGGGCTTGACGCTGTTGTTGTTTCATGGCGATCTATAAAGGAAAACATGGTAAATTTAATGAAGCTTTTGTTGACTTTGTGTTTCAGCAACGGCATTGTACCGGGGGTGATTCATTAAGGGTGACGAGCGGCCATATCTCGGAAACTAGTGGGCATAGGAATTCACGAAAAAAAAATTATAACTAAAGTGGCCATGAGAAAATCCTGGAAATAATTTTTAAGTTCCGCATTTTGCCGCAAGAGGGCGTAATTGAAAAGTAAATTTTAAAATTCTACATATCTCCGAAAATTTCACATTAACGTATATCTTTGATAACACCATTAAAAAGCTTGGACAATTATGCATCATTTTGATCTTATGCTCATTGGCGTACCGACTTTAATAAGAGGTTGAAAGTGTAATCAGTTAAATCGCTGTAACTTATAAACGACTTATCCGATTTTAGCAAATTAAAGACTGTTTGGAAGAGAAATGTATGCACTTTCACCAATCGTATTAAGTTGTCCATGATAGTTCTAAAAAAAAATGCTAGAGGGCGCAATTTATAATAACAACACATTTTTTGATATTACTCCGAAAAAATAAATCATACGGTATAATTATAATACCATAATCAAAATGTAGATGAAATTTGCTAGAAAAAATATTAAAACCGCAGCTCGATATCTCCGTTTGTTTCAGCGTTATCGCCAATAGAATAATTTTTAATGAAGAAGCGATTATATATTTTTTGGAAAAAAAGTGGGACGCCACTGATATTTTTCCATGTGGATATTATTTCTGATTAGCCTGGTCAATTCTGCATAAAAATGGTCTTTTGCGTTTTTCTCCTCAGGCACGCCGTTCTTAATTAAATTAGCTCTACTATTTATTATTATTTGTTTTATAAAAATTGTTGGAAATGACCACCTTCACTTAATAGGCATGCTTCCGCCCGTCCAATTTAATTTTATTATTTTAATTAAGAACGGGTGCCTGAGGAGAAAAACGCAAGAGACCATTTTTATGCAGAATTGACCAGGCTAATCAGAAATAATATCCACATGAAAAAATATCAGTGGCGTCCCACTTTTTTTCTAAAAAATATATAGGTAATCGCTTCTTCATTAAAACTTATTCTATTGGCGATAACGCTGAAACGAACGGATATCGAGCTGCGGTTTTAATATTTTTTCTAGCAAATTTCATCTACTTTTCGATTATGGTATCATAATTATACCGTATGATTTATTTTTTCGGAGTAAAATCAAAAAATGTGTTATTATTACAAATTGCGCCCTCTAGCATTTTTTTTAGAACTATCATGGACAACTAAATACGATTGGTGAAAGTGCATACATTTCTCTTTCAAACAGTCTTTAGTTTGCTAAAATCGGATAAGTCGTTTATAAGTTACAGCGATTTAACTGATTACACTTTCAACCCCCTCTTATTAAAGTCGGTACGCCAATGAGCATAAGACCAAAAGGATGCATAGTTGTCCAAGCTTTTTAATGGTGTTATCAAAGATATACCTTAATGTGGAATTTTTGTAAATATGTAAAATTTTAAAATTTACTTTTCAATTACGTCCTCTTGCGGCAAAATGCGGAACTTAAAAATTATTTCCAGGATTTTCTCATGGCCACTTCAGTTATAATTTTTTCTTTCCTGAATTTCTATGCCCAGTAGTTTCCGAGATATGGCCGTTCGTCACCCTTAATGAATCACCCGGTACATATCTCAACATCACTGTTATGAGCGCTGTAGTGGGCCCATCTTTAGATGAATAAGTAAAGTAGACCCAGGTATCTATTTATGAAGCCTATTTACCAATATTCAAATATCGAATTTCCGAAAACTGTAATCTCTCACTGTAGGAGACTATTATTACGGGAGAAGAATTCCATCTTAAGGAGGACGGAGGACGGAAGAAAAGGGGGGGGGGGATAGAATTTACAAAGATCACGCTATGCGTCATTCGAGTACGATGAATTATCACAAACTTTTTACTACTATACAGGGTGCTACAAATTCGTGTGCGTTCAAGGGGATCTCGAAAACGGTAAGAGATACGAAGATGGTTGAATTGAGGCAAAGTTGCTTATTTTGGGTTTTAATAATTTGGTGAAAGAAAATTGTAAATATTACGAATTTCGGAGAAATCCGGAAAAAAACGAAATTTTTAGTTTTGGTTTTTAATTTTTTGCGCCTTTATTTTTGACATGGGAAAAAAAAACAATTTCAACACTTTCAAACACTTTCTTATAGCCGTTCTTTATGTTCTACAAGGTGGCGTTATTAGTGTTCAAATTCGATGTTTCGTTCTTTAAATACCGATCTCAAGTCATTTTTTTAAATACGGACCAGGAATTAGAGACTTCTACGCTTTTGAAATTTAATACAATTAAAAGGTTTTTAAAATTTTAACGTTGTGGCATCAAACACATCATTAGTATTTCAAATTATTCTTTCTTTATTATGGCCCTGGCAATTATTTTTAATACTACTTAACAATTAAAATTATATTACATAACAGGAAGTTGGTGTTTAGGCCTGTATTATTTCAGATTTGCCGTAACAATACAAGTAAGCAAGTGTTTAAGGCATACCATTCTTTTAAAGTATTTTATTAATATAACATCTTAAGTCGTTTTTGCCTTAGACCTAGACCGAAATATTGTAAAACAGAAAAAAAAACCGAAGTGTTAGTCTAGTTATGTTACCGTAATGCGTTTATGTTTGTTTCAAAAACAATTTAAACATTTTTTTACTGTTTATACGAAAACAAAAAATATTTGAAGCCTTTTTTGTTACAAAATATCAAATATCAGGCCTCTTTGAGTAAAAAGGGATGGATTTTCCAAATCAGAAATCTTCTTTTTTGGCTTGGCTCTAAATGTCCAGGACCGTAATGATATAAAAAGATAACTGTTATGTTAGAAATGTGTTATTAGGTGACAAAAAGTAAAAATTTTAAAATCATTTAAATTGTATTAAATTTGTAAAGCTTAGAAGTCCCTAAAACGGTATTTAAAATTTCAGGTCCGTATTTAAAAAATTGACTTGAAGTTGATATTTAAAGAACGAAATGTCAAATTTGAAAACTAATAACGGCATTTTGTAGAACATAAAAGACAGCTATGAAAAGGTGTTTTCCTACCATTTTTGTGTGCAAAGTTACACTTTTCCGCACTAGTGCGGATAAGACTTTTATCCGCACTGGGTGCGGAAAAGTAAAACTATTCAAAAATCTCCTTGGTAGGGAATATTTATATTTATTTTAGTAGCTGTAAACTATTTTATGGCAATGTGAGAAGCCGTTGCAAGAGTATTCTCTTTTATCTTTTAATCGTAATTCCCGATATTTGTATTTCAGCTTAAAACGAAAAAAACTGTATTTTTTAAGTACCTCGTATAGTGATAAATGATTATAATATTGCCAAGCAACAATAAATGTACATGTCGATTTTGACACATGATGTCAGATTTTTCCTCAGTTTCTATGTCCACAAGAATCTACAAACACCGACACTTTTATTTTTATCAAATCATAAAAAGGCTTAAACACTGTTAAATAAATTATCATATTTTTATTTTTGTTATCTGATATGAAGCTCGTAGGAAAAATGTTGTTCCTAACAAGTGCGCAAAGTGCTTTTCCGCACGCAAGAACTTATCCGAACTCCGCTTCGCGTCGTTCGTCCAACTGTACTTGCGTGCGGAAAAGTATCACTTTGCGCACTTGTTAGGAAAATAACTATTTTTTTTTCAAGTCAAAAATGAAGGCGCAAAAAAATTAAAAACCAAAGATAGACATTTCGATTTTTTTCGGATTTCTCCAAAAGCATTCGGATTATTTACAATTTTCTTTCAGCAAATTATTAAGCCCCAAAATACGCAACTTTGCCTCAATTTAACCATCTTCGCATCTCTTACCGTTTTCGAGATCCCCTTGTACGCACACGAATTTGTAGCGCACCCTGTATAGCGTACATTTTTATTACTTGTGGCCGCAGTATGTGCCTATTGCCAAATTGAATTAGCTTTGTCTTTCCTTGCTTATAAGATCTGCCCATCTATGGATACTCAAACAGCCAGTACAAAATAATTTTTTTTATGTAACCATAAACAATAACAAACGTCATACATGTCATAAAACCGTTCGACAACATCGTAATTAGTTCGTCACTATTTCAATACTTTTTATCCCCTGCATTAAAGTACGAAATTCACACCAGTATGCTCTTGTCGAACGCACCCCTGATGTTCGCCAAGGTTCGATAGGACATGGCAAATTAAGAAGAATATAAAAGCTTACTCCCGTCAGAAAACTTTTGTCCTTTCAACTTACATTAACATATCTTTAATGCATAGAAACAAACCGAAGTTACATGGCGCAAGATCGCGCAATACACTATATTGCTAATACCATAATTCAATGATGCCACCACTGTAAGCAGATGATCAGGGGCCGTTGAGTTTGCGCAGATCGGAAATTTGCTTCTTGATGTAAACATTGGACAGGGCCGACTTTCAAAATATTTTTACAAGCTTTTATTTAAATTCACCCGTTTAGTTGGGGTGTGTACAGTTTATGGTCAAATAAAACTAAGTAACCGATATTTTACATACCTGAAATACCTTATTCCTGGTATTGAATCGCGATTCGTGCAAAAAAGGATTATGCACTTTTTTCTACCCATCTTGAGACACAAGTCGCTAACAATAACAAAATGTTTGGTAAAGTTTTATACCTAATTTCGCACCCAAAACTTAAAAATAATATCCACAATCACACACGAAACATCCGAACGAATACAACGTAAAAAAAGCTGAAAACGCTACAACTTACAACTTAATAAAAAAAATGTCTAAAGTAAAGTTTTATAAATATTAACACCTAAAACTTGGAAATTATAACCACACACGAATGAATGAAATAAAAGATGGCGACAAATAAGAATACAACGGCAAGCCGGTTTTGTTCAAGAGACCTTGGGTTCTGTTAGAAATCGTGTGGGTTGCCTAACTCTTCCCCTACTGCGCAAGCGCCACGGCCCCCAACTCAGGTTATTTTGAATCGCACGATGGGTGTATTCTTGCTTCGTGCGGCTGCTTGTATTGGCAATATAGTGTATGTATATATGTGGGCTGTACCGGGTGGCCAAATAAGAATGGACGCTGGCCATATCTCAAGAACCGTTTGTCCCAACGCGTTAAAATTTAAAAAAAAATCATTACAAAATCAATCAAGAGAAATTGCTGGAAATTATTTTTAAGTTTTTAAAATTCTCGCTAGAAGGCGCTCAACATAATATATGACTAAGAAGATTATAGGATATTTATCAATAATATGCCAAATACAGTAATGTTAAAACTTAAGGGTTTTATTTTTTGGAATATACATCATAACTTTGCTTTATTATATTTTAATCTAATTCTCTAAACTGAGGGGAGGAGGGGAAACCTCTTTTGAAAAAAATACTCATAACTCCGGTTTGCCTTAATCAAACTTGGTTTCATTTTTAAAGAGCTTATCCTATAATAAAATGACTGTATGACTATTTTCTGTTATATCCGTCGCCGCTATAGGATTATTCCATTTTTCTCAAAAATTTCAAATAAAACCATAGATAAATATTTATTTAAGAAAAAAATAGATCAAAAACTAAGAAACCCGGTGAAAACCGCATGTCGATATCTAAATTTAAGCCAGAGATACAAGAAATCATAATATAAAATTACCTGTATGGAACCGATATTTTCATAAAATGAGTATGGTAGTTTAAGGATAAGATTTAAAAAAGTTTAAATGAAGTAATTTCTAGTTAGTGTTAATAACTAAATTTACCACTAGAAATAATTTTCCGTAAAAATAAAATTAAGCCCTTGTCCTTCCAGGAAACCTTATTTTTATATACTCTGTCAGCAATTGTTGCATTTTGAAAGCATTTAAAATATACTGACAGCATATCAAATGCTTCGCCATTTAGAATTAGCATTTTTGGACAGAAAAATGCATTAAAAAACTCGATAAATGTTTAATATAGTTATAAACTTTTACCCAACTAATTTTATGAATAAAGGATTTAATTTATTTTCCTCTGGGACAGCTTTTTATGTTTTTATTTCAAAGCCTACTTCGTATAAACTAAGATTTTCTTGGTTAATTATTACTTTTTTTTTATGATAAAACACCTGCACTGTAGGAAAAATCCTTTAAGGCGCTCTGGGAGCGGTGCGTGTGCGAAGAAAGCGATTAACGTTGGTCTTGAAACGTTGAAGATTGTATTCATTGGGAAACACGACCTCAGGAAGATCATTCCACAAAGATGACGTTCTCCAGATGAAAGAATTCTTGAACAATGAAGTTCGAGGAGTACTAAGCTGAACAACATATGGATGAGCGGCAGTGGTTCGCCGTGTATTTCTGTTTTGCATTGCTCTAGGTGGAATCAAGTGGGCAATGTCAGTCGAACACCTGCCATGGAAATATCTGTAAAAGAGAGCCAAATCACCAACCTGTCTTCGATGCTCCAGGCTATCGAGGGTCTTGGTCAGCTCGGGGTCGCCGATCAGACGAACGGCTCTCCTTTGAATGCAATCCAGTAGCCGAAGGGTGTGCTTGGGTGTAGAGCTCCAGACATGAGAGCAATATTCTAATGATGGTCGAATCTGGGCTTTGTAGAGTGTCAAAAGTTGATGAGGTGTGTACAACCTTTTGGTGCGGAAAAGTACACCAAGTTTCTGTGCAGCTGTCTTGGCAATTGCGGCAACGTGATCATGCCAAGACATATTACCTCCCAGATTGACCCCCAGCAAATTAATAGACGGTGCCAGGGAATTGCGTGTCCTGCCATGACTTTTATAATTCCCACTATTGATACTTCATCAGAAGTTAAATGAGTTAGAATTAGGGTGTTCATTTAGGTATTAATATTAACAATAAATTATTTCATTTAAACCTTTTTAAATCAAACGCGTGTTCCTAAACCAACGATACCTATATTATGAAAAAATCGGTTCGGTGCAGCCGATTTCATATCTTTTCTTGTGTCTCAGGCATAAATTAAGATATTGACATGCGGTTTCACCAGTTTTCTTCGTTTTTATTCTATTGTCCATCTAAATAAATATTTATATATGGTTACATTTAATTTTTTTTAAAATTAAAAAATTCGGCGATTGTTCAAATAGCGCCATCTACCATACTTTAAATATTACTATAGGATAAGCTCTTTTAAATGACATCAAGTTTGTTAAATTTGGTTAAGGCAAACCAGTGTTATGAGTATTTCTTTCAAAAGAGGTTCCCCTCCCCCTCAGTTTATTTTCCGTTCTAGTACAAAAAAATCTAAGAATAACGGTTCAAACCTCGGCATTCTACGACTAACCATTGCTGAGACATAGCGGGTTAAAGTTTGCATGACGTCACGAAAGCTTCAGCAAGCGGGTCTCTGTACATTTTTTTAATCTCCAAACTATTTTTACATCAAGCAGTAAGGTTTTCATTAAATTATTTTTAACAACCCGACGAATACTAAGCGCTAAAACTTACGTAAATTCCATGCACTTTACTTATTTATGCAGCGGCCAAGCTCTTGTGACGTCACGCGTTGAAATATGAAATCTTTGCAGAGGCATATCTCCGTTATTATTTGCGATAGAAGGGTGCGGTTTAGACTATTATTCTTTTTTTTTTCTTTACTTTTTCAAATAAAGTTGTTTTTTTGGCGCACACCCTCTATAAGTTTTGACACAACTTTGTTTGGTATATTATCGATAAAAATTTTATACTCTTCTTAGTCATATATTGAACGCCCACTAGCGGTAAATTCAGGAACTTAAAAATAATTTTTAGAAATTTCTCTTGATCGATTTTTTTTTGTCAACGCTTTGGGACAAGCGGTTCCTGAGATATGGCCGGCGTCCATGTTTATTTGGCCCCCGGTACAGCGAATGGTCTAAGATTGTGAGGCCTGTGTCATGTCCCGACTTTATATTTCATCGCAGTTCTTCGTTACTAGCAATAAATCTAAGACCGCTTATCTAAGGCATTATAAACTATTTGATGAGAAAAAACAATCTAAATCGCATTTTGAGACTTTCGAAAACCAATGAACAGACATAATATAAAGATTTATATAGAAAATAAAATAAATACAGGGTGTTACAAATTCGACGCTCATCATTGGGATCTCGTAAACGGTAAGAAATACAGCATGGAGCAAGTATTTCCCAGATTAGATGCCTAAAAATTAATTTTACATTTTCATTGTCACTTTTTATTTGCAATAACTTGTCAGAACTTAATTTTGACGTTTCGGCTTTCGGGTACCATCAAAACGATGTTTTTTAAATACAGATTTGTATTTTTAATGCAGTATCGTATACCCTGGGTCCAATAAAATAATAGTGCAATACTACTTTCATTAAATAACAACATTTCACTCCTAATAATACCACACTCAATCATTCTGTTCGAAAACATAACTAAGATTAAATAGCGGCAAAGTTGCACAATTTGGAGTCAACTAACATATGTTTAAGAAAGTAACTTTTCCAACAAAAACACCTTTACAACAAACTTGCATGCAAGCAGGGTCTATTTACTCAATAGGTCCAGGCACCGAGTCCCGCTTTCAGAGGCCTCGGCTCGGTCTGACACTGTACTTATTCATATAGTTTAAGACAAAATACTTCATTTGCAAAATTGAGCTGCTGGTAAACATGTTTATTGTAAAACAATATTTTATAAAATCTAAGCCAATCGACAGATTTATTTATTACTGTATGCAAAACAAAAAACCATCGTAAAAATATCCGGACATGATGCGGAACACGTTTGTCGCCTTATAAGACAAACAATTTTTTTTTAAATTATATATTTTGAGATATATTAATATTCTTTTGCGAGAATTATAAAGCCGTCACCAACGTACACTTGCTGGTATTCGTTCAATCACACGCCTCGACGACGGTGGCGGCTTCTTTATATTCTCTGGAAAAATATTATTTTAAATATTATTATAGTGCGTGTTTTTATTTCGATTTAAATTCAATCAAAAATAAAAATTCAAGTTTAAAAGAAAAATATCTTGATAATTTAAAAATATTGACAAGCATTGTGCAGCTTACTAGCCAAGCAGGCGAGAGGCAGAAATCTCGATTTGTTCTTTAATCTACGTCGGCTTCTTTGTTAGCCATATTTATTTAAGAAGTTTTTTAAAACTCTTTTTTGATTTTATGTTTATAGTATAATAGTTACATACACTATTTTTTCTACGATCGCTTTCTTATTTAACAAAAAAGTTTAAAGTTGCTCTGTATTACCTCTCCTTTGTGTGCAAAAGTTGTAATTCAAATTTAACAATGGATCATAGATACCTTTGACTTTAATTGTTTGGAAGGAACCCGTCCGTCATTCCGCCATATTGTTTTGTGATACACATACTATAAACAAATTGTTCGTTTCCTAGGCAATTTACTTTATTGCACTAGGGCAAAAAGTGGGGGTGCCCCTAGATCCTTGGAATTTTAACTGTAACTTTTGATAGAAGTTTTTGATATCGCATACCGCGAAGACTTTTTTTTGGGCTGGTTACCCTCCCCAGCCTAAAATTGTCTATAAAAACGTCCATAATTACAGCCCTTGGGTTGTGTAACGGGTCTAGGGTCCCGTATAACCAAAAACAAGCCCTACACACAAGACGAAACGTCGGACTCAAAACCTCGACACACCAACTTTATAGGAAATATAATAAATAATTTAAAACCTATAATGTGTCACCTTTATAAATAACCATAAAAAGAAACACAAACGACAGTTTTCGGTCTTTCACAAATATCCTCGGAAGTAAAGTCCATCCCAAAATATATCATCTTGATTTTACCCCTAATAAATCATTTATATAAACATACCCATTGTTACTGCATAATTAGGTGTTTAAATGTTATCATTACTATCTACCTGGCTACCCAGGGGTGGAATAGATAAAAAGGGTAGGTCGGTGTTATAGCGTAATTTTAGGTAAAAATAATATAAAAATGTTATTTGGAATAAAATTCAAGTTGAAAATAAATCATTTCTTTACATTTACCTGAACTCCACCTCTGACACCTAAAGTAAAATACCTAGAAGGGACCCATTTTATTACCTGGGACGGATTATTGAGTTAAATAAAAGCAAAAACCAAGACGATATACTTTGGGATATACTTTACTTGGAATTTTTAAAATTTCTTAAAGCTATATTAGTCGACACCAAATTTTGCAATATTGCCGCTATCTAATCGTAGATGTATCTCTTACCATTTACGAAGAGAAAAATTGAAGGTGTTGTTATGTTCGAAACGTTACTATTTGATTAAAGTAGTATTGCACTATATTTATTAGACCCATGGTCTACGAAACTGCATTAAAAAATACCGGGTGTTGCATTGTCGAGCGGGACATAGGAAATCCCATGTAATTTTAAATGGGGTCAATTATTGGCTTCCCTAATTATTTTAGAGAAAAATTCTATTTAGGTTTATTAAAGAGCACTAAAACTCACATTCAAAAGAATAACTTTAGATATTTTTGATGAGCCCATTTACGGGTTATCGCCGATTTCTTTTTAACTATTTGTCCTTTTTATGGCCCCGTATTTGCGGGCACCAGTCAAGGTAAAAGATGACTGTCAAATAAAGTTGTCATTTTGAAATGTGTGCTTTATTGTTATAAAAACTCGTACATCGAAAATATTAAAGGTGTATTTATGAGTACAAATTAATCTGAATAAAACAAACTAAAATAAAGTATCCAATTACAAGGTTAATTATGACATTTTACATGTTTCAATATTTTACTAATTAATGAGTAGGTACTATTAAATTGTTAGAACTTTAGGATTTAAGAAGATGTTCAAATATTCCTCCATTGACTGCTAGACAATAACCGAGGCGATCATAAAATTCTCTTCTTACATTCGCTAGTTGGTAAACTGAAATTCTATTGCATTCGGCAGAAATAGCATTTTTTAACCCGTCTAGATTTGGGTATTTTTTATCTTTGTATATCCTGTTTTTTAAATGGCCCCAGAAAAAGAAATCATTTGGCGATAAATCAGGAGACCTGGCTGGCCAATTTACTGTATGATTTAAGCCAATAACGTTTCCATTAAAAGCACGGTTTAAATATTCCCGGACAGCCAGGGTACTATGTGCCGGGCAGCCATCCATTTGGTACCAAACTTCCTGATTTTCCCTGGCGGCATCATGTAAAGTAGGCAAAATATGATCTTCAAGTAGTTCCAAAAAATATTCTGCATTTAAATTTCGTATAAGAAATAATGGCCCGATAATATTTTCTCCGAAAATACCAGCCCAAACATTAACTTTTTGTGGATGTTGCGTCCTTGTTTCGACAAACCGGTGTTGGTTTTCTTTGCTCCAATATCGATAATTTTAAACATTGGGTTCATTGTTTAAGGTAAATGTGCATTCGTCAGTGAAACAAATGTTTTTAAAAAATTCCCTATCCATGTTTGCTCTTTCATTCATACCAAAACAAAACTCCTGTCGTCGTATTTCGTCCCTATCTCTTAGCTCTTGGTGCTTTTCATATTTGTATGAATAATATTTATGTCGTTTCAAAGCTCGTAACGCTGTGGTGTGATCTAATCCTATGTCATCTTCAAGTTTCCTTGTGCTGATCTTCCCATCATTTTCTTCCACGCACAATAAAACTTGCAAGTCCCTATCATTTCTTGCATCTCTTCTTTGTTCCTGCCTTTCTTCACATCTGCAGTTATTTATTACAGTGCCTTTTGTCTCAAATTTCTTGATAGTCCTTTCGACTGTAGATTTTGCAGGTATCGGTCTATTCGGATACAGAGCAGCAAACATGTCTGACACATTTTGATAACTATTTCCTTGATAATACCATTTAATCATCAATATTTTTTCTTCAGAAGTGTAATAGTTTTTATAACAATAAAGCACACATTTCAAAATGACAACTTTATTTGACAGTCATCTTTTACCTTGACTGGTGCCCGCAAATACGGGGCGATAAAATGGAGAAATAGTTAAAAAGAAATCGGCGATAACCCGTAAACGGGCTCATCAAAAATATCTAAAGTTATTCTTTTGAATGTGGGTTTTAGTGCTCTTTAATAAACCTAAATAGAACTTTCCTCTAAAATAATTAGGGAAGCCAATAATTGACCCCATTTAAAATTACATGGGATTTCCTATGTCCCGCTCGACGATGCAACACCCGGTATAGGTGATAATGGTACCCAAAAGATGAAACGTCATAAATGATTTCTGGAAAAAAGTGGCGATGAAAATATAAAATTAATTTTCAATCTCTTTAAATAAATCTAGGAAAAAATAAAAACAGAAACGCGAATTTTCAGTTTTTTCCGAATATATTCGGGATTACTCGAACAACTCTGCACACAATTTAACCTTAGCTGTATCTCTTACCGTTTACGAGATGTAAATGATAAGCATCGAATTTGTAATACCCTGTATAATAATATAGTTTTAACAGAACCTTCAATTGACAGTAAAGAAACATTTTAGAAAGAATTTATACTATTGTAAAGGTTTTTATAAAGTTTTTATTTTTGTTGAATAGGTTCGTCTAAAAAGGTTTCCTTATAAATTCAATCAAAATTGGCATAAGAATATTTTCGGAGTCGTTTACAAATTTTTATGCATATCAAACTTACATGTCTATTAAATGACGGCATAATCTCAATTGTGATTTTTTTGGACTTAGATCGCTTTTCTCTTGTGGTTGTAATTTAAAATTACCTCTTCAGGAGAAAGGGGTTGCCAATAAATGCTTGGCGTCGCTTTGGTTTTTAAGAATAAATCGTCCATAGCTTTTTGTGGTGGAGGTTCTTCATGTTTCCTTTTTTTACTATGATAATCTGGAAAAAAGTAAAAATTGATGTACATACACACTATAATAAATAGGTTATCGGTATATTTTATTACATTTAGCGGTTTATAAAGGTATATCACGAAACTCAACATATTCAAGGTAGAGAGTAGAGTCAAACAGTTTAGAAATATCACAAAATACAGCTGCGATATTTTCCAATAGTTTTTTTTTGTTTATTTTCAGTTAGTAGTAAACTTAGAAAATTGAACTTATACAGGGTGATTCCTAAGTTGATACTTCATTTTTTAGCTGTGTATAGAAGGTATTAAAATAAACAACTTTTTCAAATGGGTCATTTCACATCAAATCAATCAAAATTAAAGAAAGTTTGGCAGATCACCTCTCCGATTTTGATAATTTTTGGTACATTCATTCTACCCATCTAGTAGATGAAAAATCCAAAATTTGAAATTTTTCTGATGAGCAGTTTTTTTTAAATTGATTTTTGAAAATCAAAAAAATGACAAATTTCTCAAAACATGTACTAAGAGAAATCGAGATTTCTAAAGAACTACTTACACTAGAGCATTGAGTTATATCTCATTTAAAAGCTCTTGATAATACCTTTCAAATAAGGTATAACTCAATCTAACTGTTTAGAAAAAAATATTGAAAATTTTGAAAAAAAAAAATTAATTATTAAATTTTTCAAAAAAGTATGTTTTTATTTTTTTGAAAAAATTATATTATTTTTGTCAATATTTTAGCAAGATATTCACAAATTTTCAGGATGGAGAAATAATGGGAACAAGGTGAAAAAAATATTAACAACTTGAAAACATAGTAAAAATGACTAAAAAGTTTTATTTATAACGCCACTTTTACAGTTTACCGAGGTGTTTACAAAGTTTGGTAAAGTGTTAACTTCCTTTCGGGTTTTTAAAGTCAAGTCTGTACAAAAACCTAACAATCCTTCTTCACGTCCCCCCCCCCCCCCCTTCCTAGAAAAAAATTCAATAAGACAAAAAGTTTTGATGTTTGCTATTTTTCAAGCAGTAACTTGTTAAAACTTGCTGACACGCGCGCATCTAATTTGGTAAGTCGGCCTTCTACCTCCTACCTCCCCCCTCTACCACTCCAGCCACTGGGGGGGGGGTGTCTGTTTCAACCGATTTGTGTAGGTATAACGAGAAGCTTTTATTCAGCATGGAATAAAAAACCCAGGAACTTGTGAGGTGTTCTGAAATTACAAGAAAGGAATTGATCTTTCTTCAATCTGGTTTTGTTACTGTTCAGTAGGATGAGTTGTGGTGGTTAGCGTGTATTATTGGAAAAAATGAAGAATCTGATGAGCTTAAAATTAGTTTTTTGCATCCAAATGGACCATCTAGTTCATTTTATTATCCTACGCCCAAAGCAGACATTTTAGTGATTAGAAGAGATTCTATATTAAAGAAGGTTTAGCCGGTTACTGCTACAGGTCGAACCTACACACTTTCTAAAGAAGAAATGTTAGATTCTTCAAAAATTTTAGAAAAAAAAATTAACGCTAAAATCTAATTTTAATATAGGTAGGTATGGATTTCGAATTTAAAAAAAAATTTTCTATTAAAAGTAAAAGACGTTGTTTGTGTTGCATCGTTATCAAAATAAATACCATTTTTTGCTTGTATTTTTAGGGTCAATATTTTTTTTCACCTTGTTTCCATTATTTCTCCATCCTGAAAATTTGTGAATATCTTGCTAAAATATTGACAAAAATAATATAATTTTTTCAAAAAAATAAAAAAATACTTTTTTGAAAAATTTAAAATTTTGTTTTTTTTTTCAAAATTTTCAATATTTTTTTCCAAACAATTACATTGAGTTATACCTCATTTGAAAGGTATTATCAAAAGCTTTTAAATGAGATATAACTCAATGCTCTAGTGTAAGTAGTTCTTTAGAAATCTCGATTTCTCTTAGTACATGTTTTGAGAAATTTGTCATTTTTTTGATTTTCAAAAATCAATTTAAAAAAAAACTGCTCATCAGAAAAATTTCAAATTTTGGATTTTTCATCTACTAGATGGGTAGAATGAATGTACCAAAAATGATCAAAATCAGAGAGGTCACCTGCCAAACCTCTGGTTGATTTGATATGAAATGACCCAAATACCTTTTTTAAAAAACTAAAAAATAGGCGAGATAGAGACGTAAACAATCTAAGTGCGGGCCTGGTCATCAAAACATAGCCCGCTATACTTTATGTTGTTTTTCTTATATCTTATATATATTATTCAATTTACGGGTGATGTTGAGCAATCCGCTGCGGTGTGTTTTTCTGAAGCAAGTTATTTTTAAATTGGTGACACGTGAAAATGGTAAAATTTGAAAACAATGAACAAGGTATGGTGCTAAATTAGGATGAGTGTCGTCAAAGTGCGGCTGCATCGAAATTATACGCAGAACGCTTTCCCTTGCGGGCTCATCCTACACCCAGAAGTTTTCTTAATGTTATTCAACAAGCAAGTTAGGCAGAACCGTATTTGATTCGTAGTGTAATAAATGAATGTAAGTACTTTATTTTTGAGTTTTTTGAAAAAAATTATTTGAAAATGTTGTTTATTTTAATGCCTTCTATACACAGCTAATAAAGAAGTATTAACTTAGGAATAACCCTGTAGAATTAGTGTTTGGAAAATTATTTATTTCTATTGGAGTACTTTTGAGGCTTTTTCATAAGGCGTGTTCAAAAAGTATAAATATTAATATTTTTTAATACAGATTTCTTAGAAGATGTTATTCTTGATAAAAAGTTGGTGTATGCCTTAAATTTACTAAATTTTGTTACAATTATTATTATAGTGATGAAATAATTAATAATTATATTATAACAAGGCAGCAGCTCATTTATAGCTAAGTAAATAAATAAAAACCACCCCATCATAAATAAAAAAGTACCACTCACCCTCAGGTGTATATGACCTCCGCGAATGTTTCCTTTGTCGCTCCCTGCTCCTGGTACGTGATCGCCGCCGACGATGCTCATCTTCCTTGCCCAAGTCCCATTCTCTCTTCACATTCCTTGTGGCCTTTTTGTCATCGTGCTCATCCTCAATTATTATTGGTTTCTACAAGAATAAAGAAAAAATGTTATTAGAAAAGATGTGGATCATCGACAGCTATTAAATTTTTTTTACCGAGGATTTTAGTGGGTGAAGTAAGCTGTAGTAAAGAAGGGTTGTCATCCAAAAGTCAATAAAAATACTATTTAAAAAGAACTACCCTAAATCGTATTTGCTCCATGATGGTTCCATTTTTTTGAACATGTCAGCTATGACGCATCCTGTGGGTATATGTTCGAACTTTATGAATTTGGTTTATTAAGCAGTATGCTACTGAATACTTTTTTTAATTAGCTGAAAAGTATACTTGCAACAGCTTAGAGTTGAACATTTTTCATTGTCTTATAATATAATAGGACATTATCCTATATTTATAAATAATGTTTACTTCTTGTAATTTACAGATAATAATTTTTTGTAAGTTAAGCCTTTAATGTTTAATGGTTTAATAACTTTTCGTTGATTTATACATTTACAGCGGGTTGCACAAAGCTTTTTTAGAGTTAACGATCGTTAACTCCATAACTACCGTTAAATCTTCATAGTAACCGATTAAATTTTGTTTTTTTAAGGGACTGTCAACATAATTTTCAGAGAAAAAGTGACAGTTAGTTGGCAGATGCCACTAAAAATTCACAGATGTCGACATTTTCACTTGTTTCTTATCACTTTCGTTAGTTAACGAAGACATAACTTTAATCGGGCAACATACATCGATTAAAGTTATTGGTTTCAAGTATTTTCCAATATTATTGGATTTTTTTAGGGAAATCTAGCACTTTTACTTTTAAATTTGGATAATATGATTAGTTTAAGGTCTATTTAATTAATTATCTATGAAATTATCCTCTAATTTCTCTATAATTCAACTCTATAAAATGATTTAACTACCTACCTGATTTATCATCTTATCCTCGATCTTATCAAACCAATATTAGTCAGATTTCAAGAACCTCTTAAGTAAAACTGTGATTTTGATTACTCCTTGCAATACTTTAACTTTATTCCAGCGGACTATTTCTTAATTATTACCCTTCTATGTCCAAATTGGACCTTTTAAACAAACAACAAACATGTTTACTAGTTTTCATCACTTCCAGATGTATTTAAATAGCTATATGTCCATCAAAATTTTCTTTAGAACCTGCTCAGGAATTTGTATTTCTCGTGAAACAGGCAGTCTAAAGGCAGTCGCCAATATTTTTCTTAGAGGCAAAATCAGGAAATAAGTGAAGGCACTCATATTCAATTTTTTTTCTTGCCACAGGACTCTCTCGCTAATTTAGAAACAGAAATATGAAAAAACCTCTACAGTCTACTTTGTTTACTTTTTAAAACAAAAGACAAAACAAATGACAGATGATTGCACAGAAAATAAAAGGGTGCGTGAGTTGAATATTCTCATAGCCCAACAGGCAGTACGTGCCGGTATCTTGGTCGAGCCCGAAACAAAATAGAATTGGCTCTGATTGATTAATGACATATGGGCGTACAGAAAAATATTTTTAGAGGAGCAGGGGGCTCTCTCTTCCTTGTATAATTGATCTGTAAAAAATTGTCATGTTTTCTATTAATTTTAAAAAAACCTTTAGAAGAAATTTTTTAGTCAAATTAAGTTAAAACTATAGAAATTTCCATCTGTATACTTTCAAACCACAATTTTCAAAACACAACGGTACTTTTGTAATACAGCCGTGGCGCCAGGGGGGGGGGGGGGCACTGGCCCCCCACCCAAAATTGTGAAAATCGGTTTTGTAATGGAATTGCTGTGGGGGAAGGGGTATTTGACTCAGTGGCGGCGCCAGGCTTTTTGGGATGAGAGGACACAAATGGGCTCGGTGATTTTTGAGTGGGCACTACCCAAAATAAAAGTAACTTCAAAAAAAAAAAAAAAAAGGTCCCGGCCTCCCGACGCTATAGGCAGCCGCAAACAAAACCTTCCTCTTTTCTAAGTGATGTCAAAAAACAAAAAGGTCATCGTTCTCTTTTATAGCTAAGTCCCTTACACGGATCCATCAATTTTGGGGGGGCACCAGGGTGGGCACTCATGGTTCCGCTTGTGCCCACCCATCCCAAAAATCCTGGCACCCGCCACTGAACGATTGTGACCAATTTTTTATTCAAGTGCTAAATCAAATTCCGTCTGCGCCCCCCCCCCCCCCCCCGATTTTTATCAAATGGATGTTTTTTACAAATAGTATAGGGTGGTGAAGGGTCAGAATTTTTTTTTAGAAGTCACCTTTGAGAGTAAGAAGATTTTTAGAGCCGGGATACGTTTTTTTTTTCTGGAGGTCACTTTTTTTTTAGTCGCCTTCCTTTTGGGAAAAACTCTTCTTCCGGTTAAAGCAACCTCTAAAAAATTGTTCTTGTTGCCAAAACTTCTTTCCGATCCGTAAGTGACATCTCCTCTATTAAGTAAGGATGTCTGATACACCAAAAGTATCGATACAAGCAAGTATCTGTTTGAAAAAGATACTCAAAATATCGATACACGGTCCCCCTATAATAAACGTAAGCTGTGAGTTCATTAAAAAAAGTTTAAAAAAGCTTAGTTACTATTTCCCCACCTTGTATTAAAAGTGACTTCTAAAAATAAAAGGTCCTTGATATATAATGAGTATCGATACATTTTACTCTGTATCATTCAAAAAGTATGAAGTATCATTTGCATTCCTACAGAGTTGTTCAAATCATGATCTGTGGATTCTTTTTTATCGATACAGTATTATGTATCGATTCTCAACAAATATATCGTATATCGATCTCGTATCCCTACTTTTCAGCACCTATACTCCACAGCCCTTACTTTAAAAACGTTCTGAATTTGAAGGTATAAAAACGCTACCCTTAAAAGCGAAATGAAGAGCCTATACGATTTCATTCAGAATGACAGTCCTGAGGGATATCAATCATTCCCGCCGTAGTTTTGCTTCTAATGAAAATTTACATCAGCCATGGCAATCAATTCTTGAAATTTGTCCTTACACAATCGGTAACATTACTGTAATTTCTTTACCAAGCCTGTCAGCCTGAATGATCGTGTAAGGTTTGCAAAATATTTTATTCATAAAAACCCAAGTACTTTTTGTCACTTAAAAATTTTATTTTATTTTTTTTTTAATCATGAACAAATACTTTTTAACATACGTATAAACATTTCATATTGAATATTCGAGAAATGATCCTTTAAACCTGCTTCATTTCCAGTTCTATCATTTTTCTGTGTAAATGTTTAGTGCTTCTAAAACAAAAAATAAATAAAATAATTACTAATAAAAAATAAACTACATAGTAATTATTTTTCACTGCACTATTTGTATATATGTTAGGTATATCTACATAATATGCTTTGCGGATAACTTGTGCTTTAATTTTTTCTTTACTTTGACTCATGAAGCCTCGAGTAGGGCCTATATTGCAATAAAGTAAAAATATATCTTCAGTTTTGTTTCTTTACTTTTAATTTAAAATCGTTTATTGTCCAAAGAATACATTCTTGCTGACAAAGTAATTAAGCCTAGATACACTAGTATTTACTTATACATATAATATCATCACAAAACATAGATACCCTTAATGCTAATGGCCAATGCTGTACGATATGACCGAACTATAATATAACAAGAAACATACAAAGTTAACAACACAAAAACTAGTAAAACAGTCAAAGGTTAAAAAAAATAAGTCAGTTAGAAGTGTTAGAACTGATAGTTCATGGTCAAGGGATACAAAACAATTAAAATCTATCATTAAAATTAAAAAACTCTGGAACGGTATAGTAGGCTTTCTCTAGCAAAAGCCCTTTCACAGCCGATTTGAATCTTTTAAGGGTTCTCAAAGATCTAATGTCAGCTGGTAAGTGGTTAAATACTTTTTTGCCAGTATAAAAGATGGAATTTTTTACCAGAAAAGTATGGGGAATGGTCACCTGCAAAACTTCCACTTGTCTCGTGCAGTAGTGGTGCCCCCTTAAATTATCTTGGCTCTTAAATTTTCAGTTCAGTTCCAGTTGTATTATATTAAAAAAGCCATGTTTCAAGAAATATATGTTAGTTTTTGGCCTCTAAAACAATCAACGATACTATGGATGTTTTAAATTTATAATTTATTGTAATATTATGTTAACAATAAAACTGGTACTGGAGACTGAATCATTTCAGGTGAGAAGGTATATCGGAACAATCAGTAAAGTAAATATTATAGGCTTTAATAATTCAACTAAGTACAATTATTCTATTACCTACCTGTGGGAGGATGATTTCTTATTTCAAAAGTGCTGGCATGCATGTATATTTGTAATATTAAGTGCACTTTTTTCTTTATTCCCTTACTAAGATAATATTTTAGTGCAAGTTCTGGGATAGGTATAGGAGAATGTTTTCTATATTTCAAGCCATATGGGTATAAAAAAATATCAGTGCCAATTTATGTCTTCTTCATATTAATTTAACTCTGCATACGTTTACCTGGCATACATTTTATCATTGGTTTGGTTCATAATTGAGCAGCTAAAATATGATACAAAATATAAACATAACAAATAACTGGTTACAGTTTTTTTGTGAGAAGCTTATCTTATGCTAATTTTAAAACATACTTTATGAAAATATCAACTAAGCTAGTCGCAGTGTCCATTATTTAAGAAAAAAGTTCTTATTTTGGTTTAATAATAATTACTATATTATTATAACTTGTGGG
This sequence comes from Polydrusus cervinus, assembly GCA_935413205.1. Classification (NCBI taxonomy): domain Eukaryota; kingdom Metazoa; phylum Arthropoda; class Insecta; order Coleoptera; family Curculionidae; genus Polydrusus; species Polydrusus cervinus. Next base: position 79,824,072 of record OW284511.1, read on the forward strand.
TACTTACTTCGTGTTTTAATCATCAATGAATTGTCCCTTTTATCTTTTCATAATATGCTTTTGGTATTTCCATAATTTGTTGTTAAAAAAACTCTGCTTTATTCCAATTTAAATTTTATGCAAACATTCGGAATACTTTTTGACACTTCCAACTGACAGCTCCTAACCTATTTCTTTCCGTATTTGAGGCGCTGTCGCACCACAACGAAGTATGCGTTGCCACACAATTTATAAATTTTGTTTCTTAATCAGGGCTAACTAATTTTGCTTCGTGCAACCCGCTGTTAATGTCCTTTTCCGTTGACCGTGTATTTACATCCGATATTAACGTTCCCAAAATCATTCATTAATGACCCCTATTAATGCATGATTTTCTGTAAATGCACGATTTCCCAAAATCATTCATTAATGACCCCTATTAATGCATGATTTTCTGTAAATGCACGATTTTGGTAATTAAAATTAAAGGCAGCCATGCAAACAAATCAACAAAATAATAAAACGTCAATCCAAAACGTCGTCCGCTGTCATTAGTATTTGTAGAATTGTGAAATCTGGATTGTAAAATAAAAGTTGTTAACTGTTTTTCTTCACTTTAGTAAAAAATACGGTCGACGAAAAAACATTGTAACCAACTCTTACATTAAAATGCGATTAATTATCTCGAACATTAACGCGTTCGCTACGCTCACGCGTTAAAATATTTCGATCATTAATTGCCATTATTAATGTACTTGTTGGTTAAATTACTATTAAATGATGCGCGGCCTATGGTTTGTCTTGAAGTACTTCAATGTAAACAACCACTACACCATATTTTTGTTTATCAATGAGCCATAACAACTTCTTATGGGCGTTATGTTGTACAATAATTAATCTGAGGGTCAAACACAGTGGCGCAGCCAGAATATATGCTCAGGGGGGGGGGGGCTCAAGAGGCGTAAGTAGGCCATTTTTTCTTCTGGAGAGAGGGACAGTCGGGACTACATGTATTTCATGACATCGTATCCAGCGAAGGTGGAAAAGCGCCGCAGACGAAAAATTTTCGGGGCCACGCCCAAAGTTCGTTTAAAATTCACCTAACTACTATCAAATTTCGAAAATTAAATTATTACCTCTCCCGCTCTGAATGTTTGGATTAAATTTGTTTTTGTTAATATTTTTCCTACTTTTTTTTGATATTCCTAGCTGGCTCTTTATTTTAAAAAAAAAAAACATTTTTCATATTTGTGAAAATATTGGTGTCAATCCAAAATTTTAACATAAGACGTATGTATGACTCTAACCAGCGTTTTTCGGGCTCGGTTTTTCATGATTAAAAATAAAGTAAATATCGCTCAACACGCCAAAATTGATGATTTTTTCAGAAATCCTGTACTTTAGGAGAGTAGATCTAAGAGCAGTTTTTGGTGCAAATGCTTAGGTTTGAAAACACTCCTTCTTAAGTGCCGTTTTGTATATTCATAATAAAGCATCCTCGTTTCTTCCTGCACTATTTTTTAAAATTATTATATATTATCACACTTCCATAAAAAATGTTTCAATTAAAATTGTTACTCAATTTTTTTTTAAATAAATACCTAATTGTTTTCTGTTTTTGTTGTAAAAATATTTCATGGCATTGGGTTATATTTTTGTTTATTTAAAATAGCTCTAAAAAGGGAAAACGGAACAGACAAGTATATAATAGAAAAATACTATAAAAAAAATATTATTCTTTTTACTCGATTTCCTTTAAAATTGCATCATAAATCATTAACTAAAACGATATGCGTCTGAAACCTTAATCTCTATATAAAACAGGACTTTTAGAAGGAAAAGTTTAAAAGCTAAACGTTTCCTACAAGACCTTTGTAATCTAAGCCAAGAATACATTATTTAAAAAGATTTCAATTAAGAGTCCAAGCGTGAAACGAAAAATTAGGTTGCAATTAAACTTTTAGACCCTTTAGGAAGGGGGGGGGGGGGGGGGGGAGGTCAAACACATTAAACTAAGTAGTCCAGGAGCCATTCTACCGAAAAAACTAAAAATACAATGGATTGATCGAATTTCGATAAACATATATATATTCATAACAATATATTCAAGTTTTTTTTACCAAACCATAATTTTATTATCCGATGTCCGTCAAAAAGTATCATTGCAAATAAAAAAATAGAAATTAACCCACCTTATTCTCTTTTTCTGGAGATTTTTCTCTCTTAATGGGAAGTGGAGGGTTCTTGGCATTCTCCAAATCTTCCACTGTAGCGTAGTCGATGATGAGCTTCTTTCCATTCCCGATGGGCCAGTTGACTCCATGAAGGGCGTTCCTCGTCGCTTCTGCTTCCCTATTAAGAATTTATGTTAAAATTACGTCAGATTTATGTGGAAATACTAATGGGCTTATAAAGGAACATAAAAAAAAATTCTATATTTTTATTTTAGATATTTATAAGCCATACGGGAAGAACCAATAAATAAAAAAAATATTAGAACAAAAATATGGTCCTTATCAAATCTAGCTACCTCATGAAAACGGCAACTTGACAATGTTGCCAATGTTCTCTCAGATATAAAGGTTTTGGAGCAATAAGAGTGTAAAAATAAAAGTAACGCCTATATGAAAAGATACAAGGTGTTCCAGATAAGGATATACAGGTATCTCGTAAACCATATAAGATGCAGAGATGGTTCAATTAGAAAATAGTTGCACCGTATTAAATTCTGCAACATCGTGTTTTCAAATTTAAAAAAACTCCAAATCCTTCCGAAGATATTTGGGCAAAACCGAATTTTCGCGATTTCGTTTTTATTTTTTTCTGCCTCTATTTAAAGATATACATATGTTAAAATAATGTTTACATTCTCATTGCCATTTTTTCTCCTTTATAAGTAGGTGTAATTCGATTTTAATCGACGTTTCGTTTTTTCAAAACTATCATCAACTTTGCTTTTTTAAATAGCCGGGAAAATTTGTTATTTTTTAATTCCCCTCCTCCTTTATAATTCAATGACGTATCACACCTAGTATTAATAATACGTTTCGGACTTAAAAATCCATCATCAATAAGAATAAGTGTAAATTCAACTTATTTGAAATTATTTTATGTTCAATCTCCGTATAGTAGCTGTGACAGGCACTTGTTTAAATACATTATAAATCCTCGCCAAATGACAGATCCGGTTAATCAAATCGTTTAGTGCAAATTAGCTCATATCTAATTTTTTTGAAGCAAAATTTTTATGTTTTTCAGGAGTTGTGTGATTGTAGTTTTTTTTTTAGATACAAATTATGAAACATTATTCAAGAGAAGAAAAACTGGATATGATTTGTAGTCGACGTCCAAAGTCAAATTATTTTTGGTTAGCTTTGAAAAGAAAAGAAAGTTGATAGATACGAGATGAATTAGCACTTATTCTTATTGATAATGGATTTTTAAGTCCGAAACGTATTATTAATACTAGGTGTGATATGTCATTGAATTATAAAGGAGGGGAATTTAAAAATATTAAAATACAATTTCCCGACTATTTAAAAAAGGAAAGTTGACGATGGTTTAGAAAACTTGTAGAAAAATTCGGTTTTGACCAAATATCTTCGGAAGAATTCAGAGTTTTTTAAATTTAAATACACAATGTTGCAGAATTTAGTAGGGCGCAACTCTTGTAATTTAACCATCTCTGTATCTTCTATGGTTTTCGAGATGCCTGTAGAGTGCATCCTTATCTGGGACAGCCTGTGTACTTACTCTGCCTTGACATAATAAACATAACACTTCGACTTGATCCGGTCCGTCCAGAATCCATCTTCTCTGATCTTCCCCGTCCTCTCCAGTAGCTCCCTCAATTGCTTTACGGTAAAAGGTCGAACCAAATTAGTTATAAACAATACTGCCGAAACAGGGTTTCGCGGAGGACTCGGAGGAGGTTTTAATTTACTAGCGGTGTCATCGACAATACTAATTTTCCTGTTCATCGCGATAATATTGTCTCTTATTTCCATTACTTCCGGTTCCGCGTTAAGTTCAGCTTCGATTTTTTCCATTTCTTCTTCTTCTAGCTCGGTAAAGGTTTTACGGCGTTCTTTATGAGGAATGTGAACCTCTTTAACAGCAACTTCTAAATTAACCTCATCTTCCTTTAAAAACTCTATGGTCGGGCAAACTTGTTTAAGAACGTCCAAGTTAAGAGTTTCGACTTCTGAGTAAGTAGATTTGCCCCATTTGTATTTTTTTACAATTTCCTCACCCGGTGGCGGCGGTTCCTGCGGTTCTTTTGGCAAACCTCTATTCAGTTTAACTACTTTAGTGGGTTTCTTTGGAGCCGGCGGTTTGTCTAGGAATCAAAGTAAAATTGTATGAAATGAAAGTCCTAAACATGCATTTGTAAACGGAACATACAAAATCTTATGCAATTTTTGAATTTTGACCGTTAAAGAACAATGCAACAGTGTTAACACAAACACTGACAACCGATTCTTTGAGGCGAACGCCGGATTTACCATAATTTTCTCTTCATAATGATGAAATATATCATGTGATAAGGAAAAGTATACTAAATTTTATACCATTATTTTGAAAAATTGGAATAACTGGTACTTATAATATTCAGCTAAAATGGCATAATATTCAATATCTCTCGACTAGTAGTGGTCAAATGGTATTTTTTTATCATTACAAAGACTAAATGAAGTTCGGTTTTAATTTAAAAAACTGTACTAAATAAGCGCCAAAAACAGTGAAATGGTAAAAAAATGTAAATCAATGTTCTTAATCCAATTACAGTGAAATTTGTCGGAAGTCTAATGTATGTAAATTTATTCGTATGTCCGTAATTGCATTGTTTTTAAAGTTACTAATTAGACAAGATGTGGCAATGACCATCAAAATCCAATAAACATTGTCAAATAGCAGTAAGAAAGAATTATGTAGGGCTGCACAGAGAATTTTAATGATAATTATTAACTAACCAGCAAGTTTGACTGTGACATACACAGGCTGCACAAGGATTTATGGAATGAGTGGGCACAAGTAATGACATGATTTTAGGGTGGCCACTACCCAAATCAAAAATGACTGTTAAAAGAAAGTTCGCCTATAACGCCATAAGCCGGGTAAACAAAATCCCCTCTTGTCCAAACTGACGTCTAAAAAAGGTCATTATGGTTCTCTTTATCTCTTATTACAGTATTACATCCATCTATAATACTACTCCTTTCTAATCAAAAATTTCATAGTCAAATTAATATTCCCCTTCCCACACGGAAATTCCATTACAAAATCGGGCCAGTGCCCACCCTGACGCCGCCGCTGGAAATAAATAACATTGGCAAAAATAATTTTCCCCCAATCATAATGGCCCGGTTACCTTATTTATTAATTTAATAATCAGGTATCTTTGATTGTGAGTACATAATGCCTGTCAATGCCATGTGTGTCACAGTCAAACTTGCTGGTTAGTTAATTATTATTAAAATTCTTTGTGAAACTTGACATTAGAGAGGTATAATTTGACCCTGGTTGCTTCATATCCTATTATACTGGTAAGTTATTAGCACATTGATATTATAGTATTTCCAATCATCAGTTTAAAAAGTCATCCATACTATGATCTTATAACACAAAAGGGACAATATTTATTTCTAAAAGAAAATTAATGAGAGTAAAAAATTACTTACCTTCATTTTCACTTGTGGTTCTTGTAAATGCGGAGCTGCGCCTTCTCTTTATTTCAGGAGTAGTGCCTCCACTAGTAGGTTGCTTAGTAGTGTGCTCCTTATCCTCCTGCAATGAGATGCTTCTTCCAATAACGATTTCTTTCTTTTCAGGTGTAGTTGACCTTTTCTTGTCTTCAACTGTTGATCTTTTTAACGTAATTCTTTTCCTAGCGGGCTTTTCTTCAGTTTTTTCTTTATTATCCAAATGATCATTATTTTCATAGGAGGAACCCCATTCTTCTGTTAAAGGTTTCTCTTGTGGAGAATGATTTTCAGCTGACTTCTTTGGTTCATCAATTGATGGTTGTTTGTGCTCAAGCCGCTTTAAAGTAATTTTCTTTTTGGTACCATTTCCTTCCTTTTTCCCTTCCTTATCTTCACTCTCAGAAGTTCGTTTATCTGTGGGAGGTCTCTTCAGCCTAATTTTTTTAGATTCCTTGTTACTTTCAGTATGTTTGTCGTCAGACTTTTGATCGCTGGACTCTTTAGAAGAGCGTTCGGAAGAGCGCCTCTCTCTTGACTTTCTTTCTTTTCTGTCACTCTCTTTATCAGAATTTTTTGTTCTTTCGGACGACTCTCTAGATTCTCTTCTGTCTGAATGTTTGTGCTTACTTGAAGATTTATCAGTCTTTTCTTTACTCGGACTCCTGGAAGCCCTTTCCTGGATTGTGTCTGATTGGTTATCCTGTGTCACAATAGCTTCCGCGCTTTGCTCAGAAGATACTTCCGAAGATTGTTGGTGAGTAGTATTTTCAACATCATCTGCATTAGATGTGATAACATCGATATTTTTAGTTTCCTCTCCATTTTTGGCTTGTGAATCATGGTTGATATCTTTTGCATCACTGGGTGACTCATCTGTCACCTGCACATTTTCATTCTCAGTTTCGGGATTGACAACATTTTCATTATTTGAGTTATTTTTATTTATAGACTTACCTTTAGAATTATGTTCTTCTTTTACCTCTTCGTCGTTATCCTGTTGATTGGTTATATTTTGCGGTGACTTATGTTGTTTATCCCAACGCGATTTATGAGTAGTGGGTTGTTGTGTTTCCTCTTTTATCGCCTTAGATCGACTTCTCTTCTTAAGCGGCTTTTTAGAGTCTGTGTCAGATTCATTTTCAGACGATCCTTTATCGGGGCGACTGGGTGAAAGTTTTTTAATTATATTTAGAGGAACATCGTCATCAGATTCACCACTTTTTGATCCTGATCTTTCACGTTGATTAGACGCTTTGTTGCGAGTTCTTCTTGGAGATTCCGTTTTTGCTTTCTCCACTGCTTTCACACTGGATCGTGTGGTTTTTCGGACCATCTAAATAAAAATATAATGTTTTATTCGCTGTAGTTTATACAATAATACACTCAATTGTAACGAGTGGCCAAATAAGAATGGACGCCGTGGAACCGAAACCGTGTGTTAGTTTTAAATTAAAAAAATGCAATACAAAATCGACCCAAATAAATCGGAAATTATATTAAACTTTCTAAATTTACCGCTAGAGGGCGTTTAACCTATGACTAAGGAGATATAGAATTGTTATTGATGAATATGTCAAATAAAGTTATGTTAAATATAAACTGTTCTATTCTTTAAAAAATACAGAACAAACCCGAACAAATCTGGTCTTGTTCAAAAGAGTTTATCCAATAGTAATATTTAGAATTTTTTATGATTCTTTTTTTAAATTATCTGTCGCCGCTAAAGGGCGCTATTTGTACACTAACCAGTTTCTTCAAATATTTTAAATGAATACATAAATATTTAATTATATAAAACTAGATTAAAAACGAAGAAAACCAGAACTTTAGATTGCATATAACATTGCAGATTGACTACAACTACATACTAGAACGATAGAAAAGTTTTGGATAGAAAAGTTTTGGACTTGCATTGTCTTTATTTGTTTTAGTTAGTTATAGTTTAGACAACTGGAGATACTTACCAGTTGAAACGTTGTGATGTAAAACAAATAAAGACAATGCAAGTCCAAAACTCTTCTATCGTTCAAGAAACATCATTGTCTCCAACTTTCAAACTACATACTACTTTTGCGTTTTATTTTGCTTAAGAGTAAACATACTTTATTTTGAAAGATACAAAAAAAATTGAAGTTTCTTATGATGAATCGTATTTTCTGGACAAGCAAAAACGTTTATTAAGAGTGACCTTTTTTCGTATCTTTCAAAATAAAGTATGTTTACTCTTAAGCAAAATAACATATTTGCAGTTTTTCCCCACCATGTATAAAAAAATTGAAGTTTCCTATGATGAATTGTATTTTTTAGACAAGCAAAAACGTTTATTAAGAGTGACTTTTTTTCGTATCTTTCAATTTTTAGTCCATTTGTCCTCTTGTAAACCCCATCCGTGGACATACTGTATATTTCCAACACTGGGTCTACTAACCAAAACAATAAACACTTCTCATTAGAAATTCCCGACGTTTTCGGGGAATCACCGAGCAGTATACCTATGTATTTTATAGTACAGCGCGTAAAACAGGTTTTTCGGAGAATCCCAGGCGCGTTTTGTGCATTTTGAATTTTTTTATGTAATCAGAATATTTTTTTTCTAACTTAATCAATTTAATAAAGACATTCAAAGGCTAATATGTGGATATAAAAACATACTTGGCTTGAAACATGCAGGGAAAAAAATTTAGAACAAGGTAGAACTTTCTATAGGAAAATTTTCACTTTACGAAACTCAGCCACAAAGCACAACCATAGAGGAAAACGGAAAAACCTTCTGCTCAAAATATATTGTTACAACATTGCCTCGGAGATCAATTCTGAAAACCTAAGTAACTATGTTCTAGAATATTCAGATGACACAACCATTATAGCCCACTCAAGCTCACTTCTAAAAGCAACAGAAAACTTACAGTCAAATCTGTTCCGATAAAAAATAGACCTCTCTACTCTATGATTATTATACATTCCTAGTATTGTTTATATATTAGCATACCTACTTTTTAATTTATAATATTAGGTTAAGTGAGGAAGCCTAGCTTCAACTTCGCCTTTTGTAATTGTTCTCTAATTACAATAAAGACATTTATTATTATTATTATTAACAAAGCCGAGGAATGGTTACAAAGGTGGAGGCTGGTACCGAACCCTTTGAAATCACAGTTTATTATTTTTAACCACAAAATAACTGTAAAATCTCCATCTGTAACTCTCTAGATAAAATATTTACAAAAATTGATTAAAACGTATGAATTATTTTGTTTTACGTGCGTTGTTTTGTATGCAATTAAAATATGTTGAGTTACAATATGTTAAAATTAAAAAAATATAATAAAAAACATTTATACCTTTCCGTTAGTTAATGTTTAAGGTAATTTTTAAATTATTTAAATACAAAAATACACCATTAAAATAAGAAGAGTAAGCTTTGAAGCTACTAGTTTCTGAGATATGGCCGGCGGCCATTCTTAGTTGACCACCCAGTACATTTAGTGATTGAATTGAGTTGTTTGTTAAGTTCTTGCGACGTTGATTGGTCCATTTCAAGGCGTTACAATAATGTGTTCTGTAATTATTGAGTAGTTAACTGAAATTAGTGTAAAAATAAAACAGCCAAAATCAAGAGTTAACTATTTTTTAATTACTTTTTTATATTCCAGAAGTAGATTGACCTTGAAATTAAAAAAAATAATTTATTGGGCAGTTAGTGAAAGGAAAAGGAGAAAATTATAATAATATAGTATTTATAATGTTCTCTCCTTTCTGTTATGCCCAATTATATCAAGGTACAAATTTTCAATCTTCGGGTACACAATTTTCAATCTTTGGGTATCCTGAGTGCTCCATCCCTGTATTTTTCTGAATTTGATAATATTTTTAAAGAAACATAATAGTTTATTCAAACAAAACTTCCATCATTACGCCAATTTAATGACAACTGTAAGGAGAGGAAGAGGTGACCTTCATATACCAGCCCATAACTCGGTTTACTTTGAAAAGGGTCTATATTATATGGCAGTCAAGGCCTATAATATGCTCCCCATACACATTAGAAGTAAGGAAACATTGACATCCTTCAAAAGAGCCACATTGGACTTTTTTCACGGTAAATGTTTCTATGATTTTAATTTCAGGTTTTAAGTGGGTGTATTGTTATCAGTTGAATGTGTGGTTATCAGTGTGACTCTTCTTTTTCCTGGCGGGTAGGAAGTTTTTATATTTTTAAATATACTAAGTACTTTTATCTTTTTAGGTCTAAATTGAATATGGTTTTTAATATGTTCAATGTTTTTAATGAAATATTTTAAATCGTCTTGTTAATGACGTTGCTATCAATGTATTTTTTGATTTTGCTGGCAATAATGAATACATTTCATTGAGGCCAGTTATCCCAAATATGTATAGTCTAGACCAATTTTAATTAATTAATGACTATGAACAAATAATAATCACACAGTCTAATTTTTTCCACTTCCAGCATCCTAATATTGGCCCTCATTATATTCTATTACTATTTTACCAAGTTGTTTCTGCGATGGGGCTTTATCTAATAATTACCACATCTTTTCTGTAGGATCTCATACTTTCCTAAGGTTTATAAAAGGTTGTATCAACATACTACAAGTTATGTAAAGAAGCAGGTACAGGCTTGATTTTATTTATTAATTTTAGGTACTGAACTGAGCAGTGAAAGCTGTAGCTGAGAAAAAATGTCAGATAATTTTTTAATCTCTGCCGAACTCTACTAATTATTGTATAAATTCCTATTATTAAGCATTTTACTGGTTGTGTACCAAACAATTTTGGCCAACAATTTTACGAAAAAGAGGTTAATGGTATTTAAATTTTTCAATAGCTTTAATTTGAAAATCAGCATAATATTATTAAAGTAAAAATGTCTGATCGGCATTATTGCTTTTCGGTATCTGGGAATAAACTTAAAGCGTAATAAATACCTTTTTAGAACACCTTTGATTAAGGTTCTGCTTATGTAAATGTTATACACACTTCTCCCGTTCTTCGGAAAGAAATATATACAATCTCAAAATACGTTTTAACTATTTAATTGCCTTTCCCTACTTGCAAAATTTGGACGCGGAGAAAGAAACGTGAAAAAGTCACAAAGCACAAAATGAAATTTATGACAAGTGCGGTGACAGGAAAAATATCAATCCGACGCAAAGAACGTAGTTGGCGAGTCGATCTGACCAGATTTCTGAACGCATTGTAACCACAGAGAATTGATTGGTTAATTATGGCCTAAGCAATCAGTATAGGGAAATTTATGGATATTTTAAAGATTTTCCTCTGTTGGGGTTGTTTAAGTATTTTTTTTATATCATTTATCCAATTTAATCAAGAAATCTTCAACCTTACCATGAAACAAACACTATAACTGCGTTCGCAAATCAGTCTCTCCGTCTATCCATTGGTGAAGTTTTGCGTTCGTTTAATAGATCTCTGACCTCAGATGAATCTGCTCGGCGTTCGGACTCTAACTTAGGATCGGTAAACACTAGGCGCTTGTTTAGCTCGAATATCACATTACATAAATGCCTACTCGCACTGCTCGATTTTTCAAAACCGAACGCAGTAAACGTTAAATTAAGACTAGGGATGGGAAGACCTGGCTCTTTTTGGTGACCCGGGTCAAAATGTGTTGGAATTGGAAACAGTTACATTACCTTATTTAATCTGTGGCTTGGTACACGAAGCGCATGTCACTATTTTGCGTTTTTGAGATTAATATGCCAAAGTATTAATAAAAAAGTAAATGTTATGAGGGCAAAATATCGAAGCCCCTAGTAATAATAAAACCCCATTTTACAAAATACTAGGAGCTTCGACATTTTGCCCTCATAAAATGTACATCTTCATTAGTACTTTTGCATATTTATTCAAAAACGCAAAATAGTCACATATGCTCATGCACTTTTTGTACCAAGCCACAGATATAGTTGTAATCTTATAAATCCCTTATAACCTTGTTACATTTATATAACGATTATACTTGATGTTACCAAGTTGCGAAAAATATTTATTGGGGGTTACATTCTAAACACCTTGCAGCTGCAAATTGACAGAATCAATGTCAATCAGCTGACTTTTGATCATCGAGATAGAATAAACCTCGGTGCTTTTGACCAATTTACACCTATAAATTAAATTTCGCTATGTCCGCTTTCATGCGTATTCAGCATCTAACCACAGAGGCATGATAGGTTGGTACTGACCTATATGTCGAACAAACTCCGTAAAATTTTGTTTCTGTCTGAAAGTAGTCTCTCTCACTCTAATTTCATTTTGGTGGTTGGGTTGGCAAGATTGCGAATTGGTTGACAACTGACAGCTCGACGAAGGCGAATGCGGCTTTAAGATAATGTCAACATGAACGTGTTTTGATGATTTTTCATCTGAAAAACCCTATTATTTTAAATATTTCTTCTTATAAGAAGTAAACAGTTAATTAACTAGTAGAAGAAATTAAATTGTATATCCTTTTGTGCTTTTCGTGTTGCTTCTACGAACTTCTTATCAGGAGTGTTAGGTGACGTTTCCAAAAATACGTGGTAAAAAATTACCCCTTTTGCATTATTAATTGCTTAGAAAGATATAAAGAAATTACTACAGCACGTTATTATGAGGTGTGGTACAATAATAGGAATAGTTACTCTAAATTTTATATGTGTGCAATGTTTTTATTTACCTGGGTTGGCTCCTGTAAATTACTGCAAGAAAGAGGATGAAATCGAAGGTTGTAAGGTAAATATAATATAATTACTTGTGTACCTTTTTTAAAAATATAAGATTAATTGAAACATATCATATAATACCTATTGAATATTTTTTCATAAACTTATCCTTGTTTACAATAAATCCCAGTTAGTTATTCCTAATATTACAGCCAGAAAAACATTACTAGGCTTAGGAATGTTCTTTCTTAGTAGACCTTCGCTACTGTGTGTTATGTTGAAGAGCTACTATTCTGTAGATACTTACTATCTCTCAAAAAGATAAGGACATGATTCATAATGAATGTCATAGATTTAGTATTTGGTTTGGGTATATCTAAAAATTTATTGTAGATAGAGTAAGTAGCCAAGGATAATTTTAATGAAGTAATAGTATTTACTCTAATATGCACTGGAAAATCATTAAATCAAGAGTTTCATAAAAATAAATTCAAATGAATTTATATACCGAGATATAATTTACACAATTAATGTTGGGTTGTTGAGCAAACAAATTACTGTTTAGAATAAATTCAATTGAATTAAAATTATTTTTATAATGTGTCATCTTTTGTTCAATTCTATTAACCTTTATTAGATAGATATTATATACTTATACTTGATAAATTAAATACTTGTTCACCATAAAACAACAACTCCAAGATGTTTTAATAAAAACTTTGTTGTACATAACAATGAGTTTTTTATTGGAGTAACCTAATATACCCAAGAACCACTAGAAAAAATCATACTTAAGTGTATATATATATCTTATTTTCTCTAAGACTAGTTGACCAAACTAAACAATCTGGGACTCTGTATATGGAGTGAAATTTCGTCTTTCTAGTAGAACAAAAAAATTTTAAGTAGAAAAAATAAATTTTTTAAAACTTACATTTTCATTTACCCTCACAAAATTACATTTACCCTAGCCAACAGGGGTAAATGTTACAGAGTAAAAATAATGGGTTGGAGACAATATTTTCTTGTTTAAGTAGTTCCTTCTCTAGCAATTAATTTTCTCAATCAGTTTTATACCCCAGGCTGTTGTTTATGAAAGGGTTAGATAAATTATTATTTATTTATTTTAAAGTGTCAACAGCAAAAAGCCAATTACAGACACTCAACTTAAACTAATAGTCAGGCAACAATACAAAGTCATAAAAAACAATAACAATTAGCTTATTAGCCTATGTATAAAACACAACATAATACAACAATTAGTGTATAAGTAATTGTATAAGCTTTTTAAAGCTTCTCAGAATAACAAGGTTAATATTAATATCAGAAGCATACAAATTAAATAAATGACATAATCTATACAGGGGGGGAACTTCTGTAAATATTCGTTCATGGAAAGGTCAGATAAAAACATTAAGATTTCTAGAATTAACACGATTGAAGGTAAACGGAAGCTGTTCAAGAATATCAGGACAGTCTTAGTCTTGACATACTCCTCAACAATATTCTTGACATCTTTCTTATTATTCGAAAAAATCGTCCATTTTCTCAAAGAGACCAAAGTAACAACATAAATAGGAATCATGATGATTGAGACCATGACTTTGTGATTTTTGTCTTCCTATTTATCTTTCTTATTATCACAGAATGTCCATTCTTGCTCCTGCTTTAAGACAATTTGTTATGTCCTGTTCAAAATAGCTGGGTTTATTGCATGTGGTCTTATAGCACCCATCTTTCCTATACCCTTCTTTTTACTTTGTTATAAACAACAGCTCATGGAACTCTATAATATTCTTTAACCCAGAATATGTTGAGGTATATGGTATATTTACTGCATTTTTTCATCAGCAGTGTAGAAAAGAGGTTTATAGGTTATTTATTTATCCCCTTGAAGTCTATTTACCCGAGATTGGTAATTTATAGGGAAAACTATAAATAAAGAGTGGACATTCTAAATGCCATAATAATTGAAATAGTATCTATAAAAAAACTAACTTTTATATCGAAATTTCACAATGTAGGAAATTTTGGTTTATAAAATAAAACCTGTGAAATCTTACACAATAACATTCCCGCTGACACGACGCGAGGCAACATCTTTTAGGTATGACTAAATATGGAAGTTTAGGGCACCGTTACCAAATTAACATATTTTAAATCAGGTTTGATTTTGCAGACGTTATTTCCATTTACTCCCATTTACAATTACCCCAATTGACTCTAACTATCATTTAAAATAAAATAAACAAACAACTGTTTTTGCTGCCTTTTTGTGATGAGATGAGGAACCACCATTGGGGTATCATTAAATTATTTTTTATTTATAAGATCTTTATTGATTTCCCAAACCCCTCTTGATTTTTTACTGTGGGGTCATATAAAAAGTTAGTGTACAAAAATAAGTCACAGATTATCGAAGAGTTGCAAGAAACAATAATGTAAGAAATTTTCAGTATTCCTGCCCTTTTAGATTCGCTAGAAAATTTTGTTGAACATTAAAAATAAATTATTTTACAAAATTTTGTAAATTTACCCAATGCTGTTAGAAAAATTGTCCTTAACTACTACTTCTATAAAATTTGCTATAATTTTACCCATTTTCATCAACTAAGAACATATTTTTTTTTAGTCTGAAGTAAAGCTATATGTTAACAGATTAAATACTGAAGAGTCCGTTATACCATATGAGTACAATCACTTTGATTTCTGCGTATCTGATGATGACTCAAAATCGCCTGTGGAAAATTTGGGCCAAGTTGTATTTGGTGAGAGAATTAGATCATCTCCATACAAAATAGAATTTATGAAAAACAGTACATGCACTCAAGTGTGTAAGAGAACATATGATGGCAGTAAAAAAGAAGATAATATGCTTCTGGCAACACTAAGAAAAGGCATCAGTCTAAATTACAAACATCACTGGATAGTTGATAACATGCCGGTTACAAGTTGCTTCGATACAAAAGATAACAGGATTTATTGCAGCACAGGATTCCAAATGGGTTGTTACACCAGGAACAAAAGAACCACTTGCATGCCTGAAATAGAACAGCAAGATGCCTATTATATTTATAATCATGTTGATCTGACCATCACTTATCATTCTGGATTAAAGGAAGAATGGGGTAATAGGTTTGGCAGCAATGGTGGAAGAATTATTTCTGTCAAAGTTATTCCTAGGAGCATTGACCACAACAAAGCGTGAGTATAACATTAATAACTATTAGTTAGATCCAACTATTATTTTTTTAAGACTAAGTACTGTGGTTTTTGAATATTTTCACAGTGGCGGCTCGCGGTCTTAAAAAATGGTGAAGAGCTAAGTATAGTGCTGGTACTTAAACAAACATTGATCAAAAAGTCGTGTAACAAAACGTCTCTCTTATCCTCATCTGTCCAACGACTGAATGGAGTTTCCAACAAATTACAAACTACGTCATTAATTGGGTTCATTTTTAAAACACAATTAAGTAGGTACGTACACTACTGAATTAACTGAAAAATAAAAACAAAACTTTTTAATCACACATTAAATCACGTAAAAACGATATCTATAACCGTAAGTTTCGAGAAGCCTCAAAATAAATACCTTAAGGTTAGGCGAACCGATGCTAAAACAATGGTGCATATGACTGATCTATTTTTAAATTGCCCTTCATCATAATGCAAATTGTTACATGCTGTTTGCATGACCGACGTGACGTAATCATAGCAACGGTGAATATCAAGCCACGTTGGGCGTTGGGTCTTCACATGCTTTGAGCTAACGGACACGGTCGGCTGGGGCGCGCCAAAATGCACGAGTGTTCATAATTATTGTCCATCGGAGTTAACAGTGGCCCTATTATGCATAGCTACATTCGGAATAAATTAATAATATTAATTCGAACACAATTATTTTTTAAGGGCTAAAATGGTAGCTGCACATTAATATTTAATATTGTCGAAAAACTTCACCTGACGAGCCGCCACTGATTTTCTGCTACCATACTGACAACTTAAAAAACACGACTACACAATAAAAACAATGAATGGAAGATGCTATTATTTGTTTTTGCATGGGTTCAACAAATTTTTTTTTTAGTGGTTTATGCAGTCTACAAAATCCTGAACCTCTCCGGTTCCCTTCCAAGCCACTATCAAAGAGTGATCAATTCGAAATTATCTACACATATACTGTGACATTTATTCAAAACAATTCAGTCAAGTGGTCTTCCAGATGGGACTATATTCTAGAGTCAATGCCTTATACTAATATTCAATGGTTTAGCATTTTAAATTCACTGGTTATTGTGCTGTTTTTATCGGGAATGGTTGCCATGATTCTTTTGAGGACTCTGTATAAGGACATTGCAAGATATAACCAGATTGATAATGGAGAAGATGCACAAGTAAGTAATACTAGTAAATAAAAGGCACAAGAAAACAAAAAACGATGCACAATATACAGGGTGATTCCTAAGTTGATACTTCTTTTTTAGCTGTGTATAGAAGGCATTAAAATAAACATTTTCAAATACCGTTTTTTAAATAACTTAAAAATAGGCGAGATACAGAAGTAAAAAATCTAAGTGCGGGCCTGGTATATACTATACTTTATGTGGTTTGTCTTATTAGTCATGCAATTTATGTGGTCAGTTATTTGGCAATCCGCTGCGGTGTGTTTTTCTGAAGCAAGTTAATTTTAAATTGGTGAAAATTTGAAAACAATAAACTAGTAGATATGGCGCTAATTTACGGTGAGTGTTCTCAAAGTGCGGCTGCTGCTTCGAGATTATGAATGTAAGGACCTTATTTTTGAGTTTTTTGAAAATGTTTATTTTAATGCCTTATATACACAGCTAAAAAAGAATTATTAACTTGGGAATCACCCTGTATAGTGTCTTATTCTTTTTTCTCAAAAAAATAAATATAAAAGTTCTTGAAAAGCGTTCTAAACAGAACAATTTTCGTAAAATATCAAATATCAGGCCTTTTTTAGTAAACATTTTTCAAAACAGTTATCTTTTTTTTAAGTTTGGCTCTAAATGTTCAGGACCGTAATGATATAAAAAGATAATTTGAAAAACGTTGTATTAGATGACAAACGCTAAAATTTTAAATATCTTTAAATAGCATTACATTTCTAAAGCTTGGAAGTCCCTAACACTGTATTTAAAATTCCAGGAATTTAAAAACTAATAACGGCATCTTGTAGAACCTAAAAAACGGATATAAAAAAGTGTTTTGTTTTTTTTCCAATTTAAAAATGAAGGTGCAAAAAATTAAAAACCAAAAATAGAAATTTCGTTTTTTTTTTCGGATATCTCCGAAAGCATTCGGATTATTTACAATTTTCTTTCACCAAGTTATTAAGCCCCAAAATACGCAACTTTGCCTCAATTTAACCATCGTCTTATCTCTTTGTAGCACCATGTATTGTGCTGGGGTAACAGTAGTCAAATAAATAGGGTATTTTTACTTGCAAAGTTTGCAATTAGAATATTATGTAAGATTTAAGGTCGGAAAACCTTTCAGGCAGAATAAAATTCTTACAGTTTTAGACATATACATACTTGGAAGTTTGTTCACCTTTTGAGGGTTGCCAACTTTATCATAAATATAACACTAGAGATCACTTGAGATTGTTGTCACACCAAAAAAGTTTTTATTTTAACTGTGCTCAGTGGCCTCATAATCTATTTAAAAACATTTTAATCTGTATTAAAATATTTAAAAGTAGTATATATTTTTTTTATCTTTTTTTTTACAGGAGGAATTTGGCTGGAAACTAGTCCATGGAGATGTTTTTAGACCCCCACGCAAAGGAATGTTACTTTCCGTTCTTCTGGGATCTGGCATTCAAGTATTCTGCATGACGTTAGTGACCTTGGCATTTGCCTGTCTCGGATTCTTGAGCCCCGCAAATAGAGGAGCTCTAATGACGTGCGCAATGGTGTTGTACGTACTTTTGGGATCTCCGGCAGGTTATGTCTCTGCTAGAATTTATAAAAGTTTTGGGGGAGAAAAGTGGAAGTCCAACGTCTTGTTAACTTCAATGTTAGCCCCTGGTGTAGTATTTGCATTATTTTTCGTGATGAATTTGGTGCTATGGGCCAAAGGAAGCTCTGCTGCAATACCGTTTAGTACATTGGTAGGACTACTAGCGCTCTGGTGGTTAGTTTCAGTACCTCTAACCTTTGTTGGAGCTTTTATAGGATTCAGAAAAAGGCCCATTGATCACCCAGTTCGTACCAATCAGATTCCAAGGCTTATTCCAGAACAATCTGTCTATACACAACCATTACCAGGAATCGTTATGGGTGGTGTCTTACCGTTTGGATGTATATTTATCCAGTTATTTTTCATTCTTAATTCCATCTGGTCGTCTCAAATGTACTATATGTTTGGCTTTTTGTTCTTGGTATTTATTATTCTTGTTATAACTTGTGCAGAAACGACTGTGTTGTTGTGCTATTTCCATTTATGCGCGGAGGATTATCATTGGTGGTGGAGATCATACCTAACGTCTGGTTTTACTTCCGTGTACTTATTTTTATATTGCTTTCACTATTTCTATACCAAACTTCAAATCGAAGATGCTGCCTCGGCCTTTTTGTATTTTGGATATACACTTATAATGGTATTATTATTTAATCTACTAACCGGTACAATAGGTTTCTTTGCATGCTTCTGGTTTATAAGAAAAATCTACAGTGTGGTGAAAGTAGACTGAAGTATTAGTAGGTTTTGTGATTTTTTATTTATGCAAAAAGAAGTATGTAATATTATTTTGTTAAATATCTTGGACCCACCAAACAAAAATTAGGTTCCTAAACGTTTTTACTGGTTTTGAAAGGGGTGTATGACATCCCTCGGTAAAAATAATACAGGTAAGTCATAGTCTAAATATTTGTTAATCAGTTTTTTAATAAACTCTAGAATGTGACTGACTTGAACATTTCATACGCCTGTACATCACTTTAAGAACTCCCTAAGTTACAATACGTTTGTAGCAGCTTGATTGATGAAAATATAAAAATATATCTTTCTGTAAGTTTGTCATTTTTATCAAATATTTTCAGTGTAGGTAGTTATTATAAAAAAAGGCATTTTGTTTATTAAACCTTTTATGTGAGTGACTTAGCACATCGATAAATCCGACTTGGCAACATTATTAACTGTACAAAAAACCTTGATAGAGCTTTAAAACTCGCAGCTTCTGTATTTAAATAAATATTTATTTAGTGTGAGCTTTCAACATTTGTTAAGGGTTTCAAGGTTATGTTGTGTTCAGGGTGTCCCAAATTCGATGCTCATCTCGGAATATATAAGAGATACAGCATCGGTCAAATGGGGGCAAAGTTGCGGAATTTTGTGCCCAATAATATTGTTAAAAAAAATGTGAGTTTTTGTTTTTTTTAAATTCATTTGACTTATTTTAACTGCTACAGAAAAACAAAAAATACAGTATTGTTAAAGCAAATTTTTTAGCTTTATACTACCGTGTTTTTAGAAGTTCGGTACAATGTTTCGTTTTTGTGGAACTGTTATCTAGGTACTTTAATATTTTAATACGGACCTGCTTTTTTATTTTAGTTTTTGAGACCCCCTTAATCCCTAAAGTCAACCATGTATCACAGATAATATTTCTTGACGTTTTAATGTCATCTTTACATCATCAGGAATTTGATAATTACTTTTAAATAAATACGGTTCTGGTGTCAGTTACTTAACAATTTTTACCAAATACAACATGCAATTGGATGCGGAATTTAACAGTTATAGAATGAATGAACTATTAAGTATAACATCTATTTTTATATTTGTTTTAAGCAAATTTTATTATTTGGATTACCGATGTGTAGATTAAAGGGCTTTCGAACTATTAACCAAAAATTACATATTAATTCTAGTTTTTGATATTAATAATTTTAAAGCAGTTATTTAAAAAATAAAGAAAAATTTTATATAACAAAAATGAATAAATGAAAAGTTTTTCCAACCACACAAGCAAAACCCCAAATTTAAGATAAATTATAACAAAGCATAAAGTTATACAAACCAGAGGTGGCTATGACGTAAACTTTTTTTGATTGTTTGGCTTAATTATGTCCCTTTTTATGTTCAACGGGCGATATTTGAATTGCGGAGGGTTACTCAAAAATGCATTCGAGAAGAAGGACACTTGTATAAACACTTAATATAAAGAAGTTTTTTTACTTCTTGTTGCTGGTCTTTTCTTTTTTAATTTGTTTCCTACATAATATATTACTCATATCCGAATGTATGCAAATATACCCTAAATAAATATCACGGTCGTATTTATTTAAAAGTAATTATCAAGTTCCTGATGATGTAAAGATGACATCAAAACCTCTAAAAATTATTAAGTCTGATGCATGGTTGAAATTAAGGTTTAAGAGATTTAAAAAAAACATAAAAAATGCAGGTCTGTATTTAACAAAATTAAAGTTGATAACAGTTTGACAAAAACGAAACGTTGTACCGCAATTCCAAAAACATGGTAGTATAAGGCTAAAAAAGTGGCTTTAACAATTTATTGTTTTTCGATTTTGTACGATATTACTGGGCACAAAATTCTGCAACTTTGCCCTATTTGACCGATGCTGTATCTCTTATGTTGGATTGTACAAAGAATTTTAATAATAATTATTTAACCGAAAAGTTTGACTGTGACAGACGTAACATTGACAGAAATAATTTTCTCACAATCATACTGGCTCGGTTACCCTAATTTTTAATTTACTAATCACGCACCTTTGAATGTGAGTATATAATGCCTGTCAAAGTCATTTATGTTACAGTCAAACTTGCCGGTTAAATAATTATTATGAAAATTCTTTGTGCAACCCGACATTAGTCTCCGATATACCCATGATAAGCATCGAATTTGGGACGCCCTGTACATTACCGCTTCTTGTGTTTTTTTTTAAAGTAACATTGTTACACATAAACTATACAAATTTTTATGTAGATGAACCCTGCCATTTTGGCGGCGCTCATTATGTAAAAAAAAACACAAGCAACGAAAAGCAGATATAGGTAGCTATTTTTAGCCTGAAATAATTTATACTTTCATTTCCGACTAATATGTATGTCTATCGCTTTATGTTGACTTGTCATTCATGTAATGTGCCTACCTGTTACTCCGACAGCACAATAATGAAAGTGAACTGAGATTGGCTTACTTTAATTATTACTGAGGTAATTTTTTATTATGCAAAACGGACTAACTACTCTAAAGAATTTGTATTTAATAAAACTTTGTAGAGGTTGTAGTTATGTACCTA
This sequence comes from Polydrusus cervinus, assembly GCA_935413205.1. NCBI lineage: Eukaryota > Metazoa > Arthropoda > Insecta > Coleoptera > Curculionidae > Polydrusus > Polydrusus cervinus. The sequence goes on from OW284511.1 coordinate 79,845,738, forward strand.
ATATACAATTCTGGTAACAACTTACATAATATGACTAGAAAGTGTTTATTTATCCAATTAAAATGTTCCGTTAAGATTCAAAATGGGCAGATATCATAAAATACTCATTGTCATCAAGAGCATTACTGGATGTTAATACCTTGTAAGACTGACATACAGTGAGTTGCATAAAGAAAAATCGTTATCGGTTAGCTTAACCGCGTATTGAAAAGAGAACATTTAATTAGAAGCTGGTAAGGCCTACTGCTTTTGTTTGAGCAAAATTGCCTTAGATTTTGCAAAAGATGGCCGCTGTCAGTCCTTGTAATAAGGTGTTGTATATTATGTATATAAGGTTATTTCGCACAAATACGAAGTTGGCCTTGCCAGCCTCTGATTCAATTTTATCTTTTTAATACACGGTTAAGCTAATCGAAAACTATATTTCTTTATGCAACCCGCTGTTAGTGTTGTAAAATTTACTGAAATGTTGGAAATACATGGAAACATTTGACATTTCTTTTAAAAGAATAATCATGGAGAAATAAACAACTATTTTTCAGTTAAAGTATGTTACACATACACAACAAATGATGAGTGATATAAAAACCACAAAAATATATATTAAATAAAGAAGCAAATAATAAGTCAGTTACTTTTTTTTAGTTATAAAACGAGAAATGTATGTCTTTATCACTATCATCATCGTCATGTTAATCAACTGTTTCAATTATTTTATCTTTTTCCATATGTTCAACAATAGTATCAATATGATTTTCGTTTTCATTCGAGAAAAAAAAACGTTTTTTTGCAATATTTGCGCCGATAATTTTTTTCCCTTACGCACACGATATTTTCAAACTGAGTCTTTTGGTTTTTCCATTTTAATGCTGACACATACATAGTCGCCGTGACTCGCCAAATCACTGGGTAACCCAGTGTTGCCAGATCATTTTTACAGAAACCCTTTAAACACAGTTTCAAAACCCTTTAATTATTTTTATGATTATCAACTTTCCTAAAATGTCTTCTCAAATGTGAAAAACAAAGTGCCTCCCCCCCCCCCCCCCCCCCTAACTCCCAAAATATCTACTTAAAAAGCGTCCCAACTTCCCTAAAATTTCTACTCACATCAAAAGTGAATTCTAAAACGTTCCTACTTTCCAAAAATGTCTCCTCTGATCAAGTGACTTCTAAAATAACGTCTCTTTTCTTTAAAATTCTTGAAATGCCCAAAACTCTTCATATTAGACCAGCAGCCTTCAACTCTTCACGATCCCAAAATTTACCCCTTCATATTGTTCATTTAAATCTGGCAACACTGGCGTAACCAATAAAATACAATACGTGTGAATCCCCGAAAAAAAATATTACGAGTGATTCCCTGCTGCCGCGCAGCCGAGTTGATCGGTTCAGCTATATTACTTGCTATGACATGACTAGTACGAGTGTAAAAAAAATTATTTAGAAGAGCACAGTTTAATTTTTGTGCGGTGTGTGCTTGTTTTGATTTATTACTAATTTTTTATGCGCTGTGGTGGCCTCATATTTTTTTCGTTAAAAATCTCCAATATTTTCATTTCTATGGAACACTACTTGTACCTAAATGTAAAAAAGGTTGGGTTATGTTGGTAACAATTTTGTGCTTGGAGGACCTTTGTATACAGAAAAAGTTCATATAATTTTCTAAAGTTTTGACTCCTTATCTTCAAACTTTCTGGATACAAGAAAGTGATTTTTCAGGGTGAGTAAAAAACCTAATGAAAATATAATAGTGCGAAGTATAAACAGGAAATATTTCTGTTTTAATTCTACCTTACTAGACTATACACATAAGTCCAAAACTACTGTTAGTGATTCATCGATTTCATATAGAGTGCAGCGGATTGTACTAAGGTAGAGAGAGGAAACAGTTCCAGTGTATTTTTGAAATTCTAATAAAGCAGAATATTTATTTTCATGGAATTTTCCCCTACGATTTCGTACAACCCGTTGGTCTCGATATGAAAGCAACGAGTCACTAAGAGTAATTTTGGATCTGAAGTATAGTATACACCAGGCGCGGCTTGTCCATAAGGCTATTTGGTGAATGACCCACGTAATGAATTTATTTTTCAAAACAAATAAAAATAATTATCCTTAAAAAACACAAAAGTTTCAAAGTGTAAGTGTTACGGGAAAACTCCCCAATCCCAATATATGTAGATCGTAGCGCTCGGCCGTATTTTAAGTTGACCTGATGGAAGATTACATACATTAATTGGAAACTAAGAGCGAAACAAACATAGGCGCTTTCGGAAGTTAAAAAGAGACAATACTATATAGCTCGCCGGCCGTCGACTTCGTCTGATCTCGGGCTGCTTCGTGCTCGGCCGAATGCGGTTCAATAGGCATTTATAGAAACAGTTAAATTGCTCGTTTCTGCAAGCAAAACTTTGCGTTAGACAAAGAAAAACTGATAACCAAATATGCGGATTGTATTTGAAACATTAGCATACATAGTTTTGTCCCATTAGCTCATTATGCGATATAATTTTATCAGAAATCCGCTGTCGTTTTAATTTTTCAGAACATTTAATTGTCACACGTTTATCACTAATAATGCTAGTTTTGAAGAAGAGTTTCCTGAAGACATTTTAAAATCCGTTAAAAATAATTATGACCGGATAAACTTTTCCAAGCTTAAATCGGAATTAGAAGTTTTATTTAGTCGTGAAGATTTCTATAATAGTGCGGTTGCTATGGCCATTTTACAACTATTGTTAGAAATGAATCTCGTTGAAACGTTTTCGGAAAGTGTAAAATTATTAGAAATTTTATGCACTATTCCAATGACGACAGTAGAAAGTTATCGGCGCTTTTCGACATTTTAAAGAATTAAGACTTTTCAAGAAATTCAATGGGGGAGTCAAGGTTAAGCGCTTAAGCTGTGTTCAGCATTAGTTTTTTAAGGGAATAAAGGCTAATCCTAAATAAATCGCTATCTGAAAAATAACTATAAGGTAAAGGTGAGGGGTCAAAATTTTAGAAATTGTTTCATACCATCTAAAAAGTACCTATTACGTTGAATCTTCACCGATTATACGTGGAACTTTTTAAGTTTGGTGATTCTGCAACGAGTCTTATGCTCACTACGTACGTAGGATTCCATACAACCAATTATATTTATTTGTCATAGTCCCATATCAGAATTACGATTTAGGTTTCTTTGAAACTAAAAAATTTGCAATTGGGCAATGTTAAAAATTCGTAAACATATTTTGTTACATTGAGGCGGGTTATGTATTATATACATCTTTTCTACCCTTGTCGAAATTACAATTTGGAGGAAAAGTCGTACGGCTGGGACGATAATATTTAACTTTTTTTATATGGGTCAGCCAGGGCTGTAACTGATGCAGGTTCCCCCACCCTTCCCGTTTTTTTGTAATTAAATGAGCTTGGTTTCCATTAGTAACACGAATTTACGACGAGAGTGCCCTTTGGAAGTGATATACTTATAAAAAGTACCTACACGATGTTAACAATACTACCAACCCAAAATTTCCTACCCTAAAATATTCAATTATTTAAGACTTCATTCTAGCGTAAATTCGATCTTATCTTGGTTAGAATATATTAATTATTTTTTAACTTTATAAGTATTATGTGTTATTATTAATAGAAAAGGCATATTAGGTTGTTTAGTCTTTGATAACGTACACGATTACAAACTCTTGATTAAAATTTACCAAAGACTTATCAAACTTATGCTATAACCATATTTAAAGAATATAGTATATTTTGTTTGTCACAATAAAATAAACTGATGTTAAATGATATAATTACTGATGTTTAAAATTATGTGATTTCAAATTGATTGTCTGCAAATGTAAAATATTAGTTAGTGTATGAAATTTACTGTAATATAAGGTTAGTTTTTATTAATCAAAATGCATATTTAATATCCAGTAATACCTTTAAACATATAACGTAAGATAAAAGTGGTCCCTGCCACCAAAAACCTGTCTTCGTCCCAAAACTTCTCCTTCAGTCGACTTCGAAAAAAACAGTAGTCCGTGCTACAAAAAACCAAAACTTCTGTTTCAATATCGCTAGATCGGTGCCCAAGTCTTATCACGTTTTTAGTGTCTAGATCTAATTATGAAACAAACCCAAGAACTCAGTTATCGCACGAAGATGTTAAGATAAATGTTAACTTTTAACTCGATTTGTGTGTTGAGCGATGTCTGGGATGCGTTAATCAAAGCCAGATTGATAAAACGTTGACATCTGTTTGTTTCTCTATAAAAGATTGTTTAAAAGTTCAAGGATGAATTTAAACTCCATAGTTTGAGATAGGAAACATTCAGATTTAATTTAAACAATTTCTTAAGCAGTGGCGGCTCGTGAGGTAGGACTCTGGGAACTTCACCATCCCAGGATTTTTTACAGAATTAAAAAATCCTGTTTTGTTGACGATTGTAGAACGGACATCAAATAAAGCATTCTATTAGTAGGCAATTTCGCTGACTCCACGTGCTCGCGGACTTCGCGCCTGCGTTACTAGACGCACCGAATTATATTTTTCTTGAGAGCGCAAAGTAGCGTTAAACCCTTTTTGATTGGTTTAACGCGTTTAGTACCTCGATATTGTTGCATAAAGATTTTTAACAATAATTAACTAACTAGCAAGTTTGACTTAAATGACATTGTAAGGCATTATTTACTCACAATCAAAGGTGCTTGATTAGTAAATTAAAAATGGCGGTAACCGAGATACTATGATTGTGAGAAAATTATTTTTGTCAATGTCACGGACATATGTCACAGGCAAAAATGCTGGTTAGTTAATTATTGTTAAAAATCTTCATACAACCTGACATAAATATTGTCAAATATGATAAGAATAAGATTAAAGGAAATCAGCTGAACAAGAACAATAAAAAAGTTTATTTTGGAAGTATTAATAAATAAGGGATTTTTATTGGTAAGTATAGCAATGTTAATGTCGAGCTGGAACTAAATTTGCTAAATAGTTAGTACTAAAATCAACTAAATTATTCTTTTTTCTGATGACTGGGTCCTGCTGAATATTATCAAACCATCTTGAAACATTAAGATATTTTTCCTTATCCAGGTTTGACAAGCTAGTCTAAAAAAATCGATTATATAATAAATATTTAATACTGGCAGAAAATTGTTTGAAAATAGCAATTACTTTAGCTTAAAAGATGCTGGCGAAATTTACTTATTTTATTTAATTCATATTTTGTTGGGATCTAAATTAAAAATGAAACGCTCTAACCATGTTCACAAGCCCTACAAAGGGTCAAGAAACAGAGGTAACTTTGCGCCACAAGCAAGTCAAGACACAGTTTAAAAATTGTCTTGAAGTTAGCCACTTTGCCTAGCCAGACTAGGAAAAAATTGTATACACTAGTTATACATTAGATTGGAAGCGTTGTAAAAATTGAAAAATAACCAAATTTTTTATTTACAATTTTTTTTATCATTTTTTCCACTTTTTTAAAAGTATGTAAAATTTGACTGGTAAAGTCGTTTTTTTTTAACTAGCCTACTCACATTGAGTCCGTCGGCCGGAATTTACTGGGGAGATAATTGCCTGCCGTAAAACATAAATGTGGAAAATAAAATATTTTATTATATACCAACAGAGCTTTTGCGAACAAAAGCTTATGAAGAATTACACATAAAACAGTAGATGCTGAAGCTACTGTAGCATCTGTATAATATAAAATACATAATATGAGGAGTGCATTCAGAAACGAAAATTAAAATATCAAAAAGAAACACAATTTAATAAATACTTGAAACAATAATTATCATCCACTCTAAGAAATTTTTTTAAATTACTTGCACTCGATTGTCTGAGTTCTTGTATAAGCTCCATATAGGAGCAAGTGCAACGTCTTTTTAACCACTCTTTCATCTAAATTAAGTTTCTTTTCCTTTTTCTCTACTCGTGTAATATAACAATTGCCGCTGCGCTCTCTTCCTATGACATGTTTGAACTGACAAAACTGTGCGTGTAGTGAAATGGGGGCCGCAATCGAATCCGGCCCAGAACTGTCGGCTATTATCGGTGAACAAACCTAAAGGTGTAGTGTGACTATCGATAATTGCCGGCCGACCGACTAAACGTGAGTAGATTCCTTAAAAGTTAAAACTGTCCACAAAGTATTAAATTTATTAGTAAAAAAATTTCTCATGTGATGTGGACTTTGTGTGACACTGTATATGAACCATTGCTAAACACTTACCATGATATTAAGAAGACCATAATATAAAGATAGGTCAGCAATGGTAAATCGATTTCCAACCAAGAATGTTTTCGTTGACAATATAACATTTAAGTCCTAAAAAATAATATGTAAATATATTTCTACCATGAAAGTAATATACAAAATACATGGTTTTTGGTGCCTCAGCTAAATCTTCAAATGAAGGAGTCTAGTGTTGTAAAATTTCCCGAAATATATGTTTGGAAATATTTCCGGAAATATTTCCTGAAACATTGGAAATATATGGAAATATTGGAAACAAATTAAAGACTAAAAAAAAATAAGAAAAAACTAAATATGTATTTAAAAAATAACAACAAAAAATAGAACGCTTCCTATACACGAACACAAATAAATGTTAAACATCAAAAAAATAGAAATAGGGTCAAATTTGTAAAAAAAAATATTTATTTTTTACAAACAAGTCGAGCAAGAGGCATATCTTCATCGCTGTCGTCATCATCCTCAATATTATCTTCGGCATTAGGGTCTTCTTCATGCCAGTCAACTTCTTCAAAATCTTTAATAGTGTCACTAGTGTCAGTGTCGGAAATAAAAATTTTTTTTCGTGGGCGGCATTTTGACATCAATGTCAATACTGAAACTGCTAATAGTACTAGTACTACAAGTAGCTGTAAAACTTGAGGTTGACGGTACTGGTGGTAGTATTTCTGATACTGAGCGTTCTGATTCAGAGGCAACCACAGTGGAATTATCACTCAAAATGCTTTCATTTACCAAAACACATTCGTTGTCGCTTGATGAGCCGTTTTCTTCGTCATTTTCCATAATTTTTTTTTTACTTGCTTGGGGCAGCCTTTACAAACTTTACTTAGATGTGCCTTCATCCTGGACGCATTTTTAAAGAACGTTTTACTGCAATTCATGCACTGGTAAATATTGTTACCTTTAGAAATGCAATACTTCCAAACAATGTATTTTGTTTTCCCCATTTTAAAACTCACTAACCGTCGACACTATCAAAGAATCAAAAATATACTTTAAAAACTTGCACTGCTTGCTTTAACAAATTATACGATATTTTTGTCGAACGGGAATTCTCCGATGGGCTCGGGGCTTCCCCGCTTTCCAGGTGCCAGCCGTAGAAATCCAATGTTGCCAATAAATCGGAGAATCGTCTAGCTGGAGATATTCATATGTGTTTGTGAAAACTGTATTATTAGTATAGGGTTACAAAATATAAAAGATATAATAATAAACATTTGTTTTGAATCATTTAGAACAAGTTTTAAATATTTTTTAAAATATTTCCAATATTCTCAATATTTCCGAGACAAGTTCGGAAATTTCCAATATTTCCATTTCCATGGACATTACATTTACAACACTATGAAGGACCCTCCTACAGAGGAATTAGTAGGTAAACAAAAATTATAAGAAAAATAAGATGATTTGATGATTCTTACTATGTTAATATAAATTCTTTAAAAATGGTGGCATTGGTTTTGGAGATAAAAGGATCATATCTTTTAGTACCTTTTAGTTTTCTTCTTAAAAAACCTTGGATTTTAACCCTAATAACTGGGAAAATGAGATACCACTCAATATTTCTTTTATAAAAGTTTTACTTTGCTCTCTAATTTTTTTACAAATATTATGCAAAACTGGTTTTCTCTGATTTAATACCCTCAAAATTAACACCACTTAACATAACACAATATTTTTAACAAAAATATTGTTTCATCTTCCGCTGCTTCCTCTCCTTCAACTTTTAAAAAAATGAATGTAGGTACTGGTAAGAAAGGCCTTTTCTCACCTTAATAACCCCGAACATAAACTACAACTAAACATGTTTTACAAAATAAAATTTGCCACTACATTTCATTCCCTCTTACTCCCTTCCCTTTATTTTAAAAAAATCATTGATCAATAGCATTGATCACCTGGGAAATGTACTAACATGTTCATTATAAAAAACAGGTTGAATTAAGAACCTTCCCCTAAGAAGCATTCAAATGTGGAAGATACTGATGGAAGGAATAAATGAAAGTAGGTACCTATTTAATAGTATTTTATCCTGTATTTAATTTACCAGATTTTTACTCCTAACTTTTGATGTTAGAATAAATCAGTAAGGTTGCTTTTTTTTACCTTGAATAGATGATGACAATTTTGGTTGTTATAGGCATTTCCAACATAAACAACGGTGTACTCTAGCCACTGGCGGATCTGGGATTCCTCTATAATATCCCGGGCTGCTAAATTAGACTTGGCCTCTTTTAGTAATGAGAGAATTATATTTATTACTCCTGTCGTAGAATGATTTTTAATGGTATAAACAAAAAGCTGGAAAAATTAAAATACTTAAATGAACTACCTACTTATGATTTAACATAAGAACTATGATGTGAATAAAAAACTAAACCAGTGAGTTCAACAATGGTACCGTGAGATTTTAAATTAAAACCTATACATTTTCAAATTTAGTATTTCAGAGTCATGCACAAAATACTTGCAGAACTGGTGGTCTAAAGTTTATTTTTGGCAATATACTTTTCCTTAAAACAAAATGCTTTACCAGTTATTGTGCAATAAATTGTTAATTAAAAATGTCTAAGTTTGGACTTGTACGGTTTTCAAACTCGCTGATTCAATTGGAAAAGAAAGGTTGTCGATTTGCCCGTTAATACTACAAAATTATTAATTAGGTATATACCTAATAGTACCAGTAATTTTTCGTTTGCCATGAGTAAAAAATGTTATTTAGTGTTGTCATAAACCTAATTCTATTTGTCTGTTATAAAGAGGATAAAAACATCATGTTCGATGTTCATGTACATAGTTGTAGGAAATTCATAATTATGCAGTTTTTATTTTCAAGAAGAAAGCGATCTAAAGGGATAGAAACCTTGGTCGGTGCGTGCAAAATAGAATAGATTACTTACATTATCTTTCTCTGTAATTTGTCCCAAAGGTAGATTGAGATATTGCGCTATATTATGAAAATACTGCTGTGAAATCATCATTTTAATACGTATATTTCACCCTTTTACTAAAAGTAGATTTATGGATGTTTTTTTTAAGCAAAATATTGAGGTTATATTTCATCACAGAGGAACGATAGGATGATTTACTTATGACCACAGAACTTTTACACAAATTCGCTTAATGGTTAGGGAATATGGAGACGGAACTTTAACTACCACAAAAAATGTACAGTTGCTGAAACTAGTGGATATCAATACTCGGGAAAATGTTTATAATTTAAGATCCAAGAGTTAACATATAAGGATACCAGTGGCGTAGCCAGAAAATATGCTCGAGGGGGAGGGGGGGGGCTCAATGGGCGTAAGTAGGAAATTTTCGGGGCCACGCTCAAAGTTTGTTTAAAATTCATCTAACTACCTACTATGAAATTTAAATGATTACCTTTTCCCCCTTAGCATGGCTGAATTAAATTTGCTTTTGTAAATGTTTTTTTTTTACTTTTTTTTGATATTCCTATTCTTTATTTAAAAAAAACATATTTTATATTTGTAAAAAATATGAATATTGGCGTCAATCCACAAAACTCGAACAAATGTGAATCCAAAATTTTAACATACGTATGTATGACTCTAACCCGCGTTTTTCGGGCTCGGCTTTTCCTGATTAAAAATGAAGTAAATATCGCTCACCATACCAAAATCGATGATTTTTTCAGAATTCATGTTAGGAGCGTAGATCTAAGAGTAGTTTTTGGTACAAATGCTTGTGTTTTGAAATACTCCTTCTTTAGTGCTGTTTTGTATATTCATAATAAAGCATTCTCGTTTCTTTCCGCACTATTTTTTTGATTATAAATTATCATACTTCTTCCATAAAAAATGTTTCAATTAAAATTTTTACTTTAATTTTTCTCTTTAAAAATAAATACCTAATTGTTTTTTGTTTTTGTCGTAAAAATATTTTATTGCATTGGGTTATATTTTTATTGATTTATAATAATTCTAAAAAGGGAAAACGGAAGAGACAAGTAAATAAAAGAAAAATACTATAAAATATCCTTTTTACTCGTTTTCCTATAAAATTGCATCATAAATCAATAACTAAAACGATAGATGCATCTGAAACCTTAATCTCTATATAAAACAGGACTTTTAAGAGGAAAAGTTTAAAAACTAAACGTTTTCTACAGGACCTTTGTAATCTAAGCCAAGAATAGATTATTTAAATACCTACATACAAAATTTAAATTACGAGTCTATATAAGCATGAGACAAAAAATTAGGTTGCAATTAGACTTTTAGACCCAAGCTCTTAGGCTTGGGTCTAAATACGCCACTGAAGGATACTGTAAATTATTGTAGATATTTTCCGGCCGCCTTTTGCTTATTCTGTCCCACTTCTTGATTGATTGATTATTTATTATTATTAATTGAACTTTACTGTCAATCCCACATTTACTGCGTTCGGTAAAGAGCAAAGAGTAGTCGATGAGTCATCACGAACAAATAATGCTTTTCCACCACATCGCGCATATTGTATTTATGTCTGGCGATGGCAATAAAATGTCTTTTTTATACTTATATAAAATGTAATAAAAAAACACGAGAATCAGGTGGCGCAGCATCAGTGGAGATTTTAAAGATAATGGAAAATAAGAAATTAACATGAATAGCCGCAATATTTATTGATGCCGCGTTTAACGCTTGTTTGAAAGAGGTGGTGAAGTTTTGCGTTCATTTAAGAAATCTACGACCTCGGGTGCATCTATTCGGCTTTCGGTACCTATTTGGACTCTAGTAACATGGGATTGGTAAACGGTACGCGCTCGTTTCCTCGTTTAGGGTTGCCACCTCTCCAGGTCTGACCTGCAGTCTCCAGGTTTGGTTTGGAGCCTCCAGGTTGAAACCCTCTGACTCCAGGTTACGGGTTACTGCGGGCGCTGGCCCTACCTAGAAACATTAGACGTCACTTGGACGAGGGCAGTTTTGTTTCCCACAGATTATTGCGTTATAGAGCGTGGGGAAGGCAGCGACATTTTTTTTTTAGAAGTAATTTTTCATTTGGGTACTGCCCACTCCAGGTCAACAACAATAAAAAGGTGGCAACCCTACATCTGCATCGGCTCGCTCTGCTCGAGTTTTTAAAAACCGAAAGCAGTAATTAAAAGTCGACCGTTTCTGATATATATTTCTTCGATTTTATAATTATTCCTCGGTTTAAACTTAGGTTTAAGACGATTTTATAAAAATGGACCTTACTACAGCAGTTCCGTCTCGCCTATAAAAAAAATTAAAATTAAAATTAAGTACGACCATTTTATTTATAAAATTAACAAAAATATTTTTTTTTAATAATTTTAAATGGGAACTAAGTACTTATATAATTAGAATAAAATACGAACGAAGATAATCTTATCTTATCAGTCATCACCACTAGTAAATATATCCTAAATCCCGTCTTTAAAAAAAAAATGCCAAAACAAAAAATATACATGAGATGAGAGCTACGAAGAACTTACAATCCAATTAAAAAAAAAAAAAAACAGAAAAATATCCCTATTTTTAAAATAAATTTGTAAATATAGATTATTTTATGTTGTTGCTTTAATCGCCATTATCTTTATTCATTTTGATGTCACAATAAGTATCAAATCCATTTTTATTTCGTCAGTTGTGATAAACATATTCGTAAAGCGTGGAGTTCATTTAAGGAAGGTATTTTCTAGTTCGTATACATGATAACAACAGAGTTTTTTTTACAAAATAATACAGTATGTATTTCCAGTTAAGAGTGTTTTTAAAATGGTAAGTTAACAGGGGTACCTACCTAAATATATATAGGAATTGTAGTCTGATAATATGATGTTTGGTTTATATTTATTTTAATGTCTTAATAAACGAGTCAACCTTGAACTAATAAACTTCGACCGGTACTAAAATTTAATTAATTTTATTGTCTTTTTAATGTGGATACAGAATTAAAAGCATCCGACAAATGTTTCTAAATTTTTCGCCAAAGTTGCAGATCCATGCGAAATTTATGCCGGATGGTGCATCGTAGATGGAAACATAGGAAATTCCATGCAAGTTTTAGACTGTCCAAATATTTGCTACCCTGTTGACTTTAGAGCGGGATTATAGGGAACTTTTTTTGGGTCTCTGTGCGGTGAGTGCACATGCGAAGTTTGAACAATTTTGGACAACCCGATCTTAACTTATTTGAATAGGATTGCGGTTACAGGGTAACAGATACATTTTATACTGGATTTAACTAATATTTTCAAATAGAACGAACATTATTTTCAAAACGGATCTTTTAATAGAGAACGAATTATTTTACTTACAATTAGGGTTACCATCTGTAAAATCATTAAACTAGGACAAGAAGCTCGAAAACCCCGGATTTTTTAGCTTTAACCCCGGATATTTCTGCTAGAAAATTTTCATCTTACACTAATACAATAAATTGAAATTCTTCTAATTTGACATCTTCATAAACTATTATTTTATAGAATATACCGTGGATGTACTAATATTTTAGGGTGTGATTCCTCAAGTCATTTTATGAAGAAAAGTTTATATAAACATATGTCCTAAACGGCTTAAATTTTTTGTTACAGGGTGTTGAATTATTTTTTTTAATGCGTTTTTTGTAATATCTCCGAAAGTACTTTAGATAATATTTTCAATTTTGGCATGTGCTAATAGGATATAAAACCATCGATTTTAGTTATAAAAGTTATTTTTTTGTCCCACCAGTGGCGTCCCTGCAAACATGTCCTCTGATATTTTTTATAAAAAAAATGGTACGCCACTGACATTTTTACATGTGGATATTATTTCTGATTAGCCTGGTCAATTCTGCATAAAAATAGTATCTTGCGTTTTTCTCCTCAGGCACACCGTTCTTAATTAAAATAATTAAATTAGCTCTACTATTTATTATTATTAACATTGATAATGCAAAATTTTGTTTTATAAAAATTGTTGGAAATGACCACCTTCATTAATAGGCATGCTTCCGCCCCGCCCGTATAATTAAAATTTTTATGGTTTTAATTAGAAAATGATTTTCTTCGATTTTTTTTGCATGAAAATATTTTTTCCGCAGCTACATAAAAACCAATTTTCCCTTGGCGAAAAAAACTCAAAATTGGTTTAGTTTCCTTGTAAATCTGGTCAAGAAGAAGAGCAGTTTAACAAGGCAAATTTTACCTCTCTCGGTTCCCAATTAAATTTATTATAAATAACTTGGTACAGGTTCTTTTAGAATATTGTGACTTATTTAGAATAATCAACAGAGAATACTATTTTCAAACGACATGAAGTAATTTGTGGTAACTAATTAACCTAAAATTACAATACTTTTGTCATAGAACCTTTTTTTTTTAAATCCATTAACCTTTTAGCCGTTTAGGGCATATGTTTATATGAACTTTTCTTCATAAAATGACTTGAGGAATCACACCCTAAAATATTAGCACGTCATTAAGGAACACCCTGTATAGCGTCGTTCCGTAACTGTGAGTGGTGACAACCCGGACTTTAAAGAAAACTCCTCCTGGACGCTCCCCGGACACCCTCCAAACTAGGACAAATCCGGAGAAACCCGGACAGATGGCAACCCTACTTACAATAAAACGTATTAAATAGTATTAAAATTATCAAGAATTGCTAAAAGGGGTAAATAGTAAGAGTGTTTAAAAACAAACTATAATTGTTTATAAAAAAAAACTAATTATTTTAAGAAAACTGTACCGCGTGTCGTTAGGAATATTGTTAATTCTTAATTAAATGTTCAACTAAACCGCCATTTGCTGCTAAGCAATATTATAAACTATCGTAAAATTCTCTACAAACAGCAACTTGGTACTGGGCAATTCTTTCAGAATTACACTAAAATTGAATTTTATAACTGCTCTACATGCCCCCAGAGGACTAAGTCGTTTGGTGAAAGGTCAGGAGACCTAGCTGGCCAATTAAATGTTGAGTTTGGACCGACAATGTGCCTATTAAAGTCATTATTTAGATATTCGAGTACCACAAGCGAATTGTGGGCCGGACAACCATCCCTTTGGAACTAAATCTCCTGATTCTCATTAGCGACTTCCTCCAGTGCGGGTCCACGTTGATTTTGAAGAAGAACTAAATATGTATTGGGTCGAGTGCATGTAAGACGATGTTCATTTTGTAGGCTCCAGTACCGATAATTTTGTATCTTCGGTCATTATTTAATGTAAACGTGCATTCGTTTGAGAAGCGAATATTTTGTGAAAAATATCTGTTGTTGTTAGCTCGTTCCATCATTTCAAAACACAAAAGTGATCTTCGCTCTTCATCCCCTTCTAGCAATTCTTGATGGTTTTGATATTTATAGGAATGATATTTACGCCCTTTCAAAGTTCGCAATACTGTGGTGTGATGTTTTTCTATCCCTTGCCCGAGAGATCTATTGCTCATATATTTATTTTCTTCGATGTGAAGTAAAATATTAAGATCTCTATCATTGTTTTCTTCAGCTTCATGATTCTGTGCTGAGCATTTGCAGTTGTTTATTACAGTTCCTTTCGCCTTAAACTTAGTAATAACTTTTTGTATTGCCGACTTGGTAGGAATGGGCCACTAATTACCTCGTAGTGATTCAAAACAAATAAAGACAATACAAGTCCTAAACTCTACTGCCGTTCAAAAAACGTCATTGTCTCCAACCTTTAAACAGACACTAGAATATAAACTGGTGGACAATTGCTTTCGGGCAAGAAAAATTTCGCCTAAATTTAACAGTTAATATTTTCTGAACCAGATATGCCATCGACCTACGGTTTTAAATGGTTGATAGATTCATCCCTTGGGAAACAATTGTCAATGTTGGATTTTCTTTAACTGTCAGAAAATATTATATATACAGGGTGTTAAAGAAGACGATGATTTTTGCTCCAATTTTAATGGCGTATAACTTTCACAATAATATTTTTAAATTTTATGACTCTACGTTAATTAAATCACTGGTTCATAGCAAAGAAAGTAATTTGTCAAATTTTTGATATCTGCTATATTTTAAGAAATACCGATTTTTTTGGAAAACCTTGCTTTATTTCAACTTATTGGTAGCTAGATCTTATTGTGCGTTATATCGTGCAAACTTTGCGAGTGATTATTATACCTTGTGAAAAGCTTGATTATGTTCAATAACAATAGTTGTACCTAAGTGTTATGATGTACAGTGCCGTACTTATAAACACCTAATATGTCTATGGTTTATGAGTATCTCTCAATTTTTTACGATTGTTTTATATTGGAAAGTACTCGCCCCTAGATTAGGTGAATTTTTTATTTTTTAGTTTTTCATATCGCACTACAGGTATATTATACAGTGTGTTTACAAAATTTTAACAAAGGTTATTTTTTTTAAATTAATTTTTGGAAAAAATGTATTTATTAATTTTTAACTATACCTACTCATAAACCATAGACATATAAGTGTTTATAAATACGCCACTGTACATCATAATATTTAGGTACAACTATTGTTACTGAACATAATCAAGCTTTTCATAAGATATAATAATCACTCGCAAAGTTTGCACGATACAACGCACAGTGAGATCTAGCTACCAATAAGTTAAAATAAAGCAAGGTTTTCCAAAAAAATCGGTATTTCTTAAAATAGAGCAGATATAAAAAATTTGACAAATTACTTTCTTTACTATGAACCAGTGATTCAATTGACGTAGAGTGATAAAATTTAAAAATATTATTGTGAAAGTTATACGCCATTAAAATTGGAGTAAAAATCATCGTCTTCTTTAACTCCCTGTATATAAAATTTTCTGACAGTTGAAGAAAATCCAATATTGACAATTGTTTTCCAAGGGATGAATCTATCAACCATTCAAAACCGTAGGTCGATATCATATCTGGTTCAGAAAATATTAACTGTTAAATTTAGGCGAAATTTTTCTTGCTCGAAAGCAATTGTCCACCAGTTTATATTATGCCGATTTATTTGAAAATTACTTTCTTAGTTTTGTTATAATAATTATTGATTTAAAATAATTAGATACAATAAACAAATGTCTTATTTTATCATTGTTACATAAAAAAACATAAATTCAATAATTTTTGGCAATAGAGTATTATTCTAGTGTCAAAATTGGGTGATATTTCTACGTGGTTTGATTGATGAACCTGTAAGGAAAAAGGAACCTAGCGGAAGCTAGCCCGTATTATATATACTTACTCAGATGCTCGAAAGGATAGAGTCAAATGCTTTTAAAACAAACTTAGGTATTTGCTTTGTACAAAGGGCTTTACTTATTGTAAAATTTACTAATATAAGTTTCCTGCAGACTCCAGATGCCTGGAAATCTTTTTCCATATTTGCTATTCTCTGTTTTCAGTTCAAATTCAGCAGTTTTCTTACGTCCCTTAAGATGGAAAAGCACAATCCGACGAATAGACAAGTTGCTAATAGCTAATAGAGGAGAAATAGCATGTCGGGTAATGCGAACAGCAAAGAAACTAGGAATTAGGACTGTAGCTGTTTATAGTGAAGCTGATAAAAAGTCCTTGCACGTTGCTTTGGTAAGCAAAAAACGAAAATTTATGCCTTAAGAAGACTCCGTACACCTTTAAAATAAGATTTCTTCCCACGGGTTTATTAATAGATTTAAAAAAAAATTGATACAGGGTGCTACAAATTCGTGTGCGTACAAGGGGATCTCGAAAACGGTAGAAGATACGAAGATGGTTAAATTGAGGCAAAGTTGCGTATTTGGGGGCTTAATAATTTGGTGAAAGAAAATTGCAAATATTCTGAATATCTTTGAATAAAACCGACATTTTTTTAGTTTTGGTTTATAATTTTTTGCGCCTTCATTTTTGACCTAAGAAAAAAAAATCAAAAAACGCTTTCTTATAGCCGTTCTTTATATTCTACAAGATGACGTTATTCGTTTTCAAATTCAACGTTTCGTTCTTTAGATACCAACCTTAGGTCAATTTTTTTAAATACGGACCTGGAATTTTAAAAAACAGTTTTAGAAACTTCTACGCTTTAGAAAATTAGTACAATTTAAAGTTTTTCAAAATTTTAACGTTTGGTCATCAAATATCAGATTAATATTTCAAATTACTCTTTCTTTACTATTACAGCCCTGGCAATTATTTTTAGGATAACTTAAATCAAAATTACATTCCATTACAGGAAGTTATAATGTTTAGGGTTTATTTGTTTCAATAAGATTTACCGTAACAATACAAGTATGAGAAGTAATTCTATTTTTTATTAGTATTTTATTTACTTTATTAATATAACATCTTGAGTTCTGTGGTTTTAGACTCAGATCGATACTGTAAAATAGAAAAAAATTACGGCTCCCAAGTAAAGCAAAGGTAACTGGAGTGTTAGTCTAGTTATATTACTCTGATGAGGTTATGCTTGTTTCAAAAACAATTTTTAATTTTTTTTTACTGTTTATACCATATGTGGGCAACCCCCGACCCCCGGGCCGAATCCGGCCCTCCACTAACTTCAATCCGGCCCGCAGAGAGTTAATAAATAAAAAAATGTGTGAATTCTTGTCGCTTTTTTATTCACTACTACCTACTTATTTCTTGCCTACGGCCCGCGACCTAATTAAGTCCCGAAATTACGCCCTCAGCTAAGCAAAGGTTGCCCATGCCTGGTTTATACGATCTGATGATGCCAGTTTCAGGCGAAACATGTAACAAAAATAAACAGACAGAAAAATATTTGAGGCCGAGACTTAAGATCTTTTTCTTACAAAATATCAAGTATCAGGCATCTTAGAGTAAAAAGCGAAAAAATCATTGTTTGGCTTTAAATGTTCAGGGCCGTAATGATATAAGAAGATAACTTGAAAAAATGTGTTATTAGATGACAAAACGTTAAAATTTTAAAAAACTTTAAATTTTAATAAATTTCTAAAGCCTAGAAGACCCTAAAACTGTACTTAAAATTCCAGGTCCGTATTTAAAAAAATGGAGTTGAGGTTGGTATTTAAAGAACGAAACGTCTAATTTGAAAACTCATAACGTTATCTTGTAGAACATAGAAGACGGCTATGAAAAAGTGTTCTTTGTTTTTTCCCATGTCAAAAATGAAGGCGCAAAAAATTAAAAACCAAAAACAGAATTTTCGTTTTTTTTCGGATAACTCCGAAAATTTTACTACTTTTTAGTATTTCTTTTATTATTTTTTAGTAAACTAAAACAGCGCTCATTAAAATTGAAAAAACTATTGTGCATACGAGGAAGATTTAATTTTTTTAAAATTGTTCAAGAGTAAAGTTTCCTTTACCTTTTGTTTTATATTAAAAATTATGTCTGAATACGAAGTCGCGGCCTTCTATTCGCAAAACAAAAAAATATCTATTTTTTTGTCTTACCTTGTATACAGTGGCGGCGCCAGGATTTTTGGGATGGGTGGGCACAAGAGGGGCCTGATGATTTTTGTTAGGGCACTACCCAAATCAAAAGTGACTTCTAAAAAAAAAGGTCATCGTTCTCTTAAAAATAAAATAACATACAACACTACTCTTTTTTCATCAAAGCTTTCATAGCCAAGTGCCCCTTTCCCCCGGAAATTCCATTACAAAACCAAATCCGTCAATTTTGGAGGGGCACCAGGGTGAGAGCACTCATGTTTCTAGGGTGCGCCAGTGTCCACCCTGACGCCGGCGCTGCTTGTATAGAGACTAGATTTTTTGCTTAAATTAGTTCTCATAATTGGGATGACAAGACATTTTTTGGGTAATTTAAGAAGATCATGAATATATTGTCTAAAATTAATTTAGGTTTAAACTTAATTGCTTTAAAAATAAACATATTTTGGAATAATTTTTTTAAATGGTTTAAGAAAAATTATAAACGAGAAATTTAAAATTTCACCAATATTCTAAAAGTAAACAATAAAAAGAACTTTTTCTACGACCGTGCGTTTTAACCAATTTTTGAAAGTGTCACTTTCCCGCACTAGTGCGGGAAAGTAAAATAATGCAAATTTTGACCTTATTAGATAGTTTTTTACTTCGGAAGTTATAACTATTGTTACAACAGGTAAATAAATATTTACGAAATAGTCCATCAAATAAAATCTACATCTTTTCTAGCTTTTCGTTGCATTTTTAATTTTTTGAAATTATAAAATAAAGAAGATATTTTTATATAACCCTGTACATTCTTTAAAGTAATGTCACAAAACAACTATCAAATCACTGGGTTTGATATCAGTTGCTATGATAACCCAGGCGTGTAATTGTTACTAAAACGTCAAAGTTGTTCAAAGCGTCTTCGAAGTGAGCGAATACAATCTTCTTCTAAATTAAACCAGATTAAACCGAATCCGAAGCAATAATATTAATGGTTTCATCCGACGAAGAACTTCCCGAAGCCATTTTGAAGGCTGCAGATAAAGCTAATTCCGAGCTGTTACCTGCCAAATCCAGACTAAGATATGAAAAGCAATACGACCATTTTGTTACATGGTGTAAGGAGAAATATTATATATAAATAATATTAATATTTATAATAATTAGTAGTTTTTAGTTAAAGTTTTGTATATGTATGTTGAAATAAAATAATTATTGAAAAATGGGTTGGTATACTTTTTTGTATATACAGTTATAGAAAAAAAAAGATGTTCCTAACTCATGCGTAAAGTGTCTTTTCCGCCCTTGACCGCTTGCCCGAACTCCGGTCCGCGTCGTTCGAGTCAACTGCAGTCGCGTGCGGGAAAGTATCACTTTCAGCACTTGTTAGGAAAATAACTATTTTAAAATAATTTGATCTATTAAATCTAGTCTATACAGGGCAAGACAAAAAAATAGATATTTTTTCGTTTTTCGAATAGAAGACCGTGGCTTCGTATTCGTATATTCACCACTTTTAATTCTAAACAACTTTTATAACCGAAAATTGTATCTAGAACGAAAAATATGAGTGCTTTACTCTTGAGCAACTTTAAAAAAATTGAATCTCCATCGTATACGTTGCAATTTTTTCCAATTCTAATTAGCGCTTTTTTAGTATAAGGGGATGTAGAAACCTTTATCACAAATAAAATTATCTGTGAAATCAATAATAAAAAAGTTTTCCATATGAAGTAAGAACTGTATGAAAGTTTTTGGAAATTAAACAAATTATATTGGAAAGTCCTTTTGGTTTCTCGTGTAATATTGACTTTCCAATATTCTGTAATTAATTCTAAAGCTACCTTGTCATTAAAATAATTTTTCAAAAACAATTACGGTGTATTTTTAAATCGAAAGTTCAAATTTTAGTTTATTTCTAAGCTTAATTATAATTCATCTTAGTCGCCAACTCTTTCTAACAAGTGTCAAACCCTATTCTCGGAGACGCGATGCGGGTCGGCTGACCGCTGTCTCCCGTTGACTTAACATCATGAAAACTGTAAATGCAGTTGTAATTATATAGACCAAAAGTGATTAATCAATGTTTTTTATTTTATGATAAAAATTACCAAACAGAACATTTAGATTTGGAGCCAAAAGCAGTTTATCTGTAAAACATAATTTACTTAACAGACAGCACTTAACCTTGTAACTCTAACTTCTAGGCAGACGAAGCTTACCAAATAGGCCCGCCAGCAGCATCGCAAAGTTATTTAAGAGGCGATAAAATTCTAGATATAGCAAAAAGATCGAATTGTCAAGCAATACACCCAGGATATGGGTTTTTATCTGAAAATGTCGAATTTGCAGAGGACTGTCAGAAAGAGGGTATTATATTTATTGGCCCACCTGCATCAGCTATACGAGATATGGGTATTAAAAGGTATGATATTTAGTATGTTATTTAGTATCATCCGAAGATTATATGACGAAGGCGGGGTAAATGGAGAGGGTAGTATTTGTTTATCAATTTATGACAAGACGTTAAAACTGGACAAAAACGTCAAGAAATCAGTTATACCATTTTGGTTTGCTTCTACAGTATGCTCCAAAGATTACCAGTTGTGATATTCAGAGGCTGATGTGACATCATCATAAGTAAGTAACTCAAGAAACAGTCTGTTTCTTAAGATACTTACTTAAGTAAGTAACTCAAGAATCAGACTGTTTCTTGAGTTACTTATGATGAGGTCACATCACCCTCTGTACATGGGCATTTTCATGGTTTCCATGGTTACGAATAGACATTTTACTCACAAAATTACGTCACAGTCTTTGAATATCACAACTGGTAATCTTTGTATCATGCTTCTATAGGTGGTGATTTCTAAGTTGATACTTTTTTTTAGCTGTGTATAGAAGGCATTAAAATAAACAACATGTTCAAATACCTTTTTTCAAAAAAACTAAAAAAAAGGTACATACATTCATTTATTACACTATGGATCAAAAAATACGGTTCTGCCTAAGGTGCCCGTTGAATAACATTAAGAAAACTTCTGGGTGTAGGGTGAGCCCACAACGGAAAGCCTTCTGCGTATAATCTCGAAGCAGCAGCCGCACTTTGACGACACTCACCGTAAATTAGCACTATATCTACTAGTTCATTGTTTTCAGATTTTACCATTTTCACGTTTCACCAGTTTAAACTTAACTTGCTTCAGAAAAACACATCGCAGCAAATTGCCAAATTACTGACCACCGACCCGTAAATTGCTGCTGCTATACTTTATGTTGTTTGTCTTATTAGTCATGCAATGACTAATAAGACAAATATTATAAACTATAGCAGGCTACGTTTTGATGACCAGGCCCGCACTTCGATTTTTTACTTCTGTATATCGCCTATATTTAAGTTTTTTGAAAAAAGGAATTTGAACATGTTGTTTATTTTAGTGCCTTCTATACACAGCTAAAACAGAAGTATCAACTTAAAAATCACCCTGTATATACAGTTGGTTTGTTTCTTTACTAGCCGAATAGCAGACGGCTGTGACTTATATCAGCCCTGGTAAACGTAAATTTTTCATTTATTTTTAATGAACAAAGTATTTACTCACTCCCCCTCAAATCGCAGAAGGCCTTGAGTTTCATAATTACATAAAACAATAAACAATGTATGATACCACGGTTACTAAAAAGAACGGTTGTCTGTTAACTTCTGACCAATTATGCCTGCCTGCTGATGACGTCACAAAACGTCTTTGTTATACGGGTCTATTATGAATGCAACAGACAAAGAGATACACATACGCCTTTCTATGAAATGAACAGAGCACGGTATATATATTTGATCGTTTTTAGAAAATTTTAGTATTTATGGACCTAATAAACTAGTTTTCCTATTTCTGGAAGCGAATTTTATAAAAATAAAATTGAACTGAAACTTAGACCGTAATTTTAAATATTCAGTTTTCTGTTTTTCTTTTCATATAAGTAGATAAGTCTACAAATACAGACCGAGCACAGGGTGCAATTTCATTTTACTAACTTTAAAGTTTACTTTAAAAAAACGCATGTGTATGTAGCTGCTGTTTTCAATGTTTATTTCAGAAAATATATACATAAATTTTGTTTATTTCTTATAAAACATATAAATTATTGTTTTGTACAGATAAAAAAGTAAAAAATTATTGTTTGAATATAAAATACATATTTTTACTAAAACAACTTTAATTTATTACAAAGAAGCAAGAGGTAACAGTTATAAAGATCAAACTTAGGACTCAGTTAAGCTAAATTATAAGGGAAACTACATAGCTTAACGCAATTAATAAACTATATACACACATAAAGACGGTCTTGTAAACATTCCCTTTAACAACGTCGAGGTTACATGATTCGCTGGCAACTGAGCATCATGAGATCTAACTACAAAAAGGAAAGAAACATATAAAAATAACAACACCTGCATTATAAATGTTTTCTTTTTAATACTCTGGAATCATCTTTGGTATTTAAATATTTAATTCTTATAGATACCCGTTGTCTCGCAAAAGAATATACTAATTTAAAGGGATATTGGAAACTTTTCAAAATATAATTTTTGCAGTTCGTTTTATAATGTTTGTTTTAAATTTAAAGTTATTACAATTCAATTTATTAAACCATTTGTCCATTTCTTCTACACTTTCCTTCCATGAAATTGAAGGATCAAAGAAAGACTCTGACCTCAAGATGGCATAGCATACGAATGCATTTTTTGGCTCATTCTCATAATTGTAGCAACCCAGCTTAGGAAACCGTTTGGGATTTTTTCGTGCTAAAAAGCTTGCCACATACACTAACCCATCTTTTTCACATATATTTGTAGCAGATCTGCGTGATGAAGTAGAGGAAGTATCACTAATTTAGTCACTTTATGCTAGCCTTTATAACCAGCCCGGTTTAAGGCCGTAGACAAGATAAATTCTTCACTTTGCTCCCCCTCAACATTAGTATTTCTTTGTACCATTCCGGGATTTTTGCCAAGTACTATCATTCTTATTCTATCTATAGCATTAAGGGGTGCCGGGTGGTCATGAACGAAGGACCCCTCGTTCTTATCTAAAATTAAAAAAATTAAAATATACCTATTACTTAGGTAAACAAAAACATGTAGGTAGGTATTAAGATTTAAAGAGAATAATAATTAATTACCTTTTATTGTACTGAAATGATTAATATATTGATAAAATGTCTCTTTATCTTTAAATATAAGTCTTTAAAACACCTTACAACTTTGAAAATTTGCTGAAAACCACTTCAAAAACAGAAATAACAGAATAAACAATGCTAATTCTGTATATAAATGTCTGAAAAGACGTTTTGTGACGTAGGCGATGACGTTTCGCCCGCCATGACACCAAGCTTACAAGGCAACCTATCTATCTAAAGACCTTGGTATGATACATTCTTTTCATACAAAAATAATCACTTTTTTTGAGGGTTCAGGGAAAAAAGAACTTCAAGAGATATAAGAGGAGAGTTATCTAGAAAGGGGGTGTTGTATAATCCTATAGTCTAAATTTACACGAGTGTATTATTAAAAAAAGCCTTATTTAAAAGATCTAGCTAATTTACCTATACATATATGACTAATTGAAATTTTAGTACCTCAAAACACATAATGTCTGAAGCTGGAGTACCAATTATAGAAGGCTATCATGGTGAAGATCAAAGCAATGAGTATCTTAAAAAGGAGGCTCAAAAAATAGGTTTTCCAGTAATGATTAAAGCAGTAAGAGGTGGTGGGGGCAAAGGTATGCTTTATCTGATTTGATCTTTAAAATGAACCTTTGGCGTTAGGAATTAGTCTTACTACCCCTCAACTACATCCTCTTGCCTATAAATAACATGTCCTAAGAGGGTAGCCACTTCTAGCGCATCATATAGACAAAAAGCGCTATATAGTCAGTTGTAGTAAATGCTAAACAGTTGTTTGTTCAAATAAAAGCCATCACTCCGTTAAACCTTAAATATGTAACCTTTCATCCTTCATCAAAATATATAGAAGAAGCATACAACAGCAAAGACGGTGATATGTCAATTTTTTCCGAAATTGAGTTTGTTGCGCCATGTGGTAGCTAAAGGTACAAAATAGCATCCTAGAAAAGTATGGTTGCTAGAAAGGCAAACAGTCAGGAATAATAGACAGTTTTATTTTTTCCATACAGGCTAAAAAGGTTCGCGCGACACCACGTAAAAGGGTGCTCTGTCAATCATCAGCGTAACCAAATCTGTTGATTTGATTGATTTCCCTGTTGACTTTAGAGCGGGGTTGTGGTGACATGCGGAGCTTGATAATTTTGGACAACCCGATCTTAATTTATTTCAATAGAATTGCGGTTGGTTTTTTATTGGAATTCAACAGGTGACGCTGCGAACACATTGATTGGACTTGTCAACCTGTGATTTGTCAATCGTGTTTTAGTAATCACTCTTATGCATCTAAAATTCAATTTTTAAGAAACTCTTTAAAAAAAACAAATTTATGGGCAGTTATAAGCCTTCGGAACACAAAAATTTATTAGTTTAAGGATATTTCGATTTTAATTAAAAATTTGGCCACTAGTCCATCTTTGGAGTCAAGAATTATTTTTTACAATATACAAAATCACATCGCTGGAATTGTTAATTCATAATTTAAAATGTTCACTTTTTAAAGATTCTCTATAGAACAACTAATCAGCACATTATACTTATCGAGTTATTTCTTATAACTTCAGGTATGCGGATAGCTCACAGATTAGAAGATTTTGAAGAAGCACTTGAATCTGCAAGAACAGAATCTCAGAAGGCATTTGCAGACTCAGTCGTTCTCTTGGAAAAGTTCGTGGAGGAACCGAGGCATGTAGAAGTACAAGTTTTCGCGGACACTCATGGTGGTGCTGTTTATTTGTATGAACGAGACTGTTCCGTCCAAAGGAGGCATCAGAAAATTATTGAGGAGGCCCCAGCCGTAAGCTTTTGAAAATAAATAGACAAACTAGGCTCCTGATAATAATTTTAAGGTGTTCTGCAAATTTTGCAAAAAACTTACTTTTTAAAAAGCTCGCTAAAAAATTAGTAAAAATGTTCACCCTGATTTTAGGTTCTATTTTGAGCCAGTTTTACTTTAAAGCCTAAAAACATGGGGTGTAGTGAACCGTCACTGGCATTGCCCTAAAATTAAATTTAAATCTAAATATTTTTTATCTTCTTGTTACATAAATAATATTTTATTTTAGCCAGGATTGTCTTGGGACTTACGAAGAGAACTAGGAATAGCAGCTGTTAGAGCAGCCAAAGCTGTAGGATATGTTGGCGCAGGCACAGTAGAATTCATTTTAGACCGGAAAACTCTTAACTTTCATTTTATGGAAATGAATACAAGACTCCAAGTGGAACACCCTATAACTGAAATGATAACAGGTTGGAATAAAATGAGCCTAAACAGAAAGCAAATTTAAATCGGTCACACATTCATGACTCGATTAAACCTTTCAAAACACTGTATAAAAGTTTCATGGTAACGTGGCGTGGGTGATAAAACAATTTAAAATACAGATACAGCGCTTTCCAGCCAGTGGCGGCTCGCGGTCTAAAAAAATGGTGAAGAGCGAGGTATAATGCGGGTACTTAAACAAACATTGACTAAAAACCCATGTAACAAAACGTCTTTCTTATCCTCATCTGTCCAACGACTGCATGGAATTTTCAACAAATTACAAACTATGTCATTAATTGTGTTCATTTTTAAAACACATAACTAAGTATGTACGTATACTACTGAATTAACTAAAAAATAAAAACAAAACTTTTTAGTCACACAGTAAATCACGTAAAAACGATATCTATAACCGTAAGTTTCGAGAAGCCCCAAAATACATACCTTGAGGTTAAGCGAACCAATGCTAAAACAATGGTGCATATGACTGACCTATATTTAAATTGCCCTTCATCATAATGCAAATTGTTACATGCTGTTTGCGTAACTGACGTCACGTAACCATAACAACGGTGAATATTAAAGCCATGTTGGGTGTTGTGTCTTCACTTGCTTTGAGGTAACAGACACGGTCAGCTGGGGCGCCCCAAAATGCATGAGTGTTTATACATCGGAGTTAACCGTGGCACTATTATGCATAGCTACATTCGGATTAAATTAATATTATTAATTCGAACATAATTATTTTTTCAGGGCTAAAATGGTAGCTGTATTGGTACATTAATATTTAATATTGTCGAAAAACTTTCCTCCTGGTTTTATTTTTATTTTTTGGTGAAGATCCCCTTCACCTACTTCACCTGACGAGCCGCCACTGTTTCCAGCTCTCTTAGACATTACACAAATGATAAGAATCATTTATAAATATTACTAACTGGTGGTGTAATATATGAGACAGCTGGAGGATGATGTATATCTGCTATTAAAATAACAAGTCACCCATGTTATCATCGTCTTCCATATTGAATGTTCATGTTGCATTATTTTTTCCAAAGCGAAACTTTCACCAAAAAAGAAATCTGGACTCGTGATATTTTTTTCTTGCAAATACGAGTAGACCTCTGTAAGCTATATATCTGTTAAATGATCGCAAGGAATCTAATGAAGATAATACATTTATTTTAGGTACCGATTTAGTTGAATGGCAAATAAAAATAGCTTCAGGCGAAAAGCTACCTATAAGGCAAGAGGACATTCCTTTAAATGGTCATGCCTTTGAAGCTCGAATATATGCGGAAGATCCTCGAGGAGGTTTTTTACCAGGAGCGGGGCCTTTGGAGTATCTAAATACGCCTGCTGCAGCGGAAGATGTACGAATTGAAACAGGTAGACAACATATCTATGTATTGTAAAAACACAGAATTTCTTACTAGTCAGGTAGTATTTGAAATACATTATTTTTATATCTAACAGTGTTAGACAAAATATGACCTTATAGTAGTATAAGGTCAATACAGGCTTTGAATTTCAGCATTTAAAGAAAGCCGAATAGATAGGCGCAAGTAAGAACCGACGTGACTTTGGAGCGCGCCATCTTTTATTGCGTAAAATAATACAATATCTTCTGTCTGAAATCGATCTAAAACGGGGACAAACATTAGTTTGTCTCCAAAAACGGTTGCCACATTTTTGCACTGATCCGTCGTTCTTTAAATATTGAAATTCAAAGATACAGGTCAATATCTGAATTACACTTCAAATCACTCAAATAGCACAAAACATGGCATAGTAAGAACGCTTGTGGATAGAGCAATTACCATCTGTAATTCAAATGAAGCCCTCAAAGAAGAAACTAACTACATCAAGACCGACCTCAACAAAAATGACTACCCCATGCTTGTTGATAAACTATTCGAATATCGCAAGAATCGGGCAAATACACAAAAGAAGCAAATAAAGTCACAATCAACACTCAACATTCCGTATGTCAAAGGAGTATCTGAGAGAATTAGAAGACTAGGACAATAATACAACATCAATAAGGTATTCAGCTCGAAAGACACTTTAAGAAGCCACCTGACGAAGACGAAACCAAGTCAAAAACACAGGAAAAACCGTGTCTACCAGATCCCCTGCGAATGTGGCCCAGGCCACTTGAAACTAGGGTCAAGGGACACAGAAACAATACGCTTAAAGGAGAAAACGAAAAATCAGGTGCAGCTGACCATACCTGAACACACGGTCATCACATCAAGTGGACAGAAGCTCAAATCCTGCATAAAGAACCACATTGGAGGAAGTTCAAGGAAGCTGCTACCATATACCAGAACCCAGATTGTTTTAGTAAGCCCTCATTAGATATAAGAAATATCTAGAAACCTTTGCTAAGTAGATGTAAACTTAAAATACCGCACACGAACTAAACTGCACCCTTGTTAGTTATGCTCCAGCGCATCGAGCTAGTATAAATAGAGCTGTAGTTACTTAACTTGTTTAGTATTCACATGAAGATGACTGGAGATACTTAGCAGTTGAAACGTTGTGATGTAAAACAAATAAAGGCCATGCAAGTCCAAAACTTTTCTATCATTCTAGTATAAGGAACTTTTAGATGGTTCGAAAATTATTTTGAATGCATTTTTTAAACAGACTTATGTCTTAGAAAATTTCATAATTTTTTTTTTATACATTTAATGTCACTATTTTAGGTGTTCTCCAAGGTGATGAGGTATCAGTTCACTATGATCCTATGATAGCAAAACTAGTTGTCTGGAGTAAC
This sequence comes from Polydrusus cervinus, assembly GCA_935413205.1. Classification (NCBI taxonomy): domain Eukaryota; kingdom Metazoa; phylum Arthropoda; class Insecta; order Coleoptera; family Curculionidae; genus Polydrusus; species Polydrusus cervinus. Next base: position 79,874,570 of record OW284511.1, read on the forward strand.
GATAGAAAGGAAGCACTAGCGAAGCTGAATTCCAAGCTATTAGAATATAATGTAAGCAACTGCGTATATTACCTACAATATATTTTTTTAAGGTTTAACATAAAGATCCCCAAACGATCAGTTGAATCTAATCTAGTATCTTTCTCTGAGTATATCCTCTCTTCCATGGGCTGTCAAATTTAGGTGGATTCCATATATGCCGATTTCAGTAAGCCGTTTGATAAAATTGATCACAATATTTTCGTAGCTAAGCTGAGTCAAATTGGTATATGTGGAGACCTTCTTAACTGGATAACCTCTTATATATTTAATAGATCACAATTTGTGGCAGTGAACAGACACTAGTCTCCTGTTTACAATGTAACTTCTGATGGGCCCTTATTTTTCATTATAAATTTATGTGAAAATGTGAAAAAATGTTTTAAATTTTGTAAAATTTTATTTTACGCGGATGATATGAAAATTTTTCTAAGCATAGGGAGTATTGGGGACTGCTTGCTAGGGTAAACTAGATTCTTTTTTTTCAATATTGTATCTTAAATAAACTCCTGAATTTAGATAAATGTATATTCATCTCATTCTCAACAAATGTAAATATTTTCTCTTCTCTTTCTCTTCTGTCCTTTCAATAATTTTCGATTTACGGAAAAATAGTATGTATACCTCGTAGAAAAAGCCAAATTCCCGGACTTCGTATTGTTAGTCTCGGCTTGCACCTCGACATACAATCTTTACGGTGGTCCGGGAATATTCAGCTTTTCCTACTAGGTATACAATGTACTATTTAGAAGGTCCTTTTATTGACAAATATATTCCTATTTAGATTGCAGGTTTGGAAACTAATGTCAACTTCTTACTAACTCTTGCCAATCACTCAGAATTTCAAGCTGGAAATGTCCATACAAACTTTATAAAAGACCATTATAATACTCTTTTTAGTGATGATACTCCATCAGATATACAACTTATTCAAGCCGGCGTAGCTAACGTTTTATGGGACCAAAAATTGGAAGAAGCGGAGGCCGTTTCAAGAAATGATAATTACAATCCCTTTGTCGTGGAATCGAACTTTAGAGTTAATCATTGTGATTCCAGGGATATTAAGTTGAAATTTAAGGAAAAAGGTATTTTGTATAGATACTGCATATTTATAACAACTAATAATAACCGTCTTTATTTTAAATCAAGAAAACAAAAAACTTTTAATGACTTCTCCAAAGGGCCCGTCCGTGCGCTGGATGCACTTAGGCCAGGTTTGGCCCATTGTGCTCACCCTGTTTGGTTGTTACTCCCACTCCGTGATCCCAGTTCCTTGCACTAGTTTGTGTAGGTCAACTTGGGAGAGGGTAAGGATGTCCTCTGGTTCCAGTTTTGGTTGCCTGAGTATTTGTTGCCTCTTCCGATCTAGTGATTCGCAATGGCAAATTATGTGCTGTACAGTTTTCCTGACTTGTCCGAATAATTTACAATCCAGGTCTCCATCATTGTACCAGGTGATTCATTAAGGGTGACGAGCGGCCATATCTCGGAAACTACTGGGCATAGAAATTCAGGAACAAAAATTATAACTAAAGTGGCCATGAGAAAATCCTGGAAATAATTTTTAAGTTCCGCATTTTACCGCAAGAGGGCGTAATTGAAAAGTAAATTATAAAAGTTTACATATCTCCGAAAATTCCACCTTAAGGTCTTTGAAATCACCATTAAAAAGCTTGGACAATTATGCATCATTTTGGTCTTATGCTCATTGGCGTACCGACTTTAATAAGAGGGGGGGGGAAGCTGTTGAAAGTGTAATCAGTTAAATCGCTGTAACTTATAATATCCGATTTTAGCAAACTAAAGACTGTTTGGAAGAGAAATGTATGCACTTTCACCAATCGTATTTAGTTATCCATAATAGTTCTAAAAAAAAATGCTAGAGGGCGCAAAAAATAAATCATACGGTATAATTATGATACCATAATTGAAAAGTAGATAAAACCGCAGCTCGATATCTCCGTTCGTTTTAGCGTTATCGCGAATAGAATCATTTTTAAAATTTTAAATAAAGAATATTTTTTAGAAAAAAAGTGGGACGCCACTGATATTTTTCCATGTGGATATTATTTCGGATTAGCCTGGTCAATTCTGCATTAAAATGGTCTCTTGCGTTTTTCTCCTCAGGCACACCGTTCTTAATTAAAATAATTTAATTAAATTAGACGGGCGGGGTGGTCATTTCCAACAATTTTTATAAAACAAAATATTTCATTATCAATGTTAATAAAAATAATAAATAGTAGAGCTAATTTAATTTAATTATTTTAATAAAGAACGGTGTGCCTGAGAAGAAAAACGCAAAAGACCATTTTTATGCAGAATTGATCAGGCTAATCTGAAATAATATCCACATGGAGAATTATCAGTGGCGTCCCACTTTATTTCTAAAAAATATTTTTTATTTAAATTTTTAAAAATTATTCTATTCGCGATAACGCTGAAACGAACGGAGATATCGAGCTGCGGTTTTAATATTATTTTTAGCAAATTTCATCTACTTTTCGATTATGCGTGGTATCATAATTATACCGTATGATTTATTTTTTCGGAGTAAAATCAAAAAATGTGTTATTATTACATATTGCGCCCTCTGGCAGTTTTTTTTAGAACTATTAAGGACAACTAAATACGATTGGTGAAAGTGCATACATTTCTCTTCCAAACAGTCTTAAGTTTGCTAAAATCGGATAAGTCGTTTATAAGTTACAGCGATTTAACTGATTACACTTTCAACAGCTTCCCCCCCTCTTATTAAAGTCGGTACGCCAATGAGCAGAGGACTAAAATGATGCATAATTGTCCAAGCTTTTTAATGGTGTTATCAAAGATATACCTTAAGGTGGAATTTTTGGAGATATGTAAACTTTTATAATTTACTTTTCAATTACGCCCTCTTGCGACAAAATGCGGAACTTAAAAATTCTTTCCAGGATTTTCTCATGACCACTTCAGTTATAACTTTTTTTTCCTGAATTTCTATGCCCAGTAGTTTCCGAGATATGGCCGCTCGTCACCCTTAATGAATTACCCGGTACAGTTGCATTCCTGTAATGGTTCTCAGATGGTTCCTGTTCATTTGAAGCAACTGTTTCATAAGTCTTAAGGCTGGATCCCAAATGAAGCTTTTGCTGTGGTATAATCCCTGTCTGTTGCTCCAGTGGATTTTGTGTTCACTCCTGATCCATCGTTTTATGGCATCTCGTACTGTGCACCTTGGTGAGTACCAAGGGCCGGTTCTGGACCAACGAATGTATTTTCTGAGCCTTTCCTTGCAAATTTATCGGCTTTTTCATTTCCTGTAATACCTTCGTGTCCTGGTACTCACTGCAGTAGTACTTTGTTTACTTTTGCCAGGGCCTCCAGTTCCTCCTGACATTCCCATACCAGTCTTGAAGTTACCTTGATGCATATTAGCGATCTAAGAGCTGCTTGACTGTCAGAATATATATGAATCCGCTTATTGAGGTAAGCCCCCTATTGTTTTCGTACGCACATTGCAATAGGGCGTAGATTTCTGCTTGGAACCCTGTGAGAGACTTTCCCAGAGAGAAAAACCTAATTTTTCTCCGGTCTTACTCCGTGTATCCCCGCTTTGGTACCCTCTTTGGTTTTGGAGCCGTCTGTGTACCAGATTATTGCCCCAGAAGTAGTTTCTGGTGTTTTGTTTTTTCCACACGTTTCATTCAGAATTCTTCGAAAAATGCATATTTTTAAAAATATATATGGTGTTCCATTTAAAATACCAAATGTGTGCACTTCCGGTTCAATCAGAATTAACGTTTCAACGCCATAGGCGTAGTTAGGGGGGTACTTAGGGGTGCTAAGCACTCCCAAAATCCGAATTAGCACCCAAAAAAAAATTTACTTTTACAATATATAGGCCATAGGCTTAGAACTAACCTATTTTTACTTCAGCAACCCCAGTGTTGACCTTCTAACTACGCCTATGTTTAACACTGAAAATGTGTTCACAGTGCAACCATATAACCTCCCAAAATTTCATATTATTGTTTTATTTTATAAGGACGTGACAAGTTGGATAATAATTTTATTGTCATCAGTGTATTGAATTTTTTAAGCAATAAACAATTTTTTATTGAGATAAACCGATGTCAACGACTTGTTAATTTAATTTTGATTAATTAATCTTTAGGAATTATTCTGCCAATCACCCATTTTTGTGGCGGTGGCCTGATAATTCTTTCATGGTCTTCACATAGATTGTAGCCCATTGTTACTATTTAAATAAAGATATAATGATGCAGTTGTTAATGTTTTTAGTGTGAGTGTATTAGTGTTGTACATTAAAATTAATATTTCATTTTAGATTACAGAATTAAAGTGAAATTCACAAATACTAAAAACAACTTTAATGTGTCCTATGATAACGGAATAACGTGGAAGGCAGTAAATGCGACCTTAAATATGAACGAAAATAAATATATTTTAAATTGCAATATAAACGGTCATAACACACGAGTTAATGTTTTTAGAAATGACAGTTCCTTGGCCATCTTTCACGAAGTAAGTAAAATGCATGTTGTTATTATACTATGAATGATAGTAGAGTTTTGGACTTGCATCGTCTTTATTTGTTTTATAAATCACAACGTTTCACCTAGTAAGTATCTTTAATCTTCTTCAGGTGAATACTAAAGTGGCCTGGGGATACTTCTTGAGGTGAAATCTGCAGAGGCCTGGGAGATACTAACCAGTTGAAATGTTGTAATTTAAAAAACAAATAAAGACAACGCAACCCAAAATTTTTTTTTATTTAAGAAATAATCAAACAGTTATTATGCTGTTGGGCAAAATTTTTAAACAATAACTGACTAACCAGGCAACTTGTTGAAGCATAATTATTAGCTACAGTTGCAAGTTAAATATTTACATTTATAAAGTATAATAAAAGCAGATACCTTTCGTTTTTTGCATTTATCAATCAAAAATCAGATCATATAATATCTGTTGTTTTAAAATTGATATTTATAAAATACGAAGCTACAAAAATTGAATTTTAATATTGGTTACAGGTTTATGTTAGGTACTTACTGCACCCACCACCCAGTGCCGTTCATGACAATTAAAAAAAAATTAAATTCCAAAAATCTATATATTATTTCAACCCACTTTCCCCTGGTTCTCGAGGATGGAGAGGTACCTATTATATCCATTATACCTCAGCGCCGTTCGTACCAATTAAAATAAAAAATGTTATGTTGTCAATTAGGCTTCCAAGCAGCATAACTGACAATATAAGATTTTTTAATTGACACATACGCTACTGCGCTGTAATGGGAATAGTAAGTACCTAACATAAAGCTATAATTAACGCTTATTTTATATTTTTCATCATCGAAAACGAAAGGGAAAGTGGGTTGCATAGCAGCCGTAATTGGTAACATCACAATTTTCGGAATTTAAATTTATAAAAAATTGACACGAACAGGACTTCGCTGTAATAGGTACAGTAACATAAAGCTGTAACCAATACAATAATAAAGCTCAAATATCATAGCTTTGTATTTTAGAAACATCAGATTACAGATGCAAATTCATTTGAAATTTGTAATCCAAAAATCACATTTTTTATATTTCAGAATGGTAAAACACAATTTTCTCTAACAACTCCATCATTTAATGTGGAAGATGATTCTGATTTAGTACTGGGCAATCTTGACAAAGCAATAGCTCCTATGCCTGGAGTACTGGACAAATTGCTGGTTAAAACTGGGGATAAGGTTAAGAAGGGAGATTCTCTGTTTGTTTTGATAGCTATGAAAATGGAACATGTGGTTAAAGCAGCTAGGGATGCAAAAATTTCAAACGTTACGTTTAAAGTGGGTGATAGTGTTTTGAAGGACGCCACTATAATACAATTTGAAGAAGAAAAAAAATTTGATTAATTGTAAAAACCAATTTTTGTCTTTTAAAAATAAAAAAATGTGTTATATCGTTTTTTATTCTTATCTGTATATTATGTAGTAGTAGTAATTGGAGGATTAGGAATCTTCAAACGACCTGCAGACGAGGGGATCTTATGTGCCTGCTGAGTGTCGGATTCATGCCCTGTCAGGGGCATGCCTTCCGACTAAACCCTTTCCTCTCTTTCCTCGCACCCAAGCACCTCGGAACTGCTGGTTTAGCATACTTCAAACTACTGGGTGGTCTCTTATTGAATCTATTTTTTCGTTTTACGTCATACTTGTCATATTTATGGGTTCCTATTTTCTCTTTGCCTATCATTTCTTTCTTTCTCCTTTTTTTTCATTACACATCTAAAGAAATACTGTATGATCCGCCACCTCCCTTCACTGTGTAGCATATTTGCCACCAAATTGTTTGGGTTCAGCTCTAGGCCCAAGATCAGGTAAGTTTCTTGTCTGTATATTGTCCATCTTGGACACAGAAATACTGTGTGTTCTAGGGTTTCTTAATCTCCACAATATACAGGGTGTGTCAATAAGGTGTCGGGCTTTGATAGCACCTAAACTATCAAAGATAGGAAAAAAAGTGTAATATAAAAGTTAAATGATTTGTTAGGATGCATAACCTAAAAATATTTTAAAATCTACAGGGTGGTCCTAAAAAGTGGTACTGAATAATAAAAAAGAAAATTAAATGGGACACCCAGTATAATTTTCCAGAATATGATTCAATAAAATAAGGACTTTGCAACCATCTTAAAATTTTTGAACTAAAATGCAACGTTGCCAAGTAATTAATTTTTTTCCTAAATTTTAGTAATTTTAAGGGTATCGTAAAAAAATCATAGTAACCTGTGGATTACCCCTAGGCAAATATAATTAACATTGTGGGTACTTTAAGGTACGATATATTGATCGATAACAATGTTTTTTAAATATCTTATACAGAGCGTTCGGTATAAGTTGGACAACTCGACAGTTTTAAAAATGCTTTATTTTAATTTTTTTAAATGGGACACCCCTAATTTTTTTAAGCAAAAGGATGTATCTTTCGAAAACCTTACTTTTTTATTAAACATGTCATATATCTAAATATCATAGTTTTTGAAATATTTTAGGATTTGTCTTAACTCAGGGTAAAAAAGGAAAGGACCAATTAAACAATTTAGTCAAGATTGTGTTGGAAGAAAATAGTTACAAACTACACATTTATTTTTAAGAACACTGACAAAACAAGAAGTAGGCAAAACATCGGCCCACCTAGAGGGGGGGGGGGCTAGAGAGCTAAATTGAGGCAAAAAATTTAAATTTTGGTGACAAAAGACAACGCGGACATTATAAAAATACTATAAAAAGTGTTCAATATGGCCTCATAAATTTAAAATGCAGGCCCGAGTTCTTTTTTTAAAAGACTCGCTTACATTTCTCAACATAGTCGGAGTAATTGTTTGAAAAACTTCCCTTATTTGTGCTTGCATGTTTTCTCTTATCGTGGCAGCTGTTTGGTTCATTCTCTCCTTTACATATCCCCATAAAAAAAATCAAGCTTATTTAGATCGGGAGATCTTGCAGGCCACGATATTGGACCTGCTCTGCCAATCCAGAGATCACTACATCGCTGATTTAAAAAATTTCTCACGAGCATACTGTAATGAGGTGGTGCTCCATCCTGTTGAAACCACATTGTTTCGCGAATGTATTCTGGGAGTACATTTAAAAGTTCAGGTAAATCATTCTGTAAAAAATCAAGGTAAATCTGGCCTGTAACATTTCCTTCACAAAATTGTGGCCCAATAACATGAACAGCCCACACATTAATACTCCATTTATGTTGATTCCTAACTTCTCTAGTAAAAAAAGGATTACTTGTGTCGTAGTAATGAAAATTATGCCGGTTTACAAATCCATTGTTATGAAACGTAGCCTCATCACTAAACATTACATAATCGAAAAACTGCGCTTGATGTTGTATCATGTCCTGCGACCACTGACAAAAACAACTCTCCTTTCATAGTCTTGCTCATTTAATTCTTGTAATAATTGTATGTGATATCGATGCAATTTTTCACTTCGGATAATCCTTGATGCTGAGGATGCACTGAATGGAAATTTGTGGCCAAGCTGTCTCGTACTTTTGTGGGGATCTTCAATTAAACTTAACATAACCATACATTTATTTTCATCGTTGGTAGCTGGCTTAGTTCTTTCATGTTTTTCGTAATCTCTCCTTTACCCTTTCAAATGATTTTTGATCAGGATGAGTTCTAAGTGGATTTTTTTCTGCGTATACTGTGGAAGCCAGAAATGTATTTCTGTCGCTCTCGCCCAAAACGTAGATCGTGTCAAGTAGTTCTTCTCTTGAAAAATTCATATTTTTCTGTTTCGATAACGTTATAGTTCAGGAAACTAAAATTTAAACCGTAATAAAGCACAAAATCTTAGCGAAATAATTTTGCAATGACAGCTGTGAGAAAGAAAATTATTTATTTTTTGTTCCAAAGCAATCTTGACTAAATTGTTTAATTAGAACTTTCCTTTTTTACCCTGATTTAAGACAAATCCTAAAATATTTCAAAAACTATGATATTTAGATATATGACATGTTTAATAAAAAAGTAAGGTTTTCGAAAGATACATCCTTTTGCCTAAAAAAATTAGGGGGGTCCCATTTAAAAAAATTAAAATAAAGCATTTTTAAAACTGTCGAGTTGTCCAACGCTCTGTATAGGAGATTTAAAAAACATTGTTATCGATTAATATATCGTACCTTAAAGTACCCACAATGTAAATTATATTTGCCTAGGGGTAATCCACAGGTTACTATGATTTTTTTACGATACCCTTAAAATTATTAAAATTTCGGAAAAAAATTAATTACTCGGCAACGTTGCATTTTAGTTAAAAAATTTTAAGATGGTTGCAAAGTCCTTATTTTATTGAATCATATTCTGGAAAATTATACTGGGTGTCCCATTTAATTTTCTTTTTTATTATTCAGTACCACTTTTTAGGACCACCCTGTAGATTTTAAAATATTTTTAGGTTATGCATCCTAACAAACCATTTAACTTTTATATTACACTTTTTTTCCTATCTTTGATAGTTTAGGTGCTATCAAAGCCCGACACCTTATTGACACACCCTGTATACAGTTTCCATTTTCCGCTGTTCCAATTCTACTAAGGTAGCTTTGGAATGATCCATGTCCTGTCAGAAATTGGGTGATATATTAATCTATGTTTCTATGTTGGCATTATGGCATTCCATATATATTTGGTATTATTCTTTTGGTCCATTGTGCTTTCGTTTCGTTATTGTCCCATTCCTCTTGCCACATGTCTAGTGTTCCTTGTCTTTCGGCTTTCTTGATGGTAGATTTTTCCCCTTCTGCCGTGTATATACGTCTTCTCTCAGCTACTTGTAGGTGTATTGGTGTGATGCCTGTGATCACCTGAAGGGCTATCATAGATGCAGTGCGGTATGAGCTCGCGACCCTTATAATAATTCTTCTCTGTATTTGCGTCATTTTTCCTAGTTGTCTTTTAATGTTCATGGTCTGATACCACACCGGCGCTCCATATAGGATTATCGAATGAAGTACTCCACTTAGGACCCTTCTTTTACAGCTACTTGGGCCACCTATATTAGGCATTAATTGGAACAGTGCTGCCAGTCTCTTCTCTGCTTTTTCAATGCTCTTATTTAGATGTTCTGTATAGGTTCCATATGTGCTTAACACTATTCCCAGGTATCGAAGTGATTGTCTCGGTGTTATTATTACGCGCCTTATTTCAAAGGTAATATGTGGTCTGTTTCTCCCGCCCTTGAGAATAACTGCCTCTATTTTCAATAGAGCCAGTTCCAATTCATGCTTTTGAAGCCATCTATCTATTCTCTTTAGCGCCTCGTTTACCCTGAGGATGAGAAATTCGTCGTCCTCGGCTTTTACCAAAATACCTAAATCGTCCTCGAAACATATTTTTCTGATGTTATCTCCTAGATTTTGTCTCAAGAGGCCATCGTAGAGGATGTTCCATAGAATTGGTCCAAGTACTGATCCTTGGGGGACTCCTGCTAACATACTTTTTTCCACGCCCGCAGTAGTAGTAGTAGTAATATAATTACATGATAGAGATATTAAGATAAATCCATAAAATCAGAACATTTATTGTGGAAGAAAATTCTGATTCATTACAATATAAAAGATATATTTAACCACAATAAGCATTAAAACTGAAATTTTGCTTATAAAATGCACCATAAATTTCTTAATTTATTTTTCTAATTATACATTATTTGCACAGAAAATAATAATTTCTTAATGAGCTCTTTCATTACATTTTGATTTAGGTTGTAGTGTATAAAGAAACAAAAAATAAAATTGTCCGTGTTTATACTTTTTGATATTTTCAAGCCATCAAAAACACGGACTTTATCGAATATATGTCATGAAAATGGCAGCTTGAAATTTGAAAATGTTGCCACTGTTCTCTAAATTTTTTTATATTATAATACAATGACAAAGTCTGAAAAGTAATCAAATAGAATAAAATTGTCCAAAACGAAGAAAATATAAATATATCACCAATTAAAATTTGTTTTTTTCTATTTTTAATTATGGCAACCGTCAAAAGACTTTAATAGGGCATGTTTCCATCTTTAGGTTAAAAACATGTTTTAGTAATAATTACTGAAAAATGTAAAATTAAATAGGAAGTAAATGTGGTTACAACACGATCACCTCAGATTCAATATTTCCGCATGTAAGTAACCTATATCGTATTATTATAATGTTGTTGCTTTAAAAATTTTCAATAAATGCACTTATGATGGGTTGCATAAATTTTTTTAACCATAATTAACTAATGCAAGTTTAACTGTGACACTGGCTGGCTTTATTATGGTACGGTGTTCTAATATGTAGTGCTTTGCATTTTACAATTAGTGTTTAAATGATCTAGAAAACAATTTCTGAAAATGTATTATTAGAGTTTGTTACAACCTATTATCTGAAAATAATTTAAGATTTAAGGATATGTACAGGGAGTGGCAGCTCGTCAGGTGAAGTAGGTGAAGGGTTCTCTTAACCAAAAAAAAATATTGACAATATTTTCCTCTAGCTACCATTTTACCCCTTAAAAAATAATTATGCTCGAATTAATAATATTAATTTAATCCGAATGTAGCTCTGCATAATAGGGCCACGGTTAACTCCGATGGATAATAATTATAAACACTCGTGCATTTTGGCGCGCCCCAGCCGAACTTGTCCGTTAGCTCAAAGCATCAAGTGAAGACAACATGGCTTTGATTTTCATCACTGTGTGAATGCCCTGGCCTCGAAAGAAGAAGGTTCACTGCTCTGGGTGAACCATTTTTCGATAGCCTGGAGGAACTAAGCAACTTACAACTTGGAAGCAGGTTTCTGAACAGTAGTGGCTGGTTTGAATAAGTTGATCCTGAATCCTTCTGCGGTGTACGCCGCACTAACCATCAGAGATCTGATGAAGGTGGGTTCTACGGAACACGTGTGGTATCACAACGGACCTAATAGGACTACGTATGACTGTTTGGTCTAAACCTTAGGTCTGCCACTCTAACCTAACCTAACCTACCTCAAAGCAAATGAAGACCCAACGGCCAACATGGCTTTGATTTTCACCGTTGCTATGGTTACGTGACGAGGTATTTATTTTGAGGCTTCGCGAAACTTACGGTAAGGTATAGATATCATTTTTACCTTTCTGTTAAGGAAAGGCTAGAGGTTTTACATGGAGTACCTTTGTTACTAGGAGAACTCTACCATCAAGCATGGTTTAATTTTGCTGTTTCCTGGTATTGTTCATACAGGGTGCTAAAAATTGTATGCGTACAAGGTGATCTCGACGAGATAAGAAAAGAAGATGGTTAAATCAAGGCAAAGTTGCGTATTTTTGAGCTTAACAATTTGGAGAAAAAATTGTAAATATTCCGATGCTTTCGTAGATATCTGAAAAATACCGATATTTCTGATTTTGGGTTTTAATTTTTTGCGTCCTCATTTTTGACTAGGGGAAAAAAATACTTTTTTATAGCCGTATTTTATGTTCTACAAGATGGCGTTATTAGTTTTTAAATTCGACGTTTCGCTCTTTAAATACCAACCTCAAGTCAATTTTTTTAAACACGGACCTGGAATTTTAAGTAAATTTTTAAGGACTTCTAAGCTTTAGAAATGTAATACAATTTAAAGTGGTTTGAAATTTTAACGTTTTGTCATCTAATAATACATTTTTTCAAGTTATTTTTTTAAGCATTACGGTCCTGAACATTTAGAGCCCAACCAAAAAAAAATTTCTGATTTGAAAAATCCGTCCATTTTTACTCAAAGATATATATATTTGTTATTTTGTAAAAAAAAAGTCTCAGCCTCAAATATTTTTCGGTCTGCTTATTTTTGTTACATGTATCGCCTGAAACTGGCATCATCAGATCGTATAAACAGTAAAAAAGATTTGAAATAAGCGTATCACAGTAACATAACTAAACTAACATTTCAGTTACCTTTAAGTTGTATTAAATTTCCAAAGCGTAGAAGTCCCAAAAACTATTATCAAAATTCCAGGTTCGTATTTAAAAAAATTGACTTGAGGTGGGTAATGGGTAACGCCATCTTGTAGAACATAAAAACGGCTATAAGAAAATGTTTTTTGTTTTTTTCCCAACTTAAAAATGAAGGCGCAAAAAACTAAAACCCAAAACTAAAAATTTGGGTTTTTTTTATATCTCCGAAGGTATTCGGAATCTTTATCATTTTCTTTCACCAAATTATTAAGCCCCAAATACGTAACTTTGCCTCAATTTAACCATCTTCGTATCTTGTACGGTTTTCGAGATCCCCGCACACTAATTTATAGCACCCTGTATATCAATAATAAAAAGGTTCTCCATAATGAGCGGGAATTATGCTCATCACTGTATACAGCGAGTCCCAGAAGTAATGTCTAAATTCATTTAAAATTCAGCGGTAAGTTTTTTGAAAAAACGTTCGTACCCGTCGATTTTTATTTTTTAATGTTTTTTTTTGTGGTAATTTCATGTATACAGGGTAGCTCAAAAATAAGTTACGACCATCAACTTAATTTTTTCAAATGAAAACATGTATTTTTTATTTCATTTTTGAATTTTGCATTGAATTCTAAGCATGTTTCATGTATCATGTCCTATACATAAACTCAACATTTATTGAAAAAAATAGGATTAAACATATCTATAAGTAAGAGCTGTTTATTAAAAAAAACACAACAAAATCAAATTAAATGTTGAAAATGTGCGCCATTTACGGCTTGACAATATCCAAGACGATCAATAAACTCTCTTTGCACGTTTCCAACCATTTCCGGAGTTATGATACGCACTTCTCTTCGAATCCTCTCTTTCAACTCCTGCATATTGTTTGGCCTGTTAACAAATCCACCGATTGGGAAAGGTTTCATCCAAAAATGTGCGCACAGTGGCAGCATAGTGCGAAGGAGCACCATCTTGTTGGAATATCAGTTCTTCGTCAGGGGAGTCTGGATCCCATGGATTCGGAAATAAAGCCACTAATGCTGGAATTAATTCAAGTTGGAGAAATTCGAGATATACTTGTCCAGTTAAAGACTGTTCAAAGAAGAATGGACCAATTACTCTTCCGCGTACGATTTCACACCAAACATTTATTTTTTCAGGGTACTGGCTGTGAACCTCTATCATCCAATGCGGATTTTCTGTTGCCCAATATCGACAATTTTGTCTGTTCACATTACCATTCAAATAGAACGTAGCTTCATCCGAAAAAATAATATTTTTTACTAAATTATTATCTAGATTGCACATATTTTGCATGCGTTCGTAAAACTCATTTCGCCTATCGAAATCATCTTCAAATAACTTATGCACTGGAATAACTTTGTATGGGTGATGTTTGTGCTTCTGAACTACTCGGTAAACAACAGATTTCGGCATGTGTAAATCGGCCCCAATGTGCGACAGGGGAGTACATGGATTTTCTTCCAAAGAAAGCAAAACGTCAAGTTTTTCATTTTCATCTCGATTAGGACGACCAGATTTAGACAAATCTCTAACATGACCGAATTCTCTAAACTTAGCCTCTATTCTACTCACCATCTTTTGACATATGGGAGGACGATCAGGATGGATTTCATTAAATAATTGGGCTGTTTCTATTTGAGTACGTGTTTTATCACCAAACCCAACCATGCATAGAATTTAAATTTTTTCCCGTTCCGTTAACTTCACCATTATTGTGAAAACCGCAACTTTGAAACTACGCTTGACAATAATTATACTTATTTGAAATAAAATTGTCATACAGTTTCTATAGAAATAAACGGTGACAGTGACACTCTTACTTATTAGGGAGCTCAAAATGCCATATTGCCAAAAGATTTGATAGATCGTTGGATTTCCTAAATGATATGTTTATGTTCAATCCTAATTTTTTCAATAACGGTTGAGTTTATGTATAGGACATGATACATGAAACATGCTTAGAATTCAATGCAAAATTCAAAAATGAAATAAAAAATATATGTTTTTATTTGAAAAAATGAAGTTGATGGTCGTAACTTATTTTTGAGCTACCCTGTATACATAAAATTACTACAAAAAAAAACACATTAAAAAATAAAAATCGACGGGTACGAGCGTTTTTTCAAAAAACTTACCGCTGAATTTTAAATGAATTTAGACATTACTTCTGGGACTCGCTGTATATTGTGCATAGTAGTTTTGGAACATACTTACGCTACGGCAAACTCAATGAATTAATAGCTATTTATACAATTAGTTGCGAAATGAGTGTCTTTTAGGCACGCGACGTGAATTGTATACAATATTTTTTCTACTGAGGTTTTATAATAAAAAACTTAATTTTACTAACATTTTATTACCTATGTTTCATTTACACCTTTCATGTCAAAAAAATCGACAGTTGTCAAAAAAAAATCGATTTTTTTGTCAAAAACTGCGACAAATATAAAAGTAAAAATGAGTGATTTAGAGGACTCAGACATTGAAAATGCCGCAAATGACGCAATGGTGTACCTTGTTCCACAAAAATCAAGAAGTTTGTATGAGGGCACATACGAAAAATTCAAAAAATGGTGTGAAGAAAAAAAGGTAAAAAACTTATCAGAAAAAGTCCTTTTGGCATATTTTTCACTATTATCCGATGCCTATAAGCCATCAACTTTGTGGAGTTCTTACTCAATGCTTCGAACGATGGTTTATTTAAATAAAAATGTTGAGATGCAGACATTTACAAACCTAATCGCATTTTTGAAAAGAAAATCTACGGGGTATAAGCCCAAAAAGTCGAAAATTTTTTCTAAAGAACAAATAGAAAGGTTTTTCAAAGAAGCAGACGATAAGAACTATTTATTGGACAAAGTCATACTTATTGTGGGAATCTCTGGAGCATGTCGCAGAGAAGAACTCACATATTTAAATATAAATAATATCGAAATTTCGGAGTTTTAATTAAAATATCCATTCCAAACATTAAAACAAATATTGCAAGAAGCTTTGTAATTAGCGAAGGCTCTATTGACGGCATCAACTTCTTGAATATTTTCCGAAAGTACGCGCAGTTACGTTCAGCACACATAACCCATGAAAGATTTTTTATCGCATACAGAAACTCCAAATGTTCCAGACTTCCAGTGGGTATTAATACCATTGGAGCAACACCAAAGAAAATAGCTGAGTTCTTGGAGCTTCCAAACGCTAAAGAATATACAGGCCACTGCTTTCGAAGATCTTCAGCAACTTTTTTAGTTGACTCTGGAGCGGATATATTGATGCTAAAGCGACATGGAGGTTGGCAGTCAAATACCGTGGCTGAGTGGTATATAGAAGATTCTTTAGAAAATAAAAGAAAAATTTCTAAAAAAATTCTTGGTCAAAAATCTTTGGACGCTAACAACAAACGTGTTAAATGTAATGAATCCGAGTGTTCTACCAGCTCTACTAGTGGCAAGGGTTTAATTGATATTGCTGTTGCAGATTCTATTACTATTCAAAGTTCAAATTCCTCACCAATTTTACAAAGAGAAATATCTCAACGAACTGTTTTAGGTTACCCCAGCATTAATTTTAATAATATAAGTAACTGTACTGTTAATATTTATAATATAGTTATTTTCCTAACAAGTGCGCAAAGTGATACTTTTCCGCACGCAAGTACAGTTGGACGAACGACGCGAAGCGGAGTTCGGATAAGTTCTCTCTCTCACATTGCCATAAAATAGTTTACAGCTACTAAAATAAATATAAATATTCCCTACCAAGGAGATTTTTGAATAGTTTTACTTTTCCGCACCCAGTGCGGATAAAAGTCTTATCCGCACTAGTGCGGAAAAGTGTAACTTTGCACACAAAAATGCGTGCGCAAAGTACTACTTTGCGCACGCTCGTAGGAAAAATAGGTAAAACTATAGTCTGTGTTCATACTTGTTACTTTTAAGCACGTTGTTCCTGGTAACGTGCTTAAAAAATTTTTAAGCGCGCTGCGCCTAAAAGGAGGTTATTAAAAAATCATAATGACAATCAAAAAGAGGTTATTATAAAACGTCAGTAGAAAAAATTATTTAAGATGATCTTTATAGACGCATTTAAAAATTTGCTCATGCTTTGCTGATGTATTCGGTGAGCTGAGCAAAACAAAAGCTATAAAAGAAAAATTAACATCGTAGTAAAAGTTTTGCATCCATTTTCCGCATGATACCTGTAAGTAATTTTTTAATTCGTTTGTTTGAAATTCATTAGCACATTTTTTAATTATTTCACAGAAATTAAAGATTAAAAATAAGAAAATACAATATTACAAATGCTAATAATATAATAGCATTATCCAATTGAAAAACTCGGTATTAAGTGTTTTAAAACCTCTGGCGCTTTTTTTTTTTAAGAATGGGTTTTCGTAAGAAATCATTAATAATCTTGGTAGAATAAAAATATTGCATAATTTGGAATATCAACAACATTGTTTGAAATTTTAACTAAACAAATTATGTTATTGTGAATTATACATTTATTTTGATATAATTTTTTTCGCGCCTCTCCTCATCATTATTAATAATGACAACGTTATTATGCATACAAAGTATTATACGTTTTATACACATTTTTTTGTAGAAAATAAATTAAATTGCATCAAAAAACAAACAATAATTGTTTATTGTTCTTTTGTTCCGTCGTTAATGAATCGTTTTTCAAAGCTACTTTTGACTTTATTCATTGTTGGAATAGTTGATAAAACGAGTTTGCTCCAAATAAGTTTTTAGTTAGGATTTGCGATGGGGCTGTATTGGGAAAAAAATTATGGTTTTTTAATTTCGCTTCAAATGACATAAAAATAGCAGTGAAGAACACCAAAAATGTTTGTGAGACCAAAAAAATAGCAAAATATTACTTTTATTTTACTAATTATTATACTAATTAACAATGCAATGTCTTGCAAAAGTCTGAGTTGGCTCCGGTTTTATAGATTCATGCTAATTATGATAATTGCTTACTTGCCCTTAATCTATGGAAAAATTGAACTATTAAATGAGAAATATCTGGATTTATTAGACCAGGTATACTTTATAAGGGGTTTAAATGCATACAGTGTGTCCACGTAAGTTGACGGCATATGGGAAACTTTTTTATTATTAACTTTATGTAAAAAAGTTATTATTCATAAAAAGTTCTGCATGGTCCAAAACCTAAAATGCAATCATCAGATGTTCATTTTTTTCAGGCGTATACGAGGTTTGTCAAAAATTATGAATTTTGCCCAAGAGTAAAGTACCTTTATTTTTGACAATATCGAAAACTGTAATTATGAAAATTTGAAAAACTATGTCCTATTTTTTTTATTTTTACAAATTTATCGGTAATTTAAGACAAAATTAGTAAAAATAAAAAAAAAACATTTTTTAGTGTAATTGCATATAAGGACATAGTTTTTCATACCGAACAAATTTTCATAATTACAGTTTTCGATATTGTCAAAAATACAGGTACTTTACTCTTGGGCAAAATTCATATTTTTTGACAAACCTCGTATACGCCTGAAAAAATGAACATCTGATGATTGCATTTAGGTTTTGGACCATGCAGAACTTTTTATGAAGAATAACTTTTTTACATAAAGTTAATAATAAAAAAGTTTCCCATATGCCGCCAACTTACGTGGACACACTGTATAACATAAATTATAAATTGTTAGTTGTATTTCAACCACCAGTTGATCGAGAGCTGTTCGTATTTGAAAAATTAGAGAGTTTTGTCGCGAGTTTGTGTAAATAAGCCGAATCATTTTTGCTATACAGTATGGTCATTAAAGTGTGCAACATATGGGAAATTTTTTTATTACAGATTTCTGAGAAAATCTTATTTTTAATAAAAGTTGGTGCATCTTCGATGATCATATTAGGTGTACTTGGAATGGATGCAAGTCAAACGGTGTACAGGTTAGGGCAAAAAATATAAAACTTCTACAAAAATAAAGTACCCCTATTTCAGAAAATTCAGCAAAATATTATTAAGAAAAGGTGTTTAGAATTAAAAGTTATGCATAGGTTTAAAAACGTGACCTCCTAAAATAAAAAAAAAATTGGGAAATAATTAATATTTTATTAATTATTTCCCAATTTTTTTTTATATATTCACCCTAAAGACCTTCATAAATTAAACAAAATCAAATCAATTTCACATATCTTTGTTCAAATTCAAGCATATTTGTAAAATTAACTTAACTTTTTAATTTATTAAGGAATCACAAACTTCATATTTGTTGCAAGGACATTAAACACAACTTTTAAATACCCTAAAAATTATTTTTAGGATATTTAAGATATGTGAAATTGATTTAATTTTGTTTAATTTATGAAGCTCTTTAGGGTAAATATAAAAAAAAATGTTGGGAAATAATTAATATTTTCAAAAAAATTTGGTTTTTTATTTTAGGAGGTCACGTTTTTAAACCTATTCATAACTTTTAATTCTAAACACCGTTTCTTAATAACATTTTGCTGAATTTTCTGATATAGGGGTACTTTATTCTTGTAAAGGTTTTATATTTTTTGCCCTACCATGTACACCGTTTGACTTGCATTCATTCCAAGTACACCTAATATGATTATCGAAGATGCACCAACTTTTATAAAGAATAAAATTTTCTGAGAAATCGGTAATAAAAAAATTTCCCATATGTTGTACACTTAAATGGCCACATTGTATATGGGGTGAAATGACATTCGTGAAAAAAAAACATACTCTTAGCCCTTTTATAAATATGGCTTACCACTTATATTTTAACTGCAAAGTTGGAGACCAGGATAAAAATTGGGTTCCTTATATCTGTTGCTAGGAATGTGGGTCCAACATTCGCGGCTGGCTCAGGGGAAAAAAGTGTAAGATACCCGTCGCTGTTCCTATGATCTGGCGAGAACCGAAATACCATGCTACTGACAGCTACTTTTTTTCGACACGTCCCATAAAAAAAGCTTTTCGGAGAAAAAAAAAGGTCTGCGATACAGTATCCAAATTTACAATCCACCTTACTTCCGGTGTTTCGTAGTGATGAGTGACGAGTTGGCTGAACCTATTCCACCTCAGGAATATACCCTTGATTCTGATGATAATCCAACGGATTCAAACAGTAATGTCCTGGAAAATGTCCTTATAAGGGATTTAAAATTGCCCAAAAAACTATTGACCTCTCGATTGCAACAACGGAATTTACTTCAAGATGAAAGTAAAATTTCTGTGTACCAAAGCCGTCAAAATAACCTAACAACACATTAAGGGATTAATGGCAGCTTTAAATTTGGACTATGATCCAAAAGACTGGATACTTTTCTTTGATTCCTTGAGTCTTAAAGCTGTGTTACCCCATAATGGAAACAAGTTTTCTTCAGTCCCAATTGGTCATGCAGTCCACAAAAGTCACATATAGCATCCTCTTTTGTGTTACTAAAACCTACGGTGTAATTTGTTGTTGAATATTCATTTTCTGGATTCTCATCTGGATTACTTGTATTGTGGTGCTGTAACTGACGAGCATGGTGAGAGGTTCCACTAAGAAATTTCAAACATGGAAAGACTGTATCAGGAAAAATGGAACTGTGAAATGTTAGCCGACTACTTGAACTATTACGAAAGATGCACCAGTGCCCCAGAGTGTGCTTTCAAAAGGCAAGCTAAGAAGCCTAAAATGAATGTCTAAATTTTAGATTTAATGACAAAAATATGCTATTTAATGGCTTTTGTTGCATCAACAATATACATATTAATTTGAGAAAACAGTCCATATTTGAAGTGAAGTAGCAAGTTAAATGGGGAATAATACTCTAAGTTGACCATCACTAAGATATATTCAATAAGAAAACTATTTTAATATACTCTACATGTTTCGAAAGTATAAACGTTCATCTTCAGGGGAAGTATACCTTATCTTGGAATCAATAATAGGAAATTGTGGGTGACACCCTCATAAAGCTTTTGAGGAAGTTATTTATTTAAAAAAATGATAAAGAACTTCCATAGAAGTAGGGGAGAAAACATAATATACCAAGTTTTATAGATAAAGATAAGAGAATGGTCGATTGAGGGTACTTTAAAGTGACGAAATGAGAAACATTAGGCGAGAATGTTATTGACACTGAACAGCAACTTCAGTGGTGAAGTATATTAATAATAATTCTTTTCTCTTTGCCAAACGGTGCAAATGAAAATTATACGTGCTGGTAGGAGAAATGTATTATCCGTTATCGTGTTATGTGTATTACGACGCGAAATGTTTTTTAAATGTGAAGGTATTATAGAGATTGCATCTTGAGTTGCTAAAATGTTGTTTGATGTATGTGCTTATAGTTTTCGAGATTAACTCGATTAGGAGTAGATGTAGGTAAATTTTGTTCTTGTAGTTTTCTTGAGCATTTTAATTAATCAAAAAGCAATATACATTGTGAGGATTTTTGCTTAAAAGAAAAATGCGATATGAATACCTATATCTTAGTGAAGGCGACCTAGAGTATTATTTCTCCCCATTTAACAATATATTGTTTCCTGTATTTTGTATGTTCATTGTATACATGCCTTTAAAATTTTGTAACAGACAATTCAGCTTTTTTGTGAGAGACAACTAAAATATTTAATAGGTATTATTTAGTTACTTGGGTGTAGTTGAATCCAAAAAATAGGTTTTTCTGAAAATCGACAGGAAATATTGACATTTTTGATAATATTTTCGAAAGAAAAAGTCAATATTGCCTTCCACTTAGTCGTTGCTAGGCAACGGAAAATAACTGTTAGGAAATATTTATTATTGTACTGTAAGGAAATATTATTTCTGTACGGCTACTTGTAAACTGTGTTAAGCTTGACAATTCATGTTTCCATAGTTACAACACAAGTATTTAATGGCATCCTTTATTTGTGAACAAAGTTAATTATATTTGTTGCAAAATTTTTACAAATTGATTGTAATAAGTTATGTCCTTTTAATAATTTTCGATTTACAGAAAAATAGTATGTATACCTCGTAGAAAAAGCCACATTCCCGGACTCCGTATTGTCAGTCTCGGCTTGCGCCTTGACATACAATCTTTACAGTCGTCCGGGAATGATTAGCTTTTCCTACTAGGTATACAATGTACTATATTGTAAAATTTTTAGTATATGTAGGTAACCATATGTGACATCCAAATAAGAAATTAAATGGCTTACCCTGTATAATCCAATATACCCTAGGAAACAGGTAAAGTCTGCAAAATGTTAAAATCCTAAATCTATTATCATATTACTATGAAGACGGAAGGTGAGAGTCGCATCTTGTCAACTATTATAACATTTAAAATGGGTAACTTTGGTTTATGTTTTAACAATGGAGGCACGTACAAAAAAAGAACTATAGTGACATCACTGGATTCTATTCAAAAAATTCTACATAAGTTTTAGTTCTTACCCTTTTTATAATAAGTTAAAAGATAACTAGAAATGATGAGATAAGAAAGGACATTCCGAAATGTCTCTTTCTCTTTTCACTATACCTGGAAAAAATATTGAAAACTAGACACTCTGTACGTGTACATCGAAATACCAAAAAATAAGTTGACAGTTTGATTTGTATACTCGCAATAATAATCAATAGAATAATATCAAATATAATATGAGGAAATAAAATTGTGAATGTAAAAATATACTGGTTATAGATAAAAATAGTTGTTTAGTTATTTTTATTATTACAAGAACCGATTCAATACGTTATATTTTTTTCATTAGTATACATAATTTTTTTAAAGGTCTTAGTGAAGGTACTTACATTGACATTTATTTAGAAACTCGTGACAATATAGAATTGCAAAATTACAATTAATTAATCAGTCAGAAGGTTTATGTAATTTGCCTTTCTATTTTCCTCCTTATTTAAAAAAAAAATAAAGAATTTATTAAATCAAATGGCTTTTATTAAAGTTTTCTAAACATTTGATATGTTCTCAACCTCTTATCAATACTTGTTCTTATAAGCGTAAGCATGAAAACATAATATAAAGAGAAATGACACCTTACATACCCTCTGCTTCTATTACAACTTCTATACATAATTTCAAAAGTTTGTTTTACCAAAACAATATAAATATAGCTACAAAACGTGTGAGCGCACAAAATAGGGGGTAATTATGCAAGTAGGGCACAATAAGAAAATTCTGGGTACCTTTGGTCATTCATGGGGATAGGCGCGGCTTGTCCATAAGGTAATTTGGTCAAAGACCCACCAACAAATTCGACACACCTTATTAATTTATTTTTTAAAACAAAAAAAAATAATTATCCTTCACAAAATTCTATAGTGTGTGTGTCATGCGAAAATTCCCCAGTATATGTAGTTTGAAGCACTCGGCCGTATTTTACGGAACGATTGACCTTATGGATTTATATTAAATAAACTGCTGGACAATTGCTTTCGAGCAAGAAAAATTTCGCCTAAATTTAACAGTTAATATTTTCTGAACCAGATATGATATCGACCTACAATTTTAAATGGTTGATAGATTGATCCCTTGGGAAACACTTGTCAATGTTGGATTTTCTTTAACTGTCAGAAAATTTTATATACAGGGTGTTAAAGGAGACGATGATTTTTGCTCCAATTTTAATGGCGTGTAACTTTCACAATAATATTTTTAAATTTTATCACTCCACGTCAATTAAATCACTGGTTCATAGCAAAGAAAGTGATTTGTCAAATTTTTGATATCTGCTATATTTTAAGAAATACCGATTTTTTTGGAAAACCTTGCTTTATTTTAACTTATTGGTAGCTAGATCTCACTGTGCGTTGTATCGTGCAAACTTTGCGAGTGATTATTATACATGTATTTGAAAATATTGGTTATTTTAATGCCTTCTATACACAGCTAAAAAAGAAGTATCAATTTAGGAATCACCCTGTATATTTTAAAATAATGCATGATCTATCAATGTACCTATACACACATATGCGCAAATATTCTATTTTATTTACAAGTACCCATTGTAATAGCTATTAAACAATCAATGTTTTTAATCGCGAATAAAACGTTATTGCTGTTTAATAAAAATAAATTTGTATAATAATTATTCATAAATAAATAGACAATAAAGTGGAATGTGGTGCATAAAGGGACTGGGCATAATGGATATTGTGAAGATGGTAGCAAAACACAAATTAATTCTATATATGGATAAATGAACGATATTTTATTATTACATACATATCATAAATAATCTAAATAATAGTTATTTATACTACAAGAGATGTAACATTTACTAGTGGAGAACGATTTTGCGCCCGAGCGATAGCGAGGGCTGGCAATAAAGTTCGAGACTAGTAAATATACTTAGGTACATCCCGTGAAGTATCTAACATTTTTTCTCTTCCCGCAGAATTTATTCTTGAATTTTTATTCATTTAATTCGATACTTTTCGCATGAAATTATGGGCAGCTTTGACCGGTTTCTATAGCATCAAAGGCATCAACAACGTTAAGTTGACAGTTTATTATCAAAAATTGAGAAAAATTGTTGTTGTAATGATAATGGAAATCGCTGGAGCGTGCCGTTCTAGCGAACTCTGCAATGAAAATGGACAATGTTGAGTTAAGGCATGAAGTCATATTTGTTACTATTCCTGATTCCAAAAATGGAATGGAACGTAAATTTATAGTGACTAAAAGTGACGATGAGAAGGTTTGTTTTTTCAAAATAGTTCCAAATTACATTGATACAAGATTCCATATGACGAATTTTAATCCTGGCTTCTTAAACCAGCCTGTCGGGAAAAACTCTATTTCTTCAATTCCCAGTAAAATTGCTAAATTTCTGAACTTTCAGAACTACTGGACACTCCCTTAGAAGAACGTCGGCCACTTTATTAGCGAATACTGGAGTTGATGTCTTAGCTCTCAAGCGACATGGCGGATGGAAATCTGTAACTATTGCGGAAAGTTATGTAGCGGGAGCGTCAACAATAAAAGGAAGTTGCAAATTAAATTTCATACAATATAACGAAGCCAGAAGTCTCCTGTAGTACTTCAAGAGTAACAGAAAACTTGGTTAGAGATGGAGAAATTATGGAGTCAGAATATTTCATACAAATTAAGAAAAAACGAGAAAACATTTGTCCAAATTTTTTAAATAATTGTAATAATTATTATACTATTAATATTAATATCACCTAAGATTACTCAAATTTCATAAATCATTATTTTTATATGGCATAATACATTATTACTACCCAAGGGTGGTAAGTTGACTTAGAACCCGTCGTCAAGGGCAATCGATACCTTTTTGGTAATTGTTACTTACGTCCTTTAAAACAGTGTCAAAATGCGTTGTTTACAATATAGGAAGGAGAAAAAAGAAATTTTGAAACGTTGAAATTTATGTAATTCGTAAAACATACTTGATGAGAGACAGGCACGTAGCCAGGATTTCTTCTCGGAGGGGGGGGGGGGGAGCATTGAAACCGCGCCGAAGGCGTTTAATTTTTTTTTGGTGCCACGCCCTCTTTTGAATCATGGCGCTTGGTTTTCAAGTGGGAAAAATAAAAAACACAACACAAAATCCTCAAAAAAACAAACCCGGTAATAAGGTGCTTTATAAGTATGGTTTCGGGGGGGGGGGGGGGGGGGGACCCCCGGCTACGTGCCTGATGAGAGACATTTTTGTAATCGACCTTCGAAATTACAGTAAAACTAGTGGGCTTATAATAAGCAGCTTTTAGTTAAATAAATATTTTATTAAAATAATTACCTACCTAAATAAATATAATTTGTTTAAAAAAAGTTGGCAAAATATGTTTATTTCCTAAAATAAAAAATATTTTATTTTTGGATAAAGCATATTAATTAATAAAAAGCAAACGGAAAAAATCTAATCCTTAACCGGGTATAAGCTAACACTTCAACATTTAATTCAAATGCAATTTACTGTGTGTAAAAAGAGTCACTATTTCAGTGGCGGGTCGCGGTCTTATAAAATGGTAAAGAGCTAGGTATAGTGCGGGTACTTAAACAAACATTGACTAAAAACCCGTGTAATAAATCATCTCTCTTATCCTCATTTGTCCAACGACTGAATGAAGTTTCCAACAAATTACAAACTATGTCATTAATTGGGTTCATTTTTAAAACACACAATAAAAATTAAATCAAGTAGATACGTACACACTACTGAATTAACTGAAAAATAAAAACGTTGGTATTGAGATTAAAACTCAAATTTAATATTGGTTTATCTACTGCCTGTCACAAATAAGATCTTTCTTGGCTTGAAACTTTGAAACTTAATGAAAACAAGACCAGTTAACTTTATATCGGTCCAAAAAATATTCATTCCAAAGTAATAATCACACTAATTTCAAAGTTATTATTAATGATTATGAGTTTATGAGATTCCTTTAGTAACATCAGCTAGAAATCTTAGTATCATTTTTGATCAATACTTGATTATTTGAAACTCACATAAAAAGTATTGTAGAGAAGGCTTATTATAATTATAAATTTAAAATTTTGTATCATTTTAAATTGTACTTAGATGCTAATACAAAATTAAAGCTTGTACATTCTATTATTTTAAGTGGATTAGACTATGGTGATGTCATGGGCGTAGCCAGAATTTTCTCCAGGGTGGCGCAAAAATAAATATTAAGGCGGAAAAGCGCCGCAGGCGAAAATTTTTGGAGTCACGCCCATAATTCGTCAATAATTCACTCAATTATAAGTGCTACCAAATTTCGTAAATTAAATTAGTTGCTCAAGTCCTTTTTATAGATATTTATGATGTTTTAAAACAATATAATTAAATCATTTTTGAAGGCCCGAAAGAGGTATTAGGTATACTTATATTTATTAAAAAAGTATTGTTAAAATTTGAGTCAAACTTGCCAAACAAAGTGACTCCTTGTAATAATTACTGTGATTAAGTGTTTCGGTTTTTTAATCGTGACTCCGGAAAGCCACCAAATTTTGCGACGCTAAAAACATGGTAATTTTTTTAGAGGAGGTAGGCAAAATATTTTTCTTACAACGAACCTGATTATTTATTAGGATATTAAAAGGTCCTCTACTTGGTCAATAAAGTACGTATAAAAAAAGTTTTTATTTAAACATTAAAACTAATTAGTCGCAGCAGGCGAGGCGAGGGTCGTCCGTACAGACAATGAACCACCTGAAATTCTCTAAACGATTAAATAACAATTTTATTTATAAATATCCTAACACATCATGTTAGTACACGCAAAAAAATGGGGAATTTATACTGTTTATTACTGGTTAGAAAACTGACCTTTAACCCACCTTAAGGGCCATACCTGAGTGCCGCGAAAACTAACCTAAACCCTATTTAAGGACTAGCCTATTGGGAATCTGGCTAAACTTTGACAAAATTTCGTTTTCAAATTTTTCTTTTACCTAATTCCAGAACTTTCTTTTTATGCACACTCATCATTCAAAGGACAACAAGCCGATTTTCTTTCATTTGTTGATCTTAACCATGTTTTTACCCTGCGCAAAGTGCTAGAAGATCTTTAGATAGTGCCCGTTGTGCAGGGCTGTGCAAGGGAAATAAGCGCCTGTTTTATAGTTGGGTAAAACAATTGTGTTTCTTGAACTAGTAGGGCTAGTTCTATTTCCTTTAGTTCGGCCCTTGACGCATTTTTCTCTTTCCATTGGTTGTACCAAAATTCAGCTTCACCGATGAAACTATTTTAATTGTATACTACAAAAACTTTCAGTTTTTTTTTTAAAATCCTCATATGTCATATCAAGCATTACGTGAGAGTGCAACGTAAGCAATATGTATGCGGGTAAGTTCTCCTCAGAAAAACGCTGTTCTAGAGACATTATTAATGAATCTTTATACGGAATGATTAGTGATCCTCTCCAAAACTTGTTAGGAGACTGCTGGAGGATTTGCACGATGTTTCTGCTGATCTATGACCTGCAGCATACTGAAATCTGTTCAAAGATGCTCGGCGATTGTTTCAGCCTCTGCTACAACACTTTGACTTTCAACATCGGCATTTTCACGGTGTTTTTTTATAATGTTTGTGATTTTTTTAATATAAGTTGCACTTACAGGACGAAATACTTGACATTTTTGGTAGGAGGTAGGTAGTTGAGCGCTCGCTCAATTCACTGGAATTAAAGATGATGTGTCGTGGCACGCACGAATGTCGAAATGTTATTTTTAGGTATTTTAATTTATTTTTTGTTTTTTTTATTTTTTCCCTTGATCCAGGGGGGGGGGGGGGGGGGGGCAAGCGCCCCACCCTGCCCCACCTTGGCTACGCCCTTGTCTCAAGATTCGCCACAACTACCTACTTAATATATCACGTCACCGAACAGCCGTTTACGAATGTTGCTTTTCTTATGAGATTCCCAAATTATTTAATTCGGGAATTCGAGACAAGATCTCAAATATTAGTTATTTGTCTTTTAAAAATAAGTTTAAAGTATATTTGCTTAGTAAATATTAAAAGTTTGATATTTTCAATAAAATGCCTGCAATAACTATTTTTTAATATAAGAGTAAGAAATCTTTAGTTCATTCATTATTATTCTCCGAGTTTTAGAATAATCACTTTTACACGAGTAATGTACACTATTTTTCCTACGACCACAAAGAATTATTAAAAAAGCCTTTAATTTGTAAAAAAAATATTTCAACTCTAGAGTTGAAATTAGCAGGGCCCGCTCTAGGGGGCGGCAACCTGGGCCCTTGCCCAGGGCGGCAAGTTGGAAGAGCGGCATGAAAAATCCAAAAAAACACCATAAATTCCCGTTTTGCCTACCTACGTTCCTAGGTATATAAGAAGTTTGGACCATTCCAATTCCCAGTTAACAAATTTAATTTCTTTTGTTTTGCCGTGCCGTCTTATTTTTAAAACAGTGACAATTTCGACGGATCCCTTTTTTTATTTAATATTGTAATAATATCAAGCAATTCCGCGACAAAGCAAGCCGAACAACGCCGGCACCGGCACTGGTACTTTTTTTGGTCATGGCGGCGTCGCAGCAAAGGACAAGCCGGCGAGCGGCGAGGAATAGACAGACAATTTGCTATTGTGGTAGGTATAAAACGAAGAAGGGATGAAAAAGGCGGCAATTTCTTGTTTTGCCCAGGGCGGCGTTATTGCTAAAGCGGGCCCTGGAAATTAGCATACCTATGATTATGTTCCACTTAAATCTGGTTTCATATAGTTTGTCAATAGGCTTTTCCTTTATTTGTAGTTTAACATTTTCATTTTTTCATTTTTTAAATATCATAGGAAGACCTAATCCTGCATTGACTTCTAGATTAACCAGAATGAAAAATTTTAAATTTCAAGGAAATATACATTAAACCAAAATTTAAAAAATCCACCCAACAAGGAAGATTTCAATTCAAAATAATTCTATAAATTATTTAATGTTTTTATAAAAAAAAGTCAAATACTCCTGATGGGATTTGAACCTGTGACCTTCCGTTCTGTAGACAAGAGCTTTAGTGTCTACGCTATGGCGTCCATGGCTGCTAGTTAACATTTATTGTTTAAATATATGACATTTTCTTCAGCGCGACTTGTTTTTTCTTTTATTAAGATTTTTTATAATTTCACATGGCGTATTTTCACACTCTAATTCTAAATAACTTGACAAATACATGAAAAATAAGTTAAAACACTTTACAATTACTGATTTCTAAAATTTGTTCTTTTTAGTAAATAGGGGTGGCTGTCAAATTGACATCATATGTTTAAATTAAATAGTGTGCTTTGTATTACCACTCTAGAGTTGAAATATTTTCTTTCAACACGCGTGTGATATTTGGCGCTTTCGAGCCAGGTTAACCGTGCTTTTTTTCTCTTTTTCATAGGTGGTCGTAGGAAAACAATATTTCAACACTATGTTGAAATTAGCATACTTAGGATTATGTTCCACTTAATATCTGGTTTCATAGTCTGTCAATAGGCTTTTCCTTTATTTTTAGTTTAACTTTTTTATTTGTTCATATTTTATATATCATAGGAAGAACTAATCCTGGATTGACGTCTAGATTAACCAGAATAAAATTTTTTAAATTTAATCAAGGAAAGATTCATTAAACATAAATTTAAAAAATCCACCCAACAAGAAAGATTTCACAAACAATTCAAAATAATTCTATAAATTATTTAATGTTTTTATAAAAAAAATCAAATACTCCTGATGGAGTTTGAATCTGTGACCTTATGATCTGTAGTGCTAGAGCTCTATTCTCTACGCTATCGCTACCGATAAATATTTGTTGTTTAATACATAACACTCTCTTCAGCGCGATTTATTTTTTCTGGTAATAGATTTTCCAGTATTAACATTTTTTATAATTTCAGATGGCGTATTTTCACACTCTAATTCTGAATCACTCGACAAATACATGATAAATAAGTTAACCACTTTACAATTACTGCTTTCTAAAATTTGTTCTTTTAATAAATAGGGGTTGTCTGTCAAATTGGCACAATATGTTTAAATTAAGTAGTGTCCCTTGATATTTCAACACTATGGTCTATTTCTTTTCGATTGCGAACGATGACAGAACCCCGTTTTACAATATAAAAATGCAAGAATTTTCATTTTTGACAAGTTGAAAAAGTAAGGTTAGGGATTTACGTCATAACTGACATTTTGTTGTTTACTGTTTATAGCGGTTATAATTTTAAATTAACACTTGTTAAGGCCGCTTTACAGTTTGCAATTTTTATTTCAGGCAAGAAAAGATTGCCCGGGAATATGCGCAGAACGAGGCTAATGATCAGTTGGCGCAATTTGTATTGCTTGCAAGAAATATAACTGGGACCCTATTTTTATTGCCATTGCAAGCACAATTCTGAGGATTTTCTGGTAATTTATGAGACACCAAACTAAATATAAAAATCCCTGACATTTATTTATGTTTTTTTTAATCTATAGCGGGTACGTTTTGTTTTTGTTGGTTTGCTTTCATGTCCTGTAATGATGTTTTGTTAAAATGAATGCACAAAAAGCGCCGGTAAGTCCTAACCAAATGTATTTTTATTTTAATGGTCGGCAAGTGGTACATCACCTACGATCTTGGCTTGGCAAGTCATTGCACGCTGTAAAACGAAGTGAAATTTTTATTGCTGCAATATTAATTGCTGCAAGACAAATTGCGTGAAAGAAAAATTGCAAATTGTAAAGCGGCCTTTAAGAAGATGAATTTTTAGGTTATGTCACAATGTTTGGCGTTTGGTATGGCCTTCTATATTTTGTCGATAAATCGGGCATCCATTTTGCTTCAACACAAAGTAGGCATAGGTTTACTATTTTATATTGCAGAAAAACGTGAAATTAACCGATTTTATGTACAGAAAGTTAATAGATTGGTTGTTTCGTAATATAACTAGAGCTAAAAGTTATTTTTAATTGCTAATAGGTTTATAATTAGCATATATTTGCTAGAAATCAATCGAACGAAAATTTCTTATTCTTCTTCTGTGATTTCAAAAAAGGAGACCTTTAATAAGTTGACTATGCATTTATGTAGTGTAAATTGGTCCATGAATTAACCAATTAGGTGAATTTTTGTTCAATTTTTTTTTCTGTCATCGTTCGCAATCGAAAAGAAATAGACCATAGTGTTGAAATATTTTTTTTTCAACACGCGTGTGATATACGGCACTTTCTAGCCAAATTAACAGTGCTTTTTTTCTCATTTTCATAGGTGGTCGTAGGAAAATGTATATTTTTGTATTGTATATGTATATGCTGGGTTAAGTAAACAGTAATGTTGTTCTTCGCCGAGTTAGAAATAAAGACGTCTCTATCTATCTATCTATCTATCTATCTAGAATATTATAAAACTTAAATTTAGACGCGAAATTCACCTTAATTGTTTTATTCATAAAACAATTTGTACTAAAAAACCTGATTATCTATATGATCAAATTCAATATAGAATTAATCACAACATGACTATTAGAAATCAAAATAATTTAGGAATACCAACACATCGTAAAGAAAAATATAAAACCTTTATTAAATATATACGATGGCTCTAAAGGACCACAGATAAATTTAAAATACTTAAAATTGCCAAATACAGAAGTGGAAATTTCCACTTATTATGTGGACATTTCCACTTATTATGTGAAAATTTCCACTTATTAAGTTGTCCTAAAAGTACCTACAAGTCCTAACCGGCAAGCAGCAGAATCAAGCAGTACAGGGTGATTCATTAAGGTCGACGAGCGGCCATATCTTGAAAACTACTGAGCATAGAAATTCAGGAAAAAAAAAGTTGTCATGGGAAAATCCTGGAAATAATTTTTAGGTTCCGCATTTTGCCGCAAGATGGCGTAATTAAAAAATAAATTTTAAAATTTTACATATCTCCGAGAATTCCACATTAAGGTATATCTTTGATAACACCATTAAAAAGCTTGGACAATTATGCATCATTTTGGTCTTATGCTCATTGGCGTACCGACTTTAATAAGAGTAAAAAAGGTAAATTAAATTAGACGGGCGAAAGTATGCCTATTAAGTGAAGGTGGTCATTTCCAACAAGTTTTATAAAACAAAATTTTTCATTATCAATGTTGATAATAATAATAAATAATAGAACTAATTTAATTTAATTATTTTAATTAAGAACGGTGTGCCTGAGGAGAAAAACGCAAGAGACCATTTTTATGCAGAATTGACCAGGCTAATCCGAAATAATATCCACATGGAAAAATATCAGTGGCGTACCACTTTTTTTCTAAAAAATATATAACCGCTTCTTCATTTAAATTTTTTTAAATTATTCTATTGGCGATAATGCTGAAACGGACGGAGATATCGAGCT
Source organism: Polydrusus cervinus (assembly GCA_935413205.1). Classification (NCBI taxonomy): domain Eukaryota; kingdom Metazoa; phylum Arthropoda; class Insecta; order Coleoptera; family Curculionidae; genus Polydrusus; species Polydrusus cervinus. The sequence continues at coordinate 79,906,945 of OW284511.1, forward strand.
GCAGTTTTAATACTTTTTCTAGCAAATTTCATCTACTTTTCAATTATGGTATCATAATTATACCGTATGATGTCTTATTATTACAAATGGCGCCCTCTAGCATTTTTTTAAAACTATTATGGACAACTAAATACGATTGGTGAAAGTGCATATACATTTCTCTTTCAAACAGTCTTTAGTTTGCTAAAATCGGATAAGTCGTTTATAAATTACAGCGATTTAAATGATTACACTTTCAACGCCTTCCCCCCCTCTTATTAAAGTCGGTACGCCAATGAGCATAAGACCAAAATGATGCATAATTGTCCAAGCTTTTTACGCCATCTTGCGGCAAAATGCGGAACCTAAAAATTATTTCCAGGATTTTCTCATGGCCACTTTTTTTTCCTGAATTTCTATGCTCAGTAGTTTTCAAGATATGGCCGCTCGTCGACCTTAATGAATCACCCTGTACTGCTTGATTCTGCTGCTTGCCGGTTAGGACTTGTAGGTACTTTTTGGACAACTTAATAAGTGGAAATTTCCACTTCTGTATTTGGCAATTTTAAGTATTTTAAGTATTTTAAATTTATCTGTGGTCCTTCAGAGCCATCGTAAATATAATAGTTCAATAATACATATATAATAATATACAATCTGATATAAAAAATTAAACTATTCTACTTTTAAACATTATTTTAAAAAACTTTCTTAGGGTCGGATTGTAAGACTGATTAATTAGGTACTAATCAAAATCCCATCTTTTGGTGCGAACTGGTAAGCTACATTTACCAATGTTTAGTTATTTAATTATAGTATAATTCTTGCAAGTTCATTTTATTACATCTAATTTATTGTTGTTGTTGTTTTCGGTAGACATAAATATGTTTATTATTATTGTCTGATTGACTGGGTGATAAACCTGTAGATTTAGTCAAAACAGTAATCAGCGCTTGTTGCGGTGGACACTTTAAATACTTGGTAGGCGGCCCTAATTTGAGATTTAGAAAAGTTTTTCTGTAATCTGTTTTCCTATTTGTAGGTTTAAATGTAATAAATCATTTCCATAACACCTTGTTTAAATAATTATTTATTACTCATAAAGAGTATTTACGTCAGTCTCCCCTACAAGGAATTATTTTTAGAGTATCATTAAAATGATTTTTACCGCACAGGTTGATATTCCGAATCCCCCACTTTAGGTAACTCACACGAAAAGCGAATTCGTATCAAAATAAATACAAGTCGGTTGAGATTTTTCTTGCCACAATATTTTTAATTAAATTACTATCAACTCGTCAAACATCTTTTATTCAAATTTAGTCGCGTACAAGCTTTTATTGTTTACACTGACAGAACCTGAAATTTTAAGTAGGCTTAATTTAGAAAAAAAGTTGATATTTTATTGATCCCGCACTTCATTAGCGACTCTTTTATTTTGTGATTTTTTTTTATCAAAACGACAACACATTGCGAATGTACTACCATCCGGGAAGTTTAAAAATTCAGATCACGGGACAAAAGATTGACATTTTAAAAAAGAAAAACAAACGTTTATTGTTACTAAAAACTTTAAATTTTTGTGTAAAACAATTTAGTAGTTTTAAAAATGAATGAAACTAGTGAAAAGAGTGATTCAATCATCAACATAACAAACTGTACAAAAACGGAGGATGAGATTACCAATGAGAATGGAGATGGGGTGCTTTGCTGTAATAGAAGCAGTGAGCTTGTAGTAGAAAACAAGTAAGTAAATCATGATTTGTACAACACCCTGCTATATTTTAAACATAAACTTATAACAATGCATTTTTATAGGTGTATGTTCAATATTCATAGACCTTATACTTATAATGCGAGACAAACTTAAAGTTTAAATGACCAAGTTATACGGCCAACGTTTAGTGTGTTTTATTATTTTTACCAATTTGGACACGGGTTCTTAATATAGGCGGTATATTATCATATTAGATGATTTTTCGTTATTTTGCACCTTAATTTTTTTTAGTTCTCCTCCAAGATTAGGATACTAATGCTACATTATAAAAATTTTATATATTTGAATCTTAAAAATTAATCAGGTCAGTGGCGTATTAAGGATGGGGAGGGGGGGGGGGGGCTGCCGAGCCTGTGCGCTCATGTCTAAAAGTCTAATTGTAACCTAATTTATCGTGTCTGGCTTGGACTCTTTATTTAAATCTTTAAATAATGTATTATTGGCTTGGACTACAAAGGTCTTGCAGGAAACGTTTAGTTTTTAAACTATTTCTTCCAAAAGTCCTGTTTTATATAGAGATTAAGGTTTCAGATGCATATCGTTTTGGTTATTGATTTATGATGCAATTTTAAAGAAAAATGAATAAAAAGAATAATATTTTATGGTATTTTTCTATTATATACTTGTCTGTTCCGTTTTCCCTTTTTTAGAGCTATTTTAAATAAAAAAAAAAGATAACCCTATACAATAAAATATTTTTACAACAAAAACAAAAAAAATTAAGTATTTATTTTTAAAGAGAAGAATCAAAGTAAAAAATTTAATTAAGACATTTTGTATGGAAGAAGTGTGATAATTTATAATGAAAAAAATAGTGCGGGAAGAAACGAGAATGCTTTATTATGAATATACGAAACGTAACTTAAGAATAAGTATTTTAAAACCTAAGCACTTGCACCAAAAATTGCTCTTAGATCTACGCTCCTAAAATACATGATTTCTGAAAAGATCATAAATTTTGTAGTGGTGAGCGATATTTACTTTATTTTTAATCATGAAAAACCGAGCCCGAAAAACGCTGGCTAGAGTCATACATACGTCTTATGGTAAAGTTTTGGATTGACACCAATATTCATATTTTTCACAAATATAAAAAAAAATTTTTTTTAAATAAAGAGCCAGCTAGGAATATATAAAAAAGTAAAAAACATTTACAAAAACAAATTTCGGCACTTTTTCGCCTTTACAATATCATGAATCATATGTAGTCCTCGATGGTATAAGCCACTGATTTAGATTAAACTTGTGTTATAGATGATACTTAGAAACTTCAGGATGTCCCTGTATCTATGCGAACGTTTTTTTATGCCGCTTGTTCCATTAAATATTTTCCCAAGTTTTGATCTTCGCTGAAAATACCATCAATTTCTACGCTAGCCTTGCTTACGCTGGTTATCCTCACTTAAAATATTTTCCTCGGAGGAATGTCTCCTTGCATCTCGATGCTAGCATTGCTTACGCTGCTTCTTGTCCGATTAGATTTTTTGGGAAGTTTGATTTTCGCTTTAAATACCATACATTATTTTCTATTGCGGTATACAGGGTCCTGCACCTCACCTTCCGTCTTCTATAGCTCACTTATTAATTAAGTTAGGATTTTAATATTGTGCAGACTTTACCTGTATCCTAGGGAGCATTTTAGGAAAATATTTTTTTTTATACAGGGTAGAATAGTTGATAAAATGAGTTTTTTGCAAATAAGTCTTAATGCGTTAGAAATTGCGATAGGGTTGTAATTAGAACAAATATTTAATTTTTAATTCTGCATCGAACGACCTAGCAATATACAGGGGTTCCAATTTAAAATGAGAGTAATAAATTGCTTTAAAGTTTGCAAAGTTTGACGCTAAAGTTTGTACACCCTGTACAATTCATATTAATCAAACTTGGTTAACGAGATTGTTCGACTTTATTTATTAGGTACCTTTGTATAATTTTATAAAATAGGCATTATTTTTATTTTTTATTAATTTTTAAAACCAATGGTGTAAAATTGATTTTTCTTAGTTTTAATTTTGTCCGCATATAATACTGAACTGATTGCATTAAAATTTTAGGGGAATGAAGGCAACTATAAGAGACATCCAAATAAGAATATATGTAGCATGTAAATTAAAAAAATACATCCTTATGACGTCACACTTTTTTGGAACACCCTGTATAAACAAAAATATTTTCCTGAAATGCGCCCTAGGATACAGGTGAAGCCTGCAAGATATCAAAATCCTAACTTAATTTATAAGTGAGCTATAGAAGGAAGGAGGTGAGGTGCAGGACCTGCATATTTTTGCATCTCTACATTGGCGTTGCTTACGCTGCTTGTTCCTTATCCTTAATACTACCATTAGATCTTTTGCATCAAAATTTTGATTTTGTTTAAAATACCTTCATTTAATTTCTTCGGCGAGATGTTTTTTCTTCTTCTATATAAATGTATATTTTCAAAAAACTCAAATATACATTTTAAAAAATTATTTAAAATATACCACAGAACACAAAAAAATAATTAGTCGGTTTGGTACAGCTTGGATCAACGTTAACTTCAATTCAAATATATGTAATTAACAATTTGTTTTATTTTTAAGTAGATAAGCGGGTTTTGTACAGGTTTTAAATTATCGCCACTAACCTTGTCGCCTCCATGCGGGACAGCCGCTGCATACCCGCCAGAAACGGTCCTTGTTACATTCACGTTATTGACTATAATAAATGAGTCCTAAATACTCCTCTCTCGTCGGATCCTAGCTCTACTGATGAGCCATGATATGGCGAAACGCGTCTGGGAATGGATCTGATAAAACTAAAGAAAACTCTTCTTCTGCACATATTATTTTTGGTTTGATAAACCGATGCGAGTTAGCGCTGGCTTGCGGGACTCCTGTAATTGTGATTTTTTATGAGAAGATAACTTTTATTCTTTGTTGAAAATGTTAAAATTAAGAACTCATTGTTTATTTTATTTATCTAAGTATACAAAATATTAAGATTCAACAATTGATCGATAGTTGTTCACAAAATGTAATATTTGTGGCGGACACTTTACAAGTCATATATTATTAAAAGTTCTTTTGACATGAATACACGTCTAAAGCTTTGCCTGAAGACAATTTTAAAAACCTTTTTTGCATTTTGAACATTGTTTCTGAGACCGAACCGTTTCCCCAAAAAATAATAACATTCAAATCGCGATTCGAAATTGACGTTCTATATTTTTTTAAGGACTTTATCATCTAAATAATTACTGGTATTAGTATTTTTGCATAGAAAATAAAAAATGAAAGTGTAAAAAAATTTTTTTTCTAAGATGAACCATTTAGATGTTGCAGCCTGTCAAAGTGAGATAAATGTTATTTTTAAAATGTCAATATCTCATTGAGGTTTTTGTTGACGTCTTCGTATTTTTGACTATATAAAATTCGTCGAATGGTTTAATTTAAAAAAAACTGTAAATTTCAATAATATTTCAAACGGCACCCTCTAGCAACTACCGCAGAAACCAAAACAATATAATAATATATTATATTGCAAATGATAAAACCATTGAAATTCTTTTGAACGAGGCCAAGTTTGCTCATTTCCTTTAACCCTAACCGACGACGTTGCTCAATTTTTTCCCAAAAAATGTTTTTCTTTCCCCCACCCCATTATTTGAAAAGCTGAAGCGATAAGTGTTAGGGAAAGTTGTTTACAAGTTTTTCATGTTTGCAATACATATACAGGGTGGCGCATCGAAAACGAAACATATACATTTACTGGCAGCTCAGTTCTTTTTTGGAAAAATGATTTTGTTTTCGAGGGGGACAAAAGATTGGCAAAAAATCACGTTAACACATGCAGCCCCCTGGGCGGGGGGGGGGGGGGGAGCACCACCGTCAAAGGTCTTTCAATTCTCTTTATAATGATGTAAAATTCATGTAGGTACTTCAGTTCAGTAGTAAAAGGAATTAAAAGACCTTTAAAATAAGGTATCACTCGACCACCCTTTCCATTTAAAATAAATAAATAAATAAAATTTTGAGAAATTAAAAAGGGCTCTAATACAAACCTAAATATGTAATAAAATACTGGGTGTTCCATTTAAAAAAATACCACTTTTTATATTTACACTTTTTTTGGCCACCCTGTATATGGAAAAATATTTTCCTGAAATACACTCTATGATGCAGTATAAATCTGCATATGAATGAAGTTCCTAACTTAATTCGTATAGTAGCTATTGCAGGGCCCTGTATATATAGTCTATTTCAGAAAGGTGAAGAGTAATAAAAGCTCATTAGGTATGCAAAAGGACTACAGAGTAACCCAACGAATAAGTAAGCCACTTTCATAATTTGGTATTGATTTTATTGCAAAATTCTTTATTTTCATCAAGTGCAGGTAGTACCACCTGGGTTTGGGTCAATTTATGGGGTTTGCCTATTGTTATCCATTCACAAACACTAAAAATGGTGTGACAAAGGCGTGCATTATGTACATAGTATTAGGTACACTTATTTTTTATTAATCATTTTAAACAAAAATACAATATAGATAATAATATTCGTCATCTGAGGAACTGTCATCTTCTCTTGACGTTATAATTAACGGGTCGACGGTGCGATCGATCAGGTGGTCAAGATCCCACATTTTCTCCTCTTCTTTAATGACATGATGTACTGCTTTTTGTCAGTTCTCTGGTGTCACTTCCTTAATGGCTTGATCAAACAGTAGCTTAATGTTTTTCATTTTGAATGTCGTGTTGTGTCTTGCTACAAATCCTCTCACTTGCGCCTATATAAGTTCAATAAGATTTTATTCGCAATGACATGGCGGTGTGTGCAGCACAGTTACACTATATCTTCCACGGCATATTTCATAGAACGATGTTTGTGTAAATTTGCTATGGCTAATAGTTCCTTCTTTATCAAATTATCTTCTTTTTTTTTCTTTGGTAAGTTATCATAAAAAATTTAATGCACAAAATTTACGCCAAACTGGACGGAATTTCCCACTTTATTACTCTACACCTTTCTGAAATGGACTATAGTTCAAGTTCAAGAAGTCATCCGAATCCCGACCATAAATTTAAGCTGTCATTTGCTATAAAAGATTTAATCAGGTATATTTTAGAAAGAAGAACAAATTTACATTGAAACAGAAGCTATCTCTTGTGATGCTTGCTCTGGCAGATTTTATGAGTTACTGTTCCATGTCCATATTAGCACCATTTTACCCTAAAGAAAGTGCCAAGAAGGGCATGTCTGAGTCAATGGCAGGATTACTTTTTGGATATTACGCGTTGATAGTATTCCTAACTTCACCAGTATTTGGTAAAGTGGTAAGTTTGTTAAGGGATCGCTACATTTTATATGTATTATACTGTCATATATGCTTGTCATACTGTCAGGTATGATATCATAGTGCAGTAGACTCAAAACATACCAGGTGGTTCATCGTGGTTGGAAATATAGGAAATCCCATGCAAGTTTTAGACTGTTCAAATATTTGCTCCCCTGTTGACTTTAGTAGGGAGACTTTTTTAGGTTCTCTGCGTGCTCAGTGTACATGCGGAGTTTGAACAACTTTGGACAACCCGATCTTAACTTATTTGAATAGGATGACAGTTGGTTTTTTATTGGAATTCAACAGGTAATGCTGCATGCACCAGCATTGATTGGACTTGTCAACCTGTGATTTGTCATTGTCAAATGTAATTTGCAAACAGTAGACTTTTTAAAAATCTATAACAGATACATTTTACACTGGATTTATCAGATAACTTCATATAAAACTAACATTATTTTCAAAACGCATATTTTAATGGAAAACGAATTATTTTACTGACAATAAAATTAAAATCATTAAAAATTGCTAAGAGGGGAATGACAAATCACAGGTCGACAAATTCAATGAATGCTGGTGTCCGGAGCATCAACTGTTGAAATACCAATGAAAAACCAACCAATTAAAATCATCAAAAATTGCTAAAAGGGGAATGACAAATCACAGGTTGACAAATTTAATGAATGCATTCACTACACAGATACCCTAAAAAAGTCTCCCTACAATTCCGCTCTAAAGTCAACAGGGGAATATTTATATTAATATTTGTAATTGCAAACTTGCATGGGATTTCCTATGTTTCCAACCACGGTGCACCACCCGGTATATACAGTGTGTCCAAAAAAGTATGCAACATATGTAAAAGTTTTTTATTACCGATTTATCAGAAAATTTTATTCTAGATAAAAGTTGGTGCATGCCTTGAAACTATAAATGCATATTTCACATTTTACCTGCGGCTAATAGTAAGGGAGCAAATGCCATTTTTTCGAAATTGCATTAAGAGTAAAGTACTTTAGTTATTAGAAATACAGCAACATTTTATATGGAAATGTTATTGCAAATTAAAAACATAGCCCAAATATGAAATTTGAGTTACGTGTCTCAATTTTTTTTTAAATATTTTATATGCATTTTTTAAAGTAGGTTTTTGGACTTTAGCGTACTGGGTGAAAATGACAAATAAATTAGTAGTTATTTCCAGTACTATAAATAGGGTTGAGTTTTATTATAATTTGGTTTCGAACAGAAGTTGGCTAAAATATATTTAAGTAGGCGTGCAACACGCTTATATCTAAACCGACCCGGTTCATTGAAAAGTTTTTAAAAGTTTGCAACTACTTAATGCATTTTTATTATAAACCCACGTTTAAGTTATTTTGATAAATATATTAAAATTTTGTAAACGAAAAATCGACCAGAGGCGTGCCGTTAAGGGGAAATTAAAGATTAGAAGAAAATAAATAAAAATTGAGACACGTAACTCAAATTTCGTATTTGGGTTATGTTTTTAATTTGCAATAACATTTCCATATAAAATTTTGCTGTATTTCTAATAACTAAAGTACTTTACCCTTAAAGCAATTTCGAAAAAATGGCATTTGCTCCCTTACTATTAGCCGCAGGTGAAATGTGAAATATGTATTTATAGTTTCAAGGCATGCACCAACTTTTATCAAGAATAAAATTTTCTGAGAAATCGATAATAAAAAATATGTTGCATACTTTTTTGGACACACTGTATATAATTGTTTTTCTATTCACCAACAAAAATATAATTATTTATGTAAAAAAAAAATAAAAGTTCCAGAATACGTTGAACTAGTTAATATTATTATTGCTGTTATTAAAAAAGTATTTAAAAAAACCTTAAACGATAAAGAATAGTCAAGGTCAAGATCTTATACTACAACAACGAGTAATTTTAAAAAATTTCCGAAACCCAAAAATTATTACTAAAAAACTCACTCTGACATAAATAATACTATATTTTAGCTTCCTAAGTTTGGTGCGAAAAATATATTTATTGCTGGGCTTCTTTTATCTGGAGCGTCGGATATTCTTTTTGGGTGAGTAGGTGTACTAAAAATATGTAAGTACAATGTATATTCTAAATATTATAGGCGGTCTATTCTAAAAGTCAGTTGGGTCAAATTGAGTTGTTTTTATAAATCTGTTCTATTTGCCATGCCAAAAATGGTTAACATGGGATTGCAGATTCTGAGCTTTTTAAATGGTTGTACGACCCTAGACACCTAAAGCGTGTCTTTGTATTTTTTCTTTAAATAAACAGTATTTGTCTTGTAAACGCAAGCACACTAGTTAACAACTTGTATACAGGGTGATACAAATTTATTTGCGTACAATACAGGTATCTCGAAAACGGTAAAGAGATACGAAGATGGTTAAATCGAGGCAAAGTTGCATATTTTGGGGCTTAATAATTTGGCGAAAGAAAATTATAAATATTTTGAATGCTTTCGGGTAATACCCGAAAAAACAACCAAAATTTCTATTTTTGGTTTTTAATTTATTTCGCATTCATTTTTGACATGGGAAAAACAAAAGACACTTTTTTATAGCAGTTCTTTATGTTCTACAAGATGGCGTTATTAGTTTTCTAATTCGACGTTATTAGATACTAACCTTAAGTTAATTTTTTTAAATACGGACCTGGAATTTTAAAAACATTTTTAGGACCCTCTAAGCTTTAGAAATGTATTACAATTTTTAAAGGTTTTTAATATTTTAACGTTTTATCATCAAATAACACATCATTAGTATTTTAAATTATCCTTTCTTTACTATTAGGTACGGCTCTGGCAATTATTTTTAGGATTTTACATTTTATAGTAATTTTACAAAGTTATGGTGTTTAGGCCCTTTATTTAATAAAATTTACCGTAACTCTAGGAAGTAGGCAAGTTTTTTTTGTTTTTTTATTTATTTTATTAATACCTATAACATTTTAAGTTCTATTAATTTTGCTTTAGACCTAAACCAAAATACTGTAAAACAGAAAAAAATTACTGCTCCCGAGTGAAAAAAAGGTAACTGGAGTGTTAGTCTAGTTATGCTACTGTGATGCGCTTATATTTGTTTTAAAAACAATTATTCATTATTAAATTAATTTTTTTTAATGTTTATAAGGTCTGATGATGCGAAACACGTAACAAAAATAAACAGACAGAAAAATATTAAAGAGGATCTTTTTTGTTGTAAAATATCAAATATCTGGCCTCTTTGAGTAAAAATCGACAGACTTTTCAAATCATTTTTTTATTTAGTTTGGCTCTAAATGCTCAGGACCGTAATGGTATATTAAAAGGTAATTTAATAAAATAAGTTATTATACGACAAAACATAAAAAATTTTAGAAACCTGTATGAAATTTATAAAGCTTAGAAGTCCCCAAAACGGTATTTAAAATTCCAGGTCCGTATTTAAAAAAACTGACTTGTGGTTGGAACGAAACGTTGAATTTGAAAACTAATAACGCTATCTTGTAGAACCTAAAAAACGGCTATGAAAAAGTGTTTATTAAGCTCCAAAATACGCAACTTTGCCTCAATTTATCCATTTTCGTATTTCTTACCATTTTCGAAATACCCTTGTACGCACTAAAATTTGTAACACCCTGTATATCTATATTACGATTATTATTTTTCATATTATACCTACCAGGTATGGAGTTGTATTTATTTCCTTAAAAAACCTGCAAAAAGCACTTTAGCACACGTTTAGAATTCTTACTCTGTTTTGGGAAACACAGGTCTGGTCTCTATCCTCAATTATTTTAAGTAAACTTAAACTTAAGTAATAATATCATTACTAATATGTTAATACTAATGGATGTAGTAACGCCATTATTATTGATTGCACATAGTGTCTAAGGGCTGCTATCGTTAAAGCCAGAGCTGAGAAGTAATTGAATTTCGCATTTCAAGCCATGCGAGCACTCAAAATTACTTTCCTCGGTACTTTGTAACTGCAAGCACTGAGAATTTCCAAGTTGCTTGATGCTCGAAGCACTTTTTTCGAGTGCTTTTTCCAGCTCTGCTTAAAGCGAAGTTCTCTTCTTGCTTATATAAAATCAAAATTTTAAAATATTATACCATTTCGTTGCTTGCTACCGGTATTCATTCGTTTATTTTTTGTTTATAGATTAATTGGGGACATATCAGACTACACTCTATTCGTAGCGTTATCCTTTATCATTAGAAGTTTTGTAGCGTTGGGAGCAAGCGCTTATTCCACTGCTGGATATGTACTTATTATAAATATCTTTCCAGATCATTCATGCGGAGTTCGGGTAAGCTATTGTTATAAGAAATGTAGGTAAGTTTAGGTGTATAATTAAAAAGGATAAAATAGGACTTTAATAGAATATACATGGTGATTTCTAAGTTGATACTTCTGTTTTAGCTGTGTATAGAAGGCATTAAAATAAAAAAACACTTTCAAATACCTTTTTTCAAAAAACTTAAAAATAGGCTAAATACAGAAGTAAAAAATCTAATTGCCGGCCTGGTCATCAAAACGTAGCCCGCTATACTTCATGTTGTTTTTCTTATTTCTTATTAGTCATACGGGTGGTGTTGAGCAATCCGCTGCGGTGTGTTTTTCTGAAGCAAGTTAATTTTAAATTAGGGACTCGTGAAAGTGGTAAAATTTGAAAACAATGAACTAGTAGATATGGTAGGTGCTAATTTACTGTGAGTGTCGTCAAAGTGCGGCTGCTGCTTCGAGATTATACCCAGAACGCTTTCCCTTGCGGGCTCATCCTACACCCAGAAGTTTTCTTAATGTTATTCAACGGACAAGTTAGGCAGGACCGTATTTGATCCAAAGTGTAATAAATGAATGTGAGTACCTTATTTTTGAGTTTTTTGAAAAAGGTATTTGAAAATGTTGTTTATTTTAATCCCGTCTATACACAGCTAAAAAAGAAGTATCAACTTAGGAATCACCCTGTATATTAAAACAGATTAAAAAAAAAAGATACAACGACAATTAATTTATATAATATAATACATTCTAATTCTCTTTCTCAATATTCTGGAAACTTAACAGTTTCCGTTGTTCTTTATTGACGTTTAGTGTAAAACACAATATAAACTCGTATGTTAAACCCAGTAAATATTTATGAGTTAAAGCCCCCATTCCCCGCTCCCCGGCTACGGTCTGACATAGTCCAATAATATACAACCAGTACATGTAAGACACACAAAATAGTCAAAATAATAGAAAATGCCGTGTCTAAAAAACCCCAATAACAAAAACGTATCTCGATCTTCTATGTGCAACGTGAACCGAATATTAAAATGCTACATTCGGTACTTTAAATATATTGAAACCAGTGTACTTGAATTCAACTAAATAGTACTATAGTTCCCCGACTGAAAAAATGTTTTTATTTACCATTTAATTTTCTATGAAAAATGTTACATCAAACAAAAATTAAAACATATTTTAAAATTGTTTTTAGGGTCTATTGGAAACTTTTGTAGGACTAGGATTATGTGCTGGACCGGGAATTGGCGGGATTCTTTATACGGTAAGTTAACTGATTACTATACAGGGGGTTACAAATCGACACTCACCATTGGGAACGGTAAGAAATTAGCGAAAGTTAAATTTAGGCATAGTTGTGCAATTTTTGGACGACTAAGTTGCCAATCTGATTTTACATTTTTTGCCATTTCTGATTTTTCATAATCGTGTGTTAAGCCACTTGGGAAAATTAGCCCTCTCAGTCTACGGCCTCAAGAGTTGCATTTCTGGTTTCCTCACAAAATTATCCATATGATGCCTAATTTCGTTTTTTAATTTTTTTGCAACGTTGCCAAAGAAAATGCGAAATTCTTAAAATTTTTGAAAAAACACGATAGTACAAAATTACATGTATTACTCAATTAGAATATCGAAAATCAAGTATTTCTTTTAAACTCTTAAGCTTAGGGCTAGAAGAACGGTTTTAACTCTTTCAGTACGTACATACGTATTTTAATTTGTCATTACATTCAATTATATTTGTTTTGACTTTACTGGTCATGGCTAACTACAAAAAATTCCAGTTTTTCACGAAAATTTAAACAAAAATCGAAATATTGGAAAAAAATTTGGGTATAGGTATGACTTAACAATAATAAAAGAAACTTAAAATATCCACGAGCCTAATAAATATAGGGTGTTTTATTAAAAGAAAAACGCGTTATTGTATTTTAAAGTTTTCTATATTAAGATCTCAACAGAAAACACCCTGTACAAAATTTTGAATACTTGAAGATTTTAGACAGTTTGTTATCCCTAAACTTAAGAGTTTACAAGACATTTTTGATTTCAGATATTTTAATTTAGGAATGCAAGTAATTTTGTACTATTATGTATTTCCCAAAATTTAAAGAATTTTGAATTTTGTTTTGCAACGTTGCAAAAAATAAAAAAACTAATTATGGCAACATATGGATAACTTTGTGACAAAAATGCTAATATATAAAAGTTTTTAAAAAATGTACCTTTTTATTGTCCTACTTATTTTCTTGTATTTAAAAATAATTTTAGATCATATATTTTTTATATTTCACAACTTTTATAAAAACTTTTTTTTGATATACTTATTTAATAGTAGAGACGATATATTACGTTGTTACACAAATGGGCTACCCTGTATGTAATATAACACACTAGTACCATAAATAACTATTATTACAACCGCCAATTTTAATAGTAGCTAACTAATTTTTTTAACTTGGATAAATTTTCTCTAGGAAGGTTGGAGGTTTTGGCTTACCATTTTACGTTGTTGGAGCCATCATGATCTTCATAGCTATTTTAAATATCTATCTTTTGGCGCAACCTAAAAGTAAGTAGAAAGTTAAGTCCTTATTATTGTTTGTCACTCGCCTTAATAACTGCCGATAACCCCCCCCCCCCCCTGAGCTCAGAAGCTGGGGTCTAATAGTCTAATTGAAATAATATAATAAATAATTTTTCGTTTCGCATTTTTACTAATATTTTATATTCGGCCACATTCCGCTACATTTTAATAAATTTTTCAAAATTTACTATTATCAACAGTCAAATTTTGCTACGTCTTACGTCTGCGTCTGGCAATAGTATTTCTGGATCGTCATAGTGGCACTAACAACTAAGTTGGAGCTGTCCGCCAAGCCGGCTATGCACGGTACTCGGGTTGCACCGATAGTTTGTTAAGAACGACGTCTTAGATTTACCGGTTACACGTTACTAACTAGTTTGTAATTTGTGTGACGAAAAAATAATCCTAGTTGCCGTAAGTGAAAATGTGAATTTTACCGCTTTTAATTGTAAGTTATACCTAGTATATTTATTTTCAATTGGCAGCGACAGTAAATATTTATGGGTCAAAATCACCAAGGTGGGGAATTTCAAAATGTAAATTTCTTTAGAACTTAGTATTTGATAACAACACAATAATGAACTTACATTATACACTGTGGAAGCAATAGTTGTTGTGTAAAACAGGCGTGAACAAATTTTATATTTTAAATATTTACAGTCATTTTAAAGAGAGAGGAAAACGTCATTCAGGAAACATCTTTAAAAATTTGAATATTTTTGTTTAGAATATGAATTTGATACTATTTATGTTTGGGGTAGTGTGGTCTTGTTAATATTAAGTAAAAAATATTGAAAAGTTTGCTCTATATTTTCTAAAATTATAGTAATTTAATAAAATTTAACATTTCTGAAGTATGATCTTTATTTCTGAGAGGAAAGTTTAGTTTTAGTATCATATATTTCAGGTAGAGATATTTCCATTTTATTTGAAGTAAATGGTTTGAGTATTTGTTTTTAGGCTATTAAAAAAAAATGCAAATAAATTAAACCTGGAATTTAATAATATCATTCTCGTGACGTTCCCATTAATGACGAAATGTTCACTGAATGATTACGACGTTCACGAAATGACAAAACTGTTCCTAAAATGACACAGATTTTAAGATTTAAACAACTTTAAAGTAATTTGGAACTTTATTTTGCAAGTTAGGAATCCTAAACTCGTAACAAACTTAAAAGAAAATAATAAATTCTAATACAAAATTCTGTTTGTATTTTCTAGAGTTCTTTTTCCAATGATTTCTTTGTTTGCGCTTCTCCTTATCAGTAATTTTATTTATAGATTTTGCTTCATTTCTCTGATAATACTCCCTATCTTTTTTAGCTTTTTTAATGTCTTTTTGTTCTGCGTTGTTCACGTTGTTTTATATAAGCAGCGCTGTTTTTATTAACTTTTTTCTTGTTACATTCGATCTTTTTATTAACTTCTTTAGGCTCCATTCTTCTTTATAAAAACTAAAACAAATATGTATAAAAAGTGTTGGATCAGATGCCAGAAGTAATTTCTGAGATTTTGTAGATTTAAACTTACTTATATTTATTACATTTATATCATCAATAAATAAATGAAAATTTTGTCATTTTTATACAATACGCCTGCTTAAACATTCAAATTCCAGAAATAACATCATTAAGGGAATAAAGAAATCATTACGGGAACAAAGAAATCATTTCGGAAACGTGTTAATTTCCGAGAACGTTCCCAAAATGACCATTCCCGGAATGACATTTCGACAGTGTTGATTATTTTGAGCAGTTGTCCGCCATTTTGAACGCTGTCAGGCGAAACCATCGACAAGTGGATAATATTATTGTATGAATTTAACACTAGTTATCTTTATATTTTGTGAAATTAATGACATGGGGGCATCCCCGTAATGATGCTCTATTGATGTACGCTACTAAAATACTGAACTTAAATCAACTTACCGACTAAATTATTAAAAAATACCACAAAACAAACAAACACCATGTTACACTTGTCTGTTAGCATTACTAGATTGCACAGTAGCACCATTTAAGACGATATTAAGTATTTTTTTTCCACAGAGTAGCATGCGTTCACAGAATGACGTTTAAAGTTCCGGACAAAATTATGCAAGACTTAAGAATTACAGTTACTGAAATGTTTTTTAAATAGTCATTAGGTTATGATAATAAGATACCAAGTTATCAAAATTAAATGAGAATTAAATTAAAAAACATATAATGTTTTATTAAGATTTTGATTCGGCAATTGTGTATTGGGACGCGTTCCCAAAATGACTTTTTTGCTATTTTTATGAGAAAATATTGTGTATTAATTTCGTTTTCCAGAAAATAGTACTTAAAGAGTGTAGAATAAACAAACTAAACCTTATGGTTTCATGTAATTGTTACATAAGTATTTAATGATTTTTTTTGTAAAAATTGTGTTTAAACCAAATTCGCCACCTTGGTGATTTTGACCCTTATGAACCTAATCACGAAATCGGTTGGTTACTCCTCGTCATTCTGCTTGGTCTAGCAGCAACGATGCAATTAGACGGGTATAGAAGATACTATCAAAAATTCATTTTATGGATGAAGCCGTATAAAAACAAAAAAGCAAAAAAAAAATTCGTCGAAATATCTACACTTGCGTCATCATGTGTGAGTCATATAGGAAGAGAGTCCATCGACAAAGATAATAAATAAATGGGTAATTCCCGGGATAGAGAAATCTTTACACAAGTGCCAAAAATAATATATTTTACCGTTTTCTCTGGCTTTTCGATCAGTAAAAAAGAATTTCTGTTAGAATAATCCATTTTTGGGCCAGGTAGGTGACGGCTAAGCTGTTTGATGTCGGCAACTTTTATAAATTAATTTTCGATGTGTACTAACATGACTGCATTCAGCTTGCCTTGAAAGGTGTTTTCGATCAATTCGGTATAAATAAGTAGGTATTATAAAGAATTTTACCAATAATTAACTAACCAGCAACTTTGACTGTAGCATTAATGACATTGGCAGGCATTATTTTTTCGAAATCAAAGTTCTCTGATTAGCAAATCAACAATTAAACTAACCGGGTCACCTTGGTTGTAAGAAAACTATTTCTTCCATTTATGCCACAGTCAGAGTTGCTGGTTAGTTAATTATTGTTTAAAATATTTATACAGCTCGACATTATTATATTATGTATAAATATATCAATATGGTGTTATTTTTAACTTGAAACCCCGAACCATAAAAAACCCTGGTTAGAAAATATGAGCCCTCCCCCCGAGCATATTTTCTGGCTAAGCCACTGCTTTGAAGTATATTCTTCACCTCATTTTCATATTCTTCTTCTTCGACTGCCTATCCACTATTGTTGGATGTTGGCGACCATATTTCCATACATTTCTCTGTCGGTTGCTGTGTGGATCTCTTACATTTCTTAACCATGACATTTGCTTTCTGCCTATCCCTATTTTTATATTAAGCATCATAAAATAACACGTAAAATGTATAACGTGTAAATTTGGTTTCTCTATAATTGACCAATGTGATTGGTCAGTTTCATATCCTAACTAGGATATATATGAAATTATATGTGTTCAGTTAACAGGAATAGCCCGATTTAGTGTAGAGGAAACAGGAAATATCCATGTGAAAGTAGAAAAAATATCTTTTTGGTGCATCTACATTTTTATCTCTGAGTATAATTATTATTGACAATGATAGATTATGAGATGAGATGTTCGGCCAATAGAAAAAATGTATAACAAATTAAAGAGAAATTCGAAGAATTCGTCCATTTTTTTACTCAAAAAAACCTGATATTTGATATTTTGTAAGAAAAAAGACACGGCCTCAAAATCTTGAGGCCGAAACTTTGTGTCTTTCCTTACAAAATATTAAATTAAAAAGAATTAAGCAGCAACAAATAATAAAATTTATAGCTTATCCGGATTTAACAGGCTGATACATAGTTTAAATATTTTTATTTCAATTTTTTTTTAACTCACTCGCCTTGATAATGACCTGAAATAAAACTGAATTTAAAATTAACAATAATTATTTATTTATATGTTGTATTTTTACGTCATTAAAAATTTAATCCGGTAATAAACAAAATCCCAATTTTTTTAAATATCCATTCATAGCAATAATTTTATAGTAATTTAAAGAAACAGTCATAGTTTACAAACTAATATTAAAGCAAGACAAAACTAACGATGAGAGAGACGCGTATTTTTTTAATATTAATATTCACATTAAGGGGTAGCAACTGATAAACATTTTTTTGGCTATATCTCATATATCAATTGGTCCTTGTTTTGGATCAAACTCTAACATCTGCAAGTTTTTTGGATCTAGTGTCTGTTTAAAGGTTGGAGACAATGACGTTTCTTGAACGGCAGTAGAGTTTTGGACTTGCATTGTCTTTATTTGTTTAGAATCACTACGTTTCAACTGGTAAGTATCTCCAGTCGTCTTCAGGTGAATACTGAATAAGTACGGTAACTACAGCTCTATTTATACTAGTATAAAGCTTTATGCAGTTGCATATGCAGATATACTAGTATAAATAGAGCTGTAGTTACCGTACTTATTCAGTATTCACCTGAAGACGACTGGAGATACTTACCAGTTGAAACGTAGTGATTCTAAACAAATAAAGACAATGCAAGTCCAAAACTCTACTGCCGTTTTTTGGATCTGTTACAATATCAAATTAAACCTGCATCGGAAGCTGTCGCTGGTGCAAATCAGGAGGTCTGGATTCAGATGGACGGCTGTCTAGCCCACAATTCGTAATAAGACACTGTGGTGTAGCCAGAAAATATGTTCGAGGGGGGGGGCTCAGTTGGCGTAAGTAGGACATTTTATTTCTGAAAAGCGCCGCAGGCGAAAAATTTTCGAGGCCACGCTCAAAGTTCGATTAAAATTTACCTAACTACTATCAAATTTCGAAAATTAAATTATTACCTCTCCCCCTCTGCATGGTTGGATTAAATTTGTTTTTGTAAATGTTTTTTTTTCCTAGCTGGCTCTTTAAAATTTTTTTTTTATTTTTGTGAAAAATATGAATATTGGTGTCAATCCAAAATTTTAACATAAGACTTATTTTTAACATAAGACTTATGTATGACCACAGAATATATAGCTATTGCGTAGCTATATATTCTGTGGTATGATTCTAACCAGCGTTTTTCGGGCTTTTTCATGATTAAAAATAAAGTAAATATCGCTCACCACGCCAAAATTGAAGATTTTTTCATAAATCATGTATTTTAAGAGCGAGATCTAAGAGCAGTTTTTGGTGAAAATGCTTAGGTTTTGAAATACTCCTTCTTAAATGCCGTTTTTTATATTCATAATAAAGCATTCTCGTTTCTTCCAGCACTATTTTTTTTATTATAAATTATCACACTTCTTCCATAAAAAATGTTTCAATTAAAATATTTTACTTTAATTTTTCTCTTTAAAAATAAATACCTACCTAATTGTTTTTTGTTTTGGTTGTAAAAATATATTTTTGCATTGGGTTATATTTTTGTTGATTTAAAATAGCTCTAAAAAAGGGAAAACAACAAGTATATAAAAGAAAAATAATATAAAATATTATTCTTTTTACTCGTTTTCGTATAAAATTGCATCATAACTCAATAACTAAAACGATATGCATCCGATACCTTAATCCCTAAATAAAACAGTACTTTTAGGAGGAAAAGTTTAAAAACTTACCTTTGTAATCTAAGCCAAGAATACGTTATTTAAAAATTTAAATCAAGAGTTCAAGCGTGAGACGGAAAATTTGGTTGCAATTAGACTTTTAGACCCGGGCTCCAAGGCTCGGGGGGGGGGGGGGGGGGCTGCAGCCCAGTAACATCCCCCCCCCTTAAATACGCCACTGTATTTTGACGCTTTCCAAAGAAATATGATTGGACTAAATCATGCGATATGCTGGCCGGCCATGTCTCCTGATCTTTCTCCAAACGATTTTTTCCTATGGGAGCATATAACAGATAAAATTTATACAGATGTTCGGTACGAAAATCTGGAACAACTGAAAAACTTAATTTCAGCAGTTTGTGATAGAATTTCGCCATACCCACTGGCCAATGTCAAAAGGGAGTTTTATAATCATTTATTATAGTGTTTGGCGGCTGGGGATTATTTGAGCATCTTCCTAGACATTAATTAAAATAATACCTACCACTATAAATATTATTTCTCCACGACCATTACTGAATGTAATAATTAAAAAATCATTTTTGATAATAGAATGTAAAAATTCTCGCTGTTTTAAGTTGGAATATTTATTCTGAAACACTTGCTTCTTATGCGTTTTGCGTGTATTTTCATTCCATAACAAGATACGGAATGAATATTCTGTAATTGATCTAAACGACATAGGTTGCCATGAATTTCGAAACTGTCAATGTCAGCAGACAACTTTTAGTCAAAATATGAGTGAAAAATCGGATGAATCAGATATGGAACTGGATAATACTCCACCTGAAATTACAAATATTGCGAATAGTATTTTTGGTCGTGGACAAACTATAGTCTGCTACTCGGTTAGAATGAAAATTCGATACTCGTGGTTCCTCACGCTCGCGTTCGGGTCTGTTCTTCCACTCGGATCAAATTTGCATTCCAACCTCGTTACAGAATCTACTATGATTGGTTAAAATGTTATAACAAAGTTATTATTCGTTATTTATTTGTAGTGTAAAATAAGAGAAACTAATTTACTGTCTGTTGATTTTTTTTACTAGAAATTTATTACAGTTATAGAATAGGTCATTTTATTCAAAACTTGTCCCAATAACCTTAACAGTGAGATAAAATGACTTTGACAAATTTTTAATTATTTATTTTCTGTAGTACTGACAGAAATCTGCCTTTTTTTTCTAGTTCATCTTTTAAAAAATACATTTTGTTAAATAACTCTTAAATTACTAGGAAAATACACTTTAAGTTGCACAAGGATATTCTTGCAATCGTATTCTTTAAAAAGTTTAAGTACATTTTTGGGCTAAAATGAATACGGGAGCGACCACTTCGAAATTAACATAGAAAATCCCATGTGTCCTGTTTGGACACACCACCCGGTATAGCGTTTGAATCTTTTGTCTTGGCTCCTACCTTGAAAGCCTGGCCTACTTAGTTCTGGAGGTTTTACAAATTATTATTTTGTCCACACATGCCCCAGTCTACACCTCGGTTAACCACACTTGATCCTCTTATTACTACCTTATATAGTGAGAACGAAAAGTAATCACCTTTTAACCGGAAACACTTGCACTATAATTAAGTTAATAATCCACCCAATTAAACAGTATTATTTTTCCAATTAAAATTTTAAAAAAATTTAAATAAAAATGCAACAATAATAAAATTGTTGTACTTACCCGATTAATTAGAAATGAACAAAAATGTCAAGAGTTGTTATAGGATTTTGTCTGGTTATACAGAGGGTGAGACAATGAGATTGTGAAATAATGTTATGCCTTAAGAGCCTTCCATACCAGCGTGAAACGCGTCATTGTTTCCTGGCTTGTCTAATTAAAAATATAATACAAACATTTTACTACAAGAATTTTTAGTTTTGCGGATGATACCTTATTTAATAAAAAAAAATTGAAAATGTATTTCAAAGTTTCAATTATATAGGTTCAAATTATATCATCCGTCATTCAGAACATAAAAATAGAAACATTGCGGCTATTCGCGTTAATTTCTTATTTTCAATTAAAATTACAAACGATGCCCCGCTATAACCTTCAAAATCTCCACTGACGCCGCGCCACCTAATTCTCGTGATATTCGTTTTTATAATATTTTGTATATAAAAAAAATACATTTTATTGCCATCGCCATGAAAATGCCCTATTTGTTTGCTCTTAAAGAAAAGAGATATGTTTATAATAAGCTCTTGTGCAGAAGTATGGTTGGATGATCTGCATATTTTAAAAATATTTTGAATTATACATTGGCGTAGTATGTGTTAGAAATATTATTTACTATAAAATTACAAAAGCAAAAAGTAACGACAACTTTAACAACCAGCAAACATAAATCTACCGTAATGGTTAGGTAGGCGTATAATGTTTTGTCTTATAGCCACTTTTAAGGCAGAATTGGTTTGCTAAATTATGGAATTTATTTCGCAGTTTTTCTTTAAATAAAGTTAGGAAAAAATAAAAACACATTTTGAAAATTTCGCTTTTTTTCCGGATATCTCCAGAAGTACCAGGAATCTCCTCAATAATTGACAAAAAATATTTGATTGGGCACTAAACTGTGCCAAATTTAAACTTGTTCTTATCTATTATAGCTTCCGAGATCTCCATAGTCGCCCTGGAATTTGAGACACCCTGTTCAGTTTTTTGTATATCCATTAATCATTTTTTGTTTTTAGAAAATAACGTTGAGAAGAGTGGATCATTGATTAATTTATTAAAATTGCCACCAATTTTAATAACATGTGTAGTTTTGATTGTGAACGCCATGAGTTCTGCTTATTTGGATCCTACATTAGAACCTCATTTACAAAAGGTAAATATTCACAAGGAGACTAAGTCGGTACTGATCCCTCTCAATTTTAAAGAAGTAAAGTGTACAATTAGAGATAATTAGATCTTCTATTTTTGATACTTAATATGCTTCTTCAAATGTTTTTTTATTTAACCTTTTAAACATAAGTGTAAAACTCAGTTAAGACGATAGTCATATTTTTCTTGCCTTTGTTCTCCTGAAGACGAATGTTTATGCATTCGAAACATGTAGAGAATCGAACTTATAACTAATTTCTTAAATATATTAGTAAAGAAAAAATTATGTCAGATTGTATAAATATTTTTAACAATAATTAATTAACCAGCAAGTTTGACTGTGACATACATGACATTTGTAGAAATAATTTTCTCACTTCTCACACACAAATCAGAGTTTACTATATCTTTCCATTTAAACTCCCACTCCACTTCAAGTATGGACTATTTATTCAAGTTAATACGAATGTAAAAACCAAGTAGGATGGAGCTCGCGGCGTCGTCAGTGTCGAGGGTAGACATTAACAAAGCACACTAAGCGCCTGTTGGAGGCCGTGTTAGTGTAAAACTTCGACACTGATGGCGCCGCAGGCTCCATACTATATTATTATTTTTACGTCTGGACTATCTAATTAAAAAATAAAACAAATTACGTGATCGTTTCCTTCTTTCGTCAGATTCTGTAGCGTCACTGATGAGCCATAAGATGACGAAATGCATCTGGGGATGAATCTGACGAAATAAAAGGAAACTTCTCTTCCCTTTTTCTGTAATATGTATAATGTAACAATGTATCTGCAAAAATAAGTCTCAAAGTATGTTTTTATTTCGACAGCTATTCAGTTTTGATTTTGATTAAAAATAACAGCATGGTGAGTGATTAGGATGTGAACAAGCCATACGAGTATTTAATCAAGTAAAAGGCAAGAGCATGTGTTCTTAAAGGTTTTATTTTTATTTATTTTTTAGTTTAATTTAGGATCAACTCAGGTTGGTCTCCTGTTTCTACTCGAGTCAGGTACTTATGGTATATCCAGTCCATTATGGGGTTGGATTACTGGCAAAATGAAAGACTATACTTGGCTTATGACAACTGGCTTATTCGGCGCTTCAGTAGTTTTATTATTTCTTGGGCCCTCACCTGTATTTTCGTTTATTAAAGAGTAAGTATTAAGGAAATAGTTCTTTCAATAATCCTTTTTTCCAATTCCTAAATGATAAAGTTGGTTGGTTAGTTTTCAAACATGGCAGCTTTTGTTCGTTCAATGGTTTCAAAATTTGCAAATGAGCTAGTAGGATGTACAGGGACATTATTTTAAGTGTCTCACCCGATCGGCGACTTTACTATCGACCACAATAAAAAAACAATTATGTATTCCCTAATAGCTTTTAGTGAAGAAGAAATTTGATGTCAAAAAAATCTATGTTTACAAATTTGACAGATACGACGCCATATTGGATTTTCTTAAATGACAACCCTTTTTATAGTAAGCCAGCTGCATTCGCTTATTTGTTGCAACATTAAAAATGTATAATTATCAACATTTATTTTCAGCCGTTCCGAAGATACGAGGCTTCGAAGATGGTGATTTTGTTATCATCGAATTAACAGAAGCTTTGAGATTAGAAACTCAATTTTTTCTGGAGATACGTAATTTTTTATAGCGGAGCCACCCATGCTATTGTCATATATGTCAGATGTCAAAAAATGACACTTACGACGCTATTTTGAATTTTCTTAAACGGCAATCCACATTTATAACTACATCAATGTATTGCATTTCGCGGTCCGATTTCAAAAATATATAGTTGTCGATATTTATTTCCAACATTTACGGAAATACGACCGCATCAAAAACTGCATCGTTCGATTATGTCTATAAAGTGTCTTCTAAAATAAAAGCTATTAGGGAATACATAATTGTTTTTTTATTTGTATTCGATAGCAAAGTCGCCTATCGGGTGAGACACTTAAAATAATGTCCCTGTACCTATAATTATCAATAAATTTATGTAGACGAAAATTTAAGATTTATTCGTTTGCCGAATATTTCTCTAATAAAAGAGTGTAATGAAAGAAGACTCACAACGATCTTGCTTAGTCTCCAGAAAAACTATGTCACTCCAGTTAGCTAACTGGCTATAGTCTATTTCAGAAAGGTGTAGAGTATTAAAAGCTCATTAGATATGCAAAGGGACTACAGAGTAACCCAACGAATATTTAAGCCACTTGCAGAATTTGACATGGATCTCATTGCGAAATTCTTTCTTTTCGTCAAGTGCAGGTAGTACCACCCGGGTTTGGATCAATTAATGGGTTTTGCCTATTGTTATCCATTCACAAATACTGAAAATGGTGTGACAAAGGCGTGCATTATGCACATAGTATTAGGTACACTTACTTTTTATTAAACATTATAAAAAAAATACAAAATATATTATACAGAAATTAAATTATAAAAAATCATAATATTCATCGTCATCAAGATCCCACATTTTCTCCTCTTCTTTAATGACATGATGGACTGCTTTTCGCTAGTTCTTTGGCGTTACTTCCTTAATGGCTTGATTAAACAATAGCTTAACGTCTTTCATTTTGAATGTCGTGTTGTGTCTTGCTACAAATTCTTTCACTTACGTCCATATAAGTTCTATAGGATTTAGTTCGCAACTATATAGCGGTGTGCGCAGCACAGTTACACTATGTTTTTCAGTTAGGTATATCTTTCACGGAATATTTCAAACAAATCAACTAATTGAAATTAAAATACGTTTCTTATTTTAGCTCAATATGGCTCAATGCTGGTGCTCTAGCGGCTCTAGGTATTTTTATATCCATGTCACTTATACCAACTTACCAATTCATTTTAGATAGTTCTATGTAAGTATACTTAAAATATTTATATGTTCGTAATTAGATTGAATTATAAATGTATATATGTTGTACGATGAACTCGCACGCCTAATTTCTTTATTTTCTAATAAGTCAATTAAGAGTTATTTTAAAAAAGAAATCTAGTAAAATTGAGCTATATTTTCTAGACTTAAGCTCAAAAGCTGTTTTCGGGGACGTTTTAAAATACTTGTAGCTCAGCTATGTAGCCCGTCTATACAGGGTGCTTCAAATTCATGTTCGTACCAGGGGATCTCGAAAACGGTAAGAGATACGAAGATGGTTAAATTAAAGCAAACATCTTTTGAAAAAAAAATCGGACATTTTTGGTTTTGGTTTTTTTGCGCCGTCTTTTTTGACTTGGGAAAACAACAAAAATACCTATTCATAGCCTTTTTTATGTTTCACAAGATGGCGTTATTAGTTATCAAACTCGACTTTTCACTCTTTAGATACCAACCTTGAGTCATTTTTTTTTTAAATGCGAACCTCGAAATATAAATACAAATCAGGGACTTCTTAGCTTTAGAAATCTAACATAATTTAAAGGTTTTTAAGGTTTTGTTATCTAACAACATATCTTTTGAAAATTTAGCGCCAAACTAAGAAAAAAAAATTGTAATTTGAAGAAACGGCTCTTTCACTAAATTTTGATTTTGGTTGTTGTGTATAGAGGAACAAAAATCAAATTTTCTGTGTTTATAATTTTTGTTAGTTTTAAGCCATCACTGAAAAAATAAATAAATTTATTTATCGAGGGCACGTCATGAAGCGTCAGCTTGATAATGTTGCCAATGGTTTCCTAAAATTTTTAGATCATAATACAATGACGAAGTCTGAAAAGTAATCCAATAGAAATAATTGTCTAAAACGGACGTACGAGCAAAAAAAAAAAAAAAAACATATTATTTCCAAAATGTTATCTATATTTTGTCTTAAAATAAGTTAATAGAGTTCTAGGATCAAAGTATAATATATTATTTAACTAGCATAAAAGATTTTACCTTATGGCAACACCGAAGTTATTGACAGAAGACCAAGCTAATAAAATGACAGTTGAAAAAAGTTTACCATAAGTTAATTGTCGATCTTTCTGCTCTATGAACAAATAAATAAAAAGAACATTTATTTTAAACAAAAATACAATAAAATTCCACAATAATTCGGATGTAAGTAGGATATTTTCAATGAGCTGCAAAAAATTCATGGTATGACCTACCAATAGTTTTATTGATGATAAACTCCTATTATAGTGCCGACTTAACAATTTAAATGCCAAAACTATCAAAAATGAGAATAGTGAAAGAACCAATTCCAATACATTTTTACTCACAGAGACCTCATATTTGGTATCTCGGACTCAAATATTTTTCTGTTTGTTTAATTTTGTTACATGTTTCGCCTGAAACTGGTATCATTAAACCTTAAAAACAGTTAAGAAATTATTAGCATCTCAAAAACTGTTGACTGAAAGTTATGTTATACGACATATAATATTTTTAAAGTAGTTATCTAGTCTGTAAATAATTTTTAAATTGAAAAATGTGTACAGACACGATTAAAATTGAAAAAGTTTTATGCCTCCGCTGGGAATCGATCCCAGAACCTCTCGATTACATGTCAAGCGCGCTGCCAATTGCGCTACGGGGGACCTGATATTCTCTCACCAACTTCGGTCATAAACTTATTCAATTTTATGTTAGTAGGAACAGTCTGGAATCTCCTGTGATTCACAGACCGGGAAGGGTGTTATAAGGGGAAAGGGAACTCACTCACTACCACTGAACATTAAGATCTATTTTTCTTTTATCCGTACATCGACGACATATAGCGTTATTAGCCGGAATCAGAAAAAGATCTCTGAACAGTGACATCTAGCCGTACGGCTGTAATGTTCAGTGGTAGTGAGTGAGTTCCCTTTCCCCTTATAACACCCTCCCGGTCTGTGAATCACAGGAGATTCCAAACTATTACTACTAACATAAAATTAAATAAGTTATATGACCGAAGTTGGTGTGAGAATTTCAGGTCCCCGTAGCGCAATTGGCAACGCGCTTGACATGTAATCGAGAGGTTCTGGGTTCGATTCCCAGCGGAGGCATAAAACTTTTTCAATTTTAATCGTATCTGTACGCCGGCAAACACATTTTTCAATTTATAAAATATAATATTTTTTTAGGGAGAGAGGTTTTGAAGACTGCCTTGGCACACACAGTACTATAGCAGGACTTTGGTCGTCAGTTTATTCTCTAGGCGAGGTACTAGGGCCAGTACTAGCGGGATCATTAATGGAACATTTTGGATTTCCAACGACATCAACAACGTTTGCTTTACTAAACTTTGCTGCAGGAATGGCAGCAATGATATATTTTAAGACTGGATGTATGACATCAAAAGTTATGCCTCAAAAAAGGGGAGTGGATAATGTAGTATTTTGTCTGGAAAAATCAGTGGTTGATAAATATAGCTCGTCATCTATAGCAAATAATAATAATGAGAGATTTAGTAATGAACGGTTTTGACGAGAAAAGATTTGTTAATGAGTTCTTGCCACTATGGAAACATAATCGTTACTATACTTCATTAAGTAAGTACAGAAACTTTAAGGAAATAATCTTTAATTGATTTATATAATTATGGGTCCGCAACGGCTTCGTTTTCCAGATGCAGGGTGTTCAAAATTTAAACAAATTTAAGATTTTTTCATATATTTTTTGAATAGTGTCAGCTACTTCATTGAAACTTAAAACACACTAATAGATAATCAGATTCTACATTTTGCAAGTATTAAGTTATATTTAATTCTACCATGAGCGTAGAGATGGCCAACCTTCTTAGAATTTTCGAGAAAAAAGTGGCACACTACTCACCCTGACACACTACTGACTCTTTTAAAGCATTACCGAGTAAGCCAGGTAAGAAGTACACAAAAAGTGTCTCTTAATAAATTTTGATAGGATGAACCATTTTCAAGAAAATATCCTATATCGGTTTCGCCACGTGACAAATTTAAGTTGGAATTAAAATTGCTTAGAATTCAACAAAAAAAAACGAGATAGACCTTATGAAAATAGATTCAGAAAATTATCACTTAATACTTGCAAAATGTATTTTAATATCTATTAATATGTTCTAAGTTTCCTCTTATATTTTCCATCTTTCCATAACTGCAGGTATTTTTCCTGATGCTCTCAAACTTGGTGAAACAATTCCACTACTCAAAAGAGGTGATTCAGAGTATGTCGAAAATTATCGGGCTATAACTGGCCTAACCTCTTTTTCCAAACTTTTTGAAAAAATAATTGACGATCGTATTGAGTCTTTTCTATCCAGAGAGAGGTTAATGAGTACGTCGCAACACGGTTTTCGAAAAAAATTCTCAACAAGCACGGTTGCTTTCGACCTACTTGAATGCATCCACAAAGGCATTGATTTTAATCATTACACATTAGCTCTTTTGTTTGATTTAACTCGAGCCTTCGACTGTGTTGATGATACCTTTTTGCTAAAAAAATTGCATGCGTTAGGTATACGTGGCAATGTTGCTCGGTGGCTAAATTCTTTTCTTTCTAATCGTCGAATAAGAGTCAAAGTTCGAAATTCCTATTCTGATCAATTTAATGTTAATTATGGTGTATCCCAAGGGGGCGTAATATCGCCTTTGCTCTTTGCACTTTTCATAAATGATCTTGAAAAATATCTCATATCGAAAGGTATGCCTGCCAAACTAATTTTATATGCGGATGATGCAACTGTGATTATATCTGCTGAAACATTGGATCAACTGATTGCAATCGCTAAGCGTATTTTGATTAGATTTTCATTATGGTGTGAGAAAAATCACTTAATTATCAACGTAAACAAAACTCACTATATGGTTTTCTATAAAAGGAGGCAGGTTCCTGATTTAAATTTAAAACTAAACGAGAATCCTATTCGGAAAGTTGAGCAATACACATTTCTTGGCCTTCATGTAGACTCACAGTTAAAGTGGACGGCTCATGTTGATTTTGTCGCTAGTAAACTTAACTCGGCATATTTTATATTCAATAGATGTAGCCGTTACTTGATGAAGATCCATTATAGAAACTAGGTTAAAAAAATACAAAAATGTATAAATCTTCACTTATTTTTTATTGTACTATGACAATTGTTTCTAATGATTAGATTTCTACTATCTGACGAAGACACTGTGTGTCGAAACAATTGTCATAGTACAATAAAAAATAAGTGAAGATTTATACATTTTTGTATTTTTTTAACCTAGTTTCGGCATATTTTGCTGTAGTCAACTTCAAAAATTGTATGGATAGCAAAAAATTACTTAATATATACTATGCATTAGCCTATAGTCACCTAAGTTATCTAATACTTTACTCGGGCCAATCATCAAAACTACAAAGATTATTTATTTTGCAAAAAAGAATAATTCGTAAAGTTTACTCTTTAAGCCCACTTGAATTTTGCAAGGAAACATTTCGGCGATATACAATTCTTAAGCTGCCTAGTATTTTATTTCTTAATGCAGTAATGTTTGTAAAAAAACACTTTTCCAAATTTCTTAATACTTCAACAATTCATGATCGTGATACTGGAAACTCAAATAAAATTTACAGTTCTGGCTACAAAACATCCTCTTATCGAAAAAGTCCATTTTGTTTCTGCAGCTCTCTTTATAATGCGGTCCCGGAAACTGTAAGTAATATTACTCAATTCGGAAAGTTCAAGAACAAAGTAAAGTGCTACTTTCTTGACAAACATTTTTATGATATTCGAGAATACCATGATATTTTCATATCAAACTTAAAATAACTTAATTTTGTTTCAATTTTGTATCTGAAAAATGTAGCCGTTGCGGACCCATAATTATATAAACTTGTTATCTTAAAATCAATCAAGGAATAATCCCTTAAAGTTTCTGTACTTACTTAATGGACACCCTGTATATAATTTCTAGTTAATTTTTAAGCGTAACTAACAGTGGCGGCTCGTGATATTTATCGTAGGGTGTGCGCAGCAGGCAAAAAGCGCCGCGGGCGAAAATTTTTCGAGGTGCCACGCCCCTTTTCACCTTTGCATCATTTTCTTTGTGCTTTTTATCCAAAAAAATAAAAAAAACGCAGTTTTTAAATGGGATTTAAATTTTCTTTGTTTTAGCACCAAATTTATTTTTTATTTTTTACAAATTTCCTTTGGAAATCGAATGTCGAAAATTTATTTATAATGTCCTCTACAGAATTTTGGTCCATAACTATATCACTTTGTGTGACACAATCCAAACTACTAGCCATTATTAATTTAAAAACAACACAAAAACATCCACAACACCGTCAATAAACTCCAAACTTAAAAACAACACAAAAACATCCACAACACCGTCAATAAACTCCAAACTTATCTAATCGCGTCAAAAACTCATAAAACAATCATATTAAATGATTGAAGTGTGTATTCAGAAAGCGCCCGGCGACACTCGCGTCTATATTCTAGTCTGCTGCCAAGGTCAGGCGGATGGCGGGACATTTAAACGAGTGATTGCAATAGATTTAATTATTTTTTTACTTCACGGTGATGAGTCATAGTCGAGGTATTATGTTTTCTCACAAGAACAGTTTGCCGGTTTGTTTATTTGTGGCCTTGTGGGGCATAATTAAAATGGAGGGGCAAGTTATTAATCAGTAAGTTTTGTTATGGCATGCGGCTGACACAAAATATTAAATATTTTGAAAGTAAAAACCTAACCGTCATTTTTTAAATTGTAGAACAGTTTATGTGTGCACAGAATGTGGAAGGGAATGCAGTACAAAATCAAATATTAGTGCTCACATGAAATTAAAACACAAAGTCTTCATACAATCACATTTAAAGACAATTACATGCCCTCTATGTAGAACTTTGTTTTCATCCTTGGCTGAACTGGATCTTCATTTTGTTAATGTCCATGATATAACAATAAGAAGACCTGCAATTTAATTCCGTTGAAGATTTTAAAAAGTGGAAGCTTACAATAGAGGCAAATAGTCAGTCATCATTTGTTATTGTACAATCAAGAACTCTTCCTAACAAATCACAAATAAAAAGATATGTCTGTCACCGTTCAGGAAGGTACACGGAAAATATTAAAAACGCACAAAAAGCGCGACAACCGAAAGTTAAGGGTTCCAATAAAATTGGATGCAACTGTCCAGCAAGAATTGTAATGAATAAGCGTGACGTAAAAAATAATAAAATCCATTTCAACCTTAATTTTAAATGTCCTGCCATCCGCCTGACCTTCGCAGCAGACTAGAATATAGACGCGAGTCCCGGCGACACCCTCTCATCGGGCGATTAACCGAATATTCCCGATCAATCCGCCTAAGGAAAATCGCACGAAAATCCATCCATAAGAACGCCGAACGAATACACACCACAGCACACAGCCGGTGAGTCTGCTCACGCGCTCGGTCGCGCTTGAAGTCTTACGCCTTCGCCATTGTTATATTATACAAGTTCTTTATTTCAGTTACCTAAATATTTTTTTAAATAAGTATAAATTTTATTTTTGCTGGTGCTTGACTTTCTTAGGCAGTGCGCGCGCACGAGCGCACTTGTTGACGAGCCGCCCCTGGTAACTAAAGTTTAAGGAAATTAATTGACTGATTAAATTGATAGACACTACAATAAAAATTTTATTACTCTACGCAATAGAAGTAGGTATAGTGTTTTCTACATTTAAGGCTCACCATTGGGATCTCGGCTGTTATTATGGAAAGTATTGTTAAATTAGAGAAGTTTTGAAAAATTTTAAATATAATTTCAAAATGTGTCTACAACATTTTAAGATATTTGGCAAAAACCAAAAACGACCGAAACATTTAGAAGGATGATCTTGACGAAATGAAAGGCAACTTCTTCAACTAACACTAGGTTTACATGTAGTGCCATTACGATTGTGTTATTGGTAAACAATATAAAATATGTGGATAAAAGTAGTATTTGCGATATTATGCAAGCATAATATACAGGGTAGCCCATTTGTCTGACAAAGTAATATACCGTCTCTACTATTATAGATATCAAAATAAAGTTTTTATAAAAGTAGTGAGATATAAAAAAATATATGTTCTAAGATTATTTTTAAAGATACAGGATGGTCCAGAAAAGTAGGACAATAAAAAGATACATTTTTTAAAATGGGACACCCTATATATTTAGCATTTTTCCCTACGAAATTATCCATATGCCGTCATATTTAGTTTTTCAATTTTTTGCAACGTTGCCAAACAAAATGTAAAATTCTTAAAATTTCGGAAAAACATGATAGTAAAAAATTAACTGTATTTCTCAATGAAAGCATCGAAAATCGAAAATTTCTTGTAAGCTCTTAAGTTAAGGGATAGTAAAACTGTCTTTAATGTTTAAGTGAAATCCAAATATACAAAATTTTAAAATATAATTTCATCATTTTCATTTAAATTTTCGCGAAAAGAACTATAACTATAGTTTTTATTTTTGTAGTTAGCCATGATCAGTAAAGTTAAAACAAATGTAATTAAATATAATGTCATATTAAAATAAATTGGTAACTATAGTTAGGTGTACGTATTTATTTAATTAAATTATTTTTTATTACGCAACTTGATATTGAAAATAAGTTCACAAACATTTAAATTGTGTAAAACAACACCATTAGACTGAACTAACGAAAGCCGACGTTTCGCGTCGTTTGTTCTCGGTTCAGTGATAGTCAATAAATCATTTAGCTCAATTTCTTCCGTTCAAACAGATTTTCTTCTATTCCTTTTATGGTCATAGTCACGCTTCGTGTTCTGTCAAACCTCTACATTCATTTTTCCAAAGCTGGTTTATTGGGTTATCCCCTGTCCATGATAAAGTTTTGTTGCCAACAACGTATTTTTGTCACATACACCAAGAATGTAAATCATATAGCATTTCGGTACTTGAAAAAATAACTTTTTACATAAATGTTAAAATTAAGTGCCAGCACCTAGATTATAAGAAGACCTCGTCAAAAAATATTAATATTATACGTATTTTAGTTTAACATTATATTCAATTACATTTGTTTTGAGTTTGCTGCTCATGGCTAACTACAAAAATAAAAACTATAGTTTTTTTCACGAAAATTTAAATAAAAATCGAAATATTGGCAAAACTAGTAAATTTAGGTATAGGTATGACTTAACAATAATTAAATATACTTAAATTATCTATCAGACGAGCCTAAAAAATATAGGGTGTTTCATTTGCAAAAACATAGTTATTGTATTTTTAAATTTTCTATATTCGGATGTTAACAGAAAATACCTTGTACAAAATATTAGGTATTTAAAGATTTAAGACAGTTTTCCTATCCCTAAACTTAAGAGCTTACAAGAAATGTTTGATTTTCGATACTCTTATTGAGAAATACAGGTAATTTTTTACTATCATGTTTTTTTCCAAAATTTTAAGAATTTTGCATTTTGGCAACGTTGCATAAAATTGAAAAACTAAATATGGCGCCATATGGATAATTTCGTAGGGAAACAAAAATGCGAAAATATATAGGGTGTTCCATTTAAAAAAAATGTATCTTTTTATTGTCCTACTTTTCTGGACCATCCTGTATGTTTAAAAATAATTTTAAAACATATTTTTTATACCGGTATATTACTTTGTCAGACAAATGGGCCACCCTGTATCTATGTCTTTGTAGAGGTTGTTGGATACTGGTTAATAATAAACCTTATAAAATGAAATTATTTATTAGCCGAAGTTTTTACCTATACTACGTCATCCTCAGGACTACAAATCTAGATCCTCCGTGTTAAAAAAGATAAATTCAAAAAGTACATGCTGGGTATGCGATAAGACGTATCAATTTTATTTTAGCAGGTTTTGTGCTGTTGGTAAAGGCAACCAGTTCACAGTTTCAGATTAAATAGGCACGTATTATCCCATGCTCAGCATGTACTTTTCGAGTTTATTTTTTTCAGCATGGAGGATCTAGATTTATAGTTCTGAGGATGACCTAATATAGGTCGAAACATCGACAAGTAAATAATTTGATCATTTAAGGTTTATTATTGACCAGTATTCAACAAATTCTATAAAGATTAACTTAACTGTGGTCACAAAACGCAAGTAAAATAATATCTATATACAGTAGACTCCCGATTATCCCAAATAATGTGGACCGGACCGATTTCGGACTATAGGAAAAGTAACTACATATATATATATATATATATATATGTACTTTTATAGATGTACTTGTACATACATCATAAACTCTAATACTTATGTATGTACATTAGTATGTATTCATATTTATAAATTCAAGAAAGAGGTAATTGGTACTTGTTTTAATTTTAAAGTCTGTCAATTTGATAAATTTCTTAGATATTTCGGATAATGCGGAGGCATAGCAAGAATCATTTCGGATAATCCGGTTCATGGGTCGTTTCGGATAATGCGGAGTTCGCATAATCGTGTTTCGGATAATCGGGAGTCAATAGTTGTAGTTTTAAACTTAAATCTTTACTGTTACCTATTATGATATTAATTATAAAACTATACCAATAAAATGTAATTTTTTTGTACTTTTTTCTTGGCCTATATATTTTAATTTTTTCGGTACTACCTGTTTCTGTCGTGTATCTATGGGGTTGTCCTTAGTGTATTCTACAAAAATTAAGTTTTTAAACATATCACCCATGCTTTCTTTTGCCACAATAATTTAACGAAGGAGAAAAAGAAACAATTTATTTAACTCTAACCAGTGCCCCAAAGAAGTTTGGAAAATTGAAAAAATAATATGAAAATTTTAAAATTTATTCCAAATATTTATAAATCTTAATAACCAAATAATTACACAACTTAAAAATCAAAATATGTACTATGTTTTACCGATTTCGAAAAAATTTTAAATTTTGCAATCCTTTTGGCATGGGATAAGTAGAAAAAATAGTAGTTTTGAGCAAGCTGGAAATATTATACATTCACTACATCGTACCGTCCACCAAACTAGAAGTTCTTGTAAACCCTTTAGTAAAATTTGTGTCTTAAATTTTCAATTAAGCCAGGAAACGATGCAGCGTTTCACGCTGGTATGGAAGGCTCATAAAACTAAAGTTTTGGCTGCACACCCAATGAGGTTTACGAATTGTTGCGGACAACGCAATTCTTCTTTTTTATTCTTATTTTTAATCAAATAGTTTATTGTAAACATCTTATTAATTTTAAATCGCCCTGTACACAAATATTTATAATCAGGAATGAAGTAAAAGTTATCCCTAATTTCTAAGGGTCACATGTTGACCGTTATTACTTTTACGTACTTTCAACTTTCTACTTTCTACCATAGACATTATTTTTATATTTCTATGCTTTCTACCCAGCGGGGTTATTTGGGAAAGTTTGGTCCCGAAAAATATACGGTTCAACATGTGGGAAGAAATTAGTGCCTTGCAAACCGAAGAGTCGAGCGGGACTCATTCAGTGTCGGGTGAAAATAGCCCACACTGGGCACTCTAT
Source organism: Polydrusus cervinus (assembly GCA_935413205.1). Lineage (NCBI taxonomy): Eukaryota > Metazoa > Arthropoda > Insecta > Coleoptera > Curculionidae > Polydrusus > Polydrusus cervinus. Next base: position 79,942,832 of record OW284511.1, read on the forward strand.
ACAATTTTTTAATTAGTGTCTTCCGAGCCAAAGAGTCGAGCGGGACCACGGGGGTGTCGGGTGAAAATAGCCCACACTGGGCACTCTATCCAATTTATATATAAACAATAATACAATCAGTGTCTCATAAACGAAAGAGTCGAACGGGACTCATTCGGTACCGGGCTAAAAAAGCCTCAATTAATTGCAACTCATTCGGTACCGGGTTAAAAAAGCCTCAATTAATGGCATACATATAAACAGTACATTATAATTGATAGGTCGCGTCTTACCAGTGCTGTGCGACGACACTATCACTTACTTATTCCTGTGCCAAGGAAAGTTTTTTATTCAAATTTGCGTAACTTCTCCTTGTGCTACGAAGCTTTACGCAGCTAGAGTAAGGTGCTGATTCCTGCTCACCTGCCGAGCAAAGGTGTTCCAGCCAGCCTCTATTGGACGCAGGTATCATATTGATATATTGAACGAGTGCAGCTGAATGATAAGTTTACTACATTTACAGCTAGTCGGTTCATAACAATAAAAAATCTAAGTACTTTTTACACCACAACCATTTCTTTAAATTAATAAATGAGACACGGGGAAGATGACACCTGACTGAGGGTTCATCGATTCATCTGCTTCTGCTGATCACAGTTTTATATTTTTTGGACAGTTACTATTTTATTCCTTTGTATTCGTATTTAATTTTTAATTTTACAACTGAATGAATGGGAGAGAGTGAATTTTACATTTGTTTTATATTGTTTCTATTTTTGTCTTTTGTCGTTTAGCTGTATTTTTTGTATATATATTTCTACATTTTTTTTATTATACATTTTATTTTACACATAACAAGTAGTTGTTTTTATTCTTTGCAAGGGTCCAGCTAGCGTCCTAGATAATACTTTTCACATAACCTGCAATTATTAAGCAGGTGGGAGCACTTGGCTCCTTGGCCGGGATACTCACTCCCGGTTTTTCTGTGCCGAAGAGAATAGGACATCCTTCGCGTACATGATGGTTTACGAATCTAAGGATAATTTGTCTGGTCTAGAAATCTAGCCCCACAGTTAGTAGTGAAAAAGAAAGTCGTCACACTCCAGTAACTAAACTGCTGGACAATTGCTTTCGAGCAAGAAAAATTTCGCCTTAATTTAACAGTTAATATTTTCTGATCCAGATATGATATCGACCTACAGTTTTAAATGGTTGATAGATCTATCCCTTGGGAAACAATTGTCAATATTGGATTTTCTTTAACTGTCAGAAAATTTTATATACAGGGTGTGTTAAGGAAGACGATGATTTTTGCTCCAATTTTAATGGCGTGTAACTTTCACAATAATATTTTTAAATTTTATCACTCTACATCAATTGAATCACTGGTTCATAGCAAAGAAAATAATTTGTCAAATTTTTGATATCTGCTATATTTCAAGAAATACCGATTTTTTTGGAAAACCTTGCTTTATTTCAACTTATTGGTAGCTAGATTTCACTGTGCGTTGTATCGTGCAAACTTTGCGAGTGATTCTTATACTTTATGAAAAGCTTGATTATGTTCAGTAACAATAGTTGTACCTAAATGTTATGATGTACAGTGGCGTACTTATAAACACCTAATATGTCTATGGTTTATGAGTATCTCTCAATTTTTTACGATTGTTTTATATTGGAAAGTACTCGCCCCTAGATTAGGTGAATTTTTTATTTTTTAGTTTTTCATATCGCACTACAGGTATATTATACAGTGTGTTTACAAAATTTTAACAAAGGTTATTTTTTTTAAATTAATTTTTGGAAAAAATGTATTTATTAATTTTTAACTATACCTACTCATAAACCATAGACATATAAGTGTTTATAAATACGCCACTGTACATCATAATATTTAGGTACAACTATTGTTACTGAACATAATCAAGCTTTTCATAAGATATAATAATCACTCGCAAAGTTTGCACGATACAACGCACAGTGAGATCTAGCTACCAATAAGTTAAAATAAAGCAAGGTTTTCCAAGAAAATCGGTACTTCTTAAAATATAGCAGATATCAAAAATTTGACAAATTACTTTCTTTGCTATGAACCAGTGATTCAATTGACGTAGAGTGATAAAATTTAAAAATATTGTTGTGAAAGTTACACGCCATTAAAATTGGAGCAAAAATCATCGTCTTCTTTAACACCCTGTATATAAAATTTTCTGACAGTTAAAGAAAATCCAACATTGGCAATTGTTTCTCAAAGGATGAATCTATGAACCATTTAAAACCGTAGGTCGATATCATATCTGGTTCAGAAAATATTAACTGATAATTTAAGGCGACATTTTTCTTGCTCGAAAGCAATTGTCCAGCAGTTTATAATCGTCTTTAATGTTTAATTTTTATTTATTAAGAGCTTGCTTGTCTTGAAGTAATGCAGCACTTGAAATTAAAATGATCAGTCCGGAATTCAGCAACGATGTGGCTCGGATCAGCTTAAAAAAATTGGCTAGGTCAGACTATGCAAGGTGTACGCTGACCACTTACTTAGTCATGAACTATACTCAACAAGTACATATGGTCGACACAACAATAATACATTTTATTTTGATCATATGCCAAAAATAAACCTATTTTTTTGCGATATCATTCAGTGTAAATGTAATTAATTCTAATAAATTGTGAAATCGCAGTGAATATTATTAACTTCCTTCGTGGTGTTGACGCTTATCACAATTATAAAAAATCTAGTTATCTATCACGTGTTCATTTTTACTAAATTTAAGATAATGTGGTTTTTTTCCCAAGTTTGAATTGTCTAGTTTATCAAGGAGAAATGTAAGTATCGGGGATTTGATGCACAAAACGCAACGATAATTTATTTCAATTTATTTTTATAAAAATTAGCTCATCGGAAAAAAACGAAATAATTATTTAAATTTCATTGAATTTTTGCTTTGGGGGACTATGATAAATAATTTTTAAATATTAGACTATTTAAATTAATATTGTTTAATTTGTTTAATATTGTGAAACTTGGAAACTTCGGTGTGCAGGGCAGGCTTCTCGTTCTCTTAAAAAACTATTTGCAAAATAGAACTCAGTATGTAGCTATTAATGGAGCAAGGTCGGTCTACTTGGGTGTGACCTCTGGAGTTCCGCAGGGTTCACCCTTGGGTCCCCTGCTTTTTGTATTATTTTTGTATGACATAGAGACTTGTTTTCTGGACTCGAACAGTGTGTATTCCTTATATGCTGACGATCTTAAGATTTCAACTATCATTAATTCGCCTTTGGATTTAGTGAAACTGCAGGGGGACATTAACAGATTTTTTGAATACTGCACACTGAATCGTCTGCATCTAAATGTTGATAAGTGTCACTACATTGTTTTTTCCAAGTTGGACCTCTCAAGAAATCCAAATATAGATTTGAGCTTAAATAATACACAATTAAAACGTGTTAATGTGGTTAAAGATTTGGGGATTACCTTGGACTCCAAACTGTTGTTCGAGTCTCACATAGAGGCTATTATTCGGAAAGCGTTGCGCATTTTAGGATTTATCCTAAGAACTACTGAAGGCTTTAAGAGCCCTGCATCGTTAATTACTTTATATTGCAGCATGGTAAGAAGTACTCTGGAGTACTCGTCAACAGTCTGGAATCCGATGTATCACAAATATATTGATCGAATTGAAAGTGTCCAAAAAAAATTCATCAATGCTCTTAATTTTCGTTACAATAGACAACGGCACTTTTACTCGTATAACGAGAATTTGTTATTTTATAGATTGCAAACGCTGAGGTCCAGAAGGCAGTGTTGTGATATTTTCTTTGTTTATAAGGTAGTAAATAACCTCATCGACTCTGAATTTTGCGTAAACTATGTAGTTTTTAACGCTAACCCATACACACTTCGGAACAGGCTAACTTTTAGTGTCCCTACTTTCACAACTAATTACCTTTCTAACACTCCTCTCATACGTCGCATGAGAACATACAACTATCTTGTAACGGGTGAGAGGCATTGACCTGTTTAACACTAACTTATGTACCTTTAAAAAACTTATCAGAAAGAAAATATCTATTATCCTTTGATTAGGGAGTGCATTGCTATCACTCTCGTATCTTTAGCTTTATAATTTGTTTTTGGATTTATTATTTGATTGTACAGAATAGCCTTTTATTCTTTAGTTAAACTTATTGTGTACTTCTACCGAACTTTGTAAATTTCTTTTTGTAATCCGTGTCACTCTATAATTGGTCTGCTCCAAGCAGTCTGTTGAGTGACCTTGTTTGTCTAAATAAATAAATAAATAAATAAATATTGTTTGAAATTTGATTATACAAGGTTATTCTTCTTTAAAAACATATAAAAATAAGAAAAAGAGCAAGCATCCTCGTTACCACTTTTTCTTCTTTACAAGCTGGTGTAATAAGATTTTTTCTAAACCATCATCAACTTTGCCTTTTTAATTGGTCGGGAAATTTTATTTTATATATGTTTAAACTGGAATGTAAATCGACATAACTGTAGATATTGATCAGACCAAAATTCACATTATAGTCTGTTTCAGAAAGGTGTAGAGTAATAAAAGCTCATTAGGTATGCAAAGGGACTACAGAGTGACACAACGAATATTTAAGCCACTTTTATAATTTGGAGTTGTTTTAATTGCAAAATTTATTATTTTCATCAAGTGCAGGTAGTACCACCCGGGTTTGGGTCAATTTATGGGTTTTGCCTATTGTTATCCATTCACAAATACTGAAAATGGTGTGACAAAGGCGTGCATTATGCACATAGTATTAGGTACACTTACTTTTTATTAAACATTATAAAAATATTCTTCGTCATCTGAGGAACTGTCATCTCCTCTTGACGTTATAATTAACGGGTCGACGGTCTGATCGATCAGGTGGTCAAGTTCCCACATTTTCTCTTCTTCTTTAAAGACATGATGGACTGCTTTTCGCCAGTTCTCTGGTGTCACTTCCTTAATGGCTTAATCAAAGAGCAACTTAACGTCCTTCATTTTGAATGTCGTGTTGTGTCTTTCTACAAATCCTTTCACTTATGCCGATATAAGTTCTATAGGATTTAGTTCTCAATGAGATGGCGGTGTGCGTAGCACAGTTACACTAAGTTGTTTAGCTATATCTTCCACGGCATATTTCATAAAACGATGTTTGTGTAAATTTGCTATAGCTAATAGTTCCTTCGTTATCAAATTATGTTATTTTTTTTTCTTTGGTTAGTTATTATAAATAATTTAATGTACAAAAATTACCTTCGCCTATGGCCGACACCGAACTGGACGGAATTTCCCATTTTATTACTCTACACCTTTCTGAAATAGACTATAGATGAAATAAGTGCATACCCAACGATCACAAAAACAAATGTTGGTGTAGAATTATTGGTGGACGAGTCATAGGACTAAGCTTAGACGATTATTCCTATTTTACTAATCAGGCAACTTTAACTGTGAGTAAATGGTTTTTGCCACTGTCAAGCCAAATTGCCTGGTTAATTAAATATTGTTTAAAAACTTTCTTCAAACTAACATTAGTATATTTTTGTGGATAAATATTAGAACATTCCTGTATGTTTCTGGTTCAGTAAATACATTTGTACGTAGAACTAACGATACATTAATTTATTTACACTTAAAAGTTTGACTCACGCGGGAAGTGGGCGGTTCTTTTTACTATAATATTAATAAACAAAATTATTCACTATACTTTTCATAAAAGTCACGTATCTACCCTGTGTTAGAAAGAACAGGTTTTAGAGGGTATATTATGTAGAGTTTAACCTTATTATTAACTAAAACTGTTTAACATTTAGTACGAGTTTGTTCGTTTATTATACCAAATAATATAAAAAATATAAATTACTGGGAAGAACAATGTCATCAACACACTTGACATATCGTGAACGGGAGTAGAGTTTTGGACTTGCATTGTCTTTATTTGTTTAGAATCTACGTGGTAAGCATCTCCAGTCGTCTTCAGGTGAATACTAAATAAGTACGGTAACTAGTATTCACCTGAAGACGACTGGAGATGCTTACCAGTTGAAACGTAGTGATTCTAAATAAATAAAGACAATGCAAGTCCAAAACTCTACTGCCGTTCAAGAAACGTCATTGTCTTCAACCTTTAAACAGATACACTTGACATAGGTACCAACAGTATTTATTTCTATAGGTCAATGAGCGTACGATGCGATGTGGACAAAATACCGTTGATGTGTCATTCATTTTCTACAAAAACTTTGATTTTATTTCCATTTCACTCCATTTTCACATATTTTCCTAAAATTTTCTTAGCATACAAAACTTACTTAATTTAAAGTGAGGGGAGTATGGCATAAAGCATAACCTATAGAGATGTTAGAATTTTAGCAAAAAAAAACACGCCATCAACTGGACTAACACTAATGACTAAACTATTGATGCGAATCTTTTAACATACTACCGATTTTTCTTTTCAATAAAGTAAAGTTTTTATTTTTCGTCAATATTTCGTTATTTTTGTGTATAAAAAATGAAATAAGAAATTTGACACTGATGATTTTAATAAAAATAATAAATAAAATATATCTTTTATTTTATTATTGGACCATTGTAAAGACGACAATACATCTATAGTCTATTTAAGAAAGGTGTAGAGTATTAAAATGGGTAATTTGTCCCGTTCGGCTCAATTTTGGTATTGTTACACATGGAAGCGAAGAGGCATTTTTAAAAGAGGGGTTGCTAACCTTTCAGTCGTTCAATATGGGAGATTACCACGAGGACATGATCCGATGCTTTTGAGTACTATTTTGGTAAATTATCTTCCAGCTGAGAAGACTCCAACTTCATCTTGGACAAAAACAAGAAATTATCGACTGATGGTTAACCACCAAAAGTATTGAATTTGAAGATAATCTGATAAAGAAGGAACTCTTAGCTATTTACACTAACATTATTTTATGAATATGCCGTGGAAGATATAGCTGAAAAACATAGTGTAAATGTGCTGAGCACACCACCATATCATTGTAAACTAATTCCTATAGAAGTGAAAGAATTTGTAGCAAGACACAACACGACATTCAAAATGAAAGACGTTAAGCTACTGTTTGATTAAGCCATTAAGGAAGTGACACCAGAGAACTGGAGAGAAAATGTGTGATCTTGACCACCTGATCGATCGGACCGTCGACCCGTCGACCCGTTAATTATAACGTTAAGAGGAGATGACAGTTCTTCAGATGAAGAATATTATGATTATTTTAACTATATAATGTTTTTTTTTTTATAATGTTTAATAAAAATAAATAAATCTAATACCGTGTAGGTACATAATGCACCCCTCTGTCACATCATTTTCAGTGTTTGTGAATGGATAACAATAGGCAAAACCCATAAATTGACCTAAAGCCGGGGGTACTACCTGCACTTGATGAAAATAAAGAATTTTGCAATGAAATCAATGCCAAATTATGAAAGTGGATTAAATATTCGTTGGGTCACTCTGTAGTCCCTTTTCATACCTAATGAGCTTTTATTACTTTACATTCTTCTGAAATACAGTATAGGTATGTACATACACATTATTTTTAAAATTTCAACTGTTTTCCCAATTTTATAAGGTCCTCTTAAACCAAAGTTTAAATTGAAGAATAATTTTAAAATCGTAGAAATGTCAGAAATGGCGGATTTATAATGTGGGATTCACAGCAATGTTCAATTTAAGGGTAATCAACCTGGACATAACTTATTTATGTCACAATATATAGGGTTATGACCAGGTAAATCACTTTTAACTTTTCTGTCAATTTCACATTATAAAATGACCAGTTTTGACATGTCCTCGATTTAAACTGGACCGCGGACACACTTCAGCGCTTATGCACTGGCCGCCACTGAGGAGTGACATTTTTATTTATCTTTCAAAGTGTGATTGGTTTAACCTCTTCTAAGCCCGATCCACGAATATTCTGTATATTTTGTCCATTATAAACGTCTAGCAAACAATGCTTTGTCTACAATATGATATTGAAAAGTTTCCATTTTAGTAATTACAATTAACTAATATAACTTAACTAAAATGTTGATAATTTTCAATTCTCTTATTATGTACTTTCATAATATTCTTTAATTACTCTGAGATTTTTCAATGCCTGATAATAAGAGATAACTTAAATTGTTTATTTATATTAATAATAATACTCTTCAAGTGATATGTTTAGTACACTTACATTATCAGAACGGAATTCTACCTCCATAGTTAAATAGTTTGTAAATATTAACGTGAGAAATTAGTTAAAATAATTTTTGTGTTTTTTTTAAACAATATTGATGAGCAAAAATGTAAGTATTCTCAATAGTATAATATTATTATAAAGGTTTAATAGTTTATACAGAATGACTTGCTATTTGCACAAGCTTCCATAGCCCAGCATTTTTTTCACAGCACCATATGTACCATAAAAAGATAATTAACGAATTCAAAAATTAAATAGATACGCTCAGCGCTGGGTAAAGTACTCAAAAAAAGTGCTACAAGCACCAAGTACTAAGTAATTTCGAGGAAATTACTGCCCAGCTCTGGATTTTTCGTTCGTGTATACAGTACAGAGTTATTTATTTTACTATTCATCTTTATAATCCCCCATATGCTGCTATTTTACAAAACAATCCAGATCTGCTCTAATGGTGAATTAGATCCTAATTATTTGAAGAAAAATCCTGTGTGTGTTGTTGAAGATAGAGACTATAATAGATATAACCCGAGACGAAAGAGCACAGAAAGATTAGAGCCATTTACATTTGGTAGTAAAGACATACAGCGGGCACAGTAAAGAATTTACGCAATATCATTTACGCATTATCACCATGTGACCTGATACATTTACAATCGCCTTGAATGACTTCAACAAAACAAGCAAGCGAGTGGGTTATGAGGATTTTCGTTATTTCTTGTGCTAGTTTCTGTAGGTCAACTAGGGAATGAATCGGGATATCCCCTGGTCCTAGATTTGGTTGCCCCTTGCGTTTTCCAATCTAACTATACAGGGTTATTCTGTAATAGTGCTTCAAACTTCTATAGCTCCCATACGAATTAAGTCAGGAATTTCATTTATATGCAGACTTATACTGTATTATAGGGTGAGGCGTTGCGCCTCAATATATTTTCCGGGGACGGACAAAAAGTAGGGTTACGTCTGATTTGCTTAGCAGTGCGTGACCACGGTTACTAAAAAGAACGGTTGTCTGCAGCGTTGCCACATTTATTTTGGCGAATCTACTTTTATTTTATTTTGAATCTACTAAAATCTACTAAATTAGGGGGGGCTCGGTGATTTTTGAGTGAGCACTAAAAATAATAGTGAAAAAAGGGTCGCGGCCTCGACATAGGCAGCAATAACCATAACCTTCCTCTTGTTTTCTAAGTGGTGTCTAAAAAAAAAAAAAAAAGGTCGTCGTTCGATATTAAAATAAATAAGTACTTAATTAAAATAATTTTTACAATAATTATATTGTTAATGGCATATTTACATTATTGAAATTGATATTAAAATCTACCAAAATCTACTAAAGAAAATATGCCTACTGAAGAAGGGTGAAAATCTACCAAAAAGTAGAAAATCTACTAGATGTGGCAACGCTGGTTGTCTGGTAACTTCTGACCAATTAGAGCCTGCCTGCTGATGACGTCACAAAACGTCTTTGTTATACGGGTCTATTATGAATGCAACAGACAAAGAGAGACAGATACGCCGTTCTATGAAATGAACAGAGCACGATATATATATATATATATTTGATCGTTTTTAGAAAATTTTAGTATTTATATACCTAATTAATTAGTTTTCCTATTTCTGGAAGCGAATTTTATAAAAATAAAATTGAACTGAAACTTAGACCGTAATTTTAAATATTCAGTTTTCTGTTTTTCTTTTCATATAAGTAGATAAGTCTACAAATACAGACCGAGAACAGGGTGCAATTTCATTTTACTAACTTTAAAAAAACGCGTGTGTATGTAGCTGCTGTTTTCAATGTTTATTTCAGAAAATATATATATAAATTTTGTTTATTTCTTATAAAACATATATATTATTGTTCTGTACAGATAAAAAAGTAAAAAATTATTGTTTGAATATAAAATAGATTTTTTACTAAAACAACTTTAATTTATTACAAAGAAGCAAAAGGTAACAGTTATAAAGATCAAACTTAGGACTCAGTTAAGCTAAATTATAAGGCAAACTACATAGCTTAACGCAAGTAATAAACTATATACACACATAAAGACGGTCTTGTAAAAAATTCCCTTTAACAGCGTCGAGGTGACATGATTCGCTGGCAACTGAGCATCATGAGATCTAACTACAAAAAGGAAAGAAACATATAAAAATATTAACACCTGCATTATAAATGTTTTCTTTTTAATACTCTGGAATCATCTTTGGTATTTAAATATTTAATTCTTATAGATACCCGTTGTCTTGCAAAATAATATACTAATTTAAAGGGAATATTGGAAACTTTTCGAAATATAATTTTTGCAGTTCGTTTTATAATGTTTGTTTTAAATTTAAAGTTATTACAATTCAATTTATTACACCATTTGTCCATTTCTTCTACACTTTCCTTCCATGAAATTGAAGGATCAGTTGAACCCCCAAAAGAAAGACTCCTGAACTCAAGATGGCATAGCATACGAATGCATTTTTTGGCTCATTCTCATAATTGTAGCAACCCAGCTGAGGAAACCCTTTGCGATTTTTTCGTGCTAAAAAGCTTGCCACATACACTAACCCATCTTTTTCACATATATTTGTAGCAGATCTGCGTGATGAAGTAAAGGAAGTATCACTAATTTAGTCACTTTATGCTAGCCTTTATAACCAACCCGGTTTAAGGCAGTAGACAAGATAAATTCTTCACTTTGCTCCCCCTCAACATTAGTATTTCTTTGTACCATTCCGGGATTTTTGCCAAGTACTATCATTCTTATTCTATCTATAGCATTAAGGGGTGCCGGGTGGTCATGAACGAAGGCCCCCCTCGTTCTTATCTAAAATTTAAAAAAATTATAATATACCTATTACTTAGGTAAACAAAAACATGTAAGTAGGTATTAAGATTTAAAGAGAAAAATAATTAATTACCTTTTATTGTACTGTACTGATTAATATATTGATAAAATGTCCCTTTATCTTCAAATATAAGTCTATAACACTCCACAATTCTGAAAATTCGCTGAAAACTGCTTATAAGTTTCCGAGAACAGCACAAACAATGCTAATTCTGTATACAAATGTCTGAAAAGACGTTTTGTGACGTAGGCGATGACGTTTCGCCCGCCATGACACCAAGCTTACAAGGCAACCTATCTATCTAAAGACCTTGGTGCGTGACATGTGTATTAAATATTATTGATATTTTAGACTTTAGAGGCATACGTTTTGTTAGCTGGTGGAGGAATTTTAAACTTAAAAAATATTAAGGTATTATATGAGAAGATAATTTGTGTGGGAGGTCATTAATCTAGTGACCTTATTAAAGAGCCACCACTGATTTACAGATATCAGGATAATTTTTAAAAAAATATAATAGCTGTAGAATTTGAATCAAAAATAATATTAGAATAAAATAAATCCATTTATCCGTTTCTTGTTTTTAGTTTAGGGAACAATGGGAACGAATGAACCTCTATCATCTAAATCAAATGCTGTTCCATCGCCAGAAGTTGCTGGTTCAGGCTCTAGCAAAAGCAGTATTACATTTTCATCTAATTCGGGTAATTTTGAACCTCGAGTATATCAAAAATACCGTAGAACTAAATCATTATCGAATATCGTTGCTGATGATTACACAGCTGGCGAAATAAGGAGGATAAAGGAGAGACTTTTAAGGTAAGGGGTAATTCTTTTATTTAAATATCTATATCAGATTGGCCTCTTTATATTAGCTACTTGCGTCTATACTGTATTAGCGAATATGTGTGTCCTAGAAAAACGTTTAGTAATCTTTTTCTAAGACAGTTAAGAGTAAATTATTGTAGTTTATTTCCAATATACATATAGCGGAGATGTGTCTGAAATGTCATACCTTTTTTTAGAGAGCTTTTAATAAATACTTAATGGGGTTGAATTGAATTGAATAATTAATATTAATAACAATAATCTTTATAAATAGATTATAGTATTTATTAGAAATTTAAACCCATAGTAACTATAACTGCACCCATCTCAGTTATGCTCCAGTGCACCTAGCTAGTATCAGCGCCGGCCCCAGGGTAGGGCGATCCGGGCGGCCGACCGGAGCGCAATGATCTAGGGGCGCCAAAATCATGGAAAATCAAAATAAACTGATAAAAAAATTTAGTTACAGGCTTTTATAAAATGCACTAAAAAGTAAAGAATATTTTTTTATCATTCTGATATCATATCAATAAATTATTTTTCATAATATTGCATTGTCATCGGACCCTTGTAAGTATACCAAATTTCATTGAAATCGGTTCACGGGAATTTTCTCAAAAACGCGTTGCAAGATTTGACTGATAGTTGACAAGATTAAGAGGCTGCAGGCGGAATTTATCATTTTTATTTCTAAGCACATAATTTAAATAATATAATATATTTAAACATTAAGGCAAAATCTAGTTGAATTCAATTCAACATGACAAAAAAGGAAACCCCTGTTGAAGTTCTCAAGTTTATCGCTACACTTAAATTCGCACCAAACCTCAGCATAGCATTAAGAATCCTACTTACATTGCCAGTCACTGTGGCTTCAGGGAAAAGAAGCTTTTCAAAACTAAAAATAATAAAAAATTATCTCAGAACGATGCAGAGGCAAAATCGTCTCAATGGATTGGCAATGATAGCTATAGAACACCAAATTATTGACAAATTAGACTTGAAATCACTGGTTCGTGAGTTTGCCGAAAGATAAGTTAGAAAAAGGGCATTATAATTACTTTGGTTAGTTAGAATTTATTTATAATATGGGATATTAGTTTAGTTAGCATTACTACATTTTAATTTTTGTTATTTTGCCTTAAGTGCTAAATTGCTGCTTGATGATTAAGTTTTTAATAAAACGTTTTTTTAAATTTTTTTTTCAATGTTTTCTTGACTTTCTGATATGGTCGCCTGAGATTTACTTTAAAAAAACGGGTGGGGCGCAAAATTAAGGTTTTGCCCGGAGCGCCAAAATGTCTAGGGCCGGCACAGCTAGTATAAATAAAGCTGTAGTTACTGTATTCACCTGAAGACGACTGGAGGCACTTACCGGTTGAAATGTTTTGATTTAAAATAAATAAAGACAATGCAAACTCTTCTATCATTCAATAAACACCAGTTGTTTCAGCAATGACTTTTGCAGTTCATCTTCATAACTAGTTACCTGCAAAGAGTTTAGGTGTGCCCTATTGGTGCTATTATCTAAACCTAAATAATAATTTTTCTCTAGAATGATTAAGGGATTGAATTCAATATTAGACATTTAGAAAAAATGCATGGAATTTCCTATGTCCCGCCTATAGATGCAATTATGCATCCTGCATAATCAACTGAATGAAAAGGTAAAGGAAAAAATTCTCATTCAGTTAATATTGAACCTTCTGAAGAGTTGATATAATACCTAAACGACCCTTTGTCTTCAATTCTAAACAGTTTCTATATAGCTGGTACAGTGAAACTTTTGCAGTCAATTGCACTGTTAGAAGAAATTCCTTCGTTTCTTCTATCAGTTCTTATGTCGGGTTGCACAAAGAAATTTAACTAACCAGCAAGTTTAACTGTGACATACATGACATTGGCAGAAATAATTTTCTTACAATCATACTGGCCCGGTTACCTTAATTTTTTTTGGCGATTTCGTAACTGGAGTTTTAGTCATCAGTCCAACGACTCATCAAAATTAACAAAATTGTTGATTAAGGGTTATGACCTTGGGTTATCGTACATTATAGATATGTGGTTCACAAGCAATATGTTCGTATCACAATTAAATTATTTTAATCGTTAAAATACGCTTATGAAATTGACGATTCATCATTGATGATTTACACAAAACATGTTATTAATATAATATTTCCATTTTTTTAGAACAAATTCTCATCTAGAAACGTCTGCACTGAAAAACTTTTCAAGAACACAAAAAATGACATTAGCTATGCTAGCATTGGTAGATTTTTTCTGTTTTTGTTCCATGTCAATTATGGCGCCTTTCTTCCCAAAAGAAGCTTCTGAAAAGGGCCTCTCAGATACGATGTCTGGATTTGTTTTTAGTTTTTACGCTCTAGTCATGTTTATATCATCTCCAATATTTGGAAAATTTGTAAGTATATAATAAATTAAATAAGCTGTTAATTAAATATAATAAGAACTTTTTTTGTATTATGAAAAGAGTTTTGTTTTCCTTCCTTCATCAAACTTCATCCCTAGACGCGTCTTGTCATATCATGACTCATAGCATTCAAACGGTGAAGTATTACGATTAGCGACAACGTTTGGATGCTATAGAAACAGTTAATCAGTAGACCGTCTCCCTTCACTAGTCGACTTCTAGCCCTACTGATGAGCCATGTTATGACGAAGCGCATCTAGGAATGAAATTTGATGAAGGAAAAGAAACAAAACTCTTTTCATTTTAAACTTGCTTCGGAGCTTTGTACCGACGACTACGGTAAGGCGTACCTAGCGGTGACACTTGCAATTGTGACTATAATGTCTTTGCAAGTCTGGCATTTTTGCTTATTTCTATAAGCTTTGTTAGAGGTGCAGGTATGTTGTCGAACATTGACTAGATGTCGCTACTCGTTAATACTTCACCTTATTTTTTGTAGTTTGCTTATTTAGAAAAGCTTGTGTGAATATTATGAAATATTTAGTAAATGATCTCAAAGCAAACAAAAAAAAATGGGAAAATATGCAGGTTTTATAAATACTTTACAATTTTTGTTACTAGGTACTACAAATTTCATTTCAGTTTTCAAGTCCTCGAGAATTACGTTAAAATATATAGGGTGATTCCAAAGTTGATACTTCTTTTTTAGCTGTTTATAGGAGGCATTAAAATAAACAACATTTTCAAATACTTACCTTTTTTCAAAAAACTCAAAAATAAGGTACTACTTACATTTACTTATTTATAACTTGCCCGTTGAATAACATTAAGAAAACTTCTAGGTGTAGGATGAGCCCACAAGGAAAAGCGTTCTGCGTATAATCTCGAAGCATCAGCCGCACTTTGACAACACTTACCGTAAATTAGCACCATATCTACTAGTTGATTGTTTTCAAATTTTATCATTTTCACGTGTCACCAATTTAAAATTAACTTGCTTCAGAAAAACACACCGCAGCGTATTGACAAATAACTTACCAACGACCCGTAAATTGCATGACTAATAAGAGATAAGATAAACAACATAACTTAGATTTTTTACTTCTGTACCTCGCCTATTTTTAAGTTTTAAAAAAATGGTATTTGAAAATGTTGTTTATTTTAATGCCCTCTATACACAGCTAAAAAAGAAGTATCAACTTAGAAAGCACTTTGTTTAATATACATGTCAGACATACAGGGTGTTTTGGTATTGAAGCATTATATTTTAACCCGTAAAATCTTATATGACAACATTCGAGGGAAAAATATTTTTAAATGTCACATCACTATAATAAACTGACCTTTTGTTTTTTTGTATTATAGCTATATCACGCTGCCACTGTAGAAGTTCTAAAGAAATAGGCATTTGACAAGATAATTGAGATCAGTAACCCATGCTTACCTGTTGTAAAACAAGAAAAAAAAAAAAAAACTACCCCCTCAAAAAAATCCACAATTGTAATATACACATAATAGCTATAAATTCAATCTACAATTAAAACTAATCGCTAATTTACTACATCACAGCAGAAAATACAACTGTGCCCTGACTTTTATAACATGTTTTTAAACATCTCGATATTAAAAATTATTTGTTTATTGACAAAAACATTTAAATAGTGTAAAGCTAAAAAAGTGAACGTGGATGCAGTGAGCCCACTACCTGCTACCTGCCTACACTGTTCGGCTTGTAGACTCGACTGGAAACGCAAATTTTCTTTGCAAAAAAAGTTAAACACAAACGGTCATTTAAAAATTAAATTAAATATAAAGTGTGTGTGGATAGAGTCACCCATTTAAATATAATACATCAACACCCTGTATAACTTATCTAAAATAACGTTCTTAATTCAATATAATTATTACAAATATTTACAGATAATGAAACGTAATTCTCATTAAATAATAGGTTGTTTAATAGCTAGATGCTTCGCTTCTATACTACGCTTCAGCTTGGAAAACAAGTGGCTTAAAATTGATAAAACAATATAAGATTGCCCGACATACTCACGATACTATAAACCATTGACTCTTATCTAACTCGATGTCTAAACGATGATAGCAAAAGTGTCAAAATTACAGGATCGCGCATATAAATAGAATCCCCCAGATTTGAGCGTGGGCAGTGTAATATATTTATTATCCGATTTGATAAAATGGATAATATCGGATGGTTCTTTCCCCGGCTTGTAAAATACACTTCAATATTTAAATTAGGCATAGGACGTGCGTTCCGTTTAATTTCAAGTTTTTCGTCAATGTTTCATCTTTTAAAAGTCCTTATCTTTCGAAATTAAGTCCATTTTTCATATATCAAAATTAAAACAAATCGGAAACTTAACAACTTAAACAAAAAAGACAGACCGGGAAACGCTGTGCTGTAATACCACGCCACGGCTAGACTTGAACATTTTGCAGCCCAGCATGCATACGTAAACACGCTCAAAAAACTATTACAGATAGCCCGGCCTAGAAACAATTCTCATTTTCCACTTGTTAGCTCAAGATCGACCACTTGTTCTGTGACGTATACTGCCAGTTCCCGAACGAAGAGCATACCTAATCGAATGCCATGGATGGCCCGCGCCTGAGTGCGGACAAGACACACTACATGGATAGAAAAAAAAACTAAAAATTATATTTAAATAAACTAAATAAAATTTAAATTTTGTTTTTGAAAATATAGGATAATTAGGACACAAATAATGGAAATATATAAATGTTTTCAGAGCCCGCTCTAGGGGGCGGCAACCTGGGCCCCTGCCCAGGGCGGCAAGCTGGAAGAGCGGCATGAAAAATCCAAAAAAACACCATAAATCCCCGTTTTACCTACCTACGCTCCTAGGTATATATGAAGTTTGAACCATTCCAATTCCCAGTTAACAAATTTAATTTCCTTTGTTTTGCCGTGCCGTCCTTTTTTTAAAACAGTGACAATTTCGACGGATCCCTTTTCTTTTTAATATTATAATAATATCAAGCAATTCCGCGACAAAGCAAGCCGAACAACGCCGGCACCGGCACCGGTACTTTTTTTGGTCATGGCGGCGTCGCAGCAAAGGACAAGCCGGCATTTAAAAATTATGTAGTACATATAATTTAAAAATAAAATTATAATCATTATATTAAAGGAAACAATAACAACGCATCTGTTTTGACATTACCATTGTGATTTTTTAAATTTAGTTTATTTGTTATTGTCGATTTTTTTAGAACTGAAATGTTCTAAGATTATAATATTTTATACAGGGTTAGCAAGGAAAAATTATTTGTGAAAAATTCCGTTCCCATAAATTAAAAGAATAAATATGTATATGTAAATTAACCAACATTTTCGAATTTCAAAATTCTAAACGTTAGTCCAAAAATATTTTGGATGGTTGTTTTAAGAAACACTTCTCAACTTATCCCAGGTAGATACTTATTCCATTTACACTTAATGAATACATTTTATCCTAGAAAACGATTAGAGGTGCCCAAGAATTTTTTGAAAATCCATAATTTTTGTAAAAATAGATTTTTTAAAATTGCAAATCTAGTTTCATTGGTTTTTTTCTAAATGATTAAATATCTTGCATCTTACAAAGAGTGACAATATTGTAAAACAAAGGGTATAGAACAGTCTCTTTGTTATTGCATTTTATAATTTTTTTCGATCTATTTATATTTTAAATATTTTGGGTTATTTAGGGCACCTCAAAATCTCAATCTGGGAAATTAATCTTTTGCATATTCAGTAGCTGAGCATCTTATACTTTACGATAAAATTATGTAAAGAGTGCTAACTACTTTTAAATTATAAAGTGTAATTACAATGACTAATTTAATATAAAATTTTAAAAATATACCTATATTAGTGATCATGGGGGAAGTCCCCGTCCCCCCCCCCCCCCCCCCCCGGCTACGCCACTGATAGAGACTCCCATTGTCATACGCCTTTTTTTTTTTTTTTTTTTACGGTTCGCCGACTACGTAGGCCATCTTGAACCGGTCATCGACCACAAATGTGATCTACCGACTGGGGAGTGTGAAACGGCACCTTCATCCTACGAGATATCCGATCTCATCCGGCCTGTCCGGCGTGAATAGGATGGCTAGGTGTCGTTTCATTTTACACTCTTCCCTGAGGCAAGAGCACGCCGTGTTCCCAAGCGGTCACCCGCCCAAGTACTAACCGCGCTCGACACCGCTTAACTTCGGTGATCTGCGGGAACCGGTGCTTAATATGTCGACAGGCCCTTGCCCTGTCATACGCCTTGTCATGCATATTTTCTCTTGACTAATGTTGTATTTTTTTGTATTGTATTTTCTATTGATACTATTTTTATTTCATTGTAGCTTCCCATGTTTGGTGCAAAATTTTTATTTTTATTGGGAATGTTTGTTGCTGGTGCGTGTAATTTATTATTTGGGTAAGTTTTATTGATTACATTTTACTAATATAAAGAATATTAGCCCTTTATCGATTTTTGATAATAAGAGATTTAGAGAGGTAAAATTAAAAGAAAAAACTGTCTTTAACTACCCTACATGAGCGATGATAGGCAACAATAATTAACTAATACAGGGTCTCGATGTGACCTCAAATCGGCGCGTAGGTTCATCTTCCTTTAATAGTATCCCAGTGGCCACTATTCTAAAAATAGAAAGCCGACTGTCTAAAAAACACAACGTGTTTCGCTATTTTGTAAAAAATGACTTTTTTGTGGTTTATTGACTTTTCACACTCTCTATTACATTGACAATTTCTTAATGTGGTTTTTCTGTTTGTTGGTGTTTTTGGCATTTCTGCATTATTGTCACTTATTTCAAACACTAACAAGTAGTTATTTTTACCAATATATCTTGCTTTGTATACAATTCTACGACAAACTACAAGGCGTGGCTTGTCCATAAGGTCTTTTGGTTAATAACCCACCTTATTAATTTATTTTTAAAACAGACACAAATAATTATCCTTTATAAAATCCAAATTCCATAGTATAAGTGTCATACAAAAACTCCCAAATACCTATATGTAGTTCGAAGCACTCGGCCGTATTTTACATTAACCAACGATTGAAATGGGTTTACATTAAATAAAAGATGACAAGAATGAATTGGAACCTAAGAACGAAACAAACATTTAAATGAGTCCAGAAGTTAAAATGAGACCTGAGAATTTTAGGTGTCGTGACAGTAACTTATTAAAACGGTCAGTGATTGAAACACACTCGAAACGCTTCGAAATTCATTTGAGTTAGACAAAGACAAATTAATAACCAAATGTGTGGCATTGATTTGTAACTTTTACATAATAAAAGTTTTGATTTCTTATTTCCTTATACCGCCGCATCATGACATCACGTCTTATTTTTTTATTTTTATGTTTGAGATTGATTTGACTGTCCTAAATTTTTTATGTGTGCGTATTTATGTAAATATTGTAGACTATTTTATGTATTTGCAGCAGGATCCCGGATTTTGGTTGGGTTATTCATACTACGGGACGTCACATGACGAACTTTAATTATTTATAAGAAATTAGGAAGTGATGTTTAAGACGTAATTGCAGTTACTAAATATTTTTATGCAATAACAAATGTGCAAATTCAATATTATGTATCTACTATTTTTTAGGATGTTAGAATATGTAACCGATTACACCATGTTCACAACCCTATGTTTAGTTGTAAGAGGACTTGAAGCATTGGGATCCAGTGCATTTTCAACTGCCAGCTACGTTTTTGTAGTTAACGCGTTTCCTAATAATATAGGATCAGTTATTGTAAGTAAAGAAAATTAATAGTATAAAAATACAAAAATTATATGTTCTACTTTTCTTTGAAGGTATACTTTACAGGTGTTAATCTAATATCTACAACTTATATAGTTTTAAGTATCGGATAGTAATGGATAATTATTTTACATATATCGGATACTTTGGACACCTAACGACACTTTCAAATTTTTTTTTAAATGGCCTGTAGATATCTGTATATATTCATATTATGTATAAGGTACTAGTACTAGTATCCGATTCTTCGATACTCAGCAAAGTATTCGTTTCTTTTCTGTTGGTTAGATACTTTTTGCATATCACTATTGTCTATAGAGTCAACCTCTTTCTTAACATTTCAATGATCCATAAGCTAGCTATTGGGAGGCTTGATCCCCATAATAATCTTTGTGGTCTTTGTTTTGATTTGACTATTGGCGCGAATATTATTTACAATTGAACAAAAAATGCAAAAATAATTATGAATTAGAATGACAATAAAGTTTTGATAGATATCAATAAAATACATTTTCCAACTAAAGATGCATCTTATTTCAAGTGCGAAAAACTTCAGTCAGGAATCGCAGGTCCGGCGGCGGCGTTCGAAACTCTCGAATCCGAAGTGCGCGCGGAAGCAATTATCGCTTTCCTATACAGACATAAATTTGTAGTAGCAAAAATATGTGTTGTGAGCCAAAAGCAGTCGATATTTTATATTGGAAAATATACAGGATTGTGAAACAATGTAAATTTTGTTCGCTTTCAAACTTTTAATAATTTACTGAATAAACTTATGGAAAATAAGTGATTCTGTATTTACTTTGCTACTTATGGTTCACTACAATACACATATCGATTGTAAGGTACCCGAATTCTCTCCGAACTCACCCTGGTGTAGATCTTGTAGCCGCCACCTCGTAGCTACACGGCCATTTTTATATGGCCATCATCAGTCCCACCAAAACTACAATTAAGTTTCTGTTTTTAATTGTAGTTTTAGTGGAACTAATGATGACCGTAAGAAAAAACGGCCGAGACGGTAGCTATCCAATAAATATAAATGTGTGGAAAAACGACTAAACTGAAGTTTTCTTTAATATTACTTTATCTATATGTATGACGTTATAAACATTTTTTATTTTAGGGTATTTTAGAAACATTTGTAGGATTAGGAATGAGTACAGGTCCCGTATTAGGAGGATTTTTGTATTCGGTATGTATCTCGAACAATATTCATTTTTTTTTACTTAAATATTCTATTTGCTTAAAGAGAAGATACTTTTAAACCTAATCGTATCTCCTATAGCTATCTTATTGTTAGGAACTTAATTACTTCATTTATAAATCGTTTATAGTAAAGTTATTATTTTGTTCTAGATAGGTAGGTGGCTTCAATTTACCATTCTTGGTTTTGGGAGTAGCTATGATCGCTATTGTACCCCTAAATATGTGGCTTTTACCGAGAGTTGCAGGTAAGTTAAATTATCTGGTTTATTAGTTATTTTCCCTTCCTTCGTCGGTTCCATCTCTAGGCGCGTTCCGCTTTATCATGGCTCATCAGTGGGGCTAGAAGTCGATGAATGAAGGGAATTCCGTCAAAGTCTTACTAGATGTCGCTATTTGGTAATACTTTACCGCAAGGGTAGTTTATTTATTTTTTTATTTTTACTTTTAACTCTTAATTTAAAAACTACTAAACGTAGCATAAGCATGTATGGCAAAGTTACCATTTGCAAATCGAGCTTTTTCTTATTGTAAAGCGAATCGTTGTACATATTGCGATACTATGTAGATACTATTATTATTTTTAGATTTTGATAATGTTACAAGCCGAAAAACGTCAGTTTTTAAATTGATCAAAGTTCCAGCAGTTTTTATTACTGGTTTGGTGGTTGTAGTTGTTTCGAGTACGTGGGCGTTCTTGGATCCAACATTAGAGCCACATTTAAGACAGGTAAAAAAATGTTTTAACGTTTTCTGTCATTTTCAGGTTATATCACGATACACTAACATCGGTATTCCGTATAAATTCTTTATGTCTCTTCCACATTTTGGCGACACTGCGAGAATGCTTAAAGGCCGGTTTGCCGGTGCAAGAAAATGATCGGTTTATTTTTGCCCTGTTTTTATCTCAGCAGGTTAGAACCGTTAGTCAGGTTATGCAACGCTGCCTGCACTTTCGCAGTGACGACATGCGCAGCTATGTTTAAAATTCAAGTTACTTAATCGGCATACCGTTGTAGTAGTATATCGTGGGTTATGTATTAGAATTAAGAAATATAACTTAGTTTTTATAACATACATTTATAATAAACATTATCCAAATCAATTTAAAGAATCAAATTTCATTTTAACTTCTGTGGTGTTATTATGATTTAAAGTGGATATTTCAAGTGCCAAAATTTCAATAAGATAAAAATCTAATTAATAGATTTCGATATCTTGTAACAGACCTGCACAGGCCGGGTTTTCATCTCGGTCCTTAACGCGGCCCGGCTCAAACCTCGGGCTCGTGTCGGGCCCCTTCATCAATAAAGTTTTGGGCCCTAACAATTTTTTACGGGCCTGTCGGGCTTGACAAGCCTGCCGAGCTGTTCGACTTTGGTTGACGGGCCAGACCGGGCCGCGTCGCATAATTCCGGATCGGGCAGGGAGGGATTTATCTTGTAATAAGGCCACGCACACAAATATTAATTTAAATTTAATATAAAATTATACCTACATAAAATTTCTTAATAATTTATATTTCCATAGATACATAAACTGTAGGGGCTAACATTATATTCTCTCAACGATTTTTTTTTAGTTTAATTTATCTCCAGAAAAAGTTGGACTAATATTTCTGTTATTCTCTGGATTGTATGGTATATCTAGTCCAGCATGGGGTTGGATGGCAGATAAAGTGAACAACCATTGGTCAATGATGGTTGCGGGATTGTTTATGAGTACTATTGGACTTTTATTACTTGGACCATGTCCATTTATTCCCAATATTAAAAGGTAAAAAATTTTAGCCCTCCAAAATTAATTTTCCTGATTGGAATATTTTTAGAATAACAATTTTTTGAAACGAATTTTTTTTGAAGTCGATAATTTTTTTCAGCTCTATTTGGTTAAATTTGGTGGCCCTCTCAATGCTGGGAATTTCAGTAGCTCTGGCCCTTATGCCTACGTTTCAAGGAGTTTTAAATAGTGCTATGTAAGTATCTTTATGTTTCGCGTTTATGGAAACGCGTTTTTAAAAAATTTACTTTTTTATTTTATTTTACAATTGTAAAAATTAAAAAATAGAGTACAATAAAAACATATATGTTTACTTGATAAAGTCTATGTCAAATCTGAATGTTGAAAGCCAAGTAGAATGCACTGTTCGGTTCTCGTGGGAACCGTGCTTAGGTCAGCATTCTGCAACGCAGCAGTTCTATGAATTACCGAACACATAACTCCTCCATCCCTAAAAGGAACTCGAGGGTGGAACCATCTGAGTTGCTATAAACGGTGCTTCAACTGGATTTCTTTTGGCTGCTGTAGGCTTCTTCTTGCGTAATAATTTGTAGATTTTTTCTTTTCGTGTAATCAGGAAGTAGATAGTGATACATGAGACTAGCGTTACGACCAGAGACCAAGTGGAATAGCTTGAATGGAGATGGAGTTCTTCCAGTGGCTCCTCTTGTAGCTGCTGGAGCTGGACTTCGTGGAGTTTATCCAATGATACCTTTTCTAGTTTAAGTTTATGTACTTCCAAGGTGGGGATATGGAGCTCTTTGATATCTTGTAGTGTGACTGGGTGGCCGGAAATAATACCTTTTTCATTTTTGTAAAAAAACTTTGTGTCTTTTATTGCGCAATTTGGCGGAACAACAAAAAGGTAGGTCCCTTGTAGTAGGGCGACGTCATTTTCGGTGCATTCAGCTTGAAGCTTCTTGGTTTTGGGAAAGATACCAATGTAGTGAGCATCATTGATTTCTTCGATGATTTCTTCACCGACATGGACAGGAACTTGTTGACATTTCTCTATTTTGGGTCCATTGGAAAGTAAAGACGTTACACAGTCTAGGTTGTCCTGTAGTGGTAAGAGGTGGTTCTTCATGCAGAGAAAATTTGGTCTTAGGTCGATGCACTCGTCTTCTTGGTATTGGTAGTCATTGTTGCTTATAACAAGGTATGTGGATGGTGGAATTATTATTGATTGGTTTTGGTTTGGAATGGAATACAAATGATAGTGATCGAAGGTATCGGGATGTACCAGAGGAAAATCGAGTGAAAAAATAATTTTGTCTTTAATATAGAAAACATTTGTTTCTACTATGCTATAATATTTTAGGTAGTTATTATCATTAAATAATATTTGCGAATGACTATGAATTTTATATAGGTTATTTACGATTTCTTTGAGGTCTGTGGGAGAGACGATGCTGTGGTGTAGTGTCTTAAGACTTGCGAAACTTATAGCATTTTCTATTTCTGAAAGAAAGTTTAACAACGAGTCTAAGTTTAATTTGATTTCATCTAATATTTCTCGTATTTCTATATAATGGGTGTAACTAAAAGCAAGGTCGTTTAGGTCTTTCCGTATTTCTTCAATTTTTGATTCGATTAATTTTTGATTACGAGTTACGCTCGTCATAGTTTCGTTAATGTTTTGCATTAAATTTGATGTTAGAGACATTTGTTTGTTTATCTTCTTTACTATTTTATTTTGGTTAGATTCCAGCTCTGACAAACTGTCATTAATTTCTCTAGCATCTTCCTGATCTAAATTACCAGAAATATATTTTACTAGAGAGCCTAATGGGTTTATAAGGCCCCGTTTATTTCTTTTATCTGGAAATACTGATTGTAGTTTTCTGTTAACAACTGTTACTTCGTATTCTAAATGTTTGTATGCACTATACAGGGGATCTGTATGAATGGTAGCGGACTTATTAAATAGTCCTTCTAAGTTATTGTATTGATTTGTTATGGACTTGATTTGGTTTTGGAGAGGTTGAAGTTGAATATAATGTAGAAAAGTATGAGAGGCGATTTTTATTTTAGCAGATCCCAGTTTAAAGGGTAGGATTCCCGGGTTGGACTGGAGGGGTCGTATCTGGATTTTCTGTGTCATCGAGGTTTGAACCAGAAAGGTCATCAGCCTGTAACAACGATTTGTCTATAAATTTTCGGGGGGTTTTTAAATACTTTTTTGTGGTAAGTATTAAGAGGGGTTGTAACGGTAAGATTGTTACTTCTTACTACATGTTCGGGTCGATAAGGCGGTTTTGTTTTTGACTGTCTGTCTGTCAGTTTTCTATACGCAATAGTACCTGGCTCGACGTCTGGTGGGTCATCGCGTTTTTCATTTAATTTTGATATGATATTAGATTTTTGTTTAGATGTATTCTCGTGTATCTTTTTGTATAGGTCAACCATAATTTCTTTGTGTTCGTTTATTTGGTGACTAATTGGTTCCGCTTGATTATCGATATCGATCGGGTCTTTAAGTTCCAAATGTCCTAATAGTAAGTCAATCGGTTTTCGTTTAGTTGCCGAATGAATAGAATTATTGTAGCCTAAGACTGCGTACGTGATTTTTTCGAAAGGGTTTAAGTTGGGTTTTGTAATAGATAATGTACGCATGTGTTCTAGTATTGTAGAATGAAATCGTTCTACAATAGCATTACTATTGGGGTTTAATGGTAGTGTATAATGCCAGTTGATTTTGTATAGTTTTGCAAAATCTTTTAATAAATTTTGGGAAAATTCAATTCCATTATCAGAAATTATGTTTTCGGGTATCTTGTATGAAGAAATAAACTGTAATAGTGATTGGTATACGTGTAATGCCGACAGACTAGGTAGTACATAGGCTTGGCCAAATCGAGAAAAACTATCGCAGATTGTGAGGGTTACGGTGTTGCCAAATTTAAATGTGTCTATGTGAATCGTTTCAAATGGTTTTTTTGGAGTAGGCGTTAATTGTAATCTAATTAATGGCGGATGGCGGTCATATTTTACTTGTTGACAGATATGACAATTATTAATAAATTTTCTAACGTCATCGCTCAGTTTAGGCCAGTAATATTTAGTCCTTAATTCGTCAATGGCTTCGTGAATGCCGCGATGGTTCGTAATACCTTCGTGTTGCGCTTTTACGAGGTTCTGTTGCGTGTTTTCGCGTGTGACGTCATGTAGGAGGGTGTTGGATTTAAGGAGTCTATATGTAGAATTTTTAAAAGTTTCGGGGATAAACTTACACATTTCTTTATAAAATTTTTGGTCGTCATCGTTTTCGAAGTAAAACACATATTGCCGTTTTGGTTCGGCATATTCTTTTAAAAATTGTATTGTTTGCTCGCGAAACGTTTCGTTTATCACGTAGAGATACCACCGCGTACGGTTGATCGGGTTGCCAAAAATTCTTTTCATCTCAATGCGTGGATTTTGGTCAACCTTTTTAATTATTATTTGACAAAGAAAATAATTTAAAGGTTTTTCAGTAATATTAATAGTTAATATGGGATTTTCGGCACTAGTGTGCACTGTCTCGTTATCGGTATTTTCGTCCGGGTCAGCTTGTACTATTATCGATTGATTATCGGTTTCACGGCTTGTCGAGGGTTGTGGATTTAACACAGCATTAGTAGTTTCATTACTCGTAGAGGGTTGTGTGTCTAAGACAGGGTTTTCGTTAAATTCGTTCATGTATTGTAAAACAGGTGGGAGGTTAGTTTCGGTGGGGTATATTTCTACCCTAGAAAGCGCGTCCGCGTTTGTATTTTTCTTTCCTTTTTTATATATTATCTCGTAGTCGAACTCTTCGAGCTTTAATCTCCACCGAACTAAACGGGAATTTGGTTCTTTTAGAGACATCAACCATTGAAGAGGCTTGTGGTCCGTGATAATTTTAAATTTTCTGCCAAACAAGTAGGGCCTAAAATATTTAGTTGCCCATACAATGGCCAGTAATTCTTTTTCTATAGTCGAGTAGTTTTGTTCCGCGTTGTTAAGAGTGCGCGACGCGTACGCAATAGGTTTGTCTTTTCCTATTATTCCTTGTGATAAGACGGCGCCGACGGCGACGTTACTTGCGTCGGTAGTCAGATTAAAATCTTTAGAGAAGTCCGGATATTCTAAAATCGGGTCATTAATTAAAAGTGCTTTGCAATCTTCAAATGTTTTTATATATATTGGGTCTTCAATATTAATTGTGGAGCCCTTTTTTAAACAATTGGTAAATGACTTCGTAATATTTGCAAAGTTTTTTATGAATTTTCCATAGTATCCCAAAAGCCCTAAAAAACCTTTAATTTCTTTTGTTGTTTTTGGAATGGGATAGTTTGAGATTGCATTTATTTTGTCCGGATTTGGTTTTATACCTTCAGGTGTTATAATATGGCCAAGAAACGCGACTTCTTTGCGCAAAAACTCTGACTTGTCGAGTTGAATTTTTAGATTGCTTTCACGCAGTTTTTGGAAAACAGCTTTTAGGTTAACTATGTGCTCTTGAAGAGAGGTTAAGAAGACAATTATATCGTCCATGTAGACAAAACATATTTTATTTATTAATTGTTTAAGCACGTTATCCATGACGCGTTGAAATGTTGCGGGGGCGTTCTTGAGCCCAAAGGGCATGCGCAGATACTCGTAATGCCCGTTCTCAACATTAAACGCGGTCTTTTTGATGTCGTCATGATGCATTTCTAACTGGTGGAAGCCGCTGGCTAAATCTAAAGTCGAGAAGTATTGACAACGGCCAAGTTTATCGAGAATGTCTGTTATATTTGGAAGTGGGTATCGATCATCGATAGTTTTATCGTTTATTTTTCGGTAGTCCACAACTATGCGCCATTTCTTTTTTCCGGATGCGTCGGATTTTTTTGGCACGATCCAAATTGGGGATGACCAGGGTGAGTCACTCGGTCTTATAATTCACTGATTTAACATGTCGTTAATTTGTTTTTCGACTTCTGGCTTGTGGATGAATGGATATCGATACGATTTTGTATATACCGGCGTTTCGTCCGTTGTTTTTATGCGGTGTTTGACTTGATTTGTAAATGTCAAGGGTAAATTTTCGCGATGAAAAATATCAGAAAATTCTATGCATAATTTTTCAATGTGATATTTCTCTTCGGCGTTCATATGTTGCGTTCTTATTAATTCGGGTACATCGATTTTTTCTGAATTTTTGTTATGTTCTACGGTAACGTGAAATATTTCGTATTCATTTTCGGCGAAAGATTTGACCGGTATCGGAGAATAGAGATAAATTTCTTGTACATTCTCAGTGCGATTTTGAATATCAACCGGAGCATATCCGTTTGTCGATGTTGTCAAACATTCGCGATAACGCAGTTAAATAGTCTGGTTTCGATAATAGTGGCGTCACCATCTGCTACGGTGACGGGTATTTTTAAGGTTTCTATGCTGTATGGTTCAATGCGTGCGAAAAATAGAAGTTTGTTTTTTGATTCGTAATGAGTTAAGGGTAATTTAGCTGAGGGTGTTTTTAAAACAGAGTTTTGTAAGTCTAACTGAACATTTAGGGTTTTTAAAGTCTCATAACCAATAAGGCCATCGAAAAAATGGTGGAATTTAAATAAATAAAATTTTATATTTTTTTCAGAGTTAAATTCTTGAAATGCTGGTATTTCGGCACATAAATCCCTGCTAGTAGTTTGAAATATTGATGATATAGTGAATGGTTCCTTTTTTATACAGTCTGAAAAATATTTTTCGGCAATTTCTGGGTTTAAAAATGATTTTGTCGCACCGGTATCAATTAATAGTTTTATAGGCGGATTTAATATTTTTATATATGGTAAATCTTTGCGGTCATAAATTGAATGAATTTCTATATGATTGGCTCTTGAGGCGTAATTTCTTGAAAATTTTGCTCGGAATCGTCATTTTGTTCAGAGGGGTATTTATTGTTTTCTTCTTCGAAATTTTCGCAGGGTTCATATTGTTGGTTAGGTACATTTACATAGTTTTGGTTGTCATAGCTGGGATAGAAATAATCGGGTTCATAGGAACCATAATTTTGGTAGGAAGGACCAGGAGTGTTCGGGTCAAAGAAAGGGGGTTGTTCCATGTTATATAGTTCTTCAAAAACAAGGTTCGGTCTAGTGTATCGGGGAGGTTGTTGTTGCATCATGGTTCTAGGTTTTGGGAAAGTCCCGTGTGAAATTCCGCTCATAGGGGTTGGTCTTGGTTGATATTGAGTTTGGGGGTTATGTTTCCAAACATTTGTTGGATTTTTAGGGGGCCCAAAGACTTGTCTGTTAGTTGGGAATCTTTGATTAAATATCGGCCTAGGTCGAATATTAATGGGGCCGCGTGGAAAAGTAGGGTTAGAATAAGATTGTTGGGGGAAATTAGGTTAAAAATTATTATTATTATAAAAATTATGGGGTTGATTGTTATTATTGTAAAAATTATGAGGATGGTTGTTATGGAATTTTTGTACTGGTTTATTTTTTTGAAATTCGACTTGCGGTTTTTGCAAATGACGGATATTATTTTCTGATATAATGAACTGTCTGGCGACTGCTAAAGAATTAGGTCGCATAGCACGAATAGTCGAACCTAAGGGATCTTTTAATCCCGCTAAAAATATTTTTAAGGCATGTTTATTGTAAAATTCTTTCTTTACACCAATAATGTCTGCGGTATTTTCGTGTGTGTCTACGTAATTATGCAGAGCACTTAGATTCGACATTATTCTAGTATAAAATTGCAAAGAAGGTTCATTATTTCCTTGTCTCAACTGGTCTAAGTCAAACAATAAACCGTTTTCGTCGCGTTGATCACCAAAGTGAGAAATTAGGGCGCTTGTTACGCTCGCCCAGTCTTTCGCAATACAAATGCTATAAACTTCCCTAGCTTTGCCTATCAATTTTGCATAAATACCGTAAATAAGTGTGACGTTTTGAACAGAGTTCCTATTTTCAGGTGTTGAGTCCCAGTAAGTTTTAATTAAAGTATTGGCAGTATCCAAAAAGGAAGATAATTCTAGTGGGTTCCCATCAAATTTGGGAACAATTTCTAAAAGTTTACTGTCAAATTTTGGTGTTGTCATTTTTGTTTTAATATTACTTGGGTTCTCTTTTACTTTGTTTAAAGAAAGATTCGAAAATAACCTATCTAAATTTAAATCAGTTTCAGTACTGATGAAGTCGTTTAAATCTAACTCGTTACTACTATTTTCCTCTGTGGAACTAGAATGAGACGAGGAGAATGACATAGACGGGAAAAATGGAAAGCAACTTACATAAATGAAGCAATTTTCATTATTTTAATCCAACTGGTATGGTCCAACACGATGCTGCACTTTCTCTACCACCTTTACGCACTACACTGAAAGTCAAAATTTTGCACGATGCAAAAGGTTCGATTTTTGAATAAACGGTTAAAACCGACGGGTTTTTCACGATGAAAGTCCCTTTCAAATCCTACACAAAAGACTGCGCCACTTTATGTTTCGCGTTTATGGAAACGCGTTTTTAAAAAATTTACTTTTTTATTTTATTTTACAATTGTAAGAATTGAAAAATAGAGTACAATAAAAACATATATGTTTACTTGATAAAGTCTATGTCAAATCTGAATGTTGAAAGCCAAGTAGAATGCACTGTTCGGTTCTCGTGGGAACCGTGCTTAGGTCAGGATTCTGCAACGCAGCAGTTCTATGAATTACCGAACACATAACTGTATTAACTAATAATTAATATAATACAGGATGGCAACAAATCCGTAATACCCGTATCCGATGCATATATACACGACAAGAAAATAAATGCGTAACAACGCAATACGCAAATAATCATAATAA
This sequence comes from Polydrusus cervinus, assembly GCA_935413205.1. NCBI lineage: Eukaryota > Metazoa > Arthropoda > Insecta > Coleoptera > Curculionidae > Polydrusus > Polydrusus cervinus. Next base: position 79,973,781 of record OW284511.1, read on the forward strand.
TATACTAATTTGTTAGGTACAAACAAAAGGTCTTTAGGTGTATGATTCGTTTTAGATGTTACAAACCGATGGAAGATACAAAGGCTGAGTTGCCAAACGCGTGTGCCTCTTATTTCGCTTTGGTGCTTTACCAAGTGCCCTAAGTAATCGCGAATAAGTGAAAAAGCGTGTTTTTATTGCGGGCGGTGTACGTGTCTCTAATATGGGTTTTTGAGATCGCTGATTTTACGTGTTCGCCAAAGATCATGGGGCGCGCAGACATCTGAGCACATAACGGGCAGATTATTGTTAGGTACGAACGGAAATGTCGTAGACAGTGTTGCCAATCCTCCTGGTTTATCGGTAGATCTACCAAATTAGTTTATTGTTTCCCGATTAAAAAAACAATACACATGATGAAATATATTTTTTTTATAAATATATATTGACATTTACCTTTATTCCACTTTGACAAGCTGCAGTGTTCAAAATGGTACAAAAGTGTTTTTACATTACTATCTTAGTTGTTTATTTTCTATCCAAAAATGCTAACTTTCGGTTTAAACTCTTAAAACTGATTTTAAAGGTTAAACCGAGAGTTGGCAATTTTGATTAGAAAATACATTTTTTTTGTACGTTTCTTTTTGTAGCTATGGAGGATGCAGTGATTCAATTGCAACATACAGCGTTGTAGCTGGAATTTGGTCCAGTATGTATTCTTTGGGAGAAGTGATTGGTCCAGCGTTAGGTGGCTTTCTCTTACAGTATTATGGTTTTCCAATATCTGCCACAGTTATGGCGGCTTCTACATTTTTTATGGTACATTTCTATTAGTACCTTCACACTTATATATAATTACAAGAGCTTAGTAATAAATAAGTAAAGTATAAAGGTGCAGTAAAGGGTCTGACTAAGGAAATTAAGTTTTTATACTCGTATGATGTGTTTATATTAATTTAATGAAATAAAAAAAAACAACTAAATATTATAAATTTTAAAATACTACTTATATTTTATTTGCATGTATACACTATTGGCAAACTCGAATCTAGGGTGCGAAATCTCGAATGCAACCAAGAGATAAGGCACATATGGGCAAAACCTTAAGTTAAAAAGAGACACAACCAGTCGAGGTATCAACCGCTCCCGTGCCTGCTTCGACCGCGTGTTCTAAAGAACGAAAGGTGGGAGGTAGGGGATAGCGTGTGTTCTCTGTTTACCGTGTTAAACGCTACTAATAATCTCCGTCTAATGCGTTTATATAGGCACCCTAGAGTCGAGTTTGCCAATAGTGTAATGTTATTTTATATATAGCTCTGTTTCGCTGCCGCTATCCTAATCTAAATTAATTATAATCGGTTTAATTGTATCACGCAGAGTAACAAGAGTTATCTATAGTAATTACATGATGAATTTAAATTTTTGCAACCTGGGGGAATATCATTAATACATTTGTTTATTAATTCTACAATACTGACCTAATAATTGATTTTAATTGGTGTTACATGTCACATGTGCTCTATGGCATTAATAATAAATTATATAGCAAAACAACTATCTTTTATATACAATATTTAATCACTAAATCTTGAAATGAATGAATGAACTTTTATCCATTTAGACTGTATTGCGCGCAACACTGTGCGGCCCTGTGGCCAATTAACAAAAGTATCTAAGCTGAAACGCCAAAAACTTCTCAAATACATGGTGAACCTATCTGCTATTGAAAAATGGGACAGGATTTCTGTGCAAAATAATTCTAAACAAGATACATTTAAATTATACTTAGGTCACCTTGCAGACGTTCTAGATATGCAACAATAAGGCTTTATTAAAATAGATCACAGGTTGCCAAAAGCCACGATGATATACTTTGAGATATACATTACTTCAGACTGTTAATTACATTTGTTATAACCCCACAGCTGACACCAAAGTAGTTTCTGCTTCTTTTTTTAAAATAATCCGGGTACGCTACTCGCACAGAAGCAGCTGTAAGCTTATTAATTTTTAATGTAACTTACAAAACTAACTGATGAGAGCAACATCCCAAATCCTTGTTTATCGAAGGGAAAAGAACGTAAAAATTTTTCTTTAAGTTGCACTTTTTAAAATTACTAGCATCTAAAGGTGTGATGATTAATGATTTAAAAAAGGTAAAGAAAATTTTCATTATTAAAAATCGAATGCTATATAAAATAGATGTTAAATTTTAAGCAGAAAAAGTCGTGTTTCTAAACAAAAAAAGTTTATGAATTACAAAGGGGTCTACTTTTGGTTTAAAGAAATAGGGATGCCTAAAGCCTTGATCGTAAATTCAAATATATAATTTCATACGGTAGTACCCACCCTTGATATACATCTTTCGGTTAAGAATAAATATCTATAGGCCTTTTTACATTGGGTGCAATTTCAAGAAAAAGTGCATGGAAGCATGCGCCTTGATAACATTCCAATTAGCTGATGCAATTTTTTCCATTTAAAACGACCATTTACTTGCACCTAATGTAAAAAGGTCTTAACACATTATACCTGTCACGTGGCCCACCTATTATACATTTTTAAACTTTTGCATTTAAATAAAGATTTATGTTTTTCTGTATCATCATATGAAATTAGAAATGTTCGTTAATATTTCGTTATATTATACGATTAAGCATTACTTCAATGACACATCAAACCTCATCTAAGATTTATAAATTATTGTGGGATTGTTGGCTTTCATGATGTTTATGTTTTTAGGGAATTATCACGTTTTTCTTTTTTGTATTCAAAACAACGTGGCACGATAGTGAAGCCGGTACTGACAGCGGAATCAGTGAATCCTGGAGAAGCGATACAAGCGAAGCCAGCACTGAATCAACCCCACTTTTACTTTCCGCTATTGGATCAAGTTACCGTGCTTATACCAACGAGAAAGTTGAATATTTTGAGCATAGCAGAAAACAGGATAATGAGGTAATGAAGCACAGTATTACCAGAGTATAGAAAACAACCATTTATATCGTGGTATTAGTCCCTTTAACAATGGGCTCTTTCACTATTCTCATATTTGATTGTATTTTTGACATTTAAATTGTTAAGTCGGTGCTATAATAGGAGTTTATCATCAATAAAACTATCGCTAGGTCATACCATTAATTTTTTGCAACTCGTTGAAAACATGAACAATTTCCACAAATTTTAAAAACGCAAAACAGGCGTGTTACTCGTGTCGCGCCGCCACTGGTTAATAAATATTTTAGCATATTCACAGACGTGGTTTCAGGTGTTCTAGGTCTGGAATGTTATCTTAGATTTTAATTGAAAGGGAGCGAAGTGGCTGCGACAGATTAGAAGTGAGGGTTCGATTTTTAGGGTTTTAATATTTTGCCTGAGAATTTTATTCTTAATAATCTGCTGTATGGCCGAAGAAAATAATAACCCACGGATCATTTATGAATACGTTTATTTGTTACTACTATCATAATCACTAGGTATATAAATCAAGCGGCGAAGTTCATTGAATTCCATTCTAATACTAAGTTCAAATTTTCATGTCTCTTAAATGTTTATACATGTACTGCGTACTGTCCTTTACTCACTGGCGCGTTGCCTAAGTTAAATTAAAGTCACTATTGTTCTTTCATATCTAAAAAGTCATGTGCCCCGTTAAGTTAACTCGCGTCTTCACATATAGATAAATAATACATAGCCTAATCCCCTTTACGAATACAACTCTTCATAGCTTTATCAGTATGTACTGCGTACATTAGCATATTTAACTTTTATAATATGGAGAACTCTTCGCATATATCGCCTGTCCTTATCTTACACTTGATTACAGAGTCTAAATGTTCTACAGGTTGGAAACTTACATAGTACAACTAAAATTGTCCGCATCTTTTCCATAGTTCGGGCTTTAGAGTAACAACAATTTTCACTGGTATTCGCAGAGCACTTAGTTTTCGATAATGAGAACACTGTATTTCAGAAATTAATAACTTTACTTTTGATTAGACTTTAGATACTTTTTCACCGACTCGCGTACTTAATTTCGGGCATAGTGGCTAGCCCTGGAGATTTGTCTAAATGACCGTTCGGAGTGGTCAGAGAACTTCTAGCTGAGAACTACCAAGAACTAACTTTTTAGCAATAGGAGCGTTTTTTTATAGATTTTTTGCAAATAGAGTAGTGGTCAAGGCCCACCCTCTTGGTCATTGTGGGAGTGAACAGAAATCATCGGTAATGTATTCTATTGGGTTCCCGCAGAACCTTCGGGCAGTGGTCAAGCGGCCATCTTGTGCCGGATGCTGCTAAAGTGCTTTTTGTAATAAAATTTTATTACCTAAAAGCTTTTAACGTTAATTACCATAAAAATTTATAAAGAAAAGCTTTTAATTCTTTCAGTTAGCGTTGCGCGAGAACGTCTAGAGACGCCTGTTTTTTGTGCTCTTAATCTTGAAAACCACCTTATTTTAAAAGGTTAACGCCCACCGATAGAAAAGATGCAGCTAACTAGTATTAATCGGGCAGGCGATCGTCGACAGAATTTTCACCTTCCTGTCTACTGCTTTAAAATATTTGTTTAACATTTTTAATCCATATTTCTTTAGGAGAAAAATAATAATAATAAAAATAACAAAATAAGAGGATTTTCAATTCTCGACACTCGATGACGTCGATCCGATAAAAATTTACAGTAAGTAACGTTACCGATCTTTCACTTGTCATGTCGGTGTTGTTGTTTACATCCCACTTACATCCGAATTATTATGAAATTTTGATATATTTTTGTTTAAAATAACTGTTACTTTTATTTATTTGCTCATAGAGCAGAAAGATCGACAAATAACTTAGGTTAGACTTTCTCAACTGTTATTTCATTAGCTTGGCCTTCTTTCAATAATTTCGGTGTTGCTGCATGAGACACCATTTCATGCTAGTTAAATAATATATTTTGTTTCTAGAACTTTATTAACTTATTTTAAAACAAAATATAGATAACTTTTTGAAAATAATATGATGATTTTGTATTTTTTCGCATTAGTCCGTTTAGGACAATTATTTCTATTGGATTACTTTCCAGACCTTGTCATTGTATTATAATAATAAAATTAGAGATTGTCAAGCTGTCGTTTTCATGACGTATATTCGATAAAGTCAGTGTTTTGTTCCAATAGTTATTTTTTGTTTATTTTCTCAGTGTTGGCTTAATAATATCAAAAAGTACCTTCAAACATAGAAAATTTTATTTTTTGTTCCTATATATATACAACAAAAATCAAAATTTAGTGAAAGAGCCCATTTAATATCTAGATTTAAAAATAAATAATTTTTAATGTCCTACTTTAACCGCGGCAGTGCCTCAGAGGTGAGTTATTGGCATTCGACCGTGGCGGTTCGAATTCGATCCTCGGAGTGGGCATACGCACAATAAAAAAAGTATGTCCAAAATTTAGTAGGTTTAAGAATGCAGGGAAGAGTGTAAAATGTATCTTTTTCCAACACATCCCATCATCGCCGGTAAAAACCAGGCAGATCGGACATCTCGTAGGGTGTGGAAGAAGATACACACTACCCAATCGGTAGATCAGCAATGACAAGAAACCAAGGGATGATAACCTTTGGGGGGTGTCGCATGACTGAGGATCGTGATTCGAACCCCACGTTAAGCTGTGTAAGTCCACCCGGGAATGGCCTTGGGAGCGAGCGAAGAGGAAAAAATTGAAACAAACACACGCAATGTCATACTTACTATTTAGCCCTTTGATCGATTTAATTTTAAATAAACATGACATTAATTCATTACTGCATGATCAATATTTTAAAAATATATATATTTTTTAGTTTGGAAATGTCGACTACGATCAAGTTACTGATATTCGGGGAACAGTTATGGTAACTGGAAAAGGGTCATGTGAAGTATAATTTTTTACTTTTTACTTATGTAAATAAAATACAATTTTTAATATAAAAATATACCTATGTTAAAATATAAGAAATTTTTATTAATAAACATACCCTAGGCTGCAAAAAAAAATAGCTTTCTTGAATCTTGATTACCTACCTTACCTGCACAATTAAAGACAAAAATATAATCAGAGGCTGGCAATAAAGACCAATTTCGTGTTTGCGCCAAATCGCCTTATATTTTACAAGAACCGAGAACAGTACTGACAGCTGCAAACTTTAAAGCAACTTCGGGCAAACACTTAGCTGGCTTGACCAGTCACTGATTTAATTTTGTCTTTTTACGCATCAGTAAACCAAACGAGAAGGATATTTTGTTATCCGATAGACCATAAGGGGGTTGCACAAAGAAATATCATTCTCGATTAGCGCAACACAAACACCAACTCCCTATTTCGTGAAGTACCCTATATTTTACCAGGACTGAGAATACTGAGATCTGACAGCATTGGCCAGTTTCCAAATTTTTTTAAAAGTTAAGGCGATGTGTCGCGATCTCAATGAGAAAAAACAACTGTTACTGCGTTCGTTTTAGAAAAAATCGATGCAGATATGTTAATGCCATGTGATATTCGAGCTAAAACGAGCGCGTAACATTTACCAATCCCATGTTAGAGTCCGAATTCCGAACGCCGAGCAGATGCACGCGAGGTCATAGATCTATTAAACGAACGCAAAACTCCACCAATGGGTATAACGAGGAAACAGATTTACGTTAACCGAACGCAGTAATAGATGTTTTTTGCGATCATCGACAAGGCCATGAGCATCTAACGAATTACAAGTGGTCCCTCAAGACTCCTATTTTCCATTTCAGAAGTGCTTCTTCTCTTAAGAGAAAGGGAACGATCCTTCGTTTATGAAAACTTTCCTATTTTAACCACACTGCGCATATTTCTATCTCTGTTTTGACCATTTTTGCTGCTCTTTATACCACTTTTAATAGAATGTGATCATTCATACAGGTAAAAAATTCAGGAAATTATTTAGAATTGCACACTCCCTTCTCTCGAAGTGAATGTTCCCACGCTTGGAGATAGGGGTCCAGAATAGAAAATTAAAAAACCGTGCTAGGGTAACCTATTTTTATTCTGTGGTTTCTGGGGTACTTACAGCGTTGTCCAATTTTGATTGGTCCATCTTTTGACAGATAGGTAAACCAGCTGATTGTAGACGATACAAAAATGTTTAAAGATGTTTTATTCAATTTAAATTAAAATTTTAACAAAAAAAGGTTTTGATTTTAATAGAGAAGGTAAAGAAGTGATTTATCATTTACGTAGGGTCGTCCATTGAAGTAATTACGCCTTAGATTTGTTTTTATCGTCTTTTCGGCAGTTTTTTGAGGTTAGTTTTGTAATTCTTTTTTTTGTGAATTTACTTTTAAATACCCTTTATTGCAGAATGAAACTTTTGGTAACCTTTGGGAGTTTACTTTTTATAACATTAATTTTCAATGTGGGAGCAAAGATAAAATCAAAATCGGTGACAACCTTATTGGAAGCAAAATGGGAAAGAACACCCTTAGCTTTGGAAGTAGCTGAATATTTAGCCGATGAAAACATGGAATTGTTTTGGAATTACATCGATTTAATATGTAGTTTAAAACCTCCGTTAAACCAGATAGGTAATAATTATTCCTTAGCCTTAAATTTAGATACCTATAGGAAGTACCTAGTTTGGATTTTTTGTTATGGGCTTCTTGCAAAGGCTTTTAGATTCGTAATATATAACCCAAATACATTATTTCTGAAAAATGCTAATTTTGGCTTGGTGACTTTATAATATATATTTACCATTTACCTACAATTTTTCTAATTTCGTTAAGATGAAATCATTTTTCATAGATTCTTTTAGAGGTAGCAAGCAATGACATCATTCACATGAAAAATGCACAGTCTAGCACCTGTTAGTTTCTTCTGATAGATGCCAGGAATGAAAAAAATAAAGCTTTAATGTTCCATAACTCAAGGTTTTACCTTTAAAATTTAAATAAGCATTCATATCCATATTTATTTTCCAGAAAACGAAAAACAAAGATATGACAGTCTTATTAAAGAGGCTGCCAAGATATTAACACCATCACAAGTATCAATCCTAAAACTTAGTCTGTCCTTGCACATATATTCTCCGGAGGTTCAGATGTTTAAGCAGATTGCTACGGAAAGTAATTTACCCGACTGTTCATGTGTAGTTGATGTAGGAGGAAAGCTTACCTGTGATTTAAGTGAAATAAGTAACTTGATAGATAACGTGAGTATTCCTTTTGGCTTATTATTTTAAAATTTTTTATCATTTTTTTTTGTTGTTATTTGTGTTAAAACTGGTAGCTAGACAATAAATTTTACTAGTACCTAATTAAAGCAATTTTTTTGTTTGTCGAGAATGTCAGTAATAAAATGTTAAACACACATTTAAAGTTGAGTAGGATTTAGGTGTATAATTTGATTTTTTACTTTCAAATTAATTTTCTATTCTTTTTTAGCCACCGAGCAATTACAAAAACTCTGAGTTATTTAATGTAGACAATCATTATCCAGGCTCGATAAATCGCTCACTAGCTGTGATTTTCTATGGCGAAATTGGAACAGAGTGTTTCCCAAAGTTTCACAAATTACTTAAATCTAAAATAACCACTGCAGATATTGATTATGTTGTAAGGCATTATGTTAAGGTATGTAAACAATATAAATTCTCTGTTTAATGCCAAGAAACTAGGGTTAAAAATATCAATGTAAAGTTGATCACTGTGGCGAATATGTCATACTTAGAAATAATGTCAGAGAACCAATTATATAAAAAAGTTAAATTGTTTATAGTTATAAAACGAAGTATCAACCCTAAAAAAGAAATAGAAAGAAACACATCCAGCAGCAACTGATCAAGAAAGATACGGTTAAGGCAAGGAATCAATATTTTGTAGAAAAAAGACACAAAGTCTCGGCCCAAAATTTTTGGAAATTTCTGTGTAATTTGTAATAATCTTAACTTGTTTAGGTCTGATAATGCCAGTTTAAGGCGAAATATGTTACAACTAAAATAAACAGACCGAAAAATTTTGAGGCCAAGACTTTGTGTCTTTTTTCTACAAAATATCAATTATCAGGCCTCTTTGAGTAACAATGGACGAATTCTTCGAATTTCAAGGAATCAAGGCAGATAGTTGCTATTGACCTTTTCGGAGTAGGTGCAATATAAAATAGCTTCGGTGTTGATAGTAGAGGTATAGAGTGCAATTTTGTATTTAGCAAATACAAAGTCTTGTTTCTGTAGACTGTCTTTTCCTGTTTATCATCCATTATCCCTGATTAAGCTAAGACATACAGCAAGGAGGTCAATTGACTCTTGTCTTTAATTTCAGCTGTTAACTTTATTTAAGTCTTTGTTACTCATAATATATAGACAAATCTCTAAACGTCTGTTTGTTCAAATATGTGGACTTGTTTGAACTGTGACATAATTATTAAGTAAATGTAGTATGTGCTATTTGGAGTGTAATCTATTTCTGTAAGTGCTGATTAAATAAATAAATAAATAAATAAATAAATAAAATAAAATAAATAAATGTACCTGAAATGTATAATTACTTTTGGAGCAATAGGATATATTTTGTACCTATTTATTTATTAAATTTATGGGTAACTCCTTTTTTACAATACAGGGTGATTCCCAAGTTGATACTTAAAAATAGGCAAGACACAGAAGAAAAAAACCTAGTTCGGGCTTGGTCATCAAAACGTAGCCTGCTATCTCCTATTAGTCATGCAATTTACGGGTCGGTGGTCAGTTTGTTATTTGGCAATCCGCTGCGGTGTGTTTTTCTGAAGCAAGTTAATTTTAAATTGGTGACACGTGAAAATGGTAAAATTTGAAAACAATGAACTAGTAGATATGGTGCTAATTTACGGTAAGTGTCGTCAAAGTGCGGCTGCTGCTTCGAGATTATGCCCAGACCGCTTTCCCTTGCGGGCTCGTCCTACACCCAGAAGTTTTCTTAATGTTATTCAACGGTCAAGCTAGGCAGAACCGTATTTGATCCATAGTCTAATAAATGAATGTAAGTACCTTTCTTTTGAGTTTTCTAAAAAAAAGGTATTTGAATATGTTGTTTATTTTATTGCCGTCTATACACAGCTAGAAAAGAAGTATCAACTTTAAGACTCACCCTGTATATTTTATAGACTATAATATTAAACATAACACTTAATGCTAACATCTCTTTAATGATACTTCTATGATGCCTTATAATGCCTAAACAATTTGAAGAACCCCAATTTTATCTCAAATACACTAAGTAAGTACTGGTTATGTCATAATTCAAATGTCAAAATTAGAGAGTTTCACCATCCGTTTTCAATGTTAATCCTTTCTTCCTTTCTATCAAAAATACGTCCGCGTCACAAGCCTTTTCTGAGAATAATATGTTTTATTATTTGCATTAACATTTTTTAGGAGAACAGTGATAAAAGGCTTAGGCTATCTGGTTATGGTGTTGAATTACAAATGAAATCTACGGAGTACAAATCACAAGATGATAGTGAGGTCAGAGGAGAAGAAGGATCTGAAGAAGCATCACAAGAAGAGGAAGAAATTGAAATTGATGGATTTGATTTTAGCAAGTTAAAGTAAGTGTAATAAGGCTAATAACTATATTAATAAAAGCTTTATCTAGATATATGTATATGTATACATTTCCTTCAAACAATTATTATTAATTTTGTCATTAATAGAACTAAAATAATTCATGAGGTAAAAGAAACTTGCAGTCTTCTCTACAAAAATACTTACTACTTTTTCTTAAGATTAAAATAATTTAATTTAATACTTAAAACCTCAGTTTATCCTGCTAGGTGGAAGCTTAGTAAGGTCATTCCAATTCATAAGAGTGTCTCCAGGCAGGATATTAAGAGCGCCAATAAGTATTGTATGTGATTTTTGAACGGTTAATTTTTGATATGCTCTTTAGTGAAGTTTCGCGGTGGAATATTCTCGTGTCAGCACTGTTTTATACCAAAAAGATCTACTTTTACCAACTTGACTACCTTTTCTCAATAATGTATTGTGCTTTACACCGGAAAACTCAAGTAGACGATTATATTGATATGGAGAAAGCCTTTGACAGAGTGAGGCATTGTGTTATTCTAAACTCTTTGTCTGATTTAAATGTTTTGCCATTTCTAATTAAACTGATTTAGTCATATTTGGTCGATAGATGACAGTATGTAGAAATAAAGTGATGTAGATCTATTGTTTATAAGAGTACATCAGGGGTGCCGCAAGGCTCTAATCTGGGACCGCTGCTCTTCATAGTGGCTTTTAACAGGGTTATGACTAAAGTTAGGAATTCAAAGGGCTTAGTATTTGCGGATGATTGTAAGATTTCTCTTGAAATTAATTTGAGGAATGATTGTGAGATACTTCAGCAGGATTTCTGTGTGTTGCTAGTTGGTGTAATATAAATGATTTTAACTTAAATGTAGTTAAGTGTGCCTGTATGTCGTTTACACTTAATAAAAATATTGTTGTCCATGATTATATATTGAATGATGCTGAATTTAAGAGGGTTGATGAGTGGAAGGATCTGGGAATCTTATTTGATACCACCTTATCTTTTTCCAGTCATATAATTTCTAAAATTGAGATTTCTCAAATAATTGCCGGATTCATTGCAAGAAGTACTAATGACTTGACACCTTGGTGATAACAATTTTGGAATATGGCAGCATAATTTGGTCTCCTCAGTATAACCTTTGGATAAAGATGATTGACGGAGTGCAGAGAAAGTCCTTGAAATGCATGCATTACAGAAAGTTTGGGATTTATCATCTTTACGGTTGTGATAATAAGTACCTTTTGGGAATTTTTAATCTAATATCTTTAAGTAAAAGAAGGATAAGGATCTTATTGTGTACAGTGTTTAAAATACTTAAGGGTGATACGTTTACCTTCAATCGTGTTAACTCTAGAAATCGTAATGTTTTTTTTTTCTAACCTTTCCACCAACGAATCTTTACATAAGTTCCCCCTGTATAAATAATGTTATTTATTTAATTTGTATACTTCCGATATTGATATCGACCTTGTTAATCTGAGAAGCTTTAAAAAACTTCTACAGGATAAAGTACTTATAAACTAATTGTTGCATATGTCGTATTTTATACTTTCTGTCTTATACATATTTTGCTGAGCTAATTGTTTTTGTTTTTTATGATTTTGTATTGATGCCTGACTATTAGTTTAAATTGAGTGTCTGTAATTGGCTTTTTTGCTGTTGATGCTTTGAAATAAATAAATAATTTAATTTATTATATACATTGATTTGTACGACAGCGTAGCCAGACTATCAAAAGAAAGGATCTGTAACTCTGGGGCTCAACTTAAAATTCGGAGTTCAAACTCAGAATTTCAAGAAAAATTTAAATTAAAATTTATAAATTTGAATTCAATCTTTGAATTTAGAATTTCGTTCGGGGTGTCGTAGTTGATAGTTTATTATAAATATTTAGTATATTTATTTTTTATTTTTTTTGTATAACTGGAGTTTGAAAGGATTAATTTTTGGTACATTTTAAGCAACATATACCGGGTCCGCCAACGAAGCGGGGACGGAAATTTAAATCATTATCGAGGAACTTATCAAAATTACTAAAGCAGCGTGAGGTATGGACTTAAAAGCGGCATATTTTAAAAATATTTTACATTATACAGGGTGGCTCAAAAAAGTGTGGCGGACTAAACTTGCATTTTTTTAAATGGAACACCCTATATATTATATTATTTTCTAATTCCCTATACAATTCCACGTATATTTTTGTTGGAAATTTAACTCCGTTGGATCTTGAAGAAAAGCTCTCAACTAACTTTTATAATTAGTTTTTATTTTATAGGCTTAAAAACACTTTTTAACTTTTACAAACAGACAGCTATATTATTTACTTGACATAATTTTAGTTACTAATTTTATTACCAACCTAAATATTTATAACTAGTAGGTTGTGTATGCAACCAACATAACACAAGACATTTACCATTGTTCGCGTAACCAAAGATAGATGGCGTAATGGGTATCAATTTCAACACTCCCCCTCAATGGTGAATTTCTTGTATTTTTCTTTTTATATAAAAACTTAAACATTTTTAACTAATTATTTTAAATTACATTCCCTGCGGAATTTCTGAAATAAAGCTAGAGATACTGGTTTCGTTAGAAAATCAGCTGTTTGATTATTTGTAGAAATATACTTTAAAATGACTACATTATCTTTAACTTTATCTCGAATAAAATGGTAGCGAATATCCACATGTTTCAATCTCTTGTGAAATTCTGGGTTTTTACACACTTTAATAGCCGATTGATTGTCCTCAAAAATTACTACACTTAAACAATCAATCTCTGATAATTTTAAATCACTAAACAAACTTTTTAACCAGCATGCTTCACTTATAGCTAAACTGAGTGCTACATACTCTGCTTCGGTGGACGAGAGAGCAACAGTTGATTGCTTCGGTGGACGAGAGAGCAACAGTTGATTGCTTCCGTGAGCTCCAACTTATTGTACATCCGAATACTTTAAAAATATATCCCGAAGTTGATTTTCGGTCAATTTGGTCGCCTGCCCAGTCAGAGTCTGCGTACCCTTCAATTAAGTTATTAAATTTATTTTTATGGTAAACTAAAGATAATTCTAAAGTTCCTTGCACGTATCTTAAAACTCTTTTTATTGCTTGCCACAGCTGTAGGCTTGCATAAGATTGATATCTACTTAGTATGCTTATACATAAACAAAGATCAGGCCTGGAACACAACATTGCGTACATTAAAGATCCGATAGCTTTACGACAATCATTTTCGATTTCTTTACTTTCCGATTTTTCACGTTTTAATTCATCATGTCGAAAATTGGGTTCCATAGGCGTACTGACTTGTTTACAATTTTGCATATCGAAACGTTTCAAAATACTTTTAAGATATGTGGTTTGGTTTATTACTATTTTATTATGAACTAAATTCTGTGTAATAACCATTCCTAAAAAAAGAGAAATATTTCCTAAATCTTTCATTTTAAAATTTTCATTTAAAATTTGTTTTATTTTACTTATTTCCAATTCATCATCACCTGCTATCAATAAATCATCTACATACAGTAAAATAAACATTCTTGATGAATCTGAAATTTTTAGATATATACAATATTCATTTTCTGATCGTACAAAATTTAATCTAAACATTAGATCGTTAAATTTTTTATACCAATTCTTTGGTGATTGTTTCAAGCCATATAAGGATTTTCTTAACTTTACAATGTTTCCCACATTTTTATCAAAACCTTGAGGTAACACGATGAAGACATCATCATTAATATCGCCATTCAAGAAAGCACTGCAAACATCTAGTTGCGTAATCTTATAATTGAAATTATTACATAGAGCTAGAAAAATCCTTACTGAAGGCAATTTGGCAACCGGGCTATATATATCATGGGTGTTTATACCTGTCTGTTGAAAACCTCTGGCTACCAAACGAGCCTTATATTTTGCCACATTTCCTATTTCGTCTTTTTTTTTCTTAAATACCCATTTACACTCAATGACTTTACTTGTTATTTCACTTTCACTCGCAGGAAACCATGTGTCGTTTTCTTCTAATGCATCAATCTCAGCTTGTATCGCCTCTTTCCATTTTTCACATACACTACTTGCCATTGCATCCTCGTAGGTCAGAACCTCGATATCTTCATTACTTGCTGATAACAAAATCTTGTCCATATCTAACTCGTAGTCATTGTACATTGTATTTCTTTTTCTTTCTCTTCTCAGCTGGTATTTATTATTTATCATTTCATCTTTTAACTCTGATCTGTCACTGTCAATTTCATGATACACACTTTCATCACTTTGATTGTCATTATTTTCTGATAAAGTTTCATCGCTATTCTGTGCTTCTTCATTTTCTTTATTTTCCATTTCTTCAGTGACTCTTACTGTGTCATTTTCTGTCTGCATTTTTTTAGGTAAGAAAATAACATCCCTATGGGTTTCTACTATTTTTTTATCTGGTATGTAAACTCTGTAGCCTTTTACATTTTCTCCATAGCCAACAAACATACCTCGTTTACTTTTTGGATCCCACTTAAGTCTGGTTTCTTTTGGTATATGTACTGACACTGTACTACCAAAAACTTTGAAGTGGTGTATGTCTGTGGTTTTCTTGTACCATAGCTCGTACGGGGTTTTTAGTTTTTGGGGGCTTGGACCTGTCCTATTTAGGGTATAAGTGACAGTATTAATAGCTTCAGCCCAAAAAGTTTTATTCATTTTTATGTTATTATTTAATAACGTTCTTGCCCCTTCTACTAGGGTCCTTATTTCCCTTTCTGCCCTTCCATTTTGTTGGGGTGTGTAGACTACTGTTCTTTGATGTTTTATGCCTTTTTGCTCCAAACTTTCTTTTATTTCATTATTTATGAACTCCAGACCATTGTCTGTCCTTAGTACTTTCATTTTATAGCCAGTTTCTCTCTCTGCTAAATTTATAAACTTTTCTATGCATGTCTTAACCTCAGATTTTTGTTTTAAGAAGTAGACATATCGATATGATGTAAAATCATCTTTTAACAGGAGGAAATAACGAGATCCACCTAGTGATGTATTCTCCATTGGTCCGCATACATCACCATGTACCAATTCTAGTGGTGCAGTTGCTCGTGACTCACTGTCTTCAAACACTAATCGATGTTGTTTGCCAGCCAGACAGGCTTCACAAACAAACTCTTTTTCACAGTCTATATACTCAATTTTATTTCTTTTTAGGGACTCTCTAATGTGCTTGAAGTTCTGGTGACCCAATTTTTTATGCCATTCCTTTATACTTTCTATGGTTTTTACTTTCATACATGTGTATGGATCATGATCATCTAAGCAGCTGTTTTCTAATAGGTCAGTATCTGTGGAAAAACATGCTGATGGATTGTATTCCTTGTTTTTATTTGTAAAATTCATTTTATAAAGCTTATTCACTCTGGTAGCTAGTGCTCTCACTGCTCCAAATTTGTCAATAAATTGACATTTCTCATGGTCGGATATCATAAAATAATTGCCCTTGTCTAGTGCACTTCCGGCCGAAAATAAATTGAATTTTAGTTCTGGTACGAATAAAACATTTGACAATGTGGTTTTAATTAATTTTTCTCCATTGTATGCCCACAAAGTAATTTGTCCAGTTCCTTTGACTTCCAATTTTTGTCCATTGCCCACTTGAACCATCTTAGTTATTTTAAGTGCATTTATATAATCATAGTTATTTTTATCCCAGCACATATGCTCACTAGCACCTGAGTCTAGGTACCAATCAGCTGTTTTTAATTTTTCTGTATACACCATGAATGCATTGTTTCCATTTGATTCTTCATCCTTCTTGCTATTATTGAAGCCTAAGTCTTTTCCTTTTTTAAGCCAACATGTATCGATATTATGGGAAGACTTTTTACAAAAAGTACAGAACTTTTTTTGTTTACTTTCTTCAAACTTGGCTCCTGTATTTCTTTTTCTAAAATAACAGTTCTTCGCTAAATGTCCTACTTTTGAACATATGTGGCATCGTTGCCTTGTCTGCAGCTTACTATCATACGCCCTTGTATTTAAGGCTGTTGTAGATTCAAAAGATTTAAATCTTTCTTCTTCAAGTAACAATCTTGCCATCAATTCTTCTAATTTTTGGTTGTCAACAGGCACAGATTCCCATGCAGATCGGAAATGCTTAAAATTTTCAGGTAGAGACATCAATATTTTAGTTATTATCATTGTTTCAGAAAGAGTCTCGCCTGCTGTTTTTAATTTTGTTTTAATTTCCTCTATTTGAGATATAAACTCTGAGACTGAACTGTCAAATTTAAGCTGGAAAAATCTTTGTTGTAACAAATGGATACTAACGGTTGATTCCTTATCATAAACTGATCTTAGTTTACTCCACATATCATGCACTGTCTCACAAGATAGTATGTGAGTTAAAGGACCTTGTTCCATTCTCATTACTAGCAACTCTTGAGCCTTTGCATCATCTTTAAGCCATTTATTTAATTCATCACCACTTGGCTTGATTCGGGTACCATCTACAATATCAAAATAACCTCTCCCCTTGAACATTATCATTGTTTGAAATTTCCATACAGGCCAGTTGTCGCCTTTCAATTTTATGGTCGCTGTATCACAATTCATTTTTACTTCCTTTTGGGTTTTTATTTTATTGGTAACTATTTGAAAAACTTTTTTTTAACTTTCAAACTTTTCTCGCCTACTTGTCCGTTTTTTTTGTTATTTTTATTTTATGTTTTTGCCGCTAGAGCACACAACTCCACACTTTTAAGTTTTTATTGCTTTTTCTTCACTTGCACGCATCTGGGCCCATAACCTGTTGGAAATTTAACTCCGTTGGATCTTGAAGAAAAGCTCTCAACTAACTTTTATAATTAGTTTTTATTTTATAGGCTTAAAAACACTTTTTAACTTTTACAAACAGACAGCTATATTATTTACTTGACATAATTTTAGTTACTAATTTTATTACCAACCTAAATATTTATAACTAGTAGGTTGTGTATGCAACCAACATAACACAAGACATTTACCATTGTTCGCGTAACCAAAGATAGATGGCGTAATGGGTATCAATTTCAACAATTTTGTATAAAATGTCATATGTCTAAATTCAATTGTTTTTGAGTAATTGACGTTTAAAATATGGCATTTTTTGACTTTGACAGGCTGTAACATTGGAACGGTTCATCTTAGAGAAAAATGGTTTTCACCTCCCTATCTTAGTTTTTCATTCTCTATCCAAAGAAACCAACCTCCGATTTACCATGTTAAACCAAAAAAACGGTTTTAACGGTTTAACATAGTAAATCGGAAGTTGGTTTCCTTGGATTGAGAATAAAAAACTAAGATAGGGAGGTGAAAACCATTTTTCTCTAAGATGAACCGTTCCAATGTTACAGCCTGTCAAAGTCAAAAAATGCCATATTTTAAACGTCAATTACTCAAAAACAATTGAATTTAGACATATGACATTTTATAGAAAATATACGTGGAATTGTATAGGGAATTAGAAAATAATATAATATATAGGGTGTTCTATTTAAAAAAATGCAAGTTTGGTCCGCCACACTTTTTTGAGCCACCCTGTATAATGTAAAATATTTTTAAAATATGCCGCTTTTAAGTCGATACCTTATGCTGGTTTAGTATTTTTGATAAGCTCCTCGATAATGATTTAATCTTCCATCCCCGCCACGTTGGCGGACCCGGTATAATTTGTAATCCTCTTGAGCAGGAATACCCCGGTCGTTAGCCCTTTGGCAAATGTCAATAAATTGTAGTAAATAAATAGAATTTCCACTAAAAATTCCGATTCCAAACTTTACTTAACAATTCATAGTAGATAATCTTTTAGAAAATCATTTCCCGACCTTAAAAAAAAATTGGACAAATTTAGGCAGCACTTGGAAGATTCCTCAAATGAATTGTCTGCTCTTAAAGTTTGGGAGTTTCAGGAATTGAGTTTACAGGCAGCCGAACGAATTATGACTGCTCCCAAGGACGAAGCATTAAAAGTGTTTACGAATATAGTACAAAACTTTCCTATTCAAGTAAGTGTTAAATATTGATTTCAAGTACCTAAGTATGTCATAGCTGGGCAAAGCACTCGAAAAAAGTGCTTCGAGCACCAAGCTCGTTGGAAAAGTAATTCCCAACACCAAACACTTTTGAAATTCTAAGTGTTTGCAATTACCAGATACCTAGTAAAGTAATTTTGAGTGCTTGCAAGCACTTTAAATGGCTTGAAATGGGAAATTCAATTACCAGTTACCAAGCACTTTTTATAAAGGGCCTGAATTGCCAAGCACTTTATTTTAAAAGTGCTTGAAAGCACTGTGTTTGAAGCACTTTTTTACGCATTTCCGAGTCAATTACTACCCAGATCTGAAATATGTATGTATACAAACAAATGAATGTTATGTTGTGGCGTTCCACAAGGATCTACTTTGGACCTGCTTTTTTTGTTATCTTTATTTACATCAATTCAATATCAAATCTGATGTTAAAAAACAAGTGGCAGCTATTCAGGTGAAGTGAGTAAAGTTCTCCTTTACCAGAGAATATCCACAAATATAAAAATTTAATTTGCTTTAAGAAATAATTTTTTAGGCAAAAGGATTAGTGAAAACTGTAGTGAACCCAGATTTGAAAAAGGAAATGAAAATGAATTCCGATATTTTTGGATCCACCCTTAATCTTCAACCATCAGATACCGCCTTATTTATTAATGGAATGTTTTATGACATTGACATTGTCGACGTGTATTCAATTTTGGACACTCTTCGTCAAGAACTAAGGACTATGGAAGGTAAATAATTTGACAATAAAGGTGAAGGAGTTAACTAACGTTCAGTCGGCCGTTATCGATAGTCACACTACACCTTCAGTTTTGTTCAACGAAAAGGGCCAGAAGGTCTCTGCCGGTTTCGATAACGGCCTCGATTTCACGATACACGCGCATTTATTTATCGTCCGGTCAAACATGTCGCAAGACGAGTGTGCGCAGCGGCAATTATGCTTACTTATACTGTTTAATAAAACTTACAAAATTCTCAGGTTAGAAAATAAAATATAAACCATAAAGATCGTTCGGTAAGTACGAAGTCGTCTGAATCCTCCGTGATCACATAATCTAAAAATTTCATCGCTCATTTTTATTAATTTTTCCTCCAATAAAATTAAAGCTCCGTTACATGAAAAACAACCCTTGGACCCACCAACGTTGCAATGGGTTTTCAAATATTTGAGAGCATCGCTTAATAAAACAAAAGCCAAATGTATCAAAATTGCTTCAATATTTCTTATAGTTTTTAAAATAAAATCGTGAAATTTTAAGCAACAATTTTAAAATCATGGCCCAAATGGTAACATTTACGTTTTGAAGAAGCGTACACTAAAAAATTCAAATTGAATCTTTGGTATTTTAAAAATATTCCTTATATTTAGGTATCCACGCTCTTGGAGTAAGCAATAAGAAAATGGGATCATTGTTACAGTTGGATTTTAGTGAGAGTAATGGTAGTCCCGATTTTGGTATCGACATTAGAGATTCGTCAATAAATTGGCTAAAT
The DNA here is from genome assembly GCA_935413205.1 of Polydrusus cervinus. NCBI lineage: Eukaryota > Metazoa > Arthropoda > Insecta > Coleoptera > Curculionidae > Polydrusus > Polydrusus cervinus. Next base: position 79,993,877 of record OW284511.1, read on the forward strand.
GATATCGAACAAGACTCAAAGTTTAGGTATTGGTCTAGTAGCTTAATGGAGCTACTAAGACCGACGTTTCCTGGCATGCTTAGGCAGGTTAAAAGAAACTTATATAATTTGGTAAGTATTTTTTTTGCTTAAATTTTACACTTCTTCTACCACTCTAGGTAAAAAAGAACAGTTTAAAACAGTTTTTAACACTTCTCTGCATGAAGATGTCCCACATTTGTAAATTCTGTTGAAACAGAAACACTTGTAATAATAAAAGTTACGTGTTAAATAAAAAACGTTTGTATACATATAAACGCAGTTTTTTGAAGTTATAGGTAAAATAAAATTTTGAAAAATATTACGTCTTATATATTATTCATAACAATATTAATTAAAGCATTTCCAAAAATATTTTTAAATTATCTGTTTTTAATATCCAAGTTTATATTTCGATTTTATATTTTTTAATGAAATATATTTTTAAATTTTTGTTTTAAATAATCGTTTAAATAAAAACATAAATATTATACATTTTTTTGTCTTATGGACTTAGGTTTTATTAATTAATTAATTAATTTTTAATTGACCAAAGAGCGCCCTACTTTGTCCTTGTGTTTATGGACCTTATTGCCTGTAAGTTTTTAGTTTGTTTTATTGTATTCATTTTGTACATCATATACCTTGTTTCTTACAGCATGTCCTGATGATGGCCCCTTTGGCCGAAACGCGTAGGCACTGATTTTATTTTTAATAAATGTAAGAAGGAAGATAGGGCTTTCTTTTCTAATCCCTTATTTTTAATATACAGTGTGTCTCATTAAGTTGGCAACTAATGGGAACCTTTTTAATTATTAACCTTACGAAAAAAAGTTATTCTTCATAAAAAGTTCTGCATCAGATGTTAAATTTTTTCAGTCGTATACGAGGTTTGTCAAAAAATATGTAAAGTACCTTTATTTTTGATTATATCGAAAACTGTAATTATGAACAGTTGTTCGGAATGTAAAACTATATTTTAATATGCACTTACATCTTTCTACTTATTTTTTTTATAAATAGGGTAGGTATCAATAATTTGTAAAAAAAATTTAAGTAGAAGGATATAATAATTATAATAATAATTGCATCTTAAAATATAGTTTTACATTCCGAACAACTTTTCATACTTACAGTTTTCGATATTGTCAAAAATAAAGGTACTTTACTCTTGGGCAAAATTTATATTTTTTTGACAAACTTCGTATACGACTGAAAAATTTAACCTCTGATGCAGAACTTCTTATGAATAATAACTTTTTTGTAAAGTTAATAATAAAAAAGTTTTCCATTAGTTGCCAACTTAAGTAGACACACTGTATATATTAAGTATAAATGTCAAGTTGTTCAATGTTATTTTTTTTTCAGAATATAGTTCTTTAGAAGGATAAAAATAATCTTTATTAAATATTATCTTTAGAAACATTTTCTTTAATATTTCTAATTTTTTAACTAAAGTTCTATTTATTCCTCCCTAACCTAAAATTCCATAATTTAAATGAGTTTTAACTAATGCATAATATAAAATTTGCATAAGTTTTACGTTAAAATTTTTTTTTAAGTTTCTAAAAACTTCTTAATCATTTAATCAAATTTTTTATGTGAAAATTTCAATTTAATTTACTGTCAACGATTATTCTTAAATATTTTACTCGGTTAATTTTCAAAATTTAAATGTCATCATTTATTTTAATACTATTCATATTTTGTGGTATGTTATCTGGATTTAAAGTAAAAGGAAGATAATTAGTTTTGTCAAAATTATTAGTTAATTAACTGTTATCAAACCAATCTTTTTTAATTTTGTTATTTAAGTTGTCCCAATTTGTAACTGTATAAAAAATTGCAGTATCATGTGTGAAACTATGAATTTCTCCATCACAATTTATATTAAATAAACCATTAATATGAATATTAAAAAATAATGGTCCCAAAATTGTTCCTTGAGGAACACCATATTTAATTATTTTAGGATAGCTTTTTTCTTTATCTATTTAAACATAAGTTAATCTATCTTTTAGATAATTTTTAAATAATTCAAATTGCTTTCCTCTAAATCCAATATTTTCAATTTTTTTCAACATTAAATTCTGACTAACTGTATCAAAGGCTTTTGCTAAATCCAGAAAAATACAAATAGAAGGTTTTTGTTAAATAGCAAATAGCATTTTGTGTCGATTTATTTTTTGGAAACGCAAATTGTTTATTAGAAATAAAATGTATTCTTTCTAAATAATTTTTATTTTAAAAATGTTTTCAAATACTTTGGCTAATGAAGATATTAATGTTATAGGTCTATAATTATAAATTTTTTTTGAATCTCCATTTTAAAAGATAGGTTTTATAACACCAATTTTAAAAGGTTCTGGATATACGGATTCTTGTTTTAAAAATATTATTTATTAGAAATGTGAGTGGTTTTAGTATTTTAGTAGTTATACCATCGGCACCAGGAGATTTTTCAATTTTAAACTAATAATAATATATATATATATATACAACTTCTTGATGATTGGTTTATTTTCTAAATAAAACTAATTAATATTGTTTATTTTTTTTTATCTAAAGATATGTTATTACTACATTTATTGATTGAGAAAATTAGGTAAACTACCATCTGCTTTAATTTATAATAGCAACCTTGTTTTATAGGTGCTTATCATCGATCCGACGGACACTCAAATTCGACCGCTCCTCAAAATAGTGGAGTCCTTCGTGATCCATGCCACTCCCATACGAACAGGTCTAGTTTTTAAAGTGAATTCTTCTAAAACTTTAACTGGCTTGGATGACGCTGGTATTGCCATGCTTTGCGCTTTTAATTATGTACAACAATCAAGAGATGCCGCTACCGCTTTCACCTTTTTGAGTTCCGTTATGGCGCATGCTGAGGAGGGGAATAAGGTAAGATTAACTAAATTGAAGCGTTTATCTATACAGGGTGTTTTTAAATGTGCTGATAATAAAGATTAACGAGATTCTACAAGCTATTTTAGGAATTATCTGCGAAATTCTAAACAAAATTGTTAAGCACACCACATACCCAGAGTTAACCGTTTTCAATATATCGAGTTTTGAATATGAAAAGAGAGAATAGTGGTTTGTACTATATCTCACGAGGAAGTAAATTGGGCATGACGCCGTATATTTTTTCTAAGACCAAACTTACGAACCTTAGTTAAAAAGTAAAAAAAAAAGTTTGCAGGCTGCCGGGCTTGAATTCAGGACCATTGGATCCAAAGTTCGACGCGTTACCTCCTCGGCCACTGGATCATATTAGAAATTATGGTAAAGCCAACTTAATAATAATTTTATATGTAATTAACTTTCTATGCGCATTCAGCAGGTTGCATTATTGATAAATCTAATATAGATGCGTATACATTTTGTTATATGGAACAAATTAATAACATATTGTACCATATACATATTAGTATTTTGAAAAAAAAAAACGGAGCCTTAGTAAATACAATAAATTGTGATTGGTCAGTACGCCACAGATATATCTAATTTTAATAACAATGTTGTCAACGAATGGGAAATTTCCGGATTAGTGAGAACAATGCACAGTCGTCGGATATTCTTTGGTATCACTTGTGGTTGTGATCTGCTAAAGAAAGTTTTTTTTTCCGAAAAACGATCGGAAATATTGACATTTCTGAAAGCAAAAGTCAATATTTCCTTACACTTAGTCGTTGCTAGGCAACGGAAAATAACTATTAGGAAATATTTATTATTGTACTGTAAGGAAATATTATTTATGTACGGCTACTTGTAAACCAAAATGTGTTAAGCTTGACAATTCAATATTACTGTGTTTCCAAAGTTACAACACAAATATTTAATTGCATCCTTTATTTGTGAAAAAAGTTAATAATATTCATTTCAAAATTGTAAAAAGTTGATTGTAATAAGTTATGTCCTTTAAATAATTTTCGATTTACGGAAAAATAGTATGTATGTCTCGTAGAAAAAGCCACATTCCCGGACTCCGTATTGTCAGTCTCGGCTTGCGCCTCGACATACAATCTTTACGGTCGTCCGGGAATGTTCAGATTTTCCTACTAGGTATACAATGTACTATTTATTGTGTGCGTTCGTGGAATTTTTCTTTAAAATTAGAAAATTTTATTGTTAAATTTCGCAACACTGCAACTAACAGTAAGAATATGCAATTTTGCCGTCCAGTTAACTGGAATAGCCTACTGTTCTCGTCACTTAAGTGTAAAAGAAACAGTAAATATCCATGTGGGAGTAGAAAAAACAAGTTTTAGTCACCAACAATTTGGAATTCTATTGTTTAAGGAGCTTAAAGTTAACCTCCTGACAGTAATGAATCCGTTGAACAAAATTTTCTAGCGAATATAAACGCGCATTGGGATGAATGCTACAAATTTCATGTATTATTCTTTTTTGCAACTCTTCGAGAATGTATGCATATTTTTGTACACTAAATTTTGTTATATGACCCCCACAAGAAAAAGTCAAGAGGGGTCATATCGGGAGACCTAGTTTACCATTTAATTATACTCCTTCGACCAATCCATTTTCCGGAAAAAGTTTCCTTAAGATATTCCCATCCAACCTTCCAAAATGTGAAGGAGTCCCATATTGTTGAAACCATATTTGTTCATCGGGTAAATTGGGATTAGTTCGGGATTAATCCTCTAAGCTCTGGAACAACATACTTTTGTAAAAGTTATAAATATCGTTCAGAGTTTCTCGTGTATAAAATGGGGTCCTATAACATGTCCACGAATAATGCCACACCAAATATTGTTTTTTGTGGTCATTGGGTGTGAACTTGTTCCATCCAATGTAGATTTTGGTATAACCAATACCTACTTACAGTTGTGTCGATTTACTTTCCCGTTGAAACAAAATGTTGTTGACATTTTGATTTAATTTATGCATAATAATTTCCCAGCACTTAATTCTGTGATCAAATTCGTTTTCGATAAATTTTTTTTGTACCAAAAGAATTTTATTTGAATTTTTCTCCTTTGGTTATGGTTTGAATGGAAATTTTACGTCCAAATGCGATTTGACAAATATTCTTTCTTTCATTAAGGGTCCGGCTGTACAATTATTACAGCTTAAGCTTGGTTCAACGTTGAACTAAGGTTAGGCCGTGTTTTAGAAGTAATTTATTAAAACATTTTTAAAAAATTTAAGTGATTTTATTTTAGGTTTCGGTAGAGGATGTCAAGAAAGAATTGAGAACACAGTACAACGAAGATCCAACTGATATATTGGGGGAAGATTCTGATTATGATTTTGGAAGGCAGCTATCTCAAGATTTTATTGAGAGAACTGGGCTGACGACTTTTCCTCAAGCATTATTAAACGGAGTTCCATTGCCACAGCAAAGAGTAAGAACATTCATTTTTATTTATTTACGTTAAATATAGGGTAATTTTACTCCTAAATAAAATTAAAATAAGTGCGAGGGTTTTGTATTTCTTAACATTTTCTCTTTCATTTGACACAAAAAAACTTCTGTGGCAGGTCCGATAGGAATTCTGCCGGCCTATAAATATGATATATCGTTTTCAGCGTTAAATAATCTAATTTTGTCCAATAGACATAGTGTGAGTGATACAAGAAAGTACTACCCCCCCCCCCCCCCCCCCACCAACAATAAATTTTTAATTTAATTTTAGAGCAGTAAAGATTTAAAAAACATGAGACGTTAAGTGTTTAAATTATCATTTTTTGTCCAATTTAAACCTTTAAAACCACTTCCGGCAACTTTCAAATTTTAAATAGAAACCCCACATTTTTATTCGATGCTTGAATTTTATCATATTTTATCATTTGTTTTTAAAATGGCCGCCTAGATCAGTTTTTCTTAACATTGATAAAACAAGGTAAGTGGTAAAAAGTACGCCATGGAAACGTTGAAATGAATATTTCAACCTGCTTTATAATAAAAAATTGACTTGCTTGAGAAAAATTTGTCCGTTAGGGCTATTATATTTACAACCTGTTTAAAAAAACGGAATTTCTCAAGTAGCAAGCCATTATTGTTTTATTATCAAATTATACATATAATTTTCTTTTCTAACGGCGTATCACAAGTTAATAATTAATAAAAATATCATAAATGTAATTTCTAGACCTGTATAAGCCATGAGATGTTATGTGAAGTATGTCGTGGATAACAATTCGTTCATTTCCAACTTCGTAATTATTATTTAATACCATTTGACATTTTGATCTAATACATAAATGCAGAAATAATATTTTTTCCGAAAATCGATGGGAAATATTGACATTTTTGATAACATTTATGAAAGAAAAAGTCAATATTCCCTTACACTTAGTCGTTGCTAGGCAACGGAAAATAACTGTTAGGAATAGTAGATTCTGTAACGAGGTTGGAATGCAAATTTGATCCGAGTGGAAGAACAGACCCGAACGCGAGCGTAGCGAGCGTGAGGAACCACGAGTATCGAATTTTCATTCTAACCGAGTAGCAGACTATATTTTCTCCACGACCAAAAATACTATTCGCAATATTTGTAATTCCAGTTCCATATCTGATTCATCCGATTTGTCACTCATATTTTGACTTGCACTAAAATTTGTCTGCTGACATTGACAGTTTCGAAATTCATGGCAACCTATGTCGTTTAGATCAATTACAGAATATTCATTCCGTAACTCGTTATGGAATGAAAATACACGCAAAACGCATAAGAAGCAAGTGTTTCAGAATAAATATTCCAACTCAAGAGCGAGCATTTTTACATTCTATTATCAAAAATGATTTTGGAATTATTGCATTCAGTAATGGTCATGGAGAAATATTTATTATTGTACTGTAAGGAAATATTATTTCTGTACGGCTACTTGTAAACTAAAATGTGTTAAGCTTGACAATTCAATATTACTATGTTTCCATAGTTACAACACAAATATTTAATGGCATCCTTTATTTGTGAACAAAGTTAATAATATTTATTTCAAAATGTTACCAAGTTGATTGTAATAAGTTATGTCCTTTTAATAATTTTCGATTTACGGAAAAATAGTATGTGTACCTCGTAGAAAAAGCCACATTCCCGGACTCTGTATTGTCAGTCTCGGCTTGCGCCTCGACATACAATTTTTACGGTCCTCTGGGAATTTTCAGCTTTTCCTACTAGGTATACAATGTACTATTGTTTTCGACGGCATACCAGACTGGTCTTGATTAATTTTCTTATAGCTTATTCGAGTCTATTACCTAATGAATAATTTTAACGTGTCTTATATCGTTAGAAGGAAAATTAAATGAACAATACTATTATATTAATACAAAGATAGGTTGCCATTTAAATAAATGAAGAAATTCGGTTTTTTTTAGAAAGCACGTTGTAAATAAAAGAGCCCCATCGGATACATTTTTCTCATCAAGTCAGTTTTATACTATTAAGTAGATTAAAGTGAGCCATTTTAACGTTTCCATGGCCTACTCTTTACTACTTACCTTGTTTTATTAAAGTTAGGGACATTTTAAACAAATGAAAATTGATTTAGGTGGCAATTTTTAAAACAAATAATAAAGTATGATATGTCACTGAACAGAGAATTTTCCATAGAGTTTAAATATAGAATAAAAATAAGGAGTTTCCATTTAAAAGTTGACTTTATTTTTGGTTAAACTGGAAGTGGTATCAAATGTTTAAATTGATCGAAAAATGGAAATTTACACACTTATTAACATCTCATATTTTTTAATCTTTACTGCTAAAATTACTAAAAAAATTGGCACTTTCTTGTGTCACCCGGTACATTATATAAAATTTTGCTTTATTTTTCATACTGAAGGTAGTTTACTGTTAAGAAAATTTCTAAAAAATGGCATTTGCTTCCTTACTATTAGCTGCACGTGAAATATGCGTTTATAGTTTCATTTCATTCACCAATTTTAACAAGAACACAACTTTCTGAGAAATCAACAATAAAAAAATTTCCCATATCTTGCATACTTTTTTGAACACACTGTATAATTGTAAATACAAAATTTAAAAAAGAAGTTAATAATATTACTTTAAGCATATTAGAATAGATTCTCAATAATCAACCAAAGCACCATCTCCAGCCGTTAGAATCGTACTATCGGTATCGGCGAAATTGTTCTTATTCATTTGTTTTGTTTCAATTGAAGATGAATATTGACGATTTCGAAGAAGCAGTCCTTCAAGAAGTGATGTCCCAAACCTCGCATTTTCAAAAGGCTGTTTATCGTGGTAAACTTACCGACAGTAAGAATGTACTGGATTATATCATGGACCAATCGAATATTATGCCCAGATTAAACGAGAGAATATTGAATAAAGATAAATCTTTTTATTTGGATATGTCGGGGAAGCCCACAAGTTTAAATAATTTGCAGGTAAATAAATAACAGTTATTTATTACTATTTTAGACATTAGTCCTCCTATAAGCTCTCAACTTTGACTGTAACTTCAATAACATTGGCCCAAAGGATTTACCCACAATCAAAGTCAAGCCACTCGGGCCACTTTGATTGTGAGAGGATAATTTGTCGATATCATTTATGTCACAGTCAAAGCTAAGTTTTTATAAAGTATAGCCCCGAACCCGTCCTTGGCATATGATAACAGGCAACCGAAGCAACATCAGACAGGTGGGCGCAACAACACCTATCCCGATGGAACAGGATACCTGGACATACCCAAGCGAGGACCACAATTGGGAAACCCTCCAAAAAGCTATCAACTGTAATGTTGCTTTTAACGCGCACGTTAAACAAGTGGTTGACCTACTAACAGGCCATTTCCACTTAAGAGAACACATACGTGCCTCGAATAGGAATTTACAATGGACCCATTAAATGCAGACTTTGCGGCGAAGAGGACGAAACCGTCTCACATAATATAGACAACTGTGAAGCACTGACCCGAAGAAGATTCAAAATCTTCGGAGGAATCCAATGTGGTGACATCTTGGTATAAATCTACTGGACCTTATAAAAGGATCAACTATTTTCTAGCAAGACAGGTGCGCACAATAAGCCGCTGGGCTACAGCGTAAGAAGCTTGGACCGAACGCCCGACCGCGGCCGTAAACCAACCAACCAATAGCCCAACATTATTTATTTGTACTGTTTCTTTCATCTAGTTTGAAAGCCAGCTAGAGTACTGTCACTGTTAATATTTTTTTAAATTTCTCGTTTTTTTCAGGCGTTATTGCAGCTAAGTTTACCTGATATGACTGCCACGGCCATAGAGAATGTAAAGTACTTCACAGTACCTAAAAAAGGTAGACAATATCACTCTATTACTTATTGGATTGTGGGTGACTTGGACTGTCCTAAGGGAAAGCAATTACTGTTGGATGCTTTGGAGCATTTAGTAAGTTTTGTATTTTTAAAATGTAATTTCGCTGTTAATTTTAAATTAACAAAATTAAAAATAGTTTTAAAAAATAACCTACAAAACGGCCATTATTGCTCAATTATTAACCTTAAAAAGCGGCAAAACGAAGCAACATTGCATATATGTAAGTTTGCCTAGATCGCCTTATTTTTGGTTAACGAATTTGTGGTGAAGCGTTGTACAGTCATTTCAAGGACACCCTGTATACTATTATTGTCACTATCATCTTTTAAAGCCTAATGGAAAAAAGTACCTATTATAAAAAATACTATGTAATTTTGTAAAACTGACTTAAAAGTATGCAGGACGATTCATCATAAAAATCTATGTCTCTATAAAAATTTATGGTTCCTCACAATATCAAAAATTTTTTTTCAGAAAATGGAAAGTGACATAAGGGTTAGCTTTCTGCCAAATGTAGATGGGAATAAAAAGAATACATTTAATAAAGTAGTGTTGGCAACACTTGAAGTTTTACCATCGGACAGTGCCCTTAAATTAGTTCTATCACTTTTGAGAAATGCAGAAACTCTAGAAAAACTGAACAAGGGCGATAAATTGGATATTCCTGTAAGTTTATTAGTATAGGTTTTTAAGATAGGAGGCGGTTGATTAAATTATTGTTACTCTCAAAAACACGGGTAACTTCTTTAAATTTAACAATTTTTTATGTTTTCAGCCAATGATGACGACCGATTAATATAGACCAATCATTTTATTCATGAAAGTACTTTTTAGCCGAGCCGACAGAACATTATTTAAAGAGGGCATATTCTATTGTATAACACACATTAAAATGATTTAAAACGTTTAGTTTAAAACTGGTACATATTTATAATCGCCTTTATAACCATTTATTTCGTTAAGTCTTCCAAGGTCTATTCAAGAACCAAGTGGAACTTTTGCATTTGAACGCATACTGTCTTGCGCGTATAAAAAAAGCCATAAATGAAGAATCTTTGGATTCTTTTCCTACAGTGTATTATTCTAACGTAAAAATTAACTCATATTTCCTCGTGGTTTCAGTCATGAACTCCTGAGAAATCTATTGGAAGTTTGCATATTATGTCTTGGCATCTTGTTGTGAAAAAACGGAATGCTTGTTCTATATTACTTGGTGGTCATTGGTTTGAGAATATTTGAATAAACTTTTTTCTAACCGGTCGGTGAATAGGAAAAATAGATACAATTGAGTGGCTGGCAAGATCGCCAGACATTAACCCCATTGTTTTTTTTTTGGATAACCTTAACAGTAGAATTTATGTGACAAAACCAGAAGATTTAGAAGAAACGAAATATTGATGAAAAAAAATAACGGCGATTACTAGCAGCTAGTTGAGATCTACTGATGCACGAAAGAGAAAAATATCGTCGGTATACAAAAGAAAGTGACCAAGTCCATAGGATTATATGTGGACTTGGTCACTTTCTTTCGAAGACCGACGATATGTGTAATTATAACAAATTATTTTATACAGGGTGATTCCTAAGTTGATACTTCTTTTTTAGTTGTGTATAGAAGGCATTAAAATATTTTTTCTACTGACGTTTTATAATAACCTCTTTTTGATTGTCATTATGATTTTTTAATAACCTCCTTTTAGGCGCGGCGTGCTTAAAATTTTTTTAAGCACGTTACCAGGAACAACGTGCTTAAAAGTAATGCAGGTAATTATTTACAATTAAAACGTAACCACAGACTAGGTATAATTTAATTTTTTTTGGCAAGTGTCAATTTTTGAAAGGGGCAAATGAAACATAGGTAATAAAATGTTAGTAAAATAAATTAAGTTTTTTATTATAAAACCTCAGTAGAAAAAATATTGTATACAACTCGTTACGAAACAATGTCTTTTAGTCACTTTGACGACAATTCACGTCGCGTGCCTAAAAGACACTCATTTCGCAACTAATTGTATAAATAGCTATTTAAATACCTTTTTCAAAAAACTCAAAAATAAAGTTCTTATATTCATTTATTACACTATGGATTAAATACGGTTCTGCCTAACCTGCCCGTTGAATAACATTAAGAAAACTTCTGGGTGCAGGATGAGCCCGCAAGGGAAAGCGTTCTGCGTATAATCTCGAAGGAGCAGCCGCACTTTGACAACACGCACTGTAAATTAGTACCATATCTACTAGTTCATTGGCTTCAAATTTTACCATTTTCACGTGTCACCAATTTAAAATAACTTGCTTCAGAGAAACACACCGCAGCGTATTGCTCAACACTACCCATATGACTAATACTAATAAGAGATAAGAAAAACAACAGAAACTATAGCGGGCTATGTTTTTATGACCAGGCCCGCACTTAGATTTTTTACTTTTCTATCTCGTCTATTTTTTGAAAAAAGGTATTTGAAAAAGTTGTTTATTTTAATGCCTTCTATACACAGCTAAAAAAGAAGTATCAACTTAGGAATCACTCTGTATTTGACCATCTGACAATTACAATACTAATAAAATTTGTAGTCTGAAGTGTGGTCCAAAGTAGCAAGCCAAGAACTAAACTTAAAAATGCTTAGAGTCTACAGTCAAAGAGTGTTAAATCTAAAGGAAGGTGACAGAGCCGTAATAGCCAATGGACGAGTACTTGGTGCTTTAGGCGACAATGAATCGTTTTCCTCAGATGATTTTTCATTATTGGAGAGATTTAGTAGTGCCAGTTATTTAGATAAAATAAATAAAGCTCTTGAGGTATCAGAAGAGGAGGAGGACGAAGGTAAAAAAATACCTATAGTTGTAAATTTTAAGCGCATTTTTTGAATGACAATTTGACAGATAGTTAATGACAGTGAAGTAAATTCAAAATTATTGACATTCTGTAGTTAACTTTTTATAAATTATTATATTCTATAAGGCCAACATTTTTGTCAGCGATTTATTGCTTTCATATAGAGAGCAGCGGGTTGTAAAACGTGAGGGGAGACTATTCCAGTTGCGTGTATTTTTGATATTCTAATGGGACAGCATATTTAATTTAATGGAAAACAATTTGAATTAATTAAAAAATTATCTAAAAGATAGACCAACTTATGTTCAAATAGATAAAGAGAAAAGCTATCCTAAAATAATTAAATATGGTGTTCCTCAAGGAACAATTTTGGGATCATTATTTTTTAATATATATATTAATGATTTGTTTAATGTAAATTGCGATGGAGAAATTCATAGTTTGCAGATGATACTGCAATTTTTTTATACAGACAATTTTTTTATACAAATTGGGACAACTTAAATAACAAAATTAAAAAATAATTTAAAATAAAAAATTGGTTTGATAAAAATTTATTAGCAATTAATTTTGATAAAACTCATTATCTTCCTTTTACTTTAAATCCAAATAACATATCACAAAATATGAATAGTATTAAAATAAATGATGACATTCAAATTTTAAAAGTTAATCAAGTAAAATATTTAGAAACAATCTTTGACATTAAATTAAATTGAAATTTTTACATAGAATATTTGATTAAAAAATTAAGAAGTTTACTACCAATTTTTAGAAACATTTTGAACGTAAAACATATGGACATATTATATTATTCATTAGCTAAAACTCATTTAAATTACGGAAATTTAGGTTGGGGAGGAATAAATAGAACTTTAATTAAAAAATTAGATATATTACAGAAAAGGTTTCTAAAAATTTTATTTAATAAAGATTATCTTTATCCTTCAATAAAATTATATTCTAAAACAAAAAAAAAGCGAACATAAGACAACTTTACATTTATAACATCTTAATATACATATTTAAAAATAAGAATCTCGTACAATTTAAAAACCATAATCATAATACACGTCATAAAAATGAAATTACCTTAAACCCTAAAATACATAAGTCCATAGGACAATAAAATTTCAAATATTTATGTTTATATTTAAACGATTATTTACCAACAAAAATTAAAAAATATATTTTATTAAAAAAATATAAAGTCGAAATAAAAGCTTGGATATTGAAAACAGATAATTTAAAAATATTTTTGAAAATGTTTTAATTTATTAATATTGTTATGAATATTATATATTTTTTAAATTTTATTATACCTATATCTTCAAAAAACTGCGTTTATATTTATATTCATATACTCAAACGTTTTTTATTTGCAATTTAACTTTTATATGATATTAACAAATATTTTTAAAAAAATATTTTAATATTCTTATATATTTATAATTTAAAATACTAAGATTTGCCTCCAACAAGCACGTCTTCAGGGGATCAAAAAAAAGTTTATCGAGGAAGATAAACAAACATATTTGTTATATTATAAATATTGAAAATAAACTTATTATTATTATTAGTTATTTTTTTTCTAATACATTTTTTAATTTTGTTCTAGTGATAACTAGCGACACCATACTTAAACTCGAATCATTATTAGTATCGAAAGCATCCAGTAAGGCGCGTTTTGATATAACATACAGCTCCGACGAACATTCTGTAATCAAAATACCCGCTCACCATCCGGATAAAGTAGCTTTTGACTTGGTGGCGGTTGTGGATCCCGTTTCGAGAGGTGCTCAAAAGTTAGGACCCATTTTGCAAGTGTTACAGGAAGTGTTAAACTGTAACATTAAGGTGTTCTTGAACAGCGTGGAGAAAAATAGTGATATGCCGGTTAAAAGGTAAGTTAGTTCGTAAGAATAATTAATGGTGATATATATATATACTTTTTCACTAAATCTTGATTTTGATTCTAGTGTTTTGAATTTTATATTATAAAGTAAGTTAGAATGGTCTACTCTTTACCATTTACCTTGTTTTACCAAAAAAATAAAATTTGCCCCTAACAAGCACGTCTTCAGGGAATTGACGAATAAATTTATTATAGTTAAAATAAACACGTTTTTTTATATTTTAAATATTTAAAATTAAGTTATGATTAATTTTAATTATGATTTGTTGCACCTCTAGTTAGTTTATTTAACCTGGCTCTTAAGACTAATATTTTTCCTAATAGATTAAAAGAGTCTGTCATTACGCCAGTTTTTAAGGTCAAAATTGAAAACTATAGGCCGATAAGTATACTCAACACTTTAGCTAAAATCTTTGAAACCATTCTCTATAATGACGTATTAGAAAACTTAAAGCATAAGTTTGTTCAGCAACAACATGGATTTTTACAAGATAGATCTACTGACACCAATCTGTGTGTCTTTAATAATTATATAGCTGAGGCTATAAACAGATTATGACTGACTGTGCAAAGGCATTTGACAAGGTTGATCATGGTATATTGTTAAATAGACTGAGGGATCTTGGGTTTTCTACCAGTGCATGTATGTTTGTGAGGTCATATCTTATATATAGGTGTCAGTAAGTTAAAATTGGCCAATGTTTATCTAGGGAATTCCTGGTGACTTCTGGTATACCCCAAGGGAGCAACCTAGGTCCTCTTGTGTGTTATAGAAATTTTAGGGACCAGTTAATTTAGCATCATATAAAATAAAAATATACAGGGTGTTCCATTTAAAATAAGAAAGTTTTTAATGCTTAAAGTTTTTTACAATGAGCCCTTAACTGGGACCTCCCTGTATATTTTATGCCAAGTTTAATTGTTTCTTGAGATTTGTTGATTCTTTAACTATACACAAACAAAAAAAATTTAGTCCAGGAGCTAAGGTAAAAAATATATTCGGATAATTTCATCGCTATGCATTTACGAAATAATTACAAAATATGCAGATATCTCAGAAATGAGGTAAAAAACGTGTTCCATAAAATGTTATTAAAATTTAATGCAAAAACCAAAAATATAATAAAAAATGCTATGTTGTATTTAAAAAATGAAAGTTGAAGCTACTTCCGGTATAACCGGAAGTGACAGAAACATGTTAATATTTTAGTTTAAGAAAGCATATCGATAAACTTAAACCTACAGATTTTCAAAAAAAATATTTTCAGTAGTTTCCTCAAAAGTTCTAATGCAAGCTCGTCGTGAATCACCCGGTATATAAATAATCGGTATTTTCTAGATAACTCAGAATTAACTCGGAGACAAGAGTGCAAGGATTTGGGAGTTTATCTGCAGTCAGATCTAAAATTTCATACTCACTATAACACTATTGTCAATAAGGCCTATGGCTGCTTGGTTTTGTAATTAGAAATACAAAGTTTTTTGAGAATATTAATTCTATTGTTAGACTATAATGCATTGGTGATGCCTTGATTAGTTTTAAAATATTAAAGAATTGAGTACATTCCGAAAATTCTCAGGAACTTCCTTTCAATCTTTTAACTCTAGTCCTTAGTTGTAAGCCCTCTTACTTGTTATTACTGCAAAGTGTTTGTAAGAGAAATAAATAAATAAAAAAAAAAAGAAAAATTGATAGTAAACTTCCTAATTTTTATTTCCAATTGAATTTACTGTCAAAAATTATTCTTAAAAATTTTATTTTTTAGTTTCTACCGATTTGTCCTGGAACCAGAAATCCAGTTCTCTGAAGATGGAAAACAGCTTCCGGGACCGATAGCCAGATTCAACAATATGCCTTCTTCGCCATTACTAACCCAAAACTATCACGTACCTGAAAATTGGCTGGTCGAAGTTGTTCGGTCGGTCTACGATTTAGATAATATTAGATTAGAAAATGTTGAAAGTAATGTACACAGGTAATGTAAAAAGTGTTATTTACGTATTATTTTATAGCACGCAACAGGCACATGCCGTGGGTATTGTATAGGTACTTTTCGGGAGCGTAACGTATTTTTTCTCCCCCATATATTGTAAACAACGCATTTTGACACCGTTTTGAAGGACGTAAGTAATAATTACCAAAAAGGTATCGATTTTCCTTGACGACGGGTTGTAAGTCAACTTACCACCCTTGGGTGGTAATAATTTATGCCATAAAAAAATAATGATTTATAAAAATTTAGTTATCTTAAGTGATATGAATATTAATAGTACAATTATTACTATCACCATTATTTACAAAATTTGGATACATTTTTTCTTGTTTTTTCCCTATTTGTAAGAAATGTTCTGACTCCATAATTTCTCCATCTCCATCTAACCAAGTTTTCTGTTACTCTTAAAATACTGCAGGAGACTTCTGGCTTCGTTATATTGTATACAATTTTATTTGCAACTTCCTTTTTACTGTTGACGCTCTCCGCTACATAACTTTCCGCAATAGTTGCAGATTTCCATCCGCCATGTCGCTTGAGAGCTAAGACATCAACTCCAGTATTCGCTAATAAAGTGGCCGACGTTCTTCTAAGGGAGTGTCCAGTATACTCCTTAAAGTTCTGAAAGTTCAGAAATTTAGCAATTTTACTTGGATTTAAAGAAATATAGTTTTTCCCGACAGGCTGGTTTAAGCACTTTCCATTTTGATATCGCATGAAAAAGCTAGGATTAAAATTCGTCATGTGGGATCTTATACCAATGTACGAACTACTTTGAAATAACAAACCTTCTCATCGTCACTTTTAGTCACTATAAATTTACGTGCCATTCCATTTATTTTTGGAATCAGGAATAGTAACAAATATGACTTTATGCCTTAATTCAACATTGTCCATTTTTATTGCACAGAGTTCCCTAGAACGGCACGCTCCAGCAATTCCCATCATCATTAAATAAATATCATCGGGGGCTTCAAACAGGAATTTATTTACATCATCCCTGTCAAACACAATAGATTTTGTTGGATTTGTATCCGTCATTTTTTCTTTTTAAAAATGCTCGAAGTTTAGGATACTTGGAAATATCTATGTTTTCCTTTATGAAATGGGTGGACTTCAGAATGGAATATTCACACCATAAGCTTAATACAGCAGATGTTTCGTGAAAGTACGTCAAAAGCACGATTTCTGAAACTGCAGTAGCAGTTTTCGTTTGGCACCATTCCTTGAAGTATTGGTACGTTGCTTCATACCTCCTCCTCGATTTTTCTGGCAGCAGCGACAGACAAGCAATATTTGCTGATTCTTCTATATCCATTGGGCTGTTATACAAATCAATAATTTTAATTTGTCTCTATTTTTGATAATAAATTGTCAGCTTAACGTTGTTGATAAAATAACAATGCTTATGATGCTATAGAAACCGGTCAAAGTTGTCCATAATTTCATGCGAAAAATATCGAATTAAATTAATAAAAATCCAAGAATAAATTCTGCGGGGAGGAGAAATAATGTTATATACTTCACGGGATGTATATATATTTACTAGTCTCGAACTTTATTGCCAGCCTTCGCTGTCGCTCGGGCGCAAAATCGTTCTCAACTAGTAAATGTTATTTACATCCCTTGTAGTATAAATAACTATTTTTAACGTGATATTTCAATATGTTTCATTTCATTTTAAAACTCGCGAAACCAAACGTTAAAATTGGTTGGTCGGTTGCTACGGAATTAAGGTCTACAATATGAATACATTGACTTACAATGACATTTTAAATTATTAATTTTACTTATAGTTTGTCTCCGTAAATGTGAAACAAATCCATATAACAATTTTATTGTGATGTGTTTTTAAGTTAAAAAAAAACTGTATGTAAATGCAGAAGAACCGAAATGCAGCCTATATTTTCTTTTGAGGTTAAAATTTATAATACTTTTGTATGCTATTTTTGTGGGAGGTTACAAAAAATGTTCACGGACTGCTTGATTGTTAGAAAAAAAATAGCGCAGTCACCACAGTGTCAGAAAAAGTCCTTTTGCTGAATGCTGTTAAAGAATAACGGTCATAAATAATTTGATCAATACATATTTTTGACATAATAAAAGTGTATTTTTGCAAAATCTTGGTAAATCTTTTGAAACATTTATAATATATTTTGTTTTTGTAATTGTGCCGAAATTAACTAGATGGCGTTGGGAATTTTATTTCACCGCCCTGCAACCGAATAAATAGCTTAAAATGTTCGGAGCCGGTTTGGAACGTTAGCTTTGCGCAGTGGCATTATCGTAACCAATGAGGTTTATCCGAGGTGCGATTATTGCTAGTTGAAAACTTTAACCAATACCCCGCCACGTGCACGTGAAATACCGTGCGCTACGGCAATTTTTGCTGGCCTCTGAGGAGGCCTTATAATTTAATCTAAAAAAAAATCGGTTTTGTAATAGGGTCGTTACGTTCCCGTTCCAAGCGATTACCTGTATTGTTTGTTGACGGTTGACGTCTAAAAAAATAAACGTCATAACCGTGGATTTTTGACGACGTAAATTGCATATAACGTTCTCAAAACTGGACCGTTTTTTTTAGAGTTGATACAAATCAGTATTTTTCTGTAACAGGGACGTTACGTACCAGTTCCGAGTTAGTACCTGTTACAAATACCTGTTATTTTTTACCTAGTATTTAGAGTTGCATATTTTCAAATATAAATTTAAAGGACGGTTATAAGGTCATGAATCGTCATTTATTAGGGAATTTTTTCGATAACTGGCAACACCTAAGCCCTGCAACTCGCCGCCGTGCCGTTGTGATATTACATAATAATAGTTATTTATTAAGTTACCATATAACCGCCCATCGCCATTTTTGTCGTTCAAATAAAAATATATTTCAAATAAACATCCATTTTTTGATCAAAGGAAAATATATGAGATCATATAAAACACCTTTGTTTGAATATATATACTTAATTAATACCTAACATTAATATTAACCCATATTAAATAACGAAAAAAAACAATTTATTGTTTTAAATTAAACAAATAATAACGTATTCATCCTTTTTTCCAGCTATACTTTAATATACACCACAAATAAATGAATTTGTATTGTACTCGATAGCCCCAACTTGACAGAGAAATACCTTAATACTAAGTAAATACGTATCCTATTCCGCTAGGAAGCTATTACCTATGAACCGAGACCATCACCGACACTCGCCGCTGTCACTGCGTATTTCATACCTTACATGGATCAAAAATATCAAAATGATAAAATACTAGCATAGGTATTTTTAGTATTTTAGTAACCTGTTATCTGAACGGCCATCGGCCGCAGACGGTAAAGTACGCCGGTCGCCGAGTAATCGCTCCGGCGCGGCGGCCCAGTCGGAAAATACTAGGATAGGTATTTTCAGTATTTTAGTAACCTGTTATCTGAACGGCCGTCGGTCGCAGATGGTAGAGTACGCCGGTCGCCGAGTAATCGCTCCGGCGGCCCAGTCCAGTCCGCACCCGCAGTCGACGTTTGCTAGTCACGGCTGGAGCACGTCTCACATCGCCGTCATTGCCTTTTCTTGTTCCTATAGAAATACGCTTGCTGGACCTAGTATTTTAAAATCGATACCTGTGACTGACTGTTATGCACTCATACCTGTTACCAAGTACCTGTGATCAGTATTTTGTATCAACTCTAGTTTTTTTTTAAGTCACTTAATCGGAGGAGTAAAGGTTTGGGCGCAGGAGTGCCTTTTTTTTTAGAAGTCACTTGATTCGTGACTTGACGGCAGATACGATTTTTTTTAGAAGTCGCTTTTGATTTAGAAAATAAGTTTTGAGAAAGTCCATACGTTTTATACGTTTTTTAACTATTATTTGATCACAAACATATCACATAACTTTTATTACTATTTTAGACCTTAAGATATTTTACTTAATATTTACCTATTTTTTTACAACAAATTTTTAATTAATGACACTTATATAATGTATAGCGAATAATAGAAATAATATGTAAAATTTGCTGTGGCTGAAGGACCTCGGTCGAAGGCCAATTGGGTATCCAATAAAGAACATGTTAATAATAAAATAAATATGCAAAAAGTTTGAATTTATCTTTTAATTTTAAATTAAATTGATATAAATAAGAAAAAGTAGTGAGCCCAGAGTAAATCCTTGTGTAACTTCACATGTAATATATTTTTTGGAATTACCTAAATTTTCAATTTATACAAACTGTGTTTGGTTACATAAATATTTTTGAAACCGTTTAATAAAATGTTATTGTTAAATGCACCAAGAAACAAAATCTTTGATTTTTATCAACGTTATATTAAATATTTGTTATGACATTGGCTATAGCCACTTCTGCGTTTCTAAATCGACGAAAGCCGTACTGACCCGTAAAGAATAATTTCTTCTATTCGAAAAAGTTTGATACTTTTCTATTCATAATTTTGTCTAAAATTTTTGAAAATAAAAAAGTAATTTTTCTAAATTACTCTGAACAATTAAAGAAATTGTTTAATCCTTCCTAGGTGTGTAGTTTTTAACTATACGGATATGCCAATTTTCAAAAGAATATAATCAATAGTTTTCGAAATAGTTGCAATCAGGGTTGCGAAGATTTAAATGAACTGATATTTTCAATTTTAATCGTAATTTAAATCAAATTATAAATTGCTGTAAAAACAAGTCGCCGAAGCAAATAACTCATTAGGAAATTTAAAAAAAAGGAAGATAGTTTATTTAAAACGAAGCGTTTAGATACATTATGTTAGTCTAAAAACATAACTAATCGTCATCAGTCCAGCGTAAAAAATATTCATAAATCACGCTGCCGAAATTTTTTTATGTCAATACAAGTTATTTTTTATGTCGCCGAGGAGATTTTCTAACTAAATCTAGACAACAAATATTTTTGGGCGAATAGAGACAAAGTAATGAAAATAAGTGATTTTAAATTCATTATTGCCATATTTAAGGAAAAAATCAGTATAAATTAATAAAAAAAAAATCACGATTTAATCGAAAAAATCAGATTTATTGATTTTTAAATATCAAATTGCAAGCAGGGTTGCAATATTCCAAACTTTTTTAAACAGTTTTATTCTGGTAAATAGAACTTACATTTTTAATTTTAGCGAATATGAATTGGAATATCTCTTATTGGAAGGTCACTGCTTCGAACAAACAACCGGTAGCCCTCCAAGGGGTCTTCAAATTACACTGGGTACTGAAAGGCAGCCTGTTATTGTAGATACCATCGTCATGGCAAACTTAGGTTACTTCCAATTGAAAGCAAATCCTGGCGCTTGGTTACTTAAGTTGAGACAGGGAAGAAGTGCTGATATTTATGATATTATTAGGTAAGTTCAGTCAGAGGTGCCCCCAGGAAGGACCCCTTTTCCTAAATTTTAATTTTTTACCCTACCGCATAGAGCGGGGGTTCCCAAACTTATTTTGTCTACTGCCCACTATGAGAATAAATTATTTTTTTAGCTTTCCCATTTTTTCACCTACTTAAAAACCACTATAACTTCAAATTAAATTAATTAATTATTGTGAGCTATATTAGCGGAGATTAAACATTCATTCTAAACGAGACTTTTACTATAACCCGCAAGAGTTAGTACACAACGGCGCTTAGGTCTTAAGTTAACTCTCACAGGCTACACCTGCCAATGAGAATGATTATGGAAACGCAAATTTATAATATTCAGACAGAGTATCTTTTATTCAAAATAAAACAAACATAATCGATTCTTATATAAAAACTAATGTGAAGGATAAATCTGATGCTGTTTAATAAGTTTGTTGATATCAGGTTCCAATTTACTCAAGAACGACCGCATTGATACAGGAATGCACAAATCGGGTTATTTAACAAAAACTTGTTAAAACATGATTGCCTGCGGTCTATTATCTACAAAAATTATCTATCTAGGAATACTAATAACTATTAAAATGCGAAAGTGTGTCTGTTGCCTTTTTATTTGTTTGTTTGTATCGACTTTCATTTCGAAACGGAGCGACCGATTGACATGATTTTTATTTTATTTATTCAATAAAACAGAGAAATATCGAACCGAGTTTGAACAATCTCTTAATTAATATAAAGATATCAACTAATAGTAGTTGAAGTTCACAAGCTCAGTCGGTGTCTAAGAGTCCTCCTAGCTAGATGAAATTACAAATCGCCCCCCAAGCCTCTACACAACGCCCTCATTTTTTTTCTGGGTCTCTTACCGCCCCCCTTTAGCAATGCAGCGCCTACAAGGGGGCGTTATCGCCCACTTTGGGAAAGACTCGCATAGAGCAAGAAAAATTAAAATTTTCTACTGTTTCAGTTTTTAAATTTTTTAATTATTTACTAAGAATATAATTAAACAAAATACGCTCTCTAATACAAACACGCGAAACCTCCTACCTATGGCACACCCTCCTACCAGACTGATGTCTCAAGTTTGTTGTCCTTTTTCTAATATGTTCATTTCTATTTAAGTTATCGAAACAAAGATATCATTATAATCGGTTGCGCTATCGACAAATATAAGAATTGTGCGGTTAATAAGATGAGGTACGATAGGATTACTGCGCTACATGCAGTTACATTATCAAATAAAAGTTGGTCCATTACAAGTAAAATTGATTATGTAATTTTAAAAATAAATTATAAGTTACTTTTTTAAAAACTCAAAAAAAGTGTATATCCTTAAATATTCCTATTTTTTAAATAACAACTTCTATGCGATAGGGTCAAAATTAAAATTTACTTAAATAGTCCATTTCTTAAGAAATGCGCCATAAACAATTTTTTTATTAAAATTAAGCATGTTTCTAATATTCTTTTTAGCCACGATGGTTCAGAAACACCTGCAAATTCAACCGATATTAAAGTACTTATTAGTTCTTTCCGATCCAATATCTTAAAATTAAGAGTACAAAAGAAAGCTGATAAGTTCAATATGGATTTACTTTCTGACGATGAAGAAAATGGAGGATTGTGGAATTCCATCACAAGGTAAGAAGTGATTTTTTGTACATTTGACGGTTTGTGCTTTAACGAGCGCCGAGATAAATATTTCAAAATTAATTGCAGAGGTTCGGCTGTCACCAAATATCGCCAGTAAAATGTTATTAAACCAGTTTAATAGCACTAGCTAATGGTCCGAACTTTGTTTTTCTTGTAATGTATTTCTAATTAAGGGCTTTCATTGGGATAAAATAATTTCTAAAGAGGGTCTATTAATACTAGAATAAATTACTGCATATTTTGACAACGAATGAGCTGCAGGCGAGTGCTGCAAACATTATTACTCGTAGGAAATGGTCATTTCGTGCGAATTTTACACTATATTTTTTACGATTGCTATGTTATAATATACAATGTAAGTAAAAAACTACAAATGGAAAGTGTTTGCCGGCGTGCAGACAAGATTAAAATTGAAAAAGTTTTTTGCCTCCGCTGGGAATCGAACCCAGAACCTCTAGATTAAGCCCCAACCAAAAAATGGTTTTACGGTTTAACATGTTAAACCGGAAGTTACTTCTTTTATATAGAGAATAAAAAACTAAGATAGGGAGGTGAAAACCATCTTTTCTACTCCCACATGGAAATTTGCTGTTTCCTTTACACTTTAGTGGCGGGTAAAGTAGGCTATTCCAGTTAACTGTGCGGCAAAATTTTATATCCGTCCTAGTTAGGTTATGAAACTGACCAATCACAGTAGTCAATTACAGAGAAGCCAAATTTACATTTCGTTTTCTGATAGTTGAGAGAAGTTAGGTTAACAATATGCTTCAAAAATATGCAAATCTGTCAAATGAAATTTGTTCTTTTTAAATTTAAATCAAAACATTTATCCCAGAGTCTATGTGTATACACAATATTTTCCTAAAGAGTACACGAAATGGTGCAAAAATTGAAGGTATAATAACAAAATTAATACCAAAATATATTTCTACCAAATTATTGTTATTTTCTGCCGAACTAAAGATTTGGATACAGACGCACTTTCTTATTTCAAAAATATCTTTATTTCCACTCATTTCTAGACAACTACTACAAGCTTTACATAAAATGTACTATATACCTACCAAATGAACGTTTTCTTACTAACCTTGGTAATTTTTTTCCATATAAATAATATATATTATTATAAATATTTGTGCACGGGGATATTTTCCGATATATTTTGAACGGGGATCGAACCCCAATTGATCTTAAAACTTTTATTATACGCAACAAACATAGAAAATTAACTGGTAATTCTTCCTTAAATGGTGAAACATAAAGATAACCTGATAAAACAGACGAAATTATAAGATTTCTAGAAAAAAAAAAACATTTTTTACTAACATTTTTAAGGTTATGTTATTTCTACTTAAACCATTGCCACTTCTCGTCTTCTCTTTCCACGTTAACAGTGTTGCTAGTTTGGAAATTGGCGATTATTTTGGAAATTTTGACCATAGTGAACGTTAAAAATTCATATTAATGCACAAAATCCATTTTTAACTGTTTGAAACGAATTCTACAGCTATTTGTTGTACTTTCGGAGTTATAATTCTTTACGCAAGCAGAAATACACCCGAAAAACCTATTTTCCTACGACCACCTATGAAAATGAGAAAAAAAAACACGGTAAACGCCGAATATCACACGCGTGTTGAAAGAAAATATTTTAACTCTAGAGTGGAAATACAAGGCACACTATTTAATTTAAACATTATGGTGCCAATTTGACAGACCACACCTATTTATTAAAAAGAATAAATTTTAGAAAGCAGTTTATTGTCTAACTTATTTATCATGTATTTGTCGATTGATTTCGAATTAGAGTGTATACGCCACCTGAAATTATAAAAAAAGTTAAGAATATACTAGAAAATCTATTACCAGTCAAAACAAGCCCCGCTGAAGAAAATGTCATATATTAAACATAAAATTTTTATGTGTTGCCATAGCGTAGAGACTAGAGCTATGGCCTACAGATAGAAAGGTCACAGGTTCAAATCCCATCAGGAGTATTTGACTTTTTTTTATAAAAACATTAAACAATTTATAGAATTAGGTATTTTGAATTGAAATCTTCCTTGTTGGATGAATTTTTTAAATTTATATTTAATGCATCTTTCCTTGATTAAATTTTAAAAATGCATCCAACAAGGAAGATTTCAATTCAAAATACCTAATTCTATAAATTATTTAATGTTTTTACAAAAAAAAGGCAAATACTCCTGATGGGATTTGAACCTGTGACCTTTCGATCTGTAGACCATAGCCCTAGTCACTACGCTATGGTTACCAATAAAAATTCTTTGTTAATATAATATATGACATTTGCTTCAGCGCGGCTTGTTTTGAATGGTAATAGATTTTTCAGTATATTATTAATATTTTTTATGATTTCAGATGGCGTATTTTCACTCTCTAATTCTGAATCACTCGAAAAATACATGATAAATAAGTTAAACACTAAACCACTTTCTAAAATTTGTTCTTTTTAATAAATAGGGTTGGTCTGTCAAATTGGCACCACATGTTTAAATTAATAGTGTGCTTTGTATTTCCACTCTAGAGTTGAAATATTTTTTTCACAAATCAAAGGTTTTTTTTAATAATTCTTTGTAGTCGTAGGAAAAATAGTGTACATTACTCGTGTGAAAGTGATTATTCTAAATATCTCCTCGTTTGAAAACTATCACTTTCATCACTTGTTATGCAATATACTATTTTCTTCTGTGCATTTCAGTAAAACAATATTGATCAAATTATCTGGTTGAGAATAAATTGTTCGTTTTTATTAATACATATATCGTTTTTTGTCTGTTATTCTGCAAAAAGTTGAATGTGAGAAAGATAGATATATTCAAAAGTGAGTTTGTATAAATATAAGAACTTACCCAAATCGATGAATATGTTACAGTGTAATTTGGTCGATGAGTTTGCCATCAAAATGAATTTTTGTTCAATTGTTTCTTATTACCGTTCTCACAAGTTCATGGCCAACTTAAAAGAGAAGTTATGATGCCTAATTTAAATAATTTTTTAAAATTTTTAGCATGCAGTTCGGAATTTAGGTCGTAGAAAAAATATACTGTACAACTCGAGTGGATTGTCCATATTGCGCTCGGAAGTTTGAGCACTCCGCCTATGGCGTCGTGCTCAATTTACTTCCTCGTGCGATATGGACATCATATCCACTCTTGTTGTACAAACTACTATTCTCTAAGATGTGCCGTTCCAATACTACCGCATGTCAAATTAACATAATTTTTTTTATTATAGCTCATTTAGTGCTAAAGAAGAAGAACCAGAAGAAAAACTGAATATATTTTCTGTGGCGTCTGGGCATTTGTATGAAAGATTCCTTAGAATCATGATGCTTTCAGTATTGAAACATACTAAATTGCCTGTAAAGTTTTGGTTCCTGAAGAATTATTTATCTCCCCAAGTTAAGGTAAAATTTTGTTGTATATGATAGTTTATTATTGGATTCAAATAATATTGTTTTTAGGATTTCTTGCCATACATGGCTAAGGAATACGGTTTCGAATATGAACTTATTCAGTATAAATGGCCCAGATGGCTTACACCCCAAACGGAAAAACAAAGAATAATATGGGGTTACAAAATTCTATTTCTAGATGTACTCTTTCCCCTTGATGTTAAGAAAATTATTTTCGTAGATGCAGATCAGGTAAGTGCACGATATGCTAATACCGTTATGCTAATGCACATAAATTCTTTATCTCTCTCCCACATTGTGTCGTCACGTACAGTTCCGTTCATAAAAAACCCGTACAAGTCTTATGATTAGTTTTTGTATTATTTAAGCAGTTTGAAACAGACTTTTGTGATTATTTCTTTGAGGTTATCAGAGACGTATGTTTAAGGTTATATGCAATAAATGCAAATCATTGGCGTAGAGGAAGTAATTAAAAAAAATTAAGTAAAATGGTAACTAATATTTTATATTTATAATAATTTTATAAAAATGCGAACAAATTGAATATTATATTAAACAAGAACAATAAGATAGTAGGTATAAAAATTAATATTTGGTCATTGAACCTTGTTTCTCGATCACTTGAGCCAATCTATTAGGCATTGAGTTAATCAAATTTCTTATAATAATTGGGTCAAGCTCCTTCCAGCATTCATGAATTATTTCCCACAATTCAGTAGAATTTTGAGGCAAGAAATTACGGTTATAATTTTTTTTTATAATTATAGCCCACACATTTTCTATTGGATTAATATCCGGATTGAATGAAGGCCACGGTAATACTTCTACATTATTATTTTGAAACCAGCCCTTAATAGCATTTGCAGTGTGCACGGGATAATTATCGTGTTGATAAATAAAATAACTATTGGGGTAAATGGACCGAACAGATGGGAGCATAATATGCTCCAGAACATTAAGATAATTTTCAGAATTAAATCTTCCCTTTAATCGCCAGCATACACCAAGCCCATGGGCACTTTTCCAACCCCATATGTTGACAGAAAAACGCCCAGATCTAAAAGCAAAGTCGCTAGTATAACGCTTTTCAAATCTTGTCCCATCTGGTCGATATACCCGAATTTGTCCGTTATAAGTAGATTCGAAAGTTTTTTTATCCGTAAATACTACCCTGTTCCAATATTCAGGTTCGCGATATATGTAATTTAATGCAAAAAGTAACCGCGACTGCCTTCGTTCTTCTGTTAATTTAATTTTTTTCGCTGCAACGCGATTTTTTAACTCTGATTCATTAATTCTTCTACTGGCGGTAGGTTGAGAGCCAGGAAATTCTGTGATATTTATAGCTTCCCTCGCGACTTTAAAGGGATGATCTCTTAAGTGCTCCAGAAGCTAGCATCCTCTTCGGAACTGGTAACTCTAGGACGACCGGAACCCTCCTTTCTTTTCAAGGACCCTTCTTGCTCCCAACGCTTTTTGATTTCTAGAATTGTGCTCTTATTTCTGTCATAAAATTGTGCTAGGGCACGAATTGACCATCCTTCTTCAATTTTTGTCACTATTTGTGCCTTCTCAACTAATGTTAAAGGACGAGGCATTTTAAAGTGTTTGACTTTTAGACGTCTATCAACAATTGCCACCATGCACTTTTAAAAACTTTTAAAATAAAAAAGAACTATTTATACCATGGCAAATTAAGTGTACGGTTTTTTTTTATGAACAGAACTGTACGTGGATACTTTTAAGGCCGGTTTACATTAGGTGCAAGAGCAAGTAAATTACTGTTTTATTTTTGATTCAGAAAATAATTCTATTATAAACGATATACTGCCTTAATTCTCAGTTACTTCTTTTAGAAGATAATTATAAACGTAGTTTTTACTTACCATTCTTTAAATTGATTTGGTCACCCCTTTCACAGGCAATAATCCATTATTTTCCATATCCTTATTTTTTGAAAATTCAAAATATTTTATATCTGTACCTTTTGTGTTTTGGTTGCCATGTTACAAATCGCCACAGCACAGTTTGGCATTGTCAATATCCAAAATCCTACACAATTTTACGATGAGTATAAAATTGCAGAAAAAGAACACAGCGGCTTTCTAGTTTTTTTTCTGCCAAAATGCCAAATATGTAACCGAGCACTATCCTCTTTGAGGGTACCGAATCGAGTCGATAAATATCCCTTGGTTAATAATAATTAGTACGCTATACAGGGTAATTCCTAAGTTAATACTTCTTTTTTAGTTGTGTATAGAAGGCATTAAAATAAACAACATTTTCAAACACTTTTTTCAAAAAACCTAATAATAGGCGCGATACAGAAGTAAAAAATCTAAGTGCGGGCCTGGTCATCAAAATGTAGCCTGCTATACTTTATGTTGTTTGTCTTATCTCTTATTAGTCATGCAAATTACGGGTCGGTAGTGAGTTATTTGGCAATACGCTGCGGTGTGTTTTTCTGAAGCAAGTTAATTTTAAATTGGTGACACGTGAAATTGGTAAAATTTGAAAACAATGAACTAGTAATATCTAGTAAATGTATATGGAATCAAAGAGAGGTACATGTGGTAATTAAAAATTGAATTTTTTTTAATGTATACATTTACTTAAAATACGTTATACTCTCGAGTATTAAAAAAAATTAAATTGCAAAATGTTTTCCTAGCTCTTGAAAATTTTATAAATTCCATTTATTGCCAGTTTATTCGAAAAGTATAGTATACAGGGCGATTCCTAAGTTGATAAGTCTTTTTTAGCTGTGTATAGAAGGCATTAAAATAAACAACATTTTCAAATACCTTTTCTCAAAAAACTTAAAAATAGGCGAGATACAGTAAAAAATCTAAGTGCGAACCTGGTCATCAAAACGTAGCTTGCCATACTTTATGTTGTTTGTCTTATTAGTCATGCAATTTACGGGTTGATGGTCAGTTATTTGGCAATCCGCTGCGGTGTGTTTTTCTGAAGCAAGTTAATTTTAAATTGGTGACACGTGAAAATGGTAAAATTTGAACACAATGAACTAGTAGATATGGTGCTAATTTACGGTGAGTGTCGTAAGAGTGCGGCTGCTGCTTCGAGATTATACGCAGAACGCTTACCCTTGCGGGCTCATCCTACACCCAGAAGTTTTCTCATTGTTATTTAACGGGCAAGTTAGGCAGAACCGTATTTGATCCATGGTGTAATAATAATAATACCTTATTTTTGAGTTTTTCGAAAAAGGTATTTAAAAATGTTGTTTATTTTAATGCCTTCTATACACAGCTAAAAAAGAAGTATCAACTTAGGAATCACCCTGTATAACTACTCTAACCCGAACTGAAAGGACAAAACAATAGCCACATAATGAAACAAACGTTTACGCGTGGGCATGAACGTCGCGCTGTTAAAACCCACCGTGCAAAGACCGCTAATGAAAATTTGCCCGCTTTTTACAATGATAGGCAATGTGAGGTTAGAACTGTTACTTGCGTCAAACGGTTACTAAGGAAAGTCCTCGTTTGTAGCGACATGCGCAGAGATTTTAAATTTCAGTTTGTTTATCGACATACCGTTGTAGGTGTATCGTAGGTAAGTGCTGTTGTTTTTTAAATTACATCGTCACGCCTTGTCAATAACAGCCGTCGGGTCTAATTTTTACTCTGACTACCCCTACCAAAACCTTTTTACAGAAATTAATGATCTCTATTTGTTTTAAATTTATAGGCATTGGCAGTTCTAAGTAAAATACCGTGTGTAAAGAGAGATTTTTAAAATTACATTTTTGATTCAATTTTTTATTTTAGGTCGTAAGAACTGATCTTAAGGAATTAAGAGATTTTGAATTAGGTGGTGCTCCATATGGATATACGCCATTTTGTGAATCTCGTACAGAGATGGACGGTTTCAGATTTTGGAAACAAGGATACTGGCGAAATCATCTTCAAGGTATGTTTACTAAGTAATAAAGGAATAAGTATGTTTATTTAGAAAACATTTAAAATATTTGTTAAGTGTAACAAATAAGTAGTTAACGCTCGTGACAGTTGTAGGATATAGGTATTAATTATTTAAATACCGGTATTAAAATGTTACTATTTTCAGAATATTTTGATAATAACTTTAGCTAGGATAGAGATATTAACTTGCGGATTTGGTTACATTCTTCCACGTTTAGTTGTCATGTTTGACTATGTGAAATCCGCCATATTGTCATTTAAAATTTTAAAGAAAAATTGCAAATATCCTTGATGTTTCAAACGACGCCCTCTAGCGACACCGCAGAAAAAAAACACATATAACAGACTATTTTTTTTATCATCTGCCAAAATTTGAAAGCGTTGTATCAGAATTTTTTGTTTAGATAAACAAATAAAAAATTTATATGGAGTCAAAGAGAGGTAAATATGGAAATAAAATTTTTTTTTATGTATCGAGTCAAAAACAAATTAAATTGCAAAAAGTTTTCCTTGCTCGTGAAAATTTTATAAATTCCATATATTGCCATTTTAATCAAAAAGTATAGTGTTTGAATTTTAATATTTAAAGAACGACGGATCAGTTCAAAAATGTTTCAACCGTTTTTGGAGATTAATGTTTGTCTCCGTTTTCGATCCATTTTAGACACAAGATATTGTATTATTTTACGCAATAAAAGACAGCGCGCTCCGAAGTCACGTCGGTTCTTACGTAGCGAACGAACGTGCGTCTATCTATTGGGCTTTCTTTAAATGTTGAAATTCAAAGGTATAGTATATAATTATGATAAAAAGGTATAGAATTAAAAAGTGGCTTTTTGATGAAATCTACAAGATAAGTATCACGAATACCCCTTCTGCAGCCAGCTCTCCGCCAATAGTGCCTTGTTTGCTATAATTTGCTAAAACATTAAAAATTCAAGATCTGGCATAAAAATTCAAGTTCTGGCATAACAACTCAAGTTCTGGTATAAAAATTCAAGTTCTGGTATACAATTTCAAGCTTTGGTATGAAAATTCAAGTTCTGGTATGAAAATTCAAGTGCTGGTATGACAATTCAAGTTCTGATATAAAAATTTAAGTTCTGATATAACAATTCAAGTTCCGGTATAAAAATTCAAGTTGTAGCATAAAAATAAATATTGTTTTAACACAGCTTCATAAACCTGGTTTGGCGCCATCCTTTAGCGTGGCACATGCGTGCTTACTATGATCCTGGGTCGATTCGAACTCTACTATAAATGAAATTGCTCCAAATGTTAATATCCTTTACCAAATAAATTACTCATTTCAGGAAGAAAATATCACATTTCTGCGCTTTATGTAGTCGATCTAAAACGATTCCGACGAATAGCAGCCGGCGACCGTCTCAGAGGTCAATACCAGGCCTTGAGTCAAGATCCCAACAGTCTGTCGAATCTAGATCAGGATTTGCCCAACAACATGATCCATCAGGTTGCGATCAAGTCGTTGCCTCAAGAATGGCTGTGGTGTGAGACGTGGTGTGATGATGCTTCGAAAGCGAGAGCGAAGACTATTGATTTGGTAAATATATAGTGTTTATAGAATATTAATTAATCTCCACGTAATCTTTGGGGGGGGGGGGGGGGGCATACGGACTTGGTATTTCACATTTCGTAAGAGTGGCCGAGACTTTGTGTCTCTTTTTTTACAAAATATTAAAACCCATTCAGTAGCGTACTTAGAGGAGCTCGGGTCTAAAAGTCTAATAGCAATCTAATTTTTCGTCTCACGCTTGGATTCTTAATTTAAATAATATATTCTTGGCTTAGATTACAAAGGTCTTGTAGGAAACGTTTAGTTTTCTTTTACAAGTCTTGTTTTATATATAGATTAAGGTTTCAGACGCATATCATTTTAGTTATTCATTTACGGTGCAGTTTTATAGGAAAACAAGTAAAAATAATAATATTTTATAGTATTTTTCTATTTTATACTTGTCTGTTCCGTTTTCCCTTTTTTAGAGCGAATTTAAATCAACAAATAATAATAATAATAATAATAATAATAATAATAAGAGTTTATTTTTCAATATTTATAATATAATACATTTGTTTATTTATCTTCCTTAATAAACTTCTTCTTTGATCCCCTGAAGACGTGCTTGTTAGGGGCAAATCTTAATATTTTAAATTATAAATATATGAGAATATTAAAATATTTTGTTTAAATATTTGTTAATATTATATAAAAGTTAAATTGTAAATAAAAAAAAAAAAAAACTTTTTAATATATGTATATAAATATAAACGCAGTTTTTTTGAAAATAGGTATAATTAAATTTTGAAAAATATATTATTCATAACAATATCAATTAAAACATTTCCAAAAATATTTTTAAATTATCCGTTTCCAATATCCATGCTTTTATTTCGACTTTATATTTTTTTAATGAAATATATTTTTTAATTTTTGTTGGTAAATAATCGTTTAAATAAAAACATAAATATTTGAAATTTTTTTGTCCTATGGACTTATTTATTTTAGGTTTTATGGTTATTTCATTTTTATGACGAGTATTATGATTATGGTTTTTAAATTGTATAAGATTTTTATTTTTAAATATATATATTAAGATATTGTAAATGTAAAGTTGTCTAATGTTCATTTTCTTTGTTTCAGAATATAATTTTATTGAAGGATAAAGATAATCTTTATTAAATATAATTTTTAGAAATCTTTTCTGTAATATTTCTAATTTTTTAACTAAAGTTCTATTTATTCCTCCCCAACCTAAAATTCCGTAATTTAAATGAGTTTTAACTAAAGCATAATATAATATTTCCAGTTGTTTTACGTTCAAAATTTTTTTAATGTTTCTAAAAATAGGTAGTAAACTTCTTAATTTTTTAATCAAATATTCTATGTGAAAATTCCAATTTAATTTACTGTCAAAGATTATTCCTAAATATTTTACTTGATTAACTTTTAAAATTTCAATGTCATCAGTTATTTTAATACTATTCATATTTTGTGGTACGTTATTTGGATTTAAAGTGAAAGGTAGATAATTGGTTTTATCAAAATTAATGGTTAATAAATTTTTATCAAACCAATTTTTTATTATTTTAAAATCTTTTTTAATTTTGTTATTTAGGTTATCCCAATTCGTATCTGTATAAAAAATTGCAGTATCATCTGCGAAACTATGAATTTCTCCATCACAAATCACATTAAATAAATCATTAATATAGATATTAAAAAATAATGGTCCTAAAATTGTTCCTTGGGGAACACCATATTTAATTACTTTAGGATAGCTTTTTTCTGTATCTATTTGAACATGAGTTGGTCTATCTTTTAGATAATTTTTAATTAATTCAAATTGTTTTCCTCTAAATCCAATATTTTCAATTTTTTCCAACAATAGATCATGACTAACTGTATCGAATGCTTTTGCTAAATCCAGAAAAATACAAATAGAAGGTTTTTTTTTATCTAATGCATCATATATTTGTTCTGTTAAATAGCAAATAGCATTTTGTGTCGATTTATTTTTTTGAAACCCAAATTGTTTATTAGAAATAAAATTTATTCTTTCTAAATAATTTTCAATTCTTGCTTTTAAAATTTTTTCAAATACTTTGGCTAATGAAGATATTAATGTGATAGGTCTATAATTATTAATTTTATTTGAATCTCCATTTTTAAAGATAGGTTTTATAACACCAATTTTAAAAGCTTCTGGATATATACTTGTTTTAAAAATATTATTTATTAGAAATGTAAGTGGTTTTGAAATAGTAGTTTTAATAGTTTTTAATATTTCAGTAGTTATACCATCGGCACCAGGAGATTTTTTCAATTTCAAACTATCAATCATATTTTCAACTTCTTGATGATTAGTTTCTTCTAAATAAAATGAATTAATATTGTTTATGTTTTTATCTAAAGATGTGTTATTACATTTATTGATTTTATTTGCTAGTTTTTCGCCTATTTCAGAAAAATAGTCAATAAAGCTATTTGCTATACTTTTAATCTCAGTGAGTGAGTTATTTTCTATTTTAATTTCGTTTATATTTTTATGTTTTTGATTTTTATTACATATTTTTTTTATAGTTTTCCACATATCTTTATTAGAATTTTCACATTTATCAATTTCATGTTTATAAAAATTTGTTTTTGCCTCTTTAATTAGTTTAGTCAGTTTGTTTTTATAAATTTTATATTTATATAATAAAAATCGGTTATTTTTATTTTTTTGTAAGTTTTTATAAAGTTCGTTTTTGGTTTTAATAGAATTAAGTAAGCCATTAGTAATCCATTCTTTTCTTTTTTTAATTTTAATTTTAAATTTAGTCGTACATTGTTGTACATTGTTTTGGATTTCTTTTATTAAATTATTGGATAAATCATTTGTTTCGGAATAAGAGTAATAATTTGTCCAATCTATTTTTGTTATATTTTCTTTTAATTTATAATAATTAATGTACGTTTGGTACACTGCTACAGGTTTTTTATTAGTTTTATTATCAATCAGTTTTTTTTGTAAAATTGTTGGGTAATGATCCGTTATTTGATATTTAAAGATCATTGATTGGAAATTATCTAAATTTTCGTTTGTTTTGACAAAGATATGATCAATACAAGAGTTATAGTCTTTTATTTCCCTTGTGTTTTTATTTATAAATGATATAAAATTATATTCACTTAATAAGTTTAAATATTCACTACTATCTGTAGAGTTTGAGGAAATATCAATATTTATATCACCTACTAGAATTACTGTTTCATTTTTACAAGTATATATAACATCATCAAAAAAATTCTTTAAATTTATAGTAAATTCTAAAATGTTTACTGGTGGAGGTTTATAGATACCTATAATATTAATTTTTTCTTTTCCAATTGATAGTTTTAATAGGATTATTTTTATTTTTCCCATAGAAATAACATCAAAAAAGTAATTATGTTCATTTTTAACATACATCATAACACCGTCACTTTTATTAAAATCTCCATTATTATAAATCATATCATAATTATTTATTTTAAATAAATCAGTATTAAAAGTTTTCCAAGTTTCTGTAAATATAATAACGTCAAAATTATGATCAAGTTGATGTAAAAATAATTTAGTTTCGGCAAAATTTTTGGAAATGCTTCTAATATTATTGTGATATAATGAGAAATTATTAGTTGTGTTAATCATTATATCATTAAAATCTTTTTGATCTTCGATGAGCTGCGTTTGAATATTTGTAATTTTAAAATCTGAAATATATTTATCTATTTTCAAATTAAAAATATTAATAAGATAAGTAATAGAAATATATAGTACTTATAGTACAAGTAAAAAATTCAAAATAATATTTTAACTATAAGATGTACCCCCTTTTTTAAGTTTTTCTATTTCTTCTTCATTTGTAATTTGGATTATCTTTTCTTCTTCATTTTTCCTCACAAATATTTTTCCATTTTTGCACCAAATGAATTTATAATTAAACCTTCTTAATTCTTTAGCTCTTCCAAGTAAAAATTTGTTTCTCGTTGTTAAATGTTCATTTATATAAATATTTGTTGCTGGTCCTGGTAGATTAAGATCCGTATTTCTGATATTGCCATTTTTTTTGAAATAATCTTTTGATTTCTTTAGAATTTCTTCTTTTATACTGTGATTCTTTAAGTTAATTTGAATGATATCTTTGCTTCCTTCCTTACTAAAATTTTTTCGTTTCATTATTAATATATCTTCTTTTTTAATATTGACTCCAATTTTGTTTAAAATTTGTTTTGTAATATTCTCATCATTTTTAATTTCTTGATTTTGAGTTCCTTTAATTTCAATATTATTTATGATTTTACTTTGTTCTTCTATATTTATTTTTGTTGTTAAAAAATTAATTTCTTTTTTAAATTTCATAACTTCTTGTTTTAGTGAATTGTTTTCTAATTTGAATTCTTCTTTTTCCCTCTTTACATTTTTTAATAATATAAATATTTCTTTATTTTTTTTTTCCATCTCATCAAATTTTGCGGATAGGAAGATAACAGATTTTTTTAATTCTGTTACTATTTTTATGATATTTTCTTCAGATTCAAATTTTTTTTGGTTTTCGAAAACTTTAAAATGTTGTTTATTTTCAATTTCTATTTTTTTTTGAACATTTACAGCAACTCCATCTATTTCCTTTCGGGTTTTTTATTTCTTTGGAAAAGTAATCAAACATGGTATTATCTAATTTTGTACATTTTAAATGGTACCAATTTTTACATTTTAGTGTACATTCTATTGCAGCTTGGTTACCTTTAATTTTTTGGTTGCATTCCCCACAAATATAAATATTGGAAGGTCCTGCTTCATTTTGATCTTTTGTACAAACTTTAAATTTTGAAATTTTTTCTGTTGTTTTTTGGCTGGTTTCTGGATATTTTAGTGGTAAATATTCTGTATCACAAGATTTGTTTAAAAGGTTATTGTCTAATATATCTTCGTTTTTTTTGCTGGTGTTAATTTTGTTAGATTTTCTTGTCATAGTCTGTCAAGAATTTTTCAAATATAATTCAAAATATTTAAACTAAACCTGTTTTCCTCTATTATTCCAGCAAACCTCCAATTCTCTCGTATAAATCAACGTTTTCTTTATCTTTTGAGCCTAGTTTTATTTATTTTTCTGACCTCTTTCGTGTAAAACTTTTGTAAAATTGATAAATAATGTAATTTATTGGACTTTATTTTTGAGATAAAAAATATAATATAAAATAAAATATTTTTACAACAAAAACAAAAAACAATTATATGTATTTATTTTTAGAGGGAAAAATTAAAGTAAACATTTTAATTGAAACATTTTTTATAAAAGAAGTGTAATAATTTATAATATAAAAAATAGTGCGGGAAGAAACTAGAATGCTTTATTATGAATATACAAAACGGCACTTAAGAAGAAGTATTTCAAAACCTAAGCATTTGCACCAAAAACTGCTCTTAGATCTACGCTCCTAAAATACACGATTTCTGAAAATCATCAATTTTGGGGTGGTGAGCGATATTTACTTTATTTTTAATTATGAAAAACCGAGTCCGAAAAACCCTGGTTAGAGTCATACATACGTTAAAATTTTGGATTGACACCAATATTCATATTTTTAACAAATATAAAAAATGTTTTTTTAAATAATCGAATATCAAAAAAAAAAAGAAAAAAAAACATTTACAAAAACAAATTTAATCCAACCGAGCGTGGGGGAAATTTGATATTAGTGAGGTGAAAATTTTTCCTGCGGCGCTTTTCCGCCTTCTTCACTAGGTACGATATCATGAAATACATGTAGTTTCGACTATCCCTCTCTCCAGAAAAGAAATGTCCTACTTACGCCCCCCCCCCCCCCCTCCGAGCATAATTTCTGGTTAAGCCACTGAACCCATTTAATGTTTTATTTATTATATCTCTAGTGTAACAACCCGTTAACCAAAGAAGCTAAGCTATCAGCTGCGATAAGGATAGTGCCCGAATGGAAAGGATACGATGAAGAAGTGAGAGAATTACAAAAGAAAATCGATTCGGGATTATTCGATGACGATTCCGAAGAAGACAGTAGCAGTACAAGTAAAAGCCATAAAGGTAAGAGGGTTGTCGTTATTTCATTATAGTACAAATATGTCTTATACAGGGTGTTACAAATTCGGATCTCGTAAACGGTAAGACATACAGCGAAGGTTAATTTGGGGAAAATTTGTGCACTTTGTAGACGTCTATAGTCTATTTCAGAAAGGTGTAAAGTAATAAAAGCTTATTAGGTATGCAGAGTGACTACAGAGTGACCCAACGAATATTTAAGTTACTTTCATAATTTGGCGTTGATTTCATTGCAAAATTCTTTATTTTCATCAAGTGCAGGTAGTACCAGTGGCGGCTCGCGGTCTTGAAAAATGTCGAAGAGCTAGGTATAGTGCGGATACTTAAACAAACATTGACTGGGTAATTTATTTTTTTTATTACGTACTTGCATAGCTAGTTTTTGTTTTTTAAACTAAGTAGGTACGTACACTACTGAATTAAAAATAAAACTTTTTAATCACACATAAATCACGTAAAAACGATCTATAACCGTCAGTGGCGGATTTGGACATTGGAGGCCCTAGGCAAGGCTTTTCGAGCGGCCCCTACAACCGGGATGTATTTTCTAAAATTTAACCGAAAATGGCAAGTTTTAAGGTTTTTTAAAGGCTATTTTAAAACAAATTAAACCTCAAAAACCAACAGAAAAATTAATTTGCGGTTGACCTTCTTTGAAATAATTATTCCATGTACGCTTGGATGTTTTAAAATCACAAGTTTGTAGCCTATCCAATTCAGAAGTTAACTACTTTAAGATTAATATTTAGATTATTTTGATATGTAAAGTGAAAAAACGGAAAAAGCGACTTTTTCACTCTATGCGGGTGAAAAGTCAACAACTCTTACTCTTAGAAGTCAAAAAGTCATTTTTTTCAATTTAGAATGTGGATTTGTAACGTATTAACGCACAATGACAAAATAAACTACAGTATATTGTATTATGTACAGTAAAATAGAAATTAGTAACGACTTGGACAGGATGAGAAAGTGTTGTGATGCTAATTTGTTATCCTTTAATATAGCAAAGACAAATGTGTTGAATTTTAAATGTATTATGGAGGATATTTTTATGGAGGAACAAACCCGAACAAAATTTTGAAAAGTTTAAGAAACTAACTAAGCGTTTCTTAACTGAAAAAGCTTACTACACTTTGGATGAATTTTTTAATGATCCATCAGTGATACGATAATCTGTGTGTATTATTTTAATATTGAGTGTATAGGCATGCATATGGATGTACTTTAAAGTTACTCATTTTTATTTTTGACCTTCGTTAACAAGAATTTTATTATTCTTTAAACAATAAAGGATTTTTTGACTTTGACTTATATAATTTTATTTTTTAGATATGTAGGGGGGGGGGGTCAGTGTAAGGTTAAAACCAAGTTTGTGGGGTCGCCACCCTTGTCCCAAGGCCGCAATCTTGGAAAAAGGGGTTAAAATGGTTTTTACGGTTTATCTCGTAAACTATTGGTCTCATAAGAAAAATTTAGAAACATTTTTTATTGCAAATTAAATTATCTACAACTTTTGTTATAAACGAAAATGTGCAGAAATTAGAGAAACAATTTTATATTATATATATAAACATATATTATACGTATGTATTAATGATTTGCACTAATTGCACTGTAAAACCTTAACTATTGACTGACTAAATTTAAAAATGTTTTGAGTTAAAGTTGTTCCTCAAAATACGATCTACAAAAATGGTCTTGCCTTGCGGCCCTAGGCGATTGCCTAGTCTGCCTAGTGGTAAATCCGACACTGATAACCTTAAGTTTCGCAAAGCCTCAAAATAAATACCTTAAGGTTAGGCAAACCAATGCTAAAACAATGGTGCATACGACTGATCTATTTTTAAATTGCCCTTCATCGACAATGTTAATTGTTACATGCTGTCGTGTGACTGACGCAACGTAACCATAGCAACGATAAAAATCAAAGCCACTTGACTGTATGTTGGGCGTTGGGTCTTCACTTGCTGCTTTGAGCTAACGGACACGGCCGGCTGAGGCGCGCCAAAATGCACGAGTATTTATAATTATTGTCCATCAGAGTTAACCGTGGCCCTATTATGCATAGCTACATTCGAATTAAATTAATATTATTAATTCGACATAATTATTTTTTAAGGGCTAAAATGTATTGGTACATTAATATTTAATATTGTCGAAAAAATTTCCTGCTGGTTTTATTTTTTTTTACGTCACCTGACGAGCCGCTACTGGGTCAATTTATGGGTTTTGCCTATTCACAAACACTGAAAATGGTATAACAAAGGCGTGCATTATGTATATAGTATTAGGTACACTTATTTTTTATTAAACATTATAAAAAAAAATACAAAAAACACATTATACAGAAATTAAATAATAAAAATCATAATAATCCTTGTCATCTAAGGAACTGTCATCTCCTCTTAACGTTATAATTAACGGGTCGACGGTACGATCGATCAGGTGGTCAATATCCCAAATTTGCTCCTCTTCTTTAATGACATAATGGACTGCTTTTCGCCAGTTCTCTGGTGTCACTTCCTTAATGGCTTGATCAAACAGTAGCTTAACGTCTTTCATTTTGAATGTAGTGTTGTGTCTTGCTACAAATCCTTTCACTTGCGCCCATATAAGTTTTATAGGATTTAGTTCGCAATGATATGGCGGTGTGCGCAGCACAGTTACACTATGTTTTCTATATCTTCCACGGCATATTTCATAAAACGATGTTTGTGTTAATTTGCTATAGCTAATAGTTCCTTCTTTATTAAATTACCTTCTTTTTTTTTTTTTGGTTGGACACCGAAATTGAGCCGAACAGGACGGAATTTCCCATTTTATTATTTTACACCTTTCTGAAATAGACTATAACAAGCTGTTGACTTTGGAATATTCCGAATACTTTCAAAGATCTTCGGAAAAAACCGAAAATTCTCGTTTCTGTTTTTATTTTTTCTAGCTTAATTTTACATTTTCATTCCTACTGTTTCTTAACCTTTGTATTACTTTTTATCTGGTGATTCTTCGGTATATTAGGTTACTGAATAAACAACTCATTGTTATGTTACAACGTTTCGTACGTGTGTATCGTACTTTTTCAAGTTTTTATTAAAACATCTTGGGGTTGTTATTTTACAGTTCACCATATAATCGGTAGATCTACCAAATTTATTTATTGTTTTCGGATGAATTAAACATAAAATAAAATTATAGTATTTTTGGTAGGCGATAGGGGGGGGGGGGGGGGCGGCTGAAGGAGGAGCTGCCACCGGGCGTAGAACACAGTGGTTGTCCACCATCAGTATATATTTAGGTTGTTTTCGAGACGGCACTTAAAAAGGTACAGCAAATAGTAAAATTGACGATGAAAAGGTCAAGTATAATTTAAGCGATCAACTAAAAAATAATGAAATAATACATTTATTAACTATTGCTTTTTATTACAGATACGACTGATATACATTCGGAGCTATAGGATAAGCAAATTATGTAAATTTAATTATGTACAGTACTTTTTTTGTTAAATGTAAGTGTTGTGAACTGTCGATAAGTGGTATTATTTACATTTTTAAATTACGTATAAATATTTTTAGAAAAATAAAAATAAATACCTTAAACCTATTATTTATGTGAAATGGATTGGAATGTATCTAGAAGGTAAAGAATAATAATTATTACACTGCGTCCATTAATTATGGAATATGTGAAAAAGTACTTGAAATTTTAACGCCTATATTTTCATTAAATTTCGACAAATCCATTATTTCACCTTACAGCGTTATCAAGTTATATAATGATTATATAAAGGCAATACAAGTATATAAAAAGGTTATAAGGAGTTTATAAGATTACAATAAGTTACAAGAATATAATAATAAGGTAATATAACTGTTTCCATCGCCATTTTATAAAACTTGTAGTAATGGTAACCAATCTGTTTATAGTGAATTGATATAAGGTTTGCCGCAACCTCATTTATACAACTAGAATACCCATAGTCATCTAGATGGGATGGTAATAACCTTTATAAAAACTGGAAGATAGTGGTGTTGGCTATGATATATTATAAAACTCTTGGTGATTTAGTAGATATAATGAAGGTTTTTTAGATATGCTAAAGGTTATATACTGTTACTATTCGTTAGGTCACCATCGGCGAAATTAGGCTTTCCGACGCCACTACATTGATTCCGCCATGATTATTTACCTAAATTAAAAATCTTTATAATTTTTTTTAGCGTTACTAAACAATGGTTTTCGCAACCTTTATAAAAGACCCATTTAAGCTCTTTAAGGGGTTTATAAGATTAACCGAAATGTTTAATTATAAAATTTATGGTAAATATTATACAGCTAAAAATGGGATTGCACTAAGTGTGGTCCAAGAGACAGCATATATAATAAACTAAAAATGGAATGGATTGATTGAATTTTGATAAAAAATATGGCCATTTGAAATTCAAGTATTTTCTTATTTATTTCATAAATTATTGGACGCAGTGTAATTTTTAAGGTTTTGTATTATCAAAAATTAATAGGTGGAAAAATATATCCAGCCCATTGTTGGTTGGCCCTTTGCTTTATTGGGCGGATTTCAATGGTTTAGACCAAGCAATATATTCTATAAATGAGTTATAAATACAATAATAAATAAATACTGATTACAATTTTATTCTTACAAGTTTATTACAGAATATTTTTGTTCTGCTACTTTTATGGTGGCGCAATTTAATTAAGGTTACGTGTT
This sequence comes from Polydrusus cervinus, assembly GCA_935413205.1. Classification (NCBI taxonomy): domain Eukaryota; kingdom Metazoa; phylum Arthropoda; class Insecta; order Coleoptera; family Curculionidae; genus Polydrusus; species Polydrusus cervinus. The sequence goes on from OW284511.1 coordinate 80,036,702, forward strand.
TTCATGTACCTTTGTTGTTCTCTTATTACAAATAATTTAAAAAATTGAATATGGACAGTAAAGCGGGAGTCCCATGCATCCGATTTCCGACGACACGATGATACGTCGGCGCTGTCATTGGTCGAAAATCTTGGCGTCAAATTTCGTCCGAATAATTTAAAAAATTTACGATGTCGGAAATTTTTTAAACTGACTTTACTAAATATTTGACAATTTGACTTTTATTTGGTTCGGTGCTTTTTAGATATTTTATATAACAATGAATAATCAGTGTAGAGAATACATTTGTGCTGCCAATAACGTACTACTTTTATCGCTTTTGATAATTTTACGAAAGAAACATAAACCCGCTAGAAAAAAACAAAGCCCGCGAAGATTTTGGATGAGAAACATTATAAAACCAAAAAATTAACAAAAACATAAATTTGTGATTTAAAAATAGGTATATACCTACCTAATTTTGGAAATCTACATTATTACAATATTGACCCTGATTTGTTTAAAATTCTTATGGTGGGTTCCTAATAAAATTCATATTTATAAAGCGTTAGTAAGTTTAATACAAATTTTATAATACCTACTGGTTGAATATGTTGTTTTAAATTTAAAATAAATGTTTAGCTTCCATTATTGGGAACTCTATCTTAAAGATAAAGTCTCTTACATTCAGATTTGTGATTTAATCTTAAATTATTAATGAATAAATTTTTTAGTAGACCAGTTTAATGTTATTTTTGCCTTCTAAGAACAACTATGGACATGTGAAGCTAGTCTATAATAAAAGTTCTAATTTTGCTTTTTATAAATATTTATTTATATCTTAAGCATATGCCTACTAGGTACCTACTATAGAAATTCTTTAGCACCCTCGTATGCTATTTGTAACAACTTAATTTAATTTCTTCCATTCCATTATGAAAAAAGGTATAAAACCGAACTATACAAAATATTTGGTTTTAAGCAAAAAATATACTAACAAGTTTTAAGGAAGGTTTGAAATTAAAGGGTATGTCATAAACGTCAGACTTCTAACGTCATGTTTACAGAAATTCGGATCCGAAAATCGTATCCATGGGACATGCAAAACATTTTCGTACGAAAACCAAATTATTTTCGCATATCGGATGTCGGAAATCGGATGCATGGGACTCCCGCTTTAGTTGTACTACTTGTACTACACATAAAATATATTTCCTATTATACTATTCCGTGCGAGCAAAAATTATTTGCATCAAAGAAGGCCTTGCATCTAAGGGCGTAATGCTTAACCGTAGAGCTTAATACCTGTTGGGTGTCAGTAACTACCTGAATTAACAATCAATCAGTTATTCCGTCATCTTTGACAGTCGTTACAAGTAATTTGATTCATCGCTAATTTTTCCAATGTCTTGAATAATTCACACAATGGGCTTTACGGAACAGCACAAAACATTCATGGTTGAAGTGTATTTTCGAAACGGGGGTAGAGTAAATGGTGAGTGGCAATACAATCCGGGTTTGTGCATGGACGATTTTCACGAATATTTTCCTAACGTTGCTTTTATTGTTGGGGATTTTTATCATTGCCTGAAAAGAATCGTGGCTATGTTTAGGGAAACAGGTTCTATTCAACACAAAAAAAGAGCAGGAAGACCATCTGTAAGAACAGAAGAACTTGTTGTAAACGTTCGCCAACAAATGCAAAATACGCCAACAAATTGTATAAGACGCCTGTTCCAAGAAGTGTGAAAATCTTATGGAACATGCAGGACTATTCTTAAGAAGCAGCTAAATTTATTTACTTATAAAGTGAAAGTATTCCAAGAAATACAAGCCGCAGATTTTAAAAGAGGCTGGAATTACTCTCAATGGTTTACCCAAAATTTCAAATATTCTTACTTTGTTAATTTTTTAAACAACAAAAATAAATTTGTAGTTGTTTACTTATTTTATTATACTCATTAGTTTGGTATATCATGCCATAATATGAATTTTAACCTAGATTTGTTTAGATATATCGTCTCCATATCATTGTGATCTAAACCAAGCCCTACGTTTTTTAATCCAAGCCCTCTTTGATGTAAATAATTTTTGCTCGCACGGTAGATAAATGGGTTTATTACATACCGAATATTTAAATTAATTTGATGGTTAAGAGCAAACAGTAGTCGATGAGTCATCATGAACAAATACTGAATTTCCACCACATCGCGTATACTGTACCTAGAGTAGTAGAGAAATTGCTCTAAGTCATTTTTAAGTTCCTAAATTTACCGCTAGATCGAGCTCAACCTATGACTAAGAAGATAATAGGATATTCAAGGATAAATATGACAAATAAAGTTATAGCAAAAATTCATTATTTTATAATTATCGATCCGTTGCCGTGTTTTTAAAAAAAAGTAGAGAGTTTAGTGTTCGTATAAGTAAAAAGAAAGAACGTTTTTAGCGGCGGGCGGACAAAGTAGTGCATCTATTTTTTGCATTAAAGTACACAGGGACGCCAAAGGTAATGGGTTCCCTGGGGCCCAGATAGACAATGACAGGCTGTTTCGTCCTTGTTAGGGCTTATCAGAAAGCCAAAACCCGTAAGCAACACTCAGTACAGCAAGAATATTCTTTCAAGACATTTTTAAGAATAAAAATGTGATAAAAACCTAGTAACGCCGTCAGTGGGAATCAACTCAATGCAAAATATAGCCATCAAACGTGAAAACATAGAACTAAGTAAACCAAGTACGGTGGCTAACAAAACACTAGTATAGGAAACGTTTTTGAGCATCCCTACACTTTCTACGGGTTTGTAGATTCAAATATAGATCGCGCTGCCCTAGCCCGTAGTGTGATGTAAAAACGTTTCCTATACTGGTGTTTTGTTGGCCACCGTACTTGGTTTATTTAGTTCTATGTTTTCACGTTTGATAGCTATCTTTTGCATTGAGTTGACTCCCACTGATGGCGTTACTAGGTTTTCATCACATTTGTATTCTTAAAAATGTATTGACAAAATATTCTCGCTGTACTGTGTATTTCTTACGGGTTTTGGCTTTCTGATGAGTCCTAACAAGGACGAAACAGTCTGTCATTGTCTACCGGTGCCCCAGGGAACCCATTACCTTTGACATCCCTGTGTAATTAAATGTAAAATATCGATGCACTACTTTGTCCGTCAGCCGCTAAAAACTTTCTTTCTATTATAATTATCGATAAAAATACTATAATATTTTTAGTCATAGGTTGAACTCCCTCTAGCGGCGACTTTAGGAACCTCAAAATAATTTCCAGCGATTTATCTTGGTCGATTTTGTATGTTTTTTTTGTATTTAAAAACGTTGAGATAGACGGTTCTTGAAAAATGTCTGGCGCGCTGTCCATTCTTATTTGGCCACTCGGTACATATTTCTTTGGGTTTTCTTTCAGTTTATAAAGAAAAATGTTTTTTAGTTCTTTGATAGAAACAAGTAAAACTTTATTTGCAACAACATCCCGGTAAAATTATTTATCGGTAAAACGATTTAATTACAAAAACTCAAATTAACACAAAAGCGTCATGTGGCATATCAAAATTAAGCCACGTTGCAAACACACATTTCGACGTTCTAAATTTAAAACTCTTTAGCGATTACAGGTGTAGAGTTCGGCCAAGAACATAAAGGGACAGCAACGAGTTGGGCGATGCGTGAAGGTATGATGTCAAAGTCAGTAGCGGTGCTATTAGGACTTGGAACAAATTACTAACGATTTCTATATAAAGTACATATTTTATGAGGCGTGTCCTCTGGCCGTTGCTAGGCGACGACCGTAAACCATTTAATGTACCTTTCTAATTTTGGTGGTCTCTCTCTCACGTCCAGTCGGCAGTCAGCCCACGGACTGTCCGTCTGTCGGCCGGCCGTTATCGATAGTCACACTACACCTTCAGTTTTGTTTACCGATAACGGCCGGTTTGGATTTGCGGCCTCCATATCACTATATACGCACAGTTTTTGTTATCGTCAGTTCAAACATATCACAAGAGCAGAGAAAAAAAAAGAAAAAACAATTTGGATGAAAAAAGCCATAGCACTTTCTCCTACATGGAGCTTATACGAAAACTCGGACAATCGAGTGCAAGTAGTTTAGAGTAAATGATAATTGTTTCTTTGTTGCTTATTTTTGATATTTTAACTTATTTAAGTTCTTTGTCATTTAACTGTGTGTGTAGAATCGTCCGGCCGGCCATTATCTCTCCGGCAAAATTCCAAAATATTTATAATGAGAGCAACATTATGGCATAAATCTGATACATGTAATAACCTATCCAATCTTTAAGAACCCGTATTAACTAAGAGAAGTTTTTTTATGGATTTCAAACCATATTGAGTATGTTTTTTCTCAAAACTTCTCAATTGATTAAGATGGTATGATATACATATCTATGTATAAGAATACTATGCTAATTAATGCCTATTTAAAGCTTCTATTCGCATAAGGCGTATATTAACAACAAACCGGTTATATGAACAGTCGTTACATATTTATAAACACTCGTACACTTGAGTCATCGTTCGACAAATTTTGCACTTTACATAACAACAGTTGTAAAATTTGCACTGGCATCTTTCGATTTTTTCTTCCACTACGGTCCTGTATCCTCGACCACAACATAATATCCTGCAGCTGTCTAGACTACTCGACGAAACGTTGCAGTGCCTAAAAATTAAAATCCCATTAAGTAGGTATTAGTAACTAACTACCGTGTGACACAAAATCGTGTTACTCCCTCAACATTTCCCTTAATTTTCGAAATAAACATTTAAACACTTTAGGAGCTAATAACTACTCATCTTCCTGTTCCACCATTTAAGGAAGTTTTACCAGTTTTTTTTCTATATCTATATCTAAGGTCGATTGGGGGTGGATCACCGTTCAAAATATATTAGAAAATATCGCGGTGGACAAATAATTGCATCGCAAAAACCAACCAAGGCTAGTAAAACGTTTATTTTGTAGGTATATCACAAGATTTTTTACTACAAAGTAAATGTCTAAAAATGAGTGGAAAACTAGAAATTTTTGAAGTACGAAAGTGCATCTGTGTACAAATATTTAGTTCGGTCAGAAAATAACAATAGTTCGTTCGGTAAAAATATATTTTCGTATTCATTTTGGTATTATACCTTCAATTTTCGCACCATTTTGGATAATGCCATTTTCTCGCCAAATCAAACTTTTAAAAACACTTAGCGACTTAACCGAAGGTGAGGTCAACTTTTAAATTTTAAATAGAAACCCGCCATTTTTATTCGATATAATAAAAAACCTTATTCAATTTTCTTTCTAAATCACAAGGTAATAAATAACTATTCATTAAGTAATAGTATAAATTAACAAGAAATATGTTAAATGTTATATTTCTAGATGCTTGTATAAGCCATAAGAAGCTAAGACAAGTGTAGTATGCCGTGGAAAACAATTCATTCATTTCAATTTTCGTAATTATTATTAAACATCATCTAACATTTTGTTCTAATAAGAGCAGCTATCATGTTTTGTTTTCCATAGCATACTAAGCTGGTATTAAAAAAACTTCTTATGGCCTATACCGGTTTAGAAATTACATTTATGATATTTCTTGTTAATTTCTACTATTAATGAATAGTTGTTAACTTGTGATACACCATTAAAAAATACTATCACTTACCTTGTTTCACCAAAGTGGACATTTTAGGAAACAAAGGATAATTGATCTAGGCGGCCATTTTTAAAACAAATGATAAAGTGTGATATATAATTGAAATAGTATATTACATAGCAAGTGATGAAGCCGAGTGCGGATATTCTTCGAGTTTTAGAATCATCACTTTCACACAAATAATGTACACTATTTTTCCTACGACCACAAAGAATTATTGAAAAAGTTTTTGATTTGTGAAAAAAATATTTCAACACTAGTGTTGAAAAAAATATCAACACTAGTATTGAAATTAGCATACTTAGGATTATGTTCCACTTAATATCTGGTTTCATAGTTTGTCAATAGGCTTTTCCTTTATTTGTAGTTTAACATTTTAATTTTTTCATATTTCATATATCATAGGAAGAACTAATCCTAGATTGACTTCTAGATTAACCAGAATGAAAAATTTTAAATTTAATTAAGTATAGATGCACTAAAAAAAAATCTACCCAACAAGGAAGATTTTAATTCAAAATACCTAATTCTATAAATTATACAATGTTTTTATAAAAAAAAGTCAAATACTCCTGACGCGATTTAAACCTGTGACCTTGCGATCTGTAGGCTAGAGCTTTATTCTCTATGCTATGGCTACGGATAAACATTTGTTGTTTAATACATGACACTTTCTTCAGCGCGACTTGTTTTTTCTGGTAATAGATTTTCTAGTATATTTTTAAAATTTTTTATAATGACGTATTTTCACACTCTAATTCTGAATCACTCGACACATACATGATGAATAAGTTAAACACTTTACAATTACTGCTTTCTAAAATTTGTTATTTTTAATAAATAGGGGTAGTCTGTCAAATTGGCACAATGTTTAAATTAAATAGTGTGCCTTGTATTTCAACTCTAGAGTTGAAATATTTTTTTTCAACACGCGTGTGATATTCCGCGCTTTCGAGCCAAGTTAACCGTGCCTTTTTTCTCATTTTCATAGGTGGTCGTAGGAAAAGAAAATTTTTAATAGATTTTAAACATAAAGGGATTCCATTTAAAATTTTAAAAATGACTTCATTATTCAAAAAAGTTTATATCGTAAATAAATATTTTGATGATAATCTGTAATTATTATTTGCATTTTTTAAAATCCAATATTTTTATTTTACTATATTATATTTTTATATAAGTTAAAGATTATATAAACTTTTTTGATAAAGATGTTTATCTCTGACATCCAGGCATATTTTTACTTTGAGTTATCTTTTCAATATTTAAAATCTAAATTCTACCATTTTAGATATCATAATAATAATTCACTATAAATGTACTTAAGTTATTTTTCGAATAATATTTTTTAAATTTACCCAAACTTACCAATAGCCGTACCAAAATCAATGTAAAACTAATCTCTTACTAAATAATTGTGTACTAATATTATTTGTTCTTGTTATTTCATCCTAATGATTTCTTGAAGAACAATAACCACAAAGGAATTTTAATTCGGATCCGTTGCACACAAATAAATACCACCATAAACATCTTCTAGTTTTTGTAAAACGGCCAAGACGACGATTATCTATAATTAACGGTGATAAATCTTAGTAAAACCAACCACTTTTTCTACCTCCTTTCAACATTATCATTAAAAATGATGTTTGGTAGGCTTAATCTGGCTTAATATGTTCAATTTTAATATGTCAGAGAAATAATAGATCTGTTATAAAAAAAGTACGGGAATACCTCCTGGCATAATTTTTATTATGGTACAGAATCAGAATCTGTATTTTCTATGGCTTGAAAGTCTTTTTCTGTCTTATACTGCGCTGCATTACTATACATATACTACGTTACGTTTCCTCACAAACTTTAATTAACATAAGACGTTTTTCTCAATATAATCTTAAAGCTTTATTGAGGACAGTGGCGAATCTAGGGTAAGGGCTATGGGGCTTCCCCAGACCCACTAGAATAAGCACCTGATAGATGAATTTATGATAGTAGATGAAAAACCTCATTTTTGTCATTCCGGTAAAATTTGGAGACACCATGACAATACAAGTTTTTTATGACTGCAGCTTATTATTAGTTGTGTTGATCCAATTCCTAAGGTTGTATAAATAAAATCTTTAATACCAAATTAATTATTATGGAAAAATACTTTCAGTTAAATAATCTAGGATATATACATTATACAGGGTCCTGCAGCTCACCTCCCGTCTTCCATAGTTCACGTATTAATTAAGTTATAATTTTGATATTTTGCAGACTTTACCTGTATCCTAGGGCGCATTTTCGAAAAATATTTTTGTTTATACAGGGTATTACAAATAAGTGTGACGTCATAAGGATATTTTTTTTAGATTAGATGCTATATTATATTCTTACTTATTTGGATGCCTCTTACCTTCATACCCCTAAAATTTTAATGAAATCGGTTCAGTATTATAGGCGAAAAAAAATAAAAACTAAGAAAAATCAGTTTTGCACCACTGCTTTTAAAAATTAATAAAAAATAAAAATAATGCCTCGTTAATAAATTTTTACAAGGAAACTTAATAAATAAGGTCGAATAGTCCCGTTAACCAAGTTTGATTAACACGAATTGTACAGGGTGTCCAAAGTTTAGTGTCAAACTTTGCAAACTTTAAATCGATTAATTTTTGTTTTCAATGCCACCTTTGATATTTACTTATAATAATGACTGTTGGAATAGTTGATAAAATGAGTTTTCTGCAAATAAGTTTTAATGCATTAGAAATTGCGATAGGGTTGTAATTAGAACAAATGTTTGATTTTTAATTCTGCACATAATAATATACAGGGGTTCCAATTTGAAATAAGAAAAAGAAATTCCATAATTTTTAAAACCAGGCAGCGGTGCAAAACTGATTTTTCTTAGTGTTTATTTTTTTTCGCCTATAATACTGAACCGATTTCATTAAAATTTTAGGGGTACGAAGGCAACTATAAGATGACGTCAGATTTTTTTGGAACACCCTGTATAAACAAAAATATTTTCCTGAAATGCGCCCTAGGATTCAGGTAAAGTCTGCAAAATATCAAAATTATAACTTAATTAATAAGTGAATATAGAAGACGGGAGGTGAGGTGCAGGACCCTGTATGTGTATATATAACACAATACCTTCCAACAGTTCCAAAACTTCCCAGCTTTTCATCTTTGGTACAGTAATCTGGAGACTTAGATATATAGGCAAGTTGATCGGAGGTCCCAATCTTTTTTTCCAGTCGATTGATCCCTATTCTAGATATTTCCCGAGCAGTAGTGTACTTTTCTAGCAGTTCCTGCCCTATTTCAAGCATTGACGGGAGCGCCTTCCAGCAAGTTTTTATATTGCATGATCCAGAGACACCGTGGCACTTGCACTGAGTGTGGAGACTTGCCGTTATCACCTATTGGATAATATACATTATCAGTTTTGGCATATGACATCATGTTGAAAATTTCTTACAGTTCTTTATTAGGAGTACATATTATCTGTAAGAATATCCGTTCTTGCAAAAGACGATTGTGACACGCTATATTTTTTACCAAAACTAAACTTATTTAAAATAATTACGCATTTAAATTCAAAACCGTCATTTGTACACAAACTAGCATGATGTCATTACCATCAGTTGGTGTACAGCGTTGCCACATTACAAAATCAAAATGACACGGAAAATTTTGGCAGATTTATGATAATTGTTTTTTTGTCAGGTCATTTGTTTAATGACCCACCTATAAATTTGACCAACCTAATTAATTTATTTTTCAAAATAAATAAAAATGATTATCCTTTAAAAAAATGCAAATTTTTTGAAGTCTGTCACGTAAAAATTCTCCAATTAAGATCGAAGCCACCATCAAAGCGCTCCGTTCCGCCTTTTTTTTAGTTTAGCTCACGGTGAACCTTATGGGTTTATATGAAAATATAAGATTACATAAATGAATTGGAAACTAAGATCGAAACAGACATACGCGGTCTCGGAAGTTAAAAACAGACGGAAAAGAAACAAATCGATTTCGGCACACTTCGCGTTCAATCGGCACAGTGGTTCAATCAAGTTCCGTAGGCATTTATGGAAACACAATCGAACAGCTTCATGAATCATGCCATTTCAATCAAAACTTTGCGCTAGACAAAAAAAAACTTATTACAAAATTTGCGGATTTTATTTAGTATAAACCTTTTGTTTCATTTATAATGCCGAATCGCCCGTAGTATGTTCTTAACTCTTATTTAGTTCGTTTATGTGTGTTTTTGACTTGTATTAAAGAACAATGACTTCAACAGTTTAAGAATTATTACAGTTTAAAACAAGCGGTGTGTTAATATTTGAAAAACCTTTTATTAGATATTTATAAATTTAATGACCTAGTAATAAAATATTTTTTCAAACAAAAGGATAGAAGAAGATCAATTTGATATAAAAACACACTAACTACATAAAAGTAAGAGAATTATATAAAAAAATAATAATAAAGTAAATATTGAGTTGGATGTAAGTGTTACGGTAATAACAAGATACAGAAACAGTATTGTTACCTATAACACCTGTAAGAGAAACCATGAGAACGAGAGATGTCAAGAACGAATGACAGCAGCAACAACGAAATAAGACAACACTTTTAATTATATTATAAATTTTCATTTTTAAATTAAAGCCTACCCAAAAATAATAATTGAAGATTATTGATTAATACAGTCCGCTATATCGAGGAGGTGGGACAACACCAGAACATAAATTTTGTTCCCACGAACCGGATTAAAAACAAGAAAAACAAATTCAAGATAAGTAACAGAAGTCCATGTATCCTTTCCCTTCCTTTTATCCTTGTAGTTTTGATTTGCATTTAATGTAGAGTTAGTTGTGTTGTGTATTTTCGGGATTTCGAAAATATTATACAGCAGGTTACAATTTTCAATTAGCGGATGATATTTTCACGATTATTTGCGATTAATTTGATTATGTTGCTGTCTTAAGATTATTTTCGATTAATGTAACGATTATAGATTGATTTCGATTTAACTGGAGTTACAAGATTCCAGGTGGTTTAATTTGATTAACAGGTTTAAAGTGCCTACTACGATTTTGATTATTTTCTTGATTTTTAGATTCCTAAAATTGATATTTTGGGATATTGATTTATGATTTTACCAATACAATGGTATACTACATATTACACAAATTAACCTACAAGAGTTGTATGGTTAGTACAAGATTTTCCGAGTAAGTTTTAGATTATAATACGATTTTGATTATCGCGATTTTGAGTGTCCAATGAAATTGGATTACGTACAAGTGTATTTCATTGTTTTGATTAAATTGATTACATATTATCAAATGTAAGTGATTAGTTCGATTTTGATTACACACGATTAATTTGATTTTCCTTTAATAGTACAATATGGAGGATTTAAATTTGTTGATAAGAAAAAGAGGTACAGTAAAATTCAAACTGACAAATTTTGGAAAATATGTTGAACCTTTTCGTAATGCTTTTTTAAATAATGAAGAATTAAATGCGAAAGAAATTATCGAACTTCAATTTAAAGTCAATAAATTGGAGCTACTTTATGATGAATTTGAGTCTGTTCAGTCAGAAATAGAAATGATATGTGCTCTAAGTGAACTTGAAAAGCAATACGAGGAGAGAAGCAAATTTTATGATTGCCATATAGATATCTTGGCAAAGGCCAAAGAAATATTGGATAAATATGATAATAATGAAGGTTCCGTGATTAAATCTGTAAGCTGCCCTCAAGCTAATGTTTCAAACAGTGATAATTTAAATTTAGTTAAATTGCCTTCGATAAAATGTCCAACATTCAATTGTGAGTTTAACAAATGGCTAAAGTTTAAAGACACATTTGAAGCTTTATTTCATAGCAACTCAACTTTATCAGAGATTCAAAAATATCACTATTTGAGGTCATGTTTGGGGGAGGAAGCTCTTAAAATTATTCATAGTTTAGAGTTTGCAGCGCATAGTTATAATGATGCTTGGGCATTACTCTGCGATAGGTTTGATAACACTCGATTATTGGTTAATAATCATATTAAAGCTTTATTTGAAGTTGAGAGCTTAACTAAAGAGTCATCTTCAGGATTGCGCAACTTAATCGATGTAGTAAATAAACATCTCAGGGCACTGAAAACGCTTAAGCTTCCAACGGAACACTGGGATGCTTTAATTATGTATATGATATCATTGAAATTAGACAAAGCTACAACGCGAGAATGGGAGCAGTCAAAAAATGATAAAACGTTGCCAAATTTAAATGATTTCTTTAAGTTCTTAAAAAATAGAGCCGATTTTCTTGAAACTCTAGAATTGAATAATAATCAGAAATTAAGAGATACGCGATTACCCGATAATAGAAATACAAGGCGTCATAATTTTTTGATTAACGGTCCTAGTGAAAGGTCCGAACAAAAATGCAATTTTTGTAAGAAAGCTCACTTAATATATAAATGTCCAGAATTTTTAAAAATGACTATAACCGAAAGGTGGGATATTGTAAAAAAGATGCGATTATGTTCAAATTGTTTATGTTTTGGGCACTATAGTTTTAAATGTAAATCAGGTCAGTGTAGATTTTGCAATAACAAGCACAGCTCCCTATTACATAACAATAATAACACAGGGGATAATCGAAGAAATCAGAGTAATGAAGTACAAGATTCTAAAAACCATGAAAATGCGTTTAATGCTTCCTCGATTATCAGTGCTACAACTTCAAATAACGATTATGTTCTGCTATCCACAGCAATTGTGGAAGTAAGAGATAAAAAAGGAAAATATCACAAAGCTCAAGCTCTCTTAGATTCAGGCAGTCAGTGTTCATTTGTTTCTGAACATTTCAAAAACCAGTTAGATTTGAAAGTGGATAGTATCAATATTGCAATCTCTGGGATTAATAGTGTTAGCTCAAACGTAAACTCTAAATGTAATTTATTGATTAAATCAACTGTTAATAGTTATCAAACAAATCTAGCATGTTTAGTAGTACCAAAAATAACAGATAATTTACCTCCATGTAGGTTTAACATTTCAGATTTGTGCATTCCAAAAAACATAAAATTAGCTAACCCATCTTTCAATGTTTCTCGGCCAGTTGATATTTTAATAGGCGCAGATTTATTTTGGAGCATTCTTGGAAAAGAAAACATCATGTTAGGTAAAGGCAAACCTATTCTGATTGATACCGTTTTTGGGTATGTGGTAACAGGTTTAATGAGTACTTCTATTGAGAAACAAGTTCATTGCAATTTTACTTTGAATGATGACCTGCAGAGGTTTTGGTTAATAGAAGAAATTCCAACTGAGGCAAATCCTTTAACTAAAGAGGAACAGATTTGTGAAGATTATTTTAATGAAACAGTTTCACGCGATTATTCAGGAAAATTTGTGGTTCGATTTCCGTTAAAAGAGAGTCCTCTAGAGTTAGGCGATTCACGGGATTTGGCAATTAAAAGATTAATTTTTCAAGAAAATAGATTAAAAAAGGATGAAGTGTTGAAAAATAAGTATTTTGATTTTATGATTGAGTATATCGAACTAGAGCATATGAGGCGATTGACAAACAGCGATTCGATTAAAATGTTTAGATGTTTTTTACCTCATTTTGCTGTTGTGCGTAATGATAGTTTGACTACAAGTGTTCGAATAGTATTTGATGCTTCGGTTAAAACAAAATCAGGAAAATCTCTTAATGATATACAGTATTCAGGGCCAGCGATACAAAATGATATATTTGGGATTATGTTACGTTTTAGAGAGCATAGATTTGTTGTAATCGCTGATATAGCAAAAATGTACCGCCAGATTCTTATTCATCCTGATGAGAGATATTTACAGAATATAGTATGGAGAAATGATTCGAATGATGATATATCGGTTTATGAGTTACAAACAGTGACGTATGGCACAACTAGTGCGCCATACTTGGCTATTAAATGTATTAAAAAATTAGCTTTTGATAATATAAGTACATATCCTGTTGCATGTAAGTTGATTGATCGTGATATGTACGTTGATGATTTGATAACTGGGTTTAATGATGAAAAAACAGGTATAGTCCTTTGCAATGAAATTTCAAAAATATTAAAGTCAGCTTCTTTTCCTCTTAGAAAATGGGCATCTAACAGTGATAAAATTTTACAAGGTTTAGAAGATACTTCTGATGCCTTCAGCATACTTGAACTAGGTGAGAATGATAAAGTGAAAACGCTGGGACTTCAGTGGCTTAGTCATTCTGATTTGTTATCTTACAAGGTTCTAACTGATTCGGAAAAGTATCCTATTACAAAAAGAAAATTACTTAGTAATATTGCTAAAATTTATGATCCACTAGGGCTAATCAGTCCCTGTATAATTATTGTCAAAATTTTAATACAAAAATTGTGGTCATTGAAATTAGAGTGGGATGATATAGTACCTTCGGATTTAGGAAAGAAGTGGGAATATTTTCATTCGAGATTAGTTATACTTAACGAATTAAAAGTTTCTAGATCTGTTATGTGTGATAATCCAATTAATATTGAACTGCATGGATTCAGCGATGCAAGTTTAGAAGCGTATAGTGGTGCAGTTTATATAAGAACTTCTGATTCTTGTGGAAATATTTGTGTTAGATTACTTTGTTCAAAAACAAAAGTCGCACCAGTCAAGGCATTAACCATTCCAAGGTTAGAGCTATGTGGTGCTCTTTCACTTGCTCGGTTAGTAAAACAAGTTTCTGATTCTCTTACATGTAAATTTGAAACATATTATTGGTGTGACTCTCAGATTGTCTTGTGTTGGCTTAACACAGACGCAAACAAACTTCAAGTTTTTGTTAGTACCTAATAGAGTGGCTGAAATTCAACAGTTAAGTGATATATCAAAATGGAGTTACGTTAATACTAAACACAATCCAGCTGACATTGCTTCTCGAGGAATGTATCCTGACGATTTATACAAGAGTGATTTCTGGTGGAACGGCCCTTTGTTTCTTTACGAACAAGCCAATTGGCCACGAGAATTTCAGTTTAGTAAGACTAGTGATATACCGGAGATACGTAGACAGTGCAACGTATTTGTCACTACTATGATTCAAATTTTAGATTTTGATAGATTTTCTTCGTTGGAAAAACTTCAGCGAACTCTTGCCTACTGCTTAAGATTTATTTTAAATTCAAAAAATATTAAAAATAAAAATACCGGACCAATTACCGTTCCCGAAATTGATAATAGTATGCAACATTTACTTAAATTAGCACAAGGCGAAAGTTTCGCTACTGAAATATCGTCCCTTCAAGGTGATAGACAATTAAGTAAAAATAACAGATTGCTCTCTTTAACTCCGTTTTTAGATTCAGATGGTTTATTGCGAGTTGGGGGGAGATTAAAAAATGCGTCTTTATCTTTTGATGAAAAACATCCTATTTTATTGGACGGTAAACATAAAATAACAAAATTGATCTTTCGATCTGAACATAAGAGACTACATCATGCAGGACCCCAATTATTATTGTTTTCTCTGCGTCAAAAGTATTGGGCTACGTCTGGCATGAATGTAGCAAAGATGATTGTGCGAAATTGTATTCGATGTTTTCGTACTAAACCAAAACCAATTAACGCAATTATGGGTGATTTACCAAAACATAGAGTTGAGGTTGCTAGACCTTTTTCGATTGTTGGAGTTGATTACGCGGGTCCAGTGATTTTACGCGATAGAAAAGGTCGTCCATACAAGACATATAAAGCATATATTTGTATGTTTATATGCTTTGTAACAAAATGTATTCATATCGAACTAGTCACTGATTTAACCTGCGAAGCATTTATTACTGCATTTAGGAGATTTGCTGCTCGGCGTGGCACTCCTGCACATTTGTACTCTGACAACGGATCCAATTTTATTGCAGCTCAAAAAGAGTTAAAAACTTTGTATGATTTTTTTGGAAAATTCTAAAGATGAATTCGTCAAATCTTGTGCTAAACTAAGAATAGTTTGGCATTTTATACCTCCGAATAGTCCAAATTTTGGTGGGTTGTGGGAATCTAATATTAAGGCAATAAAATATCATTTATATAGAGTCATTGGTCAAAGTGTATTAACGTATGAAGAATACTCTACATTACTTGTTCAAATTGAGGCTACGTTAAACTCCCGACCTCTCTATCCCATGTCGTCTGATCCCAATGACTTTGCACCTCTGACTCCTGCTCACCTAATAATTGGCCACCCATTGACAATGCCTCCTGATCCTCTGTTTGAAGATGTCCAGATCAACCGATTGTCTAGGTTCCAATTATTGCAACAATTACAACAAAGTTTTTGGAAGAAATGGTCGTGTTTTTACCTGTCTGAGCTTCAGAAAAGGCACAAATGGAAAGTAGGCAACTCCAATGTTGAAGTAGGTCAATTGGTGGTAATGAAAAATGACAACCTTCCTCCATGCAAATGGATTCTCGGAAGAATAACTCAAGTACATCCTGGGCAAGATGGCCAAGTGCGTGTAGTGACGATTAAAACTATAAGTGGTACCTACAAGCGCGCTATTTCAAAAATATGTCCCCTTCCATTAAATGACAATGAGTGTTTTTAGGTCAAAAACTAATTTATGTTTTGAACTGATGGTTCAAAAGGGGGGAGTATGTTACGGTAATAACAAGATACAGAAACAGTATTGTTACCTATAACACCTGTAAGAGAAACCATGAGAACGAGAGATGTCAAGAACGAATGACAGCAGCAACAACGAAATAAGACAACACTTTTAATTATATTATAAATTTTCATTTTTAAATTAAAGCCTACCCAAAAATAATAATTGAAGATTATTGATTAATACAGTCCGCTATATCGAGGAGGTGGGACAACACCAGAACAGTAAGTAATTGAAAAAAAAAGTCAAAAAGAAAGCAATTTTAGTGTTTTATGTTTTTGCGGTGTTTATTAGTAGATAAATTCTTGGCAAAACTATTTATACACTAAACTGCATTTTACTTATTAGGTTACTGCCATTAAAATTTGCCCCACCTGTAAAAAAAACTCACAAGCCGCGCCTGAATTGTATATAATTTATATTCTCGATTGATTTCTATTTTATTTTTTAAGTTACGAAATTATCTCTATATGATCCATTTTCTTTAAAATTTGTACTGCAAATTACTAGCAGCATATAGGTTAGATATATATGTAGGTACATAAAACTTACTTTTCTTCCTACTCTATTATTATGTAAGTTTATAGCAGCCGCTTCATCCCTTAGGATTTTATTTTCTTCTTTGGTATCTTTTGCCCTCTTGCTTTTTTCTTTCTTGACTAAAGTGTGCTTTTCGACGTTGTCGATAAATCGTTTGGCAAATTGGGAAGCCCATCTATAATGAAAACGTAGGTATAGTTCGTACAATTACTGGCTGGATGCACGTCACAACTCGTAAATATACAGGGTGACCTTGAAATGACTGTACAACTCTTCACCATTCCTTAACCAAAAATAAGGCAATCTAGGCAAACTTACCTATATGCAATATTACTTTATTTTGTCGCTACAGGGCGCTAAAGTTTTCAAATTAATGTGTTTCTCTTTTGGAATAATTTCTAAACGCCTTTATCGATTACCACTAACTTTGGGACTAAGAGTGACTATTATTAATGGCATGTTGTGACATATATTCTATCTTTTTTTATTTCCTGCAAATTTAAAAATGGCGTGTGACTCGTAAATAAAAGTTTGTCTTTTTGGTACCCCCAGTATAAATGACTTAAACTATTTTTCTGACACTAGCTGACTTCAT
The DNA here is from genome assembly GCA_935413205.1 of Polydrusus cervinus. NCBI lineage: Eukaryota > Metazoa > Arthropoda > Insecta > Coleoptera > Curculionidae > Polydrusus > Polydrusus cervinus. The sequence goes on from OW284511.1 coordinate 80,054,145, forward strand.
GTTGAAACTTTTTTGTCTTTTGTAAAATTTTAGCCAGACATGAAGTTTCTCTACAAATAATTATTTACGATACCTTGTAATTCATCATTGCTGTTTATTCAGAACGAGAAAACATGAAACTTTTTAAAATTCTCAATGATTACCAAATTTTATAACAATAATTGTATGAAATGTTCACCGTGTTCCTGAATACATAAATTAATTCTTTTAAACAAATTAAACTGTAATTTGGGCATCGTGTTGGGCTTGTTTTTAAAATAATCCGCAGCATTAATAATTATTTACAATAACTCATCTTCCTCAGCAATGGGGGAAGTATACACTTGATTTAAGAGCAGCCCACAGAAAATAGTCCAGAGGCGTTAGATCTGGGTACCTTGGTGGCCAATTTACCTCTTCCGATCTATCTATAAGGATATCTTTCATTTAACAATCTTTGTACGTTGATACTGAAAAAAGATGGCGCCCCGTCGTGCATAAACCCCAGATCTAACGCCTCTGGACTATGTTTTGTTGGCGCTCCTAAATCAAGTAGGGATCCCCCATCGCTACGGAAGAGAGTAATTGCCGAGTATTATCAATGCTGCAGATTATTTTAAAAACAAGCCCGACACGATGCCCAAAGTACAGTTTAATTTTTTGAAAATAATTAATTTATGTATTCAGGAACACGTGAACATTTCGAACAATTATTATAAAAATCAAATTAGTTGGTAGTTATTAAGAATTAAAAAAATTTTCTCGTTGAATAAACAGCAGTGATGAACTACAAACCGTAAATAATTTTTTTGTAGAGAAACTGATTGTCTAGCTAAAATTTTACAAGAGACAAAAAAGTTTTAACATGAAGTAAGCTAGTGTCAAAGAAATAACTAAAGTCATTTATACGGGGGGTAATAAAAATATAAGCTATTATTTACCAATCACACGCCATTTTTAAATTATTAAATAAAGATGGCGCATACGTCAAAACACGATATTAATAGAGAGGTCATTCTTAGTCCCCAGATTAGTGGAAATTGATAAACTAAACTGCTGGACAATTGCTTTCGAGCAAGAAAAATTTCGCCTAAATTTAACAGTTAATATTTTCTGAACCAGATATGATATCGATCTACGGTTTTAAATGGTTGATAGATTCATTCCTTGGGAAACAATTATCAATGTTAGATTTTCTTTAACCGTCAGAAAATTTTATATACAGGGTGTTAAAGAAGACGATGATTTTTGCTCCAATTTTAATGGCGTGTAACTTTCACAATCATATTTTTAAATTTTATCACGCTACGTCAATTGAATCACTGGTTCATAGCAAAGAAAGTAATTTGTCAAATTTTTGATATCTGCTATATTTTAAGAAATACCGATTTTTTTGGAAAACCTTGCTTTATTTCAACTTATTGGTAGCTAGATCTCACTGCGTTGTATCATGCAAACTTTGCGAGTGATTATTATACCTTATGAAAAACTTGATTATGTTCAGTAACAATAATTGTACCAAAATGTTATGATGTACAGTGGCGACCATTTTTCACGATTGTTTTGAAAGTTAGAAATTAATAAATAAATATTTTCCAAAAATATTAAATTTAAATAATTATCTTTGTTAAAATTTTGTAAACACACTGTATAATATACCTGTAGTGCAATATGAAAAACTAAAAAATAAGAAAAAATTCACCTAATCTAGGGGCGAGTACTTTCCAATATAAAACAATCGTGAAAAATTGTGAGATACTCATAAACCATAGACATATAGGTGTTTATAAGTACGCCACTGTATATCATAACATTTAGGTACAACTATTGGTACTGAACATAATCAAGCTTTTCACAAGGTATAATAATCACTCGCAAAGTTTGCACGATACAACGCACAGTGAAATCTAGCTACCAATAAGTTGAAAAAAAGCAAGGTTTTCCAAAAAAATCGTTATTTCTTAAAATATAGCAGATATCAAAAATTTGACAAATTACTTTCTTTGCTATGAACCAGTAATTCAATTGACAGAGTGATAAAATTTAAAAATATTATTGTGAAATTTACACGCCATTAAAATTGGAGCAAAAATCATCGTCTTCTTTAACACCCTGTATATAAAATTTGACATTTAAAGAAAATCCAATATTGACAATTGTTTCTCAAGGGATGAATCTATCAACCAATTCAAGCCGTAGGTCGATATCATATCTAGTTCAGAAAATATTAACTGTTAAATTTAGGCGAAATTTTTCTTGCTCGAAAGCAATTGTCCAACAGTTTAGTTTAGAAATTATTCCTAGAATTTTCAGCTATAGACGACGGAAGGTGAGATGCAGGATCCTGTATAGACCTATAGGTGCCGTGTGTTCAAAATGAAGTCGGAACTATTGATAACGTTCATATTATAAGAGATACGACGTCGGTTAAATTAGTAAAGAGTTGTAGTTTCATGTGATGATAATTATAGTGATGTCAAAAAAACAATTGAACATCAGAATCACAATACAATTGAAATTTTTTAAAATGGAAGTGCTATTTCTGTTATAACAGTTTGATAGAGAGTGAAATTCTAAACAAAACTCTTTACTAATTCAACCACATATTTTATAATAAGAAAGTTAGCAATAATTCCTTCTTCATTTTGAACATCCGGTATAGTAGTTCCTGTACGTTTTGCAGTTCGAATTGAACTTACAGAGTGTCACGATCTTACTGGTACTATAAAATCTTACCTAACATTATCGCCACATCCTCCCCACTGAAAGCTGTCTGCTGGTTGACTATTTGGTTTTCCAGCACAGGTACATTGATGTAGATTACCACTTGAGCAGGCACGTGCTAAAGTGTAGGTGAGAGCTGCTGAACTGATAGCATAAACATAGGCTTGTTCTCTTGTTGCTGGAAATTAAATTTACATCACTTAGATAAAAGGGGAATAGTACAATAAATGACACGTTTAAAAAGGCATTTTAGTTATAATTGAAGAAAAGAGAGTTTGTTATACGTGTAAAAACTTTTATTTTATTAAAATCGTAGCAGAGCGCTTTCGGCTTTCGCCATCTTCAGTGCTATTCGTCAATATACAATGATATCCTCAAGGTGGGATGGCATTTCGTCCACTTAGTGTTTTAAAACAATTAAAATTGTAAAAAAGACAACACGAAACAAAACATAAAACATCCGATGGATATCATTGTATTTTAACGAATAGCACTGAAGATGGCGAAAGCCGAAAGCGCTCTGCTACGATTTTAATAAAATAAAAGTTTTTACACGTAATACAAACTCTCTTTTCTTCAATTCTACTCTACGTGTACACAGCCACAGCTAATTTTCTATTTTAGTTATAGTCTATTTCAGAAAGGTGTAGAGTAATAAAATGGAAAATTCCGTCCAGTTCGGCTAAATTTCGGTGTCGGCCATAGGCGCAGGTAAATTTTGTGCATTACATTATTTATTATAACTAACCTTAGAAAAAAAAGAAGAAAATTTGATAAAGAAGGAACTATTAGCTATAGCAAATTTACACAAACATCGTTTTATGAAATATGCCGTGGAAGATATAGCTGAAAAATATAGTGTAACTGTGCTGCGCACACCGCCATATCATTGCGAACTAAATCCTATAGAACTTATATGGGCGTAAGTGAAAGGATTTGTAGCAAGACACAACCCTACATTTAAAATGAAAGACGTTAAGCTACTGTTTGATCAAGCTATTGAGGAAGTGACACTAGAGAACTGGCAAAAAGCAGTCCATCATGTCATTAAAGAAGAGGAGAAAACGTGGGACCTTGACCACCTGATCGATCAGACAGTCCACCCGTTAATTATAACGTTAAGAGGAGAGAAAAGTTCCTCAGATGATGAAGAATATTATGATTTTTATAATTTAATTTCTGTATAATGTATTTCTTGTATTTTGTATTTTTGGATAACAATGGGCAAAACCCATAAATTGACCCAAACGCGGGTTTTACTACCTAAAAATGATGAAAATAAATAATTTTGAAATGAAATCAATGCCAAATTACGAAAGTGGCTTAAATATTCGTTGGGTCACTCTGTAGTTTCTTTGCATACCTAATTAGCTTTTATTACTCTACACCTTTCTGAAATAGACTATAGAAAGCTGATTTTTTGGTGGCCCGTTAAAAAATCCTTAAAATGGTCTTGAAAATATATTTTTGGGCCTTAATTCTTAAACGAAAAATTTACAAATGTTGTAGAGCATTACATTTTGCACAATAAAAGTTATTTCTACTTTTTTCAGAAGTTCGCAAATTTCAGAAAAATGTTTTCGTTAAGTTTTTGATGCCCACCAAATATGTTATGTCATGGGCATTTACAGAAACTGTCTGTGTGATGAGGGACGTATCTGGAAAAGTCTTTGCACATTCCTATACATTGTTTTCTTACTTTGCTTTGCTTCCGCTCATTTTAAATTTTTTGCCTTAATGTTTGCAATCTCTTTTTTTATTTCATATTTTCCAGTACATATTTTTACTTGCTGCTTATTTCTGCTTGATTCTTGACTTTCCATTTTGCTCTTGGAAATATAATTTATTATAACAAAGTTGTAACTGCTATCCATTGATTTACATTTACATTTATGGTTAATAATTAAGGGCAAAAGATAAAGTCCTATCTTCCTTCTTAATCCTTCTATATTAGGCCTACGTGTTTCGGCCTAAGAAGGACATTATCAGGGGGTTGAGTCCTAATGGTCCAAACACAAAGCTGACATAAGAGAGACGCACACAGGTCAACAATTTGAAAAAAAGACAATATCATTAAGTAAAAGATACATTTGGTACGAATTACATCTCACAATAACGATCAAAAAGTATGTTTGGTCCAGTTTTATCACTAGCTTAAAATACTGCACCAGATAACCTTCTGCATTCTGATATCTTGTTCCTGCAAAAAGAATAAATGCAGTACAGATGATGCACATGTGTAGTGAATAACTTAAAATGCACTAAAATATGCATATATGCGAGGCAGAAGAATATACTGTGAAAATCATAGAAGCTGAAGCTGAGCTCGATTCTGATACAAGCAGTGACGAAGAATAAATAAACCGGTATTTTATTTACAGTATTAAGATAAGTCAAGGAATAATTCTATCTTTGTTCGTTCGAGATAGAACCATTTTAAATTTTCAACCCTACTGGACTGGGGGGTGTGTTCGGGTCTGTTCGGGTTTGTGTCACGTTTAATCATTAAGTTCCCACGAAAATCCCTATGCGCTTCCACTATATTTCTAGCTGTCTTAACTTCCTAAGCGTCAAAAAATTTAACTTAAACCATTTGTGGTAATCACTTCGTAAAGTTTACTATTTCGTGTCACGTTTCTTCCAACACCAATTTTCTTTTCTAAAACGCTGCCACGAAAAAAGTTCTTTATCATAGTAAATTAAGAAAATGCAGTTTCATTAGACGTAAAAGGGAAAAGAGTCAAGAAAAGGGATCCCGATTCACGTGGGATGTGATCCCTTTTATTTACTTCAGTTACTCGCCTATCTTGGAATACACGTGTTTGGAATTTGAGATGGCTTTTGGCAAAAAATGCTGACAACGCTTTAGCGATTCGAGCGGTAACTCTTACTTTCTGCTAGAAAGAGTTTCTTTTCTAAAATGGACATATTTTTTTCTTAGTTATTTAATGGAGTAGAGAAAGTGTTTGCCGGGAGTATTTCGATTTCTCCATTATAACTGTAACTTTTGGTGTTTTAATAGACTATAAATAAATCCGATGTAATACAAAAAGTTTGGGTGCTACAAATTCGTATGCGTACAAGGGGATCTCGAAACGAGTTACGAAGATGGTTAAATTGAGGCAAAGTTGCGTATTTTGGGGCTTAATAATTTGGCGAAAAAAAATTGTAATTATTCTGAATGCTTTCGGAGACATCCGAAAAAAACAGAAATTCCATTTTTGCTTTTTCATTTTTTGAGGATTCATTTTTGACTTGGAAAAAAATTAAAACACTTTTATTTACAACCATGTATGTAATAATGACATTTCACCTATCTTTGAAAGGTGGAAAGTTGACGTTTCTTGACTTTTACTTTCCACCCGGGTGGAAAGTGAGCACTTTCCACCCGGGTGGAAAGTAAAATTGTTATTTTTTGTAATTTTATTAAAAATCGATATCTCAAAATAGTAAATTTTTTTTTTTTAAATTTTAATAAAAATCGATATCTCAAAATAATATACAAACACACCAACACACAACTCATTACACAAATTCAACAACAATAATTTTATTTTTTATTTCTTTAAATGAATTATACCTAAATGACATTTATAAAAAACAAAAAATTAACATGGTTTATGTTTTACTTATTTACATTAAATATTACATTGGCATTATTGTAGGCAGTCACAGATATGTTTAAACCTTGCTGAAATTCTTCTTTTGAAAGGTTTATTTCATGATTATTTGAAGTTAAAGTAGTGTTAGTAAAACTTGAACTTGGCTTTGAAATCAATTTTGCCGTATTAACCTGAGTAGAAACCGAACTGTCTATGTATCCCTCAGCTACTGTGCTAGATTTCCAGCCTCCTAACCGCTTTATTTGCATAAGATCGCCACCGTTATTTGCGAGCAAAGTAGCCGCTGTTCTTCTGAAACAGTGACCAGTAAAACCTTCAGTATTCAGCTTCAGAAAAGCTGCAATTTTTTTTGGAAACTGACTTAAAGTGTTGTGCCCAATACATTGTTTACTAATTTTTCCATATCTTATTTGCATAAAAAGCTTTCCATCCTGTATATTTTTCCGTAAAGTTATGTACTCCTTAAGTGGTGCAATCCATTTATTATCAGTTATCATAAATGATCGTGGCTGGTACGTTTTGCTATTTTGTATTTCAATCGCGACCTTTTCTTCTAAAAAGTGAACGTCTGTTGTTTTCATTTTGTATAATTCATCTGATCGGCAGGCGCCTGAGACACCAATAACCAATGCGACCTACAAATGTATAAAATAATAAGTTAATATAGAAATAGTCAACCTTTTAGCCTAAAATACCTTTTGAACAAGAAATTCCATAGGTGCTTGTTCCAAAAATGTTTCAATATTATCCATAGACAGTGTGGTCGATTTTTTCGGCTTGTATCCTTTGTTTTGCTTTTTTAAAAATGCTAATAGCTTTGCGTGTTTAGATATGTCTACTTTTTCCCTAATTGATAGAGTGGTCCTCAACATTGAATATATTGACCAAAGCGTTGATATTTTCTTTGTCTTGGCATTTTCACTAAAATAAGCTAGTAGCGCCGATTCAGAACCAGGATTTTGAACTTTGTTTCCAATACACCATTCTTTAAAACAGTTATATGCCTTGTCATATCTCGGGCGGCTTTTAGTTGGCAGAAGATCTTCTTCTACTATTTTTGCTGCTTCTCGAATTTCTGGGGGAGTAGCAGCCAAATCAAATTCCTCATCTGAGAGCATTTTTTTGGTGTTTTGTAAAAACTTTGACACTAACGTTTTAAAAAAATAATATATTGTTTAGTGACATGGAAACCATATTCCAAAAATGATATTTGCCATCTTGATGTGTATTATTACCTACGTTATTTTATCACCTGCGGTTATTTGAAATTCTAAATGTCTGTCTACTTTTGCAATGGAAAAGTCAAAATGACATTTACCTTTTAATAATTATTTGAACTCAAAATAATAAGAAGTGGATGTTGGATGTGGTTGTAAATAAAATAGTATACAAACCTCGGTGAAAAGTTTCATTACTGTCTCTGAGATATAGTTTACCTCGACGCTTCGCGTCTCGGTAAACTATCTAATCTCTCGACAGTAATGAAACACTTTCCACCTCGGTACGTAATATACTATTATTTACAACCATGTATGTAATAATGACATTTCACCTATCTTTGAAAGGTGGAAAGTTGACGTTTCTTGACTTTTACTTTCCACCCGGGTGGAAAGTGCTCACTTTCCACCCGGGTGGAAAGTAAAATTGTTATTTTTTGTAATTTTATTAAAAATCGATATCTCAAAATAGTAAATTTTTTTTTTTTTAAATTTTAATAAAAATCGATATCTCAAAATAATATACAAACACACCAACACACAACTCATTACACAAATTCAACAACAATAATTTTATTTTTTATTTCTTTAAATGAATTATACCTAAATGACATTTATAAAAAACAAAAAATTAACATGGTTTATGTTTTACTTATTTACATTAAATATTACATTGGCATTATTGTAGGCAGTCACAGATATGTTTAAACCTTGCTGAAATTCTTCTTTTGAAAGGTTTATTTCATGATTATTTGAAGTTAAAGTAGTGTTAGTAAAACTTGAACTTGGCTTTGAAATCAATTTTGCCGTATTAACCTGAGTAGAAACCGAACTGTCTATGTATCCCTCAGCTACTGTGCTAGATTTCCAGCCTCCTAACCGCTTTATTTGCATAAGATCGCCACCGTTATTTGCGAGCAAAGTAGCCGCTGTTCTTCTGAAACAGTGACCAGTAAAACCTTCAGTATTCAGCTTCAGAAAAGCTGCAATTTTTTTTGGAAACTGACTTAAAGTGTTGTGCCCAATACATTGTTTACTAATTTTTCCATATCTTATTTGCATAAAAAGCTTTCCATCCTGTATATTTTTCCGTAAAGTTATGTACTCCTTAAGTGGTGCAATCCATTTATTATCAGTTATCATAAATGATCGTGGCTGGTACGTTTTGCTATTTTGTATTTCAATCGCGACCTTTTCTTCTAAAAAGTGAACGTCTGTTGTTTTCATTTTGTATAATTCATCTGATCGGCAGGCGCCTGAGACACCAATAACCAATGCGACCTACAAATGTATAAAATAATAAGTTAATATAGAAATAGTCAACCTTTTAGCCTAAAATACCTTTTGAACAAGAAATTCCATAGGTGCTTGTTCCAAAAATGTTTCAATATTATCCATAGACAGTGTGGTCGATTTTTTCGGCTTGTATCCTTTGTTTTGCTTTTTTAAAAATGCTAATAGCTTTGCGTGTTTAGATATGTCTACTTTTTCCCTAATTGATAGAGTGGTCCTCAACATTGAATATATTGACCAAAGCGTTGATATTTTCTTTGTCTTGGCATTTTCACTAAAATAAGCTAGTAGCGCCGATTCAGAACCAGGATTTTGAACTTTGTTTCCAATACACCATTCTTTAAAACAGTTATATGCCTTGTCATATCTCGGGCGGCTTTTAGTTGGCAGAAGATCTTCTTCTACTATTTTTGCTGCTTCTCGAATTTCTGGGGGAGTAGCAGCCAAATCAAATTCCTCATCTGAGAGCATTTTTTTGGTGTTTTGTAAAAACTTTGACACTAACGTTTTAAAAAAATAATATATTGTTTAGTGACATGGAAACCATATTCCAAAAATGATATTTGCCATCTTGATGTGTATTATTACCTACGTTATTTTATCACCTGCGGTTATTTGAAATTCTAAATGTCTGTCTACTTTTGCAATGGAAAAGTCAAAATGACATTTACCTTTTAATAATTATTTGAACTCAAAATAATAAGAAGTGGATGTTGGATGTGGTTGTAAATAAAATAGTATACAAACCTCGGTGAAAAGTTTCATTACTGTCTCTGAGATATAGTTTACCTCGACGCTTCGCGTCTCGGTAAACTATCTAATCTCTCGACAGTAATGAAACACTTTCCACCTCGGTACGTAATATACTATTTCATAGCCGTTTTTATGTTCTACAAGGTGGCATTATTAGTTTTCAAATTCGAAGTTTCGTTCTTTAGTTACCAATCTCAAGTCAATTTTTTTAAATACGGACCTGAAATTTTAAATACTTTAGAAATTTAATACAATGTACAAGTTTTTGAAATTTTAACGTTTTGTCATCTAATATAATAGCTTTTCAAATTATCTTTTTCATTTCATTACCGTCCTGAACATTTAGAGCCAAACTAAAAAACAAAAGATTTCTGAGTAAAAAAAGAGACCCAACGTCTCGGCCTCTGTTTATTTTTGTTACATGTTTCGCCTGAAACTAGCATCATCAGATCTTCTAAACAGTAAACATTTTTTTAATTGTTTTTGAAATAAACGTAAGCGCATCACAGTAACATAACTAGACTAACACTACAGTCACCTCTTCTTCACTCGAGAGCATTATTTTTTTCTATTTTACAACAGTATTTCTGTCTAGATCTAAGGCAAAAACCATAGGACTTAATATATACGGTATATTAAAAAAATAAATAAAATACTAATAGAAGATAGAATTACTTCTCATGCCATAAAAACTTGCTTACTTTCTAGAGTTTTGTGACGGTAAATCTTATAGAAAAAATAAACGGCCTAAACACCATAACTTCCTGTAATGTAATTTTAATATTTAAGTAATTCTAAAAATAATTGCCCGGGCCGTAATAGGAAAGAAAGGATAATTTGAAAAGCTAGTGATGTGTTATTTGACGACAAAACGTTAAATTTGAAAAACCTTTAAATTGTATTAAGTTTACCTTATTTTTAGTATTTTTTTGCTCAATTATGCTTATTTCAGGAAGATTTTTTTGTTTAACAAGTATATATTATCTGTTTTATATTACCTATAATAGTGTATTTGTATAACTCACTACAAGTTTCTTTAAATGTATGTATTTTTTTATTTTGAAATTTTTTTGTCCATTGTCTAAAACAGGGTTTTTTTGGCGTGGCACCCAAACATTTTTTCGATTTGCCTGCGTCGCTGGCTCGTCGGTTTCCCTACCCATTTCCCCCCGAAATAATATTCCAGCTACGCCACTGACTGGGTGTATATATAAAATGTTCTTTTAAGAAAAAGTAATTGATTATATTGTTTATTTGGTAACTAACTATTACACGAATACCATGCTAAAATTGAAATATTTTACAGGAAGCATATATTTTGCGCCATATATTAGGAATCTAAACTAGTTTTATAAGACAAGCTGTTATAATAATTAATCCTGGTTTGGTTGAATGGATAAAATATCTTCTTTTTAGTACTCATTTTTTCTTTATTGTTAAACAAGTACCTAATTCAATATTGCTAAGTTACTTGCCTAAAATGATATAAATAATAACTCTGTAACTAGCAGGTGTTGGATAAAATAAATTAATGTAAACAACAAACATTAAAAACACAAGTAAACGAAAGCGCCTTATATGTTTGCAAAACAATATTTTTTGATGGAAATTTAGCTTTCATTCAAATATAAATGCTTAGTTCAAACTTGGGCGTAAGTTTAAGTGCCTCCATTGCCCCCCCCCCCCCCCTCCATCTCTCCTGGCTAACTAACAAATTTTCTACTAATTTTATTTCCATTTAGGCCAGTTTGCCATAACATAAAGATGGTTTCCCATGCCTTTATATGGGTAAAAGCATGATACACCGGTAGGTATACTTTAATTTTCCAAAAAATCGAGATAGGCTTCTTCGTAATAACCACCGTACACCGTAACACATCTCTACATTTAACTCTATTGAAAACGTTAAAATATCTTAATTTCAATGAAAACAAATTATCCAGCTTTTATAAAGTCAGTTCAACTCTAGTCCTTTGAAAGTGATCATTGAATTAAGAGTAATTTGACGTTGAACTGGAACTAATTTGCAATGAGACAATGATGTGAATTTTTAATACCCTACTTTATCCGCTAAAATACGGATTTAATCGATTTCTCGCTGTAGAATAATAAAATTTAAATAAATTCCTTAGTAAGAAAAAATACCCACTAAATAATTTTCATGAAATACAGTGTAGTCGTTTCTTGACCTTTTTTCGAATTAAGCCTTTTTTATTCGCTGCCAGGCCAATTTCCGAGGGAACCTACAGCTTAACGTGGTTCCGAACCACGATCCTCAGTCATGCGACACTCCCCTTAAAGGCTATCAACTCTTCTTTTCTTACGTCATCGCATGACCCACCGATTGGGCAGTGTGTACCTTCATCCGTATCCCACGAGATATCCGATGTCATCCGGCCTAGTTATCGGCGTGAATGGGGTAGGTTGGGAAATTATACATTTTACTTTCTTCCCTGCATTCTTAAACCTACTAAAATTGGGACGTACTTTTTTTACTGTGCGTATGCCCACTCCAAGGATCGAACTCAGAACGCCACGGTCGATTGCCATTAACTGACGATAAACTGACGATAAACTTGCAAGAAAAGGCTCCGAAAATACATTCATTGGTCCAGAACCGGCACTCGGAGTACCAAGGTGCTCAGCACGAGATGCTATAAAGCGATGAATCAGGAATGAACACAAAATCCACTGGAGCAACAGACAGGGATTAGACCACAGCAAAAGCTTCATTGGGATCCAGACTCAAGACTTATGAAACTACTTTAAGGAACAGGAACCAGCTGAGAACCATCACAGGAATTCTGACAGGACACATGGCTGTCAAGAACTATTTGCACAGAATGCAACTGTACAATGACTTGACTGCAGATTATGCGGACAAGACCAATAAACTGTCCAGCACATAGTTTGCCATTGCAAGTCACTAGATCGGAAGATGCAACCAAAACTGGAACCAGAAGACATCCTTACCCTTTCCCCAGTTGACCTATACAAGCTAGTGCAAGGAATTGGGATCACGGAGTGGGTGTAACAACCAAACAGGGTGAGCAGAATGGTCCAAACCTGGCCTAAGAGCATCCGGCGCACTAACGGGCCCTCGAAAAAAAAAACTGACCAGTGAGGCACCGCCGCAGTTGCTACAAATCCTAATTATTGTTCCCTTAAAAAATCAATTGATGTGTTAACACTTCCCACACACTTCTCTGTATTTTCTATGATTTACGAGATCCCTGTAGCATTCTTATCTGTATATTATCAATATTTGTCTCAATAGAACTATGGCTTGGGCCCTGTATACATTTAAATTATTTTTTTAAACTTGCTGCTGTCTTTCTTGATTTTCTTTTTCTCGTATTTCTTTGTTGTCAGGTATTTCAGAACTAAATTAGATACTAGTTTAAGTCTTTTAATGCTTAATGCTGTTTGTTATTTTCTTTCCCTATCTTTATTTAGATATATACTTACTTAAAAGCAGTAGACACTTTTGTCGACAATTTTTGGGAAATAAGAATCGATAATGGACAAGTAAGGATAGGTGATAATCTCGTAATTAAAATAGTAATTTACTTACCCCTGGTCAAATCCGGTGTTAAAAATGGAGCTGTGACTATCGAAGAGCAGTTCCATCTTCTATCTTTAAAAACCTTTTTACAGGTATCTGAAGCCAACAATGCGGCATTTTGTATGTGAGGCATTGTTTCCATTGAATTTCGGCACAATTTTGCTTGAATCTTAACTAAACCGTATCTAAAATAATTTAAATATTCTGATTAAAATATTAGCTTTGACTTAAGAAATATTTAGCAGTTTTTGCTAACTATACCTGGGTTAATATTTGGTAACTGATGGTGACTTCTAAAACGAGACTTTTATCCGCTTACAAGAAAAACTTTTTAAAACAATTATAAATGCTATCATTTGTCTATTAAAATTGATGGATTTATAATCATCGCAAAATTATAAACCTACCTCAAAAATTCAAGACGGGCACAAAATGTACAACCTTAATAAATTTTAAAAAATATTCCTAAATAAAACATTTTTAAAAGAAAAATACCAAAATTTGCAAGCGCGTATATTTTTTTTTTATATATTTTACCAATATTTGTTAGGAAAGTGACATGCGTTTTAATTTTTACCATGTTTATGAATCAAATAAAAGTATTTAAATATTATATATATCCTCTAGATGTAAAACATACCGACATGATTTATTTTACAAGTTCATATTATTCTTCTGTCATATTTATATAAGTACAGACATATAACTAGTTGGTTTATTTGTCTTACTTTCTCTGTTTTTTTTTTACTTGAAAATATTGGTAGCCGCTGGTGCTCGAACACAACGACAAGTCGGTTCCCGACGGCTTAACGACCCAAAAATGATTGACCATATTGGTGCAACTGGGAGTCGTATTATAATAAGGTTTTAACTATGTTGGGTGCCGACGTCAGGTCGCATAGGCCAACGTCGAGCCGTCCTAATACTGCTGCTTGGGCGCTTTGATAGCCTGTCTACGATTTGTTAGCCTAAACTATAACAACGCTTTTTTGTGCCGCTTTTAATATTTAAAATATGATTACTTTATTAATGCATTTAACACTCTGTTTATCCAATATATTCATATTAAGTACGTATTGCTTACCTTCTTCTAGCTAATGTACAAGGAGATCTTACTCCAGATCTTATACCTCGACCATGGTTGCTATTAACAGAACTAACATTCCAGTTTAAATGTGAATGCTGTAGAGACCTGTAATAGAAAATTTGTATGCAATTAAATTATTCGTGGGTACAGCTCTATTTTATTAGAAAACCAGAATATACAGAGTGTCTGTACTTTTTTACCTATTTTAAAAAGGTCCAAGGGTAGGGTTACCATCTGTAAAATCATTAAACTAGGACAAGAAGCTCGAAAACCCCGGATTTTTTAGCTTAAACCCCGGATATTTCTGCTAGAAAATTTTCATCTTACACTAATACAATAAATTGAAATTCTTCTAATTTGACATCTCATATTATTTTATAGAATATACCGTGGAGGAGAGTATACAGGGTGTTCCTTAATGACGTGCTAATATTTTAGGCTGTGGGTCCTCAAGTCATTTTATGAAGAAAAGGTCATATAAATATATGTCCTAAACGGCTTAAATTTTTTGTTACAGATTGTTTAATTATTTTTTTTTAATGCGTTTTTTGTAATATCTCCGAAAGTACTTTAGATAATATTTTCAATTTTGGCATGTGCTAATAGGATATAAAACCATCGATTTTAGTTATATAAGTTATTTTTTTGTCCCACCAGTGGCGTCCCTGCAAACATTTCCTCTGATATTTTTTATAAAAAAAATGGTACGCCACTGACATTTTTCCATGTGGATATTATTTTTGATTAGCCTGGTCAATTCTGCATAAAAATAGTATTTTGCGTTTTTCTCCTCAGGCACACCGTTCTTAATTAAAATAATTAAATTAGCTCTACTATTTATTATTATTAACATTGATAATGCAAAATTTTGTCTTATAAAAATTGTTGAATATTACCACCTTCATTAATAGGCATGCTTCCGCCCCGCCCGTCTAATTTAAATTTTTATGGTTTTAATTGGAAAATCATTTTCTTCGATTTTATTTTGCATGAAAATAACTTTCCCGCAGCTACATAAAAACCAATTTTCCATTGTTGAAAAAAACTCAAAATTTGTTTAGTTTTTGTAAATCTGGTCAAGAAGAAGAGCAGTTTAACAAGGCAAATTTAAGCTCTCGGTTCTCAATTAAATTTATTACAAATAACTTGCTATAGGTTCTTTTAGAATATTGTATTTTTTTAGAATAATCAACAAAGAATACTATTTTCAAACGACATGAAGTAATTTGTGGTAACTAATTAACCTAATAATTACAATACTTTTGTCATAGAACCTTTTTTTTTACAAAATCCATTAACCTTTTAGCCGTTTAGGACATATGTTTATATGAACTTTTCTTTATAAAATGACTTGAGGAATCCCACCCTAAAATATTAGCACGTCATTAAGGAGCACCCTGTATAGCGTCGTTCTGTAACTATCGGTGAACGGCAAGTGGTGACAAGCCAGACTGTAAAGAAAACTCCGCCCGGACGTTCCCTGGACACCCTCCAAACTAGGACAAATCCGGGGAAACCCGGACGGATGGCAACCCTACCAAGGGTGCGGACGGTAATCAAAAATCGCATGACAATTTTAAATCGACTGATTAAACTTAAAAACAATGTAATTGATACCGCGTTTATTAAATCATATTTCCTAAGAGGTAAATGAATTGTAGAAGAATTTTTTCTCTACGACCATTACTGAATGCAATAATTCCAAAATCATTTTTGACAATAGAATGTAAAAATTCTCGCCCTTTAGTTGGAATATTTATTCTGAAACACTTGCTTCTTATGCGTTTTGCGTGTATTTTCATTCCATAATAAAGATACGGAATGAATATTCTGTAATTGATCTAAACGACATTGGTTGCCATGAATTTCGAAACTGTCAATGTCAGCAGACAAATTTTAGTGCAAGTCAAAATATGAGTAAAAAATCGGATGAATCAGATATGGAACTGGATAATACTCCATTGCGAATAGTATTTTTGGTCGTGGAGAAAATATAGTCTGCTACTCGGTTAGAATGAAAATTCGATACTCGTGGTCCACTCGTATCAAATTTTCATTCTAACCTCGTTACAGAATCTACTATTCTGTATGGCTACTTGTAAACTAAAATGTATTAAGCTTGACAATTCAATATAACTGTGTTTCCATAGTTACAACACAAACATTTAATGGCATCCTTTATTTGTGAACAAAGGTAACAATATTTATTTTAAAATTTTAACAAGTTGATTTTAATAAGTTATGTCCTTTTAATGCGTTTTGCGTGTATTTTCATTCCATAATAAAGATACGGAATGAATATTCTGTAATTGATCTAAACGACATAGGTTGCCATGAATTTCGAAACTGTCAATGTCAGCAGACAAATTTTAGTGCAAGTCAAAATATGAGTGAAAAATCGGATGAATCAGATATGGAACTGGATAATACTCCACCTGAAATTACAAATATTGCGAATAGTATTTTTGATCGTGGAGAAAATATAGTCTGCTACTCGGTTAGAATGAAAATTTGATACTCGTGGTTCATCACGCTCGCTACGCTCGCGTTCGGAATCTTCCACTCGGGTCAAATTTTCATTCCAACCTCGTTACAGAATCTACTATTCTACTCCCACCTATATATTATCTATTCGTGTGCGTATATGAGGATGATTAAATTGAGATAAAGTTGCACATTACAAAGCCAGAAAAAAATGTATAACTCCAATGGATTCTCCATATCGCACTCGAAGTATAAGCATTCCACCTACCGGCGTCTAAACTGCAGTAATTAATAATAATTTTAAAAACTGTAACCGTATGTTATCTTAATTTTCCAGAATACTATTTTAGAGCAATAACTTACCTGCATTCTGACATTTTAGCCAATAAATTACCAAGTCATTTTCTCTCACCTATTTTAAAATGGCCCAAGTGTTTGGACATTCACAAAGAATCGCATGATGTGAAATTATTTACAATCCCTTGGAATGGGCCTCGCACGCAAAAACAACATTAGATACTGTCAAAAGTTAAGTCATGGGATATTTAGTGTTAAACAATGGCAATTTATTACCCTCCAGATATGCCTAATCCGCTCTGCTAATCGGCTTAAAGATTACACTTTAGCCACTGGTCAGCAGCGACGCGTCTATTTCTGGTTGAAAGTTTTCAGCTGAAGGCGATTTATTTGCTTTTGATTTAAAACGCTCGCCAGTATTAAGAATTCAAAAATTGGGATATATTAATATTAAGCTGCATCTTTGGGAGAGTGCTATAGTTCTTTGGGGGGTAGCTAGAAAATATGTTCGGGGGGCCCATATTTTTTAACCAGGTTTTTTTAGGGTACGGGGGTTTCAAGTTAAAAATAAAACCATAATATGTTAATGCGTAATATAATAATGTCGGGTTGCATAACATTTTTTAATAATAATAATGGTATTTATTGGTGACAGACATACAAAATAGTATTTTCGGGTCAAAAAAGCCAATGGCCAATTTTAACGTTCAGATCCACTTGCCACGTCCTCCACTTTGCGTTGGTGCTTTACCGTTTGCCGCGATATATTCGCGGATAAATCAACAAGATTTCAGCCGGTTTTCAATTACACAGCGGGTGAAATAGTGCCGATCGAGATCGCTGATTTTATGCGTTCGTCGGAAAGGAGCTGCCGCAGAGAATTCAGTACCGAGCCACAACAGATCGTAGACCGTAGTAAATGAGGGCGCATGAATTAGTAGGTAAAGAAGATGGTAAATGAGTTGCAGACAGTGTTGCCAATCTTCCTTAGTTATCGTCAGATCTACCAAATTTATTTATTGTTTCCCGATGAACATGATAAAATAAAATAATCGTATTTTTGACAGGTAACACTTATAACATCGAGTTAAACCTAATTTAACAGTTAAACGGATAACAGTCTTGAGTAGAACATTAAAAACACTTGCGTCTATATCCCAACCTATTGCCGGCACACTGCGCATGTTAGGCTATCCGCCTGACATGCGCAGTGTGCCGGTAATAGGTTGGGATATAGACGCAAGATTAGAAACTACCTAAGTTAGGAATATAGGAGACGTTTTTCTCCAAGCTGCACCAGAAAATGAAAATGTAAAAAACGTTATGTATTCAAATGAAAATGTCATTTCCTTTATTGCATTGATCAAATGAACAACACACCCATAAAAGAAGGAATATGGGCGAAACTTATACCAACATGCATATCGCATATAAACCTCATTTATAAATAAATTGTCAAAGAAAATAAAAAAATGTTGATTTAGGTTTATAACTATAATTAACCTTTTCAAATAAGCCAGAAATGATACGTTTCCTGTAAATCTATTGTCTTAACGTTAAGCAATGACACTCGAGTAAATATGGGCTGGTCTGTCTCACAGCGTAGGAAGATTTTATATTGGAAAAAAATCTGTCTAGATAATTATCGAAGTATACTGTAAAGAAAATTACGATAAATTAAACTGAAGACGTGGTTTATAGTAATTGTTGTTGGGTTTTGGAAGGATGCACTGATAAGTTGCACGAATATGGGATGACATCAATAAGAAATCCTGATTAAATAAACTTGAAACCAACGCATCTTTATATTTAGGGCTGACGATGGCGTAACCCAGCGGTAATCTAAAATGAATTATGATTTATATATAGGAAAAATAACCAGAGAACTCGTTTTTCGACAATTGACATCCAGATGCATGATATCGGCCAGCTGATCAGGACCTTTAAAATTTCCCCAGATTTTGGCAGAGACGTATTCAGGTCGTTCATTAGTTTGTGACGTTTTATTTAACGTAGTTTTAAAGGATGTTTAGTTCGGTTTTAGTGTGAGACCAGTGGCGTATGGCGAGCCTAGGATATGGGTCTAAAGTCTAATTGCAACCTAATTTTTCGTCTCACGCTTGGATTCTTAATTTACATTTTTAAATAATGTATTCTTGGCTTAGATTACAAAGGTCTTGTAGCAAACGTTTAGTTTTATATAGAGATTAAAGTTTCGGACGCATATCGTTTTAGTTTTTTATTAATAATTTTATATATTATATATACTTGTCTGTTCCGCTTTCCCCTTTTTAGAGCTATTTTAAATCAACAAAAATATAACCCAATGCAATAAAATATTTTTACAACAAAAACAAAAAACAATTAGGTATTTATTTTTAAAGAGAAAAATAAAGTAAACATTTTAATTGAAACATTTTTAATGGTGAAGATGTGTGATAATTTATAATAAAAAAAAATAGTGCGGGAAGAAACCAGAATGCTTTATTATAAATATATAAAACGGCACTTAAGAAGGAGTGGTTATTTCAAAACCTAAGCATTTGCACCAAAAACTGCTCTTAGATGTACGCTCCTAAAATACATGATTTTTAAAAAAATCATTAATTTTGGCGTGATGAGTGATATTTACTTTATTTTTAATCATGAAAAACGGAGCCCGAAAAACGCTGGTTAGAGTCATACATACGTCTTATGTTAAAATTTTGGATTGCCACCAATTTATATTTTCACAAATATAAAAAATGTATTTTTTTAAATAAAGAGCCAGCTAGGAATATCAAAAAAAAAAGTAAGAAAAAAACATTAACAAAAACAAATTTAATCCAAACATTTAAAGGGGGAGAGGTGATAATTTAATTTTCGAAATTTGACAGTAGTTAGGTGAATTTTTAACGAACTTTGGGCGTGGCCCCGAAAATTTTTCGTCTGCGGCGGTACCATGTCATGAAATACATGTAGTCTCGACTGTCCCTCTCTCCAAAACAAACAAAACAAAATAATGTCCTACTTACAACATTAAATTGATCAGAAAAGAAGGTTTTTTTAGCGGCAGGCGGACAAAGTAGTGCATATATCTTTTGCATTGAGTACACAGGGACGCCAAAGGTAATGGGTTCCCTGGGGCACAGGTAGACAATGACAGGCTGTTTCGTTCTTATTAGAACTCATCAGAAAGCCATAACCTGTAAGCGACCCCCAGTACAGCGAGACTATGCTTTCAAGGCATTTTTAAGAAATAAAAACGCGATGAAAACCCAGTAACACCATCTATAGGAATCAACCCAATGCAAAAGATAGTCGTGACGAAGCAACAATAAACCAAATACGTTAGGCCAACACACCAGTATAGACAACATTTATCGCATCCCCCAATTTTTCTACGGATTTGTAGATTCAAATAAGTTCGCGCTGCAGTATACCCACTGTGCGCTGCCAACCCGTAATACAATGCCGTGTTTTAAAAAAAAGTAGTTTAGTGTCCGTATTAAATTGAACGTTTTATTAAGTATTTGATTGTTAGAGTTATTATTAAATTGGCGGTAAATAAAATTAATTTGTCCCAAAATGTTTTACTCCATAAACGTATGATATTTGGTTGTAGACATATCGGGTTGCACAAAGATTTGTAACAATATAAACTAACCATCAAGTTTCACTGTGACATAAATGACTTTGACAAGCATTATATAATCACATTCAAAGGTGCCTGATAAATAAATTAAAAATTAAGGTAACCGGGCCAGTATGATTGTGAGAAAATTATTTCTGCCAATGTTACGTCTGTCACAGTCAAACTTGCTGGTTAGTTAATTTTATTATTAACATTTTTTGTGCAACCCGACTTATAACTAAAAATTTGAATTGGTAAAGCTGTTTCGTGTGAGCGAGATGGAGCATCCGTACGCAATGGTTTACCATGTCTATCATTTTTATGACCAGATAGTGTTTCATAAAGTAATTAAGGAAGTGTTATATGAGGTGTGAAAATTGCCTAATTGGTATTTCAAAGTATAAGAAATTTCAGATCGAGATATTAAATCTAAATTGCACCTACCTATTAGATAAGTTTTATTAGCCGGCGGAATGTTTTATATTTCAACATACTATAAAAAATTATTCTATTTCTTGTTATGTGATATGTCCAAAATGTCCGACCTTTAGAAATGGCATCAAAAGGGGGAGGAAGTGGAGTAAAAATGGACCGAACTGCGTTCTGCGTTAAGTTCTGTACTTTTTTATGTTGGACTAAAGAAATCTAATGTTTTTTTACATAAATAAGTATTCTTAGTTAAACACAATTTAATATACCGTTTTCGAGATAAATCGACTTTATAAAAATCATATTTTTTAATGCTAAATCTTTTTAGCTATTGAAATTTGCGATGGTCTTTTAAGATTTTTTTTTAGTAATATTGTAAGGAACTATTTAGATGCGCGGTTCCCCAAACAGTGGATCGGCAGTGGCGGCTCGTCAGATGAAGTAGTAACCACAATTTTTTAAGACCGCGAGCCGCCACTGGTACTACCTGCACTTGATGAAAATAAAGAATTGTGCAATGATTATAGATATCGTTTTTTCGTGATTCACTGTGTGATTAAAAAGTTTTGTTTTTATTTTTCAGTTAATTCAGTAGTGTATGGTCATAATATTTAGTTACACGGGGTTTTAGTCAATGTTTGTTTAAGTACCCGCACTATACCTAGCTCTTCATCATTTTTTAAGACCGCGAGCCGCCACTGTAGGGTAGGTCGCGGTGGTCCGTGCTTTTGGCCACCACGATCCCCAGACTTAAATCCTGTAGACTTATTCGTATGGGGGTATCTTAAAAAATCATCTTTATTGCACTCCTATTTTATCAAAAGAATTATTAGATATAATTATGTTTCACTGAGGATTGATAAGGAAAACTCCAGGCATGCTGTTTAAAGTACAACCTTAAAAAATTAAGAAAATGTGTAGCTGTAGAAGAGCTTATATTAAGCACATTTTCTATTACTTCGCCTATTATTTGTTACTGGTATTGTAATGTTTCCCTTTTTTTAAAGCTTGTTGGAATAAATGTGTAATGTATTTAGTTCGTATGTTGAATTAAAATTTTACTATTTTTATTTCCTTATTTATTAAGACAACCTTAAATTTTAATAGCTAAAAAAAGATTAACTATTAAAAAATGTTTTTTTTATTAAAATAATTACTGTTATGCAGAACCTTTTATAACCTAAATAACTTTTTGTTCGTAAAATTAATAATAAAAAAGTTTTCCATATGATGCGAACTCAAGCAGACACACTGTATATATACGCTTCTTGTTCACAAAGAGCCGGGATTTTTTTCCTAGAGTTTTTATATCGAAGACAGAAAGTAAACATCAATGTTATACTTGTGGCACTTACTCTACCTATTAAGTTTTCATCTTTAATTTGTCAGCTCCTTATAAGACGGTCAATAATATTTGATTATTGTTCTTTTATTGATTAATTAAAAATGAAATAATTTAGCATTTATTAATTATGTGGTAGGTAGCTTTGATTTACCTTGGAGTCTAGTTATCCAATAAAAAATAGAACTTACCATTTAATCAAATCTTAAATGTGTCAAAGGTCATAAAAATATTTAAACAGGGAGGGATCCAGGAAATTGCAGACGAAAGCGCAACATTTTTGAAAAACATTCATACATTTTTTCGGTCCAACAATGCAAAAAATAAAATAAAAAATACCACGAATGCACAAAATTCTGAAAAGGTCTTATTTTTAGCAGCTCAAACTCTAAAGAATATCTCACGAATTGAACACTTTGCGTAAAAATGTCCCGTTTCCCATTAGGGACAGCACCGGATCTATCATTCCTCTGTGTTTTGGATCTTAATATTTCCCATGTATCCCATCAATTGGCAACATTGTTATAAAAATGAAGGTTCTAATTAAATTACTGAGTTTGTGTGTACTGAGGCTCCGCCTTCTTTTTTGTGACATTTTAATTTTATTTATATATTTAAAAGTATATAATATAATAAAATATATCAGCATCTGCATCGTGGTTGAAAATCCCATGTAAGTCTTAGACTGTCCAAATATTTGCTCCCCTGTTGATTTTAGAGCGGGGTTGTAGGGAGACTTTCTTAGGATCTCTGTATGGTGAGTGCACATGCGGAGTTTGAACAACTTTGAACAACCCGATCTTAACTCGGTTCAAGTGCATGCAAGACGATGTTTACTTTGTAGGCTCCAGTAGGTACCGATAATTTTCTATATTCGGCTCATTATTTGTTATTGTTAGCTCGATCCATCATTTCAAAACAAAAAAGTGATCTTTGC
The DNA here is from genome assembly GCA_935413205.1 of Polydrusus cervinus. Lineage (NCBI taxonomy): Eukaryota > Metazoa > Arthropoda > Insecta > Coleoptera > Curculionidae > Polydrusus > Polydrusus cervinus. The sequence goes on from OW284511.1 coordinate 80,077,488, forward strand.
TCTTCATCCCCTGCTAGCAATTCTTGATGGTTTTGATACTTAAATGGTATTTATGCTTTTCAAAGTTCTGTGGTGTGATTTTTTCTAAACCTTGTCCGAGAGTTCTAGTGCTGATATTTTTATTTTCTTCGATGTGAAGTAAAATATTAAATATTAAAATTATAAAAATGATTTGAGTTTTCGGGCTAAAATCAAAAAAACTGTTACTATCGCCAATTACGCTCTCTAGCTATTTTATTAGGAACTATCATGTACCGATGAATACGGCAATTAAAACTACTTACCTTTCTCTTCCGAACAAGCTTAAGTTTACTAAAATCGGATAAGTCGTTTAGAACTTACAGCAAACTAAATGATTACACTTTCAATAGCTTCCCCCACTCTTAACAAGGTCGGTACGGTAATGAGGCTTAAACCAAAATGATGCAGAATTGTCTAAGCTTTCTAATAATGTTACAAAAGGTATACCTTAATAGGGGAATGTTCGGAGAAATTTAGAATTTCAATATTTAATTTTCAATTGTGCCCTCTTGCGGCAAAATACGGAACTTAAAAATTATTTCCAGGATTTTTTGTTAGCCACTTTAACAACAAATTTTTTATCCCTGAGTTTCGATGCCAAGTAGTTTCCGAGATACGGCCGGTGGTCATCCATAATGGGACACCCGGTATATAAGAATCTTGATCGAACATTTGGCATTTTCAAAAAATGAAATGATTCGTGATAAACTTTTTTATGCAGCATTGGGCCAACAGTTCCTTTCCCTTAGACTAGTACGTATATACATTTCCCACTTAGGCCTTTTAACAATTTGCATTTTTATGATAAACTGTAGTGACAAGTATTTTAATGAATCCACTAAAATATTTATGTATATAAATTTAAAAGCCTTTCCTTTGTATCTAAAAGAAAATTCAACATCGTTCCCACTTAAGATGTGCTTCTAATCAAAGCTAAATCACATTTTATGGATAATAAAGGAATTTTAATTAAAAAAGGGAAATAAAGATAAATATTTAAACAAATTTTTTCTTGTATATTGGATAATGATGAATGAAAATTGATATTAAAAATAAAAATTTATCATTCTTCAAATAAAATAATTCTTGGTTCCACTACTACCTTATTCTAAAATAATAAAATTATGGTTTCTTGAATTTAAGAATAAAAAATAATTTGTACTAAGAATTTATTTTAAGATAAAATAAACATCCAATTTTAAGTGTACCTATATTATTTATACATTTTGCTAACAAGGAAGATATATTTTGGGGCGTAAATTGTGAATCTAAAAACGATTTTCGTTGCAAAAGAATAAAAAAAAAATTCTAGGCTAAAACCTAAAATTTTCAAATAATTCACGACCTCGATAAAATTTCCGGAAATAATTCATTCTCTAGAAAGATAATAAGTGACAATTTCGCGACCTTGAAAAAATGTCCGGAAATAATTCATGATCTAGGGAGATTATAAGTGAAAGCACAATGTTGCAGAATTCAGTAGGGCGCAATTTTTTCTAATTTAACCACCTCTGTATCTTATGTGGTGTACGAGATCCTTGTAAAGTGCATCCTTATCTGGGACATCCTGTATAAACACACCAAAATGAGTCACTGATGACGTACATTGATGCTATGATTGCTATTTATATATTTTTTGCACCATTCCATGGAATGGTACGCAACGCACGAATAAATAATCAGCGTTTAAATCAAAATATTCCCACGTGGAAAACGTATCGCGTGAATCCAACAACCCCAATTAACACTCGCGATACCTAATCTTAAAAAGAGTTTTGGTAGGGCCATTTATCATAGCTCCAACAAATAGCCTGGGGATTGTCAGAACATTACAAAGTCACGAATTTTTATGCAGATAAATAGATTAGAATATCTAGTTTTATTTATTCAATCTGCAATTTACTCGATTTGTAAAAAATTATACTTAAACAAGCTCTTAGGCAACTAAAACATAATTAAGTACTTACGATTAAAAAATAAGTAAAAAAATTAATTTTAACAAAATAATACCACTGTCCTTTTAAAAGGACGGTGAGAATATATAGATCTTAAAATTACTTTTCCTACTTCCATCGAAATAGCACCACGATAGTTCATCCAATTACTGACTGGATGCACGTCACAACTCGCAAATACATAATCATAACAGAAACAAAAAATAAGGTAGGTCTGTTATTAAGTAAAACGTCTTGTTAATTGACGATAAATTCGTTTTGACAACCTTTGTCATTTAGAGGAACTTTAATTTTACTTGTTAAAAGGAATTTGAAGGTAAACAATCGTTAATTGGAACATATTCTGAAAATATGTCTCCTTATTTAGCAAAAGAAGAAATGTTCATTTTAAAGTTTAATTAAATCCTGAGGGAATTGAAAAAATATATGATTTAATCAACGACATGACTTGAATAAAAAATTACGTCAGAAGCTGTGACGTGCATCCAGACAGTAATTGCACGGACTTTAACTTGATTTCCTGTAAGATATTTGTGAAATATTATTGATGTTTCTAATGATTTAAAACACTTCTTGTCGTTATTGCGAAATTTTGTTTCTGTGGATTTTTTTAAATTTTTGTCATAGACAACCAAAGGTAGGATACATTTTTTTCCGAAAATCGATCGGAAATATTGACATTTTTGGTAATATTCAAAAGTCAATATTTCCTTACACTTAGTCGTTGTTAGGCAACGGAAAATAACTGTATATATATATATTTATTATTGTACTGTATTATTTTTCTACTCCCACATGGAAATTTGCTGTTTCCTTTACACTTAAGTGGCGAGTAAAGTAGGCTATTCCAGTTAACTGTGCGGGAATATATCATATCCATTCTAGATAGGTAATGAAACTGACCAATCACAGCAATCAATTATAGAGAAGCCTTTGTTGTTTATAAAAGTACCAACCAATCACAGTATATTATTGTTACTGAGGCTCCGCCTTCTGTTTCAAGACACTAAATTATATAATTTAAATGTATATGGTACAATTTGTTATTAATTTGTTCAATATAATAAAATCTAGACGCATTTATAATAGATTCATCAATAATGTAACCTGCTGAATGTGCATAGAAAATTAATTTCATGTAGCATCATTTATCAGTTGGTTTTCCGATAATTAACTAAACGCTTCGATACCAAACGTTAGAACGTTAGACTATGGAACCAAGGGTCGTGAGTTCGAGCCTGACAACCTACAAACTTTTTTTTACATTTTTTAGCATAAGGTCGTAGAAAAAATATACTGTTCAATTCGAGTGGATTGTCCATATTGCCCTCGGAAGTTTGAGCATTCCGCCTACGGCGTCGTGCTCAATTTACTTCCTCGTGCGATATGGACATCATATCCACTCTTGTTGTACAAACTACTATTCTGTACGGCTACATTTGTAAACGAAAATGTGTTAAGGCTTGACAATTCAATATTACTGTGTTTCCATAGTTACAACACAAGTATTTAATGACATCCTTTATTTGTGAAGAAAGTTAATAATATTTATTTCAAAATTTTAACAAGTTGATTGTAATAAGTTATATCCTTTTAAAAATTTTCGATTTACGGAAAAATAGTATGTATACCTCGTAGAAAAAGGGACATTCCCGGATTCCGTATTGTCAGTCTCGGTTTGCGCCTGGACATACAATCTTTACAGTCGTCCGGGAATGTTCAGCTTTTCCTACTAGGTATACAATGTACCTACTATTATTATTAAACTTAAATGTAGTTTTTTACCATAACCTTAGATAGTATAAGTGTACTTTTAAAACTTATTGTACTAAAATATTTACTTAATAAGCTATGCTGCTACATAAACTTTCAAACCACAACGTCCTTTTAAAAGGTCAGTGGTATAATATACTACTATTCTTATTAAATATTTAAATACATCGTTAACTTTGACTAAGCTATTGGAAGATGCCCTAATTGTTTTTCCACCAGTTAACGCTAATGCTGATGTGACAGGAAAGGGCTCTGATGACGACGAAAATATGGTTATGGACAATCTTCCAGGAAGTTCATTCAATTCCTGAAGTCGAGTCAGTCTTTTAAACAGATGTTAATAATGACAATGGAGATCATAGCGATGATCAATGCACACACTTGTATACCGTACAACATAATAACAAAATGAGTATGCTTGACTATGCTTTAGAGAAAACTGAAAATACTATTTTCTGTCACTAGAATGATAATAATATCGTCTCTATTTGTTCTAACTATAACCCTGCCAAAAAATAATGCGTCTAGATTTTCCAAAACAGAAAACAAATAGCTGTATCTCAGCCAAAACTAGTACGAAAATATAACCAAAATATGAGTGAACTGACAGAGCAGACCAAAACATATGTATGTTGGAGGAAAAAGTTAACTTAATAGCCATTGTCTGGATATGGCAATACATAATATCTGGCAACTTCGTCGTCATTATGGTGGAAAAATGGATCAATATACTCTTGGAAGCTCTTTTGCCTCAGCATTTTAGAAATTCATAAAAAATCAATAAAACGAAGACCAGCAGTATCTAATGCTCATGAGAGTTTTCGAGATGGTAGAGACCATCTTGTAATTTATTAATAAGACAATCAAATAATCAGATATCGCCAGTTCCACAAAAATTGCTTTTCGTAGTTTCATACTCCATAAATATTTTTTTTACATCACATCTTTATTTTGAAACTCTTTTGTCGGATTGAATAAAGATTAACAAGAAGGAGAAGAAAACAAAAGAAAGTTGATAGATACAAGATAAATAAGCACTTATTCTTATTAATGATGGGTTTTTAAGTTCGAAACGTGTTATTCATACTAGATGTAACACGTCATTGAATTATAAAGGAGAGGAATTTAAAAATCATAAAATAAAATTTCCCGCCTATTTAAAAAAGCAAAGTTGATGATGGTTTTCAAAAAACGAAACTTCAGACCAGCAACCAGCAATTTAGACTGTGACATTGGCAGAAATAATTTTCTCGCATTCATATTGGCTCGGTTACCTTAATTAATTTACTAATCATACCTTTGATTATGAGTGGACAAGAAATGGTAATAAGAATGTAAACTTTAAATTAATATATCTCTTTAAATAAAGTAGAAAAAAGTTACCAACAAAATCGCGAAAATTCGGTTTTGCCAAAATATCTTCGGAAGGATTCGGAATTTTTACAATTTAAAAACACAATATTGCAAAATTTAGTATCTAATTTAACTATATTTGTATCTTCTATGGTTTACGAGTTTCTAGTAGAGCGCATCCTTATCCGGCCCATCAACCAAAACCGAAGAACCCGGCAGACCTGACGGGCCAGACAAGCCTGGTAAGCTCGACAGACCTAGAAGGCTTGAAAAAAATTGTTAGGGCTTAAAAAGTATTTTACAAATATTTCTTTTAAAAAAGCACATAAACAGACCGAGAGTCGGGCCGGGCCGCGTTAAGGTCCAACATGAAAACCCGGCCTGTGCAGTCCTCTATCTCTAACTGTAAAACATTATATCACTCTGCCCCTAAAAACTTTAATTTCTTGGGCTTTGACCGATAAAAAGTTCTTTGCCCTCCTCTAAACTACTAAAATACTTTTATTTTTTCAGGCATATTTCGTCACGGGGCCATTTCGTCTGGGTTTACTTTATTTACTATATTAAAGTTCCAATAATGTTTAATAAAGATCTCACGTATTATGTCAATATCATTCAGTCACAAACTACTACTTTAAAGTTGGCCGCGAAAACTCCCCCTGTAATAAAGCAGGTAAATCTAGGGGCATCTAATAATTACAGGGGCGGATCATGTGTTATTAGGTGCCGACTCGGCGCCTCGCCGTTCTTCTTTTAGATTATTTATGACGGGACTGTGACTAAGTGACCGCTTTGTGTCTGAGATAGTGTGAAAAACTTTGGAAGAGTAAAAAAAGGTTCTATTCGTGAGTTGATTAAGAGATACTAAAAAAAAATTTGAAAAGTCCCGCGGTTATTCTTTTTTCTTTGCTTTTTTTTAGTTAAATAGCGAAACTAGATTTTTACCCAAAAACACCACATGGTCATAAAAGAACGCTAACTTCGGGTTGCACAAAGAATTTTAATAATAATTAACTAACTAGCAACTTAGACTGTGACATTGGCAGAAATAATTTTCTCACAATCATACTGGCCCGGTAACCTTACCTAAGGAACTAATCAGGCACTTTGATTGTGAGTGATAATGCCTGTCAAACTTTCTGGTTAAAAATCTTTGTGTACATACACCAACATTAATTTTTATTTAAAATTGTTTGATTAAATAATAACTTTGTATGATTTTGCATTATTATTAAACCTTTAATATATACAGGGTGTTTTAAAATTGATGTAAATCCTGATATGATATGATTTTTTGGGAATATGCAAAAAAAAAAATTTTTAGAACCATCTGAAATAAGGTCATATTTTGTTAACACTGTGTTAAAATACAAATCAGATTGCACCACCAAGAAGTGAAGACTTTACTATTAGTAGGATCCAACCACCTGCAGACCGGTTTCGAGCTATCTCGTTCTCGTCCGTACAGAGTAGGTTTCTATACCTTCAGACGATAGTTTTGATACTATCAATCTTCTAGGGTTGTATATAACTTTTAGCGCCATCTCTTGGTAGTTCTGGTGTGTTTGGTTAAGATAAATATTTAAACTTATTGTGGGAACTAGGTAAGCTAATCTGTTAGTTGCAACATGCCGACTTGGTTGCCAATACTATAATAGAGTTAAGAATAATTTTTAGTTTCCAAAACTAAAGAATTTTCAAAGAAGTTTGATGAAGGAAGGGAAACAAAACTTTTTCATTCTAAAGAATTTTGTTTAAACTAACCAAGTAATAGCTAAAATTTGTTTGGGAAACTAAAGATTATTGTTAGGCATACACAAGTCTATAAACACCTTTTTAATGTTATCTTTTATTTCATTTTTTCTTAATCATTCAAGCTCTAGACATTTTTTACTTTGCATAATTTTGGCCAGCTTTTCCAGCGGAAGGCAAAAAGTTTATAAGGACTCTATAATATTTACAAAGACACCCCGTATGCCCTAGTCAAATCAGTACTGACCAAGCAATCTTTCTGAATTATAACCATACACTTTTCAAACGATATTTAAAGTCAACAAATAATGAGCTATTCTTTGAAGTTGTATTTTAAATTAACCACAGTTCCATTATTTCCTGAGTAGCCTTAGCTAATTGCCTTTTTATTAAGAGTCGTACGGAGCCGTAAAATGGATAAAAGTTAGACAACAATAGGGCGTATTTTATATTTGTGTAGGAGTAGTGTGAAGAACATGAGGTCAAAAGGTGGTAATATCCTATTCGGGCAGCGACAGAGCCAGAAAATCCATCTGGAGGGGGGGGGGGGGGGGCAGAGGAGGGATACTAGGAGTTCAAACATTAATCTAAAAATGCCGCATGTAAATTTTTTTACAAATTTATAAATTAAAGTCACTTAAAATAACGTCGAGGGAGAATATAATAGTAATTTACGTTACAAGACCGGAAAGAAGTGTTTTTCAGGTCGAGACCAGCATTTCCAGGGCGAGCCGTAGGCGAGTCCTGGAATCTTGGGAAGACCTGAGAAACACAAATTTCCGGTTGCGTGACGTACAATATTTTTTTTAAGACCGACACTTTTATATAATACATTTTTTAATTCTTTATATTTTATTTCATTTTATATAAAAAAATTGATGAACATTACTAAAACCAGATAAAAGAATAAAAATACTGGAAACAACTGCATAAACTGAAAAATACGTTATTTTTGAATATTTATGTTAAATGTAGAATTGTGAACGTTTAATATTTGGAGGGAAGATGTGTCTGAAATGGTGGGAATTGTTATATTTTTTGTAGTGGTAGTGGTAACAAAATTAGTTTTCTGTATATTATCTTTGACATAAACAACAAATTCATCAAACGAACTGTCACTCAACAATACATTCGAAATTTTGTTACCTTAGTAACGAAATCAAAGTAGATTCCATTATCAAAGAGCGATTGGAAAATTGACGTAAGGGACTTGCAAAGGATTTTTCCGGTCCCTTACGTCAATTTTTCGGTCCCGAGACCGGCAAAACGTTATTTTCTGGACGAAAAATTGTCCAGAAAGTGTATATTGTCTGGTCGGTCTTAAAAAATAAACATTACACAAATTAGCATTGATATACAGTATGTCCGCGTATGGGGTTTAGGAGAGTACAAATGGAGCAAAAAGTATAACATACAAAAAAAGTTATTCTTGTTAAAAAATGCTGCTGTAAAATAAATAAAATTTACTGCATACGCTTAAGTATTTTTTTTATAATGTTTAATAAAAAAATCAGTGCACCTAATACTATGTACATAATGCACGCCTTTGTCACACCATTTTCAGTGTTTGTGATTTGATAACAATAGACAAAACCCATAAATTGACCCAAACCAGGGTGGTACTACCTGCACTTGATAAAAATAAAGAATTTTGCAATGAAATCAATGCCAAATTATGAAAGTGGCTTAAATATGGGTCACTCTGTAGTCCCTTTGCATACCTAATGAGCTTTTATTACTCTAAACCTTTCTGAAATAGACTACAACCGTCATCACAAAATTAAACTACACAGGGTGTAATTAACAACCTACCCAAATTATATATGCATCATTTGCCATGCAATACTCGTATTTCATCAATGCAATGTAAATTTACACTGCCTACATGTGAAATTTGTCACTTGAGCGAATTGTCTTTAAAATCTTAAGTGGTTTTATCCGAACTAACAGCGAGATTTATGACTGTGAAATAAAAAGGGATGACTTAAGAAGTGAACGTTCCGGATTAAGCAGAACAGTAAAAATTAATATAATTATTGTAGACTGGAAATACTTAAGGATCTAATAAAAAAAGCGACAGTAATATAAAGAATAATACGCTAAATTTATGTAGGTATGTATATACAAGGTGGCCACAGGCCATATCTCGGAAACTACTGGGAATAGAAAAAAATCGCAAAAGTGGGAAAGCCATTGAAAGTGTAATCATTTAAATTGCTGTAACTTCCAAACGACTTATCCGATTTTAGTAAACTTAAGCTTTTTTGAAAGAAAAGCTTTTATTTGTCGTATCTATTGATACACGATTTTTTTTCTTCCGAGGGCCCGTCCATATGCCGGATGCACTTAGGCCAAGTTTGGCCCATAGTGCTCACCCTGCTTGATTCTTCACACCCACTTGGTGATCCCTTGTGCTAGTTTGTGCAGGTCAACTGGGGAGCGGGTCAGGATGCCCTCTGGTTCCAGTTTTGGTTGCCCGAGTATTCGTTACCTCTTCCGATCTAGTGACTTGCAATGGTAGACAATGTGCTGTTCTATTTCCCTAGCTTGTCTGCACAATCTGCAGTTAAGGTCTCCATTATGCAGATGATTCTTGACAGATGTCCTGTCGGAATTCCTGTTACAGTTCTTGGATCCCCAATGAAGCATTTACAATGGTGTAATCCCTGTTTGTTGTTCCAGTGGATTTTGTGTTCGCTCCTGATCCGTCGCCTTATGGCATCTCCCACCTTGCACCTTGGTACCCCGAGTGCCAGTTCTGGACCAATGAATGTATTTTCTAAGCCTCTTTTCGCAAGTTTATCGGCTTTTTCGTTCCCTGTAATACCTTCGTGTCCTGGTACCCACTGAGTATTACTTTACCTTGCTGCATATTAGTGTTCTAAGACTTCTAAGGGCCGCTTGACTGTCAGAGTATACAGGGATCCGCTTATTGAGGTAAGTTCTCCTATTTTTTTCATACACACACTGTTATAATATGGCGTAGATTTCTGCTTGGAACACCATGGGAATCTTTCCCAGAGGGAGAAATAAGTTTTCCTCCGGTCTCACTCTGTGTATCCCCGTTCCGGTACCCTCTTTGGTTTTAGAGCCGCGATAGTTCGTAATAAAGTTGCTAGAGGGCGCAATTTGCAATAATAATAATAATAATGTTTTTGATTTTATCCCGAAAACTTAAATCATACGATGTAACTATGACTTCATAATCGGATTAAATTTGCAAGAAAAAATGTCAAGACCGTAGTTCAATATCTTCTTTCGTTTCAATATAATTTTTACCACTTTATTTGACGAAGATATTGTTGTAGTTATATCGTATGATTTAAGTTTTCGGAATAAAATAAAAAAAACAGTTATTATTGCAAATAACTCTGAAGCGGACAAAGATATCGTACTGCGGTTTTCACGTTTTTACTTGCAAATTTATTCTACATTCCAATTATAATATTCTTCCGATAATAATTGTACCATATATGATTTAAGTTTTTGGGATAGAATGAAAAAAAACCGTTTCCTAACTTAATTCATATAACAGATATGGAGGCCTGAGATACTGTTGCAGGACCCTATATAAATTGATAGTAGAACCATTTTTATTAATGCAAAAAAAAAGCGGAACTTATTTAGGTGTTTTAGGGATTTTCTATCTCAATCTATCGGAAAATCCTTGCATAGTATATACAATCTTTTGGTTAGAAGAACTAACTAAATAATCCTATTGGTATAGGAAAATTAATGCAAAAAAAAACCGCAGTTACACGGTACTTACTATAGTAGGTAAGTGGGATTATAAATAATTATGACATACTTAATTGAAAAAATAAATATCCTTGTATATGATTATCCTACAATTAAATAACATCAATATTTGTTTAGTATGGGTAAAAACACACCTAGAAATTCCGATAAATACATAATTAAGATTTAAAGAATTAATTTTAATAGAATTATAAGAAAACTCGAAGGACTTTGAATCACTTTCCATATGGCTCTGTAATTGGGGAATTTTTAAAGAACTTTGGGCGTGGCCCGAATATTTTTCGCCTGTGGTGCTTTACCGCCTTCCTAACTACAAAATCATGAAATACATGTAGTTCCGCCTGTCCCTCTCTCCAGAAAACAAAGTTCTAGTTACGCCCACTGAGCCCCCCTTCCCGAACATATTTTCTGGTTGCGCCACTGGTTCTGTCAGTGACGGACTAAGGGTGGGCCGCCCCGGGTGCTCTAAAAAAGTATATGACACTAAGTTTTGAACACCCTGTATAATCTGTATCACCTCGGTTAACGAACTAATAGATCTACTTTAAAGTATGTAGGAAATTATAAGAGGCACCTAAATAAGTAAAAAAATATATGGCGTGTAATCTAAAAAAATATCATATTCTTTTGGGGCACACTGTATATACAGGGTGTTACAAATTCGACATACCAGCATTGGAATCTCGGAAACCATAAGAGTTAGAGAAACGGTTAAATGGGGGCAAAGTTGTGCAATTCGGTGCTGATTATAATGCCGCTTTAAAAGTTTTCAAATTCCGAATACTTCCGATTTTATTCGAAAAAAAACCGAAATTTTGCAAAATCGTTTTTATTTTTTCCTGAGCTCATTTGACTAGCTATTTAAAAATAAATGACACTTTGTCATTGCCACTTTTTCTCCTCTACAAAATGACGTTACTTAACTAAAGATCCACCGTTTCGTCTCCGAGCGGCCATCACCAAATTGACTTTTTTAAATACGGACCTGGATTTTTTTAACCGATTTTTAAACCCTCCTACCCTCAAAATATAATGGCGATATTACTTTCTCATAATTATGAATTGCCCTTGCTTATTTTTTTAAATTCATATATTTTACAATTCTTGTCTGTCCGGTCCTGGCAACGAATTACAATATTAATTATTTTATTTAAAACATTCATACATAAGTAATATCATTTATTTTATAAGAATTTTCCAATAATTCTAAATTTACTAATTATAAATCCTAATTTTCTAAATGTTCAAAGAGATTGCCGTTATGCTCAATACAAAGATCGATTTTTCTTCCAATTTTGGCGATAGCCCTTTCAACCGATCTTCTCCTTATCCTACCAAATGCAACCTGTATGTAAATATACCTAACATGAACTTTAGACAAACTTTTTCATGACGTTTATTTGTAAAGGTTTTAAATAAAATAAAGTTTTTAATCAATACTGTAATTCGTTGCCAGGACTGGACTGACCAGAAGTGTAAAAAATATGAATTTAAAAAAATAAGCAAGGTAATTCATCATTATGAGAAAGTAATATCGCCATTATATTTTTTGAGGGTAGGAGGGTTTAAAAATCGGTTAAAAAAATCCAGGTCCGTATTTAAAAAAGTAAAGTTGGTGATGGCCGCTCGGAGACGAAACGGTGGATCTTTAGTTAAGTAACGTCATTTTGTAGAGGAGAAAAAGTGGCAATGACAAAGTGTCATTTATTTTTAAATAGCTAGTCAAATGAGCTCAGGAAACAATAAAAACGATTTGGCCAAATTTCGGGTTTTTTCGAATAAAATCGTAAGTATTCGGAATTTGAAAACAAAGTGGCATTATAATCAGCACCGAATTGCACAACTTTACCCCCATTTAACCGTTTCTCTAACTCCTATAGTTTCCGAGATTCCAATGCTGGTATGTCGAATTTGTAACACCCTATACAGGGCTAACTATACAGTTAAAATTATTTTTCTGGACCCCGTCCTGGGTTAGCGAAATATTAAAATCTAAACCTAATTAATAACTGAGAGTTAATTTTTTTACATTTGATAAACTAAACACTGGTCGATGAGCCATCACGAACAAATAGTGCATTTCCACTATATCGCGCATACTCTACCTGTGTCTGGCTATGGCAATAAAATGTATTTTTTTATATAAAAAATATTATAAAAACGAATTTCACGAGAATTACGTAGCGCGGCGTCGGTGTAGATTTTTAAGATAATATCGGGGCATGGTTTGTAATGCTAATGGAAAATAAGAAAATAACATGGATAACCCCAATATTTCTATTTTAATGTTCTGCATGGCGAATGATATAATTTAAACCTATATAACTAAAACTTAAAAATACATTTTCAATTTTTTTTTTGAAAAAAATAAGGTGTCATCCTTCAAACTAGGCGTTCTTGTGAACTTGTTAGTACAATGTTTGTATTAAGTTTTCAATTAGGTTAGCCAGGAAACGATGCCACGTTTCACGCTGGTATGTGAGGTTCTTAAGATATCTCTCAAACATTTCAAATTTTTACTATATCCTGAAGTTGACAGGTATCCAGACAAAGGGATATATATTTTCATTTTGATATAGGTAACAAAAATAAAGTCCAGAGGCGCTTTGCGACGTTTAATTTTTCATCCCAAGGCTTTTTCAGATTCTCTTATTATTATTTCGGTCCAAATATCTATAAATATTTGAGTTTTTTATGGCGATTAGTAGATAAACTTATTAATTTTTAAGGAAAACATCCCTAATTTATTTGTTTTATAGTCCGTAAAGTTTGTATAAATACACGAGCCAGACATGGAGGACAAGATTGACCAATAACTGTTCTATCAGTAACTGAACTTTTTTCATATTGAGAGAAGCGGGTAGTGCGACGTGAGAGAAAACTATTGCAGTGACGTTTTGACATTCTAATAGAGCAGGAAATCCTTCCTAGAACAAAAATCTGCAATATTTATGGAGTTGCGGTATTTACGTTAACATTTTGATTGTTCAAGTTGTGTACTATCAGGATCCTGTTCGCATCATCGATTTGTTTTTTATCGAATCCTCAACATAACCTTTCTTCAGCATCACTAAAAGATCGTCAGCCATCGTAGCGTTCTGCTGATTTGAAAGTGATTGGAAAAAGGGTCTATTCCGGTTAACTAAACGGATATGATTACATATCCATCCTAGTTAGGATATGAAACTGACCAATCACGATAGTTTTTTAAATTCATATTTTTTACAATTCTTGTCTGTCCGGTCCTGGCAACGAATTACAAAGTAACCAAATTTACATGTTGTAAATTTTACCAGTCGTTTTCTGACACTTGACAGTAGTGATGTTAGGAATATACTTAAGATAAAATTTGTTCTTTTTTAATTTAAATTTTTTCCCAGAGTCTATGCATACACAGTTTTTTCCTAAAGAGTGTACGAAATGGCGCGAGAAATCAAGGTATAATACCAAAATATTGTTATTTTCTGGCCTATCTTAAGATGTGTTCACAGTGCACGTTCTTATTTAAAAAATCTCCAGTTTTCCACTCATTTCTAGACAATAATTATTGTTGAGTGATTATAACTACAAGATTTAATGCATAGAATGTACTATACACCTACAAAATGAACGTTTTTACTAACCTTCAATGGTTCTTTGCCATGCAAATATTGGTTCACCGCTATATTTTCTAATATATCTTGAACGGGGATCCAACCACAATCGATCTTAAAACTTTAATTATACGCAACAGATATAGAAAACTAACTGGCAATTCTTCCTTAAATGGAGAAACATGAAGATAAGTACATAAAACCAGATAAAACAACTTCAATTAGCTAAAACCCGTCAAGAGATTACTCTTACAGGACCGGACACCGATGCCATTAGTATGTGTATCTCTTTCTTACGCGTTTGCCTTCGCATGTCTCTTTCCGTACTTCATCAATCCGCGTGAAATCTCTGCGTTTTTTTCAATATCACAGAGCCGGCATTCATTTGTTCACGTATTGAATAATAAAAAAATGCAGTGTTGAATGGCAGTAGAGTTTTAGACTTGCATTATATTTATTTGTTTTGAACGTTTCAACTGGTAAGTATCTACAGTCGTCTTTAGGTGAATACTGTGAATAAGTGCAGTATTGTTGTTGTATTTGGTATTCTTGGAGATCTTTTTGCTATTATTTTTTGTATAAACTTTTTCGTTATAAACTGTTGGACTGCGTGTATACAGGGTGTTACAAATTCGACATACCAGCATTGGAATCTCGGAAACCATAAGAGTTAGAGAAACGGTTAAATGGGGGCAAAGTTGTGCAATTCGGTGCTAATTATAATGCCGCTTTAAAAATTTTCAAATTCCGAATACTTCCGATTTTATTCGAAAAAACAGACATTTTGCAAAATCGTTTTTATTTTTTCCTGAGCTCATTTGACTAGCTATTTAAAAATAAATGACACTTTGTCATTGCCACTTTTTCTTCTCTACTAAATGATGTTACTAAACTAAAGAACCGCAGTTTCGTCTCCGAGCGGCCATCACCAACTTAACTTTTTTAAATACGGACCGGGATTTTTTTAAACCGATTTTTAAACCCTCCTACCCTCAAAATGTAATGGCTATATTACTTTCTCATAATGATTAATTGTCCTGGCTTATTTTTTTAAATTCATATTTTTTATACTTCTTGTCAGTCCGGTCCTGGCAACGAACTACAATATTAATTAAACACTTTATTTTATTTATACCATAGAAGAACGCATACAGGTTGCATTTGGTAGGATAAGGAGAAGATCGGTTGAAAGGGCTGTCGCCAAAATTGGAAAAAAAATCGATTGTTGTATTGAGCAGAACGGCAATCTCTTTGAACATTTAGCAAATTAGGATTTATAATTAGTAAATTTAGAATTATTAGAAAATTCTTATAAAATAAATTATATTACTTATGTATGAATGTTTTAAATAAAATAAAGTTTTTAATTAATATTGTAATTCGTTGCCAGGACCGGACTGACAAGAAGTGTAAAAAATATGAATTTAAAAAAATAAGCAAGGACAATTCATTATTATAAGAAAGTAATATCGCCATTACATTTTGAGGGTAGGAGGGTTCAAAAATCGGTAAAAAAAATCCAGGTCCGTATTTAAAAAAGTAAAGTTGGTGATGGCCGCTCGGAGACGAAACGACGGATCTTTAGTTTAGTAACGTCATTTCGTAGAGGAGCAAAAGTGGCAATAACAAAGTGTCATTTATTTTTAAATAGCTAGTCAAATGAGCTCAGGAAAAAATAAAAACGATTTGGACAAATTTCGGGTTTTTTCGAATAAAATCGTAAGTATTCGGAATTTGAAAACTTTAAAAGCGGCATTATAATCAGCACCGAATTGCACAACTTTGCCCCCATTTAACCGTTTTCTGAGATTCCAATGCTGGTATGTCGAATTTGTAACACCCTGTATGTGAATTTTTCTTTTTATGAAAAGCAAGTAAATATATTGTTTATTTGGTAATTAACTATTACAGGATCACCACTCCGACCCTAACCAAACTTTAAGTTCTGTAAAATAAATGTTACTAGAAAAGAGGTGTCATCAACGGCCATTAAAAGCTTATGTGAAATACACTATATTATTTAATGGGTTTTTCAAAAATTTAGCGTCCGTATGTTTAGTTATACATACGTAATCCTACATATTTTATTGTACCTACCTATCCCTAGAAAATCCAACGACACTCTCGGGTATAAAACCAAATTAAATATTTTATTTATTGCCGGCAATATGCCAATTGGTAGATAGATAGCCAGAAGTTTGCAAAAACTGGATTAATGAATCATGCAGAAGCTAAATCAAAAATAGAATATTCTGAAAACCAATCCAATTTAACATAACTTGAATGAAATATCTATGAAAAAAACCTAATCCTTATTCAAGTTTACGCTGACACTTGTAATTTAAGATTTATTGCAACCGCGGCTGTGGCTCAGAAGTAGAGCTACTGGCATTCGACCGCGGCGACCCGGGTTCGATTCCCGGAGTGGGCATACGTATAATAAAAAAAGTATGTCCGAAATTTAGTGGATTTAAGAATGCAGGGAAGAGTGTAAAAGGTATCATCTCCCAACCCACCCCATTCACGCCGGTAACCAGGCCGGATGAGATCGGACATCTCGTGAGGTGCGGAAGAAGGTACACACTCCCCAATCGGTAGGTCATGCAATGGCAGTAAACCAAGGGTTGATAGCCCTTGGAAGGTGTCGCATGACTAAGGATCGTGGTTCGGAACCCACGTTAATTTGTAGGTCCCCTCGGGAATTGCCCTGGCAGCGAACGAAGAGGAAAAAAGCCTAATTCGAAAGAAGGGCAGAACGGCAAAAGATTTATTACAATTTATTATAATTATAAAAGAAGGGGGGAATTTAAAAATATTAAAATAACATTTAATCGCCATTTAAAAAAGCAAAGTTGATGATGGTTTTAAAAAAACGAAATGTCGGCTTAAAAATATAATTACACCAACTTGTAGAGGAGGAAAAGTAGAAATTAGAAAGTAAAAATTTTATTTTAACATATCTTTTCAAATCAGAAAAAAATAAAAACGATATCGCGAAAATTCGGTTTTGTCCAAATATCCTCGAAAGGATTCGGAATTTTAAATTTGAAAACACAACATTACAGAATTTAGTAGGGCGCAACCTCTTTTCTAATTTAATCATCTCTGTATCTTCTATGGTTGGTGTTCTTTTACATAATTTAAATATTTGTGAACTTATTTTCAATATCAAGTTGCGTAATAAAAGGGAAGTTTTATTTAATTACATAAATAATAGTTATCAATTTATTTTAATATGACATTTTATTCAATTACATTTGTTTTGACTTTACTGGTCATGGCTAACTAGAAAAATGAAAACTAAGTATAGTTTTTTTCACGAAAATTTAAATAAAAATCTAAATATTGGCAAAAATAGTAAATTTAGGTATAGGTATGACTTAACAATAAAAACGATACTTACAATATCTTTTAGACGAGCGTAATAAATATAGGGTGTTTTATTAAAATTTTCTATATTGGATGTTAACCGAAAACACCCTGTACAAAATCTTAAGTACATAAAGATTTAAGAAAGTTTTTTTATCCGTAAACTTAAGAGCTTACAAGAAGTTTTCGATACTCTTATTGAGAAATACAGGTAATTTTTCCCTCACTAACTTTTTTTTCAAAATTTTAAGAATTTTACATTTTGTTTGGCAACGTTGAAAAAAACTAAATATGGCGTCATATGGATAATTTTGTAAGAAAACTAAAAATGCCAAAATATATAGGGTGTTCCATTTAAAAAAATGTATCTTTTCATTGTCTTACTTTTCTGGACCATCCTGTATGTTTAAAAATAATTTTAGAACATATATTTTTTCATATCTCACAACTTTTATAAAAACTATTTTTTGATATCTTTAATAGCAGAGACGGTATATTACTTTGTCAGACAAATGGGCCACTCTGTATGAAGGCAATTGTCATAACAACAGCTCAAACGGAGTTAAAACATGAAAATGACACCGATTCAATGTTTTTAGTCATTTAACATTTGCTCCAATTTTCATCCAGCAAAAAAAACCCAAGTGATGGATGTCCATTCATAGAATTGGCCAATTTTCCGGTAAAGTTATACAGTGTGTTACGTGGATCTGATCGGGCTATAATTTGCCGTGTTAAATTGCGGTTCTTTAGTCCGCATTACAAAAAAAAATTATCAAATTATTGAGTTTTTTCATTATTGGAAAGGTGGTATCTATGTGAGGGGGGGGGGGGGTTATTTTCATGCAGAAAAAAATTAGAAGAAAAAAATATAAGCCAATGAAAACCCTAAAAAAATATTAAAGTTCATTGTATTGTAAAAAATATTGAAATTTAAAAAGAAAAATAACTGACCAATATCTCTCTCTTCCCAATATCTATAGAACTTAAATTCAAAAAGGTTTTAAAATAAATAATAAAAATAAATTATAAAATAAATAATAAAATAAACAAGGCCAGGGCTAACCTTGAAGAAGAATTTAGAAATATTAGTCGGAAGCAAGAGATTAAAGTTATAGTGTCAGATGATAAATTGACATACAGTATCAATTTAAAGATGTCAAACTCAAGACAAAAATAAAAAGCGCAAAAACATACTAATTTAAAAAACTTACAGCCATTTAATACTTTCTCCAATATTCACTAACCATCCAGCGAAAACAAAAACACAAGCGATAAAAATGCACGTCCTTCTAAATGCCATTATTTCGAAGACATTGTCAATTCTAACATCAAAGACATCTTTTGCAGTTAAGCCTCGAATTCATATCAAATTTTTTTTTTAGGTAATCGCTGGGCTAGTATCGCAACTAATTTGAAATTCGAGGCATGCCAATTTGCCGCGAACACGTGATTACGTCCAATCAGAGAACCGCGGCACAACGGAGAGTTTCTTTGTGCTGTCGAAGCTCGATTTCGACTGGCAGCGAACCATGCAGGATGGAATCTCGAAAGCCTGAAAGTTGCCGGCTGAAATTGCTGAAAGGACGACCGACAGGACAAAGTTAGAAATCGCCCGGAAAAATCCAGTAATGGAGCGTGCTGAACCTCTGGTATGTATTCCTAACTTGTCTCGAATTCCTTTTGTTTAGGTATAATACGAGATAAAGAAAAAACGTTCACGTTTTCAAAAGAAATACTAATAAAGAATACAAATTTAAATAAGATCTATACTGCTGATATTTTTATGGTTCTAAATCTCATATTGTAATATCGCAATGGAAAATAATATTTTTTACAGTCCACGGAAAAGTTTGCACCATAATTTTTTTATACATTTGTTTTTTTTTTAATGTCTGTTGTTGGCATTAGAGGTTTTGCATAGCCCAGAACAAGAAAACATCTTAACATTTTTTACTCGTGGCATGCGGCACACTTAAAATAGTGGTTTTCAGCAATATTTTAGTATGAATACGCATTTTTTTTAAAGCAACTGCTATTTTTTCGATATTACCTTAAGAGTAACGTACCCTTTAATTATGAAAAATACAGCAACATTAAATTTTATATGGAAAGGTTAAATTAATTTAAAAACTTATTCCAAATACAAAGTTTTTGTTTATGTATCTCCATTTTAAATTTTTTTCTTAAATCTCTATTTTTCCTAAATGGTATGTTTCAGATTGATTTTTTTAAATGCAATTTTAACATTATTTATCAAATAACTTAACCATTGGTTTATATACTACGGGAAATAACTAATAATTTATTTGTCATTGTCACGCAAGTCCAAAACCCTACTTTAAAAAGTGCACATAATAGTATATTACATAACAAGTGATACTTTTCAAACGATATTTACCACGAGGCGTCAGGCGAGTGCGGAAATTCTCCGAGTTTTAGAATAATCACTTTCACACGAGTAATGTACACTATTTTTCCGACGAGCACAAAGAATTATTAAAAAAGCCTTTGATTTGTGAAAAAAATATTTCAACACTAGTGTTGAAAAGAAAATATTCCAACACTAGTGTTGAAATTAGAAAACTTGGGATTATGTTCCACTTAATATGTTTCATAATTTGTCAATAGGCTTTTCCGTTATTTGTAATTAACCTTTTTCATTTTTTCATATTTCATATATCATAGGAAGAACTAATCCTGGATTAACTTCTAGATTAAACAAAAAGAAAAATTTTAAATTTAATCAAGGAAACATGCATTAAACATAAATTTAAAAAATTCACCCAACAAGGAAGATTTCAATTAAAAATAATTGTCAACGTCGGTGTCGTCGACTTAACGTTGCCACATAACATAAAGTTAACACCCCGTCCTAGCTACCTTTATTTAAAGAAGTTTGGGGAATAAAATCCGGGTTGTTACGACGTTGCCCCGCGTCTTAAGGTTTTTTTAGGGTATGTTGTTAATCATTGTTATCGTTAATTTAAAACATGTTTTTTTTTTTAACTTTAGTGTAATTTCATTAAACTCTACAGCGGAATTAGTGCAGCAAATGAGTGTTTGAATTTTAAAAAGTAAAAAATATTTTTATTTTTTTTATTATTATCTGCACTTAAATAGCTTTTACTTAAATCCAGTAAATTGCCAAAGGGATACCAAAAATTTAAACAACGGCCACTTTACTGTAAAATATTATTATATTACTTTCAAAATTTAGGAATCGCCTTCAAAATAATGATTTTTTAATAAAAACTAACAAAGTAAAAAAAAATTACACTTTGGTTTAAGTTATGAATTAAAGTGAATCTACGTGTATAGTTGGCGATTTAAATTTAGTTAAAATTCTACTACCCGAAACAGGTGGCAACATCGTTATGTTAAATGAAACACCCTGTATATTATATTATTTTCTAATTCCCTATAGCGGGTGTCCCATTATGGATGGCCACCGGCCGTATCTTGGAAACTACTGGGCATAGAAACTCGGGGAAAAAAATGATAACTAAAGTGGCCATGAGAAAATCCTGGAAATAATTTTTAAGTTTTTTGCCGCAAGAGGGCGTAATTGAAAAGTAAATTTTAAAATTTTACATATCTCCGAAAATTCCACATTAAGTGTATATATTTGGTAACACCATTAAAAGCTGGACAATTATGCATCATTCTGGTCCTTTGCTCATTATTTATCATTCAGCCTTTAAGCTAATGTTTTGTCAATAATTAAGAGGAGTTATAGGCCTAGCCTCGCTTAAAATTTTAATCAATAAAGATCCTAGTCCTATAAAATGTCATATGTCTATATTCAATTGTTTTTGAGATATTGACGTTTAAAATATGTCATTTTCAGACTTTGACAGGCTGTAGCATTGGAACTACGCGTCTAAGAAAAAAATGATTTTCACCATCCTATCTTAGTTTTTTATTCTCTATTCAAAAATTGAACCAACCAAAAAAATGGTTTTACGGTTTAGCATGTTAAACCGGAAGTTGTAACTTTTAGATAGATAATAAAAAACTGAGGTAGGGGGGGTGAAAACCATTTTTCACTAAGATGCGCCGTTCCAATGCTACAGCCTGTCAATGAAAATGGCTTTTTTTAAAACGTCAATAACTCAAAAACAATTGAATTTAGACATATGCCATTTTTTACAAAATATGCGTGGAATTGTATAGGAAATTAGAAAATAATATAATATATAGGGTGTTCTATTTAAAATACCGCTGCTGTCACCTGTTTCGGGGCAGAAGCGGCAACGCCCTATTGCTGACAATATTTTAAAACGACAGAACATGATTGTTTATCTAAGCAACTAAATTCTTGAGGAAAATGTGTCAACCGATTTCCATAAACGTCTAACGTTCCATCCACCGTGAAACCCGTGATAGAAAACTGTTCTATGTTGTGGACTGATCTATTCCGATGTCGAGTTTTATCATCGTGGTCAAAAATATAAACGAACTTATTACAAACTTATTTATTAGCTTAAATCGTAATAATACTTTAAAGATAAAGTTTCAGCGAACTCTGTTTTCAGGTCAAAAACTGAATTTGGAATTATTGTTATTTTATATCAAAACAAATAATGCATCGACCATTAGAGGAATATATCAACAAAGGTTTGCGATCAATCATGGAACTAATGGATTTTTAAAGCGTAACAATACACTATTACGACATCTCCAACGAAAAACAACAAAAATTGCGTCTATATATTTGTCGAAAGTCGAATACGATAATATGATGCACCAAATACGAAACGTTTTGTTGCGTTCGGTACCAGAGTTGGACAATATATTAAAAAATAAAATTTAACTAAAAAATAAACAACCAAAGAATATTCCATATAATAAACATGTAATTTTACAATTATCTCTAAAAAAATTCATACTTTAGGTAAGTGGAGAAAAACAGAGAGTGAAACAAAAAATAATTCTTTTCGCATGCTCCTAATACGAAAACCATATCTACAAGCGATGACTGGTGCAATAGTTGATAAAATTAGTTTTCTGCAAATAGGTCTTGATACTTTAGAAATTGCGGTAGGGTGTCGTAATTAAAACAAATGTTTGATTTTTAATTCTGCATCGAATGACATAATAAGCAGAGGTTCCTTTTTAAAATAAGAAAAATAAATCGCTTTAAAGTTTGACACTAAACTTTGGACACCCTGTACAATTCGTATTAATCAACTTAACGAGACTGTTCGAGCTTATTATTAAGTACCTTCGTATAATTTTATTAAACAGGCATATTTTTTTTCGCCTATAATACTGAACCGATTTCTTCAATACAATTTTAGGGGTATGAAGGCAATTATAAGAGGCATCCAAATAAGTAAGAATATAGCGTGTAATCTAAAAAAGTAGATCCTTATGACGTCACACTTTTTTGGAACACCCTGTATAAACAAAAATATTTTCCTGAAATGCGCCCTAGGATACAGGTAAAGTCTAAAAAATATCAAAATACCAACTTAATTAATAAGTGAGCTATAGAAGGCGGAAGGTGAGGTGCAGGACCCTGTATTTGTGATGGACACTTATAATCATGGCCTATCACCTTGTGATGTTGAGGAAATATAAGAAAAATATGTCGTCTTCAGTTATATATTTTTAGAAATGTAACAAAAGTTACTTTTAAACCAAGTCATTGAATGTTCGAATGTTGTAATATAACATGTTTAGTGGGAAGATATGTTCACTCTCACGCAAAAAACTTTTTAACATTTTGTATAGACCCTGTATAAAAATATACATTTGTCATAACGTAAAACTCAACTATTTTCCAAAGTAGAAACTTTTGTAAAGAATTACTGTTTTTTTGTATTTTTCACTCTTTGGTCCACTCGTCCTCTTCTAAACCTCATCCTAGTTTTTAAAAAACTGCACCTATTCCTTTGAGTTTATGTTGCCTTTATTTTCAGGTTACTTCTAACTTTGTATCTTTATTGAAAATCATTATTGCTCAAAAGTTAGGTAAGCTACAATCATCTAAGTTTAAGTAGAAGAATAGCCTTTAGGCTAAATTTATATTTGAATACATAGATATGTATTTTAGTTCTTTAAAAAAACATGATAGCAATATTAATATTTTAAAAATATAAATGTTGGTAATTTTTCTGATCATTTAATAATAAATTTTATGACGAGTCGCCAATGAATTTGTCTAAATCATTATGAAGACAAAAGACCAAATAAACCTTTTACTAATTACTTAAATTATGCGCCAAACCTGTCGAAGAGTAATGAAAATTTACTAATGAGGTGTTATTAATTGACTTAAGCGCTACGTGCAGGTATTTGCTAGGATCGTATTACAACTCTCAGTGGTATTAGAAAATTAGATTTAAATACAAACAACTATAATGTTTGAAGTCTTGCTGCATTCGGTACTCCTTCCTTGAGGTGACAAAATAAAAGACATTATTTATCTTTAAGAAATACAGGGTGGCTCACCTGTGTTTGCACCATCGACATAGTGAATAACATGGCCTCTTTGTGTACATCCATTCAAATTAGTTCCGAGTACGTTCAAGAGATGTCCTTATTTATTGTCGACATTGACACCTAAGCAAAAAATAACTTATAGGCATCGGTTCTTCTTAGTCTTCTTTTTGCTGCTGCTAGGGTTGCCACCTTTTTATTGTTGTTGACCTAGAGTCTATGCTGTAGCTTTTATACGTCCCCCAATCAAGTGAATTCTAAAAAAAAGGGTCGCCCTCACATTCTCGTTGTACTTCCCAATCAAAGGTGAAAAAACCGGTCGTTTACACAGTGTAACTCTTCTCCTCGATACCCGTAACCTGGAGTCAGAGGGTTTAACATGGAGAGGTGGCAACCCTAGCTGCTGCTGAGAATTATACTTATATATCTAGGGGGGAGGGGCCAGGGTATTTTGCTTATCTTCAAAGATGGACAACTATAAGACCGAAAATTTATGATGGCTAAAAAAAAAATTCCCCAAATATGGGACGTGTGGTTACAGTTCATTTGGATTTTGTAGAACATAGATCCGCATTACAAAATGAAACATCGCCGTCGTTTTTATTCAATTTTTCCAGAAATTTATCACAATCAGATCTGGGCAGTAATTGCCTTGAAACTGCTTCAAGCACAAGAGAGCTTGAGTAAAGTGCTTAAAAGCACTTTTAAAATACAGTGCTCGATATGTTAATAACAAAATAAGAAGCAATGCATTGAATACGCGTTTATTTGCACAATTGTGCGATGAAAATGATGAAGACTTCCAACGATTGCTCTTACATACTGAAGTACGCTGGTTGTCGAAAGGTGCATGTTTAACAAGATTTTACTTACTTTTTGAATCAGTTTTAGAGTTTCTGGAAAGTAAAGATCCAGATTTAAAAGAAAACCTGATCAGTTTGAAAGCAGACATCGCGTATTTAACAGATTTGTTCAAAAAATTTAATGACATTAACTTACAATTACCAAGGGGACAGCCTCAATTTAATAAAAACAAAGGGTGTAATTTCAGCTTTTCTTTGAAAATTGAAATTTATGAAGCAAAATATTAGTCGGCGCGAATTGTCCCAGTTTTCAAACTTATCACAAGTAGAATGCCTTGATGAGAATATTCAGACATACGTTCAACATTTAATTACCCTGCGTGATGACTTCAAAATCAGATTTGAAAATATTCTGACGATAGAAATACCACCATGGATCATAAATCCATTTGATGAACTGGAACTCGAGAATGTGATATTACAAGAGGAGCTACTCGAGCTTAGCACTAATGAGGAGCTGAAGAATTTAAAAGGGGGTATCAAACATTTTGGCTGCAGGCAGAAATAACCAAAAGATATCCTGAAACTGTGGGGATTTGCGAAAAAGCTTTTGATAGCGATTCCCTCGTCATATCTTGTCGACAAAAATTTTAGTGCCGCTACAAACCTTTTGACGAAAAAAAGGAGCAGATTGAATATCACAGAACGGGGAGATTTGTGGTTATTCCTAACAAAACTGAAGCCAAATATTGATAATTTGCTTTCAATCCATCAAATACATCCCTCCCATTAAAATTTTAATTTTTTAAAAAGTTACGTTACGTTATTAATGTTTAATTTTAGCTATATTATGACTGTTATCATATTACGATGCAAACACAAGAAAATATACTATTTTTCTTTTTATTTTTACCACTCCGGGAGTTTCTGAATCAAATAAGTGAGAATTGATTGGTTTCTTGTACTGTGAGTAGATGTCAAAGTTGGATGGAATCACTTTCTTGATTGGCCAACTTTATTTTTTAACATCCACTTACAGACAAATCAATTAATTTATTAACCAATCAATTCTCACTTTTTTTCGAAAACTGTTAATTCGTGGTTGGAACTCAGCAGCAATGCAAATTTTCATAGTTAAATCTAATCTTCACATTTTTTGTCAAGTTTTGGGAATATGGTAGAAATGTAGCTGTAAGGGGTCCACCGGAACCAGCAACATTTTTAAAGGGGTCTATGAGAAGAAAAAGTTTGGGAACCTCTGGTGTAGAGTAATAAAATTGGGAATTCCGTTCAATTCGGCTCAATTTTTTTTTCAATTTCGGTGTCGGCCATAGGCGAATGTAAATTATTCATAAGAACCAAAGAAAAAAAAGAAGATAATTTAATAAAGAGTCAACTATTAGCTATAGCAAATTTAGACAAACATCGTTTTATGAAATATGCCGTGGAAGATATAGTGTAACTGTGCTGCGAACACTGCCATATTGTTGCGAACTACATCCTATAGAACTTATGTAGCAAGACACGAACGATAATGAAAGACGTTAAGCTACTGTTTGATCAAGCCATTAAGGAAGTGACACCAGAGAACTGGCGAGAAGCAGTTCATCATGTCATTAAAGAAGAGGAGAAAATGTGGGCTCTTGACCACCTGATCGATCGGACCGTCGACTTGTTAATTATAACGTCACAGTGATGCCAGTTCCTCAGATGATGAATATTATTATTTTTTATAATTTAATTTCTGTATAATGAATTTTTTTATGTTTAATAAAAAATAAGTATACTTAATACATATTGCACGCGTTTGTCACACCATTTTCAGTGTTTGTGAATGGATAACAATAGGCAAAACCCATAAATTGACCCAAACCCGGGTGGTACTACTTGCACTTGATATAAATAAAGAATTTTGCAATGAAATCAATACCAAATTATGAAAGTGGCTTAAATATTCGTTGGGTTACTCTGTAGTCTCTTTGCATATCTAATGAGCTTTCATTACTCTACACCTTTCTGAAATAGACTATAGCTGAATATATCTGCGGTACCTGTGCAAGAAGCTAGAACGCGAAACCCATTTTAATTTGAGCTTATGAATTTGTTTAAATCAAAGTTGCTTAATGTTAGTTTCCACTATTCTAAAAAATGAGTCAAAATTTATTAAACACCAACGCAGTTTATTTATCTTACAAATAAGGCAATTATTTTATTTTCTAAACATGTCTAACCTTAACAAATATAAAAATTTAGGAATATGAATAAAAGTTTTAATTGTCAGTAAAGCTTCTTTAACAGTATTCACTTTTCACCTAATTTACTTGACAATTATCTACATATTAAGCAATCATTTATTTAGCTTTTCCTGCATAGTCAAACTTCTTCAACCAATAACGTGAAAAGTTGGAATTACTGCAATTGTTAATTATTGGAACTACTTTATTTTTAAGTTACTCATGGGAATGTTTTGAAATTCACCATTCTTTTATTTATTTCTTTTATTCTAAATGGTAATTTTTACGAAATTGTTTAAACTAGAGAAAAAGGGTCATTGTTGAAGTTTTTTAAGATCCAAAATTAGTTTCTATAATAACTCTTAGAAAAAGTTATTCAAAGAAAATTTTTTTTTTCATGTCTACAAAATGATTTAATCAGTTGTTAATGTCATTTATTTATTATCATGGTCAACTTTTTTTTTAAAACGAACCTGGATTTGTAAGTAAATCAAAATTTCGGGAACGCAGCTACTGGAGTTTTTAAAATGGCACATTTTCTCTAATCTAATCAAATTCGTAGAAATAGATACTGGTCAGAAATAGATATACTGACTTTAGTTATTGTAAGAGGAAGAAAGCTCGACTTTAAAGAAAAAGTTTACAAAACTTATTAAAAAACCTACTTAAACAAAAGTCACTTGAAAGATTATATATTAGTTGGGATATTAGGAATACTTATAATTTATATCACTTGATTTGTCAATCTTATACTTACTTATCAGATTTATAAAAGAAGTGACTCACAGACAAAACTAATCTAATGTTTTGCTAATCGAAATACATATTTTTGCAGCCATTACATTATTTAAGTATATTATATACCTATATTCAAATTCAAAATCTCTTTTATTCAAAAAACAGCAGGTTACAGTTGTGTAGATACCTAAAGTTAATGAATAGGCGTCTGTATATGAACAAGATCGACCCGAAGCTAAAATAGCTACCGGTTCCTAATATATTGTAATAGTAAAATAATAGGGAGTACCAAAAATCTAGTAGTACCTACATCTTATTCCAGTCATTGCTAATTACAGTCGTGGAATTAAAATAGGGCACTAATTCTGCTATTATTTTTTATCAAAAGTGTAATTTTCAGTTTTATTCTTACATAAGTATTAATAATATGTAACGGTATATCTAGTTATAACCCAGTGGGGTAGATAGAGGGGGGACCTTATTTATATAAGACATGCCCAAAAGAAGCTAAAATACATGTTTATTATCGCTAAAAGTACAATTCATGCAAAAACCATGCTAGAGTAGGTACCTCACCTACGTAAATAATTTTTTTTTTAAACATTTTTCAAAGATTTCTCTTAGCTTGGTATTTAACCCAAATACTACCACTGTCCGTTTAAAAGGACAGTGAGAATTTATACATACATTTTAAAATTATTTTTCCTACTTCCATCAAAAGGGCACCACTAACTCGGTTTCCTGTAAGATATTTCTAAAATATTATTGATGTTAATAACGATTTAAAACGCTTTGTGTCGTTATTGTAAATTTTGGTTTCCATGGGATTTTTAAATTTTTTGTAGTAGAAAACCAAAGGTAAGATATATTTTCTGTTATTAAATTTACCTGTAGTTTTTTACCATAACCTTAGGTAATATTAGTGTCCTTTTAAAACCTATTTTATTAAATATTTATTTCATGAGTTATGTTACTACATAAACTTACAAACTATGCCGTCCTTGTAAAAGGTCAGTGGTATAATGGGCTACTGTTCTTTTTAGATACTAGAAGAAATCGTTAACTTTGAATAAGCTGTTGGAAGCTAAGCTGTAAATGTTTAAAGCAATTATTTACATTTTCAAAAATATTCATGTGTACCTAGGTACTGTTCCCAGGATAGTCCCCCTCCCAGCTACACAACTAGCAATAACTTAACTAGTTTTTTCTGTGAGAGAATAAATTTGTAATAAAAATCAAATATCTATAATGACAAACAGTTCAAACCTATTTTGCTCAGGCTCATTAACAATTTGCATAGCCGAATAAGTTATAGCTTTAACTTCAGTACCTTGCGGATGCTTTCCTAGAGTAAATTCTTCTCCATAACACTTGCATTTGATTCTTGGTTCTTCACCTTCAGTAATAAACTCTGTTATTACAACTTTACTGCAAATTAAACATGGTTCACAGCTAAATAAAAACAATAGTTCGTCCAAAAAGTGGAATAGCAAGCTTTCTATATCGTGACCCCTAGCTTCAATTTCGCAACATTCCTTTATTTCAACTTTATCAATTTCCGTCATGTAACCGAACATGGCAATACCACATTGTTCGAAAGCTTCTTGTAGTGAATCACCCCAACTGTGCAGCCTAAAAGAAGTTAATAAAATAAACTTATTTTATAAAGGAAGTTATCTATAACTTACTGTACATCTGCGGTGTGATCAAGGTCTGAAAAAGAAAGATAATTTCTAGTATTAAATGTTATTTCTTACTCATTTGAATAAAAAACTTACATTCATATTTTTCTGGGGCCAGGCTTAGTTCTTCGGGTGTGAATTGAGGCATATTAAAATTTAATGACTATGTTAAATCTTTACAATGATGACTATTTATCTATAATTACACCATAAACCGTAAACCGATGAAATTTTTCTGAAATCAGATTGGTTTGTCACGTTTTAAGGTTATCATCGACTGAGTAAAGCTACGGCTAACGTAACTTTAACGCGTCACAACATTCATTCAGTTCGGTTCATACACCTAGGACAGTGCGCATCAACGTGCGGATTTTAGGACACAAACGACATAAAAATAATAGGTCGGCACTGTCGCTGAATTAGCAAAGCAAAAACTTTGGCAACAGCTTCTGAATAATCAGAAATTTTGGTATTTTTTCTAATATGGCGAAAATTACAAGAATGAGCTTTTTTATATTGCTGACTGCTTCCCCAATTTGAATAACGGCACCAATAGCAGAGCAAGCACAGTGCTTGCAAGCAGTTTTAAAATACAGGATTCGGACTTGATTGATTTCGCATTTCAAGCCATTTAAGTGCTTAGAATTTCCAAATTGCTTGGTGGTTGATGTTGGCAATAATTACTTTTCCAAAGGGCTAGGTGCTCGAAGCACTTTTTTCGAGTGCTTTGCCCAGCTCTGACCAATAGTTTCTTTGCAAAAATGTATAATTTTATTACCTACAAATATTTGCATTCCAAAGATTTTTATAGCTTAAAATTTCTTCTACATGACCTAAAGTTTTACTTGCCACGTCCTTACAAAATTACAGCCAATTTGAATTTCTTCATTATTATTATTTAAGTGGTTTGACGTTTTAAGGTGCCTGGTACATTAAAAAGTTGAAAGTACCCCTCCCCCTCCTCCTTTAGTTAAGTACAGGGAGTGCTAGGTTTTCCATCGGAAAACGAATGTATCTATACAGGGTGTCCCAGATATATAAGGATGCACTCTACAGGAATCTCGTAAACCATATAAGATACAAAAATGGTTAAATTAGAAAAAAGTTGCGCCCTACCAAATTTTGCAACATTGTGCCACAGCCCCCCGGATATAGAAGGCAATGATTGTGCTTTCAAATTTAAAAACTTCGAGTCCTTCCGAATATACTTGAGCAAAACCGACTTCCTTTGAAGAGATAGTATGCATTTTAACTGTTATTTGCTTTTTTAAATAGTCGGTAAATTTTATTTTTTTAAATTCCCCTCCTGCTTAATGCCGTATCACACCTCTAGTATTAATAACACGTTTCGGACTTAAAAACCCATCATCAATAAAAAAAAGTGCAAATTCATGTTGTTCATGCAAATATGTTGGGGGGGGGGGCACATAATTTCTAACCAGGGTTTTTTAGGGTTCGGGGTTTTAAGTTAAAAATAACACCATTTTGATATGTTTATTGTTTATACATAATATAATAATGTAGGGTTGCATAAAATTTTTGAACAATAATTAACTAACCAGCTACTTTGACTGTGGCATAAATGACATTGGCAGAAAGTTTTCTTACAACCAAGGTAATTTACTAATCAGAAAACTAATTTGAGAAAATAATGCCTGCCAATGTCATTAATGCCACAGTCAAAGTTGCTGGTTAGTTAATTATTGATAAAAATATTTTTAATACCTACTTATTTATCCACCAAATTGACCGATTTTTATAGCAATAAAATTCAAGTCAAGCTGAACGCAGTTATGTTCGTATGTAGAAGAGACAATCGAAAATTCGTTTGTAGAGGTTGCCGACAACAAACAGCTTAGCCCGCATCCGCATCTAACTGGCCAAAAAATGGGTTATTCTAAAAGAAATTCTCTTGTATTGATCAAAAAGCCAGGGAAAACTTTAAAATATATACAGAAGAAGAATTTCCTTTCGTTTCGTCAGATCCATCTCTAGACGCGTTTCGTCATATCATGACTCATCAGTAAAGCTAGGATCCGACGAAAAGAAAGGATATAAAATAAATTTTTTCGGCGTGTGTAAAAATTTCTCTATCCAGAGAATTATCCATATATTTTTTTGTCGATGGACTCGCTCCCTAAATATTTCACACATGATGACTAAGAAAGGTGAAGATATTTCGACGAAAATGTTTTTGCCCTTTTTGTTGTTATGCGGCTTCATAAATAAAAATGAATTTTCGATAGTTTTTTCTATACCTGTCTAATTGCATCGTTGCTGCTAGACCAAGTAGAATAAGGAGTGGCCAACCGATTTCGTGGTTAGATTCAGAAATGTAATAACCTACATTTAAAAGATGTAAAATTCACATTTTTACTTAAGGCTGTTAGGATTATTTTTTCGTTATACAACTCACAAACTACCTAGTAACGTGTAATCGGCAAATCTATACAAAATCAGTTAAGTTAATAATTTACAATGAATCGGCGTTCAAGTGAGTGAGTAGAAACGTCGTTTTCAACGAAACCAACGAAGCAACTTGAGTACGGTGCATAGCCGGCCTGGCGGACAGCTTGAGTTTAGTTGTTATTGCCACTATAACGATCCGGAAACACTGTTGTCAGACGTAGCAAAATTGGACTATTATTGATAATAGTGAATTTTAAGAATTTATTAAAATGTAGCGGAATGTGGCCGAATATAAAATATTAGTAAAAAGTGTAAGACAAAAATTAGTTTGCAATCAGACTAACAGTTCTCGGAGTCCAATGACCCCGAGCTTCTGAGCTACTTATAAATTAAGGAACAAAATACTAAATAATTTTACCTGTTTGTAAAATTATAGTTCTCGTATTATTTTTAGGTTCGTCTTCAGAACACGTAGGCATATTTTGCAAGAAAAACCGGAAAATGAGTGACTTTTCAAAAAATAAAAAAAAAAGTAGCCCACTTTAGAAACTAATTTTTTATATAAGAAAAATAGCTAGGTAGGTACATAAAATAACAAAAATGCTATTTAAATGTATTCCCTTTTATTCCTGTCTATACTAAAACTTACTAAAGTCGCCGTCGAAGTTACAGTTTAGTTAATATGGTAGTAACTTGAAGAATTAGTTCATACTTAAAGTCGAGTGGATATTTAGAATAAAGGAAATAAGAACTCAAAGTCTTCTTCCACTGTTATATTAATGAAGAACTTGTTTTAAAGTACAAAGTCTTTACATCATGCTTCGAATGCAGAAGCATTCGTCTTCAAGAGAACACATAAAATTAAGATTGAAGTCTAGTGATGCACTCACCTTTTGATCAATATTTATTAACTTTTTCGCTGTATTAAAAAAGGGGCCAAATAGCAGTAGCAAATTGCGTAGCAATTACCTACAGTTTTTAACTAAAGACATTTTGATGAATGAATTAATAAAAGCAGAAAACGAAAATTTGTGAACTTTGTCCATTTGTCTTTTTCTGCATTTATTACTTTATAAATTGAAATTTGTTTGACTTTAAATTGTATATGTATTGTAATTATGCTTCAAATGCCAGTATTTGGCCGATTTTTGGATGAAAGGAAAAAATAACGAAATATTGATCAAAAAACGAAATGGCGAATGCATCACTAGATCTCTCCCTTAAGAAGAAAAGGGTAGATATCATCCATTGATATATGAGTAGACCAGAGAGAACATTTTCACCAAAATACACGTCATACTGGTTTGTAGCTTTGGGTGCTATAAGAATTTAAGTGTAGAATAAAAGGCTTAAAAACCAAACCGGACCCATAACTTTTTGAAAAATTAATTATTAAATTTCTACCCATATTACTCTTCATTTCTCTTAACAATTCTCTTTCTCATACCTGGTTGTTATGCCTTTTATTCTACACTAAAATTCCTATAGCACCCAATGCTATAAATCTACATATGTTTCCCTTTTCACAGTGTATTTTGGTGATGATTTTCTCACTGCTCTACTCATTAAGATGATATCTACCCTTTTCTTCTTAATTTCAATTGTTCTCCTGAAGATGAATGCTTCTGCATTCGAAATATGTAGATACTTTCTATTTTAAAACAAGTTTTTCATTAATATAACAGTAACTTTAAGTTCTTATTTCTTTCCTTCTAATGTGGTGTTGTTTCATTTTGCGTTTTGTAAGTTTTATTTTTTTTTTAATAACAAATATTTTTTTTATTTTAGTCATTTCTATTTAAATAATAATGTTTAATTAATTTTATTCAATTTACATTGCCATAATTATTGTTAAATAAATTTAAAAATTCTAAATTTGAATTACTCACAGTTTTGGTTTATTAATTATATTTTTAAAATACAGTTTTGTTCAGCGTTTTAATGATTATATAAATTAAAATAAATTTGCCCTCCCATTAAACTTTAATTCTTATATTCTCATATTTATAATTTAAGTATCTTAATTTATAGTGTATCGCAGTGACTGTCCATCTTCCAAAATTAAGCACAATATTTAAACTACATAATATTTATTATATTCACTAAAATTTTACAACGCTCCTGTAACAAAAATGTACAAAAACAACAATTAAATGACTAAATATGTATACTTATGTATTTTTACAATCAGCTTATATTAATAACATGTTTCTATTGGCTCACAATAAAAATTTTAAACACAATATTCTTATAACCCTTTCATAAAAACTTTGTTGTATATTACGATCGTCAGGTTAAGATATTACACCAAATCTACGATTATACCAAGTGTCACAAAAAGTATTTTGACATACTTAAGTAAGTATATTTTACCTTACGCCTGTATTCAATCAATATATATAGCTATAAGAGTTGTTTAATTTTTACAAGTGTCTTTGTTAAAGAAGGTATCTTACTGATTTTTCGCCGGATTTAAGATCAATATTTACAGGGTGTCCCAATTTGGGACACCCTGTACTTACCTATACAGGATGTTCCTTAATGGCGTGCTAATATTTTAGGGTGTGATTTCTAAAGTCATTTTGTGAAGAAAAGTTCATATAAACGGCTTAAATTTTTTGCTACAGGGGTTGAATTTTATTTTTTTAATGTGTTTTTTGTAATATCTCCAAAAGAACTTTGGATAATATTTTCAATTTTGCCATGTGCTAATAGGGCATAAAACCACATGTTTTGGTTATAAAAGTTATTTTTTTGTCCCACCAGTGGCGTCCCTGCAAACATGTCCTGTGATATTTTTTAGAAAAAAAGTGGTACGCTACAGACATTTTTCCATGAGGATAATATTTTTGATTAGCCTGGTTTATTCTGCCTAAAAATGGTATCTTGCGTTTTTCTCCTCAGGCACGCCGTTCCTAATTAAAATAATTAAATTAGCTCTACTATTTATTATTATTAATATTGATAATACAAAATTTAGTTTTATAAAAATTGTTGGAAATGACTACCTTCATTTAATAGGCATGTTTCCGCCCTAATTTAATTTAATTATTTTAGTTAAGAACGGTGTGCCTGAGGAGAAAAACGCAAGAGGCCATTTTTATGCAGAATTGACCAGGCTAATCAGAAATAATATCCACATGAAAAAATGTCACTTTTTTTCTAAAAAATATCATAGGAAATGTTTGCAGAGACCCCACTGGTGGGACAAAAAAATAACTTTCATAACTAAAACATGTGGTTTTATGTCCTATTAACACATACCATAATTATTAATATATTACAAAAAACGCATTAAAACAAAAATAATTCAACATCCTGTAGCAAAAAATTTAAGCCGTTTAGGACATATGTTTATATGAACTTTTTTTCATAAAATGACTTTAGGAATCACACCCTAAAATATTAGCACATCATTAGGGAACACCCTGTACTATTTATATAAATATTTTTTCTTCCATGGTCGATAGTCGCTGGCGACTAGAGCCCAGTAGCGTTGACTGATCTACCAAAATATGTAAAATGGTTTCTGGACATGTTTGCTTTCCTAGAAGCTACCCAGCTGCCACCAAACTTCAAAAGACCATTGTACATGTCTTGACGAATCAATCGATGCTACTGGATCATAATCGCCAACGATTAGCGCCCATGGAGGAAAACGAAAGTAGTACCTTAGGCGACTATTGCTCATAATGGGGGAATTATTATACCGTGTCTCATATGATGTACTTAGTATGTACTTAACAAAAAATGGTCTATAACACCTTTGTGCTACAAAAGCTAAGGTTTTTTTTTATAAAAAAAGAGACATTTTAAGTAGTAACTAATTCTTTAGCAAAGGTGCTGGATTTGTTAAAAAATGCTCACTTTTTATAAACTTAAAGTTGGCGAAAATTGACCTTTAATTATTGTAATAGACAAAAACACCAGTGCAAACCAGAACGGGCCTAAACAAGTTACATAAATCATTGAAAAAAAAAATTCATTTCATTCAATATTAGCTTTAGGTACTTATTTTCTTTTCTGTATTATATAACAACTATCTTTTGAAAGCTGTAATCTATAATAATATTGGCTTATATCTACATAATATAGTACTATACAAAATATAAAATTAGAAAAGTTTCTGCCATGTTTTGGTATTTAAATTCGTTTCAATGCATTTATGTTTAAGTTGCTTTTATGAAAGAAACGTTGACTTCCAGGCTTAATATGAGAGGATATTGCTTTTACTACACTCGTTCTTTTTCGTAATAATACAAGAAGAGCAGAAATAGTACAGATATGTTTTCTAGAATATTAGTTTTGTAATTACAAAACTCAATGACATCACATACCAGTTTTTTTTTGATACGCTTAAATAATGTTGCAGTTAACTCTGTCTGTGAATTTGGTATTGATAGACCTCATAGTTTTAGTTCACAAAGCTTCTATTTTGTGATTTTTTTCATAGGTTTGATAGGAAAAACGCTAACCTTATGGCGTAAAAAAGGTAAAATAGAGACATTAAAAGTTGGAGAAATTCTAAGTGTGATACCTTAAGGAAGGTTCTTGCAAAATTCCAATACTTTTAACTATATAAGAATTAAATACAGTCAGCTTATAACGAGATTGCTAAGAAAAATGTGTCCGCTATGTTCGAACCCTTTCTCTAAACGATATCCAGTGTTAAATTGGTATAATTAGTGACCATACTGACTAATATCTAGGGGTAGAGATAGTTGGAAAATGGTCAGTAAAACAGCTGCAGAATTTCAAAACATGTACACGACCTCATAGAGGTCGAAACGTTGGCTAAATACATATTTTGAAATTCTGCAGCTGTTTTACTGACCATTTTCTTACTATCTCTACCCCTAAAGATATCCAGTTTGTTGAACAGGAAGATGTTTCATTATTGGGTGATAATAACTGGGAAAATTCTTCTGCTTTTTCCTGTAATATTTGCCTACTTATGGGCACATTGTGGGTCCTTTTTTACTTAAGCCACTGAAGCTTGATCAACTTCCTTGTTAACTGGTTTTTGAATCGTTTTAAGTTAATAGTAAAGTACGAACGTTCGTATGCCCGAAAAAGAACTTACGAGTTATGTTATGATAAGTGTGTTTACATCTATCGCACGTTATAAACGAAGCTAACTGTCTTTAGACTCTGTACACTCGTCGTTAAAATCGCAACAAAATATAATATTGTTCGCGACCAATAACCTTGCTCGTTGTATTCAAAGCTATGTATCACTTTAACAGAGAAAATTTGTTCGTACTAAAAGAAGTGCTCGTTATATTCGTGTGTATCGGAACTTAAATTGTATTAAATTAAATGAACGATTTTCAAATTTTGAATGATTTAGGAGCCATAACGCAAAAAGTTTGCAAACGTTCAAGAATAGAGGTTAATCTACGGAAGGGGATCCCAAATGTGATTCAGGTATGCTGTTATAGATATTTCACTAGAGTAATTTTTTGCGTAAAATCAACACCCCCTTAACTTTAGGAGGTGTTGGTAAAATACGAAGAACATCTCTGGTTGATTGGAGTCAGACCTCACCCCGAAACAAGGAAAACACCCATTTTATGGTGTCTTTGAAAAAATAAATAAGTGGGTGATCGGGGGAATCACAAACTTTAAAAAATGAGATGAGTCAAACGGACAGTAATTTAACAGCATTTTTAATTGTTTCTTTCTGTCGTATTCAGGGTTTCCTATCGGGAACCGCCTATATATGGAAAACTATGCATATGAACATTTTAAAAATTTGACAATATGCTAATGTTGGTGGGGGCAACTCGGCTAAATTATTTTTAATATGGGGCACTTCCGGATATACCGAAAGTATATGTCAACTTGCTTATTTTAAATAGAATATTACATTTTTAGATTCTACGTAAGATTCTAGGCAGATTTCAGATATCATATCCTATACCTAAGCGTTTTTGACATATTTACGTTTTTATGTCAAAAATGACCTTTACAATTTTGCATTAAAATAATAACAAATTTTTCTTATAAAGAAGCCTTAATTATCTCATTTAAATGGGATTCCTTGTTGAAAAGAACCTGCTTTAATAAACTTTTTATAATATTTGGATGACATTAAAAATTTATAAAAAGGTGTTCAAACAAGAAGATTTAAAATGAAATAGAATCTGTAAAAAGTCCATATTTTCAAATGGAAAGCCTCAATGTTTATATTTATTTCTTATTTAGCAAGTTTGTGTAAGGTTGTCTATTTCAATAATTTTTAGTTTTCGAAATATTGACAATTTCATATTTTTATAAGGCGATTGTGCTGCATTTAACTGTTTTTCAACGCCGTCATAGCCAACTAGGAGTAACTGAACTTAAAATGCGCAGTAAAATCGCCATAAATATCTTATTATTTTAACACCATTAATGGTTATTAAAATATTATAAAAATCTAATAACATAAAAGAAATTCAATCCAAATTAAATAATAAGGGCCTCCTTATAAGAAAAACTTTTTTTTTGGCTTGCAAAGATCCTTTTTAACATAAAAACTTAAATGTCAATAATGCTTAGATATACTTACGAAATCTTACGTAGAATCGAAAAATGTATAAATATGTAATAAATAATATTTAAAATATAAGTATATTTAAAATAAGCACCACCATAATGAAAATATTGTAGCCAAGTTGCACCCACTAACTTTAGCATACTGTCAAATTTTCAAAATTTTCAAAATTTTCCTATGTATAGCCTGTTAGGCCAGAGCTTACTTAGGAACTTGATGAAAGAGGAGAGAGGGGGGGGGGGTGATCTTTAAAAACATTTGAGCTCTAGAAGCTATAGACTGCTTATCCGTCTATCAAAATATCGTATCTATAGTGTTCTTTCAAAGGTTAGTTTGATGAGCTAAGAAGACTCTTCAGTCTAATATCTTGATATATTGGACGTTTTTGAAATAATTTACAGGTCAAAGTAATAAAATTACATCAAACCTTTTATACCAAATTACTAAATGCAATAACTCTGTCGTACAAAATCAAAAAAATTTGTTAGGCGCATTTTATTTGCATTGATATTATAAATAATAAAATATATTTTAAATTCCTGGGCTATTATTGTCCATTTTTGGTGTACTAAGATAACCTGCGAACGTATTACAAACATTTGCAATTTATCTAACAAACACTGCTATTTAATGAAACGTCTGTATGACGCATTTTCTTGTGTCAGACTGCGGACGAAACTTACAGAATTCATCTACATATCGGCCCAATTATACCATTTAGGTGTCTTTACAATATAATTCTTTACTAAAACATTTTCACGTACATACAAACAAATTTCACATTCTTTTTATTCAAATCAATCTTAAAAATTTGACCTCAAAACTTATTGTGCCTTAACCTTAGGAAGAAATCATATTAAGCTTAGCGCTGAATCAGTTGCAATGTCTCTTTTTATTAAGACATTTTTAACTTATCTTAATGGGTTTTGTTGTTACATTTCTTTCGAGAATTATTAGGTCTTCTACTATTAATACTTTTAAATCGACGAATTGACACTGACTTAAGTTAAAACCTAAGGCTAGCTGTATTAATGGCTTAATAATGGTGACAACATCAATTTCCATATAGAACAACTGATCACAACTATGGTTTTTATGAAAGTTATTAAGTTAGCTTTAATCGTAGACGCATACGGCCAGCGTAAAACGTTGTAAGAACACCTATAGTCTATTTCAGAAAGGTGTAAAGTAATAAAATGGGAAATTCCGTCCAGTTCGGCTCAATTTCGGTGTCGGCCATAGACGCAGGTAAATTTGGTGCATTCAATTATTTATGATAACTAACCAAAGAACAAAAAAAGAAGATTATTTGATAAAGAAGGAACTATTAACTATAGCAAATTTACACAAACATCGTTTTATAAAATATGCCGTGAAAGATATAGCTGAAAAACATAGTGTAACTGTGCTGCGCACACCGCCATATCATTGCGAACTAAATCCTATAGAACTTATATGGGCGCAAGTAAAAAGATTTGTAGCAAGACACAACACGACATTCACAATGAAAGAAGTTAAACTACTGTTTGATCAAGCCATTAAGGAAGTAACACCAGAGAACTGGCGAAAAGCAGTCCGTCATATCATTAAATAAGAGGAGAAAATGTGGGATCTTAACCACCTGATCCGTCGGACCGTCGACCTGTTAATTACAACGTCAAGAGGAGATGACAGTTCCTCAGATGACGAAGAATATTATGACTTTTGTATTAATGTATTTTGTATTTTTTTTATAAGGCTAAATAAAAATAAGTGTACCTAATAATACTATGTACATAATGCACGCCTTAGTCATACCATTTTCAGTGTTTGTGAATGGATAACAATAGGCAAAACCCATAAATTGACACAAACCCGGGTGGTACTACCTGCATTTAATGAAAATAAAGAATTTAATAATGAAATCATTGCCAAATTATGAAAGTGGCTTAAATATTTGTTGGGTTACTCTGTAGTCCCTTTGCATACCTAATGAGCTTTTATTACTCTACACCTTTCTGAAATAGACTATAATTAATGTCACAGAAAATTATGAAATACCTTTTAATCAGTTTAAAGAAGTAGTGCATTTTCAAACAGATCTGATTTTATTTTCAAAAATCACAAAACTAAAAGTTGCAATCATTTTTGTCTTAATATAGGCATCATCAGACCTAAAAGAGAACAAAAAAAGTTTCTGAGAGAAAAACTTAATATTTACACATAATAAACATTACAACACTTACACGTTAAGGATTTGTAATTATTACTTTCAATCATTGTACTTGTTCAAATGTTTATTATATATTTTTTTTAATGTTAACTAAAAAGGATATTTCATTTTTCCCCTCAGGAATGACATTTTGGTAGGTACTCTGTTAGGCATGGTTATGCTTATACAAAGGCGAAACAAAGCATTTAAGTTTTCCCAAAAAAACCTGCGGAAATTTTATGAGACTGCGACTTTAAGTTTGTGTTTCTTGAAAACTCTTCAATTAGGTCGGCTTCAAGTCGTCGATATAAACGTAGTTTACGTTTCTTGCATTTTTTGGATATGATACTATATCTATCTCCTCAGTTAGTCTCTTTGACCGATAAAAAGAGTATGTCAAGTTTAGTTTATTAAGAACTTTTAATGACGAGATGGCTGTTGTTGGTACTAATGATTTATGTTCTAGAAATAATAAAAGCTTTTGGATTTCAATCTTTATAAATTTTATTTATTTAAATAACATTTATCTTCAGTGGTTTTAAGATGAAATTATCAGTAGACGTAACAGAAATACATCCAACTGTCCAAGCGTTATTACTAAAACATGACATTAAAAATTTAAAACACACTTAATACTTTTTGAAAAGTATTTATCGAAAGGTTCTAAAATTTTAACAAATCTAAACAGTAATTTTCTTGGATTAAATTTAATTAAATAATACATTTTAATCAAATTTTTATGGGAAAAGCTACATACAAATGGAAAAAATTAACTTGACATCAAAGATTCTCTGTCTATTCAAGAATTCCTTGGTTATAGTTTGCCCGATTTATTTTCTAAAAACTTCTAGTTTAGAGACCAATTAAATAATAAAGCCTTGACTAAAATTCTCACTTTAAAATAAACAATTACTTGGCTTTATTAAAATTTAATATTTTCCTCAACAAAATAATTAAATTTAACTAAACTGCCCAATACAAAATTTAATTAATTGGTTACTATTTCAGGTTCAGGTCAGTAGTTCGGAAAACAATTATGGATTTGTGGTTGGTAGAGTTAAAAAGATTGTTTCTTGCAGATAAATATTATGATACGTCTATGACGTAACCAACATGCTTCAATCATTGCCGTAGCCAGAACCAAATTTTTGGTAGGGCTATTCGATTCCTTACCAGGGCCCATATTCTCACGTTGAAATATTTGATTTTTAAGGGACGCTGTAGAATTTTTTACATTTTAGAACGACCGACATCCGACATGCTTCATTCATATGCATGTATTATATTTATTATAAGCAGTGGCGTTGCCAGAAAATATGCACGGAGGGGGGGGGGGCTGAATGGGCGTAAGTAGGACATTTTTTTTTGAAGAAAGGGACAGTTTTGACTACATGTATTTCATGATATATTACCTAGGAAAGAAGACGGAAAAGCGCCGCAGGCGAAACTTTTCGGGGCCACGCCCAAAGTTCGTTTAAAATTCACCTAACTACTAACAAATTTCATCAAAATTATTAAAATTTGTTTTTGTAAATGTTTTTTTTTACTTTTCCTAGCTGGCTCTTTATTAAAAATACATTTTTTATATTTTTAAACAATATGAATATTAGTGTCAATCAAAATTTTTAACATAAGACGTATATATGTATGACTCTAACACGCGATTTTCGGGCTCGATTTTTCATAATTTAAAATAAGTAAATATTGCTCTCCACGCCCAAATTGATGATTTTTCAGAAATCATGTATTTTTGGAGCGTAAATCTAGGAGCAGTTTTTGGGGCAAATTCTTAGGTTTTGAAATACTCTTTCTTAAGTGCCGTTTTGTATATTCATAATAAAGCATTCTCGTTTCTTCCCGCATTATTTTTTTTATTATAAATCATCACACTTCTTTAATAAAAAATGTTTACTATAATTTTTCTCCTTAAAAATAAATACCTAATTGTTTTTGTAAAAATATTTTATCGCATTGGGTTATATTTTTTTTGATTTAAAATAACTCTAAAAAAGGGAAAACGGAACAGACAGGGGCAAGACAGGACTCTACCCGTATGACGAAATTATTTAAATAATTCTTTTTTATTAAACTTATCAAATAACTTGCAGACATTTTTGACACTTATTTTTTTCTATTTCAAAATCTTTTTTACCAGGGCTTAATATTTTTTTACCAGGGCTTCGCCCTGGCCAGCCTCCCTCTAGCTACGGCTCTGGCTTCAATACTATACAAGGTGGAAAAGACAGTCGTGTAAAAAATAAAAAAATTCAAGGGGGCGACAATTTGATAGTAATTCTCATGTTATGATACAACGGCGTTTTATAATCTGAGTCGATATCTCGGGACGTTTCTGGCAGTTTTTTTTTAATGTCCAAGGGCAGGACATATTCTACTATTTCTTGACAAGAACACACACAAGTTAGCGATCTAAACATGTGTTCATATAAATATTTCTTCTCAGGGAGAGCTAGTATTACTAATTTTTAACAAATTATTTTAAATAAAACATTTTCCAACTTTATACCGGGTGAATACCTACAATACATTTATAATTACGTTATAAAATTACTATCATAAATACCGTATATAAAATGTTAGATATCTACCGCATATAAAATTCTATTGATAATCTACCTACATCGGAATATTAATTTTTTTTTATTATGTGAAGGAATAAATTGATGCTTTATAGTTATAGTCTATTTTAGAAAGGTGTAGAGTAATAAAATGGGAAATATCGTGCAGCTAGGCTCAATTTCGGTGTAAATGTGCATTAAATTATATAGGATAACTAACGAAAGAAAAAAAAGAAGATAATTTGATAAAGAAGGAACTATTAGCTATAGCAAATCTACACAAACATCGTTTTATGAAATATGCCGTGGAAGATATAGCTGAAAAACATGAAAAACATATTGTTACTGTGCTGCGCACACCGCCATGTCGTTGCAAACTAAATCGTATAGAACTTATATCACGACATTTAAAACAAAAAACGTTAAGCTACGGATTGAACAAGTCAATAAGAAAGTGACACCAGAGAAGTCACGAAAAGCAGTGCATCATGTCATTAAAGAAGAG
This sequence comes from Polydrusus cervinus, assembly GCA_935413205.1. NCBI lineage: Eukaryota > Metazoa > Arthropoda > Insecta > Coleoptera > Curculionidae > Polydrusus > Polydrusus cervinus. The sequence goes on from OW284511.1 coordinate 80,121,183, forward strand.
GAGAAAATGTGGGATCTTGACCACCTAATCGATCGGACCGTCGACCCGTTAGTTATAACGTAAAGAAGAGATGACAGTTCCTCAGATGACGACGAATGTTATGATTTCTTATAATTTAATTTCTATATAATGTATTTTTTGTATTTGCCATTTTCAGTGTTTGTGAATGGGTAACAAAATAAATAATAACAAAACCCAGGTGGTACTAACTGCACTTGATGAAAATAATTAATGGCAAATTATGAAAGTGGCTTAAATATTCATTGGGTCATTCTGTAGTCCCTTTGCATACCTAATGAGCTTTTATTACTCCACACCTTTCTGAAAAATACTATAGACAATGTTTTGTTTGTTAAGCAGTTGCAATTACGGCCAATTATAATTTAGTTGTATATTGGTTATTGATATTTATATCATTTATTAAACAATTCTTTGCTCAGGGCATAAAATAAAGGAAAATATCGAAAAGGCCGAAAGATATTAACATAGCATTACTTTATAACATTTCACTCAACATTTTTTGAACGAGTTATTTTCCACCCTGTATAAATGCATTGGTTACATGTCATAGGCGTACCATACTAATTAACGGCAAACAATTTTTTAAACTCTGCAAACCCGTCTTTAAATTCTTTTTTTTTAATTTCCGGACTGTAATAAAGTTTTAAACAATTTATCAAACTTTTTTTGATACGCAGTATATTTTTTTTTAATAAAGCTCATTTATTTTAAACATTGCATAAGTCAGTATTAATAAAATATCTACCTACACTTATTATTCCTAATCAAACTAATCTATTGCCATCAATATGTCTAAGAAATAACTAAAATAATAGCAATTATTGTTAATTAAGACTTCGCCAACACCAGCTCAGTTTACGTATTTAAAAATAGACATTCTTTAATTTATAAAATTCGAGTTAGTTTGACTTAAAACTTAAAAATATTTTTCTTCCTAAAATTAAGGCATACTCTTTAAAGGGTAATTTATAGGTAATTATACTAAATCATGCTAAATATTAATTTTGGTATGGCCTAATAAATCATAACATAATATTGTCATACCTCAACGCTCTATCTGTATTTTATAATTGTCTCCTATTATTTTAAAAATATATGTAAAAATTGTATAGTGTTATTTCGAAAGTAGGTATAGGTTAAAAGTTTCATTAAAATTAATCTATTTTACCGCAAATATATTTTTAATTTAATATACAATTTTTATAATAAATATAATAAAAATACAAAGTTTACCCTGATCAAAATTATTATTAAATGATTTGCGGTAAAAAAATAGCTGTTAGTTTTAATGTAGACCTTATTGTGTTTGCACCTACTAATTTTAAAGTGAAAAACAGTTAATAATGTTCACAACAATAATTATTATATTATTTAACCGTAATGTGATAAAATTAAATTACCATTAATATAATTATATGAGAGAATTTAATTTATTAGTAATTACAATTTTCACTAAACTAATGTAAAGAGCAATTTAATAATAATTTGTATAATAAAGTTATGAACTAATTTTATTTAATAACAAACGAGCCTCGAGTTTATTTATGTAAGTACGATAAAATTTTATTAAATTAAAAAACGCCATTTACTATCTATGCCGGGTTTAACTTTACCCGGTCACATTTGGCCAAATAGGTGCCTAATTGCGATTAGAAAATGTCATATTTAATAGTTGTTTTTTTTTTGGGTTTTTTGCGCTTTTGACTTGTATGACGACATACAAGATATTGTACTAGATGTATTTCCTAGAAATTTTAACGAGAGGACAAATTATTTTGAGAAGATATCTGACATGGTTTTTCGAAGATTTCGGTTGACAAAATCTATACTGGCCAAAAAAAAACTTTTAAAGTAATAATATAATAAGAACAAATATGTATTTAACACATGTTTGTGAAATGTGAATAATGTCAGTTTCAGTTATTTTATACACTTTATATATTCAACCTAGACCCTTGAAAAAGGTTTAAAATAAAACCGAAACGTTGGGAACAAGTAAAATGTAGAAAGTGTTTTTAATAAAGTCCTCTTCCCCGCAATACAACATTTTAAGAATACAATTTCAAGAACGCCAAATAAACTTATATTAAAATAACAAGTTATGACTGGGTTGATTACTTTTATATTAAACTTTGCTATCAATCCCACATTATAAATCGACCATTTCTGACATTTCTACGAATTTAGAATTATTTTGTCGGTGTTAACTTAGGTTTTAAGAGGACTTTATAAAATCGGGCCTGAGTGAATATGATTGTAAAATTATAACCAGACAAAGTAGGTAGTTGTATAAAAATGGTGTAAAATCGCTTCTTTTGCTTTTTGCTTTGTACCTCACGGTACGCCCCCCTTCCCCCCTCTCTAATCACTATCCAGCAAAATTTAAAATGATTCTAGTAAACTCCAATTTGACGAAGTAGGTAATTTTCTATAATTTAGTAGATATATTTTGGCTTTTTTAAAAACAACGAAATTTTGAAAAACTTTATTTGTATAAGCTGATATCTATCTAAATTGATTTATTTATTGCATTACTGATTAGAATTAAATATAAAAATGCAAAAATTCGTTTTTAACAATCAATTAAAGGTATACTTATGAATATAAAACTAGGCAATAATTAAAATTAACAGGAATCAAATACATAAAATATAAAACAAATATTAAAAATTAAGATTGAAAAACTGTAATAAAGTTACTAATAAAATTATAGATATTTAAAAGTAATTTAATTTAAGCAATATGTAAATAACCAAGTAAATAAACTAATAATAAATTTATTAACCATGTTTTTCACTTTAAATATATTACAATAAAATGGTAAAGTGTACTGTTACGAACGATTTTGTGATTATTAACCAAAAATATTTAGCACTGTGTAAAAAGTCAACCAGCTGATATGAAGATAATTGTGCCTTTTTGTTGTAATATCGTTGACGTAATTTATTCACTATATTTAGCCACTAAGCACTCTCCAGAAAATGGTTGGCAGTCGTAATAAAATCTTGCACATAACTAAAAACGGTGTTCTATAGTTTCTTTTTCAATTACATATTCCTACAATATGATCAGTTCAAAAACTTCTATATGATCCAACAACTAGAAAATCTCACATTTAACAACTTGGTTTCACTCGTCCGCTTTGTTTATCCAGTGTGGTCCAACAATCTCAATGCAGGATTTCTTAAGTGCGAAGGTATTTCATTTTTGGGTTTATTTTATGAATGGGACCGTTCCAGCTACAATTTAAAATTATTTGCAACCATTTGTCTATTATATTAGTCTCAGTCATCAAATTATAAAAAAATATCTTACTTATATACTTTTTTACTAAAACGTTATACTGGGTATTTCTCGTAAACCGTGCAATGGTACCGTTATACCTTTAAATTGTGATAATTAATATCTGTAAACATAAGTGTTGACAGGTGTAGTGTTAGTATCTAGAGAAAAAATTGGACCGACTCGACGCTAGTGATTGCCCAGGTGTCGCGACGCCATAGAAGTGTTAATCGATGGCAGGTATCTTGAAAGTATTATACACGTCGACGTCGTCCATTAGTTATGGTATTATTATGAGGGGATTTGATTTACAAAAGCCCATATTTTTATCAAGACTCAATCCATCCATTTCATTTTAAGTTTATTGGGTAGGCTGTCTCTTGGACCGATACACTCAGTCATGCAACACCCCCGAAGGGCTATCAACCCTTAGTTTATCGCCATTGCATTACCTACCGGTTGGGGAGTGTGTACCTTCTTCCACACCCCACAAGATATCCGATGTTATCCGGCCTGGTTACCGGCGTGAATGGGATGCGTTGGAAGATAATACATTTTACACTCGTTCATGCATTCCTTAACCTGCTAAATTTCGGACATACTTTTTTTATTGTGCGTATGCCCACTCCGAGGATCGAACTCGGACCGCCACGGTCGAATGCCAGTAACTGACCTGCCGTGGTCTTAAAAGCTGAAGTCTTTATCCACATTCACCACATCACACATGTGTATAAAGCTTAGGATAGCAGCGCTGTAATTACAATTTAGTTTGCCTCTAAAACGTTTAGAAACAGTTATTAACCCAATCTTTGTATTCAGTAATAAAATAAAGATAATGCAACTCCAATAAAATTAGTCTTTTGATAATACAACACGTTTTACTATATTTTTCAAATAAAAGTTATACAATTAGATTATATAAAAAGATACAGAGCATACCATTTTATAAAAATAAAGATCCGTGTGTCCTCATTTTATGGCAAGCCCACTATAGTTGCAAATAATTTTAATTGGTAGCATAAACTACCTTATATAACTTTGGCATTAAATTTCATTAAAACACTTATTAATTTCAATATTAAGAAGTACTGCATTAAGAAAGGGGACCTCTCTGTATTTGCCAAGTAACGTAACTTAAATATTTTATATTAAAAAATAACACGGCACCCACGAGACTGCTTAGGCATTTGCAAAAGTATATTTTAAAATTTATGCCTTAGATAGAGCAAACAAGTTTTGGCAGAAAATTATAATTAGTTACTCAATAGTTAGCTTATCGTTACTCGATAAGTAACATTTAAAACTGTAAGGACCAGACAGGACAATATTATACCTTAATAAAATTAAAAATCCTTGTGGCTTGAAAGGGATTTTACCAAACGGTCTCTAGTTATTTTTCCTGACAATGATAAAGTTACAAGCTTTTTTTTCTACATATCTATTTTCAACATACTTTATTTGTACACAGGATGTACCAAATTAAATGCATACTTACTAATGCTAACTCTTTTATTGGTACAAATTCGGTTAAATTAGCAAAGTAGTAAGTAGTGGAAACAAAAAAATAATGGAGGATCATTATATAATATATATAATATTTTTAATAAGCTTTGGACTTGTGTTAGTAGTGTATGGGCGAGTGTGTAGTGTTGCTTAGGATTGAAATAAAAGAACAACAATGCAGTGTGTGATTGTAATGAAAATGAAAATTGTGTGCAACAACTAAAAACTTCATTTGGTTTAAAAATATTTAAAGTTAAACTGAATGTAATTTACCTTCTTGTTAAGTTTCAGTTAAAAATCAAAAGACTGGCAGCAAATAGTCTGGTAAGTAATTTAATCAGGTTTTATTATTTTGCTTACGATGCTTTATTTTACACTGCACGCCACTGCGAAATGGAACTATTTGAAGACTTTCTGTATAAACTCGCCCTAAAGGAGCCCCACAATATACGGTAAGCATTAAGGAAATCAAAATGACAAATAATATCTTTAGGATTCATCTAGAATTTATAATAAAAATATCAATCGCTTGAGAAGCTCGAAGACAATGTAAAAACTTGACACGAAAAAATTTTCAGATTATGTAATAGTGTAAAGTATGTCAGTTATTTCGTTTGTATTGTCAGTATCAAGCGTCTTTTTAAAAAAAGTTTTTAGGTACCTACTTAAAATTTTTTTAATAATATACAGTTTAATTCTGTAACAAAATTAGTTCATTGTTATAAAGGTACCTTTATTATTTGTTTTACTGTTTGAGACACTTATGTTTCTTGAAGGATAAAAGAGTTTTGGTCTTTATTTATTTTTTAAATCACAACGTTGCAACTGGAAAGTTTCTCTAGCAGTCTTCAGGTGAATACTTAGGAAGTATAGTAACTAGAGCTCCAATTATCTTAGTTAGGTGCATTGAATCATAACTTCGATGGGAGCAAGATTCAACATATTTTTTATATTCAGTGAGAGTTTACTAAAACATACTGGATTCGGGTATATGGTAGCAGCTTACTTGAACTGCCTCTTTCTCCAATTTAGTTCTTAATACAGGATTTTGACCTTGCGTTTAGGCATATGATTTTTTGGTCTCCCTTTTTAGCATAGATATTGTTTCTGTATTCTTTGATCCTTACTTCGAGTGGTCTTAGCGTCTCAGTTTGGTCACATTCACAGGGAACAGTGTTTCCTGTCTTTCTGGCTGATTGGTTTAGTCTGCGTCAGGTGATTTCTCAAGGTGTCTCTCGAGCTGAATACTTTACATTTTGATATTGTATCGTTGTTCTAGTCTTCTTATTCTCTTATCTAAGTATATACTCCTTTGACATACGGAATGTTGAGTGTTGATTATGTATTTTTTTTGCTTTTTGTGCATTGGACCGATTGTTATTGTAAGAATCGGCCAAACGCACAATGAGTATCTGAGAGAAGAAGAAGACCAGGATAACGATACAACATCAATACAGTATTCAGTTCAAGAGACACGTTAAGAAGCCACCTGACGACGATGAAACCAACAATCCTGTCGGCGAAACGAAGAGACCGAAAAGTCAGGTGCAGCTGGCCATGCCTGGACGCACGGCTGTCATATCAGGTAGACTTAAGTCGAAATTCTGTATTAAGAACTACGCTAGAGAAATGGGAAGTTCAAGTAACCTGCTGCTACACACCAGAACCCAGGTTGTTTTAGTAATCAGTCATTGGATATAAGAAATATCTGGAAACCTTTGTGTAATCTTAGAATAACACCGCCCACGAAGTAAACGCATGACTGCACCCATCTCAGTTATGCTCCAGTGCATCTAGCTAGTATAAATCTAGATGTAGTTACTATACCTATTTAGTATTTATCGGCAGACGCTTGGACGTACCATTTAAAAGGTTGTAATTTAAAGACAATGCAAGTCCAAAGTTCTTAACAATCAATCATTCAACATACCTTTAATAATTACTCAGTAGGTTGTAATAAAACAAAATCACATTTTTGTTTATCAAAACTATGATTTAAAAATATAGTTACAAGACTAATGTTGGATTGCATAAAGATTTTTAACAATAATTAACTAACCAACAAATTTGACAGTAACATAAATAACATTAGCAGGTATTGGTTACTTGCAATCAAAGCTGCCCATTTAGTAAATTAAAAATTAAGATAACCAGACCGTTTTGATTGCGAGAAAATTATTTCTGGCAATATTATGCATGTCACCGTCAAAGTTACCTGGTTAGTTAATTATTGTTAAATATTCTTATGCAATCTGACGTAAATACGCTAAGGAAAAACTGCATCACCCACAATGAATTTACTAATTTGTATTCCTCGAATATTGAGTCGTTCTGGGCCCTTACGTAATTCCATTGGACTGGTCAATAAAATTTATATTTTTTATTGGGATTTAAAAAAAAATTGTTTGCCCTTCCTGAGACTACAATTTGCATTTCTTTGTTGCATTACTTTTCAAGAAATTCTTTGAATAGAGACGTGCGCAAATCCAAATAAATTTTCCATTAATATCTCCATTAAAATTGATGGCAAGTAATAAATTTCAAATGGACGGACATAAAACTATTACAGAAATTATTAATTTTATTCGCCTGGACCATTAAATAAATATTGATTTTTGGAAATGCACAAGTTTCCATGGCGCACAGCGCTTTTGACAAATATAATTAAAACAAACCATATTAAATTTGTGTTGTTCGTTTCCATAGTATTTCTATAACAATATTTTATAAAAGCGTACGTTTTTGTCATAATTTGGTTACGTTTCGTAATTTAATAACTCTTGGAAATTAGGGGATTTTTGTATAAAATAGAGTTAACTTTTTATTTTAGGACTGGCCTAATACAGTCGTTTAAATCTTTTATTTGATTATACATATATCAAAATAAAGCTGTAAAAAATTAATAGTAATATATCTTTAACATTTTAACAATCCATTACATAATAATACCAACTATATACTTCGCAATAGCCTTGTTAGAACAGAGTCAGAAAATACCAATCTTTTAGGTCGAAAAGTGAAAACATGAATCTCTACCATATCGAACAGAGTTTTGTTTATGTTCTTATTTTAACATAATAATTGCCTTGTTAAAGATTACCTTGGTCTGGTTTTGTGGGATGTGCTTGTTGAATGATAGATGCGTTTTGAACTTGTATTGTCTTCCTTTGTTTTACATCACAACGTTTTAACTGGTAAGTATTTCCAGTCGTCTTCAGGTGAATACTCTATACTCTATTTATACTAGTTAGACGCACTAGTTCGTGTGCGGTATTTTAAGTTTACATCTACTTAACAAAGGTTTGCAGATATTTCTTATATCTAATGAGGGTTTACTAATACAATCTGGGTTCTGGTATAGGGTAGCAGCTTCCTTAAACTTCCTCTTCCTCCAATGTGGTTCTTTATGCAGGATTTGAGCTTCTGTCCACTTCATGTGACTCACATCAAATCCTGCATAAAGAACTACATTGGAGGAAGAAGAAGTTCAAGGAAGCTGCTACCATATACCAGAACCCAGACTGTTTTAGTAAGCCCTCGCTAGATATAAGAAATATTTGGAAACCTTTGGTAAGTAGATGTAAACTTAAAATACCGCACACGAACTAAACGCATGACTGCACCCATCTTAGTTATGCTCCAGTGCATCTAACTAGTATAAATAGAGTATAGAGTATTCACCTGAAGACGACTGGAGATACTTACCAGTTGAAACCTTGTGATGTAAAACAAATAAAGATAATGCAAGTCCAACACTCATCTATCATTCAAGAAACATCATTGTCTCCAACCTTCAAACGGATGTGCTTGTATTAAGCACACTATGAGGCTGCGTTCTCTTTTCCGATGTTAATAATCATTAAAATGAAATTTAAAAACACAAACGGACACTACCGCCAACATATAAAATGCCAGACCAAAATGTTCTTTTTCAAGATAATTAAAATACTTTCAAATAAGGTAAAGATAAATGACTGTTAGAAGACGTAGAGTTTCATTCGGTCGTCTTCTGGACTATTTATACAACTTAATAGTACAATAATTAAATAATAAAATTTGCACATATTTAATTACATCTTATAAAACCAAAGTTAATTTATAATTGGTAATAGTAGGGAAGCTAATATAGAAACATACTGGACCGTGGCCGGCTTGGTGAAGATATAACAAAATCATATTTTATTTAGTCCGTTATTATACAGCTCGAATAAGAGTTTCCCTTATGTCACCTATTTAAAATGTATGTTAGACAATAATTGTAAACCTGTTTACAGTTCATTTCTGAAGACACCTTGTTAGTGATGAAAAAGTTGCCTATGTTTCTTCTAAAGCCTTTATTTATTCTATCTACAGGTACAATAAAGTAAAAATATTCCCAAAAATCTTCATTAAAACGACCACAGAATTACAGAGGCTCCTCTACTATCCTTTATCTAAAACAAAACTTTGAAGCAATCGGACTTTTAATATTAGGACAACCCTTTTATTCAGTCCTGTGACGTATCATCTTTAAAAAATAGTTACTATGCAGGATATTATTTAATGGTATGTACTGCTTTAATGAATAATTCTGAGTAGTTATAGTTGATTCCTTCTGCGCCCTCCATTTACTCCAAGGCCTCTGCGCATGCCCAGGCACTGTTTTTAAACAGGGCTGTTTTAGCTGTTTTTAAACAGGGCTGTTTTAGCTGTTTTTAAACAGGGCTGTTTTAGCTGTTTTTAAACAGGGCTGTTTTTGAACAGGGCTGTTTTAGCTAAAACAGCCCTGTTTAAAAACAGCTAAAACAGCCCTGTTTAAAAACAGTGCCTGGGCATGCGCAGAGGCCTTGGAGTAAATGGAGGGCGCAGAAGGAATCAACTATAACTACTATTCTGTGATTAATTTTAAGTTCAGATAAAGGTTTATCCTAAAACGCTAGATTTTCGATAAAGATGATGCTAAACTTTTGATATTTTTTTCGGTTTTGATCAAAAATCTTCATGAAAATCCATATTTTAGCCTATATTTTTAGAATAAACCTTTGTATAGTTAAAATTGGCCAAGGAATCAACCATTAAAATAAATATATACCATTAAGTAGCACTCTGTTATGACTTTAACAGGGGAATTCTGGAATATGTCTTAAATAACGCCTGTTAAATAATATAACGGAAGATTATTTTATCATAGGGTCGATTTTAATTGTGATTTAAGTATTTTTAAAATATACCAAAAGTGCACAATACTTCATTGTTCTTTAATTTATTGACTGTTACGGAACCATTTGCCTATAATTTTTATTATTTTATTTCATCATTTCTTGTATAAACATTTAATGGTACGAATTGAATTTTATAACTAAATTCAAAATGAAATAAAAAACGAAATTCATTAAGTAAACTTAAAAATACATTACTTACAAGCAGAGTATGACAAAGCTTAAAGCACCAAGCACTTAATTGGTAATTCTTAAAGTGCTTGCAAGCACATTTCCAAAGTGATTGACGCTTGAAGCTCTGTCCAGCTCTCCTGTCAAGCACATCTTCAGGGGATTGAAGAATAAGTTTATTAAGGAAGATAAATTCAATTTCTTATCATTATATCATTAGTTTTTACCTTTGGTGTAATTTTAAGAAAAAATGGCTAAAAGCAAGAGGTTGATGCCATTTTAATTAGCCGATGAAATTCTTCCCAGTTAAAACGGCCATTTACTTCCATTTGTAACTAATGTAGAGAGAAATTTAACTAAATTAGAGAGAAAGTGATTAAAATGCACACAAAGAAATATTTGTCGCTAAAAACCACCTACATATGTTAAGCAAGCACTTAGTGAATTCATGAAGTAAGATTTGCCGACTAAAATCGACATTTACAAAGTGATATTGGATATTGGATTTTATTCAACACAATGTTTTGGTTATAGGACATGGTATTTAACTTTGCACTAATAGCTGGTAACAACCAACGGGTTTTTTAAACGGTGTGTGGCTACCAGCAATGTAAAATAGGTTAATGACTTTGGTACTATATTTTACTTCACTTACATGGTTTTTAATTAATTTCTTTAATCTAGTATCCAATTAGTCCCACCAAATTTTTTTATGGATTCCAAAACTAAAAATATTCTGATTTTGGTACACTTTTATCTTAAAATTGCACTTTATGATATATGAGAAGCTTTACCGTATGCCGAATTTTAAATATATTAAAATTTAAAAAATGGAATTTAAAGACTTTGTCGTTTAAAAGTCATTACCTCTTGTCGCTTTGCATAATCTGTTTGGTCATTAGAGTGGGTGGTACAAATTCCGATTTTAATGAAAAATAACATTTAAAAAAAAACAGAATTCTGAACTATGAAGTATTGGTTGTTTATTTGGTTGCATGTACAATTGGCGTAAATTAAACATTTGTAATGGTTGCACAATATTTTCAATTGTTGTAGAGGGCGCCCTATGCTATACAAAATAATTTTTTAGTGAGTTCATGTTAACTTAACAAATTGGGAAATAGAACAGTTTTTGTGTATATTTCGTAAAATATAGGTTATGTAATACAGATGATCCAGATTTAGGTAAAAATGTTTTTTGGTTTCATCGGCTATTATCAACTCAGAAGAAGCTTTAGGAAAAAGAATTCGGTGTGAATACTAAATATTTCCTAATATTTTTAAATTTTACGAATAATTTGTGAGGATTTTGTTAAAGTAATCCATCACCAGTGGAGTGATCATATAACAGAAAAAGTAAAACATCCAGTCTGCTCCCCATTAGTTTATTTTTTTATTAATCCTTACATACTTCAGAAGCAGTAAAAATAGTTTCTATTAATTGTACAAAAGAAAGAACGCCTGACATTACTTGGTTGCTTAATATTGGAGGAAAAAAAACTTTACTTCAAAATATATAAAAAAAAATTATTCGTCAATGCGCGTAGTGATAAGTTTTTGAATTTATCTTTTAGAAACATTTTTTATTCCATGTTCATGACTGAATGTCATAAAAATGAACGACAAAAGTTTTTAAAGGTAAATTTACAAACTCACTACATTCACAAATAATTTATAAACTCATCTTTATGTTCATAATAATTTTTTAATTATCTATATTCCTTTTAAAAATTAAAAAATAATCAGTTTACCGTTGTTCCTTTTTGTTCTTCAGTTTGGATAAACCAAATAATATCATGTGTTCCTTTTCTTGTAAAATAAATCTTTATGTAAACGTATATATTTGTTATAAACATCTTTTCTGGTAATGTAACATCTTTTAAATATTTATTGATAACGAATATAACATTTTTACTTAAGCCTGAAGCACTCAGTAAATATACAAAGTACAAACTCACTAAACATAAAATCAACTTTATTTACTAATTGACTGGTAACATTGGTTTAAATTTATGACTCTAATTCCACAATACGCAGTCCTAAACAAACTATGTGCATAAAATTTAACTTTCTCTAAAAAAATTGTCAGACATCCGACAAAGTCTGTCTCTGCACGCATGGCAAAAAAATTGGCAATAAAGCTCTGTGCTACAAAAATAAAGATTTTTTTATATTATCGATATATTATATTTTCAAACGGCTGACTAATAGTTACGAGATATTTTTATTTACAGTATACCATTTATTTTAAATTATTATTTTATTACACGCTTCGTAATATAAAACTTTTTTACAGTTTATTAAAAAGTAACGACCAATTTGTAAATTAAAAGTTTGTGCGTTTTGTAAATTAAAAAATCTGTAAAAGTACTTTAACAAAGTATATTAATATCATTAAAAAAGGCATGTTTATATATTTTTTTATTTATTAAGAAAATTGAAACAAGGTTTCAGTCAACGTTTTATTTTATTACCGATTATTTCATTTAGTGGGCGTAATCTTTAAAATCGGTCTCTATCCTTTCCTTCGCAATTTTAATAAAATTTCTGTTGGATTGCCTAGAGATTTTTAACCATAATTAACTACGCAGTAAGTTTGACTGTAACATAAATGACATTGACAGGCATTATTTACTCACAACCAAAGGTGCCTGATTAGTAAGGTAATAATTGTGGTAACCGGGTCACTATGATTGTAAGATAATTATTTCTGCCAACGTCATGTATGTCACAGTCAAACTTGCCGATTAGTTATTTATTGTTAAAAATCTTTATACAACCCTACAATAAATTGTTAAAGTTCATGTAAACATTATAAAATTTTATTCTTTTATCTTTAAGAGAACGAGCATAAAGCCCAATTCACGGGAAACTCGTTCCAAATCAAATACAACAATAAAATGCTGAAGAAACCATCAGCAATGCTCTTAAAGAGAATGCACCAGCTACACGTTTTTTGTATATCTCAGTACAACTAATTAATTGTACTAAAAAAATCTATTATAATCGGACCTTGATAGTGCGGAAAGTGATACTTTTCCGCAATATTGGCAATATTATGTTTTTATGAGCAAGAAATAAGAATTTGTAGAAATTTTTAAGTTTGAAACTAGAGGGCGCTAGTTGCATACACTGGGCTTCATTAATCTATGATTTTTTTTCTTACCTGTGATATTAGGTGTTTTTCAATTATAGTTTCTTAAAGAAAAGCATTTTCTGAGTCAAAAAGGTGTACTTGATTGATCTTAATATCTTTAACGGTTTTCGAGATATTTCCCTTTAAACATCTCAAAGCATAAAAAAACATAGTACATAATTAAATTAATAATACATAAATTATATACACCCTGTATCTCTAGAATAAGTAACAATCGGAAAAAAATTATATGACTTAATCGGCTTAGTTTGATGTCTAGTATCTAGTATACGTTTTTTTTTTTGATAATTAAAATAATAATTTAATTATGTACTATGTTTTTTTATGCTTTGGGATGTTTAAAGGGAAATATCTCGAAAACGGTTAAAGATATGAAGATCAATCAAGTGCACCTTTTTGAGTCAGAAGATGCCCTTCTTTAAGAAACTATAATTGAAAAACACCTAATATCACAGGTAAGAAATAAATCATAGATTTATGAAGCCCAGTGTATGCAGCTAGCGCCCTCTAGTTTGAAACTTAAAAATTTCTACAAATTCTTATTTCTTGCTCACACATAAATATTATCTATTTATAGTGTAGGTGTGGTGTTTATATTTTGAATTTTCAAATGTTTTCTTTGTTTGTGTAATTAGGTCTGATGATGCTCTTTTGCGAGCGAAACATGTAACCATATATATAAAGAATTTTTGGGGCCGTGACTTTGTGTGATTTATTGCTTATATTTAAATTGTAGGTAATTATGCTTCAAATATGAGTATTTAGCCGATTTTTGGATAAAAGATAAAATAACGAAATATTGATTAAAAAACGAAATGGCGAATGTTTACTAGACCTCACTCTTAAGTAATAAAAAATGTAATGTAAACATTAACCAGTTGATAATAAAGATAGTTTAATATGAATTACTAGTAAAGAAAAAAGATGAACTTTTCAACTAACCTAATTTCGTTCATAATCTTATACCGTAAGTTATAAGTTAAAACAAAATATGAGTTTCTTACTTTTTGTATACGATATGCATAAATTATTAAAGGTTCTTGTTTCTTGTCTTCATGACTTGCATTGACTATACGTATCTATCTTGAGCAGTACTTTTGCCGTAAAATACGTTTTCTTTTTCACGAGATTTTAATTTTAAAAGTAAATAAATTTTAAAACTGAAATCAAATCTATCAATGAAATTACTAAATTGTTCACCAAATTAATTAATTAAAAAAATACAAGCATAAAAGCAGTCACATTTAACGTTAAATTTAAAATTTGGGCCAAAAAAAACGTTGATATAAATATCGGCTTTGTATTAAAGACGTTCTTGCTACAATTAATCAGAAATTCCGAAAAAATACCACACCCTTGCATTATTGATAATTAATAATAATGTAACCGGTAAGAGAACACTTCTTATAACTAATGCACGCTCATTACATTTACACAAGATGGGTCAAACTTAAATATTAATAATTTTTTAACGTTTAATAACCTTTTAACAATATTTTGTTAATGTATTTTTACAGTGTAAACATATTAATGTTTGGTCGTTAAAAATCACGCGAACATTAAAAAAGTAATGAATGAGAATTAAATTTACGTAGTTGAGTTTATTGAACACATTAATCTTGATAAAAATTTAGTGAGCTATTTCTTTTTTAATAGGGGAGTCCGTTCTTTATATGGGCCTTCTGGTTTAATAAATACTTTTATACTGTGGTAAATTTTATAACCAAATATTATTTTGTTTTACGGTATGAAAGTAATTACGAAGCCTGGTGGTTTTAAAAGTCCTTTTTGTGGTATACTACTGGTAATAAAAACTAGCATTTTGATTAAAGTAGCGCAAGATAGAAATTTATTTTGCGTAACAATTTTATTGGATATGATACGCATTTACTATTATTCGCATTACTGATGGGTATATGACACACACTTGTATGTATATCATATTGTGCAAATTAAAATATTATTTTAATAAATGTTTATGTTTTAGGAATCAGTAGAAGCTTTTTAGAAGTTAGAAAAAAATTAATATTTTTTGTTAAAATCTATATTTTATAGATAAGATGTGACAAAAGCCTGCTTTTTGTGACTTGCACATTTGCCATTCCGCCAGTCGCTTATGGGTTTAAATGTTATTTTATTGAATAATACCTATCTATATACAATATTTAATAAGTATATTTTGTACTTCGTACTTTTATACTTATATCGTTACAATAATTACATCATGTAACGTAGACAAAAGCCATAAAAGTCACATATTGTTAAATTTTATGTGACTGGCAGTTTTTAAGTTGGTAACGTGGGTGACCTGAAACTTCAAAACCAGAAATGCGTCACTCGCGAGCTGTCTCAAGCATTACATATTAATTAGTTATTAATTTTTATTTCACTTTTTAATTCTGTAATGTCTGAGACAATTTGTAAGGCTTTGGCGTTCAGTTTTTGATTTATTGAACAGGTACCTATAGTTTTTTAATTTGTGCTTTGTCATACTTCATCTTAAGGGTAATTAACAGTATTTTGAAAAACACAGACTATTTGTTTCGTCGTGTAATATTAATTTTTAGGTTTAACTATTTTAACTCATTGCCAAGTAAAACTACAAATTTATTTCCTGTATCCCATTTTTCAATAATCAATGTTTATTATAGATTTTTAGTTAAAATATGAAAAAGGTATTGTTATTGTTTCTGTTGAGCATTTGATCAAGTTAGCATCGTTTAAGATTTTATGCGATATACATCAACTATAAGAAAAATTGAAATCGTTTATGCAGTGACAATTAGTAATTACTTTCTTCCTGTTCTCTACATTATTTTCCCAGGTTAAAGAAGAATGAGAGTATAACAGCTTACGAGCATCAAAGTTGGCAACAAAATTTTAAATGTTAACAATAAATTAAAATGTGAAATAGAAACATTCTTCAACATGTAAATGTATGATAAACAGTTTCCAAAATAACAAACTTTAATAGGCTGCTTCCTCTTCTTTGTCATCTTTTTATAGTAATATATATTTATTATTGCATTTTACTAAAAGTTGGCGACTGCCGCATAATATTTAAATGCTGCCAACTTTATGAAATACTAATACTTTTAAACAAAATTACGAGCATATATTTTAAAACAATTTTCTCGGGTATGATATAAAATTGAAATTAAAATATTTGTTCGGTTAGAAGAGTAGGTATGCCACAATAAAGACTTAATAAATCACCGACCCTCTCCCTTGAGCAAAGTCCATGCCAGGCACAGACAGACCTGCGGGCGTTGACTCGAACACATAAAATCTCCTATTTCTATTCGCCGGCGGCATTTCGGTCCGTCTCTGGCTATCGGCATCCTCAGTACGATGATCGGTCCCTATCAGCACTTCGGCAGTGTCCAAACACTGTTAACGGTACCGGTTAAACAATTTAAGAGGTCATTTATTCGCGCGCTTTGGAGCAGCGTCAATAACAATAAGGTCCACCACATCAAACAGGTCACTGTGTTGATCGAAGTCCTTGCGCCAGACGTAAGTGTGTCGATGGTGCTCCGGCTGTCGTCCGTGGTGTCCGTCGTGGTGTGCCCCCGCGTGCCGTTGGGGGGCCTGCCGGGGCAGTGCTCACAGGCGTCGGGGGGACCCCGGCCTGGCGCCCCGCAGTGAGTATAACAGCAGTCTTCTTCTCCCGTCGTCGAGTTGGGCCTCTGCTCCAACCGAGGAATGTTGGGATCTAAAAGATATACATACAATTACTTCACTGATAATAGATAATTACTGAAAAACCATGAAGGGTCGTTATTGTTGCCCCTAGGGGCGTTTCGCCGTATCGCGATGTTGAATGTTAAATGAAGTATTTTAGTTTTTTTCTACTCTCTGTCAACTATCCTACTCTGTAATTGGATTTACTGTAGCGTTTGTAAAAAAATAAATAAATAATTTATTTTTAGTGTAAACGATTTGCATATTTTATTTCATATGTGTCTGGTAGTAAATAAAAATGTTTTATATCGTACGGTATAATACTAAAATTGCCCTTTTTATTAAAAAGAAGCCCACATAACGGCATTTATGTATTATGGTGCAGAAAATTATGTAGGCTCTTGGTTTATTTAAAAATATAAAATATTTTTATGAGTATTGAGAAAAACGTCACTGTGAACAGAATTACTACTTAAAATCATTTAAATTCAATTCAATCACACTATTCAGGGCGCTACAAATTCATGTGGGTACAAGGGGATCTCGAAAACGATAAGAGATACGAGGATGGTTAAATTGAGGCAAAGGTGTATATTTTGGGGTTTAATAATTTGGTGAAATAAAATTGTCAATACTCAAAATTTTCAGTTTTGCTTTCTAATTTTTAACGTCTTAATTTTTGATTTGAGAAAAAACAAAGATTTACCTATACATAGCCGCTTTCTGTGTTTTACAAGATGGTGGTACTATTTAACAAATTTGACGTTTCGTTCTTTAGGTACCAACATCAAGTCATTTTTTTATTTCATCAATTTTTTAAAATATTTTCTTTTCTTTATTGGTTTCCCAAATGGCCATCGATCAGTCAGTCCTTCAGCCACAGTGCATTAGTTAATTATTAATGTTAACAATCTATAGTATTTACAAATATAAAACAATTAAATGTAAGCAAAGAAGAGTCAACAAGAAAAAAAAACAAATCTCATTTTTGCTATCTATCCGAATGGTCCTTTAAGGTCTCCAATATGGTTTGTTCTGGATGTCAGCCAATATCTAGATGCTTGGTTAACTCTCGTTAGACAGAGTTCTTGAATAATTTCCACATTTACGGGTTTGGCTGTGAATTATTTTGTTAGTCAGTTTACATCAATGGGTTGTATGTGTGGTCATTTTTTTCGCTCACTGAGCGTTTTCGATTCTGGGGCGTAACATGTACACTAAAACCAGGGCACATAATACTTTTAGTCTATTTCAGAAAGGTCTAGAGTAACAAAATGAGAAATTCCGTATAGTTCGGCTCAATTTCGGTTACGGCCATAGGCGCACGTAAATTTTGTGCATTAAATTATTTTTTTGATAACTAAAAAAAAAAAAGATAATTTGATAAAGAAGGAATTTTTAGCTATAACAAATTTACATAAACATGGTTTTATGAATTATGCCCTGGAAGATATAGCTGACAAACATAGGGTAATTGTACTGCACACACCGCCATATCATTGCGAACTAAATATTATCGAACTTATATGGGCGCAAGTGAGAGGATTTGTAGCAAGACACAACACGACATTCAAAATGAAATACGTTAAGCTACTGTTTGATCAAGCCATTAAGAAAGTGATACCAGAGAACTGGCGAAAAGCAGTCCATCATGTCATTAAAGAAGAGATGTGGGATCTTGACCACCTGATCGATCGGACCGTCGACCCGTTAATTATAACGTCAAGAAGAGATGAGAGTTTCTCAGATGACGAAGAATATTATGATTTTTTATAATTTAAATTCTGTATATTGTATTTTTTTATTTTGTATTTTTTTAAAATGTTTAATAAAAAATGTGTGTACTTAATACTATGTATATTATGCACGCTTTGGTCACACGATTTTCAGTCTTCGTGAATGGATAACAATAGGCAAAACCCATAAATTGACCCAAACCAGGGTGGTACTACTATGAAAATAAAGAATTTTGCAATGAAATCAATGCCAAATTATGAAAGTGGCTTAAATCTTCGTTGGGTAACTCTGTAGTCACTTTGAAATAAACTTTTATTACTCTACAACACCTTTCTGAAATAGACTATACCTACACATGATAAATACTCAAAATGGTTAATTATGTCTAAAAATATATTATAGACTTAATTATGATTGGTACATGACATACGATTGAGACATAGGTATGCGATAAAAACGTCAATCTGAGTATGTATACAAAGATCGACGTATAAACGTATCTACCTTGAAAAGGTATATCAATAATTCAGAAGATCGGCTTGGCAAGATCGTAGTTCGGACTGCCCGCAATCTGATAGAGTCAGGTATTTTATTGTCAATAAACCTTTGTAACCCTTTTTAAAAATTCATTGTTCTAATAGTTCCATAAACTTTGGTGTCTGATAATCCGTAATTTAACATAAAATATATTTGTTATAAGATTAGTGTCTTAATTTAAATTGAGGCAGGTAGATGCCTGTGGGTATAGGCAGTGGCGGCTCGTCAGGTGATTTAGGTGAAGGGACACTTCACCAAAAAAAAAACCAGGAGGAAAGTTTTTCGAAAATATTAATAATATTAATGTACCAATACAGCTACCATTTTATCCCTTAATTTAATCCGAATGTAGCTATGCATAATAGGGCCACGGTTAACTCCTATGGACAATTATTACAAACACTCGTGCATTTTGGCGCGCCACAGCCGACCGTGTCCGTTAGCTCAAAGCAAGTGAAGACGCAATACCCAACATGGCTTTGATATTCACCGTTGCTATGGTTACGTGACGTCAGTCACGCAAACAGCATGTAACAATTTGCATTATGATAAAGGGCAATTTAAAAATAGATTAGTCGTATGCAGCATTGGTTCGCCTTAAGGTATTTATTTTGAGGCTTCGCGAAACTTACGGTTATAGATATAGTTTTTACGTACTTTACTGTGTGATTAAAAAGTTTTGTTTTTATTTTTCAGTTAATTCAGTAGTGTACGTACCTACTTGTTATTGTACGTTTTCACGTCTGATATCTATCTTTTGAATTGAGTTGATTCCAATAGATGGCGATACTAGGTTTTCATCATATTATATTTATTCTTGAAAATATCTTGAAAATATATTTTCGCTGTATTGGGAATTGCTTACAGGTTATGGCTTTCTCATGCGTCCCAACAAGGAGAAACAGCCTGTTATTATCTACCTATGCTCCAACAAACCCATTATCTTTGGCGTCCCTGTGTACTTAAATGCAAAAGATAGACGCACTACTCTTTCCGCTTGTCGCTAAGTTTTCTTTCTATACCTAACTAACTTCTACCTCGTATATTCGTTAGGAACGGCCCAGATAACAGGGAAGAAATGAAACAGAGATATTATCTCATTATTTTACGTACTAATTTGTTTTAAGCTTATCTGGCACTTTTCCACAATATCACATTTTGTTCTATATTATTTCAAAATAGGGGTCAACATTTTAAAAATGGATATCCATTAAAAACGAGCCGCCAAAAGTAAAACGAAGAGCGCCTGTTCTCCTTTGTTCTTAAAACCTTAAAAGAGCTTCCCTGGGGCTTGATGCATTTCACTTCCTTGATCTGTGTTTTAATTAGATATCCAATTAGCACTTTCAATAGCTTAATTAAAAATGGAAAATTTTCTTTGGCCGAGGGAAAAATCTGCAAAGTATTTACGAACAAATTTAGCTCGCTAACGTGAAAAATGTATTAAAAACAGTTTGGGAAAAGAGTTTTGAAGATATTTTACTTAAGGATAAGTTTAAATAAAAAATATAAGTCTGTTCATTGTTTAAAATGTTGTTGTTAATTTGATGAGAATAATTCGTGGAATAAAAAATTAAAGTAAGAAGATTTAGTTGAAATGTATTATTATACAGGGTGTTTCATGGTGAATAGAACGTATGAGCCTATACTTTGCCTATTCATCATTCTTGAACTCTTAACATTGCTTATGATTTTTTTATTGGTATTTCTTTTCTTAAGGTTTTATTACTGCAATATTTTGTCACCTAATTTTTCTTTTTTTCTAGCATCGAACTTTTAATAAAGACTAATTGACATTTAAACATTATACGCATGCAAGGATTTAAATCCTTTTTAAATTAATTTTGTTCCAAACAGATCCAACTCATCGTTAATTTCATATTTAGATTTAAATCACATTCCATTGTTAACTTTGTACTTTGGGTTATGAAGCTAATTTGTATAATGAAATTTTTAAAGCGTTCATGAATATCATTAAGCAAATTTTGTGTAATGCTTCTAAATACCTAAAAATGTTGGATTTAAATATTTTGTCAGTGTGTATTAGAAAATAAGACTCGCGTCTATATCCCAGCCTAAAATGGCAGGCATACTGCGCATGTCAAGCGGATAGCGTGATTGCGAGAAATTTAAAATATAGGTAAAAATGGATTTAATTATTTTTTTACGTCACGATGTTGAGTCATAGTCGATGTATTAAGTTTTCTTACAAGAACAGTTTGCCTGTTTGTTAATTTGTGGCCTTGTGGGGCATAATTAAAATGGAGGGGCAGGTTATTTATCTGTAAGTTTTGTTATGGCATGCGGCTGACACAAAATATTAAATATTTTGAAAGTAAAAACCTAACCGTCATTTTTTAAATTGTAGAACAGTTTATGTGTGCACAGACTGTGGGATGAAATGTAGTACAAAAACAAATATTATTGTTCACATGAAAAGAAAACTTAAAGTCTTCAAACAATCACCTTTAAAGACCAATACATGCCATCAGTGGCGTAGCCAGAATTCTATTTCGGGGGGGCCCAAATGGGTAGGGAAACCGACGAGGCAGGCAAATTGAAAAATTTTTTGGGTGGCACGCCCAAAAAACCCGTTTTTTGGACAATCAAAAAAATTTCAAAATAAAAAAATACATACATTTAAAGAAACTTGTAGTGAGTTATACAAATACACTAATATAGGTAACATAAAACAGATAATATATACTTGTTAAACAAAAAATTATTTATGAAATAAGCAAAATTGAGCAAAAAAATAAGGTATATTTTTTATTTATTGAAAACACAGAAATTAACCATAAACTTAAAGCACAACATATTTTTTTGCCAAAAACTAAACCGTGATTCGTCGCCTTTTTTGACCAAATATATTGATTATTTCATATATCAATGTGGATTTTTTTATGATTACTTATTAAAGCTGAACTTGTTGTACGCTCTTCATCTGAATGATTTCTCAGATATGTTTTTAAAGTGGAAAAACGTCTTTTTGCTAAAGCTTTAGTGACTGGGAGGATGATTTGTTATTTTATTTGGCGCGTTATTGATAGCGTTGCCATCAAAGATTTTTTATGTTGCCTAATTATAGTTTATATCTTCTTTTTTTTTGGATTGCTACGAATTTTTTGAAACTTAAAAGAAAAAAGAATAAAGTGTTTGATTTAAAAATATAAATAGAATACCGTAATATTAAAAATTTAATTAATTAATTGCTTTATCAATCAATATTTTACATGTAATAATTGAACTAATTTCTACCTATATAAATTTCAAATCCCGTCATCACGCTATCCACCTGACATGCGCAGTGTGCCTGCCATTAGGCTGGGATATAGACGAGAGAAAAATAAGATACTATACGTATTTGGTGATCCTGACTTAAGTCATATCAAATTCGATTTGAATATCATGCTCAGGACGCGATCTAGACAAAGCCCTATAGTCCATTCTACATCCAATTAAATCGATCAAAACTTCTAACCCACACACAAAAAAAAAACAAAATTCATAATTGGAACCTTTGTAGGGGTCACTTTGTCGACTCACGTATGGTCGAACTACCTTTTTACTTACCGAGGCAGAGAAAGTTGGGTTCTCCGGCGTATTGAGGCGTGGGATGCGCCGCCTCGCTGGGCGTCAGGGTCTGGTCAGGCAGCAGATAAGGACACTGCTGTTCCACGTCCTGGCAGAGACGCAAGCAGGGGGGAATACGGCCGCCGCCCGATCCGAAGTGAGGCACCAGCGAGCTGCAGATCCAGCGCCGATAGGCTACCTGAAAAAAAATATTTTGAGTTACAAACTTAGAATGCGTAGATGATGAGTAGAGTTTTTAATTTTCAAAAACATTTTTAGATGAAATTTTGCTGTATTTTTTATAATTTAGGTACTTTACTCTAAACCCGCGGCCACACCAAAAATATGTTCGCGAACACTTGCAAATGTAAGCAAAATGTTTTTTAAGGTTAGCAAATTTTGTCCTATAATTTAATTAGACTAGAAAGACGTTTGCAAACATAAAATATGTCAGCTAGCGCTCTATAAGTTCTCACCGGACGCGTATCTTGCGTGTCAACGTTTCCAAATATTCGCGAACGATTTGAGCGGCCGGCCGGTCTGACTCATGCGGCTGTAAGGCAATTTTGAACAAATGGTAAATTTGCTTCCGTACTATTTGCCGCAGGTGAAATCTGAAATATGGGTTTATAATTTTAAGATATGCACCAACTTTTACTAAGAATAAAATTTTATGAGAAATTGGTAATAAAAAAATTTCCCATATGTTTATTTATTATAACACTGATTTTAAATAAAGTAATCGTATATGGCAACAAAACGTATGATTAAAATACATTTTCCTATGACCATCTTTGAAAATGAGAAAAAAATCACGGTTAATTTGGCTACAACACGCGTGTTGAAAAATACTATATTACATAACAAGTGATGAAAGTGATACTTTTCAAACGAGGAGAAATTCTCCGAGTTTTAGAATAATCACTTTCACACGAGTAATGTACACTATTTTTCCTACGACCACAAAAAATTATTAAAAAAACCTTTGATTTGTGAAAAAAATATTTCAACTCTAGAGCTGAAAAAAAAATATTTCTACCCTAGAGTGGAAATACAAGGCACACTATTTAATTTAAACATATGATGCCAATTTAATAGATCGAAAAGTCACAGGTTCAAATTCCATCAGGAGTACTTGATTTTTTTTTTATAAAAACATGAAGTAAATTATAAAATTATTTTTAATTGAAATCTTCCTTTTTGAATGATTTGTTTTTATTTAATCAAGGAAAAATGCAATAAAAATAAATTAAAAAAATTCACCCAACAAGGAAGATTTCAATTTAAAATAATTCTATAAATTATTTAATGTTTTCATAAAAAAAAGTCAAGTGCTCCTGATGGGATTTGAACCTGCGATCTTTCGATTTGTAGGTCATGGCTCTAGTCTCTAGGCTATGGCGACCCATAAAAATTTTCTGCTTAAGTTTAATATATGACATTTTCTTCAGCGGGGCTTGTTCTCACTGGTAATAAATTTTCCAGTATATTCTTAACTTTTTTCTCTAATTCTGAATCACTCGACAAATACGTGATAAATAAACTAAACTGCTTTCTAAAATTTGTTCTTTTTAATAAATAGGTGTGGTCTGTCAAATTGGCATCATATGCCTAAATTAAATAGTGTGCCTTGTATGTCCACTCTAGAGTTGAAATATTTTCTTTCAACACGCGTGTGATATTCGGCGCTTTCGAGCCAAGTTAACCGTGCTTTTTTTTCTCATTTTCGTAGGTGGTGGTAGGAAAAATATATTTCAACACTAGTGTTGAAATACAAGGCACACTATTTAATTTAAACATAATATGTTGTCAATTTGACAGACGACCCCTATTTATTAAAAAAAAATTTTTTAGAAAGCAGTAATTGTAAAGTATTTAACTTATTTATCATGTATTTGCTGAGTGATTCAGAATTAGAGTGTGAAAATATGTCATCTGAAATTATAAAAAATGTTAATAATATACTGGAAAATCTATTACCAGAAAAAACAAATCGCGCTGAGGAGAGTGTCATGTATTAAACAATAAATCTCTACAGGTACCGATAGCGTAGAGAATAGAGCTCTAGCCTACAGATCGCAAGGTCACAGGTTCAAATCCCATCAGGATTTGACTTTTTTTTTTATAAAAACATAATATAATTTATAGTAATATTTTGAATTGAAATCTTCTTTGTTGGGTGGGTTTTTTAAATTTATGTTTAATGCATCTTTCCTATATTAAATTTAAAATTTTTCATTTTTGTTAATCTACAAGTCAATCCAGGATTAGTTCTTTCTATGATATATAAAATATGAAAAAAGAACAAAATAAACTACAAATAAAGGAAAAGCCTATTGACAAACTATGAAACCAGATATTAAGTGGAACATAATCCTAAATGCTAATTTCAACACTAGTGTTGAAATATTTTTTTCACAAATCAAAGGCTTTTATAATAATTCTTTGTGGTCGTAGGAAAAATAGTGTACATTACTTGTGTGAAAGTGATTATTCTAAAAACTCGGACGATTTCCGCATTCGGCTGACGCCTCGTGTTAAATGTTTATTTGTCACGTATTTGTCGAGTGATTCAGAATTAGAGAAAAAAGTTAAGAATATACTGGAAAATTTATTACCAGTGAAAACAAGCCCCGCTGAAGAAAATGTCATATATTAAACTTAAGCAGAAAATTTTTATGGGTCGCCATAGCCTAGAGACTAGAGCCATGACCTACAAATCGAAAGATCGCAGGTTCAAATCCCATCAGGAGCACTTGACTTTTTTTTATGAAAACATTAAATAATTTATAGAATTATTTTAAATTGAAATCTTCCTTGTTGGGTGAATTTTTTTAATTTATTTTTATTGCATTTTTCCTTGATTAAATAAAAACAAATCATTCAAAAAGGAAGATTTCAATTAAAAATAATTTTATAATTTACTTAATGTTTTTATAAAAAAAAAAATCAAGTACTCCTGATGGAATTTGAACCTGTGACTTTTCGATCTATTAAATTGGCATCATATGTTTAAATTAAATAGTGTGCCTTGTATTTCCACTCTAGGGTAGAAATATTTTTTTTCAGCTCTAGAGTTGAAATATTTTTTTCACAAATCAAAGGTTTTTTTAATAATTTTTTGTGGTCGTAGGAAAAATAGTGTACATTACTCGTGTGAAAGTGATTATTCTAAAACTCGGAGAATTTCTCCTCGTTTGAAAAGTATCACTTTCATCACTTGTTATGTAATATATTATTGTATATTATGTCTACACAAGTTACAATATAATAAGCAAAAATTCTAAAGAGGTACATTTTTTGTCGTAAATCTCTAGATGGAATTAGTCTTTTATGACCTAATCCGGTTCGTAACCATAGCACGCAATAAATATAAATCTAATATAAACTCTTAAGGGATAGTCAAAAAATAATTCGACTTTATTTAAGCGGATATTAAGTCCCAAAAATGGCCATCCATAATATAATAATAGGATTGTTAAAGTAGAAAACCATATCGTGTTGTGCCAGCACGTTGGTAAATAATGCAGACCAGTCAGTTAATCTCATAATATGGGATCGATCTAATGCCAAAAGCCAACTCTTGCTAACTTTTAAGTACTATTTATAAAAATGAACGTTGTTTGGTAATAAGTTTAAAAAATTTATAAAAAGTAACTAGGGGAACATTGGGTAGAAAGAGGTCCTTAAGCTTTGTGCCCAAATAAAAGTCAGGTTAAACTCTTGTAATTTTTGGTTTTGCAATAAATCTGTTTTTCTATTTGGGAACCATAAAGTCTTCATTATGGGTTTCCATTGGGTTGCATAAGCAATTATTTTATTCATTTTAAACACGCATTTTTTATTTTCTTCCTGTTGGTAACAACACAATACCGTTTTGAAATTCATGGCACACCATACTAAAAGTCCGTGTTTTGTGCACCATACTAATCCCTTTTCTCTTCGGTGACCACACCAACTTTCTGTTTCTGTTAGTGTTGCCAACCTCAAAAAAAAAATAAAAATTTTGACTGGAACCTATTAACTACATTTTATTTGAATTTTCTTAAAAATGACCCAAATAGAAAAAGTATTATAAAATATTTGTTCTATAAGACAAATTTTAGAGCACTCGTCTAATAAGGACACTCCCCGCTGCGCGGCTCGTGTCCTAAACCAACGCGTCCTCTAAAATTTGTCTTCTAAAACTTATGTTTTAATATACTATTATGGGCATCTTTTAAAGTTGTGGTTGCAATATTATGGAACAAAATCTTAACATATGATTTTTGTTTTTGTAAAAAGTTACATTTTCCCAGTTCTTCCCCAAGCATGGGGTGGAATGGGGTATACATAAGTTATGAACCTAAATGTGTAAAACCATGTAAATAATTATCTTTACTGTAAAAAATGTGCCTAAAATAGTATATTTAATATTAGGGCACCATAATAACCCTTTATAACCCATTTAAGGCTAAAAACGTGATGGCATAGTGAGGCGGAACTGGGTACCCCGTTCAAATCCGCATGCTTATACCTTATTCTACCCCAAATGCCATTTATTTTTTGCGATTTTCAAATAATTTTTAAAAACACCAATAATTTCTGCAATTTACACACATGCTACACTCGAGAAACCCTTTACTCACTACCAAAATAATATAGATAAAAAAAACTTAAGATAATGTGCTTACGATGCGTTAAAATTAATGTAATATTATAACAATTACCGAGGCAACGATCTATTGTAGACTGAAAAGCTAAATCTTGTATCGAATACTTGCAGCAAGTGGCGGAAGAGTTACTTAGATACCACATAATATTTGATGATACAGGTTAAACATAAATATAGGCGCCAATAAGAGCCGTACCCCGTTCTACCCCGGTACCTACCCCGTTCTATCCCATGTTCCCCTTAATTGACTTATGACTAAAGTTCGCAAACCGCATAATATTTCTTGCAATCCGTAGGCCAGGGACGTGCCATTTTACCCAAAGAAATGTTTAATATGATCATGACGTGCCAACAAACTGTTTGTTTATTACGCGAACATCAAAATATAAAAATACGATTACTACCCCAAAATTGATTATTTTTTTTAGGAAGGAAATCTATTGGGGCGAAGATTACGAATCTAAAAACTCTTTTTTCTACAAACGTCAAAAAATGACAAGGTTCGCGCATTGATAACAATATGCGAAGTGACCCTTTTTTTCATTTTCCTAAGTTACCATGACACCGTGCGTCAAATAGTGTGTGTACATATTCGGGGAGGAGGCACACTCACAATTTTTTTAAATTTTTTTTAACTTAGTAAATGTTTTTTAGTATTTTATACATTATCTCCTACTTCCTGCATGTTAATATAAACAACGTATTTAGCTAAAGTTCAAAGTTGAAACTGCCTGAGCTCCCTATGCATATAAACGCCACCTGTTGATATAATATTAACTTGGTTGTAATTAAAACTAATGAATTAAATATATCTTTTCTACTTCCACATGGATATTTGCTGTTTCCTTTACACTAAAGTGGTTGGAAGAGCGTGCAATTCCTGTTAACTGAACGGATATAATTTAATATCCGTCCTAGTTAGGATATGATCAATCACAGTGGTCAATTAAAAAGAAACAAAATTAAACGATGTCAATTTTACGCGTCGTTTTATGACACTTGATAAAATCGAGGTTATTTCAAAATATTTATCCTAAAGCCTATGCTTACACCAATTTTTCCTAAAGAATGCACAAAATGGTGCGAAAATTAAAGATATAAAACTAAAATATATTTTAATAATAAAGCATAGACCGAAAGTTCTGAATCATTGGTTCTTCATAAGATTTTTAAAATTTATAATGAATTTTGTTATAAACAATAGTAGTTTGTACAACAACAGTGGATATGATGTTCATATCGCATGAGGAAGTAAATCGAGCACGACACCGTAGGCGGAGTGCTTAAACTTCCGAGCGCAATGTGGACAATCCACTCGAGTTGTACGAAGTTGTTTTACGACTCAACTGCCGAACTTCATACTAACAATTAAAAAAATATATTTAAATCAGACATTATAAATTGTTAAATTGAAAAATGTTTTTGCCGGGTACAGACACGATTAAAATTGAAAAAGTTTTATGCCTCCGCTGGAAAACGAACCCAGAACCTCTCGATTACATGTCAAGTGCGCTGCCAATTGCGCTACGGGGGACCTGAAATTCTCTCATCAACTTCGGTCATATAACTTATTCAATTTTATGTTAGTAGTAACAGTCTAGAATCTCCTGTAATTCACAGACCGGGGAGGGTGTTATAAGGGGAAAGGGAACTCACTCCCTGTTCAGAGATCCCTTTCTAATTCCGGCTAATAACGCTATATGTCGTCGATGTACGGATAAAAGAAAACTAGATCATAATGTTCAGTGGTAGTGAATGAGTTCCCTTTCCCCTTATAACATCCTCCCCGGTCTGTGAATCACAGGAGATTCCAGACTATTACTACTAATATAAAATTAAATAAGTTATATGACCGAAGTTGGTGAGAGAATTTCAGGTCCCCCGTAGCGCAATTGGCAGCGCGCTTGACATGTAATCGAGAGGTTCTGGGTTCGATTCCCAACGGAGGCATACAACTTTTTCAATTTTAATCGGGTCTGTACGCCGGCAAAAACATTTTTCAATTTAAAAATTATTTAAAGACGCCAACTTAACTACTTTAAATTATAAATTGTCTTTTTAGTTGGCCGTGAACTTGTGAGGAAGCTAATGGAAAGCCATTAAAGGAAAATCTATTTCGTTGGAAAACCCGTGGACCAAATTACACTGTAACATATTTGTCGTTTTGGATTATGTCTTATATTTACACAAAATCACTTTAAATATATCTATCTTTCTCACATTCGGCCTTTTGCAGAATAACAGACAAAAAAACGATATATTTATTAATAAAAATGGACAATTACTTTTTGTAGACCATGACCTTGGTGGGTTTGCATAATAAACACGAACAAACCTTATTTTTTCTGTGCAAAACAAAACGATAAATATACCTAACCTTAAAACTCTTAGTTGGAATTAAATTTTTTCAAAAAATGTTTTAATTTTACCTGTTTTATTTGGTTTTATGTACTTAACTCCATTTTCTACTATTTAAGGAAGATTTATCAATCAATCTTTCGATATCTGTTGGGTATAATTTATTGTGTAGGTATATAATACATTTTATCGTATCATTGAAGATTAAGTCATTTTTATATGATATCTTTATTAATAATTATTAACATCATAAACGTACTAAAACCTACATAACACCTTAGTTACTCATAATACATTAGTTACCATAATTTAATACGTTAGTTACGAAAGCATAATACGTTAGATACCAAATAATATTAGAACTATTTTTCATGAACATGTAAAACAATATTTTGACAGTTTTCAAATTTGATGGATACACCTCTGTCTTTAACGTCCACGATCTTAGGTATGCCCTCTGAAGACTGATTAATGATCGAGCAAGCACTCCTTTCGATTTCGTGCGGTTCCCCAGTGCTTAATCCACTGCCGGAAACATCGCCGATTTGAATCCAACATTTTTCTTCTTGATGAAACGTATTAAGGCGCCGTATTTGTCGATTTCCACTCTTTCCTTCAGTTCTAAAGTCGCTCGTAACATGGAATATTTTGGCCATAAGGATGAAGCAGAGTATTCCTCAGAGAGTTTTGCAAAATACGTCAGCAATACCGTTTCTTCTGCACCTTGAACATGTACTTTGTTTCGCCACTCACAAAACTGCCGATATTCTTTTTCACAATGAATTTTAGATTTGCCCGGAAGCAAGTTCAACCTTATAATGTTGGCTGCAGCTAATATATCGTCAGAAATATCAAAATCTTGCATGATTTTAATGATGACTTTTTGAAATGCCAAAATGAAATGACATTAAACCTCGTTTTTATTTTCGCATCGCCGTTGTCAATGATACGATAAAGCGTTGAATACAACTCGATTATTAGTGATTTAACACCGTCTCGGACATTGCGGGTGACTCGGCTGTTGCCTCGTCACCTAGTAATGTCCTCGACTATTATAAATCGCATAATAATCTCGTTATATTAATAGCTATTATTCATTAAATCTTGTAGTAATTGTCTAGACACCTGGAGATTTTTGAAGAAAGTGCATCTGTGCACACATCCTTAGTTCGGCCAGAAAATAACAATAGTTTGGTTGAAATATATTTTGGTATTAGACCCTCAATTTTCGCACTATATACACTCCTAAGGAAAAAATTGTGTATGCATAGACTCTGAGATAAATGTTTTGATTTAAATTAAAAAAAAAAACAAATTTTATCTGATAGGTTTGCATATTTGCATAACCTCACTTCTATGAAGTGTCAGAAAACGACTCGTAAAATTTACAACATGTAAATGCGGACAAGTCAGGGAAACAGTAGAGCTCATAGTTTTCCATTACGAGTCACAAGTCACTAGATCGAAAGAGGTAAATTTCTACATAGGAAACATTTTAGTAAATAAAAAATATTTGAATTAGATTATAACGTTCCTACAATCAACATAAAATTTATGGCAAAATATGAGAGGACTTAATTTAAAATGTAGGACAACTTAAAATATAACATAAATAAATTTACACCTAGAATGTGGCCTTTTTAAAATATTATTTTCCACCGGCAAACAATAAATTTTATATTTATGTTTCAAGTGCATGCAGACAGAAGAGGGTAATAAAAAGGCTTATTTTAAAATCATATAAAACTGAAATAAGGCCGTGCACTTATTTTTGGAACATGTGCATATGCCGTGTCTACACTTAAATATAAAATAGCTTTAAAAAAATAAACTGTTATTTAGAAAGAAATTTTTAGCAGCAGGCGGACAAAGTAGTACGTCTATATTTTGCATTAAAGTACACAACAATGCCAAAGTTAATGGGTTCCCTGGGGCACAGGTAGACAATAACAGGCTGTTTCACCCTTATTAGGACTCATCAGAAAGCCATAACCTGTAAACAATTTCCAATGCAGCGAAAATATACTTTCAAGATATTTTTAAGAATAAACATATAATGAAAACCTAGTATCGCCATCTGTAGAAATCAACTCAATGCAAAAGATAGCCATCAGACGTGAAAACATAAAACTAACAATACACCATATACGGTGTAATCATTGGAACGGCACATCTAAGAGAAAAATGGTCTCCAACCTCCCTATCTCAGTTTTTTATTCTCTATTCAAAAATACCAACTTCCGGTTTAACATGTTAAACCAAAAAATTGGTTCCACGGTTTATTATGTTAAACCGAAATTTATAATTTTTAGATAGAGAATAAAAAACTGAGAAAGGGAGGTAAAAACCGTGAAAATGGCATATTTTAAACGTCAATATCACAAAAAAAATAATTAGATTTAGACATATGACATTTCATACAAAATATACTTGGAATTGTATAGGGAATTAGAAAATAATAGAATATATATATATATATATATATCCATTTAAAATAAATATGTTGCCACCTATTTCGGGCAGAAGCGCCAATGCCGCATTGCTGAAAATATATTAAACCATGGTTGTTTATCTAAGCAACCAAATTTTTGAAAAAAACGTATCACCCGTTATCCATAAAGGTCTAACGTTCCATCCACCGTGAAACACCCTGTATATATGGGCTGTGCCTATTAACTAGTCAGGAGTCATTGTTAACCTAACTATTTACATTTTTACGATTTTTTTGGTGGGGCGGCTCGGTGAAATATGTTATTTTGGCGGGTCTGGGGGGCTGCCGCCTCCCTTCTGGGTGCTCTACTTATTATTATTGACTTATTGCTGTAAAGTTCTTTGTGCAGGGAATTATTAAGTATACACGGAGGGAAATCCATGATAAGTACTTATAAGAAATATAATAATATTTATTATACTTTCTTTTAGTATATATGACCATAATCCAGGATAATTCCTTTTACAATAATATTATTATATTTCATATAGTGACGGGTATTATTTTTGGTAATATACATTCATATACCGGGTGTTGCATCGTCGAGCGGGACATAGGAAATCCCATGTAATTTTAAATGGGGTCAATTATTGGCTTCATTAATTATTTTAGAGAAAAATTCTATTTAGGTTTATTTAAGAGCACTAAAACCCACATTCAAAAGAATAACTTTAGATATTTTTGATGAGCCCGTTTACGGGTTATCGCCGATTTCTTTTTAACTATTTCTCCTTTTTATGGCCCCGTATTTGCGGGCACCAGTCAAGGTAAAAGATGACTGTCAAATAAAGTTGTCATTTTGAAATGTGTGCTTTATTGTTATAAAAACTCGTACATCGAAAATATTAGCCATGAATTACACTTCTGAAGAAAAAATATTGATGATTAAATGGTATTATCAAGGAAATAGTTATCAAAATGTGTCAGACATGTTTGCTGCTCTGTATCCGAATAGACCGATACGTGCAAAATCTACAGTCGAAAGGACTATCAAGAAATTTGAGACAAAAGGCACTGTAATAAATAACTGCAGATGTGAAGAAAGGCAGGAACAAAGAAGAGATGCAAGAAATGATAGGGACTTGCAAAGGCAGGAACAAAGGAGAGATGCAAGAAATGATAGGGACATTTATGCACATTTACCTTAAACAATGAACCCAATGTTCAAAATTATCGATATTGGAGCAAAGAAAACCAACACAGGTTTGTCGAAACAAGGACGCAATATCCACAAAAAGTTTATGTTTGGGCTGGGATTTTCGGAGAAAATATTATCGGGCCATTATTTCTTACACGAAATTTAAATGCAGAATATTTTTTGGAACTACTTGTAGATCATATTTTACCTACTTTACATGATGCCGCCAGGGAAAATCAGAAAGTTTGGTACCAAATGGATGGCTGCCCGGCACATAGTACCCTGGCTGTCCGGAAATATTTAAACCGTGCTTTTAATGGAAATGTTATTGGCTTAAATCATACAGTAAATTGGCCAGCCAGGTCTCCTGATTTATCGCCAAATGATTTCTTTCTCTGGGGCCATTTAAAAAACAGGATATACAAAGATAAAAAATACCCAAATCTGGACGAGTTAAAAAATGCTATTTCTGCCGAATGCAATAGAATTTCAGTTTACAAACTAACGAATGTAAGAAGAGAATTTTATGATCGCCTCGGTTATTGTCTAGCAGTCAATGGAGGAATATTTGAACATCTTAAATCGTAAAGTTCTAACAATTTAATAGTACCTACCTATTAATTAGTAAAATATTGAAACATGTAAAATGTCATAATTAACCTTGTAATTGGATACTTTATTTTAGTTTTATTCAGATTAATTTGTACTCATAAATACACCTTTAATATTTTCGATGTACGAGTTTTTATAACAATAAAGCACACATTTCAAAATGACAACTTTATTTGACAGTCATCTTTTACCTTGACTGGTGCCCGCAAATACGGGGCCATAAAAAGGAGAAATAGTTAAAAAGAAATCGGCGATAACCCGTAAACGGGCTCATCAAATATCTAAAGTTATTCTTTTGAATGTGGGTTTTAGTGCTCTTTAATAAATCTAAATAGAATTTTTCTCTAAAATAATTAGGGAAGCTATAATTGACCCCATTTAAAATTACATGGGATTTCCCATGTCCCGCTCGACGATGCAACACCCGGTATATTATTTTGTAATCTTTATTATAGGTAGTTTCTAGACTAGATTTTATTGTAAAAAATATAAACTATTCTTATAGGTAATATTAATTAATGTTATTATATCGTTTCGTAAAGTGTATTATCTGTTATTAAGTGCTTATAGTATTGTCGTCCTTGGCATCCTTAACGATGGATTACTTATCTAATACTTGGCTGTGGTGTTAAAACTCTTAATGGGTGTTGAGTTTGATAAAAATAGGTGTAGTGGATAGGCAGTGCATAGAACAAAGACAGGGACATTTCTAGTTTCGTAGGACAAATAGACATATTATTGAAAATAGAGAGTTTGTATTACGTGTAAATACTTTTATTTTAATAAAATCGTAGCAGAGCGCTTTCGGCTTTCGCCATCATCAGTGCTATTCATCAATATACAATGATATCCTCAATTAAGTGGAATGGCATTTCGTCCACTTAGTATTTTAAAACAATATTAAAATTGTAAAAAAGACAACACGAAACAAAACATAAAACATCCTTGATTTAAATAAACATGCTCACAGTGGTAAAAGTAATGAACAAGTAGACAAATGTTTATTAAAATAATTGTTTGTAATTGGTTAAAGAAAGGGTGTCATTTTGAATAGTATATTCAAGAATTTTCTCTCTTATCAAGGATTGCTAATAATTCCTGACATAGCAAAAAGGAACCCCTTCTCTATTTTGGAGGGGTTACAAAACACTATTAAATTTTAAAGAAACACTTACTCAGTAGAGTTGTTAACGTATTCAAGTGTAAGGGTAACCTCTGCCCGTTTGGTCACTCAAGTCTGTCTAAATGATATAAAACATAATCTCAGAACCAGAGAAGTCAGCCAATCAGTAAGTGGTCTTTGTAATGTTTATTTAAATGTTAAATTGTTTATTTCTCTTTTGGCGGGAGTTGACTTGACTGACTTGTATGTTATTCACTGTAATGTAATCGTAAATTGGTTCGCTTTAATGAAACTATTTAACATCTTTGGTGGCGCACAACAAATTAAATAAATTAAAACGTAATTTCAAACTATCTAACCTACACGTTCCAGTCGTCTACCTTTTTGTAGCCCGACAGTATAATTTATTGTAAGATGTACTATTTAAATAATATACAGGGTAAGGCAACGTAGAGTTAAGTACTTTTTCTCTTTATTTTAAAGAACTAGATAAGAACGCTAAATACAAAAAGTGTAGAGATCGTTAAGATGCGTATTTTAAAATGACATTGAAGCTCACAAGGTTGCCCACAAAAACGTGGCGAATAAAACTTGTTTAAAAAAAAAATATATTATAACTGCATTTTTAAATTGTACTAACAATTCAACACTTATTTTTTATGGCACACTACATGTCTAAATTAAAGTAAATTTTTAAATGTTCATATCTCAAAAACAATTTAATTTAGACATGTAGTATATAAAAAAAGTGTTGATTTCCTAGTACAATCAAAAATGTAATAACAATTTATTTAAAAAACAGATTAATTCACCAAGTTTTTTTTTAGGAAATCTTGTATGCTCAAATATAATTAATTTTTGAAATTTTCATCTTTTATTATATAATCTATCGTCGACCCTGTACAAATTAGTCGCACGGGGACCAAAACTTTCAGTAGTCTTAGCCAATGTTGTTGATAAAATATAATGTTGATTGCCAATCCAATGAAGATTTACTTTTAAGGGAGAACCCTTCGGGTCGATGGACGTAGCATCAATCCTCATCAAAGCCTGTGTGTAGACTGAACACCGTTCCCGTTGATGCTTGTCTTTAAACGTAAGCGAAACACATTGGGTGGTTGAATAGACAGTATTACATGAGATTTTAAACCGTAAAACATGGTTATGTAAAATGTCGTGCTCTATTATAAATATATCTTATTTTTTACAAAATATATTAATTTGGTATTTGCTGCTTTTTATATTTTTTAATGAAATACCCAATTTCTTAAGTGGTAATTTAATATTATAAGAAATTATTGTACAGAGTATTTTCTGTGTATTAAATTGTATTTAATACAGGGTGATTCCTAAGTTGATACTTCTGTTTTAGCTGTGTATAGAAGGCATTAAAATAAACAAGATTTTCAAATACGTTTTTTCAAAAAACGCAAAAATTAGGTACTAACATTCATTTATTACACTACAAATCAAATACGGTCCTACCCAAGCTGCTCGTTGAATAACTTTAAAAAAACTTCTGGGTGTAGGATGAGCCCGCAAGGGAAAGCGTTATGCGTATAATCTCGAAGCACTTTGCCACACTCACATTAAATTAGCACCTCATATTTACTAGTTCATTGATTTCAAATTAACTTGCTTCAGGAAAACACACCGCAGCAAATCGCCAAATAAATAACTGACCACCGACCCGTAAACTGTATGACTAATAACTACTACTAGGACAAACACAGCATAAAGTATATCAGGCTATGTTTTGACGACCAGGAACGCACTTAGATTTTTTACTTCTGTATCTCGCTTATTTTTAGGTTACTTGAAAAAAGTGATTTGAAAATGTTGTTTATTTTAATGCCCTTTATAGACAGCTAAAACAGAAGTATCCACTTAGAACTTACCCTGTATAATTTTATGTTACCAGATAATATAATGTGATTCCATATTTTATGATAATAATTCTACGAATACTAAAATTTTTTTTACATACTTCAATGTCGCTGTAATAACGTTCAATACCATTTTTCTCATACCGATGCAACATCGTGGATTCCAAAATACCTCCAAATTTATACCCTGCTTTCTTTATACCTAATGAGAAGTAATTCAATTTTCGTTTCGCCATAAATCAAACTAGGAGTAAATTTAGAGAACCAAAGTTATCTTACAAACAGATTCCAGTTAGAAACTTTATGTCGAACCTGTAACTTGGTAAACCAATTAGAAAAGTTAGAAACTATATTTGGAAATTTGAAATTACGGCTGTCATATATTCTGCAGTTTTCCGCAGTAAGAGTTAATTTGCGACTTGTGAGAAAAAGGGCTTTGTTTATTTAATTGATTTACAATGCACATATAGAATATGGTTTCCATAATTCTATAGTTACCACAATTCTGCCGTCATAGTGAAAAACGCAGTAAAGTAAGAAATTAGGTTTTGGAGAAAAACGGCGTTGAAATTTTTATTTTATTTTGTAGCCATACCTATAATATTTTCGTTAATTTTTTTAAATAGATTTATAAAATGAAGGGTCTAACTCTATATTTTTATTCAATTTAATTGGTATTAAGTGTTTCTATAAAATAATATTAACAAAAATGCGTTTCTTCCTAGTACAACATGACATATTATCACATGTTTGCTAAGCAAGAACGCAGTATTCGTCTCTGTTACTGCGTTTTTAACAAGTATTCTTTGATGTGCCGCCACTTGGTAAATGGGATTCAAGGCTAGTTTTACCTTATTTTTTTCATAATACTGCATGATTTTAGAAAAAATCCAAGTTAAAATACTAAAACTTAATATATAATACAAAAAAAAAATGGTGTTTAAAATATAAAATATTGTTAATAATAAAAAAGTTATCACAAATTAGATATTGTGTGTAATTCTAATGTAAAAAAATTATAGAAGTGCTTACTTTTTCAAAAATGGCCTAATGTAAAAATATGTTATTAAATCGGATAAACATTTAAGGGCCTAATGGTATACTTGTAAATAGTATTGTATTTTATTCAGGTATTTTTCATATTGCAAAAGTAACAAATTAGTGAAACTACATACTACATACTTTTTTTATTAATTAAATGATTCGTTGAAGTCATTTGATTAAGAATTGTCTTCTAAATTAAACCAAAATAGTTTTGTTCCTTCCTTCATTAGGGGACAAAGTATTTTAATAATTGTTTTCTTCTTTAATTTATTTACTCCCCTAGCAATTTGGCCATAAACACAATAGTAAAACTAGCATCAGCTTTCGAAAAAAGAAAATTGAATTGAAATACTACCTAGTGTATTATGTTTTTAAGCCTAATATTATTTAAAAAATAACAAAAAATCATATTAATTTCTATAAAATAAAGTCTAAATGAAAATCACTAAGGTGAATAATCAAATTTACCCATTGTAGTGACGCCCTTGTCTAAAATTATGAACAACCAACATCATCGCATATTACTCGTTGCTGATATATTATAATGAGTTTATATGGTGACTAAAAACAAAGCAGTGTTGTTTTGGGGCAATTAGGTCCAATATTTAAAAAATGCCTGGACACGGGAACAAAAATTTTGAGATGACCAAACTAACAATCAAATGCCGTTATTTAAATAAAAGCCAGTAAGTATTATGTTACTGCGTTCTTCATTATGAATATGACACAACTGCATTTTCGGTTAGCAAACAATGACGTTTTTATATAAAAGAAATAATATTTTATGCAGTAACTATAGAGTTACTGCGTTTTTTATTATGATTAACTAGGTACTGCACTTTTGGTAGTAATTGATGACGTATCAATACCCATTTAGGATACTACTAATTTTATTTTTTGCTTTTAAAGAAAAATATTGGATTTTTAAAAATGAGACCCTGCTAGGAACATAAAAAACAATCCAAAGAATCACATTCAGGCAAAATCTAAAAATCGACAAAAATAGACTTTACTGCGTTTTTAACTATGACGGCAGAATTAATAACTTTCTTTGACAGCTGTATTTTTTTATTTCTGAATTTATCTGTGAATTAAATTTAACAGCTTCGTTATTTAAAAGTAAATGAAAAAATATGCTCAGGGGGGGGGGG
This sequence comes from Polydrusus cervinus, assembly GCA_935413205.1. Taxonomy (NCBI): domain Eukaryota; kingdom Metazoa; phylum Arthropoda; class Insecta; order Coleoptera; family Curculionidae; genus Polydrusus; species Polydrusus cervinus. The sequence goes on from OW284511.1 coordinate 80,160,503, forward strand.
CTCAGCGGGCATAAGTAGGACAATTTTTTTCTGGACAAAGGAATAGTCGGGACTACATGTATTTCATGATATTGTACCTTGAAGGCTGAAAAGCGCTGAAAATTTTTTGGGGACAAGTCTAAAATTCGTTTTTAAATTCACCTAACTACTATCAAATTTCGAAAATTAAATTATCACCCCTCCTCCTCTGACGGTTGGATTAAATTTTATTTTGTAATTGTTTTTTTTCTTTTTTTTTATATTCCTAGCTGGCTCTTTATTTAAAAAATAAAACTTTTTATATTTGTGAAAAATATGAATATTGGTGTCAATCCAAAATTTTACCATAAGACTATGACTCTAACCAGCGTTTTTCGGGCTCGGTTTTTCATGATTAAAATAACGTAAATATCGCTCACCACGTAAGAATTGATGATTTTTTTAAGAAATCATGGGCAAGGGCCTGTCGACATATTAAGCACCGGTTCCCGCAGATCACCGAAGTCAAGCGGTGTCGAGCGCGGTTAGTACTTGGACGGGTGACCGCTTGGGAACACGGCGTGCTCTTGCCTCAGGGAAGAGTGTAAAATGAATCGACACCTAGCCATCCTATTTACGCCGGACAGGCCGGATGAAATCGGATATCTCGTAGGATGAAGGTGCCGTTTCACACTCCCCAGTCGGTAGATCACATTTGTGGTCGATGACCGGTTCAAGATGGCCTACGTAGTCGGCGAACCGTAAAGAAAAAAAAAATTAAGAAATCAAGTATTTTAGAGATCTAAGAGCTGTTTTTGGGCAAAACAAACAAAGCATTCTCTTTTTTCCCCCACTATTTTTTTTATTATAAATTATCACACTTCTTCTATAAAAAATGTTTCAATTAAAATTTGTACCTTCATTTTTCTCTTTAAAAATAAATACTTAATTGTTTTCTGTTTTTGTTGTAAAAATATTTTATTGCATTGGGTTATATTTTTGTTGATTTAAATAGCTCTAAAAAAGGGAAAACGGAACAGACAAGTATAATAGATAAATACTATAAAATATTATTATTTTTACTCGTTTTCCTTTAAAATTGCATCAAAAATCAATAACTAAAACGATATGCGTTTGAAACCTTAATCTCTATATAAAACAGGACATTTAAAAGGAAAAGTTTAAAAATTAAACGTTTCCTACAAGACCTTTGTAATCTAAGCTTCTTGGTTTATATTATTTAAAGATTTAAATTAAGTGGCCAAGCGTAAGTCTAAGAATTAGGTTGCAATTAGACTTTTAGAAAATTAAAAAATTTTTAAAAGTCTAAAGTTAAAAGTAAATTTTAAAAATTTTGTAATTTAAAGACAGTCATCGATTTTTATAACTTTATTATTTATTATTAATGTGTGGTAAAATTATTCTATAAATAAAATTGGAACGCCCATAAAAAGAAAAAATTCATATAATGTAGTTAATTTTCTTCATAACTCCGGTTGTAAAAAAGTTACAAATTTGTGTTTTTTACCGAAATATTAAGGATTTATTTCTCTTTTATACCATGATAAAACAAACTTATCATTGCATTTAACTTTATCAAGAAAAAGCTTAATATTTGCTTATATTTCAGTTACCGCCATCTAGCGGCGACGGAAAAACAAAACGCAGTTTATAGAGTAAATAAATCTCTCTTAAAGGAGACTAAGTTTGTTCAAATCGGTTATGCCAAACCGAAGTAACCGTGGCGTATTTTTAGAAAAAAATTAATTCCCCCACCACTTTATTTTACTAGATCGGAAAAATTGTGTAGAGAGAAAAGTATTAGGAAATATTAATTAACAGATACTTTTTATACCGGTCAATTAGTCAAAACACGATGAAAATCCTAATTCTCACCTTGGTCATGGCTGGTACTTCCCCTTGCGGGTATTTTACAAACTCTAAAATAATTTCCAGCATTTTCTCTTGGGCACTTTTATCATAAAAAAATGTACCCGGATGCTGTACGATTACTAGTTTCTGAGATATGGCCGGCCACTATTCTTAGTTGACCACCCGGTACATCTAATATTTAGAACCAATTTTTTTTTAATCGTTATGCTTTTATAATTTATTCCCTAATAATTGTTGAACATTTTTAAGTGAATTTTGTTTTTTAAACCCCCAGAATTTACATATCATTTGAAAAAACAAGCATAAAAAGTAGTACAATGAAAAATTGGTCTCGTCGTTATCGCCACAAATCCACTCAGAACAATATTTGTACACATACTTTTGGATGAAATTTTTGTCCTTATTTGTTTGTCTAATATGTAAATCAGGTTGTGGACCATTCATTCTAAACTTTTCAAAATCCAAATTATTATTATTTTTAAGTCTTTCATATTTTGCACCATCGACATTTTACCAACTACTCAGTGGTTTGCAAAGCTATTTAAAACAGGGTAAGCAAACATTTTGTTTTCAAAAAATTAACTTTAATAATTTTCAAAATATACATTGCCACTACACTTAAATTACGTGTACGTGGACCTGTCCATTTCTCCATTTTTTTTTCGACAACCGACGGCGACGTGCGATCTTTATAGCAAAAGCCAACAAAGGACGAAAACACTAATATTATTATTATTACTAAATTTCATCCACATGCGTTTTATATTTAGGTCCTTCACTTGATTGAAACCATATATTGCTAAAAAAGAAGCCAATTATTATGTAAATTATAATATAAAATACATAATAGCAAAAATTATTTTAAATCATCATAAAAGCTATTTTTTATTTCACGTTACTAATTAGGATCTTAATTAATCTAATCATTAAACTAAACTGCTGGACAATTGCTTTCAAGCAAGAAAAATTTCGTCTAAATTTAACAGTTAATATTTTCTGAACCAGATATGATATCGACCTACGGTTTTGAATGGTTGATAGATTCATCCCTTGGGAAACAATTGTCAATATTGAATTTTCTCTAACTGTCAGAAAATTTTATATACAGGGTGTTAAAGAAGACGATGATTTTTTCTCCAATTTTAATGGCGTGTAACTTTCACAATAATATTTTTAAATTTTATCACTCTACGTCAATTGAATCACTAGTTCATAGCAAAGAAAGTAATTTGTCAAATTTTTGATATCTGCTATATTTTAAGAAATACCGATTTTTTTGGAAAACCTTGCTTTATTTTAACTTATTGGTAGCTAGATCTCACTGTGCGTTGTATGGTGCAAACTTTGCGAGTGATTATTATATCTTATGAAAAGCTTGATTATGTTCAGTAACAATAGTTATACCTAAATGATATGATGTACAGTGGCGTACTTATAAACACTTATATGTCTATGGTTTATGAGTAGGTATAGTGTTAGAAAGTTCAAAATTGATAAATAAAATTTTTCCAAAAATTAAATTAAAAAAATTACCTTTGTTAAAATTTTGTAAACACACTGTATAATATACCTGTAGTGCGATATGAAAAACTAAAAAATAAGAAAAAATTCACCTAATCTAGGGGCGAGTACTTTCCAATATAAAACAATCGTAAAAAATTGAGAGATACTTATAAATCATGGACATTTTTTTTTTACAAAAAAATCGGTATTTCTTAAAATATAGCAAATATCAAAAATTTGACAAATCACTTTCTTTGCTATGAACCAGTGATTTAATTAACGTAGAGTGATAAAACTTAAAAATATTATTGTGAAAGTTACACGCCATTAAAATTGGACCAAAAATCATCGTCTTCTTTAACACCCTGTATATAAAATTTTCTGACAGTTAAAGAAAATTCAACATTAACAATTGTTTCCCAAGGGATGAATCTATCAACCATTCAAAACCGTAGGTAGATATCATATCTGGTTCAGAAAATATTAACTGTTAAATTTAGGCGAAATTTTTCTTGCTCGAAAGCAATTGTCTAGCAGTTTATATAGAAACATGTTTCATGTTTTATATCGAAAACGGGTAATATTTTTTGAAATTACGACAAAACTTGAAGATTGCCACCAATGCACTTAACAAACGCGGACGGACTGTTGACGGAGGATCATGTCTCGAGTCACCTTTATTTGTTGCATCTCTTTCTAGCTTACTGCCTACCGCCTCTTTCGCTCACTTCCACATGTATGAAAGTAGTGATTTTGTTTTCCCATAAGCGCCTCATATAATGTAAAATCTCTGCTTTTCGGACGCTCATACAAGATGCTTATACAGTGAGACAATTTACAATTAATCGGCAACGAATGCATTCGTGGAAATGATCTTTAGGAATATACGATTAACTTTTCCTTTATACATACCCAGAAATATTGCCGGATATTACACTGATAAAAATTTAAATAAAGAAATAATTTTGGTTGGCGTTTGTCCTAAGGTAGGCAATGTTTTTATGCCTATATTGTATGCACGTCACTGCAACTACTTGATTTAAAATATAAAAAACCAAAAAACTATCACGTCTGGCCGGCAATCGTATCTAAATTCGATAACTAAAAATCTAGAAAATGTAAACAAACTCCCTAGACTACAGAAATTATTTGTCTCTATAAATGTTACGATATTTTACTGCTAAGTTGCGTTTGCTAAAAACGAAATAATTAATAAATCAACAACCGAAAGGCCCAAAGTCCATTTTAAATCACACCCATTACTTCTTCTTTTCAGGCAAATTTTCATGGCAAATGCCATTTATCTGTGACCACTTAGGCGGTCCAGGGATATCTGTACAAACGTTCTCATTCGCATGACATTAAAAAAGTTCTCGTCTCGCGTGAGCCCATTGATAAAACTTTTTGCAGTATTAAGCTCACATTTTAGATACGTCAAGTATTCAGCCCTCATTTTAGCGCTTTGCAGGGAAATTTTAATAGGAGTATTGGAGATTTTCTAGGGTTGTTTTTAAGTCCTGTAAAAGTTCGATGCTTGTGTTACAATGGAGGCAAAAAAAACGGTAACGTAAGGAAAATCAACTTATTATCGAAAGTATTACTTGACCGTACATATTTATATGGCTGAAAAATTCATTATTGCGGAATAACAAATTTTTGAACAAACCTATTAATGAATTCTTAACGCATGTAATGTAATGTAAAGTATCATTCACATCGCATTTGCTTGAGAATGGTATCCTTTTTCGCACTATTTTATAGTATTTATGTATCAACGGTACTAAGTAGATGATTATGCCCTGAGGGTGACATTGTTACAAAGCCGAGTGCCTCTGGTCCGAGGGTTCGGAAGTCGCCCGAGGGTATATATCTATTAGTACCCGTGGTACATACAAACTTTTATGTCATACCAGTTCGTTTTAAATAATAAATATAATATATAAACGCATGATAGCATAGAAAGATGCCAAGTCTGGAACGCGATGGCGGAGTTCTCTTTACCAAAAAAGCTAATCCAGATGACTAAGGTCTGTATGGAGGGCGGAGTATCTAGAGAACGAGTAAATAACAGTTTGTCCGGCAGTTTTGAAACACACAGTGACTTAAACAAGGCGACGCCCTCTCACCACTACTTGTTAATCTCGTCCTGGAGAAAGCCGTAAGATCAGCTGAAATAAAAACCGAACTAATAACAACAAAAGGTCCCAAACTACTACTAGCATATGCAGATGACATCGATCTCATTGGGGACTCCGTCGTAACCGTAAAAGACATTTTCAGCAAGATTGAAAGAACAACAGAAGAAGTAGGACTAAAAGTCAATGAGGATAAAACTAAGTACATGTATATAAATAGAATAGGACGAAGAGATAGATTAGGACAAAACGTCACAGTCAACACTTTTAATTTTGAAAGAGTAGAGCGTTTCAAATACCTTGGCGCAACAATTACTGCCGACAACGACATCAGCGAGGAGATCAAAGGTAGAATTCAATCTGCAAACCGCTGCCTTTATGCACTTAACAACCTCATAAAGTCAAAAAACCTAACAAGAACATCGAAAATCAAAATCTACAAAACCGTTGTCAGGCCAGTAATAACATATTAATGCGAAACGTGGACAATGACCAAGAAAAACTTAGACGTTTTGAAAAAAAAATCTTCAGGAAAATCTTTGGACCACATCACGATCCGACCACAAATCAATACCGTACTAGAACGAATGTCGAAATCCAAGAGCTTTACAACGCTGCTGATATTGTGCAAGAGATTAAATCTCAACGATTAACGTGGGCAGGCCACGTACATAGACTTCATGACGAAAGACTCGTGAGACTAGTGTGGGAGGAGGTTCCAACAGGAAAAATACCACTAGGACGTCCCAGAATGCGTTGGAGAGACAACATCAAATCGGATCTCCAAAAAATGAATATTCCGTTTGACCACGGACTAATGGAAGACCGTGTCAGGTGGAAAAAAGTCGTGCAGTCAGTCAAGACCCACCCAGGGTTGTAGCGCTAGATGATGATGATGATGATGATGAATATATAAACGTAAATTTACATATTTTTATTTTTTATATATGATAATAAATAAATTATATAAACGTAAATTTATATTTTGTTAATAAAGAATAAGTTAATCGAAAACTGTTTTTGCGTCTTATTGCCCGAGCGGGCCATAATGTGTACTTTATGCCCGCACGGGCATAAAGTAATCCATCCAGATGATATTTAAGGTATAAAAACACAATATTGTACTAGTATGACATAAAAATAATTATTACCACATTGTTAGTTTTTTGTGGTATGTATCAAATAGACATAAAGATCAAAGAATTAGTAGCAAGAATCCAATAGAGTTGGAAACCTATTTTAAAAAAGTAATCTGCCAGGAGTAGTAGTACGGTTAAATGCATTTTGTTTGTCGTGCTGCTGTTTTTTTGTCTGAATGCAACTCGAGGCATTTCATTGACAACCCCATGGATAACACGATAATATTTACAAACATCGTCATTTTATTTGAAATTTAAGTGCTGTAGAAATTTTACTGCACCGTGTGGTAAAAATTACGGCACGGTGCGGTAAAAGTAGATTTTCAACACTAAAATCAAATTAAAATAACGTATTTTCCTGGCGCTCGTACAAAAAAAATCTATTACGCGACCCTTTACACCTATTATTAGATACTTAAAAGGTTGCACGTTGAATATTCTTATTTTTTTATTTTTACTCTGTATATCATTTTGCTAGTTTTTTTGTTCTTTCCTTTGCTTCGTTTATTTGTTACAGTGTTACATTAAGTAAGATAAATTGCAATATTCTGTTCTCAAATACCTTTCTAAAAATATGTCAGAAAAAATGGGAGACCAATTTGATAGAATCGACTGTCATTTAAAGAATATAAAACCATATTGAAATAATATAAATCTATATAAACTTATATAAAGTTTGAAAAGTTCAAAATAAAATAATTGTTTTAAAATTATAGCATGGGTTACCATGTACGTTTGTATGTGTGTACATCATAAGAAAGTCATCAACTCAGAATTCCCTAGTAAGGAGAGTATTAAAATTTAGAATTTAAATCAGGTTTTACGAAGTTTTTAATTAAGAATAATTAACGACACCTATCAACTTTGACTGTTACATAAATGACACGTTCAGGAATGATTTTCTTACAATCATAGTGGAGATTACCTTAACCTGAATTGTATGTAATATACCAATTTTGCTACTGTCGTTGCTACCGCCCTTCCTTGCACGGTCAATTTTATCATGTCAATATCATTATTTAATCCCCATCAAATAACAGAATTTCAAAAGTAAATAATGAGTTATATTCCATTTTTTATACCCTTTTTTACAATACATACATGCCTTTGTAATTAAAAAAAAAGTTGGGGTAGTTTCCAATCTTGGATACATTTACGGAAATCCAAAAAATGAAAAGTTAAGTAAATCAGGAAAAAAAAACCATGTTTTTAGATTTTTTCATGGTATGGATGGGTTCTCTGTTATTGAATTTATTTCAGTTAAAAGTTTCACCCTGTACTGTTAAAATTAATTACACTCTTTATCGTTGGCAATTTATTACCACAATATTGTATACTATAAAAATATCACACTATTAGAAGGTAGCAGACAATGATGTTTTTTAAATGATAGAGAGTGTGTTTATTTGTTTTATATCAAAACGTTTCAACTGGCAAATATCTAGTATTTCAAGTCGTCTTCAGGTGAATACTCCAGTGGCGGCTCGCGGTCCTAAAAATGGTGGAGAGCTAGGTATAGTACGGGTACTTAAACAAACATTGACTAAAAACCCGTGTTACAAAACGTCTCTCTTATCCTCATCTGTCCAACGACTAAATGGAGTTTCTAACAAATTACCAACTATGTCATTAATTGGGTTCATTTTTAAAACACAGAACTAAGTAGGTACATACGTACACTACTGAATTAACTGAAAAATAAAAACGAAACTTTTTAATCACACAGTTAATTACATAAAAACGATATCTATAACCGTAGGTTTCGCAAGGCCTCAAAATAAATACCTTAAGGTTAGGCGAACCAATGCTAAAACAATGGTGCATACGACTGATCTATTTTTAAATTGCCCTTCATCATGATGCAAATTGTTACATGCTGCTTGCGTGACTGACGTCACGTAACGATAGCAACGATGAATATCAAAACCATGTTGGGCGTTGGGTCTACATTTACTTTGAGATAACGAACACTGTCGCTGGGACGCGCAAAAATTCACGAGTATTTATAATTATTGTCCATCGGAGTTAACCGTGACCCTATTCTGCATAACTACATTCGGATTAAATTAATATTATTAATTCGAATATATTTATTTTTTAAGGGCTAAAATGGTAGCTGTATTGGTACATTAATATTTAATATTGTCAAAAAACGTTTCTCCTGGTTTATTTTTATTTTTTTGGTGAAGAGCCCCTTACCTACTTCACCTGACGAGTCGCCACTGACTATTTATCGTTGGCAATTTAATACCACAATATTGTATACTATAAAAATATTACACTATTAAAAGGTTGCAGACAATGATTTTTCTTGAATGATAGAGACTGCGTTTATATCAAAACGTTTCAACTGGTAAGAATCTAGTATTTCAAATCGTCTTCAGGTAAATACTCAGTATATAACGCAGGTAGTTATGTATTTTTGCCTGCATTAAAAGGGCTTCCTAATACTGAATTTATTCCAGTTCAAAATTCCACCCTGTATATAAATTATAGTTAATAATAGGTAAAAAATAAAAAGAATCATCATTCATACTAAACTGCTGACAATTGCTTTCGAGCAAGAAAAATTTTGCCTAAATTTAACAGTTAATATTTTCTGAACCAGATATGATATCGACCTAAGTTTTGATTGGTTGATAGATTCATTCCTTGAGAAACAATTGTCAATATTGGATTTTCTTTAACTGTCAGAAAATTTTATATACAGGGTGTTAAAGAAGACGAAGATTTTTGTTCCGATTTTAATGGCGTGTAACTTTCACAATAAAATTTTTAAATTTTATCACTCTGTCAATTGAATTACTAGTTCATAGCAAAGAAAGTAATTTGTCAAATTTTTGATATCTGCTATATTTTAAGAAATAACGATTTTTTTGGAAAACCTTTCTTTATTTTAACTTATTGGTAGCTAGATCTCACTGTGTGTTGTATCGTGCAAACTTTGCTAGTTAAAAGCTTGATTATGTTCAGTAACAATAGTTGTACCTAAATGTTATGATGTACAGTGGCGTACTTATAAACACCTATATGTCTATGGTTTATGAGTATCTCACAATTTTTCACGATTGTTTTATATTAGAAAGTATTTGCCCCTAGATTAGGTCAATTTTTTCTTATTTTTTAGTTTTTCATATCGCACTACAGGTATATTATACAGTGTGTTTACAACATTTTAACAAAGATAATTTTTTTTATCTAATTTTTGGAAAAAAGTATTTATTAATTTCTAACACTATACTCATAAATCATAGACATATAGGTGTTTATAAGTACGCCACTGTACATCATAACACTTAGGTATAACCTATTGTTACTGAACATAATCAAGCTTTTCATAAGGTATAAGAATCACTCGCAAAGTTTGCACGATACAACGCACAGTGAGATCTTGCTTTATAGCAAGGTTTTCCAAAAAAATCGGTATTTCTTAAAATATAGAAGATGTCAATAATTTGACAAATTACTATCTTTGCTATTAACCAGTAATTCAATTGACGTAGAGAGATAAAATTTAAAAATACTATTGTGAAAGTTACACGCCATTAAAATTGGAACAAAAATCATCGTCTTCTTTAACACCTTCTATATAAAAATTTTCTGACAGTTAAAGAAAATTCAATATTGACAATTCTTTCTCAAGGGATAAATCTATCAACCATTCGAAACTGTAGGTCGATATCATATCTGGTTCAGAAAATAATAACTGTTAAATTTAGGAGAAAATTTTTCTTGCTCGAAAGCAATTGTCCAGCAGTTTACTACTGGCCAACTAGCCTTAGCTCAAGCTGCAACTCCAGCCACCACTGAATACCAGTCATAACAATCAAGACCTTAATCAAAATTGTCTCCCAACTTTAATTTAAAAACCTGAAACCTTATGGAGGAGCTAAATTTGTATATTTCCAGGTTCCGTCGGGTATCCCCCAAGTTTTTACATATTTATAATTTAGTCAAACCACGAAAAAATGAGCGAGAAAAGCATTTGGAATGCCATAATGATGAAGAAGGCGAATTGGGGGACATTATGAGACATCGTCGTGGCTGGAATTTTTAAAAGGGCACATTGACTCGAAAGTAGAATAATCAGAATTATATATGACGCATATTTTATTTTATTTTGGGTATATTTGAATTTTTTCTTGATATTTGTTAAACAAGTATTTCTACACGAGAAATTATCTTATGTAAAGTTAATATGACTATAACAATGAAATAAACTTTTAGCTGTATTTTTGGCTTGATTTTATGAAGTCCTCTTAAACCTAAGATTAGGTTTAAACCGAAGAATAAGTCTAAAATCGTAGAAATCTCAGAAATGGTCGATTTATAATGTGGAATTGACAGTAAAGTTTAATTTAAGAGTAATCACCCTGGTCATAACTTGTTATGTTATGTTACATTATATTAAGTTATGACCAGGTCACTTTAAACCCGAATTATGCTGTCAATCCCCCACCTAACCATACCGTATTTGATGACAACAGCATTATTATTTTAAATTTATTTTAACAAACCTAGTTAGTTAGTGTGGTATAGTTGAGTATCCAATAAAGCACAAGTTATTTGCTTGTAACAAAAGAAAAGTTCCTTGTTTATAAAATACGACTCTCTTGAAAAACCTTCAAAGTTCTCTTGGACGTTTATCTTTCGATTTATCTTGTTAGAAAAGCGTCTTATTTTGTTTGAAAAGCCAAATTATACTGTTTATTATATTTTTCTCTTGACGTGACACACGCGCGAACTGCTAGCTGCATTAAAGTTTATTCCTAGAGATGGCGTGGCCTCTTGTTCAATACCAACCGTATCCTACGCTTCCACCGTAGTATATGGTCGGTATTGAATTGACGCTTAAGTTCCAATGAGTTTAGGACAAGAACCAACATTTTTGGCTCAAGAACCATCACTCTTGGCTCAAGAACTATCATTCTGGGGTCATGAATCAACACTCTTTGCTCAAGAACCAACGTTTTTGGGTCAATAACCGCTCTTGGATCGTGATATAAAGTCTTTCAACGAAGATAAAAAGTGTATAGTAATTTATGGCAAAAGAATTACGGTTTTGACCCAAGAACGATCGCATTTGTACCTATTTAAAGGCGCATATCTTTTGGATAAAAAACTTTAAGTGAGTGAGTAATTAAAATGCAGAAACTGGTTGGAGCTTATCCTGCAAACACTCTTGTTATACAAAAATTCGTTCTTTTTAATTTAGTATTCAAATAAATTCAATCCTTACTTGCTGTTACCTAAAAATTAGTAGCATCAAAGTTATTCCTAAAAAATACCAAACTTCTAAAATGCCTGTAAATTTTGACCCAATTAAAATTATGTTTGACCAATCATTTGAGGCATAAAATTAAATTATTAATGTCTGGGTTATCAATATATCGACTGATGTGGCAAAGAGTGTATTGAGGTGTATAAAGATTTAAAATATTTTGTCTATCAACAGAAGAGGATCAAATATTATTTTATTTATTATATCTTAAAAAAAATTCAATGATTCTCTTTAGATGCGTTTTATGTTGGCCACTTACTGCACCGAAAAGAACTAAATTCATCTTCCGTACATGGAAAAAATAAAATACTAATTTCAAGTTTATTACTCTCAGTTTGAGACTGTGTGATACTAGCTTTGTATACCCTCAAGAAGATATAGTTCTAAAAAGAGAAGACGAAAATCTTGGAAGACTAAACCGATAATGGACCGAGAAGACAGATTTGCATTAGTCGAACGCAGTAAAAGAAGATTTATTTCGATTATTATAAAGTATTACACACAAAAATACAATCATAGGGAATCCCATGCAAGTTTTAGACATACAAATATTTGATCCCTTGTTGACTTTAGAGCGGGGTTGTAGGGACACTTTTTAGGGTCTCTGTGTGGTGAGTGCACATGCGGAGTTTAACTAGGATTGCGGTTGGTTTTTCATTGGAATTCAACAGGTGATGCTGCGGACGCATCACCTGTTAGAGCTTTTTCAAATCAACAAAAATATAACCCAATGCAATAAAATATTTTTACAACAAAAACAAAAAACAATTAGGTATTTATTTTTAAAGAGAAAAATTAAAGTAAAAAATTTAATTGAAACATTTTTTATGGAAGAAGTGTGATAATTTATATTACAAAAAAATAGTCGGGAAGAAACAAGAATGCTTTATTATGAGCATACAAAACGGCACTTAAGAAGATGTATTCCAAAACCTAAGCATTTGCACCAAAAACTGCTTTTAGATCTACGCTTCTAAAATACATGATTTCTGAAAAAATCATCAATTTTGGCGTGGTGAGCGATATTTACTTTATTTTTAATCATTAAAAACCGAGCCCGAAAAACACTGGTTAAAGTCATAGATATACGTCTTATGTTAAAATTTTGAATTGACACCAATATTCATATTTTTCACAAATATAAAAAATATTTACAAAAATAAATTTAATCCAACCAAGCAGAGAGGGAGAGGTAATAATTTAATTTTCATTAAACGAACTGTGGTCGTTTCCCCGAAAATTTTTCGCCTGTGGCGCTTTTCCGTCTTCTTTACTAGGTACAATATTATGAAATACATGTAGTCCCGACTGTCCTTTTTTCCAGAAAAAAAATGTGCCCCACTTTGTCCGCTAGTCGTAAATTTTCTTTCTTTTTGGCCATTACGGACACTAAACGTCTACTACTTTAATAGAACACCTTTGTTTATTGTTTAAAATAAAAAAAAAATATTGTTAAATATTGGCGGATAATGTGTCTTTAATTTGATCATTCCCTATGTCTATGCTATTTAACCTGTTAACAATAAAATATTTTTGGTTATTGTTTTCATAGGTACTTAAAATTGAATGAATTTCCAGCTTATAAATCAGAATGACCTCTCATGGCTGCAAGGCCTTTTCCTCTCGTAGCCAATATAACTTGAACATGCAGCTTCTGAGTCCTTATGCTAACCCAGTTTCAAATCGGATTTTCCCGAAACCCAATTCGGCAGCGCTCGTTAGCACAGCTGGCTTTAGGGCGGTGGCGGCGCGTCCGTTCATCCCCCCAACAGTGTTGCCAACGTGTCAATACGAATTTCCTGGCAGGACTTTAATTAACGACTGACAGTCGGAAGATATAAGAGAGGAAATTACAACATAAAAACCAGCTGTCATATTGATAAACAATCTGAATTTATTTCTGCTTTAAATTAATACACTTAAAAATTTATTACGGGACCACTTGCCTAATTAAAAAGTATTGGTAAGTTATGGATAACGTTATATATTACTCAACTACTCTCTCTTCTTTCCCGAACTCTTGATTTGTTTAAATTGAAATCATGCGAAGGGTTGTATGGATAAACTCAGGGTTCACCTAAAACGGTATGCGAATAACCAAGTTGAAATTTGAACATAGCTGCGCATGTCGTCACGAGCGAGGATGCGAGTACGGTTGAATAACTTTTGACGTGACTGACGGCTCTAACTTGACATAAAAAGCCGGCAAATTTTCACTATTTTTGTAAATAGGACTTGGAAAAAACGTAGCTGAGATAAATTAAGGGAGTTCATCGTTTATAATATATTATTATAATATTATTTTATTGATCAAAAATAAAACGACTATTTTTTTGCATCTAATGTAAACTGGCCTTAAGCGTCATCGCACGTATCGTCACAATGTGGGAGAGAGATCGATAATTTATGCGTGTGTGGCTGATAAAAAATAACTTGTTGATAAACCAAGAATATTTATAGTCTATTCAAATGTACCTAATAATACATACTAATGCAGATGGGTAGAGGGTGTAATACCCCGCACCCCGTTTCATAGTTTTACTCTTCCGTGGCGATAAAAATGGTTAACGTTTTAATATTCACAGTCAATTTCTTATTATGGATCTTTTAAAACTTGACTAGGGTGAGTGTTTGGTTTTAGAGTTATTTTTTAAACATTTTTTTATCCCAAAACTCAAAATTTGGAAACCCTTCAAAATATTTTAGAGGTCATCCCTTTAAAACCAAATTGCCTGGCGTGCTACTAAGATGAACTAAGTACAACTTGAACACATAAAGACTATTATTTTGTACGGTGTAAATGTTAATAGAAAATTAAGAGCAAGTATGAGTGTGTAAAAAAACCCAAAATATCGTTTATAAGACTTTAAAAGAAAATAGAAAAGGCACGGGAGATGATTTATTGAAAACGCATAGACAGGATCCTTATCTTTTTTTAAAATATATCACTAATTACTGGTAAATCGGCAACCTTGTTCCCTCAATTCTCCCCCGACTTGGCAACCACGTGAATGGAGGCCGCCGACAGCGTGCTTAGCAACGAAAACACGAGGTACGAGACGAAGTGGCGTTTTGAGAAGTATGGGGATGAAAACCGAGATAAAGGCCCTATTTTATAAGAGGAAGTCGTTAGATGCTTTTTATGTTTGAAAAATATACTTATAGAAAAAAATATTTTTATTGATGAATGATGATGAATTTAATTAATTATCATTGTTAGTAATCGACATTGTCATTTAAGTATTTTTTTTCACAGCTTTTTGTTGATATTGCTGGTATTACAGTACAGAGACGAAATTCATCTTAACCTGTACTGTTTAGAAACTTTCGTGGAAAGTTTGGAGGATGACGCTTTTCTGAATATGTTGATATAAACAACCTGAAAGGCCAAGTTTTTCCAAGTTGGGCTTGATATTTTTCCTCATAGCTCCCTCCACCGAAATTATGATCGGAATGATGTCTATTTTTTCTAGCTTCCAATTTTTATTTGTATTGCTAAATTCAAGTACTTGGTTTTCTTCTCCGATTAGGTTTTAGAGAGGTTGTGTGTTAGTGGGCAACCTATGTCTATTATGAAAGCTTTCTTGGTCGTCTTTTTGATAAGAATAATATCCGAACGGTTGTGGTCTCCTGTTCTATCTGTTATTATTGGCCTTTCCCAATATATGATATATGATATAGTCAGGGGATTCAAGAACTGGCTCGAGTAAGTATTGATAATATGTTGGGAGGTTTTCCTTTAGACATATTATAGATATGAGCTAGTTCTTTGTGGATGATCTTGGTCACCTGATTATGTCTCCCTAGATAAGCGTTATGTGCCATAGCCCCACAACCCGCCATAATATGTTCTATCGTTTTTCAGGGGCAATTGCATTTTCTGAATACATCTTTCACATTTCTTTTCAAAATGAACTTTTTATAGTTTAGAATGTCATGGTCTTGGATAGAGATTCTGTTAAAGCATGTAGTTGCCTTTTTTCTAACCAATCCAGTGACATTTCTCTATCTATAAGTGGATTTTGAAGTGCAGTAGGGTATTTGCCATGTAGTGCTTTCTCTTGTCAAGTTACAAGCTGTTGACTTGGCGGCGCGCGGATGATGTTTGGTAGTCCATTTTGCTGTGAGTTAAGGGCTGTATATCCAGCATCGACTGCTTCCACTTTTTGTAGAATTTCTTCATTCGACTCTTGGAAATATTTTCTTATAGAGGTCTGTTGTGACTCGCACAAGTTTTAGGTAGATTCTTTTAAGTGCAGAGTATAGGTGGTGGAATATGAATATTGTCTTTCTAGTTCGTGCAAATCCGTGTCTGTATTGGTATTGCTTAGGTGTTGATGGCAGTAATAAGGTTACCAGCATTCAGATAAGTATTAAAAAGCTTTGTACTACTGCTTTTATATTTGTTTTTAAACTTCTTTTTAGGCTAGTGTGATTTATTTATTAATATTATTATTATTATTATTATTATTATTATTATTATTATTATTATTATTATTATTATTATTATTATTATTATTATTATTATTATTATTATTATTATTATTATTATTATTATTATTATTATTATTATTATTATTATATTATATTAATGATTTATTATTAAGTCAAGGTTTAAAGATAAGAAAATGAAATAACTAAACTTATTTCAATCAATAAGGAGTATTAACATTAATTCAAAAAAATAAATTCAGATATAAAAAATGTAAATCGTTTTAGTTATTGTTTTCTCCATTAACCATATTTTTTTCTTTTTTTTTTGGTAACCAAATAACACACCTGAGACAATAAAAATATATTGGAAGAGTACCATTAAAAGTTATGCTTTTTTTGGTCAATTATCTGGAGGAAAAAACAGCCACGTCGTGCTTTCTTTTTTAAAATGTTACGACTGACATGTAGCCAATATTTTTTCTCCAAGCCCGTTCCCTTGGCAGTGGTTTTGCTAGATAGTGGGTATTGTATAAAAATCACCAAATAACTTAACATAAAAAATGTCTTCAAAGTATATTGTGGAATCGATCCAACGTTAATACGTTCGAAATATGTAGAGAGTGAAATAAATATATTTTTTCCTTGAAATATATCCTAGTGATGGTTGACTTAAAGTATTATTTGTCCCCATTTAATCATTTAATATCAAAAATGTTATACATCTAGAGCGTGAGTGGAAAATACCAATGAACCCTTACAACTCATAGTTAATAAAAGTGGTAAAATTATATGTTGTTAGATTATCGACTTTTGAAAGTGTTTGACTATTTTACAGTTTACACCTGGTTTCGTTTTCCATTCTATCGATATTTTAAAGCGAAATCGGATTACTTTAATGAATATTCTCAATTGCCGTGGTGTTAATCCAAATTAAACGAGTTTTATTTTTGCTCCCGGCAGAAAAATCATTGCATTTTTAAATCCCGTGGAAAAGCCAAAGGAATTTGTATGCGATTTTAACAAAACTCTCTATTGACGAAGAATACAGTGTATGTTAAAATTCAAAGGGGCCAGGTTTAGGGATCTGGTGGTAAGTCACAAAATCTATTATTTGTGTGGTGACTTAAAAATGGACCGGTTAATATTATAGTCTATTTCAGAAAGGTGTAGAGTAACAAAAGCTCAAGCAAAGGGACTACAGAGTGACCACGAATATTTTAGCCACTTTCATAATTTGGCATTGATTTCATTGCAAATTTATTTATATCAAGTGCAGGTAGTACCACCCGGATTTGGGTTAATTTATGGGTTTTGCCTATTGTTATCCATTTACAAATGTATGCGGTGATTTACAAGATATTTTCATACTCATTAAACTTATTTAAAGTTAATCGAAATTGATTTTGGTATTAAATTCATACTACAAAATGGCTGCAATAAAAATTTAAAAACAAATTTAATAACAAATACCAAAGTGTAAATATTACTACTACAAAGTAGTTTTTTTTTTTTTTTTTTTTTTTTTTTTTTTTTTTTACGAGGATTAGGAATCTTCAAAAGACCTGCAGGCGAGATGGATCTTATGTGCCTGCAGAGTGTCGGATTCATGCCCTTATGCAAGGCATGCCTACCGACTAAACCCTTCCCTCTATGGACCAGGTAGGTATCCTTCTTGGAACTGCTGTTGGCATTACTTCAAGGAGGTGGTAAGTTATGTTGGTGTTCGTCTATCTATGTCTGTTCTTTTTCATCTGCGATCTTTTCAGTTAATATGTCTCTGGCGGTTCTTACAACTTCTTCCCACGTATTCTTGTTTGCTAGCATTTCTCTGACTAAGTTATCTGGTGTTAAGCGAATCCCTGTAACGTTTTTAAGTCTTGTTTGTTGTTCTACCCATCTAATGCACTCGAAGAAGGTGTGTTCGGCAGTATCAATGGACCCGCAGTATCGGCATTCATCAGTCTCTTTTAATCCCAGCCTGTGAAGATATGCATTGAATTTGCCATGTCCGGTAAGTATTTGCGTCAAGTGATAGCTGACTTCTCCGTGCTCTCTCTGTGTCCATGGTCTGATGTTCGTGATTAGTCTTTTGGTCCAGTGTGCTGTTCCGTCTTCTGAATTCCACACTTGTTGCCATTGGTCCAACATACGCTCATGGGCAATATTCTTTACTTCTTTTCCCTCAGCTTCAACCCATACTCTTTCTTGAACGAGAAGGTCGATTGGTGGTGTCCTAGCGATTAGCAGAAGTGCCTTTGTTGATACTGTTCGGTAGGCTCGGGTGATCCTGATGGCTATTCTCCGTTGTACCCCTAAGTATTTATTTCTATACACTTTTTTCCTCATAGCCCTTTGCCATATTGATGCCCCATAGAGCAACATCGATTGGACTACTGAACAGAGGATTCTTCTATTTCCCTCGGTGGGCCCCCCTAAGTTTGGCATAATACGTCCTAGAAGTCCAATGGTATTGTTGGCTTTTTCTGTGGTATTCTGTATATGTGGACCCATTGTTAAGTTTCGGTCTAGAGTAATTCCAAGGTACTTTGCACATTCTTTACTTTCTATGGTTACTTCGTCAACTTCGATTTGTATTGATTTTATTGTTCTTCCTGCAACTAGGACCACGGCTTCTGTCTTTTGTGGAGCTAGTTTTAATTGTTTTTCCTCTAGCCATTCTGTAACTGTATGCAGAGTATGGTTTGCCTTGACCTCAATCATTTCTGCGTCGTCTGCGGTAATGACTATGCCTATATCGTCCGCATAGCCAACTAGTGTGACCCCCTCTGGTACAGGGATTCTCAGTATACTGTCGTAGAAGATATTCCATAGTGTGGGGCCCAGAACTGATCCTTGAGGAACTCCACATGTGGTCTGCATTTGCTCATTTTCTCCTACCAGCAGAGTTCTGTCTTCAAAGTAGCTTACAATGATGTTATATATATATGGGGCGATTTTTCTTCTTTGTACTTCTTTAATTATTTCCTTCCACGGGACTGAATTAAAAGCGTTTTTGACATCTACCATTACTAGGGCGCATTTTTTCCCCCTACTATATCCAGTTCTTGCATGATCCGCGATATGTATTACTTCCCTGGCGGCGCTGATTGTGGACTTGCCCTCTCGAAAACCATTTTGTCTCTCGGATAAACCACCATTTCTATCTATCTCCCTCTTGAGCCTTCCCAGGATTACCTGTTCGAGTAGTTTACCCAGTATATTCAGTACACATATAGGTCGGTATTGCTTTGTCTCTTGTCCTGGTTTTGATACTTTTTCTATAAGTACCAGTCTGGCGGTTTTCCAGGCTTTTGGAAACTCACCTGTAATCAGTAGCTTGTACATGATCTCTTTCCATTTTTCGATGTTGCTTAATACCACCGCTTTTACAACTTCGGGGGGTATGCCATCTGGACCAGGGGCTTTTTTGGGCTTAATTCTATTTGCAGCCTCTGTGAGTTCCTCGGTTGTAATCGGGGGACAGTCATTCGCATCTACTTCCGCTTTTCTTGCTTTGTAGACTGGGTGTTTCGGGAATAGTGTTTTTGCAATTTCCATCTGCTTCTCGTCCGATAATATAATTTGGGGCTTAAGGTGCAGCTTCTTAGTGACTATTTGGTAGCCGAGGCCCCATATATTGGAATCTATTTCGTCGGTTAGTTCCTTCCAGGTCTTTTCCTTTGCCATTTTGATGGTTTTTTTAAGTTGCATTCTATCCTGAGTATATGTATCATGGCATAACCTTTTTCTAAGTTCGTCTGACCCCTTATTTGCCCTCATCATAGCCCTTCTGCTTCTCATACATTTTGCTCTAGTATCTGCTATCTCTTCTGACCACCAGTAGACCGGTTTTCTTTTTACATTATTATTTCTGGTTTTTCTTCGGAGAGTCTTATTACAAGCATTTGTTATGATGTTTGTAATGTCATTTGCATTTAGCGCTTGTGGGTGTTTTAGCAGTTGGTCATTTACTAGAGCTGTCATCTTGGGTATTGCTGGGGTTTTTACTATCCAGCCTCGATTAATGTGTCGATGGTTGTTTTTCTGCTGGTATACTTGTTGTTTGTCCTCATTTATTTCGAACACTATGTGTTTATGATAGCTGAGGTTTTCTTCTTCTAGCACACGCCAGTTTACCAGGTGTTTGGATACTTTCCTAGAGGTAAGCGTAAGGTCGATAAAAGATTGGCTGTTTCCTCTAACAAATGTTGGCACCTCTCCTCTGTTTTGTATGACTAGGTCTTTTTCAGCCACCCATTCTGCAAGGATTTTTCCCCTCTTGTCCTCTTTCTTCGAACACCATAAGGAAGATTTCGCATTAAAGTCCCCTGCAACAATAATTTCCTTTTCGCGGCTTTCTATATGTTGTCCTAGCTCCATGAGGTATGCAGTAAACTGAGTTAAGTCGATATTTGGAGATATATAACATCCATAGATTATCATTCTGTCTAGTTCTATCCAAACGAAGCCATCTCCCGTTCCTGCATTTTGGACGTTAATATTTTTGTTTGGCACGCTTATGGCCACGTTTACTTTTTTATCAGTAAACCAGTTTCCATTTATTGCTGACTTTATATGTGGTTCGGCCATAATTATTATATCGGCACTGTTCTCTTCCGCAAATTTATGGACAAGGTCCATTGCTGAATGACCTCGGTCAGTATTCCCTTGTAGTATTTTGACTCCCTGGTTTTGCTTATTATTTCTGTCCATTTGAGTATTCCTTCCCTCCATTTCTAGTTATTTTTAATCTTGGCTTCCCTTAATAGTTTTTGGTAAACTGGGCATTTAGCGGTTCCAGACTTGTGCTCTTTTTTGTTACAGTCGAAACAGTATGGTGCTTTGTTGCACTGGTTTGCCTGATGCCCTTCCTCCGCACAATTATAGCATAGTTTTGCACGGCAGTCTCTTTTGCAGGTTCCACTCGAATGTCCATATTGTAGGCAGTTTGTACATCTTCCCACCGATACCCGTTCCTTTACTCTGCAAGAGGACCATCCAATCTTGATGAATCTAAGCTTTTTTAATTTCTCCCCTAATTCCTGATCTACTGCAACCGTGGCTGCTTGATTTTCTGTTCCGCAGGGTCTCATAGATCTCACCTCGATCTTACTATTTGGCGCCTCTAGCGCTGCTTCTACCTCGATTCAAACCTCATCCTTTGTAGTAACTGGGTCTATGTCGTATATATGAAAAATTCTAGGTCTCTGTTCTGTAGTGCGGGTCGAGATGTTCGGGAGCTTGTTTTCAAAGGACATTTTAAGTGGTTCTAGTTTGTCTCGCCCTCCTTCTATCGTCAAGATCATATTTCCGTTTCTAGTTCTCCGGACATTTTGTATTTCTACTCCTATTTCATTTGGTTTTATGTTTGTTTTGACTTCCCTAAGCAGTTCTGCGTATGTTTTTCCTTCGGATGAGATAATTATTGCACCTGTTGTCCTTGACCTGGTATCTTTCTTGTGCTTCCCTTGGGTAATTTGTCCATCTGGCATTTCGTGCTGTTTATTTACAGTTTCTTGTTTCATACGCTTTGGTATGTGTAAAGCTACTGTAATGCTTGTATCCTCGAATATATATTCCAGGCACTTTCTCATGTAATCCGGGGTATAACTGTCGGGTATGGGTATATGTATTCGTGTCCTATTATTCTCTATAGCAGCTTTTTTAAGCTTGTATAAAGCCCTGATCATAATTTCTGTTCTATTTCCTTCTTCTGTAGTGTCTTCCGGTAGTACTTTGAATATATATCTGGAATTATTTTCCCTATCTAGTGTAGGCATCTTGACTGTAGTGACTATGTAGGATACCCCAGGGTTCTTTAAGTCGGCCAATTCAGGGTATCTTTCTCTAAATGTCCTACCGATTCCTTTTTCCATTTTGGTATCCTCCACATACACAGCCAGGTCATCTTCTGTGCGTTGTGCGAGTGGGTTACCTTCTTCCATAGATACCTTATCGAATACACATTCGGGCCATTTAGTTTCCGCTAGTTCGTGAAACTCTGCTAGTGAGCGTATGGTAGAGAGTTTACTACTACTACAAAGTAGTAGTAGTAGTAGTAGTAGTAGTAGTAGTAGTAGTAGTAGTAGTAGTAGTAGTAGTAGTAGTAGTAGTATAATACTAATACTACACCATGCCAAAATTGATGTATTTTAGGGCGTAGATTACGAATCTAAATACCGTTTTGTCGGAAACGCTTAGTTTTTACGTTGGATTTAATTTTTTGGGATTCAATTTTAAAGGGGGGTAATATTTTATATTCCACTAATTTTAAGTTATTTTAAATAAAAAATATAACCAAATGCAAAGCCGAATACAATAAAATACTTTTACATGTGACAGCCCAAAAACAAATGACAACCAACCTTGTGTGTAGCTATAACAGATAATTACCAACCATTTTTGTCATAAAGAAACATTTCATATTCTAATAACTAACACATTTTTTCTCTTTTTCCAAATACAATTATGATTCCTTTATGGACTAAGCATAAACCATATTTCTATTCAATTAATTTACCATGCTGTTTTTCTAACAGAAATCTAAGGGTTCTTTAATTTTTCCTAAATGGAATTTCCAATATTCCAATATACGATCTTTCTACATTTACCTTTCCTACCAGTACATGTTTTCTTCAATTTTGCACCACTTTCGCTAACATTTGGCGATTTATTTCCTCATATTTTTATAATCTCGTCTGGCATTATAACAATTAATGGATTAGTAGTTATTTATGTACCAAGGCAGTAAAGTGATTCTTTATCGGACGAGTCTGAAATTATGAGATGAGCGAGCGAGGCGAATAACAGGCGAGCCGATAAAGACACTCTACTGACGTGGTGCATACAAAATTTTATCGCCAACCGTTCATCACCGTTTTATGTAAGGCAGACCGCTCTAAGAACATAGATGTATTTTCCCCTTGTTAAATTAATAGAAAAGACGAGCTGTAGACCTATTTTAGAATTGGGTCTGCGTAAAATATTTAATAGTTCTGGCCTTATATTTGGTCACAATGTAAATTAGAAGTTTCATACTACCTATTCCATCCCATATTCAAGCTCGAAAGGTTAAAATAGCTTTACAATTCGACGACAAAAAAAAAACATTTTGGCCTAAATTTGACACATCAAAAATTTTTGGCCGACCACGTGCGTATTTCAAAGCACCCTCAAAAAATTTGACCTACTATGAGAAATGGCAGGGTAATACTTTATCTGCCGCATATGCGGCAGATAAAATACTTTACCTGCCGCAAATGCGGCAGATAAAGTATTTTATTTTACAATAAAATAAAGTGTTTGTTTACTGCCGGAAATCACTCTGATAATGTACGGCTTTACTGTCGGTTGGCGATAAAGAATCTTATTAGTTTAAAAATAAACTTTACATATTAAAAGGGTATGTCATTCATGTCACGTGATTGAACCACGATCTAGCGAGTTCTATCAAAATTATTACTATATCTCTATTAGTTCAAAAAAAATATTAAAAAAAATCATGTTTAATTCACTTGATCCATTGTCTTTTTACGATAAATATAGTAAGTAGTTGATAACTCAAGATAAAAAAAAATACCTTCAAAGTATGCCTTAGAATCGACATCGCATGACTTAAATTATTATTCTTAAAAGGTAGACTTTAATATTGGTACATGTACAATAAATACCATTACAGTAAAGGTCTGTTTATCAAAATGCATATTTTCAAATGAAAAAGGTTTATAATAATATTTTAATTTTTCTAAAATAATAGCATTCTTACTTCATAATTTTATGTAAAAATTTAAATACATTTTTACACTTCATTGTATTTGAAGAAACCGCATGACAAAGTGGCGATTTTAAAATCTAAAAAACCCCAAAAACTAAGTGCTCATTTCAAGTCAGAAAAAGGGATCATTTATTTGGAGCAGTAAAAAAGAAGAGTGGAGATTCTGATTCATAAATTTTCTTTACTACTTTATCTTCTGTATTTTAAAATTTAAAATACTCATCAAAATTATAGTGCATTTTACTTCTTTTTTAATAGAACCAGCAAATGCACTACATCATGATAGGTAAGCAATATTTTTTTATAGCGTAAAATTATGGACAAGTTATACGTATATCTGAAATATATTACTTATTGTTAACAGAATATAAAATTTAAAATAGGTTCTATAACATTTTGTCCGAGTACTTCCTTATGACGCAGGGTTAATGTGCAATATAATAGGTTTTTATGACGATCGACAATATTCTGTTTATATTATGTGCTTGTTCATGGCACATTAATCATCTCAGTTTAGAATGATCATA
The DNA here is from genome assembly GCA_935413205.1 of Polydrusus cervinus. Lineage (NCBI taxonomy): Eukaryota > Metazoa > Arthropoda > Insecta > Coleoptera > Curculionidae > Polydrusus > Polydrusus cervinus. The sequence continues at coordinate 80,185,147 of OW284511.1, forward strand.
AAATATTTTATGTTGTCAATATTATTGAAATAAATATTTTCAATATTAAATATTATTAATGGAAAGAAATAAAACACTTTCAGTCTTCCTCCACGGTTGTATTTAAAAAATTATTTAGAATGCGAAATCTCTGGTTTTAAATGTATATGAGTAGAAAAAGGTGAATACAATCCTAAAGGAGTTTTAAGCTGCTTGACATGCCGGCAGAATTAAGTCCAGAATTGAAGTGTTGTTAAGTACACCCAGGCGTGCTACGGTATGGCAGCTCAGTAGAGGTATTGTCACGAAAGGAAACAATAATATTTCATAAATCAATATTTTCCATTTTTATAAATTTATCGCGTTAAACACAAGTCAATTATGAAATGTTATACGCGCATCCCGGTCTATCAATTATTGTCGAGTATCTACCATTTTTAACCTTACTACTTTAATAAACCAGTGGAGAAAGACTTCATGTTTTTATTTAATCCTATAAATTAACTCCACTTTAAGAATGGACTACTTCTTCAAAATTCTAAAAATGCTTGGGTCAACTAGAATAATATAATTTCCTTATAAGCAATGAATAGCTTTGTAGTGGAAATAACGGTTAAGGGTATTTATTATACACACATGTAAATATTGTATACTTGCAAAGGTGCCCAATGTGATGAGAAATGATATTGTTTAGAAGTTGTAAATGTTTTAATAAATATACTTTAACAACAAAAACAATATAATTTGACCTACATGTGTACAGTAGTAAAAAGAAAATTTGTGGTACACTTTTTTATGAACCATGTGACTTGTCAGACGAAGACGAGTGGGGCATAGTGGCCCGGTTGACTAAATTTTTAATTTATCAATATTGCAAGTTCCAGTGTAAGTAAATAATGCCTGCCAATGTAATTTATGTCACAGTCAATGTTGCTGGTTAGTTAATTCTGGTTAAAAATCTTTGTGAAACCCAACATACAAGTTGTGTTTATTTCGAACATAGACAATAATAACCTATATCAATAAACAAATGGTAAAATTATAGTTAAGAGGCTAGTCCTAAAAAGTTCAAAGCTGCTCTAACTATATTGTAGATTTTTTTTTGTTATTTAATAATTTAAATAAAATTGCAACTAAATAAACCATAGGCAACAATAAGCACCCAAAGTTTATAAATACCGATCTGCCCTTTACTTATACTCATCTATGAAACGTAATTTTCGCCGTTTTCTTCTTACCCACAGCATTTCTGTAGGAACAACTTCGCAAAAATTGAAAAACTTCTCATAAAATCTACAACCACCTCGATTATGATAGATCGAACAGTTGACTGCACGAGTGACATACGTGTCGTAACAATATGGTGCAGATAGGGTCACTTTTAGTCACGTGAGGTCGCCTCCTTGTTTATTATATCTCGATGGTAGGAAAGAAGCGTCCAATACCACCTATCTCAACCTCTGGTGAGATGGGTTTACAACATCGAGAAGTAGCGGATTTGTTTGTGGAACTAAGTGACCATCATACAACTACAAAAAGATATGATACTGCGCAGGTGGGCGTGACGTTCGTGACGTCATCTTGTAATAATAAAATATTTTTAATTTGCTTGTAAAATAAGTAACATGCTGTTTCCATGTAAAATTTTGGTTCAAATGAATTTCTACGTACTTTAAAGAAGTTTTCCTTTAAGCATAATCACATCTTAAAGTTTGAGTTAAGGAACGTAAGTAAAAAGAAGTTTTAATTTTTGATTACAATAATCAATCTATCTATATAAAATGTATGTTTCCAAATATGTGACAGTAGAAATTCTAAGGCTAATATGATTTGAAATAAATTTATTAAAAATTTCATCTAAAATTGCCTTTTAATAACGTAAACTACGCTTTGCCGTATAATTCGGCGCTATCAATTAAAAAATTCCTCACAATGTGACGTCACGATCCACTCCGCACCCTGTTGATATCATGCTAAGTGACGACCTATCAGTAAGGAAAAATATGGCTATGAGGTCTTTTTTTTTATTACCATTTTCTAATGTGTCGTTTATTCGTCGTTTTTTCCTAATAAAATATAATATAGGTAAACTTAAAACGAAATGTATTAAAATATGAACCATGAAAACAATAAATTTCAAAAATAAGTAATTTAATCTATTCATCCAGTAAACAATATTAAGGAAATTAATGATCTGGCAATATAATACCTCACCGGTAGACTAATTCATCACATTTCTTTGCTTTCCTTTTTTTACCTGAATTTTCATCCTTTTGTGCGGACTAATGAACGAGTATTTTTTCTACCAAAAATAATGATTAATGAATGTAATTTGGATGTAAAATTTAAAAAAATAAGTTATTTTTTATATACAATAAAATACTAATAATAATTATTTAATTTGATTGATCCAAATCAAAACTCATAATACAGGGTGTTATGGGATTGAAGTATTGTACTATAATCTATTTCAGAAAGGTGTAGAGTAATAAAATGGGAAATTTCGTCCAGTTCGGCTCAATTTCGGTGTTGGCCATAGGTACTGGTAAATTTTATGCATTAAATTATTTATAATAACTAAAAAAAAAGAAGACAATTTGAAAAAGACGGAACTATTAGCTATAGTAAATTTACACAAACATACCTTTATGAAATATGGAATGGATAGCTGAAAAACATATTGTAACTGTGCTGCGCATATCGCCATATTATTGCGAACTAAATCCTATAGAACTTATATGGGCGCAAGTGTAGCAAGACACAACATGACATTCAAAATGAAAGACGTTAACCTACTGTTTGATCAAGCCATTAAGGAAGTGACACCAGAGAACTGGCGAAAAGCAGTCCATCATGTCATTAAAGAAGATGAGAAAATGTGGGATCTTGACCACCTAATTGATCGGACCGTCGACCCGTTAATTATAACGTCAAGAGGACATGACAGTTCCTCAGATGACGAAGAATATTATGATTTTTTATAATTTAATTTTTGTATTTTGTATGTTTAATAAAAAATAAATGTACCTAATACTATGTACATAATGCACGCGTTTGTCACAACAAATTGTCCCAAACCCGGGTGGTACTACCTGCACTTGATGAAAAGAAATAATTTTACAATGAAATCTGTGCCAAATTATGAAAGTGACTTAAATATTCGTTGGGTCACTCTGTAGTCACTTTGCATACCTAATGAGCTTTTATTACTCTACACCTTTCTGAAATAGGCTATAAAATGGGTGACTGCTTTGGTGTCCCAGTGAAACACTCCCTCCTTTTTGACCGTCTGTTGGATAAGGACCCCTAAAATCAGACCGCATTTGCCGGATGACTATGGGAAACCTATGACCTTTTCAATGTAAAACTTTACTTGTTGGATTACGTCACTGGAACCAAATTCATACGAGAACAAACGACGTGAAGTTAGGTAGAGCTAATTTATTTAATTTACTAGTTAATTGATTATGGTTAAACAAAGAATATTCAATGTGTACTGGGTCCTTTATTATTTATAATTTATACGTGTGATGGTTTTTTATTTATAAATGAAATATCGTAACTTATTAGCTTTGGGCGATGATAAACAAATAGGTCACAAAATAAAAAATTACATTTATTGATACGTGAGGAAGTTTCTAATGTGTCTGTAATAAAAGATCCTAGTTTAATACCTAATGAAAACAAGCCCAGTTTACTTTTAATCGGTTCAAAAGATATTCTTTCCAAAGCAATAAGCAACACTGACTTCAACTTATTATTAATGATTAAAGGGGTAAGTAACTGACTAATTTTTAAACAATCATATTCTTAGTAAATAAAGAAGCTTTAGTAACATCAGCTAGAAATCTTGACATCATTTTTGATTAATTAATACTTGATGTTTCAAACTCAATAATTATAAAAAAAGGCTTATTATAAACTTTATCGTATCATTGAAGATTAAGTCATTTTTATATGATATCTTTCTTAATAATTATTAACATCATAAACGTACTAAAACCTATATAACACCTTAGTTACTCATAATACATTAGTTACCATAATTTAATACGTTAGTTACGAAAGCATAATACGTTAGATACCAAATAATATTAGAACTATTTTACATGAACATGTAAAACAATATTTTGACAGTTTTTAAATTTGATGGAAACACCTTTGTCTTTAACGTCCACGATCTTAGGTATACCTTCTAAAGACTGATTAATGACCGAGCAAGCACTCCTTTCGATTTCGTGCGGTTCGCCAGTGCTTAATCCACTGCCGGAAACATCGCCGATTTGAATTTTGCGAGCAATGGAAACTTTCTTGGTCACACTTTCTTCTAAATACCCTCTAGCAACCTTCGCCGATTCCCATTCACCAAGTTCTCTTCAATTCCAATTAAAAACGCCACTTTCATCATTAAAAACTTCTCGTCTGAGGCAGAACACACAAATTCGTTGACTTGTTCTCTTGTAAATATTTTTGATTATTTTGCTCTATATCCAACATTTTTCTTCTTGATGAAACGTATTAAGGCGCCGTATTTGTCGATTTCAATTCTTTCCTTCAGTTCTAAAGTCGCTCGTAACATGGAATATTTCGGCCATAAGGATGAAGTAGAGTATTCCTCAGAGAGTTTTGCGAAATACGCCAGCAATACGTTTCTTCTGCACCTTGAACATGTACTTTGTTTCGCCACTCACAAAACTGCCGATATTCTTTTTCATAATGGATTTTAGATTTGTCCGGAAGCAAGTTCAACCTTATAATGTTGGCTGCAGCTAATATATCGTCAGGAATATCATAATCTTGCATGATTTTAATGATGACTTTTAGAAATGACATAAAACCTTGCTTTTCTTTTCGCATCGCCGTTGTCAATGATACGATAAAGATTTGAATACAACTCGATTATTAGCGATTTAACACCGTCTCGGACATTGCTGGTGACTCGGCTGTTGCCTCGTCACCTAGTAATGTCCTCGACTATGATAAATCGCATAATAATCTCGTTATATTAATAGCTATAAAATTTTGTATCATTTTAAATTGTATTTAGATGCCGATAAAAAATTAAAGCTTGTAAATTCTATTATTTTTAGTGATTGGTAATGGTAATGTTATCTATCCTAAAATTTATTTATTTATTTATATTTAAAAATATTAGTCATAAAGACAAACAAAAGTTGCAAATATTACAAAATAATGGCATAATTCTAAGAGGTTCAGTAGAACTTCTAGTTTGGCGGATGATAACTCATTTTTTTTCAAAAAAAAGATTTGAAAATTTATTTTAAAGTTTTAATTATATAGGTTCAAATTATATCATTCGCCATGAAGAACATAAAAATAGAAATATTTCGGCTAGTCATAGTGATTTCTTATTTTCCATTAAAATTACAGACGATGCCCCGATTTTTAAGATAATAATCTTAAAAATCTCCACTGACGCCACGCCACTTGATAATTCGTTTTTATATTGTTTTGTATATAAAAAATACATTTTATTGCCATCGCCAGATGCAGGTAAAATATGCGCGATGTGGTGATGGTGTGATGACTCATCAACTACTGTTTGACATTTTAAATAAAAACAAACGAATTTATTTTGTGATATGTTTATTTTTAGGAAATTATAAAGGGAATTTGGTGAATTAACTTTGATGCTATGAACATAATGATAAATATTCCACAATAATGGTAGGTGTTCGAGTAACACAAAATGTCACTAGAAGGAGTAAATTAAACGAATATAACTTTTGTATTACTGAACGGACTAGTTTCAACTCGAACTCAAGTCAAATTTACAATTCCTCGTTTTTAAATTTTGTTAAAGGCGGTAAAAACAAATTTATTTTTATAAAAAGTTTTATTTAAAAAAGCTATTCTGTTAATAACGAAAAGTCGAGAATGGAAAAACCCAATAACGTTAATGGACTTTTAATTAGCTTCGTTTAGCATCGACAACTAAATTATTCTTCACCCAGTTTTTTGCTTATTGGCATTCCCTTTTTCTCTTTACCTTGTCTGACTATTCTTGAATTACATCGCAACAAAAAGTTTTGGATCACATTCCTGCAAAGTTAATGTTTAATATTACAAAAAGTTAAATTAATGTTTTGCAAATTTAAAAAAATATATATAAAAAACAGGCAAAGCGCCTAGAAGATATCTCGGGTATAATATATAGGGTGGGGACTTTAATTGGAACAAATTTGCTATAAGTTTAGGAAGAAATATTTTTGAAAAATTGAAAAACAACTTACTTACTTTTTTTATAATAGAAAATAAATTAAAATTAAAAGAATGGGATATTCAATTTTCTCATTAAAATAACTTTCCAAAAGGAAATCATAAGTGGTAGGTTCCCATTAAAAAAAAAAATTAGTTGGGTTATGTTTCAAATGGGGTAAAAAAAAATTTTTGCCGCCAAAATATAGCAGATACAAAATCACATTCGAAGTGTTTTTTTCCATTTCAAAAAAATATATTTTCCTTAAGAACATAAATCATTTTTTGTTTAACTTTTAAACTTACTTGACCATTCGAAGTAAATATTGCTTCATCAGAAAAAAGTATCCAAGCTAAATTAATTTGTCGGTTGGCCAATGCGGCCATTATAACTTCGCAAAATTCTACCGTTTTATCTAAGTCATCCTACAATAACCCTTCTACTAGTTGCATTTTGATTGGTTTCATCCCAGTAGATTTTGTGACCTTTCACATCGTTTTATGATCGATATTGTGGTCACGAGATCATTGCCTTGGTGGTGCTGTAATTGGGTTTTCTTGATAGGTCAGTTTCATCTGATACTTCTGATGGTCTTCTTTGAAGAACACGTCTCACATGACCTACTTCTCGAAATTGTTTTTCAATTTTACTGACTGTACTTCTCGACAAAAGTGGCCAATCGGGTTAACTCTCATGAAATAACAAAGCAACTTCTTCTTGACTCCGTTTTAGCCGACCATCATCAATGTTTAAAGATATAGCGCTTCAGTTAAATACATTTTTAAATCAAATCGTTAAAAATTGTCAAATGTAACACAACTGATGGCTGTATTATTACCAAGGAAACAAAGTAATTGGTGTACGAATGGGCCTGTCCGAAATGGGGCATATTCGTTAAAAATTAGTTTTTATTAGTCTGACAGTTGTAAAAAAAATATGAATAAATTCCTTTTTCAATAAACTTTCCAGAAAAGTGGTATTGCCTAATTTGAAAAAAAGTTGGTTAGGGCTGCCCTTTCCCCCGTTAGAGCGTTTTCACACGGCACCATATATCGCGCGCGATAAATGGTCGCACTATTGCTTTACACCAAATTATGTGTATTTAAAATATCAAAAAGTCAATCCCTGTAGAGATAAAGGGGTAAGAGAGTGAAACAAATCCAAAAATGTCAAATGGTGTGTCTTTTTTTTTGATAATTAAGGTCAAGAGGATCTAGGTAGTATTTTTTTTAAAAGTAAGTAAGTAAGTAAGTAATATTTAGGTTTAAAATTTCAATTTAGACTAAGATATACAGGGTGATTCGTAAGTTGATACTTCTTTTTTAGCTGTGTATAGAAGGCATTAAAATAAACAACTTTTTCAAATACCTTTTTTCAAAAAACTCAAAAATAGGCGAGATAGAGAAGTAAAAAATCTAAGTGCGGGCCTGGCATCAAAACATACCCTTTTATAGTTTCTGTTGTTTTTCCTATCTCTTATTAGTATTAGTCATACGGGTGGTGTTGAACTATTCGGTGCGGTGGGTTTTTCTAAAGCAAGTTTTAAATTATGGATACGTGAAAAAGGTAAAATTTGAAAACAATGAATTAATGGATAAGGTGGTAATTTACAGTGAGTGTGGCAAAGTGCTTCGAGATTATACGCAGAATGCTTTCCCTTGTGGGCTCATCCAACACCCAGAAGTTTTCTTAATGTTATTCAACGGGCAAGTTAGGCAGAACCGTATTTGATTCGTAGTGTAATAAATGAATGTAAGTACTTTATTTTTGAGTTTTTTGAAAAAAGGTATTTAAAAATGTTGTTTTTTTTAATGCCTTCTATACTCAGCTAAAAAATAAGTATCAACTTAGGAATCACCCTGTATATAAAAGACGTTTATTAGTATATAATTGTGCTAAAAATAACGAAAATATTCATATTTTCTAAATTATTCTAGAAGGACATTCAAAAAGCATTCCTTAAGACCTTAAGAGTTTCGAATAAAATAAATCTTGGTACATTGGGAAATTAAGCATTAGGAAAATTACACGTTAACTCTCGGACTATTGCATATACTTATTCGTGAACGTTGCTCTCTTTATTAAAACGTTTGTCTACACATCTCGCATTGGTTTTATCAAAATTTATCATACATAAGCAAACATGAAACATATTATCCTTGATTCTAATAAAAACGTCTACTACAGTGTAAAAGCCTGTTCAACCCTCATCAAAAGTAATCACTTAAATGGAAACTCGTATAAATAATAATGTAGACCTTGATCTCGAGGTAGTCGGCCTTTATTATAATATAAATAACAGCATTTAGCTTAATTAATTCTTACATTAAAAAATTTAATAATAACAATAATAATAATAATAATAATAATAATAATAATAATAATAATAATAATAATAATAATAATAATAATAATAATAATAATAATAATAATAATAATAATAATAATAATAATAATAATAATAATAATAATAATAATAATAATAATAATAATAAACACAACAACAACAAAGCCACAAAGAGGAAGGTTCAAAACCAACAGTTCACCAGTAACCAAAAAACCTTCTATAGGACATTGAGCCAAGAAGAAAACGACGTTACTCCAACTAATGACATAAATAAAGACCAATTTAATGCATTTTGGAGTAATATTTGGTCCGACGCGTCCCATTTCGACGAAAAAGCAAGCTGGCTCGAAAAAGTTGAAGCCGAGGCTGAAACTTTGCAAGAAATGCCTGAGCCGCAAGTAACATCCAGTGATATAAGGGATGCCACTAAGAACTTGGCTAACTGGAAATCACCGGGACCTGACCAAATTCATTATTTCTGGCTCAAAACTTTCACCACCCTACACCCTGTTATCGCAAACTGCTTTAGCAAGGCTCTCCTAAACCCCGAGCACTTCCCAGCTCATCTTGCCAGTGGCAATACCTTCCTTTTATTTAAAAAAGGGCAGGTAAACGACCCAAAAAATTACAGACCGATCACCTGTCTGTCAGTGGTGTATAAACTTTTAACATCAGTCATGTATTCAAAAATATACACACACTGCATAAACAACAACCTGGTAGCTGATGAGCAAAAGGGCTGTATTAGGAAAGCTTTGGGTTGCAAGGAACAGCTTACAATCGATGCTGTTATTATAAAACAGGCAGAAGTTAAAAGGCGGAATCTAAATATGTGCTACATAGATTATAGTAAAGCATTCGATTCTGTTCCTCACGACTGGCTAAAGAAGATATTGCAAATATACAAAGTACACCCCCTAATACGCAACATGTTAGGCACCCTAATGGAGCAATGGAATACCAATCTCCATATTGGACAAGAGAAGCTTGGCAATATAAATATATCAAAAGGTATATTTCAAGGCGACTCTTTAAGCCCCCTCTGGTTCATTTTGGCTATGAACCCACTGTCCTCACTACTAAAATCAACATCCTACGGATATCGTCCCAACTTAACTGAGAATTTTAGAATAAACCACCTTCTATTTATGGACGATATCAAACTCTACGCTGAAAGCAAAACCCACCTACAGTCCCTAATTCAAATAACCAAGACATTTAGCGATGACATCAAAATGTCGTTTGGCTTAGACAAGTGCGCAATCTTGAATGTCGTACGCGGAAAGACTGAACAAAATCGTGTACTGCTTGAAGGCATAGATATACTAGATGAGGACAAAACATATAAATACTTAGGCATCTCCCAAAACCAACAAATAAACCACACAAGCCTAAAAAGGGAGTTTAAAAACAAATACAAAAGCAGACTAACAAAGCTTTTTAATACTCACCTGAATGCTGGTAACCTTACTACTGCCATCAACACCTGGGCAATACCAATACTTACCTACTCATTCGGAATCCTTAAGTATTCAGACACGGATTTGCACGAACTAGATAGGCTTACGCGCAGGCTGCTAACAAAATTCAGATTCCACCACCCACGCTCTGCACTTGAAAGAATCTACCTAAAACGAAAGGAGGGAGGAAGAGGTCTCATTAATATATATAACTTGTGCAAGTCGCAAGAGACCTCTATGAGAAAATACTTCCAAGAATCGAATGGGGAAATTCTTAAAAAAGTGGTTGCAGCAGACGCTGGATATACAGCCCTCAACTTAAAGCGAAACGGACTACCTAACATCATCCGCGCGCCGCCAAGTCAACAGCTTGTAACTTGGCAAGAGAAAGCTCTACACGGCAAATACCCTACTGCACTCCAAAATCCACTCATAGATAGAGAAATGTCACTGAATTGGTTAGAGAAAAGGCAGCTTCACGCTGAAACAGAAGGTTTTATTATCTCTATCCAAGACCGTGTCATTCGAACTTGAAACTATGAAAAGGTCATTATGAAAAGGGATGTGGAAGATGTGTGCAGAAAATGCAACTGCCCCGGAGAGACGATAGAACATATCACGGCGGGTTGTGGTGCTATGGCCCCCAACGCTTACCTGGGGAGACATAATCAGGTGGCAAAGATCATCCACAAGGAACTGGCCCATAAACTAGGGCTAAGGGAAAACCTTCCACCATACTATCAATACTCACCCGAGCCAGTCCTTGAATCCCCTGAATATCTCTTATACTGGGACAGGCCAATAATAACGGATAGAACAGTAGACCACAACCGTCCGGATATTCTTCTCATCGAAAAAACCACCAAGAAAGCTTTCATAATCGATATAGGTTGCCCACTAACACACAACCTCTCTAAAACCGAATCGGAGAAAAAGACCAAGTACTCGAACTTGGCTATAGAGATAAAAAATATATGGAAGCTAGATAAAATCGACATAATTCCGATCATAATATCGGTGGAGGGAGCTATGACGAAAAATTTCAAGCCCAACTTGGAAAAACTGGGCCTATCAGGTTATTTATACCAACTAATCCAGAAAAGCGTTATCCTCCAAACATGCCATATAGTACGGAAGTTCCTAAACAGTACAGGTTAAGATGAATTTCTTCTCTGTACTGTAAATAATACCAGCAATACCAACAAAAAGCTGTGAAAACTAACATTGAGAAGGATAATAATAATAATAATAATAATATACATCCCTTAACTTAAAGCAAAACGGATTACCTAACATCATCCGCGCGCCACCAAGTCAACAGCTTGTAACTTGGCAAGAGAAAGCTCTACACGGCAAATACCCTACTGCACTCCAAAATTCACTCATAGATAGAGAAATGTCACTAAATTGGTTAGAGAAAAGGCAGCTCCACGCTGAAACAAAAGGTTTTATAATTTCTATCCAAGACCGTGTCATTCGAACTATGAAAAGGTCATCTTGAAGAGAAATGTGGAAGATGTGTGCAGAAAATGCAATTGCCCCGGAGAAACGATAGAACATATCACGGCGGGTTGTGGTGCTATGGCCCCTAACGCTTACTTGGGGATACATAATCAGGTGGTAAAGATCATCCACAAGGAACTGGCCCATAAACTAGGGCTAAGGGAAAACCTCCCACCATACTACCAATACTCACCCGAGCCAGTCCTTGAATCCCCTGAATATCTCTTATACTGGGACAGGCCAATAATAACGGATAGAACAGTAGACCACAACCGTCCGGATATTCTTCCTATCGAAAAGACGACCAAGAAAGCTTTCATAATAGATAAACCGAATCGGAGAAGAAAACCAAATACTCGAATTTGGCGAGAGAGATTAAAAATATATGGAAGCTAGAAAAAAAAACATAATTAAAAAACGTCATCACAGGTTGACAAGTCCACTTAATGCTGGTGTACGCAGCATCACCTCTTTCAATGAAAAACCAACCGTAATCCTATTCAAATAAGTTAAGATCGGGTTTTCCAAAATTGTTCAAACTTTGCGTGTGATCCCACCACACACACCCTAAAAAAGTCTCGCTATACCCCCCTCTAAAGTCAACAGAGGAGCAAGCATTTGGAGAGTCTAAAAATGGCATTGAAATTCCTATGTTTCCAACCACGATGCACCACCCGGGATAAGGTTAATCGTACTATGATAAGAAATTACTGAATAAAACGCCTATAAATATGTACTGAATGGACCACGCTGCCTCCATTATTAGGACAGGGGCAATAGACATAACAAACGGAAAACTACATAGCATAACAACAAATTACATCGCATAATTACAGCAAACTGGAGCAATTATAACCTGAGACAAATAATACGCCCTACCGCAATTGCCAAGGCAGCTGCACAGAAACTTGGTGTATTTTTCCGCACCAAAAGGTTGTACACACCTCATCAACTTTTGACACTCTACAAAGCTTAGATTCGACCATCACTAGAATATTGCTCTCATGTCTGGAGCTCTGCACCCAAGCACACCCTTCGGCTACTGGATTCCATTCAAAGGAGAGCCGTTCGTCTGATCGGCGACCCCGAGCTGACCAAGACCCTCGATAGCCTGGAGCATCGAAGACAGGTTGGTGATTTGGCTTTCTTTTACAGATATTTCCATGGCAGGTGTTCGACTGATATTGCCCACTTGATTCCACCTAGAGCAATGCAAAACAAAAATACACGGCGAACCACCGCCACTCATCCATATGTTGTTCAGCTTAGTACTCCTCGAACTTCATTGTTCAAGAATTCTTTCATCTGGAGAACGTCATCTTTGTGGAATGATCTTTCTGAGGTCGTGTTTCCCAATGAATACAATCTTCAACGTTTCAAGACCAACGTTAATCGCTTTCTTTGCACACGCACCGCTCCCAGAGCGCCTTAAAGGATTTTTCTTACAGTGCAGGCGTTTTATGCTAAAACCAAATTCACAATAATAACAATACATACAACTGAAAAACTTAACATGTTGCACGAAAAAGCTGTACACAGTACAAAGAAATAAATAATTCTCATATACAACTAACTCACTAAATGGGAAGTGCAATCGCAACAAGAAGGATCCACCATAGCCATACAAGACCAGGTAATATCTACAAGGAACTAAAATAACGCCACTTGCAATAGTCATTAAAAAAGAATCTATCCTTTAAATGTCATCCACCTAAGTCACACCTGACTTATGGTTATAAAACCTACAGAAACTAAATCTATTCTTATATATTCAACGTTTACTTTCATATATACAAAAAATAATCAAGACATGCAAAATTTACACATTTGACTGACTAACTTGAGTCTGTTAGGTAAAAACACTAGGGATAATATAGATCCAGAGGCGACCCTAGAAAATAGACGATGATAAGAAGAAAAAGAAAAAAACAAGGACAAAAACAACAAACGAAAACTAATCAAAATCCTACGTTTTTGTGGCAACTAGTGTCACCAATGTTTAGTTATTTAATTATAGTATAATTTTTACAAATTTACTTTATTACATATAATTTATTGTTGTGTTTTGGCACAAATACATATCTTTTTATTATTAAAAGAAAAAACAACTAACTTTTGGTAGTTATGATATTATTGCGGCCAGTACAACGTGAAGTATGAGAATGAGAAGTCAAGAAAAGGAAGCATGAAAAGAAATTAAGTAAAGAAAGCTAGAGAAGAATAAAGGCAGAACTTATAATAGTAAAAGCTATCATGTAATAAAACTAATAATTTAATATATGAATAAATAAAAGGTTGGTCTTAATAACAGTAAAAATAGATATAAATACAAGAAATAATACAAGAGGTCAACAGCTAACACTGCAACATACAATTTTAGAAAAAAATTGCTTGATCATTATATTTCTAAAAGTACTGAGTAAGTCCAGACCTCCCTGACTACCCTCAAAAGCCATATCAATAAAATAATCATATCTTGTACGATTCAGTATACAATTTCATAGTGCAATAGTATTTTTATTTATTTAATATTTATTTTAAAATTACATTGACAAATACAAAGTAAATAACAAAGTAAAAAGGAATGTCGTCAAAAAACAGACACAAAGCAACAATGGTTACAATTCACAAAATCCTAAGTGTCTAAGTAATCGCTTAACTTATAGGGTTCTAAATCAATTAGAAAATGTTTGAGTTTCTTCTTAAATAGGCGTTCGTTTGGTGCGTTCTTAATTCTGAGATTTAATTTATTATACATTCTAATACACATATTATATGGATTTTTTTCGGACAATGTTAATCTGTGTATTGGATAATTTATATATTATTTCGTTCTTGTATTATAGTTGAATTATACCGACTTTTGTTTTTATAAAAAAATAAAACGGCTTTGTAAATGTACAATGCATAAATAGTTAACATTTTTTTAGACCTACAAATGCCTCTACATGACTGTAAATTGGACAATTTATAATATTCTTAAAACACGTTTCTGAATAACAAAATTTTTTTCTAGTTTTGAATTACTTCCCCAAAAAATAATTCCAAACCTTGCTGTGGCTTCAAAATTTGCAAAATAGAGAGTTATTTTTGCCATATCGTTCAAATATTTTGTTATCATATGTAAGCTGTAGCACATCTTATTTAATTTGTTACTTAGATAGTCAATATGGTGTGACTTATCCAAAAATTCATCAATATGAATGCCTAAGAATTTGGTATTATTTTCTGTTGGTAGTTGATTCTGACCAAGTTCTACCATATCTGGTCGTTCTTTTTTTACTTAATTTAGTTTTAAAGCATACTCTGTGAGACTGTAAAATGGAATTACATTTTTTGTTTCAAAATTTAAATCATTTATTAATATAATAAATAATAAAATAGTAGAATTTAGTGTCCGTTAAAATATATAAACAAAAGAAGCTTAGCGGCAAGCGGACAGAGTAGTGCGTCTATCTTTTGCATTAAAAATTACTATTTTATTAAACTTACACACGGCATTTACGGAATAGTGCTGCAAACCAGTGGGTGACTGCAGCGCGATCTAGATCTGAATCCACAAAGCTTGGAGATGTATGGAGAAGCGAAAAATGTTTCCTATACTGGTGAAGTGACCGTTCCGTGCTTGATTTAATTAGATTTATTTATATTTCTGCGTTTTCACGTTAGATGGCTATATCTTTTGCATTGAGTTGATTCCTTATGATGGCGTTACTGGGTTTTCATCGCGTTTTTATTTCTTAAAAACGCCTTGAAAGAACAGGCTCGCTGTACTGGGGGTTGCTTACGGGTTATGACTAGTGGTGCGCAAAATAATCGATTAATCGGTTATTCGATTATCGATATATTTTTAATCGATTAATCGAAAAATCGATTAATCGATTATTAATCGAAAAATCGAAATATTTTCGATCATCGATATATTTTCGATTAATCGGAATGAAAATATTTTGCGACAAAATCAACGATATAACTTGGCCGTGTTTCCTTGCGCTTATTATATTAATATTATGCTTAACGGTCTAAAATTTAAATCGCCCGCCGCGCCGTCCGAAAAGTTAAGTGGTAATGTGGTAAAGCGCTGGAATCGCAATTACAGTGTCATTTTTAGTTTAATTGAAGGCTACGAGTAAGATATTTCAGAAAAACTGAATTTTCTCGATTTCTATTAATTTATTGTTTTCTGACTCTATTTGAAGAGATATGTGAAAATAAATTTTATTTACAACCATCCATGTAATAATGACATTTCATCTATCTTTAAGAGGTGGATAGTTGACGTTTTTTAATTTTTTATATTAATTGATTATTTTCAATAGGGCGATTTGAAAAAAACGATTAATCGATTATTCCGATTAATCGATTAATTCAATTGCCGCTAAGCTTC
The DNA here is from genome assembly GCA_935413205.1 of Polydrusus cervinus. Taxonomy (NCBI): domain Eukaryota; kingdom Metazoa; phylum Arthropoda; class Insecta; order Coleoptera; family Curculionidae; genus Polydrusus; species Polydrusus cervinus. Next base: position 80,201,043 of record OW284511.1, read on the forward strand.
TTTTCTTTATAATAAATAATATTGGCCCTAATATGCTCCCTTGTGGTATTCCTATTGTATTTTGCAAAATTGTTGATTTATATAAACACTTTTCATTTTCCAGAATAACTCTCTGGGTTTGGTTTCCTAAATATGATGAAATCCATTTCACGACACAACCCTAGTAGTAATCCTAGAATAAATTAGTCACCAATCTTTTGTCGCTGTGAGGTTAAATTTGTAAATTTCGTTATATGATAGCACTATTAATTGTAAATATTTTTAACAATAAATAAATCCAACAAGATCATGATTGAACCAGCGTTTCGGAACTAAGCTCAAGAAGTAGAACAGATTATTGATTCAACTTTTTGGCCGCGGTCATGGATTTCCCTTAAGGACGAGCTCACAAACGGATCGAGAAGGTAAGCTTATCAATGCTACTCGGATGAAGGAGATAAAGGTTTTCCTTCTGTATTACATAAAAAGTAGATAAAAAGGACCATTCGTGACATACAATACTCTAGCTTGAAGTAAATTTTTTTAGTATCGGTCGGTGTTGGTGATGCGACGCTGACGATGGTTGAAATTTCTTGATTGCGTTCGATTCTGATAAGGGATATAAGATTGATTTTTCTAACTTTATGGATTAAGTGCCATTTCATTTTACTATTAATTATGATTTTTTTTTCACTATAGAATATACATTTTGTTCACTTAAATTAAGTGGATTCCATAGCTTCATGTGCAGTTTTCATAATGCTTGCTCTACGGAAGCAGACGCGCGTTGCGTCTCCGAGAGTAGATGATTTTATTGGCTGCCGATGACACACATCATTATTAGGAACATTATTTTCCCAAAACTTAAAATTTGGCAGGGTTAGATTTTTTATCAAAAATTTTGAGTCTATTTTAATACAACTCCAACCTAAATAACTTTAAAAATGTGTTTTTATCCCCCCTCCCCACCTAATTTTTTGACTGATAACATTTATACCGATTAGTTCAAATATCATTTTGTCAATTATATCCCTAACTGGTATACACACCCCCAGTGACGGCTCGTCAGGGGAGGCAGTGCCTCCCCTGGAAATATTAATGTAATAATACCTTATTTGAATCCTCAAAACCCCCTAAATCCACTTTAGCAAAATGTTCAGAAAAACGGAAAAACATTTTAACTAACTTTTAAATTAAAATATATGATGAGATATAATTTTTAGGATTTCTAATAATCATTTATCCACTAATTTAATGTAAAAATAAAAGATTTTTTAGACCGAAACTTACAATTTAAATAATAAAATTGGATTTAGTGCAGTTTGCACCCAAAACATGGATTTAGAGGAATATGAAAATGTCCACAATGGATTTAGTGGATTTTGACATAGACCGAATTTTATTTTTGAAATAAAATACTAGGTATGTAGAAAAGGATATTAGGAAAACTTAATAGTTAATTTCAACAATAAAAAAAACATTATAAACTAAACTAAAATCTAAACTAATAAATCGGGAACATCTTCCATTCTTTCACAAAGCTCAATATTTTCTGCTCTATCTTCCTCAACCTCTTCTCCTTCATCTCCGTCATTGGTTGCTCTGTTTTCTACTAAATATTTTTCCAACACATTTTTGTAATATTCTAAGCATGGCAGATCCTTCCATGTGGTTCCATAATGTTTGGTCAAAAGCTTAGCTACATCTTGTAGTTTTGCAGTTTTTGGCGATATTCCACTACCCATTGGGAATAACATGAAACAACTTGCCTGTTTAATTTTTCCACGTTTCTCTTCCAGAGCGAAGAGTTACGAGTTCGTTTTCTAGCCTTATCCGGCTCCACAACTTCAACTTCCACTACATGAGACATTATAATAACTTTTTAAACACCAAAAATTACAAAAAAAACAATGAACGACACGGATTAATGTTTACTAAACGAATTTTCTGCCTTTACTAGTGGATAAACAAACTTTAACAAGGTTTAGTCACCGACACACGTGAGAGCTGGCGTACCGAATTCTGTGACCTGATTGGCTGAAATGGACTTAGGGGCGTTTGAAAATCAACACGGTCGGATTTAAGGGACTTCGAAACTGAGGTAGTGTTTTGATGCCACTTTTAATACATATTTAGAGGGATTTGTTACTAAATAGGTTTGGTGAACGGTAAGGAATTGTTTGACGAATATAACGGTGTATTTAACTCATTTCTTGTCAGGAGTGGATTTAGGGGGTTTTAATCTTAGAGGATTCATTTTATATACCTATACCTACCTATAATTATACCATTCAAACAGCTTTCAAATATATTTGATAATATAAACACAATAATATAATAGTTTCTGTATAAATTTTGCGAAATCTCTTTAATAAATTTGTAATTTCTGAAACTCTCTAATATTCAATTATTAATTTTAACGTCTGGACCTTTGTCCAGTGACCGAGCAACAGCGTCCTTATCCGTTTCATTGTTATTACATCTTGTCTCGCTCTTCACTGATGGATCGCAGTTTATCGGAACGAGAGCAGGCAATCCGAAAAATGTTCCCTCTGTAGTCAATGTTTTTGGGAAAAACAACAGTAAAAATACAAATAATTATATCTTTTCGGAATCGTAGAATGCTCTTTTTCATGACGCAAAACGCGGTTAGGTGGCAGGCACGCCTCCTGCGCTTTAACCAATAAGATTTTAGAAATTTCGAATCAGGTTCTGTAGTTGGGTCGTTACACCTGTTACCGTTATGTTATGGTTTTTTAATTTCTTTCTTTATTCTCGTGATTTTATACATGAAGGTGTTATCGAAGGTGAGAGGGTAAGTTTTTAAAATTTAATTTACTAATTCCATTATTAAAAATGGAAATAAATAAAGGATCTGTAAGAAAGCCAAGGATATTGTAGTATTTCTTATTAAATTTAACTTTAGCAGACTTTCATACGACGACAAATTATTCGTGAAAGATTTAGGGATTTATCTTCCAGATTTGAGCGAAATAATAATTAGTCAGGGTAAACCGCATCGTAGTTTTGTTAATGCATGGTATGAAAAATGTAAATGGTATAGCCTCCTAAACTTGTAATAAATAAATATATTATTTTAGCAATAAAATAATTTAATGGAAACTCTACACCTTCCCGTTGGTTTTGCTGAACAATAACATATTTTTAAGCATGCTTACCTATATAAAATAACCAAATAGAGGTCCTTTCAATATCCTAATAAATAATCGGTTTCGTTGTAAAAAAAATATTTTGCCTACCTCCTCTAAAAAAATTGCGATTAAGTAAACACAATATTTTTAGCGTTGCAAAATTTCGCGGCTTTCCGGGATCACGATTAAAAAAAAGAAGCACTTAATCACAGTAATTATTACAAGGAGTCACTTTGTTTTGCAAGTTTGACTTAAATTTTAACAATAATTTTTTAATAAATATAGGTAAGTACCTATACCTAATACCCCTTTTTGGTCCTCAAAAAGGATTTAATTCCTATATTGTTTTGAAACATCAAAAATACCTATAAAAAGAACTTGCGAAACTAATTTAATTTACGACATTTGGTAGCACTTATAATTGAGTGAATTATTGACGAATTATGGGCGTGGCTCCGAAAAATTTTCGGCGCTTTTCCGCCATGGTGCTTAATTTTGCCTCCCCATTTTAATTTGCCACGAGCCGCCACTGCACACCCCCCACCCTCATTACTTACACACTGCTGGACTAAATTGATACCCGTTAGTTCTATATCTTCTCTATGCATGCCTGGTCGTAATTTTTATGTTGTGACTCTATTCATTGCATGTACCGTGTTGCTGTTTTATTTTAATTCGCATTAAAACTGCAAATACGACCTTTCTTTTTCACATAATTCACCATTTTTTGTTTTACACATACTCATACTACCGTCTTTGTCATACACCTGTATCTATAACTATATCTGTTTTACACATACACCCATTACCTTACACATTCAAACTGTTACAATGTCAGAACTTGTATGATTTCGAAATTCATTGTACCAAGCTTTAAACGCTTAGCAATAGGCAATAGAAAATATTTTAGAACCGATTGTTTTATTTATTTACTTCACCTTGCAACTTTTTTTTAGGACCCTCAACATTGCGTAATTGAGCGTCTGGTTTAATTTTCTCCACTGTAACAAGCTCCCGGTTCACGTGAACTCCTTAATGCATTAATCCAAGGTGTGTAGCCAAGAACCGTTGAAAGTTAAAGACTTGTTTTGAGTAAACGCTGTGAGCAATACATTATTAAATTAAAATTAGAAAACATCTTACAGTTTGAAAAATGACGTTTACTAAGGTAATTATACGAAAACATCGATCAACTCAAATACAAGAGGGATTTTTTGTATCTAATTGTAGTATAAATACGATAATATAGAGGAAGAGCTAAATATTTTCCAAAATGCCTCAACATCAGCTATTTAAATGTCGTCGGAATCTACATGTCTATGAAAAGATCTTGTCACATTTAATAGTTTAGCGATTCCGTCTTTATTCCAAGCAGAATATTTGTGAACAAAAGGTAAACAAGTCTAGCAAAATATTATCTACTGTAAACATTAACAGCTACATAGCTACTTACATTCAGAAAGCCAATAATTTTGTAGAACTTACTGGACTTTCTATTATTCTTTTTAGCACCAAAGGCTAGCGAATTTGTTAGTCGGCCCGTAATAAAAAAATCCTATTTTGCCGTCATATTTGCAATAAAAAAATTGATATTTTAATATGATTAATTAATAACCTCGGACGACTTCTGCCGACGTCGCACATCTCTTCTACCATAGGTTGACAAAAATAAGAATGATATTGCTGTTTACATAAAAGAAGTTTTCCTTGAAATAAAACTATTTCGATTTATGCCAATCATATTTAACAAGAAGAACACAGCTTTAACGATAGTTTTAATATTCTACTACTGAAAATTAAAGCCATAAACTAATCTTTGGGATTAGGATCGATCAGGAAATTTAAATTTAACAGTAAATGAAAAATTGTAACTATAATCTATTTCAGAAAGGTGTAGAGTAATTAAATGGTAATTGCGTCCAGTTCGGCCCAATTTCGGTGTCAAAATCGAAATATTATGTAGGGATTAGTTAGATAGTAGATTATAAAATTGCGTTTTGCGCTTAACAGGTACCTTGGACGAAACAAGAAATTATCGACGGGTTAACCACCAAATGTATTGAATTTGAAGATAATTTGATAAAGAAGGAACTATTAGCTATAGCAAATTTACACAAACATCGTTTTAATAAATATGCTGTGGAAGATATAGCTGAAAAACATAGTGTGAACTGTGCTGCGCACACTGTCATATCATTGCGAACTAAATCCTATAGAACTTATATGGGCGCCAGTGAAAGGATTTGTAGCAAGACGCAATACGACATTCAAAATGAAAGACATTAAGCTACTGCTTGATCAAGCCATTAAGGAAGGAACACCAGAGAACTGGCGAAAAGCAGTCCATCATGTCATTAAAGAAGAGGAGAAAATGTGGGATCTTGACAACCTGATCGATGGGACCCGTTAATTATAACGCCAAGAGGAGATGACAGTTCCTAAGATGACGAAGATGATTATGATATGAAAATCTTTTTTGTTTTCCTAATCAAAACTAGTTATTTTTGGTAACGTAAACACGAGAACAAATAAAAATTAGTACAGAATAGTAAGTGATTTTTAAGAGTGTAGCGAAGCGCGTCAGATTTTTTTGTTCAGTTTTGTTGTATGTTATATAATAAAAGGCGATTTATTATTATATAAAGAAATTTGCTTAAACAAAGTAAACATTTCTTCTATTTTTTCCAATAAAAAATGGTTGCAGGGTTTCTACAAATGTCAAATAAATATTGACTTATTCTAATTACCAACTAATTTTAATATTTTACCTTTTTTTGAGTTACCAACTAAACGGGATAACAGATCACACTGTACAAAAAAAGAAATAAAACCGATCCCTGATATACTGTAAATGAGCATCGTCTTGAAACTAAGCTCAAGTAGTGGGCGGGAATATTGATTTATGTTTTCGGCTGCGGTCATAGATCCCTTTGGGGATGATCTTATAGACGGATAATTTTTAGGAAGGAGGAAAATATATATTTAAACAGATTCATCTCATTGATGTTTTTAACTTGAGGCAAAGAAAACAAATTTTTCCCTTCGAAATTATTTAACAGATTGGTGGGATATTAATCAAAAAGTATCTTTTTAGATTAAAAAAATAAGAACGTACAGATGAAGCTAAATTTGACCAATACGTAGGTGGTTCAGTTTAACACTCGTGAAGGACGGGTGGGACTTTGGCTGCTCTGTGATACAAACCATTGTTTTTTTGGTTAATTTAAATCAATTTTACAATTACTCCTGTTATTTTAGTACCCCATGATATGTTTTCAACAGGAATAACTTCTGCTTGGTACCAATAGATGGTGGACATAAGCTTTTTTAGTATTCCAGCTTAAACATGTGCACATATGTCCATTTTGGAAGCAAAGCATCCTTACTGGTTCATTACGCGGCCTTATACGGGTATTAATTTTTTCTACTCCCACATCCTAATTTGCTATTTGCTTTACACTAAAGTTATTGGAAAAATTGTGCTATTCCGGTTAACTGAACGGATATGATTTTATATTCATCCTATTAATTTACATGTTGTGAATTTGGTTTCAGAGTTATTTTCTGACACTTGACAGAAGTGAGGTTAAGAATATACTTTAAAAATATGCAAATCTGTCAGACCAACTTTGTTCTTTGTTAATTGAAATTAAAACATTTATCCCTGAGTCTATGCGTACACAATTTTTTTTTAAAGAGTGCACGAAATGTTGCGAAAATTGAAGGTATAATACCAAAATATATTTCTACCGAACTATTATTATTTTCTGACCGAACTAAAGATTTGTGTACTGATGCACTTTCTTATTTCAAAATCTCCAGTTGTCCACTCATTTATAGGTAATAGTTAAGTTCCCTTTCTTCTTAATTCGCCGTCTCCTGTCGAAGGTTGGCGATCCATCTGGCAATCATAATTCTAGAAGTCGCTGCTCTGAATATGTCTGTGGAAGTACAACCGAACCATCTTCTCAAATCCTTCATCCAAGAATTTTGTCGTCTTCTAACTGATCTTCTACCCTAAATTTTGCCCTCAATTATTAGTCTGAGGAGGTCATACTTTTCTCCACTCATTACATGTCCGATATATCTTGTTTTCCTTTCTTTAATGGTAACTAGGAGTTCAAGTCGTTTTTGCATTCAAACAAGCACTGCTTCATTTGTTACTCTTTGTACCCATGATATTCTCAGCATGCGCCTATACAGATACATCTCAAATGCCTTCAATTTTTTCTCAATAGTTGGATCGAGAGTCCATCCCTCGCATCCGTACAGCAACACGTAACACCTGATCATGCGCACTCGGAGCTCTAGGCTGAGTTCAGATCTTATGAAGAACTGCTTCATGTCTACAAACACTCTTCTAGCCTGTTCAATCCGGGACCTTATTTCCTTCTTAGTGTCGCATTGGTTGTTAACAACTGTGCCTAAATATTTAAAGCTTTTCACTTGCTCTATAGAAATTCCGTTTATTGTTAGGTTAGCGTTTATATTTGTTTTCTCGAATACAAGCATCTTAGTTTTAGATATATTTATATAGAGCCCGTGCTCCTCACTATACTGTACTATGCGATCGATCATAAACTGTAGGTCCTTCATATTGTCAGCGAAGAAAACAGTATCGTCTGCATACCTGATGTTATTCATTACGATACGGAATTTTGAGCACTTCGCCTATGGCGTCATGCTTATTTTACTTCTTCGTGCGATATGGACATCATATCCACACTTGTTGTACAAACTACTATTGTTTGGGATCACCTTTGGCGTAGAAGATGAACTTTTATCGTTTGTTCTTCTTAAGATCATTTGTTTTCCTGAACATGAATGGTTTTGCTTTTGGTATTAATTAAAAAAAAAAAATTAATATAGCAGTGGAGGAAAACTTTGAGTTCTTATTTCTTTCCTTCTAATATTTTAATGCTTTGAATTAAAGTTAATAAATTTTATCTGAAATCAATGACACTTTAAGCGCACAAGGTGCAATAAAGTTAGAAAAGAGCAGTCAACACATGAAGCATTTAATGCTTGATCGATTTTTAAGGCTAAATATGTGGTTTTAATTAACCATTCAAATATTTTATAAACATTTACATAAAATCCATTTATCTGACGGATTAAATAAAACTGATTAAATTGAAAATATTTATTGAGGTCGCAGTTTATTATTTTCCAATAATTCCGCATTTATTTATGATATGTATTAGCAATAACTCAATTTACAAATAAACTTTCGTAGTTATTTATTATTATTTATTACTTCTTGTATTTTATAATATGTTTGATATTTACTGGTAAATAACCCTCTTTTAAGAAAACGACATTATTTTTAAATCTTGTTTTGAACATTTTAAGACTTATTTTTTTTTTTATAGAATTGTAGCTAATTTTACAAAAAAGTAAAATACAAGTAGATAAATAGATTTCATAAAAACATCCCTGTAATATTCTTTGATTAAACAAATTAACTGTAAAAATATTTAAAAAACGAACTTGATCACTATAATAACTACATTTTGTGACAAGTAACAATGGGTTCTTTTCACTATAATTTTATTTTGACTCTATAGTATAGAGCTTCCATATATTTTTGATCTCTATCGCCGAATTTGAGTACTCGATTTCTTCTCCGATTCGGTTCAAGAGAGGTTGTGTGTAAGTGGGCAACCTATATCAACGATGAAAGCTGTCTTGGTATTCTTTTTAATAAAAAGAATATCCGGACGGTTGTGGTCTACTAGTCTATGTTATTATTGGCCTGTTCCAGTACAAGAGATATTCAGGGGATTCAAGGACTAGCTCGGGTGAGTATTGATAGTATGGTGGGAGACTCTCTTTTAGGCCTAGTTTATGAGCCAGTTATTTGTGAATGATCTTTGCCACCTGATTATGCCTTCCAAGATAAGCGTTGAGTGCCATAGCACCATATATCGCCGTAATATGTTCTATCGTTTCTCCGGGTCAATTGCATTTTCTGCACACATCATCCACATTTCTATTCAAGATGACCTTTTCATAGTTTCGAGTTCGAATGACACGGTCTGGTATAGAAATTATAAATCCTTTTGTCTCAGCGTGTAGCTGACTTTTTGCTAATTCAGTGACATTTCTCTATCTATAAGTAAATTTTACGGTTTCACTTTTTAAATTATTCACTAATCTCTCTAGGCTTCTTAGCTCAAGCTAATTTTTTCTTGCTAGATAGTATAAGTTAGTATACTTAATATAAACTTTAGTTTCCCAAACGAATTTTAGCTATTACTTGGTTGATTTAAACAAAATTTTTGAAACTAAATTTTTTTTCTTAACTGTATTATACCTACTCAGCACGCATTTTAGATGTTTTCTTAAAAATTAGAAAAATATCCAAAGACACTTAATTTTGCGTACCTAAATTTGCGCCCTCCTTTATTCAATATCTACAAGCCGCCATTGCCCATAAGTAAGAAGCAAGAAATGCTCAGGAAAAATTCAAAACAAAGCGTAAGGTTATGTATTCATTCAAAAGAGTTGAATTAGTATGAAGAAAAATCCTAACAGAAAAGAAGGTTTTTTAGCGGCAGGCGGACAATGTAGTGCATCTATCTTTTGCATTGAGTACACAGGGACGCCAAAGGTAATGGGTTCCCTGGGGCACAGGTAGACAATGACAGGCTGTTTCGTTCTTATTAGAACTCATCGGAAAGCCATAACCTGTAAGCGACCCCCAGTACAGCGAGACTATGCTTTCCAGGCATTTTTAAGATAAAAACGCGATGAAAACCTAGTAACGCCATCTATAGGAATCAACCCAATGCAAAAGATAGTTGTGACGAAGCAACAATAAACCAAATACGTTAGGCCAACACACCAGTATAGGCAACATTTATCGCATCCCCCAATTTTTCTACGGATTTGTAGATTCAAATAAGTTCGCGCTGCAGTATACCCACTGTGCGCTGCCAACCCGTAATACAATGCCGTGTTTTTAAAATAAAGTAGTAGAGTTTAGTGTCCGTATAATTAAATAGAAAAGAAGGTTTTTTAGCGGCAGGCGGACAATGTAGTGCATCTATCTTTTGCATTGAGTACACAGGGACTCCAAAGGTAATGGGTTCCCTGGGACTCAGGTAGACAATGACAGGCAGTTTCGTTCTTATTAGAACTCATCAGAAAGCCATAACCTGTAAGCGACCCTCAGTACAGCGAGACTATGCTTTCAAGGCATTTTTAAGAAATAAAAACGCGATGAAAACCCAGTAACGCTATCTATAGGAATCAACTCAATCCAAAAGATAGTCGTGACGAAGCAACAATAAACCAAATATGTTAGGCCAACACACCAGTATAGGCAACATTTATCGCTGGTGTGTTGGCCTAACGTATTTGGTTTATTGTTGCTTCGTCACGACTATCTTTTGGATTGAGTTGATTCCTATTAATTCCGTTACTGGGTTTTCATCGCGTTTTTATTTCTTAAAAATGCCTTGAAAGCATAGTCTCGCTGTACTGTGGGTCGCTTACAGGTTATGGCTTTCTGATGAGTTCTAATAAGAACGAAACAGCCTGTCATTGTCTACCTGTGCCCCAGGGAACCCATTACCTTTGGCGTCCCTGTTTACTCAATGCAAAAGATAGATGCACTACATTGTCCGCCTGCCGCTAAAAAACCTTCTTTCCTATTTAATTATACGGACACTAAACTCTACTACTTTAAATTAATTCTAACGTTGCCGTGGTAGGATGGAATAGGAACAGTAAGGCGTTTTATGTCAGAACGTGTCAAATTTTTTAAAAGATTCACTAAAAATTATTAAATTCAGACCATCGAAATACTTCGATTGGATTAGAAGTTGTTTTATCACCGTGATATTATTTTAATATGCCATATGAAGCTGATATTTAGTTGATATTAAATCGTTTGAGAGATAACTATTTTACAGGGATGTTTTTGCAAATATGGTTTTAGTTCTATAAAAGAACACAGTGCCTACTATTAATATAATTTTTTTATTGTAAATTTGAATAAAAACCAAAATAAATATTTACAGTACAAAACTTTAACGTTAACTTATACTGTTACGTGAGTTTAAACAAACAACTGTCAATTTAGGACGATTTTATATCTAGAACCCTTTAATGAATACTCCTGTTAAATATTTCTTCTTCTTCTTTTAGTGCCGTGCAGATTCCTGCGTAGGCGTTCATCCTTTTGTATTCTATTGTTAATTGCAGCATTCTGTAATGTTTGAAAGTCCTTTATCCCCGTCCCTTGACGGATATTTCTAAGCCATGATAATTTTTTTCTGCCTATTCCTCTTCTTCCTCCCTTAATTTTACCTTGAAGAATGAGGCGTTGAAAGTGGTAGCGTTCTCCGCGCAGAATGTGTCCGAGATAACCTATCTTTCTTTTCTTTCGTTTTCGAAGAGTTCTCGATCCGCTAGACCGGCTCTTCGGAGAATGTCCTCATTTCTCACATGATCGACCCACGACACTTTCAACATTCTGCGCAGGATCCACATCTCGAAGGCTTCTATTTTGTTAATGACTGTTACTTTCAGCGTCCATGCCTCAACCCCGTATATGAGAACAGACCAAATATAACACTTTATCATCCTATATCTAAGGTTAAAGTCCAAATTCTTGTCTTTAATTATATAATTTAAATGCATATGGTAAAATTTGTTATTAATTTGTTCAATATAATAAAATCTAGACGCATTTATAATAGATTTATCAATAATGCAACCTGCTGAATGTGCATAGAAAATTAATTTCATGTAGTAAAATTTATCAGTTGGTTCTCCCATAATTAGTTTAACGTTTCTACAGTCGAGAGGTAGAGCGTTTTACTATGGAACCAATAGTCGTGAGTTCGAGCCCGGCATCCTGAAAACTTTTTTTGACTTTTTTAGCATAAGGTTTGTAAGTTTGGTCGTAGAAAAAATATACTGTTCAACTCGAGTGGATTGTCCATATTGCCCTCGGAAGTTTAAGCACTCCGCCTACGGCGTCGTGCTCAATTTACTTCCTCGTGCGATATGGACATCATATCCACTCTTGTTTTACAAATTACTATTTACCACACTCAATGCGTAATATGCTATTAAGTCATGCCCATTATTCAAAATCTACAATACCCTAGCCCTAGACCATCCGATACGAAGTAGGATTCAGTATTGATTTTTAATAATAGAAGATCACAATCCTTGACGAATATATCCAGTCGTTTTAAAAATGTCGATCACTCAGACAGCGAACATATAATAACATAATAGTTAAGTTTTTGATAAATTATTTTTCAAAATAAAATGATCAAAAATACTTTTAAAGATTTTTGTACTCATCGCTATTAAAATATAAAAATCGCGTCCGGCTTAGTTACATATTTTTTTTCCTAATCTGCTGGAATAATACATTTTTTAAATAACCCTTTTTTCTACTTCTACAAATATTGTAAAGCCTGTTTTTCGATAATATTTATTTAATCGAAATATTTTAATTTTTTAAACTATGCCGAGTGTCCTATTATGGAACGCCACCGGCCGTATTTCGGAAACTACTGGGCATAGAAACTCAGGGGAAAAAAATGTAATTAAAGTGGCTAAGAGAAAATCCTGGAAATAATTTTTAAGTTCCACATTTTGCCAATGGATATGACAATTAAAAGTACTATCCTTTCTCTTCCAAACAAGCTTAAGTTTACTAAAATCGGATAAGTCGATTAGAAGTTACAGTAAATTAAATGATTACACTTTCAATAGCTTCCCCCACTCTTATCAAGGTCGGTACGCCAATGAGGCTTAGACCAAAATGATGTAGAATTGTCTAAGCTTTCTAATGATGTTACCAAAGGTGGGAACGGGAATTTTCGGAGAAATTTAGAATTTCAATATTTAATTTTCAATTTTGCCCTCTTGCGGTAAAATGCAATGCAAAATTATTTCCACGATTTTCTCTTAGCCATTTTAATTATGATGCTATGCCCAGTAGTTTTCGAGATACGGCCGGTGGCAATCCATAATGGGACACCCGGTATAAATTGGTTAGTTGGTAATTTAATATTATTATATTATGTTTTTAGATTTTGCAGCTGCTGAGCGCCTTGCTAACTACGTCTATGCTCAAGAATTTGAATGTGAGGAGCGATCGATATGGAGCAGAGTTTTGCGAGTTTCGCGAAGTCGGTCGAGGTAGGGGGGCTTTGGGTAATAAGGTTAAGATATTTTATGGTTTCACGTACAATAGAAATATGTACAAATTGACGAAACGCATCTTTCTACCGAATATTTCTTGAAATGGCTGCGCGATGAATCTTTAAGGATTCAACAGAAGATGTATTCTCTCAATATGTATTTTTCTTATTTGTGTAAAATAATATTTACTTCAGGCTGGGCTGTTTTTCACGAAAAGCGGGGGCAGATAGCGTAAGAATATTACTCTACACTACATGCCGTCATTTTATGAAATACCTAGACTTGTCATGACATGATGGTTTCACTATACTACTACTACAACATATAGAGGGTCCTGCACCTCACCTCCCGTCTTCTATACCTCACTTATAAACTAAATTAGGATTTTGATATTTTGCAGACTTTACCTGTATCCGAGGGCGCATTTGAGGAAAATATTTTTATTTATACAGGGTGTTCCAAAAAAGTGTGACCTCATAAGGATATACTGTTTTAGATTACAAGCTACATATATTCTCACTAATTTGGATGCCTTTTATACTTGCCTTCATACCCCTAACATTTTAATGAAATCAGTTCAGTATTATAGACGAAAAAAAATTAAAACTTAGAAAAATCAGTTTTGCACCACTGGTTTTAAAAATAAATAAAAAATAAAACTAATGCCTTGTTAATAAAATTATACAAAGGTACTTAATAAATAAGGTCGGACAGTTCCGTTAACCAAGTTTAATTAATACGAATTTTACAGGGTGTCCAAAGTTTAGTGTTAAACTTTGCAAACTTCAAAGCAATTTGTTCTTCTTATTTCAGACTGGAATCCCTTTATATTATGATATCATTCGATGCAGAAATAAAAATCAAACATTTGTTCTAATTACAACCCTATCGCAATTTTTAACGCATCAAGACTTATTTGCAGAAAACTCATTTTATCTACTATTCCACCAATCAATATTATAAATAAATATGGAAGGTGGCTTGCAAAATAATTTATTGGTTTATTAAAGTGACAAAAACCCATTTTGAATTTGTTGTTTGAAAGTTTTCAAAGTGTGACACTAAACTTTGGACACCCTGTACAATTCGTATTAACCAAACTTGGTTAACGAGACTGTCCAACCTTATTTATTAGGTACCTTTGTATAATTTTATTAACGAGGCATAAGTTTTATTTTTTAATAATTTTTAAAACCAGTGGTGCAAAACTGATTTTTCTTCGTTTTTATTTTTTTCACCTATAGTACTGAACCGATTTCATTAAAATTTTAGGGGTATAAAAGGCATCCAAAAAAATAAGAATATACATATGTAGCATGTAATTTAAACAAAAATAGATTCTTATGACGTCACACTTTTTTTGAACAACCTGTATAAATAAAAATATTTTCCTGAAATGCGCCCTCGGATACAGGTAAAGTCTGCAAAATATCAAAATCCTAACTTAATTTATAAGTGAGCTATAGAAGACAGGAGGTGAGGTGCAGGACCCTGTATAATTCGGAAAAAGTTAAGATATTGTTGCAAAATATATATTTTTTTTAATTAGAAAAGAATTGAAAATTATGTCACGTATCCCACAGTCGAACCTCGCATTGATTTCGCCATGAACAAAAAAAAATATTACACCATGTTTAGATTACTCCATCCCCTCCTACAAAATATAATTCGCTTCTTACAAATTTGATTTTATGCAAAGGGAAATATTAGTGGGAGAAATTTTTACTTGACAGCTTGAATTTCTTTAATAAATATTTTTTAATTTAAAATCTGAGAGGCTTTAAGGCAATTAAATATTTCAAAAAGTTCCTGTTTGGTTTGGTAAATAAATTAGATGAGATTATTGACCACGTTTTTATTCTTAACATATACACCATTGTATTTAGGTTTACAGCGATCTAATAGTTGTAACCAATGAAATTGTTCGTTTTTGCTTGTTAGTGAAGTAAAAAGGACTTATTTTATAACACCATTAAAAGGGCACTCTATCAGTATTGTAAATAGTATTATACTTACATTACAAATATAGCTTTATCTGAATGCTTTCATCTTACCTGGAACAAAATATAAAAAGTTAATGAAGAATCATAACCATTTATTCCTACAATATTGGGGGTGGGTATGTTTCAGTAACTGAATAACAGAAACCAGTGGCGTATTTACAAATTTCACCTGGGATTAGGGGGTTGGGTACGTATTGACAAGCTTTTGGAAAACGTCAAGGTCAAAACCCCCCTGGGCCTACCAGCAAATACGGCACTGGCAGAACGTACAAAAAATTGTTATATAATTGGAATATAAGAACCCGTTCAAAAATGATATATTTTTTAAGTAAGCATAATCCTCCCAATCTAAACGTTTGCAAAATACAGTAAAAAGTTAGAGTAAAAGCATCGATTAAAGAATAGTACATTGTATACCTAGTAGGAAAAGCTGAATTCCCGGACGACCGTAAAGATTGTATGTCGAGGCGCAAGCAGAGACTGACAATACGGAGTCCGGGAATGTGGATTTTCCTACTAGGTATACATACTATTATGTATACTAAGAATGTCATTAAATATTTGTGTCAAGCTTAACATATTTTAGTTTACAAGTAGCCGTACAGAAATAATATTTCCTTACAGTACAATAATAAATATTTCCTAACAGTTATTTTCCGTAGCCTAGCAACGACTAAATGTAAGGAAATATTGACTTTTTCTTTCAAAAATATTATCAAAAATGTCCGATAATTTCCGATCGATTTTTGTAAAAATATATTTACATAAAAGTGTTTTAATGATTTCCGAAACTATATGACATTAAAGAGTGGCAATAAAATTGTTACAACCTTTGACATACATTTATTTTTAATGTTTCAATATTTCAAGATATGACACGTTTTCTTTTCCTTTTTACAAAAACACTTTTAAATTATTGTGATAAACTTCTAATAGAGTTTCATTATAACACAAACACTGGCCAAAAGGTTGGATACATTTTTAAAAATGGTTATTTACGTAAAATATCATGGAAGGGACATATAATATAAAAAATTGTTCATATTGTGCGAAAAATATGTCAATAATTAGGTAAATTTTGAATGACGAGTAGTTTCTGCTAGTCTAATAATACATTATTGCTTCCCAAATATGGAAAATTATTGATGTTAAGGATGGTATTATACTAATTAATATATTTTTCTTCGTGTCACAAAATAATTAACTTTATGAAGTTGCTACCATTTTACGATGATCTAGAGATTCTGACTTCCTAGTCCCAAAAATAGTCTGTTAAGTTTCCTGGCAATTTTTTTATCGAAAATCTACAGTTAGTATATACATAACTGTACATTTTCGATCTTATTAAATAAATAAACAAATTATAAACAATTAATATTAAATGACGATATTTAGTCGTATATTTTCTGAATGCCAATGTAGTATAAGGCATGCCATGCATGTTTCTGTCAGTAAATTTTAAATAACGTTCTTCGTGCTGACATGTATTTCGTGTTAAAACTGTGTATTCAAGATAAACAGCAGTGAATTGTTTCCTTTGCATTAGGGCCTTTACAAAAGGGTTTTAATTGTTTGGTTACATGGCTGTTGCTTTTGCAGTTTAGAGGCAGACAAATTCTGTTTTGTCGCTAGGAAGGATACATGAAATATGAATTATGCTAACGTTGTTTAAACTGCCTTGTTCGAAGCATTATAATTAGAAAGAGGGAACATAAGTTTTTCTACAACTTTTTGGTAATATACTATTTACATATTTTTTGATAATTAGTTTTAATCGTTATTTTCATCAATTTCAGCTAATTTTAGTTTTTTGAATAAAAGTGATTTTATAAAATGGCGACGATTATTCAACTTACTATATTATTATCTAAATGTATAGCTAAATCTGCTTGCTATCTAGCTGCCTGTCAAGTTAACATGTCAGTCAAGACAAGTTGACTTCATTTTATTCTAACATTTATTTCAACAGTTTAGGCTAAATACTTAGCTACTTCAAAGCCTTCTGCGATTTTAGGGAAAAGGAAAAGTTGGTGGCAGTAGCCACTATAATATGTTGAATCATTATTATAATAATATAATGAATTAACTAAAGATTTCTTACTCATGTTTTTTTTTTATGATAAAACACCTGCACTGTAGGAAAAATCCTTTAAGGCGCTCTGGAAGCAGTGCGTGTGCGAAGAAAGTGATTAACGTTGGTCTTGAAACGTTGAAGATTGTATTCATTGGGAAACACGACCTCAGGAAGATCGTTCCACAAAGATGACGTTCTCCAGATGAAAGAATTCTTGAACAATGAAGTTCGAGGAGTACTAAGCTGAACAACATATGGATGAGCGGCAGTGGTTCGCCGTGTATTTCTGTTTTGCATTGCTCTAGGTGGAATCAAGTGCGCAATATTAGTCGAACACCTGCCATGGAAATATCTGTAAAAGAGAGCCAAATTACCAACCTGTCTTTGATGCTCCAGGCTATCGAGGGTCTTGGTCAGCTCGGGGTCGCCGATCAGACGAACGGCTCTCCTTTGAATGGCATCCAGTAGCCGAAGGGTGTGCTTGGGTGCAGAGCTCCAGACATGAGAGCAATATTCTAATGATGGTCGAATCTGGGCTTTGTAGAGTGTCAAAAGTTGATGAGGTGTGTACAACCTTTTGGTGCGTAAAAGTACACCAAGTTTCTGTGCAGCTGCCTTGGCAATTGCGGCAACGTGATCATGCCAAGACATATTACCTCCCAGATTGACCCCCAGCAAATTAATAGACGGTGCCAGGGGAATTGCGTGTCCTGTCATGACTATATCCGGTTCTGCAATGTTAACCTTTTTGGAGAAGACTGCTGCCTGGGTTTTCTTAGCATTAAATTCGACTTGGTTACTGTCACCCCAAGCCAAGATTTCTTCCAGGTCATTGTTGAGGCATGTATTAAACAATAATAATTATTGTCGCCATTTTATTTAAAATATCAAACTTTTAATATTTACTAAGAAAATATACTTTAAACATATCTTTAAAAGACAAATAACTAATATTTGAGAATCTGTCTCGAATTTTCGAATTAAATAATTTGAGAATAACATAAGAAAAGCAACGTTAGTAAAGGGCTGTTCGGTGACGTGAAATATTAGGTAGATCATTGTGGCGAGTTTCACGATCATGGGTTGTAGAGCAAATGATCGCTTCTATTCTAGAGTAATCTGTGTAAAAAACAGGCCATATGCAATTTTAGTCTATCCTGAACGTTCAGCCATCCTAAGTCACGAAACTTGTGTGTTACGTGGTATCTTAACTTAAGGTTGCAAATAAAGCGAATACACCATTTTTGAATTCTCTGCAATCTAACCTTAGACTGAAAATCAAGATGCATGGACCATAAGCAATGTCCGCGTAATTAATATGCGGGAGAACAAGAGATTGGCACAACTGCCTTTTTAAAGAGACATAAATGACTCTTTCTATTTGGGAACCATAAAGTCTTCATTATGGGTTTCCATTGGGTTGCATAAGCAATTAGTTTATTCATTTTAAACACGCATTTTTTATTTTCTTCCTGTTGGTAACAACACAATACCGTTTTGAAATTCATGGCACACCATACTAAAAGTCCGTGTTTTGTGCACCATGCTAATCTCTTTTCTCTTCTGTGACCACACCAACTTTCTGTTTCTGTTAGTGTTGCCAACCTCAAAAAAAATAAAAATTTTGACTGGAAATTATTAACTACATTTTTATTTGAATTTCTTTAAAATTAACCCAAATAGAAAAAGTATTATAAAATATTCGTTACATAAGACAAATTTTAGAGCACTCGTCTAATTAGGACAGTCCCCGCTACGCGGCTCGTGTCCTAAACCAACGCGTGCTCTAAAATTTGTCTTATAAAACTTATGTTTTAATATACTATTTGAACTCTCTCTTACAGACTTTTAACTTTTAAATCTAAGATTGCTATCTAAAAGAACTTCCAGATGTTTGTATTCTTTTACCGCAGGTATAGTTACATTTGACATATTAAGCCCAGGATATATCAACAATGGAGAGAAGGTACCAGGGAAACTGGAATAATTCCATGCTTGTCGACTACTAACTGTTGAACTCAACGACCTGTATAATTAGACCCAGTGTTTACTTGAGAACATAGGCAAATTATTTGGCTCAAACATAATTTGAGATATTGCCAAATTATCATAACATAACATTCCTTAAAATATTTTTCTGTAAAGGCCTATTAAATTTGTAATAAAATTGACACAATTTTTAAGTTATGTCAATTCTACTTTATGAATAGTGGATATAAATTAAATTATTATATACAAAAATCAGTTGCATTGAAGATATATTTTTTCTTTATCATTAACAAGAATATCTTTGTTTAAAAAAAAATTATACAGTTTGGCAACAAATTTTCCCGCCAAAATACATTTTCATTTGAAATTCCTCATAATCCTATTGGTCGCAGCAGTTTTCATTTCTGGAGGTCCAGTGGTGTTCTTTCGAAAAAATATTATTTAAAAATTTATACAGGTCATTAAAAAACAATCTACTTTGATAAGAAAAGGAATTATATTTCATTAACTATAGAGAGCAACTCTAGGTATTTGTTAACTAGTACGTTGCAGGCAATAACATTTTTTTAAGTTAGTATTTTATTATAGTTCTTTTCATAGAGAGGCCAAAGCGTGGTTCCAAAATTTACAGGTAAAAAACACTGTTTATAAATTTAGCAAAAAATGAAATAATCAAAATTACCAAAACTTCCTTTCCGATTTTAATAATTTATTAATACCTAATATTGATAAATAAAGTTTTTGAAGCTTGTAAACTGTATATGATGGTTATATGAAATTGGTTTAAAAAAAATATTATTAAATATTGATAAAAAAAAATTACAAATAAAAACGTATTCTAAAATAAAGAACCCTTAACCACTTATACTTGATTTTATTACACAATAAACAATTACAACAAGTAAAAATATAAAAAATTTAGAATTCATATTAACAAATTTTATTACCTACGTAAATATTAAAACAAAATATTTAACTAAGCCTAAAATATGCTGCATTTTCTTTAAATTTATTAAAGATTTGTTCAAGTTGCAGAAATAGTGTTAGCGTTTTTTGAAATCCTGAGAATTTTCTGGGTATTTCTTGCTGCATTTCTCCTTTTTCACTTTCTTAATATTCACAAACATTATATAGGTAGATATTGTTCCCGGCAACAGTCTTCGCTAAACTGGTTGAAACATATATTTCGTTCTTCTATAATTTTTTAATCTCTCTTCTCTCAGTAATTTTGGGCCGACTAAAAATAAATATTTTTAAATTTATAGGTTTATTTTTGTGTAGATAAAATTAAAGGAACAGTAAAGCCACAGGTGCATTAAATATTGAGCCAAAATCATATCTAATATTTTTTTACAATGGACATTTATTAATCTACTGACATTACTCAGTAAAAAAAAAATGTGTAAAAACTCACCGATCCACGCCAATGAAAATGAAAAATGTGTACATACCCCGATATTCACGATTCTGGCCTATTTAGGCCAAATTTTCCAGCAGGGAATTTTCCCTTTGCCCCCCCCCCCCCCCCCCCATTTATGTTTGAGCCAAACAAGTTGGTTTATTTTTATATCTATTGGTTCAATTATATATCATATATATATCAATATATCAATTATCAATTTTATATCTATTGGTTCAATTATCGAAGGTTGGACTCTTGTTAGAAATGCGTCAGAAAAAAATCACAAAACAATAACATTTGGTGACGCTAGAAGTGTTAAAGTAACTATTTTCTATTAATTTGTTAAAAATCAAATAAAAAAATATATTTTTGAAAACTAATTAAGTTTATAATTTCATTGTCATTCGTCGGGGTCGATTAAATCTAACTGTCTTTCGTAATCAACTCTACAAGCCTACATCTTGCAATTTTATGCGACCTTAATGGCGCCATAAAAAATTTAACCTGTAAAACAGTTAAATCCTAAACGCGGCACAAAAAGAAATATTCCTTAACACTCTTTTATTTTTTCATTTTCAATAAAACGTCAATTCTTTATACAACGTCGCCCGCCCCTATCATTATTATAAAGTTAAATGGATGCCGTAATTGCTAATCTGATCGGTCGTCATTTTGTTTCCCTTCACTCAATTTTCTGGCCAGCTAGAGGCTGCTGCTGCGTTATTTTTAGGAAAAAAGTAAAAATGAACACATTGTTGTAATGAGTAAATAATTTCTGTCAATGTCATTTATGTCACAGGTTAGTTAATGGTGGTTTCAAATCGTTATGCAACCCATAAGAATGTGAAACACAAATAAATTTAGCTGAAAAAGGTGCATTAAATGGGTTCGAAAGTTAACCAAATACCGAGCCCGTATTTAAACTAATGCTAAGCAAACATGAAATTAACTTTACCCCTACAAAAAAAACACCGTAAATGACAAAACAAATACAAAAGCTGATGCTGACTCTGATCTGATCACGTCAATCATTTCTGCCGATTTAACGCGAATGAAATACCGCAACCACAGCCACGTGTATTTGATGCAGAGGCACTAATTCATTAATTTGTCGTCTGTAAATTTTGTGATTTAATAACACGAGGATGCAAATTTTTCGCATTTTTGACCCGGAAGATATCTTGCAACAGTAACTAAGAACTTATCTAATTACTTCTAAATACTTTTAAAAGCCCAGTACTTTTATTTTTTTTAATTCTAAAAATTACGTGTTGTTTTATTTTTTATATAAATTTTAAAAAAATAAATAAAAAAACATAAAGTCTTTCTCCACTGGTTTATTAGAAATAAAATTAATAGGTGGCGGATATTCTACATATTTCGGGTGTAGTAACACCCATTATCAGGAATAAAATGTAACGAGAAAATATTTAAAGTAAAAGGAACAGACCTAACTGGTGAGTGGTAGTGAACCTCGATGGAGCTCCCATCGAGCCATGGAAGATCAAATACTAAGAAATGGGATAATGATTGAAAAAAGGTGTTTATACTTAAGTCTTAACACTGACCATGGGCAACAGGTAACAGTGGTAAGAAGGGGCCCGTTTAGACAGAGAGAAAACAAATTAAAATTTA
This sequence comes from Polydrusus cervinus, assembly GCA_935413205.1. NCBI lineage: Eukaryota > Metazoa > Arthropoda > Insecta > Coleoptera > Curculionidae > Polydrusus > Polydrusus cervinus. Next base: position 80,223,450 of record OW284511.1, read on the forward strand.
AGAAATGTAAGAAAAATGGAGACTCACAGGTCAAGAACCCTCATCCTGGGAAACGTGGGAAGAAAGAAAGGTAGTTTATATAACCCTCATTCTTAAGGGAAAAGAAAATTTTTTTGTTTAATTCGTAGAATTAAGGCATAGAACTGATGTTGAATCCTAGTTCATAGCAAATTAGATTTGGGGGAACAAGCCCGAAATCCCCCAAATCTAATTTGCTATGAACTAGGATTCAACATCAGTTCTATGCCTTAATTCTACGTTTTAAACAAAAAATTTTTCTTTTCCCTTAAGAATGAGGGTTATATAAACTACCTTTCTTTTTTCTCCCCACGTTTCCCAGGATGAGGGTTCTTGACCTGTGAGTCTCCATTTTTCTTACATTTCTTAAATTTTAATTTTTTTTTCTCTCTGCCCAAACGGGCCCCTTCTTACCACTGTTACCTGTTGCCCATGGTCAGTGTTAAGACTTAAGTATATACACCTTTTTTCAATCATTATCCCATTTCTCAGTATTTGATCTTCCATGGATCGATGAGAGCTCCATCGAGGTTCACTACAACTCACCACTTCTGTTCCTTTTACTTTAAATATTTTCTCTTTACATTTTATTCCTGATGATGGGTGTTACTACACCCGAAACATGTAGAATATCCGCCACCTATTAATTTTATTTCTAATAAACCAGTGGAGAAAGACTTTATGTTTTTTTATTTATTTCTATAAATTAACTCCACTTTAGGAATGGACTACTTCTTCAAAATTAAATTTTAAAAGTAAAATAACTTTGCTGACCCATGTAATGTGAATCCACGGGACATTTAATAGTAGAGCTACTAAAAATATCGTTGCTTATATCTCTAATTCTTTAAAGTTAAAATATACATAGATGCTTCTCCAAAAAAGCAATTATTAATAAATCCTAAACATTAATTAAGCGTCCTGACAGAAAATTATAAATATTTTCTTATGTTTTCAGCTACAATGCATTTTGACGGTAATAAGCGCTTGATTTTAAGAAAATATCCTTTAAATTACTCCACTAATACTTTTAAAAATAACTTAATGATACAGATGACAATGAAGTAAGATATGATACAGGTTTTGTTAGGTCGTAACTTATTGACACCATATATTTGTATGTGATATACATTTCTTTAATTATGATAGGAAAAGTGATATGTACGTAGATATAAAGGGTACGTTGTCCAATCTCGTGAAGCAAAGAACTTTGGCGCTAGTTAAATACATTTTTTTATCAGAATTATTTACACTGATTATTAGTGAAAGGTACGGGGGTTTGGTTAAGAAAATAAATTTAGATTATCTCGATATCGAGGAAGTTATCCTCTCAGACTAGATCTGCTTGTAAATATTTTGCTTAGGTACTTAGTAAATAGGTAAGTGTATTCCTTTTAGGTATATGTTTACTTGCCTAGGTAACCTTACGACCCAATCGAAAATTAAAGCACGTTGACGATTGTGAGCTCTTTAAAGCAAAATGAGGTATTTACGGTGCACACGGTTACTACGGGAACACTGATGGGTAGCGATTGAGGGATCGCTTTAACTAAAGGTTTCTATGGCGCAGATGTTGCCCTGTTAAGAGATACATTAGCAGTTGAAAAATACTGGGCTTCTCTAGTAAGGACACGTTATTATGAATCGAAGAATATGGCACCTTGAGCAGTTGCGTAGTAGCTTATAGCATATACATTATATACACAACATTTGATTTATTGCTTATTATTATTGCCATGGTAACATCTATCAACAATCAATTTCGGTAGGTCCTGATATACTCCTTGCCCATGTACCCAAATAATAAATTTGGCCAAAAACAAAATAAATATTAAAAAATTAAAGTTTAAAATCATTCTAAAGAAATTTTAGTGTTAGGCTTGAACTTGAACACTTGAACACCTTCTACAACTGCTTAGATTGTCTACTTAAACTCCTAAGCTTTTAACCTCCTTATATTATTAGATATGGAGGGTGTTTGCGGATACCGAGTTAAGTTCAGAGTGTACAGAATGCATTTTATGGCAAGCAAAATTTTCGAAAATTTGAGGCTTCGACAAGAGCATTGAAAAATGAATTTTTAGGTTCAGTTTAGAGTAAGGATAATCGAATCTGGGACGACACTGTATATAATTTTGCATTATTAAGGAAACAAATGTCTGAAATGAAGAGACGTATTAGTTCGTTTGTCTAATTAGAATATTACAAAACAATCTGTACACCTGCTACACATTTTATAACTTGGACAGGGGCGTGTAGCGATATGGCACATGCACACACTGCATTCTTTTATCCACTTTGGTTCCGGGCATACTTAATTTTAATTTAACTTCTAGAAAAAATGTGTGTATTCCAAAAACCTTATCTGATCCTAATGATATTAATAATTTCTTTGGAACATTCCTTCAAAATGTATCTGATTGTAGTAACAAAATTGATTTTTATAATAATAATTTGTACAGTAATCATAATACGACATTTTCTTTTCATTTAGCCGAGATATTAGATATACATAAAATTCTAAATGGAATTCAAACGAACGCGACGGGAGTTGATGAGATATCCCCCTTAATGCTCAAATACTGCAGTCCATTCATTGATAAATATATTACTCATATTATAAACTGTTGTATAGAATTAAGTTACTTTCCCAATATGTGGAAAATATCGATTGGAAAGCCACTATCTAAAGTATCAAGCCCTTGTAATTTTAACGATCTTAGAATTATTAGTATTTTACCTGCCCTTTCCAAAATTTATGAAAAACTATTATACAACCAAATGTACGAGTATTGTATTAGAAATAAAATTATTCCCGACAGCCAGTGTGGTTTTCGAAAGGGTTATAGCACCACTGTAGCTTTGACGAATGTTATTGATGATGTGATTAGAGCGTCTGATAAAAAGTTAAACAGTGCCTTAATTTTGTTAGACTTTTCTAAAGCATTTGATACGATTAATCACGGACTTCTCTTGTCAAAGTTAAAGTTTTATGGATTTGAGAGGAAATCATGTTCAATTATTGAGTCTTATCTTACAGGTCGTTCCCAAAAAATATTTTCTGATGGTAAGTATTCGAACCAGGTTAGCATATTATCTGGAGTTCCACAAGGCTCCATATTAGGGCCGTTGCTTTTTCTAATTTATACTTCTGATATCCTTAAATCCTTAAAATACTGTAAAGTGCAAGCTTATGCTGATGACACACAAATTTATTTCTGTTTTGATTTTGAGGAATATTTGGAATCTGAAGAACTTATAAACGATGACTTGCAAACTCTAACTAATCTGGCGTCTGATAATAATTTAAAATTAAACCCTAATAAATCATATCTTATGTTATTTGGTAATAAAAATAAAGTTTCCCATCTTAGGAATAATATAAACTTAATAAATAAATGGCATTAAGCTTAATGTGGTTGATTCTGCAAGAAATTTAGGAATAGTCTTGGACACCGACTTAAGGTTTCGTGACCATTTAAAAAAATTGTTTCAAAAGTCCTATTTGGCTCTAAAAATTCTATATTCTAGCAGATATATTCTAAACGTTAAACTAAAAAAGACGCTGTATGAGTCACTTGTACTTTCAAACTTTAATTATTGCGATTTTGTTTACGGTTATTGTATAGACAATATTGGGAAGTCCCGTCTTCAAAAAGTGCAGAACACTTGCGCAAGATTTATATATGGCCTTAGAAAATACGACCATATTTCTCATACTTTTTCTGAATTAAATTGGCTAAGGATGGATGGTCGTAGACTTCTGCACCTTAATAGTTTTATTTACAAAATTTTAAACGAACCTGACTCTCCCTCCTCTCTTCGTGAACGCCTAATTCCTCGATATAATATACACTCTTTTAACATTCGCTCTGTGAGTAAATTAACTTTACCACATCATCAGAGTGCTTTATTCCAAAGGTCTTTTACTTACAATGCAGTAGTTTCCTATAATGCTTTACCTGGTGAATTAACTGATGTCTTAACTGTTGAATTATTTAAAAAAAGATATAAAAAGTTTCTTTTAAATAAACAAAATAAATAATTTCGAAGTTTTAATATGTCCATGGGTGCTTTTGTTTAACTTCATTTAGTTATTGATAGACGATCAATGATCAACGTTTTCTTTTTAAGATATATAGTAAGGTATTTTTAATAATGGATTTTTTGTTACTGGTATTGTGTCTTTCTACCTGTAATTTCTTAGTTTTAGTATAATTATAACTTTTAATATAGTTTTTTTCTAATAATTATTGTCGTATGGTTCAGTTGAGTAGCTATTTACAGCTAGACATTCTTTTATTGTAATCATCATTTCGTAATATAAAGGCATTATTTATTTATTTATTTATTTATTTTAAAAAATCCATACATATTTTGGGATGGCAGAGGATTGCATAGTTTTTCGCTAGTTTTAAAATAACAGTAACTAAAATATGAGTAGCATATGAGCAAGGCCGCCTGCACGAATTAATGGGGGGAGGGGGGGTTAACCAAAAGAATCTTCTGAGAATAAAAAATGACTTCTGAAAAAAAAGACCCACCACGCTACCCTGCCCAAAACTTCTCCTTCAATAAAACTAATTTCTAAAAAACATTGTCTTGTCCCTCGTCCCTCTTCAATTTACTATACAATAGGATGGGTTAAGCCCCTCCAAAAATACCGCTGATTCTTTAGGAAATTTACTAAACTCGATTCTTGTCCTTAAGTTCAAGACCAAGGGGGGTCACTTAACCCACATATTTTCCTTCCCGATGGCCTTGTAGATGAATTATTGCAAATGAAGTTATACTGAATTTTTTTAGGCATAGAGTTCAATAATTTAATTCCAGGGGAAAAAAGCACGTCTCTGAACGTGGGCAGTGAATTTGTGTGTTTTATAAATGACAAGCAAACAAAAGGTACACGATGAATACTTCTGGTTCAATTTAAATTGTTCATTATGTAAACAATGCGTTCATTCAGTTGTGTGTCTATTATAAACAGTATTTTATAATAACTGTAAATTAGCAACTCTAAAGGAGTTTAAAAAAATGTAAACGATAAGTATATAGAATAGAATGGACTGGTATTTTGGTTACGTCAAGAATATGCGGAGATATTTATTCAAGTTGAAGTTCAAAAACTAATGGATACTTACCTATTTAGCTGTTCATTTTCATTTTTAATGTATAGATTAAACTATAAATTTTGAAAAAGAAACATATTTTTGCGAAGTTAGGGGAAAGAAAATGACACAGCGTCATAGATTTTTTTAGCATTTGATTGTTTTTCAACGCCACCATAGCCAACTAAGAGTAAGTGAACTTAAAATCTGCAGCAAAATCACCATATAAAAATATTAAATTGGCAATATTTCGAAAACTAAGAATTTTTGGGATATACAATCTTATACAAACTAACCCTTATTTTTAATGCTAAATAAGAAATAATTATAAAATTTGGGTGTTTCCATTTGAAAATCTGGACTTTTGACAGTTTTTTCGTTTTCATTTTTAATCTTATTTTTTAAACACCCTGTATTAATAGTTATCAAAATATTTAAAAAAATCTATTAAAGCAGGTCCTTTATAACAAGGAATCCAACTTAAATTAAATAAATAAGGCTTCTTTATAGAAAAAATTGATAATTATTCTAAGGCTTGCAAACGTCATTTTTGACATAAAAATTCAAATATGTCAAAAACGTTTAGACATAGGTATAGGACATGGTGTACAAAATCTACCTAGAATCTTCCGTAGAATGCAAAAATGTAATAATATATAGAGTGTCGTATTTAAAATTAGCAAGTTGACACTTACTTCCGGTATAACCGGAAGTTCCACCATTATGAAAATATTTTAGCCCGGTCGCCCCCATCAGCATCAGCATACTGTCAAATTTTCAAAATTTTCCTATGTATAGTTTTCTATATATAGATCGAGTCGGTTCCCGGTGGGATCATACAGGGTATGTGATTGGACTGAGAATAAAATAAAATTATACCCTTTGCTATTACGCGACAGCAGAAAGTATCTCCCCTGACTTATCTTTAACACAATCTTGAACAAAGGTTTTTAGCATCTGATGCAATGCACAAAATGTCACTGCTGCCATTGTAGAAGAAATAAAGTTTATAGTAAGTATTGTTCAAGTCAATTGACCTATATAAAAACACTTATTGACCAAAATGAACGCAGCCTTATCGACCAGCTGCAAACGAAATAGCTTATAATAGTCTCTCGTTATAACTAATAAATATTTCGAATACACCAGCACCTGCCAGCAGGTCTTTAATGCTACCAGACAAGGTAATTCATATTTGTTTTATATTAATTGGATATTCTATACAACACGTTTGAGAATACCTTTTACTACAACCACCTATAAAAATGAGAAAAAGGCACGGGTAACTTGGTTAGAAAGTGCTGTATATTACACGTGTGTTAAAAAAAAATACTCCAACACGTGTTGAAATATATTTTTCAAGGCACACTATTTAATTTAAACAGATGGTAATTGTAATCAATGAAGATCCTAGTCCAATTCGACAAACTTTTTATTTAAAAAAATAACAAAACTTCGAAATTCGTGCAGCGAATTGAGGTGCTGGGTGAGGTAAGGCGCATGAATGCATTACTAATTGTAAAAAAACTATACAATATACAGGGTGACTCCTATGTTGATACTTCTTTTCAAGCTGTGTATAGAAGGCATTAAAATAAACAACAATTTAAAATGCCTTTTTTCAAATAACTCAAAATGCAGGTACTTACATTCATTTATTACACAATACAAACACAATTACAAATACGGTTCTGCCTAACTTTCCCGTTGAATAACACAAAGAAAACTTCTGGGTGTAAGATGAGCCCGCAAGGGAAAGCGTTCTGCGTATATTCTCGAAGCAGCAGCCGCACTTTGATGACACTCACCGTAAATTAGCTTTATATCTGCTGGTTCATTGTTTTCAAATTTTAGAGTTTTCACGTGTTTAAAATTAACTTGCATCAGAAAAACACAGCGCAGCGTATTGCCAAATAACTCACCACCGACCCGTAAATTACATGACTAATAAGAGATAAGACCACAACATAAAGTATACCAGGCTACTTTTGATTACCAGGCCCGCACTAAGATTTTTTACTTCTGTATCTCGCCTATTTTTAAGTTTTTTGAAAAAAAGTTTTTGAAAATGTTTATTTTAGTGCCTTCTATTCACAGCTAAAAAAGAAGTATCAACTTAGAAATCACCCTGTATACCTGATTTGTTTATTTCTTTTAATTTAAAATACTAGGTAGGTATTGTTATGACAATTACATTACATTAGACTCTAATTGTAGTTTTACATTTGTTAAGTAAAAACGTTTTTCTACTTCTATATTAGTAAACATTATTTTACGTACAGATCACTCTATAAGTAAATCCATTCTTACGCAGAACTGTGCGTAAAGAATAAAAACCCACAGCTGTGCGTTATGATGCATCATAATCACACAACTGTGCGTTATGATGCCTAGTATAACAATCAAGTTAGCTTTAAACCAGTCAAATCGTGACATTTATCTATCTTGCGTTTTGAATATTTGACAGTGACATTGTCATCATTTGAGATTTAAAGTTTTAATTGATACTTTATACATTATAAACCGATCTTTAATTTATTAGTAAGAGTCGTAAAAAAAGTATAGTACGAATTGCGTGTTGTAAAGCACTTATGTAATTACCACACTCGCCGCTAAGCGTCTTGTTCGCAATTTTTCCATTCGTGCGTAATATGCTTTTTATCACACTTCATACGTAATATACTATTTAATCTACCATTTATAAATTCGTCTTACAAATCGCTGTGAAATTAGTGTAAATATATTTAAAAATACCACAAATTTAGTAAAAATAATGTACTCTTACTTTTTGTTTTTAGTAAGATAATGTAAATTTATTAATAAAACAATAATTATCGTGGTAACTTTAATTCTAATTTCCGACATAGTGATGTACTTAAATGTTTTCTAATTTCTTCATAAACATAACATGAATTTTACATGTAGATTATAGTAAGAAAAATCATGTTGTTTATCGTAATTTTAAGAATATTTTAAGCTATAACCGGCATTGACGTTAAATTTTTTTGATTGAATTTTATAGTTGTATTTTTATTCTTTGATCGAACTTAAATACAAATAAAATTTATTTTTAAATACATATTTTACAATTTTTTGTTTTGCTAGAAGTATTAAAGAACCGTCACCGAATAAACGCATAACTCACCACGCGGAGGTTATGATATTTATAAAAATAAGTCTTTTTGGATAAATTTGTTTAATCTAAATTTGATCAAAGAATAAGACGATTTTATTGCAAATAATATCAAATAAATACAGTGGAACTATTACAAAATAGGATACAATAGTCACGCACACAGCCAAGGTCAAAAACCGATCACAAATGATTGTACCAGCATGTACGTGGGCTGACCTGCTAAGGAGCCAAATTACCAATTATTTGGGAATAATCATCAATTAATGCTGTGCAATTACAAATTTGTCTATTTTCGCTGTGATTTTAAGAAAGAAGATGTATTTTTTGCATAATTTTACCAGTATGCCGTTTTTTTTTTTTTTTTTTTTTTTATGATAAAACACCTGCACTGTAGGAAAAATTCTTTAAGGCGCTCTGGGAGCGGTGCGAGTGCGAAAAAAGCGATTAACGTTGGTCTTTTGAAACGTTGAAGATTGTATTCATTGGGAAACACGACCTCAGGAAGATCATTCCACAAAGATGACGTTCTCCAGATGAAAGAATTCTTGAACAATGAAGTTCGAGGAGTACTAAGCTGAACAACATATGGATGAGCGGCAGTGGTTCGCCGTGTATTTCTGTTTTGCATTGCTCTAGGTGGAATCAAGTGGGTAATGTCAGTCGAACACCTGCCATGGAAATATCTGTAAAAGAGAGCCAAATCACCAACCTGTCTTCGATGCTCCAGGCTATCGAGGGTCTTGGTCAGCTCGGGGTCGCCGATCAGACGAACGGCTCTCCTTTGAATGGAATCCAGTAGCCGAAGGGTGTGCTTGGGTGCAGAGCTCCAGACATGAGAGCAATATTCTAATGATGGTCGAATCTGGGCTTTGTAGAGTGTCAAAAGTTGATGAGGTGTGTACAACCTTTTGGTGCGGAAAAGTACACCAAGTTTCTGTGCAGCTGTCTTGGCAATTACGGCAACGTGATCATGCCAAGACATATTACCTCCCAGATTGACCCCTAGCAAATTAATAGACGGTGCCAGGGGAATTGCGTGTCCTGCCATGACTATATCCGGTTCTGCAATGTTAACCTTTTTGGAGAAGACTGCTGCCGTGTAAATAATTGGTAAGTTTCACACGGAAATTATATTGTCATATATATACATATATGAATATCCTATTTTATCCAAATTTCAATTTTATTATTTAAAAAGTTAATATTAAATATACCTACTGACCCAATTATTTGTTATCAAAACATGCAGACTGCAAGGATGCTATCTTAGCATATTGCCGAGTTTGCATATTGTTACCAATCAATAACTGGGTTAAGTTTATTGATACTGATTGGTATAAATAGCAGGCCGGTACTATGAAAAAGATACCATTCGGGGTCGAGACCATTCGGGTCTCGACCAGTTCGGTCAAGACCATTCAAGCCACGACCATTTGGTTAGAAACCCTTCAGGTCGATACCCAATCGATACACGACTCGGTCCAGATAAGTAATATTGGGTCAGTAGCAGTCCTGTTCCAATTATCAACCCTTTGCCCTAGAGAGCTCGTCCCTAGTCAAATATGCTATTATAAGTAAAACCTCATTTTATGTAACCGTTTTAACTGCCGTTCCATATTATATAATAAAGTAGGTGTTATGGAGACTTGTCGCCTTTAATTCTTCCCCACGTGACATTTGGTGGAGGCGCCGTGTTTGTTCTCGTTGGTAAGTTCTTCCTAACTTACCAAGTGTTTTAATATTTTTTTTTTTTGAGCTTTTTTGAGCCATATTTTTTATTTTTTTATAATGACATTATTTTATTTTTGATAATAATAGTATTTTTTTGTGTCCGAGAGGTTGACTATAATTCTGTCCTGTGCCACTTCGCGCTGGCGGGCCAGCGTTATATAAACCGAAAATTACTAATAATTCCGCCTTGTGCCCGTTAACGCTGGCGAGGTTAGAATTATTGTAATAGGTGTATTTTCGTTAATTTGTGTGTTTTCAATATTTCATAACCCCTGAGAGTTCTGATATAACCCCGTCTTGTGCCCGTTAACGCTGGCGAGATTAGGGTTATCCAGACCAAATAATACAAATAATCTTGTCTTGTGCCAGTTAGCGCTGGCGAGCTAGGATTACTGTAACGTACGAATGATAATAATTCTACCCTGTGCCCGTTCACGCTGGCGGGGCTTTAGAATTGTTGTTAACAGTACAAGTTAGTTTCTTATTCTTGTGCCCGTTCACGCTGGCGAGAATAACTATACCGACTATTTCCCAAAAATAACTATTCAAAAAGGACACAAATATTTTGAATTCCGTATATTAGGATCAACTGTTTAAATTTTCTTATAAAATATAAATATAAAATTAAATAAACACAAAAGAGAACAAAAAAGGTGCGAAAAATTAAAATTAATAATCACGGGGGAAACTGTACAAATTAAAATTCACAGGGAGACAGGTCTGCCAGTAACCCCAAATGCAGAGGAAAAAGGGACTTTTGAAAATCGCGAAATCTATTTAAAAAATAAATTTCTGGAATTATTTGGCGACGATGAAATTTAATATATCGCGTCCTCGACAAATCGCCGATATAACAAAAGTTTAATGTCAATGTAAACAGATGGCTTAGTCAGCAACTAATTAAACAATTATTTATTTACGTTTATTTTTTTTTAGGTTGCACTACAAACAATTTAAACTTGACATTGAGTATAATATATGTTTTTATAATAATAGGCTTAAATTTACAGGGCGTTTTTTTTTTGTTTTAAAATTTTTTTTTTTTATTAAATATTCCGTTTCATCCAAATGTCCAATACTTACAAGTTATATTATTTTTTCTCAATTTTAACTAGTGGGGTTGTCTTTGTTTAATCAATTCTTAATAATTTATTTTTTCTTTAAAACACTATACTAATGTGCAAAACAATAATCGAAAATATCAACCACATAATTTATTTTTTACAACTTTTACTCAAAAATGTAGCAATTACAACAAACAGTTCCCCTAAGGAGTTTCACTGGCACTGGGCGTGCAATGGTACTAAGAACAGTCAAAAAAGTACCCGGCGCCTCCACCAAATGTCACGTGGGGAAGAATTAAAGGCGACAAGTCTCCATAACACCTACTTTATTATATAATATGGAACGGCAGTTAAAACGGTTTACTCAAAAAATCCTCAAATTTTACATCAATAATTTAGAATTTCTATCAAGATAAATGTAGTAAATTTCCCACAAAATTTTACAGTGCATACTGTGCATAGGTATATATTACACTTTAGCTTAAATTTTTACTAATACATTTTATTCTGATATCGATACAACACACGAATAAAGTTTTAATTTTCCTTGTGACCGGATATCGTGACATAATGTCCAATTAAACTTGCATGATGTTATTCCTCTAAAAACTTCACATATTGGGCTCAATCGGAAAACTAAAAACTCTGTGCTTGTCATTGAAGTTGCATAATTTCATTGAGAGATGCATTTACAGAGTGAGTGCCCAACTAGGCCGCCATTAATTACAAATGGAATCGCCTGGGCATGAAGTAGAATTATTTAAGCCCAGTAAACCATTTCGGTTTCGAGAAGCACTCGGAGTTGACAGCAGGATAACGCCAAAACCCATGCACTAGTGCGTTGAAATGTGAAATTCAATCTAATATTGCGTGAAAGTAGCATTAGTAACTGTACATTTTGGATGACAGATTTTAGTTCATTGAATTTAAATATCCTTTTTCTACTCTAACATGGAAATTAGCTGTTTCCTTTACACTAAAGTGATTGGACAAGTGTGCTCTTCCGGTTAATTAAACGGATATGGTTTCATATCCATCCTAGTTAGGATATGAAACTGACCAATCACAGTGGTCAATTACAAAGAAACCAAATTTATATGTTGTAAATTTTCGTCGTTCTCTGACATTTGACAGAAGTGAGTGTTACGACGAAGCTCAGATATTTAGGATTTGAAAGTGGACTGTAATTTTTGGTTAGCGTGGTATTAAAATAAACGGTAAAAAAATGGCGATGCTAAGTAGAGGCATATAAATATATATATAAAAATGAGAAAATATGAACAAATAATGCAAGGCACTAAAATGGCTTACCTTGGTGTAGTCTTCGTAGAGCTGGAAGGCTTCTTTACGGGTACCCTTGTGGCCTAAATAAAATATCACTTCACGAAATGCGTGATCAGCGTAAAAATGGTTAAAAAGGCGAGAAAAATAGCGTCGTACGCGTATATTGGTACTTATTGTACTGCTGGTTACTCTGCGATCTTAGGGCCGCCTTAGTGCCAAAAATTAACTATATTTTATGCCTTAAGGCCTTTTTACATTGGGTGCAAGTGCAAGAAAAAATTGCTTGAAAGCATGCGCTTTGTCGATGTTTTAAACAGCTGATGCAGGTTTTAAATGGGAAAACGTGCATCAGCTGATTAAAACGTCGTCGAAGCGCATGCTTCCAGGCCATTGTTCTTGCAATTGCACCCAATGTAAAAAGGCCTTTATACAGGGCGACCATATTAATGAAACTTGAACAGTGAGGTTTAGAATATACTTCAAAAATATGCAAATCTATCAGATAAAATTTGTTATTTTTTCATTTAAATAAAAAAAAATCGTAAAGTCTATGCATACAAAATTATTTCCGAAAGAGCGCAAGAAATGGTGCGAAAATTGAAGGTATAATCCCAAAATATATTTCTGCATAGATGAACTTTCGTATTTCAAAAATATCTTACTTACAAAATAAACGTTTTTTACTAGCAGCAAAATAACAAGCCAGATTTTTCTTACTTGGGCTAACACCAGCCCCAACAGGGGCGTTGTCTCGTTGTTGTGTCCTGGATAGCACTGCTAAACCAGCAGGAACTAGTTTTAAGTAAATATTATATAAGATAATATAAATTTAAGAAAACTGGCATGTGAAAATAATTATAAATAAACAAAGAATGTTTTAAAATGAAAATGAAGGATGTTTTCAGGTGTGTATTCATAGTATGAGAGATGCGTGGTGTTAAAGTCAAATTTTTTTAAGGAAACGCCAAGTCACTTGTCATTTATGGCACCCTGTTGACGTCTGGTCTATTTTACGTTTAGAGGTTGGCTAAAAAGACAGGACCGGACTATTTTTATGTTCCATTAACAAACTAAAAAAATATTTAAATATTAAGTTCCTTATCTCCCATTTTAATTTATCAAAGAAGACTTTACAAATTTTTCTATTTAAATCATTGTTCTTAACTAAAGTTGTCAAGGAACTTTTGGAGATGTTATCCAAATTGGAACAAAAGTCAAGAACGTCAAGAAAGGTATCCACTGAATACTACCCAGATATTGTGATAGGAATTACTTACAATAAAGTAATGTACTAGTAACATAAATATTATCGACAAAGCTTTTAAAAAATTTAACTTATCGACACACTACTCTCCTTTGCTCGTGAATATTAAAGAATGTAATAAATGCCGGTAATACTGCACCAGCTAGGTAGAATACGTAAAACATGGTATATATGGTTAAAATATTGGTATACAAAACAATCACTATGCTTCATTTTAGTTATGACTTTCAATCAGAAAACTCTATATACACTATATAAAAAACAGCCACAAAAATACTAAAAAACACCAAAAAACAACGAAAATAATAGGACGCGAACTGACATGTGAACCTGTTACGGTCCACACTAAATCTAGTAACTTTTCGGCGGAACTAGAATCAGCTGTGAATGTCATCTGTGGCTTTCAACAACGCCGTTTTCTATCGCGATATGATCTCTACCTTGGTGTTTTATAGCCAATTGCTGGTGTATTATTTTTACTACAGTGTTATGTCTGTCCGTGTACTCTATTTCTACAAGTATTTTACACTTTCTGTAATATATTCTATGGTTTCTTTGAATTGTTGGCATTTTTTAAATTTTCATTTAAGTAAGTGAATATTAACGCTAAAGTATGTCCCATAAACTTAACGCTCTGATTACAGAGACGCCAAATCCTTCCACCTATACATATAGGGGAAGACAAAAACTGTAAATTGTAAAGCAAATATTTATTCAGCGGAAATAAATTAGTTAAGCCAAGTGCTGGGGGAGGCTTTTCCTTTGTTTCGCGAATTTCGAAAATGTAGATTCAAGCAGCTAAGTTAAAAACTTAATTTAAAAATGCCTTGTTTGTTGTCGGTTGCTTTACTAATACCAATGGAATACACAAAAAAGCATCGTATAATCCATTAGAGGTCTATAAATTCAAAGCATTTTTTTTGTATCAATTTTACACACTAATTACATAAAAGACTTTAAATTCAATAAATAAAAAGTTGTACCGGGTGATTCATTAAGGGTGACGAGCGGCCATATCTCGGAAACTACTAGGCATAGAAATTCAGGAAAAAAAATTACAACTAAAGTGGCCATGAGAAAATCCTGGAAATAATTTTTAAGTTCCGCATTTTGCCGCAAGAGGGAGGACTTGACAAGTAAATTTTAAAATTTTACATATCTCCGAAAATTCCACATTAAGGTATATCTTTGATAACACCATTAAAAAGCTTGGACAATTATGCATCATTTTGATCTTATGCTCATTCGCGTACCGACTTTAATAAGAGGGGGGGGGGGGGGAGCTATTGAAAGTGTAATCAGTTAAATCGCTGTAACTTATCAACGACTTATCCGATTTTTTGCAAACTAAAGACTGTTTGGAACAGAAATGTATGCACTTTCACCAATCGTATTTAGTTGTCCATAATAGTTCTCAAAAAAAATGCTAGAGGGCGCGATTTGTAATAATAACACATTTTTTGATTTTACTCCGAAAAAACAAATCATACGGTATAATTATGATACCATAATTAAAAAGTAGATAAAATTTGCTAGAAAAAATAGTAAAACCGCAGCTCGATATCTCCGTTCGTTTCAGCGTTATCGCCAATAAAATAATTTTTAAAATTTTAAATCAAGAAGCGGTTATATATTTAGAAAAAAAGTGGGACGCCACTGATATTTTTCCATGTGGATATTATTTTGGATTAGCCTGGTCAATTCTGCATAAAAATGGTCTCTTGCATTTTTCTCCTCAGGCACACCGTTCTTTATTAAAATAATTAAATTTAATTAGCTCTACTATTTATTATTTTTATTAACATTGATAATAAAAAATTTTGTTTTATAAAAATTACATTGATAATAAAAAATTTTGTTTTATAAAAATTGTTGGAAATTACCACCCCGCGGGTCTAATTTAATTTAATTATTTTAATTAAGAACCCTGTGCCTGTGGAGAAAAACGCAGGATACCATTTTTATGCAGAATTGACCAGGCTAATCCGAAATAATATCTACATGAAAAAATATCAGTGGCGTCCCACTTTTTTTCTAAAAAATATTCTTTATTTAAAATTTTAAAAATGATTTTGTTCGCGATAACGCTGAAAACGGAGATATCGAGCTGCGGTTTTAATATTTTTTCTAGCAAATTTCATCTACTTTTCGATTATGGTATCATAATTATACCGTATGATTTATTTTTTCGGAATAAAATCAAAAAATGTGTTATTATAACAAATCGCACCCTCTAGCATTTTTTTAGAACTATTATGTACAACTAAATACGATTGGTGAAAGTGCATACATTTATCTTCCAAACAGTCTTTAGTTTGCTAAAATCGGATAAGTCGTTTAAGTTACAGCGATTTAAATGATTACACTTTCAACAGCTTCCCCTACTCTTATTAAAGTCCGTACGCCAATGAGCATAAAACCAAAATGATGCATAATTGTCCAGGCTTTTTAATGGTGTTATCAAAGATATACCTTAATGTAAAATTTTTAGAGATATGTAAACTTTTATGATTTACTTTTCAATTACGCCATCTTGCGGCAAAATGCGGAACTTAAAAATTATTTCCAGGATTTTCTCATGGCCACTTTAGTTGTAATTTTTTTTTTCTGAATTTTTTATGCCCAGTAGTTTCCGAGATATGGCCGCTCGTCACCCTTAATGAATCACCCGGTACAATAATTTTAGTATTTCAGTTTATTTTTTAGATAAAAACCAAAATAATTACCCAATTGAATTTTAAAAATGCTTAAAATTAATAATCTTGTCTAAAAAGCTAGTTTTGTAGCTGTTGTTCAATATTTTATTAAAATTAACTAGAAAAAAGCCTTTGGGTAAAATTCCAAATAGAATTACGCTCCCACTATTTTTGCGATAAATTTTAAGAAATGAGATAACTACCGTCAAATGCGAGATTACATGCATACTCTTCTCTTCTCTCTTTAGTAGGTGCTATCAATATTAAATAAGTGTGTCTGACTGACTTTGTTACGTTATCATAATTTAAAACTGCAAATAATTACGTGTACTGATGTCATATGTTACCACCAATCGCTTGGAAATACAAATATATTTTAAAACCTATTGTTTTATTTATTTCATCCCGAAACTGTTCAGGACGATCACAATTAGGAATAGGAAAGCCTCGTTTAATTTTATTCACTGTAACAAGCTCCCGGTGTACGTGAGCTTCTTACCACAGGAGTAGCGCCACATATAACAGTTGGGCTGAAAAGTTCGTAGGCTAACATAGTAAAAAATATTTTTTTGACAAAATTCAATTTTATTATTCAATATAGTTGCCTTTGAGGGCGATTCAACGATTATACCGGTCATACAATTCTTCCATGCCATTTTTATAGTACGATTTCTCTTTAGCCTCTAAATAGGCCTCAGTTTCGGCGATTATCTCTTCATCAGTGCTAAATTTCTTTCCAGCGAGCATTCTTTTAAGGTCTGCCAACAGGAAAAGTCACTGGGGGCCAGATCTGGAGAATATGGTGGATGGGGAAGCAATTCGTAGTCTAATTCATATAATTTTGCCATCGTTTTTATTGATTTGTGACACGGTGCATTGTCTTGATAATACAGCACTTTTTTCTTCTTCAAATGGGGCCGTTATCTCGTGATTTCATTTTTAAACACTTCAATATATGATATTTTTAAAGTCTCAGCTATCTCGATCAACTTCACTTTACAATAATTTAAAATGATTTTGTGGACTTTTTTGATGTTTTCGTCGGTAACAGCCTCTTTGGGGCGTCCACTGCTTGCATCGTCTTCGATGCTTATTTCGCCTCGTTTAAATTTAGCAAACCACTTCTCAACGGTTGATTTTCCTGGTGCAGAGTCCAAATAATGTTTATCAAGCCAAGCCTTGGCTTCAACAGTATTTTTTTTCGCCAAAAAGCAATGCTTTATTAACCCACGAAATTCTTTTTTATCCATTTTTTCACAATAACAAAAGCTGCTTCACTCAAAATACTATATCTCACGAACTAATTATCTGGCAGCTGTGAAATTTATACACGTATCTTTTGAAGGTTAGTACTAAGTAAAAATCACATGGATTTAATTCTAGTGACGCCATCTATGAGTCAGCCTACGAACTTTTCAGCCCACCTTATACCGTTGGAAAAATAACTTTTAGTTCTACATTGTTATAGACATAGTCATGAGTAAGCGACGTAAGCAATAGATGAATTATTTTTTTAATTTGACATCTAAAAGCGCTCAACAGTTAAAAATTATTATAGTTAGGTGAAGTTAGAACATCCTGCATATAATTTTAAAAAAATGTTGGATAGTCAAAACTAGGTCGAAATCAAAAATAGATTTTCTTTCATTTAATTATAGTAAAATAATATTTTAACCTAAATTACTTTAATTTCTTGTTTTAACTTCAAATTTGTTTTGGAAACGGACAAGCTATCGTCTTCAGAGATTACACAATGTCCATCTAAAAATAAATGCCATTTAAGCAAATATACACGAGGAAAATGTCCACTTTATTTTTCCCAAGAGAGACTGCGGTATCCCCTTTGTAATCCAACCACTTTTAGCAAACACTGTCGACGGTGTCAGTGTAAGAAAGTTTTCCAGCCTGGGGAAATGTTTTAGAACTTTCTGTAGAGTGTAATCCAACCTATGAAATTTCTTGTGGCTAGTGATTAATTTCTAGTTTCAACACTTGTCGTGTTAGGGAAAGCTAAGTGAATTGATCTTGATATTAGAATATTTTAGAAATTTATCAATAAAATATATGTCGGATTTAAAGGGCGAATTTCGTGAAAGGATTAAGGTGATAACTTCCCCCTTATGAATGACGAAAAATAGCAAAATACAGTATTTTAAAAGAAAATCATTCATAATTACAGTAAGAAAATTTCCGAGGGGTTTTTTTCTTGTTAATTTTGTATAGTCTGACGCACGGTTCTAGAGCTACAATGCCTGATAAGGCAGGGAGATAACGATCTAACTCGAATCAAAAATTACGTCAGAAGCTGTGATGTGCATCCAGACAGTAATTGTATGGACTTTACCTTATTTTAAGGGGAATTGCCTTTTTAATGCGGCCGTTATCTCCCTGTCTTATCAGGCAACCGTGCGTCAGACTATATAGGTATTCACAATTTTCAAATAAATTAATACATCTCTAAAGGAAACATTTGCTTATTTGAGAAAACAATGATACTAAAAATTGGATTATCTTTTGAAGGTTCACTCGAATACTCTGAAATTACATTCATGCGCAATGTGGTTTGTAAGACGGTTATAGGTTCTCGAGATGATGCGTGTGATGACGTGTTACAGAATACCGATTTTGAACGAATTCAGACTCAGGTTACGATTAGTCGGGTGGGCGAATTAAAAGAGATGTCTGATAGCATATTTCTAGTGTCTGTTTGAAGGTCGGAGACAATAATGTTTCTTGACTGATAGAAGAGTTTTGGACTTGCAATGTCTTTATTTGTTTTATATCACAATGTTTCAACTAGTAAGTATCTCCAGCCGTCTAGAAATGTCCTTGCCCTTCTATACACTATCTTTCCATTAGACCTATTTTTATCAAACTCAACACCCATTAAGAGTATTAACACCACAGCCAAGTATTAGGTGAGTAATCCATCCTTAAGGATACCCATCCATGTCTTATTACAAAGCATAAAACTGTGGTAGAACGTATCCAGTTCCGTCTACTTTCTACTAAAATAATGCGTATTTAAAATATAAATGGCTGCATTAGCTTTCTTATACAGGGTGATTCCTAAGTTGGAACTTTTTTTTTAGCTGTGTATAGAAAGCATTAAAATAAACAACTTTTTCAAATACCTTTTTTCAGAAAACTTAAAAATAGCCGAGTTACAGAAATAAAAAATCTAAGTGCGGGCCTGGTAATCAAAACGTAGCCCTTTACTTTATATTGTTTTTCTCCGTTTCTTGTATGTTAGTCATGCATTTTACGGATCGGTCGTCAGTTATTTATTTTGGCAATTCGCGGCGCGGTGTAGTTTTCTGAAGCAAATTAATTTTAATAAATTGGTGAAAATGGTAAAATTTGAAAAAAATTAACTAATTATGGTGCTAATTTATTGTTAGTGTCGTAAAAGTGCGGATGTTTCTTCTCTACACACAGAAGTTTTCTTAATGTTATTCAACGGGCAAGTTAGGCATAACCGTATTTGATTTGTAGTGTAATAAATAAATGTAAGTACTTTATTTTTAAGTTTTTTGAAAAAAGGTATTTGAAAATGTTGTTTATTTTAATGCCTTCTATGCACAGCTAAAAAAGAAATATCAACTTAGGAATCACTCTGTATAACACATCCTTATAAAAATAACATTCTAATCAATAAACACATACATATTTTCGACGCTGATACCGAATATGATATTAAAAAAATTGTATACCTTAAATTTCTTGGTCATCAATCAAAACGATTTCAAAACGCTGTCAGCTATTTTATTAGAAAAACAATGACGTCACAATCAAATCATACCTCTCTCGATTAAAAAGGACTAATACAGAATTTATTTCGGCATTTAGATAGATTTTTTTTGTAGGGCTGTAAAATAAATAGTTTAGATGCAAAAATTTCTTCACTTTTTAGTTAAAACTAAGTTTAAGACATTTTATCCCCCTGTCCCCTCAGGAATTGTAGCCCTAGGACCGTGTGGCGGACTAAGATGGGAATCAGGGTGGGCGCTAAAATGTGCCTAAGACGAGGGACTTACTCTCCTCCTGTCACCTCCTCTCTTCTCCGATGGCACAAAACTGAATTAACCAATTTACACGGTCATCAGATTCTTCTGAAAATAGCAGCCACACTCTATAAATTTTACAAAATCTCTGACATAAAATAAATGCCATCTAAGTGAATATGAACGTGAAAATCTCCACTTTATTTTTCCCAAGAGAGACAGAGAAGTAATCCGACCACTTTGATCAAATAGTGTCGACCTTGTGGTTATATAAGGAAGTTTTCTAGTCTGGGGACTGAGTTTGAGAACTATCTGGGAAGTATAATCTACTCATCGAATTTCTTGCGGGTATTGGTCAATCTCTAGTTCGAACACTGAGCGTAATAGTTTCTGTTATTTGTGTAGATGTTCTGATTTATAGAGAGTATTTTGAAAAGACACAGTTTGCTATAGTTCTGCACTGAAAATTTGTATAGGATAATTTCTATTGCCACAAGAGAAAAGTTCCTCTTTTATGAAATATGTCTTATTTTCTTGTTTCAAAAAGCTTAAAATTATACTTTTTAAGAAATTTATTTAATATACAGGGTGAGTCAACGATTATTATTATTATTATCTTAAGAATTAGATAAAAATTCGAAATACAAAAGTTTTAAAGACCATTGAGCTGCACATTTTAAAATTATACTGGAGTATACGGGGTGGCCCAAAAAAACTTGGTCACTATAATTTGGGTTTTTTTAAATGAAACTCCGTAATCAAGATACCTAGGCATAAAAATCATTTGAAATGGCTAACATTATTCTCTTGGTGAATAATATGGTTATTTGGAAATAACTCGAAAGGGAAGAAATATATTAAAACACGATTTTCGCCAAAATGTAGGTTATTTTTATGCTTTTCAAGTATATTATACAAAAAGTATACCGTTTCATTAGTTTAGAAAAAACTGAAACTTTTATACATAACTCCCTCTGTAAAACAAAGTACGAATTAACGACCATCAACAAATCTACTTTCTTATTAAGCTTAAAATTATCTTTAAAAAGAGCCCGATTTTATGAAAATTACTTGTAATATTTTAAATATACAGGGTGTCCCATAACTTATGGGCCGTAGAGTAACTGGAGATACTAGACATCAAACTAAGCCGATTAAGTCATATAAGTTTTTTCGGATTGTTACTCGTTCTAGAGATACAGGGTGTTGAAAGTAAAAATTTATTCTCGAAAATAAGCCATTATTTTAAAACGGTTTAATGAATCAAGCTGAAAGTTGGCAATATTATGTTTTTATGAGCAAGAAATAAGAATTTGTAAAAATTGTTAAGTTTAAAATTAGAGGGCGCTAGTTGCATACACTGGGCTTCATAAATCTATGATTTCTTTTCTTACCTGTGATATTAGGCGTTTTTCAATTATAGTTTCTTAAAGAAGGGCGTTTTCTGAGTCAAAAAGGTGTACTTGGTTGATCTTAATATCTTTAACGGTTTTCGAGATATTTCCCTTTAAACATCCCAAAGCATAAGAAAACATAGTACATAATTAAATTAATATTTTAATTATCAAAAAAAAACTTATATGACATAATCGGCTTAGTTTGATGTCTAGTATCTCCAGTTACTCTACGGCCCATAAGTTATGGGACAAGACACCCTGTATATAGAAATATTAAGAATCTTAAAAAAGATGTTTAGTTTGGATTAAATCTTACATAGAAATCAATGGAAAAAAAATTGCGAATAAATTGGCCAAAGAGGCAACAAGAGCTCCAGCGTATACAAATAATTTTTTTATTCCATATACTGACATCTTTAGCCTGACTAAAGTGCAAATTTTAAATGATTGGCAGAAACAATATAATGAGTATATCAAATTTAGGCTACAACTATAAAAATATATTTCCAAAAATACATAAAAAACCTTGGTGTCAAACCGAGTGTAACAGAAACTTCATAAGATCAATTTCGCGAATAAAAAGTTAGCATGCCCTTTATCCTAAATAAAAAAGAAAATAGGCTTACAGAATAATAAATTTTGTGAATGTGAGGAAATCGGTGATCTGGAACATAGTATATTAGGATGCCAACATTGTATTCACCAATGAATTATATAATGAACTTAATAATTTACTTTAATTTCTATAGGAAATGTAAACGTATTTAAAACGCTATTTAAGTTTATATCTCGTAATAATATTAAAATGTGAAAAAGGCATTGTTTAAAAAAAAGAAGAAAAAATTGAAAGTTAAATTCCCTAATTATGAATAAAAATAAATATAAAAAAAAACAAATATAACAAAAAAATACTTTATTTTAGTTTTATTATCAAGAATTACTAAAAATGGGTTGAATAAAGAAATTTTAAAAACAATTATCTCAGTAAAAGTAACTTAAAAGTAAAAAAAAAGACACAAAGCGAGATGCTGGCCACGTTACAGCCAGAACCATAAAACCTTAAACCTAATTACACCGACATATATTAAAATTGCATAAAATATGTGTAAGATAAAGTACTTTTAGTAATAACTTATTTATACCAGCTTCTTCCACTCTTATTATTGGATATCCTTAGGATTAATTAAGTCAATAGGTAGGCTTTCCATATCAAAACAGAACCTTAATAGGGCCGGATTAATCACTATGCCAAATAAGCGATAACCTAAGACACCACATGTATTATACGTTTATTACAATTAAATTAATCTATGACTTTTTTTTCAATAAAACGTGCAAATTTCCGCTTGCAAAACATATTTTTACGAGATTACGTTTAGGCACAAATTTGATCGTCTTTAAATCCATTTCGGAATTGAAAAAATAGGCGCCAAAATTTGGCGCACTGTCCTAGGGCGTCAATTTGGCCATAAACCTTAATGTAGCTATTTTTAAAATAACTTGAATATCGTATTTTGTCCCGTCAGTTACGCCCTCTAGCGGCCATCGTACAACTTAAAAAATAATTTCTAGTATTTTCTTTTTATCGATTTACCTATAAAAAATGTTTTCCCGAAAATGTATAATCAATATTTTCCGAGATACAGCTGCTAGCCGACCTTAGCGGGACACCCGGTATATTTATAAATACCTAAATCGGTATCAAAAAATCACCAAATATAAATGCTTTTAAAAACGTTTCCACCAAATTACCAGTTGACTTTGAAAATCAATAAATCTGGTAAATTTTCAGATACCCTGGCTCTATTGCTATGGTTTAAAATAGTTATTTTTGTGTTAAGTGAGCAAAATAGGTGTTTTTTTAATGGCACATGAGATTGTAAATTTTTACCGAGACCGTTAGGTCGAGGTTAAAAATGCAATCAAATGTGCCATAAAAACAACTATTGCGCGCGGAATACAAACAACATTTTTTGTACAACTGTTTGTTGTTAACTATTTTTTGTAGTGTTTAGAAAAAAAATCTAAAATCATAATTCATAGCTTTTAAGGTATTATTTCTTACACCTGTTCCCATTACCATAAAAACCTGCGATAGTTTAAATTTTATTGATTGTCAAAACTATCGTTTTTCGTGTCAAAAGTTTATAGTTGTTTGCCCAAGTTTGGTACCATTTAAATGTCTGAAAGTAATAGTGAGACACCTCACGAAATTACGGATGCGGCAGAAATCGTTATATCAAATCTTTTGCCCGCGAAATTAAGAATCAAATATGAGAAAGTGTACACTTAGTTTCGCGAATGGTGCAACATAAAGAAAGTAAAAACCGTATCAGAAAATGTTTTGCTCTGTTATTTAGAGGAAAAATCGAAAATATTAAAGCCACCTACACTATGGAGTACCTATTCGATGCTTAAAAGTACGCTAAACATAAAGGAAAATATTGATCTGCAGCGGTTTACTAAATTGGTTCCATTTTTAAAGAGTAAATCCATTGGATATAGAGGAAAGAAGTCTAAAGTATTAACAAAGGAGGATGTAGCAAGATTTATAAAGCAATCCGATGATGAAATATATTTACTTATGAAGGTATACGATATTTACAAGCAAATATTTAAGTAATTTAAATACTCATTTAACTATTTTACTATAGGTTGTTTTAATCTTCGGGATAAGTGGCGCTTGCCGTCGCGAAGAATTAACCAAGATGACCATTGATACCATTGAAGATGTTGGAACTATATTAATTGTAAAAATACCAGATACAAAGACCTACTGTGAACGAACCGTTACTATATCCAATTTGGAATATATCGATATCTACAGAAGTAACCGATTATTTTTAAAATATGCTAAAGGAAAATGTGTAAATCAACATGTTGGAGTCAATAAAATAGAAGAAATGCCAAGTCTTATTGCAAAATGGCTCGGCAAAGAAATGTTCAAAAGTTATACAGGCCACTGTTTCAGAAGAAGTTCTGCGACGCTACTAGCTAATGCAAGGGGCAACCTGATTTCAATAACACGTCACGGAGGTTGGAAATCTAGTTCAGTTGCGGAGGGTTACATAGAGGATAGTTTGGCGAACAAAGTTGAGATTTCCAATAAAATCTTAGAAAGTAGTAAATGTATCGCATAAAACATCTAATAGTTTTTGCGTTTCCGACCAACAATGTGTAACATCGCCTACTGGAATTAATATAGGGAACAATTGCTCTAACTTCACCGTTAATTACTATTCTAATAATAATTGTTAATTTAATTAACTTTAATAATACATTTTTTTATAAAAGATGTTTTGGAAATTAATTTTTGCATTTTTATACGAAAACATCAATCAGCTGAGCTTGCCGTGAAAAATATTATTTTTTCACAGTGAAAAAAAGAGACGTTTTGTGCATCCATAGTAATCAAAAAAAGTCATTTTTTTTTTGACAGTTGTACAAAAACTATTTTTTTCCCTGAGTTTCAATACCCAGTAGATATGGCCAGTGGCCTACCTTAATGAAATACCCTGTATAAATTCTCAGCATAAATCTGATAAGAACGAACTTTTAACTTGACGTGAACTTTAAAATAAAAGGTCAAAGGTTCTTTCCGCCCGGACTATTTTACATTACTTCAGCAACAAACTTTAAGATCGTTTACTTACCTATTTAACTTCTTCAGCCCACCCTTCACATTTCAAATTAATAAAGACGAATAAGTTCCTTACAAGGGCTAACTTGATGTTTAAAAGTTTCACGCGAAGGGTGCATTAATAAATATTTTCTCCCCTCATCCTTTACGATTGCTGGTAAATTAATTATTGCTTGTAAATTAATTATTTTTGTTGTATTGCCTTTATTCATTTTCTTGCTTTTTAAAAAATATGAAAATCGATCTTTCTTGAAACCCTACATTTTGAAAATTGAACTTCTAGACCAAAAAAAAATACAACGAGCTTTTCAACAGTAATATACCGATAGAGGAGGCATCTTATCGGTAATACCGCTGTTTTTACAAGAAATCGATTTTCTGACAAATTTTCACGAAAAGTAATTTTTACTGATAATCTGATACGATCCCGAGAGTTTTAGCTCGAGGGTCCTATCTTTGATTATAAGTAAAAAATATATTAAGTGATAATTTTTTTAGAAAATCTAGTTTCGAGTGAAAAACAAAGGTATGAAGATAAGACGCCGCTTCTAGAGGTGTATTTTATTGGATAATTTACTGAACCCGAAATAAAAGCCGTTTGTGATAAAGGAAAATATACAAACAAATCATATTGATTTACTTTTAAGTTTATAAACGCGCAACAACTAACAATTAATTAAAAATCCAAGACTAAATTAGACGCGTGGAACGTCAAAACTCAAATTCGCTTGTTGCCATCACGGTTGCCATGAAAACGCCAACGCACGTCAAAGCAAAGCACACTGGGTTTAATCTTGCATACCTTTTGTCATAAAACATTTCTTTAAAAATGTCAAAATTAAGTTATGTTTATGACCTAAAATCAACTCAAATACTGTTGTGTGTCACTTTTATTTTGTAGGAGTTATAATATTTATTTATTTAACTTGATTTCTTGAAATAAATTACTGTTTGATTGACAAAAAACTACTGGGGTCTTATCGAGCTAGCGATAGGTCGTATCGGGTAAGATCCCCTTACCAAGGTGGTTGCTATGAAAATGAGCGTTCTGATTGGTTCTATATATGTGAGGTAAATTATCAATGAAACTATCGAGCTACACAACCACTATAGTCTATTTCAGAAAAGTGTAGAGTAATAAAAGCTCATTAGGCATGTAAAGGGAATACAGAGTGATCCAACGAATATTTAAGCCACTTTTATAATTTGGCATTGATGTCATTGCAAAATTCTTTATTTTCATCAAGGGCAGGTAGTACTAACCGGGTTTGATTCATTTATGGGTTTTGTCTATTGTCATCCATTCACAAAAACTGAAAATAGTGTGACAAAGACGTGCTTTATGTACATAGTATTAGATACACTTATTTTTATTAAAGATTATAAAATAATACAAAATTCAAAAAACACATTATACAGCAATTAAATTATAAAAAATCATAAGATTCTTCGTCCTCTGAGGAACTGTCATCGTTTCTTGACGTTATAATTAAGGGTCCAATCGATCAGGTGGTCAAGATCTTACATCATCTCTGACATGATGTACTGCTTTTTGCCAGTTCTCTGGTGTCACTTTCTTAATGGCTTAATCAAATAGTAGCTTAACGTCTTTCATTTTGAATGTCGTGTTGTGTCTTGCTACAAATACTTTCACTTGCGCCCATATATAGGATTTAGTTCGCAATGATATAGCGGTGTTACACTATGTTTTCAGCGATATCTTCCACATATTTCATAAAACGACGTTTGTGTAAATTTGCTATAGCTAATAGTTTTTCTTTATCAAATTATCTTTTTTTTTCATTGGTTAGTTATCATAAATAATTTAATGCACAAAATTTACCTACACCTATGGCCGATACTGAAATTGAGCCGATCTGGATGGAATTTTCCATTTTATTACTCCACACCTTTCTGAAATAGACTATAGAACAAAAAAAAAACAAAGAACTTTTCAGTGAAACTACCCACAACCACTAGTATGATCTACTATTCTTTGGTACTAGAACTTACGGGTAAAGGCGAAACTACACGCAATCAGTAACTTGTATTAAGTCACTAAAATTCAGTACTAAAAGCAAGTGCTTTAATAGAATATTGTATAACTTTTAGCGCTAAATTATATATCTACAACAAGTAAGTGCTAAAATCCGGTACCGGACTTTAGTGACTTGTACATGTTACTAGTACCTTGTAGTTTCGCCTTTAATGTTGGCTCCGAATTACAGTCATTGGATTGCAATATTCTCACTGCATAACAGTATATCGGTGGTGTTAAGTGTTTGAACGAGGATATTTTAGTTTAGTATCAGTAAGCGTCTACTTAAAAATATCATTTACACAAACAGGTATTTGGATTTGTTCATTTCAAAATCACTTTTTACCTTAAGGCCCACTTTTATAAAGTGTTCTTGAAATTCACCTGCAATTTACGCTGTGATTAATTCAGTGTTAAAATAACAACTAATAATAGCAGTTTTATCAATAATAGCTGATTCAATGATACATCTAGGTATTTTAAAATGGCCTTTACTTCGAAGCATGTTGCAATATTAGCTGCTGACCTCTTGTATTATTTCTCGTATTTATATCTATTTTACTATTATTACGACTAACCTTTTATTTATCCATATATTTAATTATTTACTTTTATTACAGGATATCATTCTATTATAGGTTCTGCATTTATTCTTCTCTAGCTTTCTTTTCTTGATTGAGTTTCATACTTCCTTTTTTTGACTTCTCATTCTCATACTTCTGCTGTCAACTTGCTATTTTTTCAGGTATTCATCTCCACGCCTGGTCTTCTACATTCCGTAACAAAGCAGATGCAATTAAAATAAAAGTAGAAGTTACCAAGTTAACCTAAAAATATACTCTCGAATTTACGCGTTTGCTTTATGCAAATTTTTTAAATTTAAATGTTTCACGGCGCCCTGTATTGGACTTTTTTTCTGCTTATAAAACGAGTGGCACGTTACCAAAAATTGTAATAAAATTCTCAAACAGTATCGAGCGCAAAAGAAGCGATACGGTAACATGTAAGGAAAAAATAAACAAATCGATTTCGCCGAGGTTGTTCCACAATACCCACTTAATCCTCGTCTTCATCCCTTAAAATATCATTAAAATCATTTGTTGTAGCATGCACCCATTTTAAAATTAAAAAAAAAACGATTAACAAGGTTAGGTTAAGCAGTATCGTTCGGTTACTTCTACTTCATCCATTGGTAGGAATTAACCACAAGGTGAAATTTGTAATTCTTCCGAATATGTGCGAATAAAATAGTAACGGAAATTATAAAAATATATAAATTATTTCTTCCCTGCGGACATTACAGTTCAAAACTAACTTCTACTCTAAGTTTGTCTTTTGTTAAATTAAATACGTTACGAAGTCTTACATGCCTCAAGAGTATGTTTTACCAGAAGAGGAGTTATCTTTCTTTTGCTTAAATGATTATTCCCATTTACTTCAGTTTCATCGTTCGACAGTTCTTTCACACAAAGATGACAAACTTTTCATTCTACCTTTAAAGTTTTTACAGTGCCGTAAGCCTCAAACCAACATATTTTTTTTTCTCACAATGCAACGTGTGTACCTGTTTTCTCACCGTTCCACTCATTTTTACATCGAACCTACAATTGTGTTGCTCAGTTAGGGTGATATCTACTGGTTTTTCTTCTTTTATTTATTCTCCTGAAGATGAATGCTTCTGCGTTCGAAACATGTAAAGAAGTTGCTTAAAATATTTCTATAATATAACAGTGGAGGAAGACTTTGTGTTCTTATTTCCTTCCAGCTAAGTTTCCACTCCACTTGAAGTATGGACTATTTCTTCAAGTTGAAATATGTTTAAAGTAGCTTGATTCTCAAAATTATAAAATTAGTTTGGTCATTAGTTACTTTATTCGGCCCAAAGTTATTTAATAGAGGTTTATTAAAATACGCGGTAGAAAAACTTGAAAGCGTCCCGTTTTCATTTTCACATTTTACACGTCAAAACGGCAAATTGTGTTCGCAATTTTCCGCGGTCCTCGTCGCCCATAAATTCACCGACCCTAAATTATCTGTACAGGAATTTTTGTGTCGCTTTAAAAATCGTTCAAGTTGGTAATTTCAGCTCGCTTTCATAACAGTATTTCATTTAAATATGACATTAAATACACACTTACTGACAACGTTTTATCCTTGGCAATATTCTAACTTAATTTGTCTGTTGAGAGTCTTTTAAAAGAACATTATCTTTTAAAGGAATATTACCTCGTTTTTTATTTTCCTTTTTTTGAGTGATTTTAACTTAATTTAGTGTTTATAGGTTGTAACTTACAGTGATTAAAGAGATACTATGATTTTATTCAATGTAAATTGACCTATAAACTTAAATATTTATCATTTTATGTATATTTTTATAAGAAACAAACTGAACAAAATTGTATCTGTGACGAAAAAAGATCATATCTATCTTTTTAATGTAAGTTATTTCTGATAAAAAACGGTAGGACTATTTTTCTCCTTTCATTCCTAAATAATATTTAAAAAAATGGATCCCCTATATGTGCCAGTTAGGTGACAGTGGTACGTGACGACAGTAATTTGTGTAACTGGGAAATTTTTAAGACATTATTTATATTTGTTCAATTCTTATTTATACATAAAAACGTAATAATAAAGTACCTGTCAAAGTAATATTCTTTAATAGTATATTACGTATTAAGTGTGGTAAAAGTATATTACGCACGAATGGAAAAATTGCGTACGAGACGCGTAGCGGCGAGTGTAGTAACTACATGGGTGTGTAATTACTTTACACCACACAATACGTACTATACTTTTTCTACGATTCTTACTAAAAATTCAAGATCGTTTTATAATTTATAAAGTATCGATTTGAACTTCAAATAATGACAATGTCACGTCAAATATTTAAAATTCAACATAGATAAATGTCACGATTTGAGTGGTTCAAGGCTAACTTGATTGTTATAATGGACATCATAATGCTTAGTCGTGTGTTTTTATTCTTTACACACAGTTGTGCGAAAGAATAAATATACTTATAAAGTGAACCATCTCCATATTGTCCACAACCGTTCATTAACTTTAAAAGAGCGCTACTAAATTAAGATTTGTACCATGGCTTTTGACTTATGAGAGTTGTTAAAAAATAAAAAATTATTCTAAAAAAAATATTTAAAGAATAATATGTGTTATTTTAGTTTTTTAAATAAAATGCCAACAAAATTCCTTGTTTATGTGCTATTTCTTGTCTATTTTGCTTCAACAAAATGTGTTGTCTTGACAGTTCGGCGTAATCCGTCCATCTCCTACAAACAAACCGCGGTGGCACTTTCCTGTTTCGACCCAATTCCTGCTTGGGGCAGGATTGGCCCGCCGATAAAAGAGACAAAAAGCAAATATCGGCCGACTGGTCCCGACAGAGCCGCGAGGATTGATGAGGCGAATGAGATCGATACGATACGAAAAGACGGTGACAGTGACAGAACAATGGGATATAGCCCACAAACACTTGGTACGTGATATAATGGAGCCAGAGGGGCGAACCCCTAATAAAGTGGATTGTAAAGCTGTGGAGGGCCTAGTAACCAGAAATTTATTTTAAAATGTGTATATACGAGAGACACAAGTGAATTTCAATGTAATTCGTTAACAAGTCATGTTGCCAGGCAAGCAGTTCTCTTAAATTATTACTATATCATATAAGGGACTATAAATAAAATGTTAAACTTTACTTACTCAATGGTATACAGTATGTTCCCGAATAGAGTTTAGAAGAGGACAGATGGACCAAAAAGTGAAAGATACAAAAAAGTCATTCTTTATAAAAGTTTTTTACTTGTAAAATGAATGAGATTAAACTTATGGAAACTTATTAAATTAAGCCTTAAGCCGATGTAAAAGATTTCATTAAAAAATTTAAATATTAAAAGTAACGACTTTCTCTTAGATACTCCCAACTATTTTCTCTCTTACTGAATTTTATAAGTTCACTGTTATGGGGATAGCAAAGTATCATATCGCTACATAATGAAAATCAGAAATCTGCAGGAATCCCAACATGGGAGATGACAATCTGCAATACAATAAACAAGTTTTAAAGAACTGGTTCCATATTGATTCTTAAGAAGAAATATGATCAAAGCGATGCTGCCACAGTTTATAGTAATATAAACTTCTAAATACGACCTTGTTCAGGCGAGTATCTTCGTGTATTTGTTTTAATTTAGTGCCAGTTGGGAATAAATTAACTATAGCAGTTTCAATATGTAGATGAGAGAAAATAATTGAGAGTTTTTAAAAATTATGCGATAAAACCCATTACTTTGAATATCTAAATGTTTTAATGAAATCGTTTACTGTTATCTCAATTTGAAGAAATAGTTCTTTCTTAATGTGGAGGGGGAATTTAACTTTAAGTATCCTAATATATCAAAGGAGGAAGATTTAAAGTTTGTTATTTCTATCCATTTATTATCTCAATGTTTAATGTTTGTTTAAATAACCACATAAAGTTAATTTTCGAGTATTAACTTTCACTCGGTCTACAACTTACTGTTCTGATTGGATTCTTACCTTATTTTTTAAGTACATTAATTCTCAGTGACTCACCTGAAACAAAAAAAAATGTGTTTGAATTTATTAACTCCATTATGAACTAATAACGTTTTATTTTATTGATTCCTAATATTCTACCTACATTGCGAAGAATACATTACCGCGTATTCCTGTTTAGTTTCAAGTTATGAGGCTTTTGAAGTTTATTTACCTTGTATACAGGGTGTTATGGATATATATATAACATATATTCAAACACGCCAATTCTCCATACATAAAACCCTCCTAATTAAAAGTGCATACTTGTTATTAGCAGGCGCAGATTATCCTTAACCCATTAACGCCCAAATTATTTTTTTTTTGAAAAATATTATGAAATATGAATTTTTTAGTTACAAATGATAATCGTTAGTTAGATTACACCTTTAAAAGTTTTAGTGATTGGTAGTTTTTGAAAAAAGGGCTGATCTATAAATAGATCGCTGGGTAAAAAGAATATCATTTTATATATTTTTAAATGAATTTTATTTCTGATAAAAACTATTTTTTATGAAAATTTGAAAAACATTTAGTACATAGTGTTACATTACATTTGTTGAAAAATGTAAGCGGCCTACTTTTACAAGATGGATACTGGCAGCGTCTTTGATTTTCTCTTTTTTCGAGAAAATGGCCTATTTCGTCTAGTCGTACATTGTCTAAAACAGTTGTTTTAGGGGTTGAAGGAAAACTGAATGGTCGACCTTTGGAAACATTTCTTCCATGTCCTAGTTTTAGATATGGTACGGTTATTTGTCGTCTTAAATTTTTTATTGTAATTGATTTTTTTCCATGTATCCTTCTATACAATAAAAATCCGTTCACAATTGCCATATCTATTATTCTCGTAAATAAACCCCAGTACCACTTCTTGCCCCGAATTGCAATACTGTGCTTCTCCAACAGCCAATCGTGATGATCCACTTCTCCTATAAAATTATTATAATTTTGAATCAATCGTGGCTGAAGAACTGGAACTCGAGCTTTTTGTTCTTGATTCCATTGTGGAGCTGATGCTAGTGGTTGGCCCAAGTCTTCATCCTCAGACCAGTAGTCGCGATCACTTGGTAATATGAGATATCCACTAAACACTAGAAAACCAATGACAATTTTCTCATCAGTCTGGGTAGCACAAAATCCTTGTTTGTTTTTTTTAGTTATGGCATATCTATTAGTTTCTCGTACTATTAGGTCATATACTTCATTGTCAAAGAATTGTTCAAATATATTAAGAGAGGAATGTTCACATAAATAATTTTTTAAATTAATTAATTCTTCGTAGTTGTTGTTCGGTTCAAAAGCATCGTATGTAGGGTCCATTTTAGTCCAGTTTGCAATAAGTTTTTCCGGTTCTTCTAATTTGCACTTTTTCTGTATATGCGGCAGTAAACGTGCTAAAGGTAGATTATCTTCTTCATCACTATCTTCTTCAATGTAATGGGGAAGTACTTCTGTAAAGCCAGCAACATCCTTTACCGTAGGAGTACCAATATCTTCATTATTGATAACTTCCTCATCCGTGAGTTCGTCAACTTCAGCAGGCAACGCTAGTATATCTGCGTCAATTTATTGTAAGTATAGATAGTCAACAGCATCTTCCAAGTTTTTAAAAACATTTTTATTTCTATCCATTGCAATAATCTTTAAAAAAAAAATATTTTAGAACATTTTTATAACTATTTAAAAATTTTATACCTGGAAAGCCCAGTGATCTATTGATAGATCGCTAGTTTTGATCAAGTATTAAAAAAAATGTATTTAAAATTTTACCAATATTACTTTATGGTAGTCTTTATTTGTTATTTTTACAACTAAATCAGAAAAAAATTTTACTCACCTGCAAGCAAATCAAAGATATACCACAAAATAGCTAGGGGCGCACAAGAACTAAAAATAGCAGAAATAAATAGCTGCACTACTCAATTCAACAAGCCGGTATAAACTAATCACAAAGATTTGTTGTTATAAGGTGGTCCTAACTGATAATAAAAGTGGGGATGTATTCGTTTGATGCATCGTAGACGGCAGAACGAGGTGATTTGTAAAGTGATCTATAAAAAGAATGCTGGGCGCTAATGGGATAAGGTCATTTGGTCAAGGACCCACCTGTAAATTTTACCCAGCTAATTAATTTATTTTTCAAAACAACTAAAAATTATTATTGTCAAAAATTCCAAATATTTCAAAATTTTTTTAATACAGATCGAACTGCTGCTCGACCGCCTGGATTATTTTTTACCTGAGCTCACGATTGACCTAATGGTTTACATAGAATTAGAATATTGCATAAATGAATTTGAAACAGACATATGGGCTCTCGGAAGTTAAAAAAAGACGGAAAAACGCCATATTAAGTCGCCGCCGGGGACTTCTCCACAGGTACTTTCAGCCTCGCGTTCAGGCAGCGTTACCAGACGTACCATAATTGTACCATAATTTTCTCTAAAAGTCCATGATTTTGTCATCGCTGCACCATAACTTCATATTAAAAACCCGGCATCGCTGCGTCCAGTCGGACAGTCGGTTAGTGTTCGTTTTTGACGTGTTTTACAACTATTGTTAGAAATGAATCCCGGTGAAACGTTTTCGGAAAGTATAAAATTATTAGAAATTTTATGTACTATTCCAATGACGACAGTGGAAAGTGAGAGGTGCTTTTCGACACTAAAAAAATTAAGACTTTTTTAAGAAACTTATATACTAGGTACTATACTGACTACTCAGTATTCACCTGAAGACGACTGGAGATGCTTACCAGTTGAAACGTAGTGATTCAAAACAAATAAAGACAATGCAAGTCCAAAACTCAACTACCGTTCAAGAAACGTCATTGTCTCCAACCTTAAACAGACACCAATAATTTTCATGTTGTGAAACACTCTGTAGTTCCTGTTTGTACTTATTACATATTGAATCATAAAGTGGGTACAATAAACAGCAGGACAGCACTTAAGGGCAACAAGAAAACTGTCGACACGTAGACGTTTTATCCCTTCGCTATATAAACACACAACCTTCAAGGGGCCATCCTAAGTGTCGGTTACGGGTGTTTGGCCACCAAACTGGCAGTAAATTGGGTTTATGTTTTAAGAAAGGGCCATTTGATAGGGCCTTTAGAGCCGTCGCTCCCGGTCACACATTTAAGATGGTGGCTTTTTGATGCAGTGCGATTACTGCGAAATCAGGTCATTCATTTCGGACGTCCCTGTGACGTTGTCCTCAATAACTCGGGCAATGAAATTTGTTAATTAAGAAGAGAGGACAACCGCACGAGTATCATTAAACAACGAGTTAAATAGACATATACTGACTTGGGGGTTTGTAAATAGAGCTCCGGTTATTGTCAAAGCAACATTACTTATTTTATGATAATAATCTCGGTATAGTCAAAACTATGCAATGGACAGTTAATACTAGGTTAGGTAAGGTAAGAGTGGCAGACCCTTGGTTCTGACCAAACAGTCTCACGTAGTCCTGATTAGGTCCGTTGTGAAACCACACGTGTTCCGTAGAACCCACCTTCATCAGATCTCTGATGGTTAGTGCGACGTAACCGCGGAAGGATTTTAACAACTCATTCAAACCAGCCACTACTGTTCAGAAATCTGCTCAGCCGTCCAAGTTGTAAGTTGCTTAGTTACTCCAGGCTATCGAAAGATGGTTCACCCAGAGTGGTGAGCCTCCTTCTTGCGAGGCCAGGGCATTCACACAGAAAATGTTGAATACTTTCTTCCTCTTCCTCATCTCTGCAACTTCTGCAGAAGTCGTTAGTGGGTATTTGCATACGTTCGGCATGTCTACCGAAAAGGCAATGTCCGGTAACAACCGCAGTAATATTTCTCACGTCTTTTCGATTGTGTCTCAATAGCTCTGCGGTTCTCTTTTTATCGAATGACAGTTAATACTAATTCTATAGTGTCAATTTTTTAAGTATCCTGGAAGTTCTTACTCTCGGTTATTAGTTATTTACATTACTAGATGCAAAAGTTAATTTTTTGGTGTGAGGAGGTTTTTGAATTGCCGAGGCGAAGCCGAGGTGATTTAATACCTCCGACCACCAAAAAAGGCTTTCGCATCGTGTAATGTATTAAATTTTTTCTTTTACTGTTCTCTGATCAATATCTTATTAAGTAATAAACATTGATTTTGTTCAAATTAAAATGATAAAATAAGTTTTTTTCCACCTGTAAAATAATCCATGACTAGTTATTTGAGTATTATCAGTCTGTCAGTCACCTGTTAAATAATCCATTCTTGTTCTGGCACCGAAAGTAATACTTTACATAGCTAGCAACGCTACTTTATATAGCTAGCAACTTATAATATTCAGGTAACTCGAATGTTTACTTTCATTATCTGTCGTGTTGCTAGGGCCCGAAAGTTAATTTATTTATACAGCAGTAGAAAAACGTTTTTTATACAAGTATTCACCTCGAATTTGCTTTATCCAATCCGGACGTAACGTCGCCGTTTACGATGCCCTAACTAATTTGGCAATAAAATTTATTAATTAGGAAATTCGGGTAGCCGTAGAAGTGTCATTACACTACATACTAAATGGGTAAATTAGGTAGCTTGGTTGGAGATTCGGTTTTGTAAATATGGTTGTAATTAGCGTCAAAGTTGTTTTACGAGAATCAATTATTTAAATAGTGACCAGTGGCGCCGGGAGAGGGCACCGAAGAACGGCCGTGAGAAGAATGGCAGGTGATAGTGAGGACCTATTTTTTTTTAGAAATCATTTAGAAGGTTCTTTTTTGCGAGTCACCAGTTTGGAAGAGGCAACTCGGGAAATGAAAACTGAAACCAGACCCTCTCCCGAATTGACCTAAACAAACTAGTGCAAAGAACTGAAATCACTGAGTGGATGTGAGAATCAGACTAAGCGCAATGGGCCAAACCAGGTCTAAGTACATCCGGCACACAAGCGGACCCTTAAACAAAAACATTGATACTTGCCCTGTAAACTTTACTTGTTTATTTAAAATAGTTTTTTTAACCACAGAAAGCAACAAACAGTCTCGACTAGTTTTTTTAGTT
This sequence comes from Polydrusus cervinus, assembly GCA_935413205.1. Taxonomy (NCBI): domain Eukaryota; kingdom Metazoa; phylum Arthropoda; class Insecta; order Coleoptera; family Curculionidae; genus Polydrusus; species Polydrusus cervinus. Next base: position 80,260,448 of record OW284511.1, read on the forward strand.
ATCAACAAGGTTTGGCGTTACTTGCCTGCGATTTACAATAATACATGCTAAATCAACCTCAACTTCTCAATGGCATCGCACTCTGGATATTCTAAAAAAGGTTTAAGTTGAGCGCTCTTTGTAGCTCATTAAATAAAACAGATCTAGAGTGATTACTTCTGTAATTATTACTCCTGTGAATGAGTTAACTTTATAGTTGCATGGATTAGGTCCATACATAAAAGGTAAAACCAAAACTTTTAATTCATTTACCATTTAACAAATTTTTTACGAATTGAATACTAATAAATTTAACTAAAAATAACCGTTATAATGTAAATGACCGGCGAAGGATTGCGATCTTCTTAAACCGCTACATGTTATTAAAGAAATATTCTACTTTTTATAATCATCAAATACATATAACCCTTGCGGTTATCTTACTGTGTGTTCAAATCTGGTTATAACTTTGGGGTACTTAGCTGACTGGTAGTCATGGTGCAGGATACTGCTTCTTTTAATTAGTACAGCATCATAAGACCTTACCAAAATGATGATGCATTATTTAGGAGAACTGCAGTTTACCTGGGGTAGCTTTCAGCAACAAAGTTATAGTCTGAAGCTATTATGACTTTAAAGCACTATAATGCATAAAAGTAAGAAGTAAAATGTAGGTTAAGTAGTAGTAAAGCTAGACTTTGGCTGCAAATTACCTCTATGTTCAACAAAAGACGTTTTGAATTGAATTGTATTGAAGTAAAAGTATCAAATATGATTTTAAAACAACGGGGCGAAAAATACACGAAGAAGGGCGTCTAATATTAAGGTTAAGAGAAAATTACAAAAATTTTAATTAAAAAAAAAACAAAATCTATCTTAAAGTAATCAAAATATCATCTTAATTATCGGCTTTGCGATACGTCGTAGTTCTGATTTTCAAACATTAGTGGGCAGGTTTAGCGGGCTAATTTCCAAAGTAACCATTGTTGAGACAAATAGGACTAAGGATCTAAAGGGGCCATTTTCTGATGTTGTCAGCTATCTACCTGTTGCTTTATATCTATGATGTGATCACTGGATTTATCGATGTAACTATTTATTGTATAAGCGATAATATTATATATTTTATTTCATCCTATCCAGTAAATTTACTTACCCTGTACTCATTTGCGGCCGGTAAATGGAACATTACAGTATCAGATACTGTAATGGGTTGCCCCTAGCAACAATGGTATGTTTTTAGAAACAATGACTGGTTACTTTCGATCTTTAACAAGTTGTCACTTAAAAGGTAATATGACCTATTTGTTTGTTCTTTTTAAAAGGGATTATAAAGACAGGATGAAATAAAATATCATACGATACACGTCAGTTAGGTGTTATTACAGCACTTGTTTATATTCCAGACTCGGCTCCTACGTCGCCTCGTCCGTAAACCAACTCGCACTGTAATAAGTCACCTTCCGGCCTTGTAACGTAAAATACTATTAGTATATCAGAGATCTACACATTGTTACTTTGGGACTTTACCTTTTTAGTATAAAGCTTTTAATTTATATAATTAAAGTTCTTTACAACGCTGTTTTTAAATGGACTCATGTTAGCCAGCGCTTAAAAACTATTCAACGTTCTTTCTTTATTTTCCGCACAATTAAACTAACTGTCCTTTGTGTATTCGGATACACAGACACTTTAACAGCTGCTCCTGTAATCAAAGTTCAGTAACTTTTAATTGATCGCATGAACTTGCTAACTAACCATGGATGCAGTGAAAAACAAATGGCGCCTTCGATAAACATGCATCGAGCCCTTTCCTTTGTAGACACGGTATAGTGCATGCTCCTCTAACATGAAACGGAAATGTTCGAAGTGTACAGTGCACAGTAAATGCACTTTGTCGGTGGCAATTGTTAAAGTGCGGAAATAAAGTTTGATTATAAAAGGTAAAAAGTGTTGGTTCTATTACTTCCTAGTTTTGCTTGTAAGCACTCTAAAAATTGTATTTTTATTGGTTGACAATAAAATATAGTGAAGCAAAATAAAGTTATATATATAATTTTTATTGTTATATTAATACAATTTCAGTAAATCAAATTGTTATCACAGTCAAATACATATCGGTATGATAACTGGACATCGAACGTGTCATATTGCCAAGCCAGGTTACTGATGAGCATCCAGAATCAGAAACAAGGATTACCTCATATTTCATTTTAAGTGAGGCAAGGAATGTTAGACATCAAATTAAATGACAGGCCGGCCATGGTACCTCAAAACCCGATGGACGTACCTATCGGTAAACAAAAAGTTAATTGGTAGCTCTCCACGGCGCTGGGCGTCCGGGGGTTGGCACGCTGTGCACCCCTTCGTCTATTACCCGGTACCCCTCACCTTATCAGTGGGGAATGGCACTTTAACGAGTCATCCATAGGCCTCAGGGTGGTCGCGCGTCTCTGATGAGTTTCAGTAAGACGAAACAACGAACGGATTGAGATGTTTTACGGAAGAAGACAGAGGATGCCGTTGTTTGCAGTGAGTCCTGCGACCATCCTGAGGCCGCGGCCCGCAAAGGGTCTGCGTCTATGGATGGCTCGTTAAGCTGCCATTCCCCACTGACAAGGTGAGGGGACAGCGGGTAATAGACGAAGGGGTGCACAGCGTGCAAATCCCGGACGCTCAGCGCTGTGGAGAGCTACCAATAAACTTTTTGTTTACCGATAGGTACGTCCATTGGGTTTTGAGCTACCATGGCCGGCCTGTCATTTAATTTGATGTTTAACATTCCTTGCCTCACTTAAAATGAAATGTGAGGTCATCCTTGTTTCTGATTCTGGGTGCTCATCAGTGACCTGGCTTGGCAATTTAACAAGTTCGAAGTCCAGTTATCATATTGATCCTCTAGACTCCTTAGCTCATTGTTGCCGGTGATTTATTCGATACATGAGAGGCACGCAGCTTAGCTGCTCCTAAATTCTAGTTAAGGCTGATTAATCCTTCCTTTTCGATCAAAACATATCGGTATAATATAACAAGATAATATGGTAAACTATAAAAGTATTTTATGGTAACAGCATGGAAATAACTATATTTTAAATTTACTTTAACAAACCTAGTTAGTTAGTGTGATGTAGTCGAGTATCCAATAAGGCGCAAGTTCACTTTCTTGCTGGTACTCTAAAGACTTTAATTCATACAGCAGAAATTAGCTTGTTTAAATCTCTAACAGTGGACAAAAAGTGATTCCAAATTTTTTAAACTAAAAATGTATTCAACGTAAAGAGAAAAAATGACGGCAAATAGTTTTATTATAACTTTCAATAATTAATCTTAAGGTCTTTTAAAATGCAAATGAAAAGAGATACATGCATTTTCTTCTTTATATACATGAAACCGGATTAACGAAATGTGCTGAGCATGCACGGCATACGAGCTTTACGATTATAGTTGTGAGATAGTAAAAATTAAGTTGGGAATGATAAGACGTGATGCTTTAACGTTGGCTTCTGTATAGTTCCGTTTATAACCTAAGAAATGTTTTTTCACTAGTGATCTACCGTTAATTATATCGGTAATTATTAACAGGACATAATGTATTTCATAATTACTAGAAGAAAGGTGGATCTTTTATATTATAAACAAATATCTAAGTGAGATTGATATATCGGCTCTTAATAGAGTTCTATTAAAGGTTATGGCTGTAACTAAAGTTTAAAAAACTTAAAAGTTAGTTCGAGAATACTTTCTTCCTTAACATGTAAATTTTTAACAATATGAGCAATAAAAACATAATTTGTTTACAATTTTCTTTATTTATAAATATGCATACTCTTGCTTTGCTTTTTTGTATGCTCTGCAATAGCAAACTATGCAAATTTCGCGACAACGAATAATTGTGTAGGAGTATTCAATATATCGTATAATTAATCTGTTTATTTCAAATATAACTTGAAAGTTCAGTGTTCGTATATTACGTGGGTGCTAATATTCTGCTATATTTATCCTCCGCTTCAGGCTGGATAGAAGATTCCCGATAATATAATGGAATTTATAATACTTTACTTACTTACTTTACTTTAATATACTTTATTGTCTGAAGAAAAAATCTTGTTGACAAAGTGTGCAAACTTAAAATAATTACAAATACATAAAATAAATATACATATACCATTACAAAGTTATGAAAAGACAAAACCCGAAAAATACTACACATCTAAAAAACACAGTTATAATACTCCTCCAACGTATAAAACGCTTTCGCTAACAGTAGCGCCTTAAATGTTTTTTTAAAAAGTTTGAGACATTGATGATCTCTTACAGACTGCGGAACATGGTTGTAAATTTTCCTACTCTCATAAAATATAGATTGTTTAACGAGTGTAGTTTTAGGAATAGGTAAAGACAATTTACCTGAGCCTCTCGTATTATACTGTCCCGGAAGAATAGTCATTGGACCACGTAGAACAGACTTATGAATTAAGCATGCAGTCTCCAACACAAATAAACACACCAGAGTTAGAATACCCCGATCTATAAACAGAGGTTTGCAGTGCTCTCTCGTCCTTACCTTACACACATATCGAACAGCCCGCTTCTGCAACACAAATATTGACTGAAATAAATCACGTCTACAATAGCCCCAGAAACATATACCATACAACAAATGGGACTCTACGAGAGCAAAGTACACCATTCGCGCCTCTCTTCCACTCAATTCATTCGCAGCAATTCTCACAGCATAACAACCACGCGATATTTTCCTAGATAAATTTTCTATGTGTGTTGTATACTTCAAACTTTCATCAATGTGCAGACCCAAGAATTTAGCATTACTATTGTTTTTTATACTGTTATTAACTATATCCACATTTGGTACATGACAGTTAAATGAAACAATACTTGTTTTTGACATGTTGAAACAGAGTAAGTTTGATTCGCACCATTCCTTAATATAAGGAGTATATGCTATTTGTTAATTAATTTAGAAAAAACATATGCATCTTAGAGAAATAACTTTATGAATGTACAAGTGTAAAATTACTGGGAGCAAATTATCATTAAAATAATTAAATTTTATTTCATATATTTAATTAAATAAGACTTACCTATTAAAATACGGGTTTTAATACCATTCCTTGAGTGCTTATTACCGGGGTCGATAAGAAAGACTAAAGATACTATGAAATAAAATAATATATTAGGTACTATACATTACATAATTATACAGTGTACTCACCAAGATTCGTCCGACCCCTTCCATAACCAGTTTGATTCTCTACCATATTCTCGGTATTTAACTACCGGCAGGGTCTTCCATGCCGCACATAGATATCTCTGAGGTTAGGGGCCAGACAAAGAGGCATATCAAATACTTAGTGGGGCCAACAGATCATTACATACACACATCAACAAGCAGGCCTAACCCCAAGGTGTAATGTGAACCGTGCTGAGGGGGTAAATAATGCTGGATCCTAAACCAATCAACATTATAAATATATTGGGTGACTTCACGGAGTAACTTTCATCTTGCACTTATACAGGAGGCAATAACCATTTACTACTACTAAAAACTCGTAATAAATCAATACCAACTAGATAGCAGTAGTCCTGTATCAACTATTGTGGAGAAGGCAACACAGAAACCAACGTAGATAAAGATCAGGCCAAAGAACCTGATTTAAATTTAGACCTTAAACAACTTAGTCTGAAACAAGTGCACGCACAACTATAAAAACAGGCGATATATATTGCTAATTCGATACAACAAGTAGAGGCCCGCCCACAAGAAACCAAACTCCTCCAGTAGAGAGGGATCTCACGCCCAGTCTGAATCCAGCGGTTCTACTAGTACCTCTCGTGAAAGGAGCTCAAATGATCCCTTCAGAGGTATCTCAAACAAAAGATCCAGGTCTGAAGGAAGCCTCCCTGACGCCGACCAAATAACAAAGACTTTTCTTTGGGATGATGCTCTACACAGAAAAAATATTAAGTTCATACTGACTGCCTTTTGTCAAAACAATAGGTTAAACATTAAATAAAAGAAATAGAACAGTTATTCAGGAATAGTAAACACAATCTACCAGTGATTTAATGAGTGTCCCTTTGATACCACAAAACTCTTTTTTCTGTTTAGCAGCTGGCTTTATGCCAGTCGTTCATTATTAGGACTTCCTTGAGACACACCTGCGGACTGTTGCAATGCAAATGGTACTATTGGACGCGATCACGTTCGGACCAGACGGATCTGGGTCCGCGTTCAACATTACTATTTCGAAAAAGGTGCCATCACCTATTATGCAGAGGCTAAGGTACAAAAACTTGGGTGCAAACCGAGGTCCCCAAAATGAAGCTATGGGCTGGCGAAAACTTAAAAGTAGGGATGGCAAAAAAAACCCTTACAGATGACTGTGCTTTGTTCTCACGAACCTGGAAATTTCCCATTAGTTGATAACATTATTATGAAAATTACATTTCTCTGTGAAGTTCCTAAAAGTACTGACTAATCACAGTATATTATATTTACTGAGACTTCGCTTTCTTTTTTAAGACACTAAATTATATAATTTAAATGTATATGATACAATATATTATTATTTTGTTCAATATAATAATCTCTAATAGATTTATCAATAATGCAACCTGCTGAATGTGTATAGAAAATTGATTTCATATAGCATCGTTATTGAGTTGGTTTTACTATAATTGCTTTAATGCTTCTGTGGTCGAGACGGTAGAGCGTTTAACTTTGGATCCAATGGTCGTGAGTTCGAGATCGGCAACCTGCAATAGTAGTTTGCACAACAAGAGTGGATATGATGTCCATATCGCACGAGGAAGTAAATTGAGCACTCCGCCTACGGCGTCGTACTCAAACTTCCGGGCGCAATATGGACAATCCACTCGAGATGTATAGTATATTTTTTCTACGACTTAACTTCCGAACTTCATGCTAAGAATTTAAAAAAATTATTATTATTTAAATTAGTCATCATAACTTGTCTTTTAAGTTGGCCAGGAACTTGTGAGAACGGTAATAAAAAACAATTGAACAAAAATTAATTTTGATGTCAAACCCATGGACCAAATTACACTGTAACATATTTATCGATTTGGATAAGTTCTTGTATTTAAACAAATTCACTTTTGAATATATCTATCTTTCTCCCATTCGGCTTTTTGCAGAATAACAGGCAAAAAGCGATATATGTATTAATAAAAACGAACAATTTATTTTCTCAACCAGGTATTTTGATTAATAATTGTTTTACTGAAATGCACAGAAGAAAAAAAGGTTTGTTGGATTTATTTCTGCTTGCGTAAGAATTATAACTCCGAAAGTACAACAAAATAGCTGTACGAATTTTTAACATTCGCTATGGTCAAATTTTTCAAAATAATCGCCAATTTACAAACTAGCAACACTGTTAACGTGGAAAAAGAAGTGGTAATACTGTAATTAGAACTAACATAATCCTAAAAATTTTAGTAAAAAATGGATTTTTTTCTAGAAATCTTATAATTTCGTCTGTTTTATCGGGTTATCTTTATGTTCCACCATTTAAGGAATAATTACCAGTTAATTTATATTTGTTGCGTATAATAAAAGTTTTAAGATCAATTAAGGTTGGATCCTTGTTCAAAATATATCGGAAAATATCCCCGTGCACAAATATTTATAATAGTATATTATTTATATGGAAAAAATAAGCAAGGTTAGTAAGAAAACGTTAATTTGGTAGGTATATAGTACATTTTATGCAAAGCTTGTAGTAATTGCCTAGAAATAAGTGAAAATAAAGATATTTTTGAAATAAGAAAGTGCGTCTGTGCGCAATTCTTTAGTTCGGTAATTTGGTAGAAATATATTTTGGTATTAATTTTGTTATTATACCTTCAATTTTTGCACCATTTCGTGTACTCTTTAGGAAAATATTGTGTATACATAGATTCTGGGATAAATGTTTTGATTTAAATTTAGAAAGAACAAATTTCATCTGACAGATTTACATATTTTTGAAGCATATTGTTGGCCTAACTTCTCCTAACTATCAGAAAACGAATTTACAACATGTAAATTTGGCTTCTCTGTAATTGACTACTGTGATTGGTCAGTTTCATTACCTAACTAGGATGGATATGAAATTTTACCGCACAGTTAACTGGAATAGCCTTCTTTACCCGCCACTTAAGTGTAAAGGAAAAAGCAAATTTCCATGTGGGAGTAGAAAAACTTTTTTTTTGCATAAGGTTTATAAGTTTGGTCATAGAACAAATATACTGTTCAATTCGAGTGGATTGTCTATATCGCACTCGAAAGTTCTCATATCCACTCTTGTTGTACAAACTACTATAAACCCAAGGGAAGCTACGTTAATAGACAGTATTATAGATTGTCTCTGTCTAGCATACTTAGGGGGTTAAATTCAATACATAAATCAACGACATCTAACATACAGTAGTTAAGTTAAAATTGCCACAATTGGGGCTATAAACCGTAATAGCTTAGAGAGTAATATAGCTCATTAGCTATAGAGGCATTCCTACATATTTGAACCTCAAATTGGGCTTTAATAAATGACATTGATTGGCGGATATATTTGGGTTAAATTAACCAAATAAATACATTGAAACTCTCGATAGAACGTTTTATTTGCTCTGCTTTAAATCAAATATTGATGTAATCTTATCTATCAAATTTGGTATGTAGAAATATTGTCACCATCTAAAATAGTATATTGTTTTATTAGGAGTAAAAGCGATACTTTTTTGACGAGTCTGTAGGTTGCTTTTACTCCGAATAAAACATACTTTTTTTTCTTCAGACGTTGTTTAAATATGAAAACACAAAGATACAAAATGTTTTAATTGTTTTATTTCAAAATTTTAAGTTTTGAGAAGGGGCTAGCGTTACTATGGATTTATTATATTGTTTGATAGCGACGTGCCATTCGATTTGACAAGTGTCAGCATTCATTATTGCGTAACTTTATTTAATTTTTATTCTTTTAAAAATAGAATTTTTTAAAATTACATTTACTTCAAATTAAAATGTCAGACTCAGAATTTACCTGTACGCCCCCGGAGGTTGCCAAAATTGCAGCAAATGTTGCGAACAATTTGCTGCCAACAAAATCCAGTGGTGTTTACGAAGCTGCGTTTAAAAAAAATTCCAGGCATGGTGCAATGAGAAAAACACCAAAAATAATTCTGAAAATGTACTCTTGGCATATTTTTCGGAACTAGCGAGCAATCAAAAAATGAAAGGTTCAACAATGTGGTCACATTATTCTATGTTAAGATCAATGCTAAATATCAGACAAGGAATAGACATAAGCAAGTATTTGAAGCTACGAGCTTTTTTAAAGAAGCAAAACGAAGGCTACATTCTCAAAAAAGCTAAAGTATTCACCAGGGAACAGTTTGAAAAATTTCTATCTGAAGCTCCTAATCAGCAATATTTGGGAATTAAGGTAAATTTAGGTATAACCTCAAAGTATACAAATTTTTTATAAAGGTAATATATATAATTTTTAGATTGTTTTGGTTATTGGAATATCGGGTGCATGCCGATGTGAAGAAATGGTGAAAATGGTCGTTGATGACATACAAGACTTAGGATCTGCGATTCACATAAGAATTCCTAATAATAAAACTAGGAAACCGCGGTCGTTTACTATTGTTTGGGAGCAATATTTAAGCATTTATAAAAACTATGCATCATTACGCCCGGAAGGTATGCGCGAGAAGAGATTTTTTATAAAATTTGTAAATGGTCGGTGTTGTCGCATGGTAATGGGAATTCATAAAATAAGTGCTGTTCCTAAGGAAGCAGCAGTGTTTTTAAAACTACCAGGTGCAATAGAGTACATCGGCCATTGATTAAGGAGAACTTCAGCTACACAGCTTGTAGATGCAGGGGCAGACATTACGTGTTTAAAGCGCCACGGGGGGTGGAAATCGAGTACTGTAGCTGAAGGGTACATCAACGATTAAGAAAGATATTGCAAAAAAAATTTTACAACCAAATAATAATAAATCAATTACTAATAATTTAAATACTGCAATAAATTCGACAGAAAGTGGTTTCACTGAGAGTTCAACACTAGAAAATACCGAAACAACCAACCAACAGGCCATCGTAACAAGCAGTCTTAATTTTTCTGGGGCTACAATTAATAATTGTACTTTTAATGTTGTATTTAAATAGTTATGTAGGGCCAATATGGGTAAACGCACCTCCTTAAACAAATTTAACTTTATTATTATTTATTATTATAGGGATTAACATAGTTTTTGAATGCTAGTGCTATTACCCTAAAAGTACATTTACCCTAAGTCACATTGCTGTACTTTATTTTTATTACAATAAATAAAGTATGTTTATAACGTTCTGGTATTATTTAATATATATTTAGTCATGAGAACACAGTCATACTTTTACTTCCGCTGCTATTGGCAACGGAAGAAAAAGTAAATACTTTTTCTTCCGTTGCCAAAAGCAACCGCCTTCTGACGAAAAAGTAGAACTTTAACGTCAAAAAATTAGTAGAAAAACGTCAAGTTTATTGACGTTTGAAGAAAAAAGTAATTTTTAGTTTAAATATTTAATTTATTCAATATTTGACTAAGGAAGAATTCGCCCATTTTTGCTCAAAGAAAGATATTTAATATTTTATTTGAAAAAAAACAGACAAAGTCTTGCCCTAAAATAAATATTTTTCTGTCTGTTTATTCTTGATTGTTACATGTTTCGTCTTAAACGGGATCATTAGACCTTATAATCAGTTTAAAAAAATTAAAATTGCTTTTAAAAAAAATAAGCATGTCACAGAAACATAATAGTTTATATCTACGTGCCACACAAGTCAGATTAAAGCGGCCACAATTATCCGGTCAAATTACACCAAAAAATTAGAGTGAAGGTACATAAATTTACAACAAGATAAAAATCAGTAAAAATGTTCAAAATAAATTATAAATAAAATTTGTAAGTTCCCCATCATTTCCGTGTATGGAAAAAATTTGACTCGAGGTCAAAGGTCAAAAAAATGAGTTTTTCGCGATTTTTAGCAAAACGGTAAATTTTATCATATAAGTACTTATTAAAAATTATCTATAAAAAAATGTTTAACACTTTTTTTTCTATGAGCCACTGTTTCTGAGATATAACGATTCAAAAAGTTGTAATCGTCATAATATGCACACGAGGTAGGGTACTTAGCGCTTTTTTTTTAACGTGGTTTCCCCAGTAGGCCTACTCCACAAGTCAGTTGTGATCCTGTTTAATTTGAAACTATTGCAAAATAACGGAAATTTGCAAAAATTGAAAAAGATAAAAGCGATGTTGATTAAAAAAAAGTAGTGAAGAATATTCGTCTGCTCGTAACTTTCAAATTATTCTTCTTGTTCTTCTTCTAAACACAATTTTTTTCAACTGCAAAAAGGGATGCAGTGCTAAATGTGGTTGCAAAGAAATGGGACTGTTTTGTTCTCTGGCATGTACAAATTGTCAAGGCCGGTCGTGCTCTAATGTTGAATCACCAACAATTGAGGATTCGTTTGATTCCAACGAGGTGACTTGCCATACATCCCTATTGACGCAATTTACTTGCACCCAGAATGAAGATGAAGAAGAAGAAGAAGAAGAAGAAGAAGAAGAAGAACAAGAAGGAGAACAAGAAGAAGAACAAGAAGAAGAACAAGAAGAAAATCAAGAAGAAGAACAAGAAGAATAATTTTAAAGTTACGAGTCAGATGAATAAACTTCACTACTTTTTTTTAATCAACATCGCTTTTATCTTTTCCAATCTTTGCTAATTTCCGTTATTTTGCAATAGTTTCAAATTAAACAGGATCACAACGCTTTTCCGCCTTTTTCTTTAGGATACAATATCTTGAAATACATGTAGTCCTAAATAAGGGGTTAGGAAAGAAAGCCCTATCTTCCTTCTTACATTTATTAAAAATAAAATCAGTGTCTACGCGTTTCGGCCAAAGGGGCCATCATCAGGACATGCTGTAAGAAACAAGGTATATGATGTACAAAATGAATACAATAAAACAAACTAAAAACTTACAGGCAATAAGGTCCATAAACACAAGGACAAAGTAGGGCACTCTTTGGTCAATTAAAAATAAAATAATTATTACAAAAAACACTGGTATAAGTTACATATTTTAAAAATATTCCACAGAAAACAATTAAAACACATCTCGACTATCGTCAGAGGTACATACAACTGGCGAATTATTTTTATTTTATTGAATTTGTGAAAACTGAATTGTAAAAACTATCGAACGCCGAAATAAAAAAAGGATCCAAATGTCCTCGAAAAAAATAAAAGAAACAAGGATGATTTAAATTAAATTTATTTAAATAAAATTGTTTTTAATTTTAAAAAAAGCATGTAGTCCTGACTGTCCCTCTCCCCGGATAAAAAATGTCCTACTTACACCCACTAACCCCCCCCCCCCCCGAGCATATTTTCTGGCTACGCCACTGCTACTGAAGATACTTACCCGTTGAAACATTGTAAATTAAAACAAATAAAGACAATGCAAGTCCAAAACACGTCTATCATTCTAAATAATCGGTATTATCAATTATTATACTTTTCCTCCATAGAAGTAATATGATAACCGTATATGCTTTAAGTGACGATATACTTTTAAAGATCAAAACAGTTTTAAAAGGTCGGCATTCCTCGCCTTCTTGTTTTCCGACATTGCACCTTCTAATAAGTAGAATTATCTCTGTGAAACGCCTATCGCGTATCTTTGAAATTTTTCAGAAACGTCTGGCAAGCCCAAATCGGCTTTGAAAGGAACATAAACCCGGGTAAAGCGTCAGTCATTTATCAAGCTCAGATTCAGTCCCCTCTGACACGGCCTTATCCCCTAAAATATGAAACTTTTTCGTTTAAGTTGGAAAAGTGTTACTAAACGTTGTGTATCATTTTAAAATCTAATTATCTGGAACGGGTTTCTGATAGTTTATTATTGCGACACCATAAAATATCTACTTAACTAGAAGATATACCCTTAAGAACTACATGCACTTCTGTGTCGGTGGTAGGCAATACGAATGGATAAAACTGTCGTAGTATTATCTTCCCGCGTGATAAATTTGTTGATGTAAAAGGTGTGCGTTTAGGTCTCCGAACACCTGAAAAAAGTAGACATATTTTTTTTAGAATGCACTTCGGCCAGGTTTAATTTTTAAATCCTCTCAGTTTTTCCAGTTCCTTACACTAACTTGTGTAGGTCAACTGGGGAGAGGGTCGGGATGTACGCCGATTCCAGTATTTGATGCCTTTTTTGATCCAGTGACTCTCAATGGCAAATTGTGAGCTATACCATTTTTCTGTCTTGTAGCATAGGTTACCGTTGTACAGTTGTATTCAGTCCAGGACCTTTTTAATAGCCATGTGCTCTGTCAAAATAGGTCCGGGTCAGTTCAGCATCAAATCAACGAAAACTAAAGTAGAAGGGTAAATGGGGCGCCGAACTGTCCAGGTGCGCTTCAAAAAAAGAATAATTGTTTTTAGTAGTATGTCAAGCCTGTTAAATACTCTAAATATACATAAGAGCTCTCTTTTTATATTACACTCCTTGATTTTGGTAGTATGTTTCTTCCAATGTCATTTCACTAAACCTTTTAACACTGTTTAGTGTTGAAAAGGCTTCGTTAACAAAAAGACAATATGTGTAATTTTACTTTGTTATAATATCACTTTTTATTTACTGATTAGTTACTGCAGTTTCGTAGTACTACTACATTATCAAACTGAATGGGTGATGGCTGACGAGGCTTCGTTAAGATGATATTTACCTTGTCTTTTCTTTATCTTGTTTGTTTTCCTGAAGATGAATACATTTATACATTTTAAACATGTAGAGGTAATTTACTATTTAAATAATTTTTTTCAATAAATATGACAGTGGAGGAAGACAAACGTAGGGTTGCACAAAAATTTTAACCAGAATTAACTAACCAGCGAGTTTGACATAACTGACAGTGACAGGCATTATGAACTCACAATCAAAGGTGTCTGATTAGTAAATTAAAAAGTCAGGTATCCGGGTCAGTATGATTGTGTGAAAATTATTTCTGCTAATGTCATGTATGTCACAGTAAAACTTGGTTATCAAAAATGAGAAATACATTTTTATTATCGATACATTAAAAGAATATAAGAAAGAAGATACATATGAACCTTTCATTCCAGCGTGAAACGCGTCATCGTTTCCTGGCATGTCTAATTGAAAATTTAATACCAAAATTTTACTAAGAACAAGAACTTCAAGTTTGGCGGATGACCTTGTCTTTTATCAAAAAAAGAAAAAAGTACTAATTTATTATACAATTTCAATTATATACTTAGCTTGAAATTATATCATGGGCCATGCAGAACATAAAAATGGAAATATTGCGGCTCTTCATATTAATTCCTTATTTTCCATTAATATTACAAACGATGTCCCGATTAAATCTTAAAAATCTTCAATGACGCCGCGCCCCTTAAGTCTCATAAAATTCGTTTTTATAATATTTTGTATATATAATAAGACATTTTATTGCCGTCGCCAGATACAGATAAAATATTCGCGATGTTTGTGATAACTTATCGACTACTGTTTGCTCTTAAAAGAAAATATTAATCTACAGAGTATAGGTATAAACGAAATTAATTATATTTTTTATGATATGACCAATCATAGAAAATAAAAGTTTACATTAAAGCAATAAAATTCAAACTTTATTGCTAAATCCACCCAGAGGCAGCGTAAAATTACAGAATTTTTATGCTGAGATTTTACGTGCTATAAAATTGTCAGATCATAAAGACGAATGGTGCACTACCTCATTTAAACGGGGCTTTTCTTGGATTGTTTTAGCAAGTAATCTAAATTTAATTGTTGCCTTAGTAGAATTGTTAATTTAAAACGTATTTCTTAAAAGTATTTATACATTGACAATGTTGCTAAGGGTTTTGCACTGCTCTCCAAAGGAGACATGTTTATTTTAGGGTGGTAATATCTTTGTTTATAATAAAATTATATTAAAACCTAACAGTTTTTTTTATCAGGGCGATACCGATTTTATTAAAAAATTTAAATAAAAGTAACGAGTTTCAACGCATTACTTTTGGAAACTCTCAAACTAAAAAAAAAATGATTTTTTTTCTTTTTCAGCAGTTTCTAAAATTTAAAATTATGTATAAATAAAGGCAAACTCATTACCTACATAATAAGAAATTAGAAAGAAGAAAAGGCGGGCAAGGGCCTGTCGACATATTAAGCACCGGTTCTCGCAGATCACCGAAGTTAAGCGGTGTCGAGCGCGGTTAGTACTTGGGCGGGTGACCGCTTAGGAACACGGCGTGCTCTTGCCTCAGGGAAGAGTATAAAATGAATCGACACCTAGCCATCCTATTCACGCCGGACAGGCCGGATGAGATCGGATATCTCGTAGGATGAAGGTGCCGTTTCACACTCCCCAGTCGGTAGATCACATTTGTGGTCGATGACCGGTTCAAGATGGCCTACGTAGTCGGCGAACCGTAAAAAAAAAAAAAAAGAAAGAAGAAAAGGACTTTCCTATCTATCGTTTATATAGTAGAGCAAGCTGTAAAATTTCTAAATATGTACAACAAAATTAAATGAAAAAAGTATAAATTCATGATTTAAAAAAATTATTATAATATTATGTAAAAATTAACTGAATTTCGAATTTTATAATTCTGTAATTTTACGTTAGTTACGTGGTTTTTTTTTATAGTGCGCAAGCCACCACTAAATTTTAAAAAACAAAGCAATCTTTTTGAAATTTTTTTAAAACTGAAAATAAATTATATTATTATAAATAATAAGAGAAACTTGAAGAAATAGCCCATACTTAAAGTTGAGTGTATTTTTGGAAGGAAAGAAATAAGAACTTAATGTCTTCCTTCACTGTTATACGAATGAAAAACTTGTTTTAAAATATAAATTTTCTACATGTTTTAAAAGCAAAAGAACAAATGAAATTAAGAAGAAAAGGGTGAATATCATTAGCGGCAAAAACAAATAGAATATATTCGTACATTATACATGTCATATGTTAATAGTGTACTTTTATTTAGATCGGTGATTTGGAATCCTCAATACGATATAAAATCGAGAGAGTCCAAGAAAAGTTTATAAAATACCTTTGCTATAAATTTTATTTATAGGACAACTTGACTTTAATTAAACGAAATCTTAAGTTATTATCACTCGACATTAAATTTGCCCACAAAATTCTCAACGACATAATTGATTCAACCCCAATTATTAATTTACCAAATATAAAGGTTTTTTTTTTCATATAAAACCTAGTACTAGCAATTATTACTCTAACTCGCCTCTAAATCGTTGCTGTAAATCGTATAATATACTTTCAAACTTGGTTTCACTGGATATCTGTTTTCTTTCCCTAATGGCACTGACCAGTGCACTAACAAGGTTTTATTTAGATCATATTTTATAAGAAATATATTGTAAATTTATTTATTATAATAACAGTACTCATCTGCTAGCATTTTGTTTATTATATTGTTTGTTATTTAATTCAAAATTATATATTTATACCGGGTGTCCCATTATGGATGGCCACCGGCCGTATCTCGGAAACTACTGGGCATAGAAACTCAAGGAAAAAAAATAATAACTAAAGTGGCCATGAGAAAATCCTGGAAATAATATATAAGTTCCGCATTTTTCCGCAAGAGGGCGTAATTGAAAAGTAAATTTTAAAATTTTACATATCTCCGAAAATTCCACATAAAGGTATATTTTTGGTAACACCATTAAAAAGCTTGGACAAAGGTGCATCATTTTGGTCTTATGCTCATTGGCGTACCGACTTTAATAAGAGGGGGAAAGCTGTTGAAAGTGTAATCATTTAAATCGTTGTAACTTATAAACGACTTATCCGATTTTAGAAAACTAAAGACCGTTTGGTAGAGAAATGTATGCACTTTCACCAATCGTATTTAGTTGTCCATAATAGTTCTAAAAAAAATGCTAGAGGGCGCAATTTGTAATAATAACACATTTTTTGATTTTACTCCGAAAAAATAAATTATACGGTATAATTATGATACCATAATCAAAAAGTAGATGAAATTTGCTAGAAAAATAATGAAACCGCAGCTTGATATCTCCGTTCGTTTCAGCGTTATCGCCAATAGAATAATTTTTAAAACTTTAAATGAAGAAGCGGTTATATATTTTTAAGAAAAAAATGGGACGCCACTGATATTAATAACATGTGAATACGAATTAGCCTGGTCAATTCTGCATAAAAATGGTCTCTTCCGTTTTAATCCTCAGGCACACCGTTCTTAATTAAAATAATTAAATTAAATTAGATGGGCGGAAGCATGCCTATTAAGTGAAGGTGGTCATTTCCAACAATTTTTATAAAACAAAATTTTACATTATCAATGTTAATGTTAATAATAAATAGTAGAGCTAATTTAGTGTGTGTATTACGTTAATGGCACTGGTTTAAACCAAATGGCCAGAGAGCTAATTTAATTTAATTATTTTAATTAAGAACGGTGCGCCTGAGGAGAAAAACGCAAGAGACCATTTTTATGCAGAATTGACCCACATATATACATACACTATATTGCTAATACCATAATTCAATGATAACACCACTGTAGGCAGATGATCAGGGTCCGTCGAGTTTGCGCAGCTCGGAAATTTGGTTCTTGATGTAAACATTTGACAGGACCGACTGTCAAAATACTTTTACAAGCTTTTATTTAAATTCACCCGTTAGTTCGGGGTGTGTACAGTTTATGGTCAAATAAAACTAAGTAACCAATATTTTACATACCTGAAATACCTTATTCCTGGTATTGAACCGCGATTCGTGCAAAAAAGGATCATGCACTTTTTTCTACCCATCTTGAGACACAAGTCGCTAACAATAACAAAATGTCTGGTAAAGTTTGATACCTCAATTCGCAGCCAAAACTTAAAAATAATATCCACAATCACACACGGAACATCCGAACGAATACAACGTAAAAAAAGATGGTAACGACTAACAATTTACAAACTAACAAAAAAAAATGTTTAAAGTAAAGTTTTATAAATATGAACACCCAAACTTGGAAATTATAACCACACACGAATGAACGAAATAAAAGATGGCAATTAAGAATACAACGGCAAGCCGGTTCTGTTCAAGATACCTTGAGTTCTGTTTACGTTCTGTTAGATATCGTGTCGGTTGCCTAATTGTTTTCCTACTGCGCAAGCGCCACGGACCCAAACTTAGGTTATTTTGAATTGTACGATGGGTGTCTTCTTGCTTCGTGCGGCTGCTTGTATTGGCAATATAGTGTATGTATATATGTGAATTGACCAGGCTAATCCGAAATAATATCCACATTAAAAAATATCAGTGGCGTCTCACTTTTCTTCAAAAAAATATATTATCGCTTCTTCATTTAAAGTTTTAAAAATTATTCTATTGGCGATAACGCTGAAACGACCGGAGATATCAAGCTGCGGTTTTAATATTTGTTCTAGCAAATTTAATCTACTTTTCGATTATGGTATCATAATTATACCGTATGATTTATTTTTTCGGAGTAAAATCAAAAAATGTGTTATTATTGCAAATTACGATACAAATACGATAATTGAAAGTGCATACATTTTTCTTCCAAACAGTCTTTAGTTTGCTAAAATCGGATAAGTCGTTTATAAGTAACAGCGATTTAACTGATTACACTTTCAACACTCACAGACACTCTTATTAAAGTCGGTACGCCAATGAGCATAAGACCAAAATGATGCATAATTGTTCAAGCTTTTTAATGATGTTATCAAAAATATACCTTAATGTGGAATTTTCGGAGATATGTAAAATTTTAAAATTTACTTTTTAATTACGCGCTCTTGCGGCAAAATGCGGAACTTAAAAATTATTTCCAGGATTTTCTCATGTCCACTTTAGTTATAATTTTTTTTTCCTGAATTTCTATGCCCAGTAGTTTCCGAGATATGGCCGCTCGTCACCCTTAATGAATCATCCGGTATAATAAGAACCTAAGTATGAGTTTTGGAAAGCTCTACTTAAAGTTAAACTCGGTTCTGCTGAGCTATCATTTTTCAGGTAATTTGTCAATTTTCTAGGCTTAAACCAAGGATATTAAAGCAAAGGGGGATACGAAGTTGGGTCACAGTCTTTGAAGCACAAATAATGTCCATTATTAGCTCCATTGTAAACAACTTTTTAGAAAAAACACTCGGGGAATTCGAAAAATTAGTATAATTTACCTTTGTCGTTTTGTGTTAATTAGACAAGGACGTCACGTTGCGTTCGAGCGTTCAGAACGTGTTTTCTATTGAGCCCTTTTTAGGACGCCCGTTATTTATATCTGTTTGACGTTTATCAGAACCTGATTAACAGCTGCTGTCATGTATTTGTTGGTTTTCAGTGTTTCTGTATTAAATTTAAGTATTTTTGAGTGGAAAAAGCAAATATGTATGTAAAGTGTGTGGTAAATTAGAAATGAAAGAAAATAGAAAAAGTATGCCTTTTGCAGTTCCAATGCTGTGGCGAAAACCCACCAATCATTTTAAAGGTTGCTATTTTTGCATGATAAAGACTGAAGGTTTTTTTTTAAAAAAGAAAAGCTCAAAATCGACTATCCGAATTGGCCTTCCTCCATAAGACCTTTTCTTCATATCTATCAGTACCGACTGTACGTTTAGATTGGCAAGATATTGTTTTGGGAGACAATGGAGATAAGAGATCGCTCCGAAGATAATGTGGGAATTTAAAAGTTATGAAATTTTAGCGGGACTTTAGGGAAGATTTACAAAATATTGCTGTTTTCTTTGTTTGTGGGACGGTCGTGCTGTGAATGAATATTGTAACGAAAATTTGGCCAGAAAGGAGTGAAGTTCAACCGGGAATTCAAAATGTGTAGGTAACAATGTTGTGGCTGCAATCTACGAACTTGGTTGCCGAATGTTATTAAAAATTCACTTTCTCCATTCTAATTTATTATTTTTTTCCTAAGAATTTGGCACTGTTAGTGATGAGCAGGGTAAAAGTTCCATCAAGATATCGGGACAATGGAAATTCGGTACCAAGAACGATGGGATCCAGATATGATGGATGATTATTACTGTTGGTTTTTGACGAGAGAAGATGTGGTTCTACATAAAAAGAAAACAAAATTAGTGTGTTTTAAATAAATATTTTTGATGTTTGCTTTTTCTTAGTTATAAATTATAAATATAGTCGATATATAGGGTTAAAAAACGTGAAAAATGGTTTTTTCAATTAATATTAAACGGTACGCCTATTGATCATCGATACTGCAAACGCATAACAACCAAAGCGACTATTAAACCAGATGTACACGTAAATAAACAGCTATTTATGAAAATAAATTATTCAAATTATCATTTTTATTTTATTTAAGCAAGGTATGTAAAATACTTAACAATTTCATGGTTTTTCTGGATATAGTCAACTTGAAAACTATCATATGGGTAGGTGCTATCTAATAGTTATAAAAATAGCGCTTACGCTTATCAAATAATTTTATGTTTTAAAACTAATACAGAAATTTAAATCATACCTATACCAACATCGACTTAAAATTTACCTATTCTGTCTTTGGAAAGGGTGCCACAGCTAGTTTTTTTGTTATCTAAAACTGCAATAATATTTGAGTTTTAGAATGGAATCATATGTTTATTATGAAGTGAAACAATAATTTTTCATGTTCTGTAAATGGCAAATTTAAATATTTGTTGACGAAGCATTATTGGTACTAATACCACGACTCTTGGTAATAATTATTTTATCATAGAAGTATCCATATCCATCCCTCTATTAACGACCTTTTTATTTCATATGGAAATAACGAAACATTGTTTAGGGCCTTAAATTGACTAATTTTATTTCTCACGTTTTTATATAAAGTAGCTCCCAATTAATAAATGATTTATATTTTTTGTGGAAATCGCATAATAAGTAAATGCAATTTTATTAGAGGATCACGGAACTCTTTGTTTTCCTAAATTTCGTCTGTGTAAGTCACGTCCGTCGATTGTATACTTTGCACAAACGATACGTCAAATTTATCAGCTGTTAGAATGACAACAAGAGACAGACTGAAAATAAAAAGAAATAGAGATTCTACATGTAGAAGTTTGTTTATTTATTATTAATTAATAGTAATTATATTATTACAAAGGGAATAGAAATATCGGGTCCATGTTTCTTTAACGTCAATGGCTTAAACCAAGTTATTAATGACTGATGACATTATAACCCAATAAACCATATAAAAAATAATTTTTGACTTTAAAAATTGTGGTTATAATATTATAAAGTTATGAATGCGAATGATGACGTTGAACACTTTCTGGATTTATCAGACGAATCAGATGATGAAGATTTTATGGATGTACTAGGAGCTATAGAAAACGTTCGAAGACGGCCCCAAAACTACAGACCGGGACCTGATCATATTCAAATTTTCGTAATTAAATTTAGTCTCAATATTTTTCTAAAATTCTATTTTTTCTTTATTAGTGATATCTGTTTTTTTATTTTCCAAAGTACCTTTAAACTCCTTAACCAAAGTTAATAGCAGGCATTCTTCTTTGGAAGTAAAATTTGCATATAGTTTTGTGTTAGAATACGTGAAAAAAGTAGCTGCAAATTGTAAATACCCCAAACTTTGACAACAATTTAAGTTTGATGGTCTTTGGACAGCCTAACCATTGCCAGCATGGTAATTTAATTATTGATCCCACCTGTGCAAACCTGTGGTTAGGAATTGATTATACAACACAATACCTTCTTGAACCTAGTTTAACTTTAAGTCGAGCTTTACAAAACTCGTATTTAATCTCTTATTGTACAACCGGATCTTAAATTTAAAAAAACAAAAAAAAATTAAATATAAATGCGTGTACGGAACAAACTATGTTTAATAAGTTTCTTTTCGATCAAGATTTCCCATTTCAGACTTCGATTTATTGCGATCATTCTGCTTTTTAAAGTGCACCGTTTTTGTAAAAGCAAAACCCCTAAACAAATTAAGTTATTTCTGTTCCGGAAATAAAGCATAACTGAGAAAGGCGCCAAGCAGCAAGGAAGGAAATTAAAAATTGCCCATTTTATTACAAAATGTCGGGTGTAATATAATATTGAATGTTGGGGAGAGATTTGTAAACTTTAAGGAAATATACAATAAAAAAAGTTATTTTTAAATGAAAGCAATTTTCTGCAAATAAGTCTTGATGCGTTAGAAATTGCGATAGGGTTGTAATTAGAACAAATGTTTGATTTTTAATTCTGCATTGAATTACATAATAATATTCTAATTTAAAATAAGAAAAATAAATTAATTTAAAGCTTGAAAAGTTTGGCACTAAACTTTGGACACTCTGTACAATTCGTATTAATCAAACTTGGTTAACAAGACTGTTCGATCTTATTTATCAGGTTTCTTTGTAAAATTTTATTAATAATCCATTATTTTTATTTTTTATTAATTTTTAAAACCAGTGGTTCAAAACTGATTTTTCTTAGTGTTTTTCTTTTTGCCTATAGCACTAAACCGATTTTATAAAAATTTTAGGGGTATGTGGGCAACTATAAGGGGCATCCAAATAAGTAAGAATATACAGGGTAGCGCATCGAAAACGAAACAGAGACATTTACTGGCAGCTTAGTTCTTTTTTGGAAAAATGCTCAGACCCGTCAATTTTTTTTTTCGATGGGGACACAAAATTGGTAAAAAATAACGTTTACACGTGCAACTCCCTGGGCGGGGGTGGCACCGCCCTTAAAATCTTAAATAAAAAGAGGATCGAGTGATACCTTAGTTTAAAGGTCTTTCAATTCCCTTTATATTAATGTAAAATTCATGTATTTCAGTTCAGTAGTAAAGGTTGTACGGAAGTAAAGTTCAGTTGAAAGATCTTTAGAATAAGGTATTGCTCGACCCCCCCTTTCTATTTAAGATTTTAGGTGTGGTGCCACCCCCGCCCAGGGGGCTGCACGTATTAACGTGATTTTTGACAATTTTGTGTCCCCCTCGAAAACAAAATCGATGGGTCTGAGCGTTTTACCAAAAAAGAACTGAGCTGCCAGTTTTCGTTTTCGATGCGCCACCCTGTATATAGCATGTAATCTAAAAAAATAAATCCTTATGACGTCACACTTTCTTGGAACACCCTGTAAGAACAAAAATATTTTCCTGAAATTCGCCCTAGGATACAGGTAAAGTCTGCAAAATATTAAAATCCTTACTTTATTTATAAGTGAGCTATAGAAGACGGGGGGTGAGGTACAGGACCCTGTATAATAATATATTATATATATCTTTTTTGCCGTTGAGAACCAACTTCCTTGATGGCGCAATTGGTTAGCGCTCTATACTGGATATACGGAGGTTGTCGGCTCGAGGAAATACTTTTTTCTGAAATTCAAATTACGTGTTCATACACAATAACTTTCCATATTAAGATATATTACACACTTGATTTTCTTACGAAACGAACCGATAGGTAATAATCAGCCGCCTGACAAGCATGCATCTAGTTGTCGAAACGGTAATGTTGCTATTTAGAAGGGTAAAAATGATTTAAAGTATCTATCACTCTGCGTATCTTAGTAAAAATTTGATTTCGGACGAAAGTGTTTCCCGATTTGCCGTTGAGAACCTACTTTCTTGATGGCGCAATTGGTTAGCGCTCTGTACTGGATATACGGAGGTTGTCGGTTCAAGTCCGGCTTGAGGAAATACTTTTTTCTGAAATTCAAATTACGTGTTCATACACAATAACTTTCCATCTTAAGATATATTACACACTTGATTTTCTTACGAAACGAACCGATAGGTAATAATCAGCCGCCTGACAAGCATGCATCTAGTTGCCGAAACGGTAATGTTGCTATTTAGAAGGGTAAAAATGATTTAAAGTATCTATCACTCTGCGTATCTTAGTAAACATTTGATTTCGGACGAAAGTGTTTCCCGATTTGCCGTTGAGAACCTACTTTCTTGATGGCGCAATTGGTTAGCGCTCTGTACTGGATATACGGAGGTTGTCGGTTCGAGTCCGGCTCGAGGAAATACTTTTTTCTGAAATTCAAATTACGTATTCATACACAATAACTTTCCATCTTAAGATATATTACACACTTGATTTTCTTACGAAACGAACCGATAGGTATCAATCAGCCGCCTGACAAGCATGCATCTAGTTGCCGAAACAATAATGTTGCTATTTAGAAGGGTAAAAATGATTTAAAGTATCTATCACTCTGCGTATCTCAGTAAAAATTTGATTTCGGACGAAAGTGTTTCCCGATTTGCCGTTGTGAACCTACTTCCTTGATGGCGCAATTGGTTAGCGCTCTGTACTGGATATACAGAGGTTGTCGGTTCAAGTCCGGCTCGAGGAAATACTTTTTTCTGAAATTCAAATTACGTGTTTATACACAAAAACTTTCACTCTTAAGATAATATATTATTATAGTGAATAGACTCAATGATATCATAACAAATGGCACACTTCAGCGACTGACCAAAATTTCAGAGAATAAATTTGTCTGGTGGGAAATTTATTACCGACACACATACATATACGTAATAAAATCTAAAGTAGTAAAATTCGACCTTAGTGGATAATTCCTAGCAGCAGCGGCTGCGGTGTTGGAATATCAGAATTTTCCCTAATCCCTAATACCGCCATTTTATGCGCAATAAAATGTCAGGTCGTAAAAATACATCACAAGTACTTTATTTAAACCAGATCCATTTTATATCACGTTTAAAACAACTTGTTAGAAACTTTTACATTTTTCCTACAAAAGGAGGATATGTTGATATAAGGACATATTTTTACAGATGTAAAAAAAATTCCGAGTATACAGGGTGTCCCGGAATTAGGTGACAATATTTTAAGGGGATAAAGTTCATCCAAAAATAGGACTAAAATCTTCTATTAATATACCTTGAAAAACGCTTCGTTATGGGGCTAGAGCCCCCCGAATGGAAGATATGATAAGCGGGTTTTTCACAATATCTCAGAAACTAATTGAAGTATTAAAACAAAATTTGATACATGTTTAACCCATGACAAGACGCAATAAACGGTTTGTTTAGCTTAGGTGTAGTTCTTCCAGTGGCGTCCCACTGGGTAGGTAGTGAGGAGAATATTGCCCTAACTTTTTTATTTGTAGGATTTTTTAACGCCGGTGCAATTTTTAAAAGCAGTGAAGTCTTCTATTTAAAAAAGGTACTTCTGCTTCATTTCGGTAGGATTCACCATTTTTAAGTCAAATCGATTTTAAAATTTTCGGTTTTTTGCAAGTCGTTGAAAAGGGGAAGGTGTTTTTTTGCATATCTCAGCAATTGCTTAATATTAAAACATGAAATTTATTAGAAGTTCTACTAGCGACAAGGCATATTTATTAAAGGATGTTACTAAAAAATTTTTTCCAGTGGCGTCGCACGGAGGGAGCCTAAAGTAAATATTACTATTTTTTTTTATTTGAGGAGCTTTCATTCTTTTAATGTAATTTTTTAAAATTTTTAAATTTTTTGTTAAGAAAACCTTCTATTATTGTAATTTGACAGAATATAACGTTTACAACAGATTTATTTATTTATTTTTTATATTCTGTCAAATTACAATAATTGAAGGTTTTATTAACAAAAAATTTAAAAATTTAAAAAAATTACATTAAAAGTATGAAAGACCCTCAAATTTAAAAAAAATAATAATATTTACTTTAGGCTCCACCCCGTGCGACGCCGCTGGAATTTTTTTTAGTAACATCCTTTAATAAATATGCCTTATGTCGCTAGTAGAACTTCTAATAAATTTCATGTTTTAATATTAAGTGTTTGCTGAGATATGCAAAAAACACCTTAGCCTTTTCAACGGCTTGTAAAAAACATAAAATTTTTAAATCGATTTTACTGAAAAATGGTGAATCCTACCAAAATAAAGCAGGACTACCTTTTTTCAGTGCTTTTAAAAATTGCACCTGGCGTTAAAAAATCCTACAAATAAAAAAGTTAGTGCAATATTCTTCTCACTACCTACCCAGTGGGATGCCACTGGACGAAATACACCTAAGCTAAACAAACCGTTTATTGCGTCTTGTCATGGGTAAAACATGTATCAACTTTTGTTTGGATACTTCAATCAGTTTCTGAGATATTGTAAAAAAACCGCTTATCATATCTTCCATTCGGGGGGGCTCTAGCCATACCATACCATAACGAAGCGTTTTTCAAGGTAAATTTATAAAGGATTTTAGTCCTATTTTTGGATGCACTTTATCCCCTTAAAATATTGTGACATAATTTCGGGACACCCTGTATATTATTATTACGATTATTTATGTGTTTCGGGTTTGTGGAATTGTTCTTTAGGGTCAAATTTTATTAAGTCCTCTTAAACCTAAGTTTAAACCTAGATTTTAATCGAAGAATAATTATAAAATCGTAGAACTGTCAGAAATTGTCGATTTATAATGTGGGATTGACAGGAAAGTTCAATTTAAGAATAATCAACCTCTTCATAACTTGATATGTTATGTTAGGTACTATATATTAAGTTATGACAAGGTTAATCACTTTTTACTTGAGCTTTGCTATTAAACCCACTTTTTGACATTTCTTCGATTTAAACTGGATCTTGGTTTAAATTGACTTTATAAAATTGAGCAAAACAACATCTATGATTTAAGCCGAGGTCCAGTTTAAAACGAAGAAATGTCAAATGTGGTGATTTGAATTAACAGCAAAGTTCGAGTTAAAAGTGATTTACCTGGGTATAAGAGTGTAAAAGGTATCATCTCCCAACCCACCCCATTCACGCCAGTAACCAGGCCGAATGAGATCCGACATCTCGTGGGGTGCGGAAGAAGATACACACTCCCCAATCGGTAGGTCATGCAATGGCAATAAACCAAGGGTTAATAGCCCTTGGGGGGTGTCGCATGACTGAGGATCGTGGTTCGGAGCCCACGTTAAGCTGTAGGTCCCCTCGGGAATGGCTATGACAGCGAACGAAGAGGAAAAAAACCCAATTCGAAAGAATGGCAAAAAATGACATTTCATCTAAATTATTCTAATAAATATTCTATTGGCCATTAAAGCCCATTTTCCGCTTCTCATTCACTTAATCAGTTAAAAATCGTCTTCCAATCGACATCCGAATGGTAGTAGCTTCAGTGGCCGTAACGCCGATACAGCTTTGATCTGCTGTTATCTTTAGCAGACCCTAGACTATCAATCTTACTTACAGTCCTGAATGATGTTAATCCTTGGTAGCTCTCGCACCAGTCTATTTTCTAATGAGAGCATCAGTCCGGTCGTTAATCCTTGATTTGCCTTTACACGATCAGTATTACTGTCAATTCTTTATCAAAACTGAGTCAGTGCGAATGATAGTGTTAGGTCTGCTAGAAATTATTGGATTCCTATTTACCGTGAAATACTGGGTAATCCCTAAGTTGATACTTCTGTTTTAGCTGTGTATAGAAAGCATTAAAATAAACAACATTTTTAAATAACTTTTTTCAAAAAACTTAAAAGTAGGCGAGATACAGAAATAAAAAATCTAAGTGTGGGCCTGGTCTTTAAAACGTAGCCTAATATACTTAATGTTGTTCTTGTCTTATAAGTCATGCAATTTACGGGTTGGTGCAAGTGGTCAGTTATTTATTTGGCGTCATGCTGCGGTGTGTTTTAAAAATGGTAAGATTTGAAAACAATGAACTATGAGGTGCTAATTTACTGTGAGTATGGCAAAGTACTTCTAGATTATAGACAGACCGCTTTCCCTTGCAGGCTCATCCTACACCCAGAAGTTTTCTTAATATTATTCAACGGGCAAGTTAGGCAGGATTTGATTCGTAGTGTAATAAATGAATGGAAGTACTTAGCTTATTTTTGCGTTTTTTGAAAAATGTTGTTGTTTATTTTAATGCCTTCTATACACCGCTAAAACAGAAGTATTAACTTAGGAATCACCCTGACGGAAAAGATCATATATATATTGCCCTCTCTTACTGACGCATAGGGAATTTGAAAATTTTGTGGCGGGCCAGATCTTCAGATCAGTTCGGGATTGGAGGATTTACACGTGCTTTATTTTGTCAGGAGTGCAAAGTTCCAAGGCCATCGTCTTTGCGATCTACCCGATACTAGATGGCAGCTGTTTTCAATACGGGTTGCCCTGTCGAAATATTAACTTTTAACATATATTTTTTTAAAATAGTTTTTACTATGGGACATAAATTACTTTTGTAGGTTATGTTTAGGTTAAATCTTAGTCAGTGTGGGTTAATGCGTGTTAAAATGAATAGAAACCTTTTTAAGAAATACCATGAAAGAAGAAAGACTTAGGCGCGTTAGGAATGTTGTCTGCAGAAAAACATTTCATAAACAATATTGACAATTTTAATGACAAAGTGATCGAAACATTTTCTAATAAAAAAGAAAGATGAATAAAGTTTTCATATAACACAACATATAAGTATTTAGTGAACATTTTATTTTTATTGTTTCTTTAGAACTACTGAAATATCGAGAAAAACACTCTTTAATATGTTGTGATTTTAGACAATGTTGTTATTATACCGGGTGATTCATGTTGAGTGGCCTATTAGAAGATCTCGGAAACGAGTAAACTTATCTTTCTAAAAATTTGATAGCAGGCATAATTGGCTTTGAGCTTTTAAAGCATTATCTTTTGAGGTTTTTGTTACTTCCGGTTAGACCGGAAGTTAATGCCAACATTGCTATTTCAAGTGGAACACCCTGTATATTTTATCATTTTTGATCCAAATAACTTTTGTTAATATTAATCTATTCCTATCTCTAACCGTTTTTGAGATGAATAATTATAAAAGGATTTTTTTGTGTAAAAACGCTCCGAGAAGAAAGTTTAGTAACTCTGAAACAAATAAAGGTAAACATTTAAAATTTTGTAAGCTTTTAAGTAATACATAGATCTTTAGTTTAAATTACTTAGGTTTCACGTTTTTTATACAGGGAGTTCTTGAAATTGTGCCAATGTTTCCATTTAAATAAATGTGCAAAGTCAATTTTTACAAATGGAACACCCTATTTTTTAGCTTACTAACGTGTAGAGAATTAAATTTCCTATCTAAATGCCTAATATGTTACAATCTACATTTTTAGTCGTTTTGGAATTATGAGCAATTTAAATAAAAAATCTTAAATTTTCTGTTTGTGTTAATGCGACATTATTTTTGAAAAGAAGGCTTCGACTGGGATTTTCGTTTGACTTTGAGCTTTGTTACCATTTGCTATTAAGCGCCTATGTTCGTTGCTTAGCAATTTCTAATTTTCAAAGTCAAACGAAAATCCCAGTCGAAGTCTTTTTTTCAAAAATAATGTCGCATTAACACAAACAGAAATTTTAAGATTTTTTATTTAAATTGCTCATAATTCCAAAACGACTAAAAATGTTGCGGTAACGCAGTTACCAATGGACTGTAACTTAAAAGAAATAAATGGGCACACAAGATGGTCGAAATCGCACTCTTACCTGGACTGATTAGCCGTGGCGGTAGAGAGAGCCCTCTTTCTTCCTCCAATTTTGTTCTTCTATGTTGGAGAATCAGCCACGCACTTGCACTGAATAGTTTTAGATAAAATCCGATTTATTACCAATACATTATGTCTATATTAAGCAAAAATGGTGAGTTTTTTCGAACAACCTCTTTCGCCGTACTTTCTGGCTTCACGGTTCGGACCCAAGTCCATAATAACATATAAGGCATTTAGTTAGGAAATTTAATTCTCTACACGTTAGTAAGCGAAAAAATAGGGTGTTCCATTTGTAAAAATTGACTTATGCACATTTATTTAAATGGTTACATTGGCACAATTTTAAGAACTCCCTGTATAAAAAACGTGAAACCTAAGTAATTTAAACTAAAGATCTATGTATTACTTGAAAGCTTACAAAATTTTAAATGTTTACCTTTATTAGTTTCAAAGTTACTTAACTTTCTTTTCGGAGCGTTTTTATACAAAAAAATCCTTTTATAATTCATATCTCAAAAACGGTTAGAGATAGGAATAGATTAATATTAACAAAAGTTATTTAGATTTTAATAACGTAATCAAAAATGCTAAAATATACAGGGCGTTCCGTTTTAAATAGCAAAGTTGGCATTAACTTCCGATATAACCGGAAGTAACAAAAACCTCAAAAGATAATATTTTTAAAGCTAAAAGCCAATTATGCCTGCTATGCAATTTTTAGAAATATAAGTTTACTCGTTTCCGAGATCTTCTAATAGGCCACTCAACGTGAATCACCCTGTATGCTCCATTTAATTACTATTCGATAAGTTTTTTTTTATCCTATTTTCCTAAAAGATTTTTATTGATTTGGATATTTTGGTCCCACCTGTTTCAACTATCACGAGCCGCCACTGAGTCTGATCTTATTAAAACATCAGTGTTTTCCTTTCAGTGGGTTTATCCGAAAAAAGTATTGCACGCCGTAAATATGAACATCGAATGACTTCATACAGTTAAAACAATACCAATTGTGTTTGTTTTACGTTCAAAAATTGAGTGACAAGCAAAACAGCATTCATTCATCCAGTTAATTGGTTTGTATAAATCCGTTACAAAAATTTTATAACACGTCACAACAAAATTTGATATTTTATGATTTTTTAAATTTTAATTTTTAAATTTATTTGATGAAGGATAAATCCATTAACATTCTTCGCTGTTAGATGTAACGAATGTTTATTTTCCTTTTGATGGCCCGTCCTTGTGCCAGATGCACTTAGATCAGGTTTGGCCCATTGTGCACAAACTGTTTGATTTTCACATCCACTCGGTGATACCAGTTCTTTGCATTACTTTGTCAACTGGCGAAAGGGTCAGGATGTCCTTTGGTTCCAGTTTTGGTTGCCCGAGTATTCGTTGCCTCTCTAGTGACTCGCAATGGCAAACTATGTGCTGTACTGTTTTCCTAGCTTGTCCGCATAATCTGCAATTAAGGTCTCCATTGTACAGTTGCATTCTGTGCAGATGATTCTTGATAACCATGTGTCCTGTTAGAATTCCTGTAATCGTTCTCAGCTGATTCCTGTTTCATTAGTTTCGGGTCTAGATCCTCAATGAAGCATTTGCTCTGATGTAATTTATGTCTGGTGTTCCAGTAGATTTTTTGTTCATTCCTCGCTTTATGGAGCGTGTTATTTTGTTTACTATTGTCAGGGGCTCAAACTCCTTTTAATATTCACATACCAGTGTTAAGGTGACCTTGTTACATATCAGCGATTTAAGGGCTGCTGTCAGAGTATCCATGTACATGGATCCATACATTATATAGTTTTTTAATTATTATTTTCTTGCTATACTACACAGGCACAGTTTATCTGTGTTTTGTGATATCGGTTTTTTAATAGTCGATGTATAGTCCAATTTATCATTAACTTTAGTTAAATGTACTTTAATGTACTATTTGATTTGTATATATATTTTTTTATGATTAATAAATTGTGTTTGAGTTTGAGTTTGGATCCGCTTATTGAGGCAAGCCCTCCTTTATTTTCATAGGCATAGATAATATGTCTTAGATTTTTGCCTGAAATACTATGGGAGACATTTCCAGGGAGAAAAATTAGTTTTTCTTCGGTCTTAATCCGTGTAACAAAGCTGATAAGAAATTTTAAAACTAATTAAGAATTTGCCATATTTTTATTGTTAGGTTTTCTGATGTGCTGATCGGCAATAACTTGTAGCAAATGACTTAAGCGACAATCGTGTACGATTGAACTATAGAAATAAACAGTGGCGTAGCAACCGCTGTATCAGCTGTATCAATGATACAGGGCCCACTGGCCTGGGGGGCCCACCAAAAGAAAGAGAGAGAGAGAGAGAGAAATGAGAAGCTCGGAATCAATTAGTGCTTTACAAAAGAATTCTGAAGAACTATCAAAGCAGTGAAAAGTCGCCCCAGTTTTCAAAAACAAAAGAAAAAGAAATGTCAAACTTTTTTTTGATGAAATTGAACAAGATGAATGGGTTGACAATTCCATAATTTATTTTAAAATCGATATTTTTTACCAATGTTTGGATATATTCATATTACCTACAGACCAAACAACGGTTTCAAAGCTTATTTCAGATTAATGCTTCATTCGAAATTTGACAACCGAAAAATATCATTTCTCTTCCAGAAGAGATTCTAAAAAGCAGAGCACTAGAACTCGTAAATAAATACAGAACCGATTTAAGTGACGATTTTTTGAGCCAACTAATTTCTTTGAAACTCTGTCTCGGTACAGAAATTACAAAACTTGCAAATATTAAAGAACTGACTAAATTAATTTTGAATTCAGTAGCGTATCTTCTAATTTCTCGGAAGTTATTACAGCTTGTTTGCTATTCTTAACGTTACCTGTTACAGTAGCAACAGCTGAAAGAAGCTTTTCAAAATTAAAATTAATAAAAAACTATTTACGCAATTTAATGTCACAAGAAAGGTTGACAGATTTAGCAATAATGTCCATAGAAAAGAATGAATTGCAAAACCTTAAATCATCCCCAAAAATGGACAAATTAATTAATGTTTTTGTGGAAAAAAGCTAGAAAAGCAACGTTATTATAATTATTATTAGAATTTATTGTTATGTTTTTTGTTTCTATTTGTTTTTTGTTAAAAATCATTTTATTTATTAATTTATCTTTAAAAATCATGTTTATTTTATGTCTATTTTATTCGTGTAAGTTTAGTACTATTTTATTATTTCCTTTAATTAGAATAAATTCTTATAAACTATTCTGTTCTGTTTGTTTTAATTCTATTTTAACCGCTCCCCTCTCTAGCCGAGGGGCCCACCTCCTGGCTCTTGATACAGGGCCCATTCAATGCTAGCTACGTCACTGAAAATGAAGCTAACTTCAAGTCGAAAATTACTGTTAGTGATTCATTACTTTCATATAGAGTGCGGAAGGTTGTTAAAAATAAATAAGGGCTGATGGTTGTCATTTCTTTTTGTTGTTTTTTTCTCGGTCGTTTGCAAAAAACGATATATTTTTTAAATAAAAATGAACAATTTATATTTCTCAACCATAGCTAGTTTGGTTAAATTGTTTTGCCGAAATGCACAGAAGAAAAAAGGGTTGGTTCAGGTTTATTTCTGCTCGCGTAAGAATTATAACTCCGAAAGTACAACAAAAGAGCTGTAGAATTCGTTTTAAACAGTTAAAAACGGCCTTTGTGCATTAATATGAACTTTAAACGTTCGCTATGGTAAAGTTTTTCAAAATACTTTCAATTTACCATAACTAGTAATGATGTTAACATGGAAATACAAGTGGCAATACTGTAGAAATACCACTTTCTTAAAACCTTTAGTAAAAAATGGGACTCACTTTTTTTGAAATCTTATAATGTCATCTGTTTTATGTGGTTTTATGTAGTCATCTTCATGTTCTACCATTTAAGGAAGATTTACCAAAAATTTTTCTATATCTGTTGCGTATAATAATAGTTTTATGGTTCAGTGGGGTTGAATCCCCGTTCAAAATGCATCAAAAAATATCGCTGTGGACAAATATTTGCATGGAAAAAAACAACAAACACGTTAATTTGGTAGGTATATAGTACATTTTAAGCATCACACATCTTGTAGTTATTGTTGTAAAATTGAGTAAGAAAGGAAGGTTTTTGAACTAAGAAAGTGCATCAGTGCGCAAATCTTTAGTTCGGTCAGAAAATAACAATAATTCGGTAGAAATATATTTTAGTAACTAGGTTAAAAAGAATACAAAAATGTATAAATCTTCACTTATTTTTTATTGTACTATGACAATTGTTTCGACACACAGTGTCTTCGTCAGATAGTAGAAATCTAATGCAAATAATATTCTCTTAAAATATAATGGTAACCTACTCCAAAATAATGTACATATTTTACAACTTAATAATAAAGACATTATAGTAATAAAGTACCGAACCCTAATTATGAAAACACACCTTTTCTTAACTATTCTGAAAAATATTTTTAAAAACTATTGTTATAATAATGTCAGGGAATACCGAATGGTTATAGATTTAATAATGGGGAATTATTCAAATCGAGCTGATCGTTTAATAAAATATTTAAATTTTTGTATTTGTTAATTTCCATACTTTCTAAAAAATTAAGTTTTATTGATTTGTTTTCTACATGTAGAATTTCAAATTTGTCATTAAAATTATGTTCTTCGTTATTAAGATGTAAGGAATAATGAGAATTGGTGAGTTTTTTATTATAGCTTGCTTTGTGTTCTTTAATTCTTGTTTCAAAACTTCTACCTGTTTGTCCGATGTAAACTTTTGGGCAACTACCACATTTTAGTTTATACACTCCACATTTTTGTTCTTTTTTGGTTCTGCTTTTGTTATTTTTAATTAGTTTGCCTAACTTATTATTGGTTTTATATGAGATTTTAAAATTTCTTTTCGTTAAGTAGTTTTTAGCTAATTGTGAAAGTTTTCCAGTATATGTGAGTGTTTTGTAAATTAAGTTTTCATTGTGTTTAAAAGTTGGATGTGCTAAACTAATTGCTTTATTTAGTTGTTTTTTGTTTATAATTTGATCTATTACATTAGGTTGATAGCCATTATTTACTGCTAGTTGCTTTATTATATTTAACTCTTGAATATAGTTTTGTTCTGATAACGGAACACTTAACAATCTATGGACAAATGAGTTAAAAGCTGCCATTTTATGGGAATATGGATGATTCGAACTGTTATGTATTAGAATGTCTGTATGTGAAGGTTTGTGATATATATAAGTGAAGATTTATACATTTTTGTATTCTTTTTAACCTAGTTTCTATAATGGATCTTCATCAAGTAACGGCTACATCTATTGAATATATATATTTTAGTATTAAACCTTCAATTTTCGCATCACTTTTTTGATAAAAATTGTGTATGTAAAGACTTTGGGATAAATGTTTTGATTTAAATTAAAAAAGAAAAAATTCTCTCTAACAGATTTGCATATTTTAAAAGTATATTCTTAACCTTACTTCTGTCAAAGGTCAAATAACGACTAGTAAAGTTTACAACATGTAAATTTGGCTTCTTGGTAATTGATAAATGTAATTGGTCAGTTTCATATCCGTTCAGTTAACCGGAATAGCCCACTTTTCCAATCATTTTAGTGTAAAGGAAACAGCAAATTTCCATGTAGGAGTAGAAAAACTACTTTTTTATCTTTAAACTAGTATTATTGATCTTTATGATATTTTTAAAGAGGTTTTTCATCTTATTTTTGTTTGATTCTATTCTTGGCACACGGGTTTTAAATTATTCAATTAGACGACTGGGAATAATCTAAAAACAACTTCTATGCAAGTTAATTGACAACCGGCAACATCGCCATTATATTCGCCTACGCTTGCCCTGAAACGGTCTTAAAGTGAGGCTCAAATTGCACATAAAAGTGCTATAAAATTTTAAGCCTGCGGCGTTATCAGGTAAGTCAACAGGAAAATAAAAATTACCAAGAGAAAAGGATTTGATAGAGTGTCATTGCACGTGTTGCGGTCAATCCTTTCATAAAATTAAATATAGTCATGTCAAAAGGTTTGGTTTAAAAATAAAATAGAAAAAAATATTCGGTTTTTGGTTTATTATTAGACAAAAAGCTTTTTCAACCACCATAATACAAGCCAGAATCAAATGTTTCAATAATAAATATAAAAAACTTAATTACATAATAGATATTGGGCTATTTCAATAAATTTTAATTATAAGCCTATCGTATGGAGTACCAAAAAACTAAGATTAGATTATCTTAGTTAGATTAGACCATCTGACGAAGACATTGTGTGTCGAAACAATTGTTATGGCAATTTAAAATGAAAACATATACTTAGTGAAGATTATAAGCGGTGTGTTACTTATTAATATTATAATAATGAATTTTCATCAAGTATCGGCTACTTCAATAGAATGCTTAAATATTGCTTTAAAATATTGCCAACAAGGAAAATTACAATACTGTAGACATTTAAATGTGCCGCTTCTTGATTTAAGGTTCTCGCCAGATACCATGGAGACGCCACTTGTTTTTGACGTTTCTTTGCTTGGACCAATAATTAACAAGTTTGCTTGTCTCCTTTCTCTATTTGTCTTCGTTGTTCTTCACTAGACTGTTTAGTAGTGGCGGCTCGTCAGGTGAAGGGGCTCTTCACCAAAAAAGAAATAAAACCAGGAGGAAAGTTTTTCGACAATATTAAATATGAATGTACCAATACAAAAAAAAATAATGTTTGAATTAATAATATTAATTTAATTCGAATGTTGCTATGCATAATAGGGCCACGGTTAACTCCGATGGACAATAATTATAAACACTCGTGCATTTTAACCCCCCCCCCCCCCCCCCCAGCTGACCGTCTCCGTGCACAACCCTCGGTCCGTGAGCTCAGAGCAGCAAGTGAAGATGAAGACCCAATGTCCAAGTTGCTTTTCACCGTTGCTATGGTTACGTGACGTTAGTCACACGACGCATGTAACAATTTGCATATGGTGATAAAGGGCAATTTAAAAATAGATCAGTCGTATGCACCAGTGTTTTAGCATTGGTTAGCCTAACCTTAAGGTATTTATTTTCAGGCTTCGCGAAACTTACGGTTATAGATATCGTTTTTACGAGATTTACTGTGTGATTAAAAAGTTTTCTTTTTATTTTTCAGTTAATTCAGTAGGTAGTGTACTTACCTACTTAGTTTAATTTTTATTGTGTGTTTGTTGTTTGTACGTAATAAAAATAGATATTAGTTAATGTTTGTTCAAGTACCTACCCGCACTATACCTAGCTCTTCACCATTTTTTAAGACCGCGAGCCGCCACTGCTGTTTAGTAGGAAACATGAGATTACATTTAAAATGTACAATAAACCCTGGTGCCTGTCTATTTTAAACAGGGAAGTCGGCTAAGGTTTTTATTAACTATACTAATCCAAACTTTAGCGCAACATTGTGAAACTTTGTTTAGTCAGCGCCTGTTCGCTTTACCATTGACAATTCTACGGTGTGGCGGAACGGAGCGTAAGCGACTCGTAATAATATCTGTGTAGAGTGCGGGGCAGTATATTAAATACGTGAGCCTGCCACAGACACAGAGAGTTGTACGCGTGCGTAACGAGCGATTATGCACGAAGAAGTAAATTGTATTGACTTTCTTGAACGCGCGTGCATTATTTATATTTAAACACAGACGTTGATGAAGGGGCGTTGATGCACGCGTACATCTCTCTGTGTTTGTGGCCGGCTTTTCGCTGCATTTTAACCAAAACCACCAAGCCTACTTATTTCAAAACCAAATTAAATGATTCCATATAAAAATTTTCTTACGACCACCTATAAAAATGAGAAAAAAAAGCACGGTTAATTTGGCTAGAGAACGCCGAATATCACACGCGTGTTAAAAAAAATAATTTTAATACTAGTGTTGAAATACAAGGCACACTATTTAATTTAAACATATGGTGCCAATTTGACAGACAATCCATATTTATTAAAAAGAACAAATTTTAGAAATCAGTAATTGTAAAGTGTTTAACTTATTTATCATGTATTTGTCGGGTGATTCAGAATTAGAGTGTGAAAATGCACCATCTGAAATTATAAAAAAGGGTTAATAATATACTAAAAAAAAATGGGGAAACTCTAAATCTTAGTCTCAACTATAGTTTCCCCATTTTTTTGAAAATTAAATAAGTCTTTTTGAGAAATGGACTACTTCTTCGAATTAATAATATACTGGAAAATCTGTTACCAGAAAAAACAAATCGTGCTAAAGAAAATGTCATGGGTTAAACAACAAATCTCTACAGGTACCAATAGCGTAGAGAATAGAGCTCTAGCCTACAGATGGCAAGGTCACAGGTTCAAATCTCATCAGGAGTAATTGACTTTTTTTTTATAAAAACATTATATAATTTATAGAATTATTTTGAATTAAAATCTTCTTTGTAAGGTGCATTTTTTTAAATTTATGTTTAATGTATCTTTCCTTGACAAAATTTAAAAAATTTTATTCTGGTTATTCTAGAAGTCAATCTAGGATTAGTTCTTCTTTAAACTGTAGTTAAACTACAAATAAAGGAAAAACCTACTGACAA
Organism: Polydrusus cervinus; assembly: GCA_935413205.1. Classification (NCBI taxonomy): domain Eukaryota; kingdom Metazoa; phylum Arthropoda; class Insecta; order Coleoptera; family Curculionidae; genus Polydrusus; species Polydrusus cervinus. The sequence goes on from OW284511.1 coordinate 80,298,654, forward strand.
ACTATGAAACCAGATATTAAGTGGAACATAATCCTAAATATGCTAATTTCAACCCTAATGTTGATATATTTTTTTTTCAACACTGTGTTGAAATATTTTTATTTCACAAATCAAAGGCTTTTTTAATTATTCTTTTATATTATTATTATTTATATTTTTATATATTATTCTCAAATAGTGTACATTACTCGTGTGAAAATGATTAATCTACCACTCGGAGAATTTCCGCACTTAGCTGGCGCCTCGTGCTAAATATCTCCTCGTTTGAAAAGTATCACTTTCATCACTTGTTATGTAATATACTATTGTTGTTACTAACATAAAAATATCATTTCATTAAATTATGCCTAAAAAAAAAACAGATGCCGTTTTTTTATCATCCAGATCTTATTTTAGATCGGCAAATCTCATCGTAAATAACATAATACATTTATCCACAAATAAATACATTGGAATAAATATTTTTAAATGTACTTACGCAAGTTGACTAAAATTTGTAGATATTAAATGACACCAAACATACCTAAAACAAAAGAAATAATATTACGATCAGTATCGTTTTCCGAGGAAAATAAATATTATTAGCATAAAAAACAGCAAATACATTTATTTATTCAGAAACAGAAATAAGAAAAACAATCATCAAAGAAAGCAGTAATTTATGTATCTATTTTTACTTATTTTAGGTATATGTACTGCGAACTTTCACAGATTATGTATGTATAGTCTAACATAGGGTAACTTAACCGAGGCGAAAAGACGAGGAAACACAAAAAATTAGGTAGAAAATCAAAAGTAAAAGCGGGCCTAATTTATTTTTGCCTATATATACTGCTGGACAATTGCTTTCGAGCAAGAAAAATTTCGCCTAAATTTAACAGTTAATCTTTTCTGAACCAGATACGATATCGACCTACAGTTTTGAGTTGTTGATAGATTCATCCCTTGGGAAACAATTGTCAATGTTGGATTTTCTTTAACTGTCAGAAAATTTTATATACAGGGTGTTACAGAAGACGATGATTTTTGCTCCAATTTTAATGGGTGTAACTTTCACAATAATATTTTTAAATTTTACCACTCTACGTCAATTAAATTACTGGTTCATAGCAAAGAAAGTAATTTGTCCAATTTTTTATATCTGCTATCTTTTAAAAAATACCTATTTTTTTGGAAAACCTTGCTTTATTTCAACTTATTGGTAGTAAGATCTCCTTGTGCGTTGTATCGTGCAAACTTTGCGAGTGATTATTATACCTTATGAAAAGCTTGACTATGTTCAGTATCTAACAATAGTTGTACCTAAATGTTAGGAAGTACAGTGGCGTACTTATAAACACCTATATGTTTATGGTTTATGAGTATCTCACAATTTTTTCTTATTTTTCAGTTTTTCATATCGCACTACAGGTATATTATACAGTGTGTTTACAAAATTTTAACAAAGATAATTTTTTTAATTTAATTTTTGGAAAAAATGTATTTATTAATTTCTAACACTATACTCATAAACCATAGACATATAGGTGTTTATAAGTACGCCACTGCATATCATAATATTTAGGTACAACTATTGTTACTGAACATAATCAAGCTTTTCATAAGGTATAATAATCACTCATAAAATTTGCACGATACAACACACAGTGAGATCTAGCTACCAATAAGTTGAAATAAAGCAAGGTGTTCCAAAAAAATCGGTATTTCTTAAAATATAGCAGATATCAAAAATTTAACAAATTACTTTCTTTGCTATGAACCAGTGATTCAATTGGCGTAGAGTGATAAAATTTAACAATATTATTATGAAAGTTACACGCCATTAAAATTGGAGCAAAAATCATCGTTTTCTTTAACACCCTGTATATAAAATTTTCTGACAGTTAAAGAAAATCGAACATTGGCAATTGTTTCCCAAGGGATGAATCTATCAACCACTCAAAACCGTAGGTCGACATCATATCTGGTTCAGAAAATATTAACTGTTAAATTTAGGCAAAATTTTTCTTGCTCGAAAGCAATTGTCCAGCAGTTTAGTTTAAATTAAAATAACATACATTTCTGTGTAATTTTTTAAATCTATATTTAGTAGTAAACCAACTAAGAACATCGCAAACTTTTTTTTCTACTCCCATATGGATGTTTTCTGTTTCCTTTACACATAAGTCACGAGAAAAGTAGGCTATTCCACTTAACTGTACAGGGACATTATTTTAAGTGTTTAAGTGTCTCACCCGATTGGCGACTTTCCTGTTGACCACAATAAAAACCCGATTATGTATTCCCTAATAGTTTTTTTGTAAAGAAGTCAAATTTGATGTCAAAAAAAATATGTTTACAAATTTGACAGATACGACGCCATATTGGATTTTTTTAAATGGCAACCCACATTTATAACTACACCAGTGTATTGCATTTCGCGGTCCGATTTCAAAAATATATAGTTGTCGATATTTATTTATTTAGACACTTAAAAGATATAATCGTACGATGTAGTTTTTGATGCGGTCGTATTTCCGTAAGTGTTGGAAATAAATATCGATACCTAACTATATATTTTTGAAATCGGACCGCGAAATGCAATACACTGATGTAGTTATAAATGTGGGTTGCCACTTAAAAAAATTCAAAATGGCGTCGTAATTGTCATTTTTTGACATCTGACATATATGACAATAGCATGGGTGGCTCCGCCATAAAAAATTACGTATCTGCACAAAAAATTGAGTTTTTAATGTTAAAGCTTCTGTTAATTCGATGATAACAAAATCACCAACTTCGAAGTCTTGTATCTCCGGAACGGCTGATAATAAATGTTGACAATTATACATTTTTAATGTTGGAACAAATAAGAGAATGCAGCTGGCTTACTATAAAGTAGGGTTGCCATTTAAGAAAATCAAATATGGCATCGTATCTGTCAAATTTGTAAACATACAGGGTGTTATGCATGATAATATTTGAACCTGTAAATCTTGATATGATAACCTTCGAAGAAAAAATATTTAAAAATGTCGGTTTGCTTTAATAAGTGAGAAAATTCACCTTTTGTGTTTTTGATCTAAGACGCCTGCACTGCCCTACCCACGTGCGTTTGTTTTGATTTTGAACTGTCAAACTAAAATAGGAAGGTCAGTGATTTTACAATGTTGCATGACAGTGACCTACTAAATAAGAGTTCACTGAAAGAATCCTTAAAAACTGGCATAAAAACGATAATGAAATAAGCAAATTCTTTTAAATACAATCTGTTATTCACACTTTGAAAATTAACCAGTATTTCACAACGAAAACAACACATTATTTTATTTAAGCAAAATTATTTGATTAATTAGGCACTTCTTTTGGCGTCCTTGTGCAACACTTGTTTTTCTTCATATTTCTATTTTTCCTCACTAAAATCTCACAGTTTGTTATTAAAACGAAACGCCGCGCCGCTCCGAAACACTGGACTCTTTTGTGGGAATCACATCGTGTGGAGTTCATGTGTCAGACGCAACTGTCATTAAAATTAACTACTTAAATGGCGCCAAATTTAAATAAATATTCGTCGCAAAACCGTTTAATGTTGTTTTTTGTTTTAAGTTTGTGAAATTGTTTAATAGGCGCGAAACACATTTTACCTTTAAATGATAGAATGAAGAATTTTACCTTTGTTAATCTGCGCTAATAGTAATTTTCTCTTTACTAAAATAATAGTTTTTTAATATTTGATTAATTAGTTTTGGCGAATGCGCTAGGAATACACTATGATAGTAAGAAGCAGAATAAATCACAAAAATTCTAGGAAGGTTGAAGGTTGCAGTCGACAAGAAGGTTATTTGAATAAACTGTCAAGACAGATTATATTAGAACGATCAAAATTCGCGCAAAAATCCTTTTTTTGGTTGTTATTAAGTAAATTCATCAATTGACTTCAAAATGCCAAGAACGGCTGGTGAACTAACGGATATTGTTTTATGTTACGGGGAAGCAAATCAAAATACGAGACAAGCGCGGGTTTTATACATTGAACAATTTCCAAACCGGGTGCCACCAGCTGAAGGAACATTTATATCGACGGTGCAACAATTAAGAGATTATGGTAATTTTAAAGGATCCGACGTTGAAAGAGGCCGAACAAGAAATGCAAACACGTTGGCCACGGAAGAAGCTGTTCTAGATGCGGTAGAAGATGATCCAACCTTAGGTACTCGGAACATAACCAGACGAGTGGGGCTAGCATCAAATTATATTACATGGCGCATCACATGTGTAAATTTGGTATTTTAAAGTGATTTATAGTGTTTTGTGTACTTCGATAGTGTCGAATTTGCTAGTAAAGTTATGACAAGTAGTATTCTTGCGATCTTTAAACATTTGTGTAAAAGTTTTTTTGGCAGTATTAATAATCTGTGGTAGTGTGCTTAAAGTGTTGTGTATAAATGTCGGTAAGGTGAAGGGGTTTTTAGTGGGTAGGCTGTTCAGTCAGGAGACCCAGAGTCCCACACTATCACAAGTCTCGTGGCTTGTGATGAACATGAGCTTTTCCCCTCTCAGAATGTAAAACAAAAAAAAAACTGGTAAGTACCTGCTATTTTTCATTAGGGCAACTTTTAACCTAAAATTTGTGGACCTGTTTACTTTATGTTAGGCAAACTTAACAAAATATCAAGGCAGCTGACAAAAACTAATGATTGATTAATTATTTATTTTCTTTATTTTAATATTATATATTTAGTTAAAAAGTGAACTGGTTAAAAAATAATTTCTTGTTTACTAAACACAAACAGCTGATGCTGTAAGTTCGCCTAAAAAAACATATGTTTTGTTTTCTTTATTGAACACCTGACAAAGTGTAATATTTGGCAACGTTGTGACACCCATCTCTCTCCCTTGCGAGGCTATGCTTCTGCCCGTATCTCTCACCCTATTACATTGAGAAGTTCATGGCTATTCTTCATTGGCGTCGGGCTGATTTTAGGGGTTCTTACCCTACTTTTAGATGGTCGATTTTAAAAAAACAAACCATAAAGTTTTTTTTCTAGGACACCCAAGGAGTCACCAATTCAAATATAACTTGGGCAATTCCATAACACCCTGTATATTTTTTTTACATCAAATTTGGCTTCTACACAAAAAAAAATTAGGGAATACATCATTGGATTTTTATTGTGGTCGATAGGAAAATCGCCAATCGGGTGAGACACTTAAAATAATGTCCCTGTACGGCAATATTTCATATTTATTCATTCATTAGTGTTGTGCTGCAACCTTTAAAAATAAAATGTCCCAGAAGAAGTATTTTTTAGTAGATCACAACCACAAGTGATTTTAAAGAATACCCTACGGTTTTAACACTGTGCGTAAAAAGTTCATCATTCACAATCTAAACAACGGCTTAGACAGTGGATCGACCCTTCCTGAATCCGTACTGGGAAGCACTAAGAAGACCATTGACCTTAAAATAACCACTGATATTATTCTTTATAATAACCTCACAGACTTTCCCGAAAATTGGTATGATTGAAATCGGTCTATAATCAGATGCCGAGTCTATACTTCCCTTCTTAAAAATAGATACTACCCGGGCCAATTTCAGCGAATCTGGAAATACACTCTGTGCTACATAAGTATTATATAGAAATGTTAAGGGCTTGATAGGTTCCTCACTGATGCCCTTTAGAATTATGCTATTTATATCATATATATCAAATGAAGCCGAGTTTTTAAGAGACAGGATCGCGGTTTTTTTTTATGATAAAACACCTGCACTGTAGGAAAAATCCTTTAAGGCGCTCTGGAAGCGGTGCGAGTGCGAAAAAAGCGATTAACGTTGGTCTTGAAACGTTGAAGATTGTATTCATTGGGAAACACGACCTCAGGAAGATCATTCCACAAAGATGACGTTCTCCAGATGAAAGAATTCTTGAACAATGAAGTTCGAGGAGTACTAAGCTGAACAACATATGTATGAGCGGCAGTGGTTCGATGTGTATTTCTGTTTTGCATTGCTCTAGGTGGAATCAAGTGGGCAATGTCAGTCGAACACCTGCCATGGAAATATCTGTAAAAGAGAGCCAAATCACCAACCTGTCTTCGATGCTCCAGGCTATCGAGGGTCTTGGTCAGCTCGGGGTCGCCTATCAGACGAACGGCTCTCCTTTGAATGGAATCCAGTAGCCGAAGGGTGTGCTTGGGTGCAGAGTTCCAGACATGAGAGTTCTAACGTCGTCCTCAAAACTAGGTAGTATATGAATCTGAAGTGATTCCAAAATATCCTTCTATGTATTCACTAAAAACAATACCTGGGATGTAAGCTACACATACTGAAACATAAAGTAGGTACTGGTACATAAGTTCTAAACAGAATTTTTATTTGTTCTTAGGGCACAGCACATGTATTTTTTGTACTTTTCTCTTAAAATATCGTTTTTTCTTATTCTCTTTATTTCATCTTTTCATTCTGGCTGCCTGTTGTGATCTTCGATTGATCCCTTTTTCGTGGTCTAAGAGTAGGTACTTGAGAATTTTAAAATATTACTTTTTCCACAATGAATTAATTATGTATAAACATTATTAATATTATTAACCGTTTATTTTAATAAACAGCAATGTTTCAAATTATTCCACCAAGTAATATTATCTAATATTTTATTAAAACTAGCACATAAAACCTTTAAGAATGCAAAACTTTTCGATAAGAGTTCAAAAGTTTTAAAACATTTCTCTCTCCTATGCCGTTGAATCTTTTATGCTCTCATAAACTTTTAGCATAAAAACCAACTGAAACAGATTCCTGAAATTGTCTTCTATTTTGCATATTTGTTTCAGTTAATTATATAAACTTTTGGAAAGAAAATTAATTATCTAAGTTGTTTTATGTGTTCGCAGCCTGGCACAGTAAAAATGCATTTAAATTTGTTTAAAATTCGATGTATTTTTTTCCTCCATAGATGAAAGTAATAATAATAATAATAATAATAATAATAATAATAATAATAATAATAATAATAATTTTCCAGGGTGACTCGCTGAGCCCACTTTGGTTCTGCCTAGCCATGAATCCACTGTTCATGATGCTTAATGGTACAGGGGAGGGATTTAACATCAAAGCCAACAGAGAGAGCCACCACACTATCTCTCATCTCATGTACATGGATGACATCAAGCTGTACGGTGCAAACGAGAGGCAGCTAAAACACCTAATTGATGCGATTTACACCTTCTCAAACGACATCTGGATGGAATTCGGAATGGAAAAATGTAAAGTCTTGCACATCGAAAAAGGCAAAGTCATGAATGGCGATGTTGCGCTACCAAATGGGGATATAGTCCAAGCTATGAACGATGGAGAAGCTTACAAATATCTTGGGTTCCAACAAGCGAAGTTGCTTCAAGACAAACAAGGAAAGACGAGAATCAAAAATCAGTACCTTCAACTACCAACTACTAAAAACAGAGTTAAACGCTGTTACAGCAGTAAACACCTACGCTGTACCTGTCTTGACTTATAGCTTTGGAGTTTAAAAGTGGACCAACACCAAGCTTGAGGAATTGCAACGAACTACTCGTACAATAATGACCAAGCATAAAGCGCATCATCCTAGAGCCTCAACTATATGAACAACTTTGCCTAGGAGAGAAGGAGGACGATCGCTGACTGACCTAGTTAACCTGCACTCTCGGCAGCTACTGAAATTGAGAGAATTCTTTACCAAAAAAGCGCAAACATCAAGCCTTCACAATATCACTGTAATAAGTGACCAATCGTATACCCCCCTCAATTTCTCTAATAATAACGTTAGTCTGAAATCGCCCTCTGACGCCGAGAAGAAAGATCAATGGGCCCAAAAGCCGCTACACGGACAACACTACAACGATCTGAACCAACCCTATATAGACAAAGAAGCATCCAACAGGTGGCTGAAGGATGGTGTGCTATTTCCTGAGACAGAAGGATTCGTGATGGCGATACAAGATCAAGTCATAAACACACGAAACTACACCAAATTCATTATTAAAGATAGGTCCATTGAATCTGACAAATGCAGAAAGTGCAACGAAAGGTCTGACACCATACAGCATATTACATCTGGTTGTACTTACCTGGCTAATGTTGACTACATGCAGCGACACAATCAGGTGTGCAATATCATACACCAAAAGTTGGCTAATGAATACGGGTTACTTAACACCTATGTACCCTACTACAAGTACCAGCCTAAACCAGTGCTTGAGAGTAATTCCTTTACACTGTACTACGACCGGGCAATTATTACCGATAGACGGGTGGCGAATAATCGGCCTGATGTAGTGCTGGTAAACAAGGGAATGAAAACAGCCTACTTGATAGACGTCGCCATACCCAACAATAAGAACTTAGTGGACAAATACCAAGAGAAGAAGGCCAAATACGCTGATCTGGCCATCGAGATACAACAAATGTGGCAACTTGATAAGGTTCATGTGATACCGATTATCGTATCATCAACCGGACTGATACCGAGCACTTTGAAACAGAACCTGAAAGCACTAGGTCTGCACTACAACACCTTTATCGACATCCAAAAGGCAGTCCTACTCAGCACCTGCCACATAGTTAGAAAATTCCTACAGGACAGTCTATGACACCGACTACAACTAGTCTACTCCTCTTGATGCATAATCCGGGATAGGCTATAAACCAACTTTTGTTGAGAAATTGCATGTCACTTCTGAATAATAATAATTTTATTACTAGATAGATTTACGCGCAGGCTGCTGACAAAATTTAGATTTCACCACATACGATCTGTACATGAAAGAATCCACCTAAAATGAAAGGGAGGGAGGAAGAGGTCTCATTCATACATACAATTTGTACAAGTCACAAGAGACCTATATACTTCCAAGAGTCAAATTTGGAAATTCTACAAAAAGTAGTAGAAGCAGACGCTGGATATACAGTCCTCTTACAGCAAAGTGGATTACCCAACATAATCCGTACGCGACCAAGTTACAAGCTGTTGACGCTAATAATAATTTCAGAAAAAAAACCGGACAAACACTTTTTTCTTCTCTTCATTTTAGCAGGAACAATTTAATCAAACTAGTTATGGCTAAGAAAAATTAATTGTTCATTTTTATTAATAAATATATTGCTTTTTGTCTGTTATTCCGTAAAAGGCTGAATGGGAGAAAGATAGATATATTTAAAGTGATTTTGTGTACCTACATATTAGAAAGGCGAGGCGAGAATAAAGGCATACTTGACTCTGATAAGACCCCTCCTGGAATACTGTTGTATTGTTTGGCACCCATGGCAAGTTGGCCTTATTGCCGAGGTTGAACGAGTTCAAAGAAGGGCTGCTAGGTGGGTGTATTTAAATTTTAGTAGCGACTTTAGTCCGACTCAGGCAATAATGGCCCTGGGCTGGAACTCTCTTCTAAAACGCAGATAATACTATATTGGGATCGCCATGTATAAAATTTATAACGGAAATTCAGCTTATGTTGAGATCAAAAACTCTCTTCAACCACCATCATATAGAAGCAGAAATGATCATCACTTTAAAATTAGGGTGCCTAAATGTAGGACAAATATTGGTCTTAACTCGCTGGTTGGGGTTGGTGTCAGAATTTGGAATGCCCTCCCTGATAATGTTTTTCTTCAGGGTATGCTCTCTTTGGTCCGTTTTAAAAAATTAAATAAAGTGTGATTGAATTGTTATTTTGTTGGTATTATTGTTACTACTTATTAAGATATATTATTAGCGTGTTGTATGTTATAAAATACTTATTGTAATCTATATTTTGAAGTACTTTGTATTGATTTTGTAAACCACAAGTCTTTTGACTGCTGTGGTGATTTGAATAAATAAAAAAAAATAAAATAAATGACCCAAATCGATAAATATGTTCATGCCTGTGTCCACGGATTTGCCAACGAAGTGAATTTTTTTTTTAAATTATTTTTATCATCTTTCTCACAAGTTCACAGTCAACTAGAATGAGAAGTTATAATTTCTGATTTAAATAATTTTTTTTAAATTTTTAGTAAGAAGTTTGGAAGTTGGGTCGTAGAAAGAATATACTGTATCTACAATTCTAGTGGCGCTCGAAAGTTTTAGCCTACGACGTCGTGCTCAATTTACTTCCTCGTGCGATGTGGACATCATATACACTTTTGTTGTACAAACTACTATTTAAAATCAGTTATATAAAAAAAAGTTACACTTGAATAATGAAAATATAAAAAATGGTTCAATACAAGTCAAATTAGTATTACTAACTGGGAGAATTGCTTACAGGTTTTGGCTTTCTGATGAGTCCTAACAAGGACGAAACATCCTGTCCCAGGGAACCCATTACCTTTGGCGTCCCTGTGTACTTAAATGCAAAAGATAGATGCACTACTTTGTCCGCGTGCCGCTAAAAACTTTCTTTTAATATTACTAACCTTGTCCTTTTTTTTAAGCCGGTTAAAAATGAGCAATAGATTTTGAGGTTGATATGCTCATTAAGGTTTAGAGTGTAACCTTTTCCTGGTAGGATTTAAAAACATGCACCTTTTAGTAAGTGGTTTCTTTGTTGATCTATTTCCATTTAACGCAGAACTTAGCAAAGAGAAAGAAGGATAATAGCGGTATAGAGGAGAAGAAAGTGGAACAGGACGTGAAGTGCTACCTTATACTTGACATTATGTTCCGTACTAATTAAAACACGTAGGTTTATTATACGTTTATAATTAGACTGACGCTGCAGTTCTTAAACTAATTGGAAAAAAGCAGTTGTTGATTTTTACAAATGAAACAAATACTTAATTTAAATTAATAAATAATGTATTCTTGGCTTAGATTACAAAGGTCTGGTAGGAAACGTTTAGTTTTTAAATGTTTCCTTATAAAAGTCCTGTTTTATATAGAGATGAAGGTTTCGGACGTATATCGTTTTAGTTATTGATTTATGATGTAATTTTATAAAAAAACGAGTAAAATAATATTTTATAGTATTTTTCTATTATATACTTGTCTGTTCCGTTTTCCCTTTTTTAGTGCTTTTTAAGTCAACAAAAATATAACCCAATTGATTGACACCAATATTCATATTTTTCACAAATATAAAAAATGTTTTTTTTTAATAAAGAGCCCCCCCCCCCCCCCCCCTGAGCATATTTTCTGGCAACGCCACTGCCCTCTTACCCCCTGAATTCGCTTCTGGAGCAAGCGAAAAATGTCGGTGAGCCGATTAAGTCGAAGGCCTTATTAGCACTTAGACTCTACCTCACTTTAAAATTTTGAAGTATAAGATTTCCCAAATATAAAAAAATAGGAAAAAATTATTACTGACCATCAATTTCCAGTTGGTAGACCGCAAGGTTTAAACATTTTTGCTAGCATCCCTAATTCAGATTATTGCGGCTAAGATTTACCATAGTTATATTTTAGGTTATGCGGTTTCCTGGTTCACTTAGAGCTCTGGCCAACATTAAAGAGGTCGGATTACTGGCGAGAAGCCAGCCCATCTTAACTTGTGCTTGATTTAAAGTTTCGGTGAAATAAAGCTTACAATTTCCTGATAATAATAAATGTAATTTTCAACATAATAGAACTGTGGTCTATTTCAGAAAGGTGTATAGTAATAAAATGGGAAATACCGTCCAGTTCGGCTCAATTTCGGTGTCGACCATAGGCGTAGGTAAATTTTGTGCAGTAAATTATTTATGATAACTAACCAAAAAAAAAAAAATACTTTAATAAAGAAAGAATTATTAGCTATAGCAAATTTACACAATCATCGTTTTATAAAATATGGTGTGGCAGATATAGATGAAAAACATAGTCTAGCTGTGCTGCGCACACCGTCATATCATTACGAACTACATCCTATAGAACCTTTATGGTCGCAAGTGAAAGGATTTGTAGCAAGACACTACACGACATTCAAAATGGAAGACTTTAAGCTATTGTTTGATCAGGCCATTAAGGAAGTGACCCTAGAGAACAGGCGAAAAACAGTCCATCATGTCATTAAAGAAGAGGAGAAAATGTGGGATCCTGACTACCTGATCGATCGGACCGTCGACCCGTTAATTACAATGTCAAGAGGAGATGACAGTTCATCAGATGACGGAGAATATTATGATTTTTTATAATTTAATTTCTGTATAATATATTTTTTGTATTTTATATTTTTTTATAATGTTTAATAAAAAATAAGTGTACCTAATATACGTAATGTACGCCTTTGTCACACCATTTTCAGTGTTTGTGAGGTAAAACCCAAAAATTGACCCAAACCCGGGTGGTACTAGCACTTGATGAATATAAAGAATTTTGCAATGAAATCAATGCCAAATTATGAAAGTGGTTTCAGTATTTGTTGGGTCTAGTCCCTTTGCATACCTAATGAGCTTTTAGTACTCTACACCTTTCTGAAATAAACTATAGATGTTATTATGTAGATACTTCTAAAAAAGTTTATTCTATAAGACGTTAAATAGGTAATAATTTATACCCTCTAAGATATATTATTGAACTATGAAAGAATTTCTAATAATTATCTTGCTATGAATAAAAACAAACAACCTAAAGCCCCCCCAGAAAAAAAAGGCTGACTTTGTAACCTCGCTACTAGCCTCGCAAATATAGCATAATAAATGTATTTTCGTTGTCAGCCTCAAACAAATTTTACTCGTTTAACTTTGGGCATGTTTATTCAACGATGTACGAAATAATCTTGCCAAATATCACTCGACCATCATTTTTTTATTGGTTAAATTTTCCATTTTTCACTCAAACTTTTTTGGCAATACTCGTTGAACTTTGGGCTTGTTTATTCAAAAATTAAATCCCTCGAGCTTCGCTGTCGGGATCTAATCAGAATAAACATGTCCAAATTCAACTCGAAAAATTTCCAAAAAAAGTTTTCTGAGCTGAAAAATCTAACCGATAAAAAAACGAGGTCTTGTGATTATTGACCAAATTTGTTAGAATTTGGGCGTGGTCCAATAAAAATTTCGCCTGCTGTCCGCTGGCCCACATCTACACGAACCGCCACTGCAAGTAACAATAACAGGTCCACCCTAGGCCACCCCCAGGTCAGAGGGCTAGTTACGTCACTGACAGACAGTCATAGAGCAAAATAAGAACAAAAAATGGAAGGCGATTTGATTAAACATTTTATAAAAGGGTTAGTAAATAATCTATAATAGACTTTGATTGAGTTGTTTTCATACAGCATATTCTATAAAACTGTGAATCATAAATATTTTTTTCTACTTCCACAGGGATAAAATCTGTTTCCTTTACACTAAAGCGATTTAGGGGGGTATTCCGGTTAACTGAACAGATACGATTTCGTATCCATCCTAGTTAGGATATGGAGCTGACCAATCACGCAGTGGTCAATTACAAAGAAACCAAATTTACATGTTACAATGTTAAAAATTTTACGAGTCGTTTTCTAACACTTGACAGAAATGAGGTTAAGAAAATACTTCAAAAAATGTAAATCTGTCAGATAAAATTTGTTCTTCTGAACTACCGAACTAAAGATGTGTGCACAGATGCATTTTTTTATTTGAAAAATCTCCAATTTCCACTCATTTTTAGACAATTACTACAAGATTTAATGAATAGAATGTACTATACTATATACCTACAAAATGAACGCTTTTTACTAACCTTGATTGGTTCTATTTTCTTATATAGGGTGACAATTTGAAAACGAACAGCATTTAATATTGTCTCTACCAATGATAGTATGAAAATTTGGCGAAACACGTCAATTGATATATCGAGGGGGACATTTTTTAAGGCTTTTTTGTCGTGTTACTTTCAACCCCCTAACCCCCAGGGCACCTACCCCTAAAATTTTAAACGGCAACCCCTATTTATTTTGCCATTTTTGTGTTCCTTATAAAATTCTACATAAACTATCATTTTTTTTTCAAAATTGTGATTTGTAACCTCACAAATTAATGAAATGTATTTAATATCGAATTTTAAAACGAATTGCATTCACCGCCTTATAGCACTTCGTTTAAAACTGTTTGTACCTTCCAATACATACATTCCAAATTCCTTTATTTATTTACATTTCGTCTTCGATATCGCCACTAGAAAAAATAAAATAATTACATTTTTTAACCGTTTTCGACAAAACTAGATTGTTGAGAGTTGCATTATTTAAATACATTTCATTAATTTGTGAGGTTAATAATCACAATTTTGAAAAAAAAATGATACAGTTTATGTAGAATTTTATAAGGAACACAAAAATGGCAAAATAAATAGGGGTTGCCATTTAAAATTTTAGGGGTAGGTGCCCTGGGGGTCAGGGGGTTGAAAGTAACACGACAACAAATTACTTAAAAAATGTCCCCCTCGATATATCAATTGACGTGTTTCGCCAAATTTTCATACTATCATTGGTAGAGGCAATATTAAATGCTGTTCCTTTTCAAATTGTCACCCTGTATATTTTTAACTGGAATCCAATTTCAAACGATCTTAAAACTTTTATTATACGCAACATAGAGAATAAACTGGTAATTCTTCCTTGAATGGTGGAACATAATGATGAGTATATAAAACAGACGAATTTATACGATTTCTAGAAAAAAAAACATTTTTACTAAAAAAAATCGAAGATTATGTTATTTCTAAAGGATTGACACATTTTTTCCATGTTAACAGTGTTGCCAGTTTGTAAATTGGTGATTATTTTGAGTAGCTTTACGATAGCGAACATTAAAAGTTATATTAATGCACAAAAGCCGTTTTCAATTGTTTAAATTGAATTCTACAGATATTTTGTTGTACTTTCGCAATTATAAGCAGAAAAAAACACGAACAAACTGTTCTCTCGTCTGTACATTTCAGCAGAACAATTTGATAAAACTAGTTATGGTTAAGAAAAATAAATTGTTTATTTTTTATTAATATTTGTCTGTTATTCTGCAAAAGGCCGAATGTGAGAAAGATAAATTCATACAAAATGATTTTGTCTAAATATAAGAAATTACCCACATTGATAAATATGTTACAGTATAATTTGGTCCATGGATTTGCCAACGAAATGAGTTTTTCTACGCCTAAAAGCGTCGTGCTCAATTCACTTCTTCGTGCGATATGAAGATCATATCCACTCTCGTTGTACAAACTACTATAAATCTCTATAGTGTATGATTCTTAAAAATGGTATAACGGAAACTAGCCTAAGATTAGATTACACGGCAACGCTGTAAAAGCTCTCGGTGTAAGCTGAACTAATTTAAAGGGACAAATCGATAAGAGATGTCGGGGCCGTGATATGTGTAATATTACCGCGGTCTCGACATTCTTTCAGATATTTCTTCTTATGGAAACATGATTGTTATCTATAATTCAAATGTAAGTGACAGATTCCTATTTTTCGAAAGTAATCTCTTAGATTTTGCACTGCCCATAAAATTATCATTTACCTTTGTACAAGGGCCGGACCCAAGAGGGGTGGGGGGGTTAGGGGGGAGCCTCCCCTCCAAAGTTATGTCAGTTGGTTTCAGAAACATAGACAAAAACAAAACAATTCTATACGGGTATATAATTCTTTTGTCCATGTTCAGAAAGCAACTGGCAAAATATAATATTCTATATGCAAATTATTAACCACTACATTATATAAAAACGTTATTTCATTCTATGGCGGAGCGACACGCACAAAGTCAGCCTGGCGTCGGCTTTAGCTCTAGTAGTTTTTTGTTTTTAACAACCCCTTTGATGAACCGCGGCTGCAAGCCGCAATGATAGTCGGTGTCTTTAGATAAGGAGGCAGCAGTTGGCTTAAAATAGACCGCGGGGTCCCGGAGTTAAAAGAATAAATGTAAGTATTAATATTCTTTCAACTGTGCCGCTTTTCGGAACTAGGATTATTTTCCTATATTTTTATGTAGGTACCTAATTTAGTTTATTTCAGAATGCAGATATCAGTTCTCTTTAGACTTTTCAACGGTATTCACCTGAGTTTAAAATTGATTTTTTAAATTATTTTGTCAAGGGAATTATTGTTGTTTTAAATATGAAAAAGAAACTTAGATCAGCACGAGTTCTAGTTAAATGCTTTTTGCGGTTTTGAGTTTAACAAGGACTATAATAAAAACTCACGAAACAAAAATTCACGGAGGAAATTCGATAAAAATCCAACGTGTTGGTATTCCGGAAAATCCTTTCATTTTAGCGGCATTTCAAATAAAGAGAGAATTGGCATCGACTTCTAAAAATGAAGGTAAGAAAAACTTAATTTCTTATTTCTACGTTGTATTGACTACAGTATTTTTGACACAAAAATGTAATTTTTTATCAGCTTTATTTAGAAAAATAATTAATTATTTACAAAAAAGTTATTATTTTTTTTTGTGCATTTAGGCATTTGAAAGCATAGAACTAAAGAGGGACGCCGGCTAGATCTTGAAAACCGTTTACCTTACAGTTCGCGGATAAAAATATTTGTTACATATGTCACCACGAGAAATCGTTGGAAATTATATTTAAGTATCTAGGTTGACCGCTAGGGGGCGTAGCTCCAGTGATCAATCACAAAACGGGATTTCCTTAAAAATCTTCATAAGAAAGATATACCAAAATTGACATTACTGCAATATTTGAAGAATTCTGTATAATTTTCGTTTGTCTGTCCATTCTTCGAATAATTCGGGAAGGGGGAGCGGGGGGAGGGTAAAGTAGTTATAACTTTGATGTAGCTTACACGAAAATGTAAGACACTTGGGCTCGTTTTCATTGTTTTATAAAGTTAGAAAAACGAAATACCTTTTTTTTTCTGTGCATTTCAGCAGAACAATTTAATTAAACCAGCTGTGGAGCAAAATAACTTGTTCATTTTCATTAATAAATATATCGCATTTTGACCTATTTTGTACTGAATACATTTATTAGTATACAGGGTGATACAAATTCGTATGCGTACAAGGGGATCTCGAAAACGGTAAGAGATACGAAGAAATTAAGGCAAAGTTGCGTATTTTAGGGCTTAATAATTTAATGAAAAAAAAAATTATAAATATTCCGAATACTTTCGGAGATATCCGAAAAAACACGAAATTTTTAGTTTTGGTTTTTAATTATTTGCGTCTTCAACTTTGACTTGAGAAAATACAAAAATACTTTTTTATGGTCGTTTTTTATGTTCTACAAGATGGAGTTTTTAGTTTTCAAATTCAACGTTTCGTTCTTTACATACCAACCTCAAGTCAATTTTTTTAATACGGACCTGGAATTTTAAATACCGTTTTAGTGACTTCCAAGTTTTAGAAATTTAATACAATTTAAAAGTTTTTGAAATTTTAACATTTTGTGATCTAATAACCCCTTTCCAAATTATTTTTTTATATCATTACGGCCCTGAACAATTAGAGCCAAATTAAAAAAAAATATTTCTGATTTGAAGAAAGTAGGGTAAGATAGAGAGTTTCACATCAATTTACGCACACCCTTCTGCGCATGCCCAGGTTTAGCTGTTTTTAAACAGGGCTGTTTTAGCTGTTTTTAAACAGGGCTGTTTTTTAAACAGGGCTACAGGGGTACAGGGCTGTTTAGAAACAGCTAAACCTGGGCATGCGCAGAAGGGTGTGCGTAAATTGATGTGAAACTCTCTATCTTACCCTACTGAAGAATCCTTCCATTTTTACTCAAAGAGGATGACAGTTTTTAAGAAAAAAGACACAAAGTCTCAGCCTCAAATATTTTTCTGTCTGTTTAATTTTGTTACATGTTTCGCTTGAAACTAGCATCATCAGACCTTATAAACAGTAAAAAAATTTGAAATGGCTTTTGAATCAAAGATAAGCGCATCGCATCACAGTAACATAACTAGACTAACACTGAAGTTACCTTTTTCACTCGGGAGCATTAATTTTTGTATGTTTTACAGTATTCCGGTGTAGGTCTAAGGCAAAAACCATAGGACTTATAGATATATTATGTTATACTAATAAAATAAATAAAAAATAAAATGTAAAAACTTACTTACTTCCTGAAGTATTGGTAAGATAAATCTTATTAAAATAATAAAAGACCCATACTTCATAACTTCCTGTAACGTAATTTAATATTTTTAAGTAATCCAAAAAATAATTGCCAGGGCCGTAAAAGTAAAGAAAGGATAATTTGAAATACTAATGATGTGTTATTTGATGACAAATAGTTAAAATTTTAAAAACCTTAAATTGTATTAAATTTCTAAGGCTTATATGTCCCTAAAACTGTTTTTAAATTCTAGGTTCGTATTTAAAAAAAATTGACTTGAGTTTGATATCTAAATAACAAAACGTGGAATTTGAAAAACTAACAACGCCATCTTGTCAAATATAAAAAACGGCTATGAGAAAGTGTTTTTTATTTTCTACCCACGTTAAAAATAAACGCGCAAAAAATGTATATATATATTTCGGATATCTTGGAAGGTATTTGGAATATTTACAATTTTCTTTTACCAAATTATTAAGCCCCCAAATGCGCAACTCTGCCTCAATTTAACCATCTTCGTGTCTCTTACCGTTTTCGAGATCCCCTTGTACGCACACGAATTTGTAGCACTCTTTATAGCATTTAAAAATATTATATCAAAGCATAGCAACCCTTTAGCGATGAAATTCAAAACAAAAACATTTTTTAGTGAATTTTTTTGATCAATTTCTTAATAAGCATACTTTTTATCAAAAAGTTGCCGCATGTATGGTAGAGCTGCTTGCCACCCTGGTGGATCACCCTGAACAGTAGCCTAGCCAGAAAATATGCTCGAGGGGCGTAAGTAGGACATTTTTTTTTTTTTGGAGGAAGGGACAGTCGAGACTACATGTATTTTATTAAAATGTATCTAGGAAAGAAGGCGGAAAAGCGCGAAAAATTTTCGGGGCCACGCCCAAAGTTCGTTTAAAATTTCCCTAACTACTATCAAATTTCATCAAAATTATTAAAATTTGTTTTTGTAAATGTTTTTTTACTTTTTTTTTGATTTTCCTAGCTGGCTCTTTATTAAAAAACCCATTTTTTATATTTGTGAAAAATATGAATATTGGTGTCAATCCAAAATTTTAACATAAGACGTATGTATGACACTAACCATCGTTTTTCGGGCTCAGTTTTTCATGATCAGAAATAAAGTAAATATCGCTCACTACGCCAAAATTGATAATTTTTATAGAAATCGTGTATTTTAGGAGCGTAGATCTAAGAGCAGTTTTTGGTGCAAATGCTTGGATTTTAAAATACTTCTTTTTAAGTGCCGTTTTGTATGTTCTTAATGAAGCACTCTTGTTTCTTCCCGCACTATTTTTTTAATATAAATCATCACACTTCTTCAATTAAAATATTTACTTTAATTTTTCCCTTTAAAAATAAATACCTAATTGTTTTTTGTTTTTGCGTGGCAGTCCCCCCCCCCCCTCCCCTAAATACGCCACTGACTCTGAATAAACGTCCTACTAGTAGAAAGTCATGTTGGTAGTCGCTGCACGTTCTGTAATTCAGTCAAATAGTTTGTATTATTTTTAAATACTTTAAACAGGTGAAAATAATTTTGAAATGTTCAGTTTTCCCAAGTATAGGTAATATTATTCTGTATAAAAGTTGGGCAATGCTCTAAACTTATCTCGGGGGGAATAAGAGTAAGTGAACGAATACAGAAGGATAAATATTGCATAGAGGATCCCCAAGGCAGCTACTTGGGCTCGACATTGACAAATACCTTTATAAATGATATAAAACATAAAAGGACAAAACAACTCAAAATGCTTTGAAATAAGGGAATAAACTGTATATTATACTTATCAAACTCGGTAAATAAATCTTATAGTTTTCAATTTAAAAATTGTTATTTGTTGTAATTTGCCTTTTACTGTAAATTCGTTCGAGAAAATTATATAAAATTTACTAAAAATATTTATAAAAAATTACTATCGGCAATCTGTTAAATCTTATAAAAACATGCGATATGCGTGTAAAATTTGAATATCGAAGAAAAATTATATACGTAGTTAAAGTATACAGGGTGTCCTAGATAAGGGTACACTTTATAGGAATCGCGTAAACCATACAAGATACAGAGATGGTTAAATTTAAAAAAAGTCGCGCCCTACTAAATTTTGCAACATTCTGTTTTTAAATTTAAAAACTCCGAATCCTTCCGAAGATATTAGGACAAAACCAACTTTTTGCTATTTCGTTTTTATTTTTTTCTGACTCTAGTGTGAAGAATTACGTTTAAATAAAGTTTATTTTCCATGTTTTCTCCTCTTAAAATGGGTGTAATTAGATTTTTAATCCGACGTTTCGTTTTTTTAAAACCGTCATCAATTTTTCTTTTTTAAATAAATTTTATTGTATTATGTATTTTTATTTAAATTTTAACAAAAATTTTTAAGATATGTGAATGCTGTGACCTTTTCTACTAACAGTTAAAAAGATGTAAATAATGGCAAATAAAATATATAATTTTTAATAATATTATATAATTGTTTAAAGGTTGTGTGCATTCTGGTATTGTCAAAAGATTGAGTTTATGTGACGGGCCGGTCGGCTGCTGTCGGTTGTTAAAACTGAACATGTCTAGTCGTTTGTCGGTCGGCATTGGACTGCAGGCCTACTTTTACTTTAGACCAGCCATACTCAACCTTTTTTTTATAGGGGCCACATAGACGTTTTAGTAATGGTGCGGCGGGCCACAACAGAAATTTATTTAGGTGTTAATGAGAAAAGTAATTTAATTCAATGGTTTATATTAATAACAAAGAAAGATGATCTTATAATAAAGTCTTATAATGTAAGGTTGACAAAATTTGGAAAGAGCTTTCATAATCCCAAATTTTGGTTTTAATGAGATTTCTAAAACTGTAAACACTTTTTCAAAACTCGGTCAAGATCCTTATTACATCATGCAAATGTTCGTAAGTTTGTTTCTGTACACATTTTCTTGCGTATTTCATTCGCGAAAACGACGATTCGCAAACGTATGTAGATCCAAAAGGTGGTAATAGAATTTGGGCACTTTTTTGAATGGTTTCTGTACACATTTTCTTGCGTATTTCATTCACGCAAACGACGATTCGCAAACGTATGTAGATTCAAAAGGTGGCACTTTTTTGAACGGTTTTATATTTTTGCGGGACAATGCTCCAAAATTCCACGTATTCCCCTTTTTTCTTTAAACAGTACTTCTAGGTTGCTATCGTTTTTGAAATCGATGAACTCATCGAACAACCCTGCATTATTACAATTTAAAACTGATGAAGTTAGCTTAGAGATGGTCGTCGTTTCCAGATGCCATGGGTTTTCTACAAGCAATACACATTTTTCTATTTTCCTTAAATCTTGGAACCTTTTTTGAAATTAGTCTGACAGTGCAGTTATATAAGTTAAAATTGTCGAACCGTTTTCTCGGAAATATCGATACGGTCCTCAGTAGCCGTTATCATAGTCCAAAAATTGGTGGGCCACTCACGAAAGCTCGGCGGGCCTCATGCGGCCCGCGGGCCACAGGTTGAGTATAACCGCTTTAGACGATAAGTTTGTAATTGAAAATGACTGACAAAACTTAAAAAAGGGAAGATATCAAAGATTTAATGGAAATAAAAGACATCATATGACAACAGACTCAACGGAGCTTTTGCGAACGAAGGCTTAACAGTAGATGATTAAGCTACTGTATGTGAAACATAAGATACATAATATGAGAAGTGCATTCAGAAAGGAACTTAAAAAGGGTAAAATATCAAAAAGGAGCGGAATTTAATAAATACTCGACACAATTATCATTTAGCCTTAGAAAGTTTTTAAATTACTTGCAATCGATTGTCTGAGTTCTCATATAGATAAGCTTTATGTAGGAAAAAGTCCAACGTCTTTTTAACCACTTTTTCATCCAATTTTTTTTTCCTTTTCTTTGTCTCTGCTCGTGTAACAATTGCCGCTGCGCACACTCTTCTTATGATAAGTTTGAACTGACAATAAAAATCTGCGTGTACAATGAATTGGAGGCCGCAATCGAAACCGGCCCAGAACTGCCGGCCATTATCGGTGAACAAAACTAAAGGTGTAGTGTGACTCGATAACGGCCGGTCGGCGGATGGACAGTCCACGGACTGACATCTGGCGGCAGTCACCTAAACTTAAGTAGACTTCTTAATAGAAACAACTGTCTCAATAATGGTTTCTTTGGAAATTACCTTGCTGGTAAAGTTAACAAGACATGGATCTATCTAGCCTTAGAAATATAACGTATGATTTATACGTTCTCGTTATTAAAATCAAAAAAATACCAGAACAAAGTCGTCTTTTAAACTGTTCATATCGATGGAACAAAAATTTAAAACAAGTTTTCGAAAATTAAAACGTCTTGGTAGAAGGCAATTTACGAAGTTGTGATGAATGGCAAAACCTAATAAATCCCCAGAACCCGACGAAATTCCAGCAGAAATAATTAAACTAATCACAGAAGATCAGATAGGCATATTGGTGGAACTATATAACACAATATACAACACAGGAATCATTCCCCGTGAATGGCTTAGATCAACCTTCATTACATTACCAAAAAAGGTTAACGCAAAAGAATGTAGACCATCGAACTATCAGTCTCATGAGTCACGCTCTCAAAATATTCCTAAAGATAATACATCAGAGAATTTTTAGGAAAGTAGAACAAGACATTAGCGAAACCCAATTTGGCTTCAGAAATGCGATGGGAACAAGAGAAGCCTTGTTTGCCTTTAATGTGTTGACTCAAAGATGCATTGACATCAATCAACCAATGTCTGTTTTCTCGACTACAATAAAGCATTCGATAAAGTTCGCCATAACCACCTTATTCAATTACTTAAAAGTAAAAATATAGACATGAAGGATATTAGAATAATAAATAACCTATACTACAATCAGACGGCTAATATCAAAGTGGATAATGAACTCTCAGAAGAAGTGAAAATACAACGTGGTGTAAGGCAAGGATGTGTACTATCGCCACTACTATTTAATCTTTATTCGGAAGAAATCATTCAGAGAGCACTGGAAGAAACAACAACGGGAATAAAGGTTAATGGAATACCCATTAACAATATCCGGTATGCAGACGACACCATACTTATTGCCGAAACAATAGAAGATCTACAGGGCTTGGTTGATCAAGTAGTGACAAACAGCGAGGAGAGCGGACTTACCCTAAATATCAAAAAGACAAAATTTATGACCATTACAAAATCAGTTCAACAGTAGGAAAGCCTATGGATCAACGGAGAGCTGGTGGAGAAAGTCAGTAAGTACAAATACCTAGGAACAATGAGTCAATGAGGGTAATGAGTACACCGAAGAAATTAAATCAAGAATTGGACAAGCCAGAACCATATTTAACAAAATGAGAAATGTGTTATGCAGTAGAGATCTTAACTTACACCTCAGAGTCAGAATATTTAGATGCTATGTTTTTTCGGTGTTGCTGTATGGGATGGAGTCCTGGACATTAAAGAAAGATATAAGTGATCGACTGGAACCATTTGAGATATGGTCATATAGAAAGATCTTGAGAATAAGTTGGGTAGACATGGTGACAAATGAAGAAGTACTGGGAAGAATGAAAAAAAAAAAGGAAATATTGAACACAATTAAAAGAAGGAAGCTGCAATACCTAGGTCACGTGATGAGGGGAGAGAAATACATATTGTTACAGAATATTATGCAGGAAAAGATCCAGGGAAAAAGAAGTAGAGGAAGAAGACGCATCTCCTGGTTAAATAACTTGAGAAAATGGTACAACTGTAGTTCCGTTGAGTTGTTTAGAGCTGCAGCATCGAAAGTGAGAATAGCTGAGATGGCACCTGAAGAAGAAGATAAATAAAACATACATCAAAGAAATGATATAAACACAAAAATAATAACTGCACAAATAATAAAATCTTGTAGTAAAGTAAATGTGGAGAGTTGGTTGTACACTGTAGTCTGAAAAAAAGGGAAAAAACGTTGTATTTCAGTGTAATAACTGAAACTTAATAAAATCCTCGTTCGTACACATAAATTATGTAGGTATTCAAACATTTTGACTAAATAGGACAAAATATTTTTGTACATATCATGTATATTGGTTTTACATGACGTCGCTTCGAGAATATTATTTAATACTTCGTTGAAATATTATTTCAGTATACTCCTGTCGAGAATTATGGCTTAACACTTTTGCACGTATCATTAAACATTTTGGTTGCCACGTAATATAAATAAATTATGTAGTTTATCTACATATAATAATATAGATATTCCATAAAAAATAGTTACAGAATTAAATAAATTTCACTTCGAACTAAAAAATATTTAGAGAACATTATAAAAGTCACTGTTGTTTACATTATTTTTCAAACAAAATACGGGTGGCTTTATACTGATGGCTTAAAGCCACCACCTAATTTAATCTGCAATAAAGAATTTTTCCGAAAATCGATCGGAAATATTGACACTTTTGATAACATTTCTGAAAGAAAAAGTCAATATTTCCTTACACTTAGTCATTGCTAGGCAACGATTTTTCACAAATATTTTGACTTGCACTAAAATTTGTCTGATGACATTGACAGTTTCGAAATTCATGGCAACCTAATTATGTCGTTTAGATCAATTACAGAATATTCATTCCGTATCTTGTTATGGAATGAAAATACACGCAAAACGCATAAGAAGAAAGTGTTTCAGAATAAATATTCCAACTCAAGAGCGAGAATTTTTACATTCTATTATCAAAAATTATTTTGGAATGTCAAAATATGAGTGAAAAATCGGATGAATCAGATATGGAACTGGATAATACTCCACCTGAAATTACAAATATTGCGAATAGTATTTTTGGTCGTGGAGAAAATATAGTCTGCTACTCGGTTAGAATGAAAATTCGATACTCGTTTCGATTTACGGAAAAATAGTATGTATATCTCGTTGAAAAAGCCACATTCCCGGACTCCGTATTGTCAGTCTCGGCTTGCGCCTCGACATACAATTTGTACGGTCCTCCGAGAATATTGAGCTTTCCCCACTAGCTATACAATGTACTATTTAGGTGACCCTAACTAACATTTTTAACCAATAAAATTGATTTTTTTTTCTTAACATTTGGGGATTTAGGGCGCTGTTAATATTATCAACTGCGTCGCCAAAAAATTGCCAAACCGAATTCGCTCGAGGGTGATGCAATTTTCAAAAGTACAGGCTTCTTATGGTATGTCAACATTTTATCTTTTGTTAATTATCTATACAAGAAATCGTAATAACTTGCCATTAAGCAACTCAACAGTGAACATTTGTTGTTAAACGTAATTTGCGTACAAAATAAATAAGAAAGCGGCGAAGCGGCCAGGGGTGACATTCCGTTTTTCGCTAGCTGACTAACTGGCTAAAAAACTCAGGGACCCTGAACCCTCCCTTGGCATATTAAAATAGACAACCAAAGCAACATCAGACAGGTGGGCGCAACAACAATACCTATCCCGATGGAACAAAATACCTGGTCAAACCCAAGCGAGGGCCACAATTGGGAAACTCTCCAAAAAGCTATCAACTGGAATGTTGCTTCTAACGCGCACCCAGCTAAAACAAGTGGTTGGCCTACTAACAGGCCACTGTCACTTAAGAAAACACCTACGTCCAATAGGAATTTACAATGGTCCCATAAATATAACTGCGAAGCACTGACCCAAAAAAGATGCAAACTCTTCGGAGGAATCCAATGTGGGGATAACTTCCTGCATGACAAACTTGGTAGGAACTTACTGGATCTTATAACAGGAACACATCTTTTCTAGCAAGATAGGGGAGCACAATAAGCCACTAGGACTGAACGAAGCTTGGGCCGAACGCCCGACCCCCGTCTTAAACCAACTTAAATCAACCAACCCTTTCTCAAGAGAGAAGTACTTCTCCTGCAATGGAGAATCGATGTCCTATTAGGGCCGTGATCTGAAAGGTAAATTATGCAACTAAAAAACATTAAGGCAGATCTTACGTTAAAAAGTCGTCTGATTTTAGGGGTTTTTACACATAGTTTTTAGACGGTCGATAAAAATATATATGGATGGTTTCTCTAGAACAACCAAGGAGTCACCTTTTAAAATATAAATAGTTAATTTTATAACAACCTGTTATAATGGTACTTTTTGTAAATTTAAACATGCTATTTATAGGTTGATTTATTTTACCATGTGACATATTGTTGTTAATATTTTGGTTATTTACAATCCTTATCAGACCTTATTATTTGTTGTTTTATTATATTTGGAAGATATACTAAAATATTTAAACATCGACGAAATCGACTTTTTGACGTTTGTTTCGTTTTTTCCTTAAGAAGATATTAGAATTTTTTCATAATATAGTTATAATGATGGGTACCAAAATAGTTATCTTCTTTTTGGCAATGGCAACAATTTTATTAGTTTCTTTTGGTAAGTGTTATTTAGAATTTTCATTCCCGACTCTTATCATTAAAATGTAGTTTAATTGATTTTATACGTAGTGTTTACAAAGTATATGTCATCTAATATACAGTATATTGGCGGATATGATTTAGAAGGAATCAGTAGCGGCTCGTCAGGTGAAGTAGGTGAAGGGGCTTCTTTACCAAAACAAAATATTAAACCAGGAGAAAGGTTTTTCAACAATAATAAATATTTGTTATGAAATTAGCGTCCTAATTCAAAATCCAGGTAGGTATTTGTGGGCTAAGGACAATAAAAAACAATTCCTTTTAATTCAAAAAATTGCCGACGTTTCGACCTTTATTGGGTCTTTCTCAAGGCTGTAACAAACACCAATATCAGGGAATACATTAATGAAATTCCATTTCTTTTTACTCTATATATATATATATAAGGAAAAATTATAATATATGAAATTATTTTAAAATAAATCTACACATAACTCTCATTTTATTACATTATTTTTTTTATATAATTTTTTATTCTTTCGTTTCTTTCGTCGGCAATTTTTTGAGTTAAGAGGAATTGTTTTTATTGTCCTAAACCCACAAATACCTACCTACCTGAATATTAAATAATATTGTACCAATATAGCTACAATTTTAGCCCTTAAAAAATAATTATGTTCGAATTAAGAATATTAATTTAATCTGAATGTAGCTATGCATAATAGGTCCGATAGACAATAATTATAAATATTCCTGCATTTTGGCGCGCCCCAGCCGACCGTGTCCGTTAGCTCAAAGCAAGTGAAGACCCAACGCCCAACATGGCTTTAATATTCACCGTTGCTATGGTTACGTGACGTCAGTCACGCAAACGGCATTTAACAATTTGCATTAAGATGAAGGGCAATTAAAAAATAAATCGTATGCACCATTATTTTAGCATTGGTTCGCCTAACCTTCGCGAAACTTATGGTTATAGATATCGTTTTTACGTGATTTACTGTGTGATTAAAAAGTTTTGTTTTTATTTTTCAGTTAATTCAGTAGTGTACGTACCTACTTATTTGTGTGTTTTAAAAATGAACCCCATTAAAGAAATAGTTTGTAATTTGTTGGAAACTCCATTCAGTCGCTGGACAGATGAGGATAAGAGAGACGTTTTGTTACACGGGTTTTTAGTCAATGTTTGTTTAAGTACCCGCACTATACCTAGCTCTTCACCATTTTTTAAGGCCGCGAGCCACCACTGGACGAAATGGATCAAAAAGAGAAAAATACGAATTGCTTCATGTGTTAAAAAATTAATTATTTAAAATATTGAAGCTTTTTTTTTGTTTGTGTGTGTGTCATGCAGAACCTAATGCCAAAAAAACAGATTTTCATATGGTATTTACTAGTAGTGACCTTAATAGGAGTTGATGTAACTGTTCTATTTAATTTTTTTTACTTTCCCTTCCCTTTGCTCTACACTAATGTAATAGTTATTTATAACACATCAGTGGCGGTGCCTTCTTGAGGCCGCCTCGCCTGTCAAAAATACGATAGGTGTATATCATCATCTTTATTGTTTAAGACATCCGAAAGCAATAAATAAATTTGTCATATCTACCGATAATTCAAGAGGATTGGCAACACTGCCTGCAACTCTCTTACCACCTTTGTTTCCTGACGATAATCCACGTGTCATCATGTATTGAGCTCGGTTGTAGCTCGGTATTGAATTCTCTGCGGCCGCTCCTTTCTGATGAACGCGTACAATCCCATCCGTTGTATAACTGGAGATACGCTGAAGTTTCGTTGGTTTATTCGCAATTGTTCTGCGGTAAAATTTTTAATAAATTCATCTTCGAAAATATTTCCGGAGATAATTGAAGGTCCAGGGAGATTATAAGTAATAAGTCCATAAATTATTGTCAATGACTTATCGTTTCATATCAAAAGCAGCGGGTTGTACGAAGTCAGAGAAAAAAAAATTCATGATAATAAATATTTTGCTCTATTCGAATTTCAAAATTACACTGGATTTGTTTCCTTTTTCATACTACCCGCTGCACTTTTAATGCAAGCAATGAATCCTTAACAGTTAACTTGGAGTATAGTTATTTTATTTGTTTGAACCATAACAGGTTTACTGAAAATTTTCTTAAGTGTCGTATTGTAGTCCTGGGATCTCGGAGTCCCGGGATCCCGGAAGGACAACTTGTCTGGAAATTACCGGGATTAGATCTGTTAATCCCGGGATAAATACCGATTTATTATGCATATAACCACGCTTCTGAAATCTGAGATACGATTCTCTTCAGAGCCTTGATTCTTCAAGCGGTGGATTAGTTCTCTTGGGGAAATATTACAGTCGCAATGTCCCCACAATAATCTCCAAGCACCATTTTCTTTAAATTCTTGAGTTAAACTGTAATTCCAGTGGTATTATCGTAAACTTTTCCTACGAAATGTGTTCAAGAATGCGAGAGTGCCATTTTCATGGGAAGAATGGCATATATCCATGGGAAAATCTACTCCTATGCACCAAGAATTGAGGCCCTGTGGGGTCTTTATGTAATAAAATACGTTCGTTGCTAGGAGATAAAAGTTTAGACGACCTAATATTTAAAAAAAAATCTATATAGACATAAAACTTATTTGTTGATATCTACAGCACATTTCTTGAACATTGTTTATAGTCTATAGAAAGGTGTATAGTAATAAAATGGGAAATTTCGTCCAGATCGGCTCAATTTCGGTGTCGGCCATAGGCGCAGGTAAATTTTGTGCATTTAATTATTTATGGTTACTAACCAAAGAAAAAAAGAGGATAATTTGATAAAGAAGGTACCTACTATAATAAGCTATAGCAAATTTACACAATCATCGTTTTATGAAATATGCCGTGGAAGATATAGCTGCGCACACCGCCATGTCGTTGCGAACTAAATTCTATAGAACTTATATGGGCACAAGTGAAATAATTTGTAGCAAGACACAAGACGACATTCAAAATGAAAGACGTTAAGCTACTGTTTGTCAAGCCATTAAGGAAGTGACACCAGAGAACTGGCGAAAAGCAGTCCATCATGTCATTAAAGAAGAGGAGAAAACGTGGGATCTTGACCACCTGATCGATCGGCCCGTCGACCCGTTAATTATAACGTCAAGAGGAGATGACAGTTCCTCAGATGACGAAGAATATTATGTTAATTTCTGTATAATGTATTTTTTTTATAATGTTTAATAAAAAATTAGTGTACCTAATACTATGTACATAATGCGTGCCTTTGTTACACCATTTTCAGTATTTGTAATTGTAAATTGACCCAAACCCGGGCGGTACTACCTGCACTTGATGAAAATAAAAATTTTTGTAATAAAATCAATGCCAAATTATGAAAGTGGCTTAAATGGTCATTGGGTCACTCTGTAGTCCCTTTGCATACCTATTGAGCTTTTATTACTCTACACCTTTCTGAAATAGACCCTAGGAGTTGTTTTTTAAATTAAATTTTGTGTTTTAAGTTAATACAATAAAACTTTTTGAATTTTATCTCATTTTTTCCGGTACACCTAATTCTAGGATCAGATCCTGGGACCCCCAGGAATTAATAGTACCAATCTCGGGATTAAGAAAACTTTTCGGGATTGCCATCCCTATTTATTGTAAAGTGAAGTAGTATTATAACTGTAATTTTTATCCATTGATAATCTCTTTAATTTGTAGAATCGGTTTATAGTAAACCTGATACATGCTATACCTGTGGATTATCGCAATATTGCAACGATATTACGAATTCTAGCTTTCAAAATGTACAGATATGCACCTATTTGACTGATCCAACTTGCCTTACTTACTGGGTCGTTTATGCAGGTAAGAATAATAAAGAAACGCTCATGAAAAATTAACTCCAAATTATTAACTTTTGCATACTTAAAGTGTAGTGGGAATATAAATGGAAAGAAAAAAAAACACTTTAAATCTTTTTCCACCGGTATATTTAAGAAAAACTTTTAATTCAGGATAGTTTTCTACATGTTTCGAATGTAAAACATTCATCATCAGGAGAAACAGATAGTAACTGAAATAAAATAAAAGAGTTAGAACGGAAGTTGTTTATCATCTTAACAGAGCTTAGACAAAATGGTTTATGACGGAGGGTAAAGAAGAGTATTATAAAGGAAAGAATAATTTGAAGTGATAAGGATGTGCCTAATGTCCCGCTGTACGGGTTTCTAGAAGTTTTTAAAAGTTTTGAATCCAAAATTTAAGTCTAGTACAAAACCAATGTTTTCCATACATTTAATAGATCGTTTAAAAGTTCTTAGCAAAATATTTTTATTAACAAAATATACATGAATATTTAATTTTGTAGCATATCTTCATTTAGAGGACTTTTTTTTTCGGGGTTGGCGGAAGAGCCAGTATACTTAGGCCTATATGAGGCCCATTGTATCCCCTATCGTCTGGGTAATGTCAGCCAGACGGGACCTACAGTTTAACGTGGAATCCAAACCACCCCCCCCCCCCAGAAGTTCAGTTCATGACTCTCTTCTTCTTGGTAAAAGTCCAGTACATGACACTCTTCTCGGTTCCGTTATTAGGAATCACTAGTGACATACTGCATTCTTAAATCCACTGAATTTTGGACATACTTTTTTTATTGAACGTATACCCAAACTCGAATGCCAGTAACCAGACCCACTGCCGTGGTTAAAAATTTAGAGGACTTTAGCCACCGGTATAATTTTTTTTGCGACAAACCATTAAAAGTTAGAACTTTTTACAATAAATAAATACTTATCATAAACTAGTTACCGGAAACACAAGAGAACGATAATGAAAGCTCCGAAAAGAACTATTTTTACAAATAAATAAATTTTAAGGCACTTCAAATCAATGTCAAAATGACATTTAAAAAAACGATAACGTTAAAAGTCAATGGACAAACATCAAAAAATTATTAAACTAAATAGTCAAATCAATCTGCAACTCTTCCTTACAGCTTTTTTCGTGGTCTAGCACGTTTAATTGGCAATGACGTATTGCCCGCGAACAAACCAATCCATCAATTTTGGGGGGCCCGGAAGACATTACGTTATGTTTTTATTCACCTGTATTATTATAATAAATAAAGATAGGTAGTTGTAAATCTAGTTGTCGCTTAATCGTTAAACAATGACCCACGAATAAAGAACCACTGTGAATACTGTAGAAAAGTAGTTTTAGGGTTTTTAAAAAATCTATTATACTAAAAATAAATTAGGTAATCAAGATTAGTCAAAAAGTAATAAAAGAACAAAGTTACTTTATATTAAATTAAATACCCTGTATATTGAACGGGAGTAGAGTTTTGGACTTTGTTTATTTGATTTGAATCACGATATTTCAACTGGTAAGGATCTCACAAGTACTAAGTATTTACTTGAAGACGACTGATGACATTTATTACAAAATATACGTTGAATAATTGTATAGAAAATTAGAAAATAATATATAAGGTGTTCCATTAAAATAACGATGTTGTCACCTGTTTCGGGCAGAAGCGGCAACGCCGCATTATTGAAAATACTTTTGAGCAATCAAATTTTTAAAGAAGACGTATCACCCGTTTTCCATAAACGTCTAACGTTCCATCCACCGTGAAACACCCTGTATAAAAGCGACCCTATATAATCTTGCAAGCCTATATTTGTCAAAATGTATCAAACTTTAATTTTATCTAAATACTAACGTTTTGTGTATTTTTTTTTTTGCAGGTACAAACAACACATTTCGAGGCTGTAGTGAAAAAGTACGTTCCGGAAAAGATGTTTGTACTTATTTCAAAGATACCTTAGGACCATCTGTAACAATAGGTTGTGATACGTGTGATGATACAAATTGTAACATTGTCCCAGTTGTATAAGCACATATTACACTTTATGCGACCGCAGTATTTAATAGTTTGATAGTAACAGTATCATTAAAGTCCGACCATTTTTTATGGAGGGATACTATATTAGGACACAAGGCGAGTATTCCATTAGGGAAGAATAAACTTCATCCACTAGTTTTAAAAATAATTTGTTCTATAATAGTAATAATCTGTATGTAATTATTTTACTAAATATATATTATATTTTCTTATTTAATCAATATGTAAGAAAGTATACCTGTGCTAACTGGACATCGAACGTGTCACATTGCCAAGCCAGATCACTGATGAGCACCCAGAATCAGAGTGTGGAGACTGATACCTTTCATGACGATGCTGAATAACGCCAGTTGTCAGACGATTGACCATCTATAGGCTCAGACCCTTTGCGGGCCGCGGCCTCAGGATGGTCGCGCGTCTCTGATGAGTCCCAGTAGGACGAAACAACGAAAGGATTGAGATGTTAACGGAAGAAGACAGGGCATACCGTTGTTAGCAGTGAGTCTAAGGACCCATAAACTGCCATTCCCCACTGACAAGGTGAGGAAACAGCGGGTAATAGACGAAGGGGTGCATAGCGTGCAAACCCCGGATACTCAGCGCCGGGGAGGTCTACCAATAAACAATTTTGTTTACCGATAGGTACGTCCATCGGGGTTTTGAGGTAACCACGGCAGGCCTGTCATTTAATTTGATGTTAACATTCCTTGCCTCACTTAAAATGAAATGGGAGGTCATCCTTGTTTCTGATTCTGGTTGCTCATCGGTGATCTGGCTTGGCAATGTGACAGGTTCGATGTCCAGTTAGCATATTGATCCTCTATCGTCAGATTCTGTAGCCTCACTTAGGAGCCATGAGATGAGGGATGAATCTGACGAAATGAAAGGAACTTATTCTTCTGCATAATATATTTTATTGCCAGTTAAAATTTCTAAAAGCTTTGTCAATAAAGATATATCTTACTGACATTTAAGCATGTTTTGACTTTTACTATACAAAAATGTATAGTTTATGCAGCTTTGATAAATTATCAATCAAAACTTGCGCACTTTCCTTACCGAACAGATAAAGTCTCTCCTCGAATGAAACCCTCAAAAAATAAACTAACCACTTTAAGACCGAACTTAAGAAAAATGGCTACCCCATGAGATTAGTTAATAAAATATTGGAAAACCATAAAAATGGGTCAAATTTACAAAAAGCAAAAAAATACACATCCAATTCTTAACATTCCGTATGTGAGAGACTAGCACAAGTATACAATATCAATACTTAATTCGGCGCGAAAGACCTTTTAAGGAGGCACCTGACGAAGACAAAACCAACAAACAAGCCTATAAAACCGGATAAACTGTGTCTACCCAATTCCCTGCCAAAGTGGCCAATCTTATATTAGTGAGACACAACTTGAAATAAGAATCAAGGAACACAGAAACAACAGGCTATAAGGAGAGACCAAAAAATCAGATTAACCTAACCATGTCGGATGCACTGTTATCATATCCAGCCCCGGATCTAAGGGGGGCAAACCGGGGCACTTGCCCCGGGCGGCAGTTTCATGGGGGCGCCAAATCCTTGAGACAAGAATTCGAAATATCGAACAAATGAAGCCTCTTTCCTACAATCTCATATATGAATGATGATATGAATCATATCATGTGGACAAAACCCGAAATTCTACATAAAGAACCACACTGGAGGAAGTTCAAGGAAGCTGCTGCTATATACCAGATTCCAGGTTTTGTTAGTCTGTCCTCATTGGATACAGGAAATATCTGAAAACCTTTGTTAAGTAAATGTAATTGTAGAATAACATCGCGCATGACGGCACCCATCACCCATCCCAGTGATGCTTCAGTGCACCGAACTGGTATAAATAAAGCTGTATAGTTACTATAATTACACCTGACGATGATTGCAAATACTTATCAGTTAAAACTTTGTGATTTAAAAATAAATAAAGATAATGCAAGTCTAAAATTTATATCACTCTAAAGCACTTCTATTAAAATCATACAAGCTCTGATCAAAAAAGAAGAATATGTTTCGCCAGACAAAAAAATTAAGTTTATGAGGTAGCAGCAAATTCTAATTATTGTCAGACACATTTTAGTCCAGGAGCAAATGCTTTGTCGTCAATATAAATGGCCCTTTAATGATTTTTCTTAATATATATTGGTGATTTACGGTGGATGGAACGTTGGACGTTTATGTAAAACGGGTAATCCGTTTTGTTTTGAAAATTTGTAGATAAACGATCATGATTTATTATTTAAAAATATTTTCAGGACCTGCCCAAAATAGGTTGGAACTTTGTTATTTTAAATGGAACATCCTATATGTTTTAATATTTTCTAATTCTCTACAAAATTCTACGCTTGATTTGTTTAAACTGTGTAAAATAAATGGTTCTTGACATATTGATGTTTGAGATATGACATTTTTAGATTTTGATACACTGTAATATTAGAACGATTCATCTTAGAGAAAAATGGTTTTCCCTTCATATCTTTTTATTCTCTATACAAAGAGACTAACTTCCGATTTAACATGTTAAACCACAAAACCGGTTTTAAATTTTAACATTTTATACCATAAATAATGACTACAATCAAGTGTTTTTTCTCTCTAGTCAAAAATGAAATCGCAATTAAAAACAAAAATGAAAATTTAGTTTTTTTTTACTAAATTATTTAGCCCCAAAATACGCAAATTTACCACACTTTAACTACCTTCGTATCTCTTACTGGTTTTGAGATCTCCGCACACGAAATTGTAGCATCCTGTATGTAACATATCTTTTTGAATTGAAGTTTTTTAGCTCAGGCGAACTGAAAATTTGATAATCGACAAACATTTCTTTTCATTCACATGCTAAACTACCATATAGGATACAGTAGGTACATGGATATTAAATTTAAAGATACGATAATTTACCTCACATATATAGTACCAATCAGAACGCAAATTTTCATAGCAACCACCTTGGTAACGTGGTCTTACCCGATAAGACCTACCGCTAGCTCGGTAAGACCACTGTAGCTTTTTGTCAAACAAACAGTAATTTATTTCAAGAAATCAAGTTTAATAAATAAATATTATAACCCCTACAAAATAAAAGTGACACACAACAGTATTTGAGGTGATTGTAGGGCATAAACTTAACTTAATTTTGACATTTTTAAAGAATTGTTTTATGACAAAATGTATGCAAGAAAAAACCCAGTGTGCTTTGCTTTGACGTGAGCTTAAGAAATCTTGGCGAATGACAACCGTAATGACAACTAACAAGCGAATTTGATTTTTGACGTTCCACGCGTCTGATTTAGTCTTGGATTTTTAATTAATTGTTAGTTGGGGCGCATTTATAAACTTAAAAGTAAATTATAATGATGTGTTTGTATATTTTCCTTTATCACAAACGGCTTTTATTTCGGGTTCAGTAAATTATCCAATAAAATACACCTCTAGAAGCGGCGTCTTATCTTCATACCTTTGTTTTTCACTCGAAACTGGATTTTCTAAGAAAATTATCACTCAATATAATTTTTCCTTATAATCAAAGATAAGACCTCGGGATCATATCAGATTATAAGTAAAGGTTACATTTCGTGAAAATTATCAGAAAGTCGATTTCTGGTAAAAAACAGCGGTATTACCGATAAGACGCCTCCTCTATCGGTATATTACTGTTGATAAGATTAAAAAATTATTTAGATGATTTAAAGTTTTAAAAATATCTTGAAGCATATTTTCGCTATATTGAGAATTGTTTACATGTTTTGGCTTTCTGATGAGTCCTAACAAGGACGAAACAGCCAGTCATTATCTACCCAGGGAACCAATTACCTTTGGCATCAATGTGTTATTTAATGCAAAAGATAGATGCACTACTTTGTCTACCAGCCGCCAAAAACGTTCTTTCTATTTTACTTATACGGACACTAAACTGTACTACTTTATTTTATAAACACGGCATTATATTACGGATAGTGAGGCACATTGAGTTGATTCCTACAGATGGCATACTAGGTTTTCGTCATATATTTATTCTCAAAAATATCTTGAAAGCATATTTTCGCTGTACTGGGAATTGCTTACAGGCTGTGTGTGGCCTAAAACAAGTGGTCGGCCGACTAACAGGCCACTGCTTAAGAAAACACCTACGCCGAGTAGGAATTTACAAGGGTCCCATTGAATGCAGGCTTTGCGGCGATGAGGACGAAACCGCCTCACATATCATATATGACTGCGAAGCACTGACCCGAGGAAGACTCAGAATCTTCGGAGACATCCAATGTGGGGATAACCTCCCACATGACAAACTTGGTAGGAATTTGCTGGACCTTATAAAAGGAACAAACCTTTTCTAGCAAGATAGGGGAGCACAATAAGCCACTAGGCTGCAGTGCAAGAAGCTTAGGCCGAACGCCCGACCCCCGCCTTAAACCAACCAAACAATTAACCAAGGGTTTAAAAAATCATTTTTATAACATCCTGATACATTAAGAAAATTTTAAAAAATTCATCCAACCTTTTAGTATAATAATAGAAGAGGCGGCTTTCCCATTTGAAGCGTTTGAATAATTGCTTTCCTGGATATTATAATTCAATCCCGACTTATTAACAAATTATGTTGTACATAAACACCCACACTATCCACCGGCACGCACAAGGTCACAGGCGGCTGTGAGCTGCCCCTTCCGGCACCCCGCGCCTCCGGGATGCTGATCGATCTCCCGTGACCCGAATAGGGATGCAACGTTGCCAGCTCTATCAGGCACGTTTGTGGTTGGTTTCCAACCAGCAGCGCAGATATTTCGTCTGTGATTCGTCTACCGTAAATATATTTTATAGTTCCCATATAGACACTCTGTTCTGAATCCGATTAGGTACACAAATAAAATAAAAGGAAGATATATTTTAAATTCTAGTTTATGTTACGTATTACCATACTACTTTTTATTTAGGGAGAGAAAATATATTTTTCTTATTCTTACGAATGGGAAGGTTTAAGCGAGACACTAGTTCTCTTTGAGTAATGAATGAGACCTTTATTTTACCATATCAGTGCGATTGATACACCAATAGAGAACAGATAAACTCCCAGTATCAACACGGAACACATGCAAACTGACTTTATTATAACCGACTATAAACATTTTTTAATATTCTGTATAATAATTATTATAAAATACAAAATCACATAAATGGTAACATAAAATTATATTAAATACAGTTTAATAGAAAATATAATGTACAACAATATTTGTGCATTTTATTAACATGCAACGTTGAGTCACTGGCATTCGACCGTGGCGTTCCGAGCTCGATCCTTGGAGTGGGCATATGTACAATAAAAAAGTATGTCCGAATTTTAGTAGGTTTAAGAATGCAGGAAAGAGTGTAAAATGTATCATCCCCCAAAAATTAGTCAAAATCTTCTTTATTATCGAACATTTTCATTACTGAGAAGAACCTCTAAGCAACTGACGCGTAGGGATTATAGAGATTACATTAATAATATCGAAGCTGAAATCAATACAGATTCCAAAATGTTTTGGAAATTTATAAAAAACAAAAAGAAAAGCAATTTGAATTTTTCTAACTCTGTATTTTATCACGATCGCTCTGCAAGCGAGGGTAAGGAAATTTGCAATTTATTTGCAGAATATTTTCAGGAGGTTTATGTTCCCGACCAGGTGGTAATCAACCCATATTTCCTGTGACTGACGGCAATAATCATGTTTTGATAACAGAAAAACAAATATGCGATACCATTGCTGCTCTAGATCATAAAAAGTGCCCTGGTCCAGATAACATTCCTGGAATGTTTATCAAAAATTGCAGTACCTATCTTGTTAAGCCTCTCTTACATATATATAACCTCTCATTAAAACAAGGTATTTTTTCTACTATATGGAAAACATCTCATATAACTCCTTTACCCAAGGGAGGAGACAAACATAACGTAAAAAACTATAGACCCATAAGTAAATTATGTATTTTTGGAAAATTTTTTGAAAAAATGATTCACAACATCATACTGGAACAAGTTAAAAATATTATTTTAAAACAACAACACGGATTTTTTCCACGTAGGTCAGTTGAAAGTAATCTAGTAGAATTCACAGATTTTGTTTTGGGTAGTATGGATAATCGCGAGCAGGTCGACGTGGTGTATACAGACTTCAGTAAGGCGTTTGACAAAATTAGTCATTCTATACTGATGGAGCGTCTTGCTGATGTCGGTGTGCATAACAGTTTGCTCAAATGGATCTGGTCCTATCTCAGCGATAGACGACAGAGGGTTTCTGTTGGGGGATTTTACTCTGAGCCTTTTAGCGTGCCGTCTGGTGTGCCGCAGGGTAGTCACCTTGGACCCCTGTTTTTTATTATATATATTAATAATATACATCAATGCTTCAATTTCTCTAAATTTCTGCTGTACGCAGATGACCTAAATTTTTTTAGAATAATCAGGGTGCCAAGGGACTGCGATAGGTTGCAAGATGATCTTAATGCTTTGGTAAGATTCTGCGAAAGTCGGAGTTTATTTCTTAATCTAGATAAGTGTGTGTAGATTACGTTCACCAGAAACAAGAATGTGCATAATTTTCGTTATTCGATTAATAATAGTGATCTTAAGTCGGTAAGTGAAATACGTGATTTGGGTGTTATAATGGACACTAATTAATAGCTAATTTTTAGCTCTCACATTGAGCAGGTTGTTAATAAGTGTAACCGATTCTTAGGATTTATTATAAGAAACAGTTTAAATTTTCAAAATCCTCAAACAATTCTAAACTTGTACTACGCGTTTATATTTAGTAAACTTAATTTTGCATCAGTTGTTTGGAGTCCTCAGTACGCGATTTATCTGCGGAGGCTGGAAAGTATTCAAAATAAATTTTTACGGTTCTTATCACGTAAGACGGATGTACTTATAGTAAATAGCAATTATAAACCTATTATGGAAAAGTTTTCAGTAGTAACGCTTGCTGGAAGACGGACAATTTCTGATCTTGTTTTGATTTAAAAGCTGGTTAATAGTCTTATTGATTCGCCAATACTTAGATCAAAGCTTAGCTTTAATGTACTGGTTAGGGACCTAAGGCTTCAAAATACATTTAACATTCCACTTCGAAATACGAATTCAGGTCAAAATTCTCCTATCTATAGAGCGACAC
Source organism: Polydrusus cervinus (assembly GCA_935413205.1). Classification (NCBI taxonomy): domain Eukaryota; kingdom Metazoa; phylum Arthropoda; class Insecta; order Coleoptera; family Curculionidae; genus Polydrusus; species Polydrusus cervinus. The sequence continues at coordinate 80,338,160 of OW284511.1, forward strand.
GTACCTATAATGGTCTTTCCTTGAGTATGGAAATGTTCGATATGTCTATAGTAAGATTTAAAAAACATGTCAGATCATTGTTGTAATTTTTTTTTGTTTTTAATTTTAATTTTAGTAAGGTTTTATATTTATATTTTTGTTTGTATAATTAAAACATTTAATTCCCACTAGCTAATACCACAACGTGGATGCTTTATTGGACTTAGTGTCTGTTGTATCCCTACTTGTTAATAAATAAATAAATAAACCCACCCCATTTACGCCGGTAACCAGGCCGGATGAGATCGGATATCTCGTGGGGTGCGGAAGAAGGTACATACTCCCCAATCGGTAGGTCATGCAATGGCGTAAGAAACCGAGGGTTAGCCCTTGGGGGGAGTGTCGTATGACTGAAGATCGTGGTTCGGAACCCACGTTAAGCTGTAGATCCCCTCGGGTATGACCCTGTCAGCAAACGAAGAGGTAAGAAGCCTAATTCGAAAGAATGGCAAGAAATGACAACATAGGTATAAAAAATTATTATATATTTTATTGTAAAAAATGAGATATACTTATTCATCATAGAATACGAGTCTCGGCTTAAAATATATTTCTGCCTATTTATTTTTGTTGAGAAGTAATTTTATTATTTATACGTATTTTATTTATTTTAACATCTTAGGTCCTATAATTTTTGCCTTAGACCTAGACCGAAATACTGTAAAACTGAAAGAAATTAATGCTCTGGAGTGTTAGTCTAGTAATGTAACTGTGATGCGCTTATGTTTGTTTTCAAAACAATTTCAAATTTTTTTTACTATTTATAAGGCCTTATGATGCTAGTTTCAGGCGAACATGTAAATAAAATATACAAACAGAATGATATTTAAGGCCGAGACTTTTTTTTACAAAATATCAAATATGAGGCCTCTTTGAGTAAAAAATGGACGAATTTTCCAAATCAGAAGTTTGGCTCTAAATGCTCAGGATCCTAGTTATATGAAAATATAATTTGAAAAAATTGTTATTAGATGACAAAACGTTAAAATTTTAAAAATCTTTAAATAACATAAAATTTATAAAGCGTAGAAGTCCCTAAACCTGTTTTTTAAACTTGATAAAACTGTATTTAAAATTCCATGCCCGTATTTAAAAAAATGTATTTGAGGTTGGTATCTAAAGAACGAAATGTTAAATTTAAAAACCAATAACGCCATCTTGTAGAACTTAAAAAATGGCTGTAGAAAGTGTTTTTTTCCCAAGTCAAAAATCAAGGCCCGAAAAATTAAAAACCAAAAATAGAAATTTCTTTTTTTTTAACCCCAAAATACGCAACTTTGCCTAAATTTAACCATCTTCCCATCCCTTCCGTTTTTGAGATTCCCTTGTACGCACACTAATTTGTAGCACCTTGTATATAGATATTTTTGTATTTAACGTTTTTATCTAGTTTTGATTGTTGTTGTTGACTTACCCTGTATAGGTTAGTCGCTCCGGGGTTCAATACTTTCTTATACATCTTGCACAAGAGTCATTGTTGTGGTTTAAGTATTATGCCCATTGCCAATGAGATTTACTTTTAAGGGAGAACCCTTCCGGGGCCGAAGCAGCATTCATCCACTTCCAAGTATGTTTGTATACAGACGAGTGCCGACCCGTTGATGCGTTAAATATAGGCGAAATGTAGTGTAAAATATATAAATTTCCAATTGGTATTGCTGCTTATGATACATGGTGATTCCTAAGTTGATACTTTTTATTAACTGTGTATAGAAGGCATTAAAATAAACAATATTTTGACCTTTTTTAAAAAAACTCGAGTGCATTAATTTATTACACCATGGATCAAATACGGCCCTGCCTAACTTGTCCGTCGAATAACAATAAGAAAACTCCTGGATGTAGGATGAGCCCGCAAGGGAATGTGTTCTGCGTATAATCTTGAAGCAGCAGCCGCACTTTGACGACACTCACCGAAAATTAGCACCATATCTACTAGTTCATTGTTTTCAAATTTTACCATTTTCACTTATCACCAAATTAAAATTAACTTGATTCAAAAAAACACACCGCAGCAGATTGCCAAATAAATAACTGACCACATTGCATGACTAATAAGACAAAAACAACATAAAGTAAAGCAGGCTACGTTTTGATGCCCAGGCCCGCATTTAGATTTTTCACTTCTGTATCTCGCCTATTTTTTTTTTGAAAAAAGGTATTTGAAATATTGTTTATTTTAATGCCTTCTATACAAAGCTAAAAAAGATATATCAACTTAGGAATCACCTTGAATATGTGTGCAGTTGCGCAGCCATGGAGTTGGGCTGCCGGCCTCACCCTGTATATGTTAATAAAATGCACAAAAATTATTATATAGAGTATTAATTGTTTATTAAATTGTATTAAATATTACCAGGTAATAATTTTTTTCTGCATTTTATGAGAAATATTATACAAAATACTAAAAAAATTTATAATCAGTTATAATAAAGCGAGTTTGCTCAGTGTACCTGTTAATTTAAAATTATCATTAAACATATTAAGCCGTCGGTAGTTAGATATTTGCTTTCGTGTCCAGCTGTCAGACACATTACAAAAACCCCTCAAATTCCTAAATTCCCCAGATACCGCAGGAATTTATTAAATTCCTCGTGTGTTCAGGCTGTCACGTTCTATCAGTGTTTCGCGGCCGATGGAGGCCTAATAAAATCTCTGCCATGCACAGACCTGAATGGTGTGAAATTTGGCAATATTGCATCAATCATTTAATAATTGAGAATTTGTAAAATGTTAAAAAATGACAAAAGTACTGATTAAAGGTTGGAGACAATGACGTTTTTTGATCGGCACTAGAGTTTTGGACTTGCATTGTCTTTTTTTGTTTTGAATCACAACGTTTCAATTGGTAAGCATCTCCAGTCGTCTTTACTTTAGGCCACCTTGCCATGCTTTATAAAAAGCTCATTAAAACTTTCTAATGTGCAATTGAAATGATAAGAAATAAAATAATTACTTACTTATGATTTAACTTTCCTCTGACAATTTCTTACACACAGGGCCGTTCCTAGGTTATCTGCCGCTTGGGTGCGAGAATAATTTTACCGCTCTCAACAGTGGCGTAGCTAGGAATTCAGGCAGGGGGCCATAAGGATTTGAAAATTTTTTCGGGTCCCACGCCCAAAAAACCCTATTTTGGACCATAAAAAAATTTCAAATTAGGAAAATATATAATATTTTTATAGAAACTTGTAGGAAGTTCTAATACACTAATATAAATAATTTAAAACTTTATGAAATAAGCATAACAGAGCAAAAAAATATTAAAAATAAGGTTTATTTTTTATTTATTGTAAACCAAAAAAATATATTAACAATAATCGATAATTATTAGAAGCCATAGTTATGTAAAGATTATACATGCAAACACCAATAAAACTTTTTAAAATAATAAATAAAATCCGAGTAGGGCATCGCGCGCCGCGGGTTTATTTAAAAGTTTTAAGATTTGCGTGGATATCAGTTTGTCTTGCAAGCATTTTGTATAAATATGTAAGATGATGTGTTATTTCATCTGGTGCGTTATTGATAGGGTTACCGTAATTTCGTTTCCCAAATATATTTTAAATCTTCTGGTTTTTTGGATTTCATTCATTAATAAATTAATTTTTCCCTTTCTATAGGGCGGCTCGCGCCATCCCCTCGGCTTGCTGCCCGGGTGCCTCGCACCCCCTGCACCCCGGGTCGGAACGGCTCTGCTTACCTTACACAAGAAAGGCAATAAACACAATTTATTTACACCAAATATTGTCACAGCCAAACATGCGTGCAATAACCAGGCAATTAAAATAGAAATGGCCGATTCTTGCCTTGAAAACACGAAGAAATGGACACGGCACGGCAAAAGCATTCTTCCGTACTACGACTAATAGAATTGATGAACATCATCCAGCGCTATCTATCTCATTTTCGTATAACACTAGCGTTAGTCTAAATAATTGTATTCCTAAGAAGCAAACGGGTCTCTATAATTTCCGAAAGGCGAATTTTCCAGATATGTATAACATGTTTCTTAATATTGACTGGACTTTTTTGGAGTAAAAGAACAATCCAGAAGATTGTTGTAAATTATTTTACGATAAGATTTATACTGTTTTTGAAGCATGTGTTCCCCGATTTGGCATGTCAAATCGTCGAAGTTACCCACCATGGTTCACTCCAAATATTAAACGTGATATTCGACTAAAAGCTCTCTGTTGTCGTAAATATAAGCGAACTGGTGATCAATTAGACTATGAAATTTTCTCCGAATTAAGACGCCAGATAAAGTCTGACATACATGTTTCATATGGGGAATATATTCAGGGTATCGAAAATAATGTAACTCGTGATCCTAACAAATTTTGGGCTTTTGTTGGTTCCAAAAGGGGTTCGAACTTTATGGCCCGCGGAATGCATTTTGAGGATGCAACGTTTTCCAATTCTGAAGACACAGTCAACGCTTTTGCTGATTTCTTTAACCGTTCGTATCTTGCACCCTCTAATTCGAGTACAACCCCGGAACCTCAAATATCGGATTTAGATGTAGATATTGTCAGTTTTGACGAGATTGAGGTTTTCAATGCAATCAGGCGGATCAAACCTAAGTTAACCACCGGGCCTGATAATATTCCTGCGTTTATTGTTAGGGATTGTGCGGGTGTTTTTGCACGTCCTTTGTCTTTAATCTTCAATAAATGTCTCAGTTTCTGTCAAATGCCAAGTATATGGAAATCTTCAAAGGTATGCCCTGTCTACAAAAAAGGTGATAAATTGGACATCTCAAATTATCGGCCTATATCAATAATATCGAATTTTTCTAAAATCTTTGAAGTGTTATTACATAATAATATTTTTTATAAAGTTAAAAACGCTATTGCTCCTGAACAACATGGATTTGTAAAAGGTCGTTCAACAACAACGAATCTAATGTGTATTACTCAATACTTGGCTGAAGGCATTGATCAACGCATGCGGACAGATGTTGTTTATACTGACTTTTCCAAGGCTTTCGATCAGCTAGATCACTCCATATTATTAAGCAAACTACAAACCTTTGGGTTTTCTAATAATTTACTGTCATTTTTCGAATCATATTTAAAAAATAGGAGGCAGTTTGTAGCTTATGGCGGGGTCAAATCTATCGAATATTTCGCAACATCTGGAGTTCCCAAGGATCCATCCTTGGTCCTCTTCTTTTTACATTATTTATAAACGATATTGTCAATAGCCTTACTATTTGTTGTCTGCTATACGCAGATGATCTAAAAATTTTCTGTTTAATATCAAGTTTATTGGACTGTTTAAAGCTACAGCGTAATCTGGATTTGTTGTATGATTGGTGCACTAAAAACAGATTGAATTTAAATATTGCTAAATGTAATGTTATGACATATACAAACAAAAACACCACTTTTGATTTCAATTATAATATAAATGGTAAGATTCTGGATAGACCTACAGTGTTTAAGGATCTAGGAGTTATTTTCGATAGAGAACTATTCTTTCTTCCTCATATTGATCACGTCGTATCCTCCGCCTATAAAATACTTGGTTTCATCCTTAGAACTACTAAAGATTTTAGGTCACTTGACCCGTTAGTAACTTTGTATTGTTCTCTTGTAGTATCCTAATTGGAATACTCTTCAATCATTTGGTCTCCGTTTTATAAAGTCCACATTGACAATATTGAGAGCGTTCAGAGACGTTTTTTGAAAGCTTTGTGGTATAGATCTGATGGAGTTTATCCCGACAGAGGTTTTCCTCATGAACAGCTGCTGCAAAGATTCTCGTTTGTTAGATTACATGATAGACGCACATGTTCTACGCAGTTATTTTTACATAAACTGCTCAATAACAATATTATTTGTGAAGAGCTGCTGCACAAACTGAACTTTAGAATTCCTTCTCTAAATGCCCGTAACTTATATACCTTCTACTTACCACCTTCACGAACCAATGTCTTCAAATATTCTCCCATCAATAGGATGTGTACATGTTACAATGACAATGTCCATACCTATGATATCTTTAATTGTAGCTTAAGCGCTGTCAAAAGGCATTTTTATCACTAGTACCTATACTACGTATGTAATTAATTACTTTTTTTTTTTTATTATTTCTTGTTGTAGGGTAGGTACCTATTATTACTGCCGTATTGTTAGTTTCATAAATTTAAATATTGCTAATCTTTATGTTAATTGTTAAATAATTTATTTTATTTTTACTTAATTAAATTCTGTTTTCTACCTGTTTTGTAACTGGGAAACTGTAAAACAGTGTATAAAATAAATAAATAAATATCCTGAACGATGTCACCGTCAACAGTCTCTGTTCGGAATATAGTAAAGTGGCCAAAACAGCAATGGCGTTAATTATACATAATATGAAGAATAACATTACTTGAAAAGAAAAGTTAGTTCTGGTAACTAAGAATTATCTTAATCAATATTAACAAAATGGGTCGCCTACAAAATGGTAGGGACTATAAATTCATAATGTCATTACAACATGGTTGAATGAATACAAGTGTGAAGGAACCTTGATGTAACATTTAAATAGGATATATAGGGAGTAAAATTTAAAAAAATATTTTATATCTGCAAATTAATATGAAAACAAGATATTTTCTTAATTCTAATGGCATTATTTTTTGGTAAATATAACCAACAAAAAATCTTTTTTGTTTTCCTAACCAAAAATAGTTATTTTTGGTAACGTAAACACGAGACAAATAAGAATTAGTACAATATACCAAGTCATTTTTAAGAGTGTAATATTGCATTATTATTTTTTCTGCTCCTATATTAGTAAACATTGTTTTACGTACAGTTTTCACTCTATAAGTAAATTCAATCTTACGCACAACTGTGCGCAAAGAATAAAAACGTTCAACTGTGCGTTATGATGTATAAAAACACACAACTGTGCGTTACGATGCCTAGTATAAAAATCAAGTTAGCCTTGAACCACTCGAATTGGGATATTTATCTATATTGCGTTTTGAATATTTGACAGTGACATTGTTATTATTTGATATTTAAAGTTCAAATCGATAATTTATAAATCAGCCCGGTGAAACTTCTTATGGGCGGGATCGCAGCTAGAGTGACGTCAGACCTCCAGACTTTTTCAAGTTAGGACCTACGTTTATCCCCATTAGTTATGTGTTAATATTACACCTACGTAGTTATTTCTACAAAGAGAGCTACGGCAGACGAACTTGGTCTGACTATATTTGTCTCTTTTTACATCGAATGGAGATAACTTGATGCAGACAGAGATAGGTACTTGACATGAATAGCACGAGCTGTTAAACTATTTTACAACCTAACTTTCCTGTTTTGAGCTTGACCACCAGCACAAATCATTGACATTTGTAATGTCAATGGCACAAATGGAATTGCCCCTTTTTCTTTCTTCATAGCTGTAAATCGGACCAAACTTTTTTCATATTTTTATATTATTTTTAATTTTCTAATCTTTTTACCAAAAGGACCGTTTTCTTTTTGTTGCAGGTAAGTAAATCTACTTGTTGCAAAAATAATTATGTTCCAAACATATTTTTACTTTAAGGAGATTTTCACTTAATAATTTTTATTAATGTAGATGTGTACTAAATCATTTATAGTATATTTATTAATTGTAGGTAACACAAATACCTACAAAATATATTTTTTTTGCTATTCAATTATTTAGAATTTAGACTATTAGAAAATTTTAAGTCTGTCGAGTGTTCTAGTAAGTAATTCATTAATTTTTTTATTTTATATTCTTTTAGGTTAGCTATTTCAAGAAGTACCTATAGGTACGTGAATCTTTGATGATTATGCATGTTGCATGAATAAATGTCCCATGAGAATCACTACAGCTGGTAATGTAGGTTAATCTGGGAAAGTAAGTACATTTTGGGAATATAAAGAAAAAACGAGGTACTGTTCTTACCTATATTTTCATCGTAGTTGTCAATAAAATTAATTATAAGCTGATTTCTGAAGTTTTATTTCTAATTGTACAACTTTAATAAATAACATTTTAAAATGATATTTACAGCTTAAAAATCTAATCAGAAAATCCTAATATTTAATTTTTACTCTACTTGAAAAATCAAATAAGAGGATTATTGTGAATAATTTGATGGCCTTAAATATCATTTTAAGGTTTTGTGTGCAACATTTTTTAAAATTGCCATATTTGAAAGTCCCGCCTATAGCCGAAAGGTTGTCCAAATTTTTGCACATAAAATTTTAAAATTATATTTACAACCAACAAACTATTCACAATCCTCATTTAATTTTTCAAGTATAGTAAAAATTAAATATTAGAATCCTGATGGTTTTTTAAGCTGTAAATATCATTTTAAAATTTTGGCGGCCAAAATTTTTAAAATGGTCATATTTGAAAGTCCCGCCTATAGTCCAAAGGTTCCCTCCAGACCCGATGGTGGCGCTGTTTTGACGTTTCTTATGTCAAATTTGCTTCGACCAATTAAAACGTTTGTTTGCCTTCTTTCTATGTTTGTCTTCGTTGTTATAAATTATAAACTAAAATAAAAATCTTTCTAAGTAAGAGTTGTAGAAAAAGTGTAGTATGTATTGCGTGTTGTAAGTCAATTAAGCACTTATGTAATTACCGCTACAGTGAAAACACAACGGTGATACTATACAGGGGATTCCTAAGTTGATTATTTTTTTTTAGTCGTGTATAGAAGGCATTAAAATAAACAAGATTTTCCAATACCCTTTTTTAAAAAACTTAAAAATAGGCGAGATACACAAGTAAAAAATCTAAGTCTGGTCATCAAAACGTTGCCTGCTATACTTTATGTTGTTTGTCTTATCTCATATTAGTCATGCAATTTACGGATCGCTGGTGAGTTATTTCCGCTGCGGTGTGTTTTTCTGAAGCAAGTTAATTTTAAATTGGTGACACGTAAAAATGGTAAAATTTGAAAACAATGCAGTAGTAAAAAATGCTTGGGCTGCTTCGAGATTATACGCAAAATGCTTTCCCTTGCGGGCTCATCCTACACCCAGGAGGTTTCTTAATGATATTCAACGGGAAAGTTAGCCAGAAAAGTATTTGACCCATATTGTAATAAATGAATGTAAGTACCTTATTTTTGAGTTTTTTGTAAAAAGGAAATTTGAAAATGTTGTTTATTTTAATGTCTTCTATACAAAGCTAAAAAAGAAGTATAAACTTAAGAAGAACCCTGTAGATCTAAATATTTGAATGGTCTAAATGTTAATCCCCTTTAGTGAATACGGATATATAAGTTCAATAAATCAAAAATGGAATAATTTTTGATTCCGCGGCGTCCGTTTAAACTAATTTTCAGCCAATACACTTTGATATATTACGTCTACTATGTGGAAACCTATTTTCTACTTCTGTCCAAAAGTTTTCGGTCTAGCGCGACCCAAATGCATTTTCCGAATCATGGAATATTGATTGAAAACGACAAGTATGTATTGCTCGAGTTTCTCGGGAGATTTCAATGTAAAGTTTTCGAGATTTAGTAAGTTTATAACAAGAAAATATTTTTAAAATAAAAGTTTATAGCTTTTTGGCAGAGTGCGAGTTTTTCGATGTATTTTTTAAAGTCAGATATTATGATATGACTAGAGTCGTACAAAAACATAAACTATAAAACGTAAAATTCTGTGTTATTGATAGAGATACAGGATGCTCTGGAATTAACGCATTATATTTAAATTGGTGACTCCTTGATGGATTGGGTGTCCTATAGATAAACACTTAATACTTTTTAAAAGCTTTTATTTAACTTGCAATATTAGTTTGTGTGTGTGAGGGTGTGGTGTGTGTTATGGTCAAATCTTGCAGGCTGAATTAGGATCACTTCCTTTTATCCTATGGAGTTGAAATTTTGCATGGTGATTTAGTTTCAATGACGATGTATTTTTATGGTAAAAAAACTCAACAAACCGGAACAAAAACTCTGACAAACCCGAACCCCTTCTACTTATCCTACGAAGTTTTTTACATGGATAGGGTCAAAATTAAAATTTAGGGAAAAAGCCCAATATACCGGGTGTCCCATTATGGATGGCCACCGGCCGTATCTCGGAAACTACTGGGCATAGAAACTCGGGAAATTTTTTTTTAACTAAAGTGGCCATGAGAAAATCCTGGAAATAATTTTTAAGTTCCGCATTTTGCCGCAAGACGGCGTAATTGAAAAGTCAATTTTAAAATTTTACATATCTCCGAAAATTCCACATAAGGTATATCTTTGGTAACGCCATTAAAAAGCTTGGACAATTATGCATCATTTTGGTCTTATGCTCATTGGCGTACCGACTTTAATAATGTTGAAAGTTTAATCATTTAAATCGCTGTAACTTATAAACGACTTATCCGATTTTAGCACACTAAAGACTGTTTGGAAGTGAAATGTATGCACTTTCACCAATCGTATTTAGTTGTTTATAATAGTTCTAAAAAAAAAACACATTTTTTGATTTTAAAAATAAATCAATAATTATTAAATTAGATGGGCGGAAGCTTTCCTATTAAGTGAAGGTGGTCATTTCAAACAATTTTAATAAAACAAAATTTTTCATTATCAATGTTAATAATAATAAATAGTAGAGCTTATTTCATTTAATTATTTTAATTAAGAACGGTGTGCCTGAGGAAAAAAACGCAAGAGACCATTTTTATGCAGAATTGACCAGGCTAATCCGAAATAATATCCACATGGAAAAATAACAGTGGCGTCTCACTTTTTTTCTAAAAAATATATAACCGCTTCTTTATTTAAAGTTTTAAAAATTATTCTATTGGCGATAACGCTGAAACGAACGAAGATATCGAGCTGCGATTTTAGTATTTTTTCTAGCAAATTTCATCTACTTTTCGATTATGGTCTCATAATTATACCGTATGATTTATTTTTTCGGAGTAAAATCAAAAAATGTGTTATTATTACAAATTGCGCCCTTTAGCATTTTTTTTGAGAACTATTATGGAAAACAATACGATTGGTGAAAGTGCATACATTTCTCTTCCAAACAGTCTTTAGTTTGCTAAAATCGGATAAGTCGTGTATAAGTTACAGCGATTTAAATGATTACACTTTCAACAGCTCCCCCCCCCCCCCCCCCCCACTTATTTAAGTCAGTACGCCATTGCCATTGAGCATAAGACCAAAATGTTGCATAATTGTCAAAGCTTTTTAATCGTGTTACCAAAGATATACCTTAATGTGGAATTTTCGGAGATATAATAATAATAATATTAATTATAATAATGATGTCTTTATTTCTGTATTAAGTAATAGTATTACAATTATATTAAAATAAGAGTTATATTAACAGAAAAGGCGAGGTCCAGATGTGGTTAACACTTACAGATATTATCCACCCTGATCGACTAAACCTTTAATATGTAAAATTTTAAAATTTACTTTTCAATTACGCCCTCTTGCGGCAAAATGCGGAACTTAAAAATTATTTCCAGGATTTTCTCATGGCCACTTTAGTTAAAAAAATGTTTTCCCGAGTTTCTATGCCCAGTAGTTTCCGAGATACGGCCGGTGGTCATCCATAATGGGACACCCGGTATCTATAAGTATATACATGTTGCATATATTCTGTCCTTTCTTGGTTACTATTATGGACACGAAAAGTTAATATGATCGGATATTGACTTTACTATAAACCATTTTCTATAGATTGCTTCCCCTACAAAAGACCAATTTTGTCGCTGTATCCGAAGCTCTCTAAATTACTGACTTGGGGTCATTGACTATCTGAACTTCAAATTGAATTTTCTTAAGAAAAGACAATCTGTTCAGGCACATATTAAGTTAAGTCAACTCCGTAAAATATGAAGCCAACACGATGCTGTAATGCTTGGGAGTATGTAAGACTATATAAAATAATATTTACTGGTATATATTGGGAATTTAACAATTTTGGCTCTGGTTTTTATGTAACAAGGCATCATCGTATAGGTGTATTTAAAATTCAATTAAATCATTCCGAACAGAATTATTTATTAAATTGAAAACGTTCTATTCATAGAAAAGTTCGCAAAGCTAAGAAAGTTCTTTCATTTTCTATTCAAAGGGTATTTAGTGCATACCCAGTGATGGGCTAAAATATTTAAAAATCAAGTATAAATTTTTTGAAAAAACGCTCGGACACGTCGACTATAATTTTTTCTTCCGGATTTTTTGCCTCAAAAAGAAATTATACAGGGTATGTCAAAAAGTAGATGTAGAAAAACTTTTTGGTATTTTAAATTTCAAAATTATACTTAATAAAGTTATTTTAATTGACACCTGACTTGCTACCGTAGTGACAATTTATTTAAATTTACCTGTTTACCTTTAAGTAGGTACATGTACCTTTTTAAAGAAAAATTTCGTTTTATGATGTAGTTTTTTCTAAAACCGTTAGAGATAAGGATATGGTATGCTACATGAATTATGTGCGAATTTGACGTATATAGAATTCAAAATTCGACTGAAAGAAATATAGTTCTATTTAAAATACCAACAATTTTTGCTACATCTACTTTTTGACACACCCTAAATAATTTATTTTTGAGGCAAAAAATCCGAAAAAAAAATTATAATCGACCTGTCCGAGCGTTTTGTCACTAATTTAATACCTGATTTTTAAATGAATTTGTTCCATATTTTAGCTCATCATTGTACATTATTTTTGTAACATAATTCTAATAATTATTTTCGTACGAAAAATTTATAATTTAAAAAAAATATATTATTACATTGCTTCATGTAAAACAAAGTAATTTTCCTTAATTCTAAATGGGTCCATCCAAGACGCCGTCAAATGGATGGATAGCAAATGCTTACCTGAAGAAATAATCTAAATATTTTGTGCAACATGCATATAAAAAATCATTTTTCTAATTTTTTTTCTTTTCCCAGAAGCCCGTCTATGTCCTAAATACATTTAGGCCAGTTATAACCCCATTATGCTCACCTTGTTTGATTGTGAGGCCCACTCAGTGATAGCAGTTCCTTGCACTAATTTGTGTATATTAAGTGGAGAAAGGTTCAGGATGTCCTCTGGTTCCAGTTTTGGTTGCCCGAGTATTCGTTGCCTCTTCCGATCTAGTGACTCGCAATGGCAAACTATGCACTGTACTGATTCCCTAACTTGTCCGCACAATCTGCAGTTAAGGTCTCCATTGATTGATTGTTTACAGCCATGTGTCCTGTCAACATTCCTGTAATAGTCCTCAGCTAATTCCTGTTCATTTAAAGCAGCTGTTTTGTTTGTCTCGGGTCTGGATCCCCGATGAATCATTTGCTATGGTGCAATTCCCCATCTGCTGTTTCAGTAGAGTTTGTATTCATTTCTGATCCATCGCTTTATGGCATCTCTCTATGTACACCTTAGAACTCCGATTGCCACGTCTAGACCAATGAATGTCCTTTCCGAACCTTTTTTACTAATTCATCGGATTTCTCGTTTCCTGTAATACCTTCGTGTCCCGGTACCTACTGTAGTGTTACTTTGTCTACTTTTGCCAGGGCCCTTGACACACTCATACCAGTCGTGAGGTTACGTTCTTGCATATTAGCGATCTAAAGGTTGCTTGACTGTCAGACAACCAAGAGAGAAGGCACATATGGGCAAAACCTTCAGTTAAAAAGAGACACCTAACCACTCTCCTACATTTCTGAAAGGGGGGATATGGGTATGGTGTGGCCGAGTCGACGTATCGATCGCTCCGGTACCTGCTTCGACTGCGCGTTCCAAAGAATGAAAGGTGGGAGGTAGGGGATAGGGTGTTCTCCCTTTAACGTGTTAAACGCTACTAATAATCTTTGTCTGATGCGTTTATATCGGCACCCTAGATTCGAGATTGCCAATACGGTATGGATCCGCTTATTGAGTTGTGCAACCTCTTTCGCGTACGCTACACGGCGCGGAATTAAACTAATCGAATGATTCTAATATTAGACCGGGCAAATATTAGAAAGGGCAGATAATTATTTAAAAATAAACATAATCCAGAAAAACTTGGAAAAATCAAGGGAAGCGGTGCTTCCATCCCTTCCATGGACCGTACGTTTCTGCTTTAATAATTTAAACTGAAGCTTAACGAAGTTTGCTATATCATTTTCCATTCGTATTTCAGACACCGATAATTGAATTTCAGAAAGGGTTATTTGTATTTTAGAATTTCAAAAAGCATTTATGAAAAACTGAAATACAACTACTGATGAATCTAAAGTTTAAATGACATTAGTTGAAATTGAACTGGCAAATCTGAAGAAAATAAATAATTATTTATGAAATGCATGTGGAATTTTTTATTTTCTTTTTCCAGTTTATATATTAAATTCTTCTATCCCACTTACCCTAGTATTGCAAACATGGATGCTTTCTGTTATATAGGCTTACCTGAAAAAAAAATCATTTTAAAAAACATGAAAACTATGATGAAAGTTAATAACATAATAAATATTTCTACTATTGGTATTGTGTAAACTTGGAATATAGAAATTCTTAGACTAACAATATCATTTTTCAAACATACAATCAACAGCTTTTTGCTTTTAAAATAGGGTACAGAGTGTCCTAATATGAGACATCTTGGATATATCTGGGAAATTTTCAGCTCGAAAAAATGTAAACTCCCTTAAACACATTCTGCAACATGATTACTTTTCATCCCATATGCTTTCAAATGCCAAAAATAATAACTTTTTCTGTAAAGTTTCTTTATATTTGTCATTATTATTCATAAAACAAAGAATAATTAGAAAGACATTTTTAAGATTCCGTATACCGGGTGACAACAAAATTACTACCCAACTTGACACGTCCTTATAGAATAATACATTACTATGAAATTTTGGTAGGTAATATGTTTGCACTGTGCACACATTTTCAGTATTTAAACGTTCGACTGTCACTTTCGGTTGAACCGGAAGTGCATGTCTCAAATTTAGATGGTTTTAGTTGTGAAGAATGAGGGTATTCAAAATCTATGTCGCTGTCACAAGAAATGCTGTTCCCGGAAGTCGGAAACAGAAACTTCACTTTTTTGCTTAGATTTAAGAATAGTATCGCTTAGGACATTCTGTTTTTAGGTCGACTCATTTTAAGGGTGTCCTGGAGTCTTTAGCTTACCTTTTCAACTTTTTTTGGGGTTTTTGCTAACCCCAAGATCACCATTTTTCAGTCGATACCCACAATTTTTAAAACTGAATGATTTGCTTAGATTGAAGACTGTGAAGACGAAGGAGAGGTTAACCGTAAACCAAAAAGTAATACCAGAAAATTTAATAAAAATATATATGAAAATTACAGGTGGATCTGTAGTTGTGAGATAAAAAATAGTCTATTTTATTTGATTATTCAGTAAATCTCGCATTGGTGAGTACATTTTAAATTTATTTTATTAGGTAGAAGATAACATAATATATAAAAGCGCTGTTCTTATGGTTTTAAATTTTTATTGTTGAGCACTGTCTCTTTAACAGCCGCCACTGTTAAGCATTACAAAGAAACATAAATATTTAAAAAAGGGATAAATGTGAATAAGCGGAAAAAGAAACTATCAGGATTTCTTAAAACAAACCGTTCCTAAATTATTCTGGGTTTATTCTCCATTGTTCATATCCAAAGATTTTAAGTTATTGAGTCTACAATAGACCAAAGCGGATTAAAATAACTTTCAAAGAATAAATTAAAATTCTTATTTATTTTTATACTTATTTTTTGTTTGGATTTGTATTGTTGTTTGGTGCTATGGAATTCATGCAATGTATTTAAATAGGCGAGTCTCCATACTTTTTTTTTCAATCGACAGTCTAAAAAGTTAAATAAGGACTCCTAATATCAGAACTAGTTTGCTGGACCCGGTGGAATGACACTGACTTTCTCAAAGAAAGGTATCTACCCTATTGTTTCTTGGGTTGCATACTTTACTAAAAACATTTTCTATACTTATGCTTGACTTTAGTATTGATGTTAACTTAAAATAATGTTTATGCAACCCGCTGTTAACTGTAAGAAGTGATGCTATTAAAAAAGTAATAATGCCACCGATATATACAGGGTGCTACAAATTCGTGTGCGTACAAGGGAGTCTTGAAAACGGTCAGAAATATGAAGATTTGATCTAAGGAAAAAGGAAGGCAAATACCTACTGCCTTAACCAGAACTCAGGAGCAGTCTTTACACTGCCTACCTCCCACATGTCGAATAAATCACCGACAAGCATGGGCTCAGGGTTTTGGAGGTTCAATTTGAGATTGAACACCATACGTGTCATTTTGCAAAGCAAAGCTACATAATATGAATCGCCCGAGAATGGCTGAAACGTCTGGTCGCGAAATCGATCATGAAGGATTTCGGAATAATCACGGTTGGGTTGAGATTACTCTGTAGGGCTCAAATGAGTAATATTAAGTAATTCTACGTATCTGCCCCCACACCTTACCAATGCGGGATGACGGTTCGATGGCCTTTGCCGGTTCACCGTTGACAGACCATGAGGCACCACACATCGTGTGGGCATACTCTGTATGTTCTACTCGTATATTGCACATGATCAAAGAGAGTCCAACGAACCCATCAAACATCCGTTTCGTCCTACTGTGCCTATAGCTAGTCCATCGTCTAACAACTGGGTACTTTGCGTTATTCATCATCGTCAAAGAAAATTCAGTCTCCACAATCATAGACCTCCCTTTA
Source organism: Polydrusus cervinus (assembly GCA_935413205.1). Taxonomy (NCBI): domain Eukaryota; kingdom Metazoa; phylum Arthropoda; class Insecta; order Coleoptera; family Curculionidae; genus Polydrusus; species Polydrusus cervinus. Next base: position 80,354,890 of record OW284511.1, read on the forward strand.
GGATCCAGACTGGGTCGGCCATTGCGTGAGCAAGTGGTTATTACTACTAGTAAAGCCAATAGTTGATTTGATCGGGTTTGTTCATTCAGCGGCAGCGTAGCTTAATTATCGCAAGAACAGAAAACGGTGAGCCAGGTAAAGAGTTGGAGGAGATCCGGGCGGGGACTGCAAAGATTGCAGTCGCACGATCGAGAGTAGGGTGATTCCCCTCTCGGCACCGGACGATCTCCTGCTGCTCGTTGGAAATAGACGGCTCAAATACATGAGCTCTACTAAAACCAGCCATAAACGAATATCCGGGTTCCCAAGTCCCGGACCACCCGGGGGATGCGTAGTATGTATAATGAAAATTTTTTTTGGAACTAATAATTTATTGGGTTTTGGTGTAGGACTACTAAGAGATGGCGCTAAGGGCTATATACAACCCAAGAACATTGATACCTTTAGTATAAAAACTCTCATTTGGTATGGTATGAACACCTATCTTGTAATGACGAGAGCAACACCGTTTGAAACCGATCTGCAGGTGGTGGCATGCCACCAATATATGATACAACAAACTTGCTACCAATACTAAAGTTTTACTTCAGACGGTTTAAAATTAACTTTTTATGCGTTTCCAAAAAAGTAGTTAAATTTACAATCAATATTTACCCTACATAAAGTGTACTTTACTATATACAGGGTCGTGCGCCTCACCTCCCGTCTTCTCTAGCTCACTTATTAATTAAGTTAGGATTATGACGTTTTGTAAGCTTTACCTGTATCCTAGGGTGAATTTCAGGAAAATATTTTTGTTTATACAGGGTGTTCCAAAAAAGTGTGACGTCATAAGTATATGTCTTTTTAGATTACATGCCATATATTTTCTTACTTATTTAGATGCATCTTGTAGTTGCCTACATACCCCTACAATTTTAATAAAATCGGTTCAGTATTATGGGCGAAAAAAAATTAAAACTAAAAAAAAACAGTTTTGCACCACTGGTTCTAAAAATTAATAAAAATTAAAAATAATGTCTCGTTAATAAAATTATACAAAGGTACCTTATAAATAAGGTCTCACAGTTTTGTTAACCAAGTTTGATTAATACGAATTGTACAGGGTGTCCAAAGTTTAGTGTCAAACTTTACAAACTTTAAAGTAATTTATTTTTCTTATTTCAAATTGGAACCCCTATATATTTTTATATCATTCGATGCAGAATTAAAGTTCAAACATTTGTTCTAATTACAACCCTATCGCAATTTCTAACGCATTAAGACTTATTTGCAGAAAACCCATTTTATCAACTATTCCACCAGTCATTATTATATAATAAATATCAAAGGTGGCTTTGAAAAACAATTTATTGATATTAAAGTTTACTAAAAGGACAAAAAAAATTCTTTTAGTATGCTCCTAATATGAAAATCATATCTACGAGCTCTTCTTGGTTGTATTCCATCACAAAAAATAATATAGCTTAAATAATTAATACCAATCTAACAATATTTGAAACTATAAAATAACTAAAGATAAAATGAACTTTTGTCACTTCAATAAACTTTAATATCAATAAATTGTTTTTCAAAGCCACCTTTGATATTTATTATATAATAATGACTGGTGGAAAGGTGGATAAAACGAGTTTTCTGTAAATAAGTATTATTGCGTTAGAAATTGCGATAGGGTTGTAATTAGAACAAATGTTTGAATTTTAATTCTGCATCGAATGACATAATAATTTAGAGGGGTTCCAATTTGAAATAAGAAAACTAAATTGCTTTAAAGTTTGCAAAGTTTGACACTAAATTTTTGACACCCTGTACAATTCGTATTAATCAAACTTGGATACCGAGATATTAGGACCTTATTTATTAAGTACCTTTGTAGAATTTTAATAACAAGGCATTATTTTTATTTTTTATTAATTTTTAAAACCAGTGTTGCAAAACTGATTTTTTTTAGTTTTTATTTTTTTTCGCCTATAATACTGAACCAATTTCATTAACATTTTAGGGGTATGTAGGCAACTACAAGATGCATCCAAATAAGTAAGAAAATATATGGCATGTAATCTAAAAAAACATATCCTTATGACGTCACACTTTTTTGGAACACCCTGTATAAACAAAAATATTTTCCTGAAATGCGCCCTAGGATACAGGTAAAGTTTGCAAAAATATCAAAATCCGAACTAAATTAATAAGTGAGCTAGAAAAGACGGGAGGTGAGGCGCAGGACCCTGTAAATATTCATACAAAATTACATGAAATCTACGAACATTTCTTACATAACTAATAGTGTAAGATTTTGACAGCATATATTGTAGTAATAAATTGCCAACGATAAATAGTGTAATTATTTTTAATAGTGTTGCCAAGATTTTTGTAGTACGGGAGCATTATTAAATTATTATTTTTTGATAACTGTATTTTTCTAGTTTTCATGCTAGTTCAAAAGGCCTGAGAAACGATGTAAGCTCATTTAAATATACTGTTTGCTATACTATAAATTCAAACAATAATTTTATAGAAATAACATTTTTTTGTATTCATTTAATTTAGTCCATCAGTTAGAAAACCTATTTGCCTGGACTAGATACTGCCGATATTCTGGACAGACCTAAAAAAAAATCAGTTTCTTTACTAATATGAATCTTGAATGATCTTATACACGAGCAAATATAAAAACAGTGCTTTTTTGAAGTCAGTTATAAAACAAACAAGTAACAGTAACTAGACGTCTAGACATTCTGGCTGTAATTCATACTACATAAAATCAAAGTTAACTAGTTTTGTTTGCATTGTGATAAAATTCTTGTTTTATTTTGTAAAAAATTTTTCAATCCATTTTAAGCCATAAAACTAGATGTAAAACAAAGTTGAAAATAAAGAATACATTATTTTACTAATTCAGCTTATCCTATGTCGAAAACGGCTTCCACTCCCTTAATTTTATTTTTACTAAATATGCAGCTTTCGTAATATGATTCCGTCGCGTCGGGTACGATTTGGATCGGTTAAATGACATACTCAAACACAAAATTACAATGATAGAAGAGTTTTGGAAAAGAGCAGAAAACTATCGAACGAAAGGCTTACATTTGTCAAATGAGAAGATGTAACTACATAACTATTCATAGCCATATTTCTTTCAAAAAAAGTTTTAAAACCAAAACTTAGTTTTTTAACGTTGTCCCAATTGTATCTCTTACGTTGGGTTGCACAAAGATTTTTAACCATAATTAACTAACCAGCAAGTTTGATTGTGACACAAATTACATTAGTTTGTATTATTTACTCACAATCAAAGGTACATGATTAGTAAATTAAAAATTAAGGTAACCGGTCACTATGATTGTGAGAAAATTATTTCTGCCATTGTCATGTATGTCACCGTCAAACTTGCTGGTTAGTTAATCATTATTAAAATTATTTGTCTAACCCGACATTAGACTAGAGTGTTTTATACTGGCAAAATATCATAGCAGCGGCCTGTTTTCTAGTGGAAAAACTCTTAATTACATCTACCTGAACAGAATCTACAAGATGGTTTTTCAGCGGCAAAATTTTGATAGATGTCAGGTAAAAACTATTGTAGTCTGTTACATGTCCTGGTTTGAAAGAGACAAAACGAGCAATTAAACGAAAATGCAAGGTTTGGGTGCCAATCTACCCAAGAAATGAAAAAATCGATAGCTGAAAATATATCACTTAACACACGGAAGTCCAAGTACTTAATTTGAGCACAGTTCTCAGAGTTTCTGATAGTAAGAAATAATAAACTGGAAAAATGTACTACTGTGATGGAACTGGCAAAAATCCAAGAAGATTACGCCCTTAATATAAAGAAGAGTAATGGCGATGACTATAAAGAATCTTCTGTAAAGGCTATATGAAACACTACAGCAAAAATGATTTAAGAAATGTATTTTACAGAATACGAAATAAAGATTGAACCTTTTACGGATATTTCCTTTAAAAATGCACTAAGGGCAAGAGACGTAAAGAGAAAGCAGTTCCAAAGTGGTCAGGAAAAGAGCAAAGTAAGTTTAAAAGCATTATCTACGAAATATTTACTAACAATAATGCAAAGCTACAATAAAGAAAACCCCGATGAAGCACAAAAAAAGTTGTCCATCTCTGCTCATTTTAACTAGCTTGGAGAGTCAATGAGGCCATACATTGCAAAATTCAATATTTTCAAAAGGATTTTGATACCATGGGATAATTTACCAGGCAAATTCACTATAACAGCATATATTTCAAGACAGCTTACGGTGGGTCATAAGAATTGGCAAACAGCAAATAGTTGGTAAGAAATTCATCAAACGAAGACTTATGCGCTGTAAGATTATTTTTAAAATTATTGGAAAGAAGAGGACCAAACATTTCCACAGATAGACTATTTCTCTCAGTTCATCCAAACTGGCAGAAGGAATGTTGGTTTAAAAATACTCCATTAGGAATAAATGCAATATCTAAGTAGACCAAAATTTCAGCGGAAAGAATTGGAATTGATACGAAGAAGCATATTTATTAGAGGAATTAGAAGCATTTCGTTATTCGATTAATAATAGTGATCTTAAGTCGGTAAGTGAAATACGTGATTTGGGTGTTATAATGGACACTAAGTTAATTTTTAGCTCTTACATTGAGCAGGTTGTTAATAAGTGTAACCGATTCTTAGGATTTATTATAAGAAACAGTTTAAATTTTCAAAATCCTCAAACAATTCTAAACTTATACTACGCGTTTATATTTAGTAAACTTAATTTTGCATCAGTTGTTTGGAGTCCTCAGTACGCGATTTACCTGCGGAGGCTGGAAAGTATTCAAAATAAATTTTTACGGTTCTTATCACGTAAGACGGATGTACTTATAGTAAATAGCAATTATAAACCTATTATGAAAAAGTTTTCAGTAGTAACGCTTGTTGGAAGACGGACAATTATACGCTGGTTAATAGTCTTATTGATTCGCCAATACTTAGATCAAAGCTAAGCTTTAATGTACCGGTTGGGGACCTAAGGCTTCAAAATACATTTAACATTCCACTTCGAAATACGAATTCAGGTCAAAATTCTCCTATCTATAGAGCGACACGTACATATAATGGTCTTTCCTTGAGTATGGAAATGTTCGATATGTCTATAGTTAGATTTAAAAACCATGTCAGATCATTGTTGTGATTTTTTTTTGTTTTTAATTTTAATTTTTGTAAGGTTTTATATTTATATTTTTGTTTGTATAATTAAAACATTTAATTCCCACTAGCTAATACCACAACGTGGATGCTTTATTGAACTTAGTGTCTGTTATATCCCTACTTGTTAATAAATAAATAAATTGATACGAAGAAGCATAAAATAACAAATCATTCTCATTGATCTTCGACTGTGTCTGCCCTATTTAAACAAGGTGTTGGGGAACAAGAGTCGATTAAGTTAACAGGCCACTCAAACGCAAATTCCCTGAAACCATATTCTCGCCTAACGACTCGTGATTTTATTTTGTCAAAAATGTCATTCGCGAAATTGCCAAGCAACAAACTTTCATACCAAATTTTCTCTCCCATTATATTATATACGAAAGATCATCATAATACATATTTTTTAATAGGTTTGTTGCCTAAACACTTTAAAAAATTTCGTCGCTCTCTGTTAAGGAGTTTTTGAGCTCTCAAGCGAACGGACAAACAGATAGAGAGAGCGACAGACCTACCGAAATGTGCTTCAATCAAATCAATCAAAATTCTTTAAGATCATAAAAAAATTGCTATTATAAATTTTATTTCTCAAAAATTAAATAATATTTATGTTGGGTGCACAAAGATTTTTAACCAGAATTAATTAACCAGCAAGGCATTATGTACTCACAATGAAAGGTGTCTGATTAGTAAATTATAAATTAAGGTAACCCAGTATGATTGTGAGAAAATTATTTCTGCCGATGTCATGTATGTCGCAGTCAAACTTACTCGTTAGTTAATTATTATTTAAATTTTTTGTGCAACACGACATAAATGTTACAATTATTTTGAGTTAGGAAAAACTGTTATAATATTTTCCATTAGCTAATATAGTTTTCTACTTCCACATAGATATTTGCTGTTTCTTTTACACTAAAGTGATTACATAAGTGGTTTATTCCACTTAACTAAACCGATATTATTTTTTTATCTTGTTAGGATATGAAACTTACTTACTTATAACAGTGGTCAATTGCAAAGAAGTTTTATTAACTTTACACGTTATACCGGGTGTCCCACTAAGAATGGCTCTCGGCCGTATCTTGGAAACTACTGGGCATAGAAACTCAGGAAAAAAAAAATTATAACTAAAGTGGTCATGAGAAAATCTTGGAAATAATTTTTAAGTTCCGCATTTTGCCGCAGGAGGGCGTAATTGAAAAGTAAATTTTAAAAGTTTACATATCTCCGAAAATTCCACATTAAGGTATATCTTTGATAACACCATTGAAAAGCTTGGACAAGTATGCATCATTTTGGTCTTATGCTCATTGACCTTAATAAAAGGGGGGGTTGAATGTGTAATCAATTAAATCGCTGTAACTTATAAACGACTTATCCGATTTTAACAAACTAAAGACTATTTCGAAGAGAAATGTATGCACTTTCACCAATCGTATTTAGTTGTCCATAATAGTTCTCAACAAAAATGTTAGAGGGCGCAATTTGTAATAATAACAAATTTTTTGATTTTACTCCCAAAAAATAAATCATACGGTATAATTATGATACCATAGTCGAAAAGTAGATTAAATTTGCTAGAACAAATATTAAAACCGCAGCTCGATATCTCCGTTCGTTTCAGCGTTATCGCCAATAAAATAATTTTTAAAAGTAAGCGAATATATATTTTTTAGAAAAAAAGTGGGACGCCATTGATATTTTTCTGATTAGCCTGGTCAATTTTGCATAAAAATGGTCTCTTGCGTTTTTCTCCTCAGGCACACCGTTCTTAATTAAAATAAATTAGCTCTACTATTTATTATTATCATTATTAATATTGATAATGAAAAATTTAGTTTTATAAAAATTGTTGGAAATGACCACCTTCACTTCCGCCTGTCTAATTTAATTTAATTATCTTAATTAAGAACGGTGTGCCTGAGGAGAAAAACGCAAGACATCATTTTTATGCAGAATTGACCAGGCTAATCAGAAATAATATCCACATGAAAAAATATCAGTGGCGTCCCACTTTTTTTCTAAAAAATATATAATCGCTTACTTTTAAAAATTATTCTATTGGCGATAACGCTGAAACGAACGGAGATATCGAGCTGCGGTTTTAATATTTGTTCTAGCAAATTAAATCTACTTTACGATTATGGTATCATAATTATACCATATGATTTATTTTTTCGGAGTAAAATCAAAAAATTTGTTATTATTACAAATTGCGCCCTCTAGCATTTTTTTTTAAACTATTATGGACAACAAAATACGTCCCACTTTTTTTCTAAAAAATATATAATCGCTTACTTTTAAAAATTATTCTATTGGCGATAACGCTGAAACGAACGGAGATATCGAGCTGCGGTTTTAATATTTGTTCTAGCAAATTAAATCTACTTTACGATTATGGTATCATAATTATACCATATGATTTATTTTTTCGGAGTAAAATCAAAAAATTTGTTATTATTACAAATTGCGCCCTCTAGCATTTTTTTTTAAACTATTATGGACAACAAAATACGATTGGTGAAAGTGCATACATTTCTCTTCCAAACAGTCTTTAGTTTGCTAAAATCGGATAAGTCGTTTATAAGTTACAGCGATTTAACTGATTACACATTCAACCGCTTCCCCCCTTTTATTAAAGTCGGTACGCCAATGAGCATAAGACCAAAATGATGCATAATTGTCCAAGCTTTTCAATGGTGTTATCAAAGATATACCTTAATGTGGAATTTTCGGAGATATGTAAACTTTTAAAATTTACTTTTCAATTACGCCCTCTTGCGGCAAAATGCGGAACTTAAAAATTATTTCCAGGATTTTCTCATGACCACTTTAAGTATAATTTTTTTTTCCTGAGTTTCTATGCTCAGTAGTTTCCGAGATACGGCCGAGAGCCGTTCGTAGTGGGACACCCGGTACATTTGACGCATCGTTTTATGAAACTTAACTAAAGTGAGGTCAGAAATATACTTGCAAAAGGGGCAAATCTGTCTGAAAAAATTGGTTATTTTTTTATTAGGATCAAAACATTTAACCCAGATCCTATGCACACACCAAGTAAAGAGTGCACGAAATGGTGCGTAAATTGAAGGTATAAAACCAAAATATATTATAACTGAACTATTATTAAGTATAAAGATTTGTGCATACATGATCACTTTCTTATTTTAAAAATCTCTAGTTTCCCACTCAATTTGGAAAATTGCTACAAGATTTAAGGCATTAAATGTATATTCAAAATAAACTCTTGTATTTGCCTTTCATGGTTTTTTGCACTTTACACTTTTATAATACGAAACAGATATAAGTAGTAAAATAACTGGTAAATCTTCCTTAAATGGTGCAAAATGAAGATAATTAATTTATGCCGACGATGTCAAGTTATATCTTAGAATTAGAGACGAGAGGGACTGCATGAAATTACAAAATAACTTTGAGAAAATGAACAGGTGGTGTAGAAAAAATAAATTACTGCTTAATGTGTCTAAGTGCAGTATTGTTACCTTTACTAAAAAGTTACATCCCATTGTATATGAATATAGTATAAATGGGGATATGTTAAAACGGTGTGAGTCTGTGTGTGATCCTGTTGTTGTGCTGGACTCAAAGCTCTCTTTCCGGGAACATTATTCTAAAATTGTTGGAGAAAGCTTAAAATTGTTGGGCTTTATTATAAGAAACGCTGGAGATTTTACGAGTTGGGACACACTTATTGTTGGGGAACTTTCCCAACGCCCTCTAATTTTCACCCCTTTATAGAAATCGTGAATGCGGTTTTATTAAATTGTAGTCCCGTATCTGTCGTGAAATGTTTGAGGAGGCACTGCGCGCGCACCTGTTATTTTAACAATCAAAAAAGTTTTTGATAGTTAAGTGACGTTTATGTTTTTGTTGACATTGGTGAACAACGAAAAGTTTTCTCCGTTTTTTAAAAGTATTTTCTGGTGACTTATACCAAAGTTTACTATTGCCTAAACATGGCAAAAATTTAGTATCCAATTTGATGCAAGTTTTTCCAATCGTTTAAGTCGATCTTCCCGTGTGCTGTGACCACACAACCAGTGCAACCGAAAAAATGTCACTGTAAAAAGGCCGTCATTGAGTCTCGACGGTGCTTTTGATCTTTTGATTCTATGCAAGGTTTACACTTACTTTCGAGATGTACATAATATGAAGGTATGATAGATTAAGACTTTCTCAATCTCATAAAGGAGGAGTGAAGCTCAATTCCTTAGAAGTTTTTTTTGTGCAAGGGCACAAAATAGAAATCCGCTCCAATCAGGAAGACTGGACATAAAATTAGTTTTTATTGTTTTTTAATGTTTTCTTTTTGAAAATAATGTATTGTTGATAGGTATTTTTAATTTGTTAGTATTATAAAAAAGTTAATTATTATCCACCGTTTGTTTTGAACAAGAGTTCAAACAAAACCTGGTGTTTTTGTTTTTAATTAAATAAAAACCACCTTTTAAATTTCATCTATTCAAACTCATTGTTTTATTTATACCAGCCAAATGGCAAAGTACTCATCTAATATCGCCAATTTAACTGATCGGTAATCAGGTCAGTTAACCCCTTTTTTGTTATTGGGTCTAACTTCAGAGTTTTTCCAACACTTATTTAATAGCTTTGTTAGGTCGTGCCTTGAGTACTTCTCGGTTATTTGGTGTCCTTTCTATCAGACCCACATCAATAATCTGGAAAAGATTCATAGACGCTTTTTAAAGTACACCAGTTTTAAGCTAGATGGAATCTATCCTGAAATAGGATTCCCGCACGATCGTCTCTTAGCAAGATCTCAAATTATCTTTCTGCATAACGTACTTTTCGGGAAAATTGATGCTGGGAACATTTTACAATCCCTGCACTTTCAGGTGCCAAGGCCAACCTCGCGTAATTACCTGACTTTTGCTCTACCAACTCCAAGGACAAATACACTTAAGTTTTCTCCATAACATCAAATATGTGAAAAATACAACAACATTCAAACCCAGCTAGATATACATACCTGCACTGTGGCCTCCATTAAACGCATCATTCTATAATTATTTACATATTATATGTATATTATACATAATCATACAAACTTATTAATATTTTTACTATATCTATGTTTCTTCTTTTTGATAATGCTTTATGTTATGTTAAAACTTTTTTATTTCCCATTCGATAATTGAAACCTTCTGTAGAATGTGGTAATATTAAATAAGTAAATAATTAAATAAATAAATAAGTACATAAAACCAGATAAAACAGACGAAATTATAAAATTTCTAGCAAAAAATTACTTCCATTTATTTAGGTTATGTACCTTTTTATGGTTTTGATAATTTTGTGTCCGGTATCACTTTATTGCCACTTCTCTTTCCACGTCATTTCACAAAATCCGTTTATAATTTTTTTAAAACGAATTTAACAGTTATTTGCTGATTTCTTACCATTCATAAGTAAGTAGGCAACCAAGAATACACTTCAGCAGTACAATAAATCAAATTGGCTATGGGTTGGAAAATAAATTGTTCATTTTTATTAATAAATATGTCGCTATTTGTCTATTGTTCTGCAAAAGGCAAAATTATGAAAAAGATAGATAATATTCAAAATGATTTTGTGTGAATAAAAAAAAATAACCCAAATTGACAAATATGCTACTGTATAATTTGGTTCATCATGAATTTGCCAACGAAACAAATTTTTCTTCAATTGTTTTTATCATCTTTCTCACAAGATAATACCTACTTGATTTAAGTAACTTTTTAAGAATTTTTAATATGAGGTTTGGAAGTTAAGTCGTAGAATAGTAGATTCTGTAACTAGGTTGGAATAAAAATTTGACCCGAGTGGAAGATTCCGAACGCGAGCGTAGCGAGCGTGAGGAACCAAGAGTATCGAATTTTCATTCTAACCGAGTAGCAGACTATATTTTCTCCACGATCAAAAATACTATTCGCAATATTTGTAATTTCAGGTTCCAGTTCCATATCTGATTCATCCGATTTTTCACTCATATTTACTTGCACTAAAATTTGTCTGCTGACATTGACAGTTTCGAAATTCATGGCAACCTATGTCGTTTAGGTCAATTACAGAATATTCATTCCGTATCTTGTTATGGAATGAAAATACACGCAAAACGCATAGGAAACAAGTGTTTCAGAATAAATATTCCAACTCAAGAGCGAGATTTTTTACATTCTATTATCAAAAATGATTTTGGAATTATTGCATTCAGTAATGGTCGTGGAGAAATAATATTTCCATAATTACAGTACAATAATAAATACTTCCTAACAGTTGTTTTCCGTTGCCTAGCAACGACTAAGTGTAAGGAATTATTGACTTTTTCTTTCAGAAATTTTATCAAAAATGTCGATATTTCCGATCGATTTTCGGAAAAAAACACTTATTTAATATTAAATTTGTTAATAGTGGAAGAGCTCATTCCTTTAAAAAATCCTCCAAGTTTATACCTATTTTAAAACGTAATAATCCCCTTAATAAGGATTAGTTATAGATATTTTTTTAAAGAACTGAATAATAAAAATATACTAGTTCCACTTATTTTGACTATTCTGTCTCCACTGTGATGTCACGAGGTTGACCTTAAAATCTAACATTGTCAGTAAATAAATATCCATTTTCAGTCCTCGAATTTCGCCTACAGCAAAATTTCAGTTTGCGTAACATGATATGTTTTGATATCTTCGGATTGTTGAGTTGACAATCCTGAGTGGATTAAACAGACAAAGTGTACAGATTTGTGAATGGAAAGACACAAGAAAGATAACTGATGGATTTAAGTTTTTATGGGAGCAGTTGTCTCGTCGTGTTTCGAACAGTAGCGTGCATCGAAACAAAAATGGATATTGCTTTTTATAATGTTAAATAAACAATATTTTAATCTGAAATAATGCAAAATGTTCCAAAAGTTTTTCAAAAAGGTGCCACAAGTGGTATCCTCCAATTTGAAAAAAAAAAGTTGGGGTCCCAATTTTTTTTACAAGATAAAAGCAAGGCCCATAAAAATCTTTGAGTACTTTTTTTGGATTTAAAAAAAATCTTACTTCCAAAGCCGCTATAAGGAGTGTTATGATGATGAATCGCTGACAGTAATTTTGAACTTATAATATAAGCCAAATTCGTTTTGTTAAAATATCTTTTCAATTTAGTAGAAGCAAAGCATAGGGCGAGTTTGTTAACAAGACCGTCAACTTACTCCTACACACCTTATAGTATGAAATTTATTAGCTGCCGGATCCAAACAATGGTCTTATCGAAATTAATTAACCCAAAATTTATCCATTGTGAGGGTGTCGTTCCCCTATTAGATAAATGTATCATGCGTTACAGATTTAATTCGTTCTTAGTGCCTGTATGGTAATATACACACATTCTCGCTGTGATCTATGCTAGTAAATCAAAACTAATGTTGCGGTGTGTTTTTTTCCTACAACCACCTATGAAAATGAGAAAAAAAGCACGGTTTAACTTATTTATCATGTATTTGTTGAGTGATTCAGAAAAAGAGTGTGAAAATACGCCATCTGAAATTATAAAAAATGTTAATAATATACTGGAAAATCTATTACCAGAAAAACAAATCGCGCTGAAGATAATGTCATGCATTAAACAACAAATAATGTTTATCGGTAGCCATAGCGTAGATAATAGAGCTTTAACCTACAGATCGCAAGGTCACAGGTTCAAATCCCATCAGGAGTATTTGACTTTTTTTTATAAAAACATTAAATAATTTACAGAATTATTTTGAATTAAAATCTTCCTTGTTGGGTTTATTTTTTAAATTTATATTTAATGCGTCTTCCCTCGATTAAATTTAAAAATTTTTATTCTGGTTAATCTAGAATTTAATCCAGGATTAGTTCTTCCTATGATATTTATACAATATGAAAAAATGAAAAAGTTAAACTACAAATAAAGGAAAAGCCTATTGACAAACTATGCAACCAGATATTAAGTGGAACATAATCCTAAGTATGCTAATTTCAACACTAGTGTTAATATTTTTTTTAACACTAGTATTGAAATATTTTTTTCACAAATCAAAGGTATTTTTAAGAATTTTTTGTGGTCGTAGAAAAAATAGTGTATGTGTGAAAGTGATTATTCTAAAATTCGGAGAATCTCCTTGTTTGAAAAGTATCACTTGTTATGTAATTAACTATTACTTCACGAAAAAATAGTCGATCAGATTAAAAGAAAACACAAAATAAATAGATATAATTGTAGCCCCTCAACGTTGTTTGATTTTTAATTTATAAACCCCTACAGCGAATTTAAAAACATTTATAACATTGCCAAGGCATTTTCAACTACAACTAGATCTCTTACTATCTACTCGTTAATACATTAGTGAAGGAAGAGCGTCTTAGTTCCTGCCGTTTAACTGCACATAATCAAAAGATAATCAGAGGAACACAGAGTCCATCTCTGGAATGTAATATTGAGATCCGGTCTCTAACAATAAGTAGATACTAAAATTAAATTAAATACATAAATGAAACAATTGAACTTGTCTAGAACCAAAGGCATCAATCTCCATTTTTAAGAATTTTGGTTAACTGCAAAAAACTGTTCACAGGATCCTAGAAAGGTTTAGGATTGTTTTGTTCCCTTTAATTTAATTTAATAATACTAATGTGTTAAAACAATATGCTGACTTGCAAAAAATTCTAAAATGCTTCACGGTTTTTCAATAAATAATTTAAAAAAATTGAGATTGCCGCTTTGCGATTGCCATGTTTGATTCTAAATATGTATGCGGTTAGCTAAAACAAAATAACAAAGGTTTGTTTACATTATTTAGTAACAGGTAAAGGGTCAGTGAGTATACTAAGCTAAATCAAAAGAGCCGGTAACTCTTCTACAAACTCGCAGTTTGTGTCATCGTCATTGGTTTCCCGTGGATCTGTTATTACTGTTTCTTCAACAGTAACTTCGTTGTAAAACGCCAACTCTGTAACTCTCTCCAATACTCTCCAAAGTGTTTTTTAAGTAATATTTTTACATCATTTATTTTAAGAATACTTATGGGATTATTAACAAACACACTCTTCAAGCGATGATTGGAATGAGACTGAAGCCAGGACAAGTAAACAAAGTGGCGAGCGCCAAAATAATCACGCCATAATTACAGCAACCAGATTGGCCGTTTGGGATTTTGCCGGTTTCGATACCAACCGACATGTGGAAATGGCCGGTTTTGAAACCAACCTTGAATTTGAACATTCAATTTCAATGGGATTTTGCCGGATTTGGTTCGCATTTTTTATTTTGATCGCTTAACCCTTAACTACCTGGGTATCAAAACTGTGATGTAGATATCTATATCTATAAATTGTAACATATATAAAATGTTTTTCGTCTCTTTCTCGGTCACATGTAAAGCAAACTTTCCTTTTTTTTAATTTTTCGTTATTTATTGGCTTGTACTCCTCCCGTACTCCAAGTATCCGCCTGATACAGGCGCGCAATTCGAAGGTCAGGCTTCTGTAGGTTACTCTTCGTTCCAAATGCGGTATTATAAGTTTTGAACCGAGTCATTTTTTCATAGTTTTTCTGGGCATTATGCAGCACAAACGCATTTACAGAACTTATATCTAAAATGCGATAAAAGATTGTCATGGGCCACCTTTTTGTTCTTCTTCCGCACCTATAATTTACTCATTTCTCATCTAGATAGTCTACTCCTCCTTTGGTGGTGTTATAAAACTGTATTATTTCAGGCTTTTCATCCTCCTCGCTCTTTTCATGGTGCATTGAGGATACCAAATCATCATCTGGTTCTTGTTCATCTTCAACTTCCACCGTATCGTCCGCAGCTTCGTCAATCTGATTATTTCCCCAATTTTCCTGCTTTCAACTCAATTTCTGAGTCGGAATCATGTTCTGACAAAATATATTCATCAAGAGACACTTCCGCCTCACTATCACTAGTATCATCATGCCAGTCTGTTCAAAATTATCGTTACCGTACCGAACTCTTTTAGAACAACCCGGCCTATCATCCATAACGTAAATACCTGTGTGTGGTCTCGACGATCACTCCCGTATTTCAAACTCAAATATATTCGACAAATCGGCAAACAGACCCGTCAATGGCTAGCTACTAACTAATTATGGGTCAATTGAAGAATACATAAGAGCGTGGGTTTTTGCAGTTGACAATTGGGGAAAAACGGCGAGTTGTCCGGAATTTCGGACCTATAAGTCCCCACCCAGGTAGTTAAGGGTTAAGCTAGTTTCAAACTATATTTCTATATAGGTATTTAACTCATTTTGGCCAAAAATGGAGATTTTGGTTCTAGACCCATCAATTAACAATGAAGGTGTGATAGTTTATAGTTTTTTAAAAATTATTGCTTAACATTAACATTTAACCTAAATCTCTCGAAAAAAACACGTATATATACACTTCATGCGGGTATAATCAATCTTTGTCCTATCCGGACGGACGGCACCTTCTGCATTATTCTGGGCGCTTCTTATGCTAAATTGGTTTGACATTAATCACCTGGCGGCGACACGGATCCGACGTCACATTAGTTCAGAGCTGCCCCGATTGAGGCGCGCTGACCTCTATGGCCCCTAATTTGACAGTGATGTCCTGGTCTCTGTTATCGGGCTAGTCCAAGAAAAATGTAATGTGCCTTGCAGGAAACAAGTGTACAGCAAGATATTGAACCGTAAAGTTTGGCTTTCTTCTTTTTAACAGCTCTGGATAAGACCTACACTCCTATAGCTATTATCTAACGGTACGTTTTCTTCCATGGTCGTAATCGCTAGCGACTAGCAGTTGATTCGCCAAGACACGTACAATAATTTTTTGCAGCTTCTAGAAAAACAAACATCGTCGCCATCAGCGACTAGCGCCCGTGGGGGAAAACTTACCTGTCTCTTGTTTGTCAGGTGCTAATAACATTTGCATATATTCTGTACAGGCGAGAACAAAAGAGTTCGAAATCAGTATGCAAGTATTGACAACATATTGTCGGATATGGATTGGTATCCTTAAGGATGTATTACTCATCTCATACTTCGCTGTGGCGCTAAGACTCTTAATGGGTGTGTAGTCTGATAAGAATAGGTCTAGTGGAAAGATAGTGTATAGAGCAAGGACAAGGATATTTCTAGTTTCGTAGGAGGAGTTTGTAGACGAGAGTTGAAAAAATGATTGTTTGAATTTGTTGGGATAAAGGGTTCCATTTTGAATAGTACATCGAGGGAAATCCCCTGTTTCATTAAATTTAAAAATTATTGCTGACATAGCAAGAAGGAACTCCTCTTCCATCTGGTAAGGGTTGCAAAACTTTATAAAAGCTCGAAGGAACACTTACCCGGAGAGTTGTAAAAAGTATTTAAGTGTAAGGCTAACCTCTGCCTGAGTAACTACTCAAGTCTAAATTTCCAAAGCCATGAAGAGTACGGCTCCAGAACCAGTCTACTTTGCTCCAATTGCGTAAATGTTCTTTACGTTAAAGTATTAAACTGTTTATTGTATAAATTGATATCCTTCTCATTTTTGTTTAGAGTTGTCTATTAAGAAGGAATTGTTCCTTTAAACTTGCTGAAATCACATCTTTCTGAAGTGAGTAAAAAAGGGACAGTTTGCCTCCTTATTAAAGAACTACCTAAATTCACCGTTTTATAATCTTAGATCGTAAAATTGTATTTGCATTAGGTATTATAATTTGTCATCGCTTTGCTATTCATCAAATAAATCTCTTGAAATTTTTTTAGTGTTTCAGTGATCGGATAGTGCACCATGAGGGCCCAATAAATAATAAATAATAATTAATAAGATAATTAAAACGCTTTCATTCCTTGGTAGTACTATACAATCTAAATTAAGTCGTTTAGTATTTGATAATGTTATTATGTTAGACAAAATACTTCAAATTTTCTTCTCTAGCATTATTTGCTTTTTAGTATACCGAATTTTCAGATGGTTGGGAATTCATTTTTCTTGCACATTAAATGTGAATACCACCTGACAAACAACATACTTTCTAAGTTTAAATTATTTTTCACTGCTTTGGAAAATTAAAAACTTTTAGGAAGTGTTTCCATTATTTCCGTGATATTGGTGTCGCGATAAGGTCCCTTGCCTAATCATATTTTAATCATTTTAAAAAGAAGTGCACGTTTTTATTTTAAAAAGAAATTTTAATAAATAAAATAAACCCAAAAAAGGATAACTTAATTCAATTTATTAAAATATGACTCACACGTTTTACTGTTTTACACAATATTCGAAGATATTGTCATAAAGAAAATACCTTTTAAAGAAGTGTTTCCATTCTTTCCGTGATATCGGCATCCTATACTCTATTATGTAAGTAGGTACTTAATCATTGTAAATGGTGTTCTAATTGAGACTTGTTATCCATGCAAGTTGTGTCTGCCTTTTATTTAAGTCACAGCGACTCAAAAGAGCATACATGATAATATGATGCTTGCTAAGGATTGGATAAGATTGTTGAGCCTTAAGTTCAACTTTAAAAATACCTAATTGTCACATTAAGATTGGGGTGTTGTTTTCAAGGGTTGAATACATTTTTATTATAATATTTTTAATTTTGATTAAATTTTAAAAGAGTTAATGTATTAATTTTTGCATCAGCTCAAAAGACTTTAGCTAAAAAAACGACGTTTCTCGGAAAGTAATCTTTGTGATGATAGGGACAACCGCAGTTTGATGATTTAACTTAATTTTATAATTTGGGGTCACATTTGAGGATTAAATGTTAATTATTTAACGAATAACTTCAAACGTTATTTTATACAGTATATTAAAAAAAATCTGGAATAATGTAAATATTTTAAATACTACTGAAAATTTTGGCAAGTTGGTACATTATAATTAATCTTTGATATTACTTATTACAGTATTTCACACTGACAGTGAAGTAATTACTAAACCTTTTTTAAAACACGATTTCGGCAGGAAAAAGGCAATAATATGAGGCCCACTTTAAGTCTACAAGAAAACCCTTCAAAGTCTTTCGGACCGTCTAAAAGGATCTGGCACGTGTCAGTGCATGTGAAATATAAACGTCTGCAACACCTGCAAACTAAGGGATCCGAGAGAAAAAAAAACGATCAATATTGCACTTTCTCAAGGTTTCTTAGAAATAAACAACTGTATTCACTGAAGAGTTTAGAATTTCAAATTATTTTAATTTAACAATTTGGTGGTTTGAAATAATAAATATATACAAGGGCATCTCGTGGTGAATTTTACAAGGGGATTATATTGAAATTTAGGTATACCTACAGGCTATAGAAAAGAGAACTCGTTTTTCGACATCCAGATACATGATATCGGCCAGCTGATCTAGGACCTTCAAAATTTCCCCAGACTTTGGCAGAGACGTATTCAGGCCGTCATCAGTTTGTAATGTTTTATTTAACGTAGTTTTAAATTTTTTACATTAAATTGGAGTTATTATTAAATTGGCGGTAAGTAAAATTAATTTGTCTCAAAATGTTTTGCTTCAAAAAACGTATGATATTTTGTTGCAGACTATAACTACAATTATGAGTCATAATTATTGTTCGCCTAGTACAGTGGTTTTCAACCGCCGTTCCGCGGAACACCGGTGTTCCGTAGACTTCTTCCAGGTGTTCCGCGAAATAATTTAGTAATATCGACTAACCTAAAGTTAATGAAGGAGCAAGTACCAGTGGTACTGTGAATGATGGAACTCTGCAACCAACACGCGATAGTGAAGGAAAACTTCACAAGAAATCGACGACTCGGCAATATTTGTCGAATACTGGAGCCTTGGCTTCACCTAGACTGGAAATAAAGACTGTCAAATCCCGAAATGTATTGCATGTGGAGAACAATTGGCTAACAGTGCAATAGTTTCTGCTAAATTAAAGCGACATTTTTCTACAAAACATACTAATCTAGCATCTAAAAATAGAGAATATTTTTAAAGATTATTGGAAATGCAAGAGAAACAAGCAACACACTTTCATAATATGGTAACAATAAAACAAAAACACAAATATCTTCATACAAAGTAGCAGAACTGGTTGCATTAAAACAAAAACTACATACTGTTGCAGAGACTCTTATTTTACCAGCATATCTTGAAATGGTCAAAATTATGTTTGGCTCTGAAGCACAAAAAGAAATATCAAATATTCAGCGTTCAGATAATACAATAAAAAGTAGAATTGTAGACATGTCAGCAGATATTGAAAAAACAGTCACAAATAAACTATCGTCCGAAGAAAATTTTGCGCTACAGATCGATGAATGTACTGATCAAGCAGCAAAGCTCAATTATTAGGATTCATTCGTTTCGTTGATGAAAATGCAATAATAAATCAGTTTTTATGCTGCAAATAACTCACTGAACGTACAACTGGTCACGATATATTTGATTCCCTGAATTCATATTTTGAACAGTTCAACACATCGTGGGACCTCTTCATAGGAATCTATACGGATAGAGCTCCGTCAATGGTTGGCTCTATTAAAGGATTCTGTAGCCTCGTTAAAACATGTGGTGTGTCCTGTAATGATTTATTTCTACAATAAGAGGAAGATTTTATTTCTATGTGATGACAGATGTGATCGCACATTAAAGATGAAGATTACGGAGGTAGTTCTTGAACATTTTTGGATTTCTGTACAGGAGGAATATCCAGCACTTTCCAAAAAGGCACTAAACATTTTACTACTCTTTTCGACTTCATATCTTTGTGAGTTGGGATTTTCAACATTAACTAATATTAAAACAAAAAAAGGGAAAGACTACGTAATTTAGAAGATGACATGAGTGTGGCTTTTTCCCATATCAGGCCAAATATTGCAGATATCTGTAAAACCCGTCAAGCTCAAATATCTTACTAAAATAAATGTTTTATTGTTGTTTTCAAGTTGAGAACTTAGTTATTTTTTGCAAATGTGTTTATAAATGTTTTTTTTTACATTAAATAGCTCTGATTCTTATTTTCTTGCATTGAATACCTTTAATTTTTTTTTATCAAATATGTCACTTAACTATTTTTTTAAAATTTATTTCATGAGATAGTATTTGATAAACTTCACCGCAAATATGTTAACAAAGGTGATGTTCCGCCATTTTCCTATTGCTACGAAAAGTGTTCCGCCACCACAAAAAGGTTGCGAACCACTGGCCTAGTACTTCGTTGATGCCATTCCTGAAGAGAATAAGGTAAACTTGTAAAAATAAACAGGAATAATTTATTTTTATAAGTATTTGTCACATCGTTTAGAGTTATGTAAGTCATTTGCACCAATTTTTTGAAAGTGTACCCTGGTACGGTTTTTCACTTTGGTCGCGATTTCGAATTCTGCTTCGGACAGTTCCCTTTTTTTTTGTTTAATTTTTTTTTCAAACTTTTTTTTAGTAAAAGAAATAACAAAGTACAAATTCGTTTCATTTTACGTAATTAAAATGTTGTTAATTATCTTTTATAGCTATATCACGCCGGAATTGATGATTTTTTCAGGAACGATGTATTTTAGGGGGTAGAATACGAATCTAAGTACCGTTATTGTCGGAAACACTTTGTTTTTACGTAGGATTTAATTTTTCGGGATGGAATTTTAAAGGAAAAACGAGTAAAACGGGCAATATTTTAACTTCCCCTAATTTTAAAATAATTTTAAATCAAAAATATTACCAAATGCAAAGCCGAATATAATAAAATACTTTTACATATGACAGTGTAAAATCAAATGACAACCAACCTTCTGTGTAGTTATAACAGATAATTACCAAACTGTTTGTCATAAAGTAATATTTTTAGATTTTATATTATAATAACTAACACGTTTTTTTCTCTTTTTCCAGATACAATTAAGATTCCTCCACAGACTAAGCATAGAAAAATTTTCCAGTGAAACAAGCGGAAATTTACTATAATAGCAACCATTTAATACAAAAATTCTCGTAAAGTAAAAACAAGACAAAACTCTTTCATGGCAGTAAAAGATTACTGGAACTGGCCGAACAAAAACAAAAGTAAAAACAGGATCCCTTTTACCAGGGTCAAGACCAGCCCCAACGGGGCGTTGCCTCGTTGTAGTGTCCTGGTTAGCACGACTAACCAGTCGAACTTAGTTTTAAGGCATATTATGTAATAATAATATAGTTTAGTAAAAGAACCTGATATGTATAATATTATTAAGAAATAAAGAATATTTTAAAAGTAAAGTAACTAAGCATAGACCATGTTTCTACTCAATTAATTTACCATTCAGTTTTTCTAAGGGAAATCTTAGAGTTCTCCAATTTTTCTTAAATAAAATTTCCCATATTACGATTTTTCTACATTCACTTATTCCACCGGTACATGTTTTCTTCAATTTTGCACCACCTTCGCTAACATTTGGCGATTTACTTCCTAATCTCGATATAACCTGTTTGGCATGATAACAGTTACTATTAATGGCTTAAAGAATATTATTCGTTTAAAAATAAACTTTCATATTAAAAATGTAAGTCCAATCCTGGTATTTACGTCAAAGAATATCAACATAACACACTAAAACTAACCAGCATGTAGACAGAAGACTACTATTTATAGAACAACTAACAAACATAACACGAAAATACTATGCAGCCGCAAAAACTTTACACAGACTAATGAGACATGGATCCTTCTTATCACCAACAAATAAACTTACAATATATAGACCAGCCCTGACGTACGCCGCCCCAATTTGGTGCAGTATATCAGACTGGCAATACAGAAGACTACAAAAATTACAAAACATAGACAAATATTATCAAAAAGAAGACTAACGCCACTGCGACACTTACATCAAGCGACAAACATACAATACATAAAAGACTACGTATTCGACATATCGCAACAATTTTACGAGACACAACCACAGAACGCATTACTAACAAGATACTTAACAAGAATAAGACACCAGGACGGCCCATTACACAGACCTATATACCATAGACTTCCAATTTATTTGCAAAACAGGCCAAATTAATTTTATTAAAGTTTAAAAATAAGTAATATAACAAAACCGAACAAAATAAAATAAACAGTATAAACTTCCATATAAGGTAATAATGATACCAAAATCATAGATATAAAATGCAAAATCCACGACATAGATAACGAACAGGGCAACGCCCACTTTTAAAATGAAAAGCAAATAAATTGGAAAGGACACAAACAGACGGACAAGACAGTAATCCCATTTTTCCATACCACGGGATTAAGTCCCGCCCACTCCCAAATCCCGATAATTTCTAACTTTTATTCAAGTCTTAAGAAAAAAACCTTTTGCTACACATGTACCTGAGTAATTAAAGCTGTTTTTTTCGTACCGTTTTTCCAGTGAAACAAGCGTAAATTTACTATAACAAGCAACCATTTAATACCAAATTCTCGTAAAGTAAAAACAAAACAAAACTCTTTCATGGCAGTAAAAGATTACTGGAACTGGCCGAACAAAAATAAAAGTAAAAACAGGATCCCTTTTACCAGGGTCAAGACCAGCCCCAACGAGACGTTGCCTCGTTGTAGTGTCCTGGTTAGCACGACTAACCAGTCGAACTTAGTCTTAAGGCATATTATGTAATAATAATACAGTTTAGTAAAAGAACCTGATATGTATAATGTTATTAAGAAATAAAGAATATTTTAAAAGTAAAGTAACCAGCATGTTATTCATGTCACGTGATTGGTCCACGATCTCGCGAGTTCTATCAAAATTATTACTATACGGATAACTTTGCCAAAAAATGCGCGTTTTGATATTTCGGCTACGTCTTTACTTGTATAAGGGTCTATTCTCACAATGGTGCCAGGCATCTTCTCCGCAACGGATAGGCATCAAACCAGCCAATTTTATTTTTTATTATCTAAATGGGTTTTTCACCAACCGTTCTTAAAATACACACAATGACATATTGTCATTTCATGCCATTCTTTCGAATTTGAAATTTTTTTTCATCTTCGTTCGCTGCCAGGACCATTTCCGAGGGGACCTACAGCTTAACGTGGGTTCCGAACTACGATCTTCGGTCATGCGACACCTCCCAAGGGCTATCAACCCTTAATTTCTTGCCATTGCATGACCTACCGATTGGGAAGTGTGTATCTTCCTCTGCACCCCATGAGATATCCGATCTCATCCGGCCTGTTTACCGGCGTGAATGGGGTGGGTTGGAAGATGATACCTTTTACACTCTTCCCTGCATTCTTAAATCCACTAAATTTCGGACTTACTTTTTTTTATTGTATGTATGCCCACTCCGGGAATCAAACCCGGGTCGTTACGGTCGAATGTCAGTAACTAACCTCTGAGCTACAGCACCGCCGCGGTTTACACGCATGTTACCTGCTTGGTACCTGTGGTAATGCCTGCCGTACCTTATCCGTACCCTTTCACGTCTAGTGAGAAAACACCTTCTGTTTAATGCCTAAAATACCAGAATTTTTTTATTTCTGTTTTCACAAATCGAGGAAGTAAAATCAGTGTATAATACTGTAATAAGTAATGTCAAAGATTAATCATACTGACTAAGTAGAAGTTTAATGTCTGGAATACGGACATCAAACTTCTACTACTTTATTTTTCACGGCTTGTAAACGGATAGTGTCGCACCCTAGTGGGTACTTCGGTGTGATCTATTCCTGAAACTACAAATTGCAGACTTTTATAGTGAACGGCATAATGTATTTTTCTATACTCGATCGGTGGCCTACGTTCGTCGTAATAACCATTATACTTTAGAAATACTCCCGCTAAAAAAGGATTTTTTGGCAATATTATGAATTTTAAAATGCAACTACACCATTTAAATAAATATAAAATTTTTCCTATAAACAACCTATAAATCCGATTTTCGTAGCTTGTCACATTTCCCTTTATAACTCCATAAATTTTAAGATGTTGGCATGCAAAAGCAAGCCATAAATTTTATTTCCTCTTAACTCAGCTGAAAGTTACCGTAAAGCCAAAGTATCTGTTAAAGGGGAATATTCTTGAAATGGGGAATTTTTGTCTATTAAATCATATGAAGGAATCTATAATGCAAAGAGTGACCCAAGCTTAAAATTTAAGTAACAGTCAGATATACATATAATTACAATATTGTGTTTTTCTTTCTTGTGTCCATTCTAATTGTAAAAAAGAAATTAAGTATTGGAGGCGCAGATCTAGGTATGGAACAATTAATGCATGCGGAAATATTTTTATTTTTATTTTTAAGGCAATGATGTACAAATAGTGCAGATGCAGAACATATGCTCGGGGGGGGGGGGGGGGGGGGGGCTCAGTGGGCGTAAGTAAGACTTTTTGTTTTCTAATGAAAGGGATAGTCGGGACTACATGTATTTCATAATATTGTACCTAGTGAAGAAGGCGGAAAAGCGCTGCAGACGAAAAATTTTTGGGGCCAAGCCTAAAGTTCGTTTAAAATTCACCTAACTACTACCAAATTTCGAAAATTAAACTATTACCTCTCCCTCTCCGCATGATTGGATAAAATTTCTTTTTGTAAAGGTTTTTTAAGACGTATGTATGACTCTAATCCGCGTTTTTCGGACTTGGTTTTTCATAATGAAAAATAAAGTAAATATCGCTCATCACTCCAATATTGATGATTTTTTCAGAAATCATGTATTTTAGGAGCGAAGAGCAGTTTTTGATGCAAATGCTTAGGTTTTGAAATACTTCTTCTTAAGTGCCGGTTTGTAAACTCATAATGAAGCATTCTCAATTCTACGCGCATTATTTTTTTTATTATAAATTATCACACTTCTTCCATAAAAAATATTTCAATTGAAACTTTTATCTTAATTTTCTCTTTAAAAATAAATACCTAATTGTTTTTTGTTTTTGTTGTAAAAATATTTTATTGCATTTGGTTATATTTTTGTTGATTTAAAATAGCTCTAAAAAAGGGAAAACGGAACAGACAAGTATATAATAGAAAAATACTATAAAATATTATTCTTTTTATTCGTTTTCCTATAAAATTGCATCAACGATATGCGTCCGAAACCTTAATCTCTATATAAAACTGGACTTTTAGAAGGAAAAGTTAAATTTTAAAAATACGTCACTGCGTACAAATATAAGAAATATTAAATCATGTTGTTACCTTTTGTTACTTATCCACAAAAAAAATAACAATTAGGTTAATTCAGCTTACATTTTTAGAAGACTTTAAATGAAAAGTGGAATAGCAAAACTAACATAGTTTGAAGAAATTTTCTTAAATTTCATAAAAGTAAACAGCATGTTTATGTTATAGCGTACCAATGAATGAACTTCTAAAATTAAAATTACCCCTACGGAAAGAAAGAAACTTTTTTGTTTTCCAAATCAAAAATAGCCATTTCTTTTAACGTAAACATGAGAACAAATAAAAATTAGTCCAAAATACCCAGTCATTTTAAGAGTGAAGATTCTGAATAGTGCGAGAATTTCAGCTGTGGGATACTGACTCGCAACGAGCAGTAGCGGCTCGTAGGTGATTTTAATGGGTAGGCTACAATCGAAAGCAATTGTAGCAAGCAGGAAAGCGCCACAGGCGAATAATTGTCGAAGCCACGCCCATAATTTGTCAAAAATTCACTCAACTTCGGTCTCGCGTCAATTGGACGCACGACTATTGGTCGCAGTCAATTGGACGCGCGACAATTGGACGCGTGCGAAAATTGGACGTAGGACAATTGGACGCATGTGACAATTGGACGCATGCGACAATTGGACGCATGCAAAAATAAAAATAGTTTGTATAAGTATTATTGCAAATACCTGTAGGTATAACAAAGGGATAAATTATTTCAATAATAAATAAAAACCATTTCAAAATATAAGGGATTAAATTCATTATGTATATATATAATCCCTCAATTTCTATCTAATTTTGTAAATTAGATTAAATTTGATTCAGATTTTTTTCTTATAATTAAGTATATTGTGATTTGCGCCAAGTTAATTTAGAGTTTAGGTCTTCCCATTACATTTTATCACATTTTTAATTTCAACTTTTAAAACGGCAAAAAAATAGATTTAGGTCTTACTACACATTTTAGGATTTTAACGTAATTAAACGTGATGTCATTCGTTTAAAACCATTTAAAAAAATAAATATTAACAAATTCTAAATAGGTATCTTATTCCTAATTAACTAAAATAAAATATTATTCTTAAAAAATATAATCATTTAAAATGACCCCTATTTAAAGATCCTTTAGATTCGTCGTGTCCTCGAAAACCTAGATCCTGAGATAACAAATATGAAATAAAATCGATTAGGTTTGTTAAGATTTTACGAATTTCTCTAACCTTATTAGGTATTATGATTTTCTATCTCACGTAATCGCGCAGAATCAATAAAATTTATTATATTTTGTTTTCCTAATAACTTAAATTTAACACTTGATGTTATGTATTCTTGTGATTTTTTATGTCTCTCAAGCTCGCGTACTAAATTTTTTAAATCATTATTATATCTTAATTTTCCCCAGCAGGACGATTAATCGGAAAAGAATAATAAACAATACCAGCAAAACAATTTATTTCTTACTTCGGATCCAGTTAGCCATAAATACTTTTGTGAATAATATGTTTTAAAGCCACGGTTTTGCTTTTCTGTACTTACGCTTTTTAATTCTGGCTCTGGATGTCTGTTTTTCACTACAAGTTTGTCAATCCAAAGTATCACTAAACTGCTAATACTAAATAAAATACCAATCGATGCGATGTCCACTTCACAAACCCGGCGAAGCCGCAAAAACTCTAAAATTTAACCTAACAAATACCAGAAGAGCGCCCGCTAAATACGTTCACGACACACGAGACGAGTTAGCAGGCGTTGAAAAACGCGTGATCTATTCGCACCTGGGAAGGATCACACTCGTGATTGGTCAGAGGCTGCTTGCCAGTAGACGTTGCCACTTATTGTAGTTAAAATGTTAGAAACTACTATTTCCCTCTCACAATTTCGTGTTTATCAGAGCTTAATAATGTGGCTTTTAGGAAAAACTATGAAGACTTAACAGCCACCAGCCTCATGCGCTATTGTCAGATTGTAAAAAAATATTAAATAGTGGAAAAATAGCAAATAAGGAAATGATTTAAGAATCCGAATGAAAATATATTACATATTTGCTTGCTGTAAATTAAGAGTTACTATTTAAGTAATAAACTAAGAAAATGTGTAGGAGGGCAAGAATTACTGAGACGGCTCAGCCTCTCTTCCCTCCTTCGAGGAGCCGCCACTGGTAACGAGGCGATGTGGTGACATAATAGGCACCACCGATTCACTCAAACCTGTTTAAGTAATTCACCTAATCATGCCTAATCATTTTAAGTAGATCAAATTACTCAATTTAACTACAACTAATTAAAATACCCTTTTGTCAAAACTTTTTACATTTCAGATTAATCAGTGCGGTTAATAGAATAAGCTCCTTAAAAGCACTTAAAAAGTTCATTTTTAGTGCCGATAAACAAACGAAAAAGTTTTGAGTGACTTGTTAACAATCAACTTGTATCGCGAACTTTATCTCGTTAAAATGCATTCTTAAATTAAAGTTATTAAAAAGTTTTAAATTTCTTTTATCCTTTTAGAAATTTTAACAAACCAATTTAGGTACCTAAAGGCAATTATTATTTTCTGAAAATATACAAGGGATTTAAAAAGAATAGTACAATAAGGAATACATACAATATTGTTACTAATTAAATATTTAATTTTTACTACGAGAGTACGAGCATAAATCGCTTATGTCAAAATTACAACATGTTAAATTTAAACAAAATCGATTAATGTCATAACGCAAAATGTTAAGACCCCTGGAAAACAGTATAGATATTTTTAAAATTAATACTGTGTTTGACATTGTTGGGCTCCAAAGATGGTGCAGGCAGAATTGGCGGGGGTGCACTTTTAGCCACTGAAATTGACATTTTAATAATGGGGATTAAACCAAATCTTATATAGAAAAAATATTCACCGAACTAGTTTTTCGATAATATACATCCAGATACATGATATCGGCACGCTGATCAGGAATTTCAAAATTTCCCCAGATATTGGCAGAGACGTAGCCGTCATCAGTTTATTAGGTTTTATTTAACGTAGTTTTAAACAATGTTTAGATCGGTTTTAGAGACTTTGTAATTTTTGATATTAAATTGAATGTTTTATTTAGTATTTGATTATTGGCGTTATTATTAAATTGGTGTTAAGTAAAATTAATTTGTCCCAAAATGTTTTATTCCAAAAACGTATGATATTTTATTCTAGACTATAACTAACAATTATGGATCATTATTATTGTTCGCCCAGTACTTTGCTGATGCCATTGCTGAAGAGACTAAGGTAATTATAAACAGTTTCAATTTATTTTTACAAATATTTATCACATTTAGCGTTTAAAGTTATGTAAGACATTTGAACCAATTTGTTAAAAGTGTCCCCTGGCGGGATGGTACGGTTTTTAACTATGGAACTAATGGTCGCGGTTTCAAATCCCGCTTCGGACTGTTTACTTTTTTATTTAATTTTTTAGGTTTTTTAGTAATTATTTATTTTTTTAAATCGATTTCAACTAAAAAAAATATAAGAGAATTATTAAATTTTTAAAATAGAAAAATACTGAATTTTATTATGTATGTATGAGGTGATATATAAGATATTTTCTCCACGACCATTACTGAATGCAATAATTCCAAAATCATTTTTGATAATAGAATGTAAATATTCTCGCTCTTGAGTTGGAATATTTATTCTGAAACACTTGCTTCTTATGCGCTTTGCGTGTATTTTCATTCCATATCAAGATACGGAATGAATATTCTGTAATTGATCTAAACGACATAGGTTGCCATGAATTTCGAAACTGTCAATATCAGCAGACAAATTTTAGTGCAAGTTAAAATATGAGTGAAAAATCGGATGAATCAGATATGGAACTGGATAATACTCCACCTGAAATTACAAATATTGCGAATAGTATTTTTGGTCGTGGACAAAATATAGTCTGCTACTCGGTTAGAATGAAAATTCGATACTCGTGATCTTCCACTCGGATCAAATTTTCATTCCAACCTCGTTACAGAATCTACTCATTATTATTTTTACTGCAATAGAACCTCCCTGCTTTGAAAGTACCTTAATCTGAATACAGCTTAGTCGGTTCGCAGGTTTGAAAGGTAAATTTTAAACTATACTTCAAATAAAACTCGAAAAAGCATTTAAAATTGTCAAACCTCCTAAAACAAACAAAAATTTACCTGTAAAAGTTTTTTAATCAAAAAAGTTCAGTCATGAATAGTAATTGAGATATACGAGAGGGCGCAGACGGCATTAGTAGTTTTTCCTTCTAATTATGGTATTAAAAATTTAAGAGCATTAGAATACCAGTGCCTATTTTCGCTATTCTACTTACATACAAATGAAAATAATTTCTTGCATTTATTATTATAAAATAAATATTAAAAGAAACTGAATAATGTAATCTTATTTTAGGATTTGTAATGATTGATTTAGGGCAAGTGATATTAGAGAAAATTATCGAAGAATTTAATAGAGATCCTATTGAATTTTGATATTGGGTGTAATAATTAGTTTTACACAAAAAAAAATGTTGTAACTTTTCTGTTAATTAAGGGTTCTTTTTCGAATGCCCGTCCGTCCGCCGGATGCACTCAAGACAGGATTGACTCATTGTGTTCACCCTGTTTAGTTGTTGCATCCACTCCGTGACCCCAGTTCCTTGCACTAGTTTGTGTAAGTAGGTCAACTGGGGATAGGGTAAGGATGTCCTCTGGTTCCAGTTTTGGTTGCCCGAGTATTTGTTGCCTCTTCCGATCTAGTGACTCGCAATGGTAAACTATGTGCTGTACAGTTTCCCTGTCTTGTCCGCATAATCCGAAGTCAAGTCTTCATTGTGTAGTTCTTGACAGCCATGTGTCAGAATTCTTCTAATTGTTCTCAGCTGGTTTCTGTTCATCTAAAACAGCTGTTTCGTAAGTCTTGGTTCTGGATCCCTAATGAAGCTTTTGCTGTGATGTAATCCGGTAATCCCTGTCTGTTGCTCCAGTGGATTTTGTATTCACTCCTAATCCATCGATTTATGCCATCTTGTATTGTGCAACTTGGAACTCCGAGTGCCGGTTCTGGACCAATCAATGTATTTTCTGAGTCCTTCTACGCAAGGTCATCGGCGTTTCCATTTCCGGTAATACTTTCGTGTCCGGTCGGTACCCACTGTAGTATTATTTTGTTTACTTTTGCCAGGGCCTTCAGTTCTCTTTGACATTCCCATACCAGTCTTGAGGTTACCTGGTTGCATATTAGCGATGCTTGATGTATGAAAACTCATACTCACACTGTAATATTGAGTAGATGTCTGCTTGAAACACTGTGGGCAACTTTCCTAGAGAAAAAAACGCATTTTTCTCCGGTCTTAGGTTGGGTTAGGTTAGGTAAGAGTGGCAGACCCTTGGTTCTGACCAAACAGTCTCACGTAGTCCTGATTAGGTCCGTTGTGATACCACACGTGTTCCGTAGAACCCACCTTCATCAGATCACTGATGGTTTATGCGACGTAACCGCGGAAGGATTTTAACAACTCATTCAAACCAGCCACTACTGTTCAGAAATCTGCTCAGCCGTCCAAGTTGTAAGTTGCTTAGTTCCTCCAGGCTATCGAAAGATGATTCACCCAGAGTAGTGAACCTCCTTCTTGCGAGGCCAGGGCATTCACACAGAAAATGTTGAATACTTTCTTCCTCTTCCTCATCTCTGCAACTTCTGCAGAAGTCGTTAGTGGGTATTTGCATACGTTCGGCATGTCTACCGAAGAGGCAATGTCCGGTAACAACCGCAGTAATATTTCTCACGTCTTTTCGACTGTGTCTCAATAGCTCTGCGGTTCTCTTTTTATCGAATGTGGGCCACAGTTGCCTGGATGTACTACAGGTTGTCAACCCTGTCCATCTGTTTTGTGCAAGCTGCTTGGCCGTGTAGTCAATCTCCTCTTTGACCAATCCCAGTGGTTTGTTCACTGTATTGTCTGCTAGATCAGCTGGCATGCCTGCGCCCTCTCTTGCGAGCGCATCGGCAGCCTCGTTGCCATCTATTTTGGAGTGTCCAGGAACCCAGCACAGAATAACCCGATGTTGGTTGCCAAGTGTGCATAGATTGTTGCGGCATCGCTTTACGAGCTTTGATTTAACGCTGCTGGAACAGATTGCCTTAATCGCCGCCTGACTATCACTGAAGATGGTGATTGACGAGGCTACTCCCAAGCCAAGGTGTTCTTGCAGGATATTGACCGCCTTCTCTACTGCCAGTACTTCTGCTTGAAAAATACTACAATAGTTGGGGAGTCTATACGATTTCTGTATTTGTAAACTTTCGGAAAAGACCCCGGCTCCCACACCAACGTCCATTTTTGAACCGTCTGTGAAGATTGCGTGATCTGTTTTCATTATATTCTGATTGCCTTCCCACTCTTCCCTACTCGGAATGAGTATAGTTCTCCGGTCTTACTTTGTGTATCCTGTATTCTAAGACTCATCTTTCGAACTTTAAATTAAAAATTAAAAAAATGTAGTTGGTCGTGAACTTGTGAGATAGGAAATAAAAAACAATTGAAGAAAAATTCATTTCGTTGGCAAATCCATGGACCAAATTACACTGTAACATAATTGTCGATTTGGGGATTTGTTATATTTAGATACACAAAGCCTTCTGAATATATCTATCTTTTCGCAATTTTCACAAAACAATACTAAAAATGGACAATTTATTTTTCTAAACCATA
This sequence comes from Polydrusus cervinus, assembly GCA_935413205.1. Taxonomy (NCBI): domain Eukaryota; kingdom Metazoa; phylum Arthropoda; class Insecta; order Coleoptera; family Curculionidae; genus Polydrusus; species Polydrusus cervinus. Next base: position 80,386,913 of record OW284511.1, read on the forward strand.
GCCTGCTGCTTGCGTAACAAACTCGAACAAACCCATATTTTCTGTGCAAAACAGAACTAAATAAAATAACCCTAAAACCATAGGTAATCCAGAACAAGATATTATATTGTATATATATTTAAAAATCCTATATATAGTTTTGTCTGTTTTATCTGGTTTTATGTACGGGATAAATTTTTTGATTCAAATATAAAAAATAACAAAATTGATTTGACAGATTTGCATCTTTTTGAAATATATTCTTAACCTCACCTTTGTTAAGTGTCAGAAAACGACTAGTAAAATTTCCAACTTGGTAATTTGGTTTTTTTGTAATTGACCGCTGTGATTTGTCAGTTTCATATCCTAACTAGGATGGACATGAAATTATATCCGTGCAGTTAACCGCAATAGCAATATCTAATCACTTTAGTGTTAGTGTAAGGAAAACAGCAACTATCCACGTAGGAGTAAAAAAATATTGTTTTTGTCCTTAATTTTTTTTATATGGGTATTTTATTCTTTCTTTTCTAAAAATAAATATCTTAGGAACGAACACTGCAGGTATGTAATCGTTGTTAAATTTTATTTGTCTCATGTCCTTTTAAAAATATGAACCAATTTTATGAGCTCTTAGTTTCCTCTTTTATTGCAACGGAAAATTTTTATGTTGAGTTGTTTCGTTGCAAATTAAATAGCAATTTGCTGATTGCTTCCAATATAATTTAATAAAGTATATCTTTAATTAAATATACTTTTTCCTGGTCCAGACGAACTTAAAATGCATACTTTATCGACATATTTTAAAATCATTAGTTTATACATTTAATAGCTATAAGAGATATTTTCTGACCTTTGATTTAATAAAACGCAAGCACCTGCCAGTATTCGACAAAATAGTATCACGCTGCACAACACATGGCTTTCACTCAATTTAAAAGTTTATTTTTGTCCTGATTTCTGCTGCCACATCTTCGCCTCTGCCGGCAGCTAATTGTGTAAGGTATACAACGACGTCCTAATTAAAAGAATGACGTTTATTTTTTCAGTTCTTCTCTTCTGATTGCATTGACTCAATGAAGTACAAGGTGGGCAATGTTATGACGCAAAGCTGTTATGATTGCAAATAAAATATGCATAATATCTTCCCTTAAATCTGTCCAAAATGCCAACCGACTCGTTATTAATAAAAAATAAAACTTGTCTTTCCCTGGTTCTTCCCGAACAGACCCGAAAAGAAAAGAATGGCGTATTTTAAAGGAACTTTCATTTAGATTTTAAAACCAATTCTCTCTTGTTTGTCAAATAAGAAAACTTTGTAGTCTTTCATTTTCACTATTTCTATGGATTTAGCGTGAGCCATGTCAAAAATGTCTGACTAACTTTTTCTTTACTACTGTTTTCTTTTCCCAGTTGTTTCTGTTGTTCTTGTATATGTTTGTTAATCTCACTCATTATTCTGGGAACCCGAACTTGATGATGACAGTATTGCGATCTCTCTGAAACTATAGAGATAGTAACTTAAAAATTTAAGTCACCAGGGCTAACAAAATTTAGATCAATTATCTTTTTTTTATTAAGCTGCGATGTCAACAAATATTTGTTAATGTGTGTAATTTTTCTATCCAGAATGATCCGGAAAAAGTGCTTACCATTGATAAGTTATTACTTAGATAAGAGAATAAGTTGATATTACAGACTAATATGCAGATATAGAAAAAATAACCAGATAATTCATTTTTTGACAATTGACATCCAGATACATGACATCGGCTATATAGCTGATCGAGGACCTTTAAAATTTCCCCAGATTTTGACGGAGGCGTATTCAGGCAGTCATCAGTTTGTGATTTTTTATTGAACGTAGTTATAAACGATGTTTAGATCGTTTTGTTTTGGACATAAAATTAAACATTTTATTTAGTATTTGATTGTTGGAGTTATTATTAAATTGGCGGTAAGTAAAATTAATTTGTACCAAAATGTTTTGCTTCATAAACGTATGATATTTTATTGTATACTATAACTAACAATTATGGATATTAATTATTGTTCGCCCAGTACTTTGCTGGAGAGAATAAGGGAATTATCAACAGTTTCAATTTATTTTAAAAAGTATTTGTCACATTTAGCGTTTAAAGTTATGTAAGGCACTTGAACCTATTTGCTTGGAAGTATACTCTGGCGGGGTGGTACGGTTTTTCACTTTGGAACTAATGGTCACGGTTTTGGGATGCAATTTTAAAGGAAAACTGAGTAAAGAGGGGAAGAGGGAAATTTGTAGGAAGCGTAATTGGCAATAAAACGAATTTTTTTATATTAAGTGACACGAACGGCACTGAGTTCTTGTGAGTACAATAGGTACCAATATAATATATATATAACATAAAGCTGTAAGCAATACATTAATAAAGTTCAAATTTCAGGGCTTCGTATTTTGGAAACATAAATTTTAAAATTTACAAATTTTACACAGCTTGAGATTTTAGCCATCAACCTGTATAAAAAAGACATAAAGTGAAATCCACCTATTGTACTTAGTGGGCCAAGAGACAGCTTAACCAATAAAGTGAAAATGGAATGGGTTTATGGGATTTTGATGAACATGTGGGTTTTTAAAAATCAAGTGTTTTTTAACTATTCCATAATTGAGGAGCAACTGTGCAAAACGCATTAAATCCATTTTTTATCATTTTTAAGGTAAATATTAAAATGTAGTGCTTTTTAGTCAATCTATCACTAGAACAACCCAGTTTGATCAAAGCGCGATAAATCAATTAGAAATAGCCATATTAAAAACACTCAGCTAAGCAAAACGGAATAATTCCAATGCACGTTTAAGCAAAGTGCAATAAATCCAATTCGCATTTAAGCAAAGTAAAATAAATCCAAAAAAAGAATATTCATTTCTGTTTAAAGCGTTTGCATTCTTTTATTTCAATAATCTTTTATATATAATTAATAATTATTTCACTAAAGTCTTATAAAATAATGTAAACTTAATTACTTCAAGCAAAACGCAATAAATCCAAACAAGAAGTAAGCAAAAAGGAATAAATCCATACTAACCTAGCAAAATGGCATAAATCCACATTCTGATTAAACAAAATGCAGTAAATCCACTAAAAAATATACCATATTGTCTTGAAAATGGAAAATTTAGATTAAAAAAGGAAATATTCCTCTTTAATCCTATTACATAAATCATTCTGCGCCACATGAAAATCTTATTTTGCTAGTTTTTTAAGTTTTATTCAAAACAACATATTATGGATTTAATGCGTTTTGCACAGTTGCTCCTCAATTACTGGACGCGGTGTTATAGCTTATATTTAATTTTCATTGAAGTTCCCTTTTATGACAAGTCTCCCCAAAAGCAAAAACTGGACTGCTCCCATGGGACCGACCAACAAATGTCTCTTTAAATTTTTATTTTGTTGCTTGTCTTCCATATTTTGACCCCGAGCCGCCTCTATTTGCCATTGAATGAGGAAAAATGGAGGTAACTTTCTATATTGTTTCTAATAACAAACATATTTAGAATTATTATACTTTTCTTCTTCTATATTAAATAAGCTCATTAAAACTTAGAATCTCCACGGTTAATTATGCTTACTTAATAAAACTTTTTACATTTGAAAATTAATTAAAACGCCTATAAAAGCTTGTCAAAACCCTTTAAAAACTTTTTCAACGCTGATAAACAAAAACAAATTTACCAAGGACTAACAATAACTCGAATAGAAAACTTTTACTAATTAAAAAGCATATTTGAAGAGTGAAATTCAATGGTTCTTAATACCAATTTTGCATAAGTCTGGTTATAACTTAAAAAAATCTATTATTTTATGCTATAATTGTGGCTTAGTCACGATTATGCATTTTTGAGACAATACAAAGGAAAAGATTTTCTCCTTAGCAAAAAGTAAAAAGTATCACACTTTATTTCATAAAACAAAAATCGGCCACAAAACCGTTTTTTTCTAAGATGTTTCATTTCGATACTACAGCATGTCAAAGTTTGAAATAGTATATTACATAACAAGTGATGAAAGTAATAATTTTCAAATAAGGAGATATTTAGCACGAGGGTCAGCCGAGTGCGGAAATTTTCCGAGTTTTAGAATAATCACTTTCACACGAGTAATGTACACTAATTTCCTACGACCACAAAGAATTATTAAAAAAGACTTTGATTTGTGAAGAAAAAAATATATCAACACTAGTGTTGAAATTAGCATACTTAGGATTATGTTCCACTTAATACCTTGTTTCATAGTTTGTCAATAGGCTTTTCCTTTATTTCTAGCTTGACTTTTTCATTTGTTCATATTTTATATATCATAGGAAGAACTAATCCTAAATTGACTTCTATATTAACGAGAATGAAAAATTTTAAATGTAATTAAGGAGAGATGCATTAACCATAAATTTAAAAATCAACCCAACAAGGAAGATTTCAGTTCAAAATAATTCTATAAATTATTTAATGTTAAAAAAAAGTCAAATATACCTGATGGGATTTGAACCTGTGACCTTGCGATCTGTAGGCTAGAGCTCTATTCTCTACGCTATCGATACCAATAAAGATTTGTTGTTTAATGCATGACACTTTCTTCAGCGCGATTTGTTTTTTCTGGTAATAGTTTTCCCAGAATATTATTAACTTTTTTATAATTTCAGTTGGCGTATTTTCACACTCTAAATCTGAATCACTCGACAAATACATGATAAATAAGTTAAACACTTTACAATTACTGCTTTTTAAAATTTGTTCTTTTTAATAAATAGGGGTGGTCTATCAAATTGGCAACATATATTAAAATTAAATGGTGTGCCATCTATTTCAACACTAGTGTTGAAATATTTTTTTCGAACCAAGTTAACAGTGCTTTTGTTTTTTTTATAGGTGGTCGTAGGAAAATGCCATATTTTACACGTCAATATTATATCTCGAAAACAATGGAATTTAGACATATGACATTTTATACTTAATATACGTAAATTTTTTCATTATACGAACATGATATAATATTATATAGGATGTTCCATTTAAAATAAGTATATTGGATAAGCGCTGACTATCTGGGGCACCCTGTATAATTTAAAATAGTAGATCCAATGCCTTATTAAAACCCTATTTTTGAAGAATATTAAAAAGTTTAAGATTTTATATGCTATGGAATCCTGCGTTGAGGGCAGGCCACCCTGTTCAGCTAAAATAAAACTCTCACAAATTAAATAAAATAAATTAATAATATAATGGTTACAAGCAGTAAACATAAAGTAACAATATAACGGTAGCAAGTAGTAAAAAATCATTATAATTTTTAAAACTTAACACAATATCATTTATCTAATAAAACCTTTGCCCCAATTTACAGAATATAAAAATATAAATTTCACGTTTAAATCCTGTTAAAGTGCAAACATCAAACCGTTATAAAATAATAATTGGAACGAGAGCAGCAGCAAATTTCCTGAGTTTTATTCCACGGCGAAGTAGCAAGAATTGGGATGCGTTCCCTGGGGGATACGGGAGACAATAGATTTGCCTTGTGGCGTGGTGAATGCTGTTTTTGTTATATTTATTTAGGTTAAGTAAGAACGTTTTGTTACTTGGTTTAGATTTTAAGTGTTTTGTATCAAAATTGAAAAACAAGTTTATATAATCGACCAGGTGTGTCGGCCTGGCTGGCTGTCTAAAGAGAATCGGGGAAGTCAATAAGAATATTTTGTTTGTGTGTCGGTTGATTTAAATATATGAAACGCAAAACAAAGAAATCCAGATTTTTTTGTTATATCTACATAATTATACAGTGACCGGAAAAAAGTTGGACCCATATGGGAAACTTTTTTATTATGGAAATTATAAAAAAACTTTTTATGCTGATAGCCTCTGCATGATTGGTAACCTAAAAACTTGTTTTGACATTAGTCACGTGACTACTCGTTTGTCTGGAAAATTGAAAGTATATATTTTGTCGTGAAAATCTGGTATTAGAATACAAGACATTGAAAAAATTTATTCGAAAAAAGTGTCTAGATTCTAATTTTATGCTGGCGTGCAAAGTTTAAAACAAAAATTCAAAAAATATTTTTTTTAAAAATTTTAAAAAATATCAAATGTTACTTTCATACTTCAATCAATTTAATGAAAATGTGTTAAATGATTAAAAACCAAAATTTAAAAATTTAATTTAAATATCTTGAAAAAATATTATTTGCTAAAATTCTCCGGGTAAAAATAGCTATTTATGCCATCAGTTACGAAATGCCTAAATTTCATTTCGTAACGTATTGCATACAAGATTTTTTCTAATTTTGAAGAAAGTAATAAAAAAATAAAATTTAATATAATTGATAAAAATTTGGAAAACATAAATTTAGTTTTTCTAATTTTGACATATAACTGATGGCATAAATAGCTATTAGGGAATCCAAACCACGTGATTCAATATGGCGGTTGGATGGCAAATACTGCTTTGTAATTGGTGCACGTGACCATTAAAATAATGTTGCTGGTGGCATTTAACTGGTGACTCAATGCTTTTTGCCATCCAACCGCCATATTGAATCACGTGGTTTGGATTCCCTAATTGTTGCTATTACTTCATGTTAGTTGTCAGTTTGACATTTTGTAAAAAAGTCTAGACGGAAGGTTTTTAGCGAGATTGATATATTTTTAGTTTTATTTTTTTAAAATGAGTCATTCAAGTTCTGAAGAGCTACTAAGCGATATTGAAGAGGCAGTAATCAGTAATTCCCAAAAAGTCAAAGGCAGTTTATGATTTGGCATACGAAAAATTTGTTACGTGGTGTGATGAGAAGAAAATTAAACATGTTAATGAGAAAGTTTTACTTGCATATTTCGAGGGTAAGAAAGATCTAAAAGTTTCCACATTAAGGACACTTTACTCAATGTTAAGGTCTTAACTAAATCTGAAAAGGAATATTGATATTAAAAAATATACAAATTTGGTAGCATATATTAAAAGGCAAGCGGACGGGTACAGTGCTAAAAAGCCAAAAGTTTTTATTAAAAAAGATTTTGCCAAATTTTTATTGGAAGCTGACGACAAAGAATACTTAATGGCTAAGGTTGCAATGATAATTGGAATGGCAGGAGCATGCAGAAAAGCAGAATTAACTTTTCTTCCAGTTGAAAATGTTATAGGCGAAGGAAGCCATTTTCGTGTTGATATCCCACCTTCAAAAACAAAAGTTATACGGCAGTGTGCAATTACCACTGATGGAGACATTGAAAATACGAATCTTGTTGAAATATTAAGAAAATATATTAAGTTGCGTCCCCAGATTCTTAAACACAACAGATTTTTTGTAAAATATGCGAATGGAAAATGTACCAGAAATCCTGTGGGAATTAACACATTTAGCAGTCTGCCAAAAGTTATTGCACAATTTCTTGGTCTTTCAAATCCTGTTCTATATACTGGCCACTGCTTCAGAAGAAGCTCTGCCACTTTCCTAGCAGACAGTGGCGCTGATCGTTTAAAATTAAAGAGGCACGGAGGTTGGAAATCTAGCTCTGTTGTGGAGGGATATGTTGAAAATTCCATGAATAATAAAAAATTTATAGCGCAAGAAATATTTGGTGAAACATCTAAAGCAATGTGCGTCGCTTCCCAAATAACAGCAAGTTCGAGCAATGAAAAAAATATGTCGTCGGGAATTAATTTGAATAATTGCAATAATTGTGTTATCAATATTTATAATAATTAATTAATTTATAATTTATGTTTTTAACTTGTATTATAACAGTTTAATAAATAGAATAATTCTTTTTGTCACTAATTTTGAAATACATTTTTCGTCACCAATTGCATAAAATTTTACTTTATGCAACTAATTACAAAAAGTAAGACGTTTCATAATGTCAATCAGTTTTAAAAAGTGTCACTTTATATGTCAAAATTAGAGAAAAATTCTTTTGGTGCCAAAATGTAGGTTATACAAAATATGAATCGACGTGTTTTTCCATATTTCTAAAATAATTTTTCCTAAGCTTCTAGCGACTTTGTATCAGTAAGAGTCCCCCACCCTGTATAGATCGAAGCTGTTCCCGCTAGGACACCCAGTATAGATCAGTGATTTTATAAAGGCTGAATTAATTCCAGTCATCTGATTATGTTTGAGACTAATACTATAATTTAAAGCATTAGGCGCTTATAAAGTTACTGACCTAATTAAAATGTATAGATAAATCAGGCTGAAAATGTGTCGCATAATAAAAGTGTTTTTTTTCTTAACTCCTTCAGGGGCAGAAAATTATTCTAAATAAAAGTCCTAGTTTTATTTGCAGATCGAAAGGCGTTAAAATCAAGTCTAGAACGTAACCTAATTGCGACCTAATGCCAATTATTACAAACTAACAATGGGACAGTTTTCTATTGTGTCATAGGCAACTAATATTACATCGGTACATGAATTAAACCGCCGCTCGTTACGGTCAAAAATATTTTGTAAGTGGTATACTTTGTGTACCAATGCCCCACTACACGTCCTTTTATCTGGATACATTTTACGTACCATTGCCCTTCAAAGAGTTAACGAGTGTGGAAAATTTTTCTTAAATAATTTTAAATTTATTTATGCCGTTTTTTTTTTTTTTTTCGGTTCGCTGACTACGGAGGCCATCTTGAACCGGTCATCGACCACAAATGTGGTCTACCGACTGGGGAGTGTGAAACGGCACCTTCATCCTACGAGATATCCGATCTCATCCAGCCTGTCCGGCGTGAATAAGATGGCTAGGTGTCGATTCATTTTACACTCTTCCCTGAGGCAAGAGCACGTGTTCCAAGCGGTCACCCGCCCAAGTACTAACCGCGCTCGACACAGCTTAACTTCGGTGATCTGCGGGAACCGGTGCTTAATATGTCGACAATTTATGCCGTTTAGGCTTATACATTTTAAATAATAGATATTTTATTAAAAATACCTCAAACTGGAAACTAAATATACTGCGTTCAATAAATATGGAAACACAATAATAAAATTTAATTTTCATAACTTCGTATTTTATAAACATCAAAGTAAACAAATTACAGTGGGTACCAGAACACGAAGGTATTACAGGAAATGGAAACGCCGATGACCTTGCAAGGAAAGGCATAGAAAATAATGGTCCATTTTGGTCCAAAATCGGTACTCGGAGTTCCAAGGTGCACAGTACGAGATGCCATAAAGCGATGGATCAGGAATGAACACAAATTCCACTGGAGTAACAGACAGGAATTAGCCCATAGCAAAAGCTTCATTGGGGATCCAGACCCAAGACTTACGAAACAGTTGCTTCAAATGAACAGGAATCAGCTGAGAATAATAATATCAAATAATTATAATGAATTTCTACTTCAGATTGTTCCGGATTTGATTAAAAATATTGAAAAAGTGGATTGGAAATGTAACATAGAAAAGAATTTAAAATCAATGTATTTAAAACCAGTTACTTGTTTAGAAATTTTGGTATTATCAAAAAAAATACAAAACAAGCATAGCAGTGGAGATGATGAGGTACCTGCAAGCATTATGAAACTGAGCATTTCTTCAATTTGTAAGGTATTGTGCTATATCATAAATAATTCACTTAAGACGGGTGTTTTTTATTGTGGATAGTTATAGACCTATAAGCCTTCTTCCAAGCTTTTCAAAGTTATTCGAGTTGGTTATGTGTAATCGAATAATCAATTTTATGAATGAATGTAATCTTTTCTCGGAAAACCAGCATGGTTACCTCAACGGAAGATCAACGCAAACCGCCATTTTTCAATTTACTCGTTTGATTTTGGAATATCTTGAGAATGGTGGAATGGCTATGGGTATATTTCTGGATCTGTCAAAAGCTTTCGATTGTTTAGATAGAAATATTCTTTTAAATAAATTTGAATTATATGGCATTAGGGGTTGTGCTCTGAAATGGATTTCATCATATTTAGAAAACCGAACCCAGAGAGTTACTCTGGAAAAAGAAAACTGTAAATATAAATCAGCAATTTTGCAAAATACAATAGGAATACCACAAGGGAGCGTATTAGGGCCAATATTATTTATTATATTTATAAATGATTTAAATTTTGAAACAAAAAATGTAATTCCATTTTACAATCTCGCAGAGTATGCTGATGATACTAACATTTTGGTAGGTGGTAAGGATGTTTTAGAAATAGTAGCTAATGCATCAAAAATTTTCCAGGACACCGAGGTTTGGTTTCAGGGGAACAAATTGCTTTTGAATAAGGATAAAACAAGTATTGTCATTTTTAAAACTAAATTAAGTAAAAAAGAACGATCAGATATGGTAGAACTTGGTCAGAATCAACTAATAACAGAAAATAATACCAAATTCTTAGGCATTCACATTGATGAATTTTTGGATTGGTCACACCATATTAACTATCTAAGTAACAAATTAAATAAGGTATGCTACAGCTTACGTATCATAACAAAATATTTGAACGATATGGCAAAAAGAACTCTCTATTTTGCAAATTTTGAAGCCACAGCAAGGTTTGGAATTATTTTTTGGGGAAGTAATTCAAAACTAGAAAAAAATTTTGTTATTCAGAAACGTGTTTTAAGAATATTATATAAAATGTCCTATTTACAGTCGTGTAGAGGCATTTTTAGGTCAAAAAAATGTTAACTATTTATGCATTGTACATTTACGAAGCCGTTTTATTTTTTTATAAAAACAAAGATAGGTTTAATACAATTATTTACCACAACTATAATATAAGAAAGAGAGATATAAATTATCCAATACACAGATTAACATTGTCCGAAAAAAATCCATATTACATGTGTATTAGAATGTTTAATAAATTGAATGTTAGAATTAAGGACGCATCAAACGAACGCCTATTTAAGAAGAAACTCAAAAATTTTCTAATTGATTTAGAACCCTATAAGTTAAGCGATTACTTAGACACTTAAGATTTTGTGAATTGTAACTATTGTTGCTTTGTTTCTGTTTTTTTTTGACGACATTTCTTTTTACTTTGTTTATTACTTATTTGTATATTACAATGTAATTTTGAAATAAAGATTAAATAAATAAATAAATCAATATAGGAATTCTGACAGGACACATGGCTATCAAGAACCATCGGCATAGAATGCAACTGTACAATGGAGACCTTGACTGCAGATTATGCGGACAAGACAGGGCAACTGTACAGTACATAGTTTGCCATTGCGAGTCACTAGATCGAAAGAGGCAACGAATACTCGGGCAACCAAAACTGGAACCAGAGGTCATCCTTACCCTCTCCCCAGTTGACCTACACAAACTAGTGCAAGGAACTGGGACCACGGAGTGGGTGTAACGCCCTCGCAAAAAAAAATAAAACATTAATTTTAAAATCAGTAATGCTTACACAGCTTAATATTTTAACCATAATAATCTATAAAAAAAAGACATAAAATGAAGTAATACACATTTTACTTAGTGGTCTAAGAGACAGCCTACCCCATAATCTGAAAATGGAACGGATTCATTGAATTTTAATGAAAATACAGGCTTTTGAAAATCAAGTAGGTACATGAGAACTTATATCAAGTATGACGTGAAAAACAATTCATTTACATCAATTTTCGTAATTTTATTTAGTTGACATTTTATTCTAATAAAAGCAGAAAAAATATTTTTCCTCGGCATACTCGACTGGACCTCTTATAGCTTATGTGGGTCTAGAAATTATATTTATGATATTTCTTGTTACTTTCTACTATTACCTAATAAATAATTATTAAATTGTGATACACCGTTAGAAAGAAAATTAAATAAACAATATTATTACAATAAAACAAAGATTGGTTGCCATTTGAAAAAATCGAGAAATTCTGCTTTGTTTTTGGAAAAAATAGATTGTAAATAAAATAGCTCAAACGGATACATTTTTTTCAAGGAAGTTAATTTTATATTAGAAAGCAGGTTAAAATGAACTATTTTCAAGTTTTCATGGTCTACTCTTTATCACTTACCCTGTTTTACCACAGGTATGAACTGATCTAGGCGACCATTTTTACAACAAATAATAAAGTGTTATGTGTAAGAGTATTTTTTATAGAATTTAAACGTCGAATAAAAATAAAGGGGCTCCATTTAAAATTGAAAGGTGACTTCACTTCCGGTTAAACCGGAAGTAGTTTTAAAGATTGAATTGGTCGAAAAATGGCAATTCACACCCTCATTAATCTATCACGTTTTTAAATCTTTACTGCTAAAACGAAGGGAAAAATTGAAATCTAACGGCATAATCACTGATGAGTTATAATGTGGCGAAACGCGCTTGGGGATGGGTCCGACGAAATGAAAGAAAACTCGTCTTCTATATTAATATACCTATATTGATATATAATGAAAGTATTTTGCCGCTATGCAATTACAATATTGCGTAAATTTTAAGTAAGACATTATTAAAATTTCAAAAACAAATATAGTTTAGATATGATTGTAATAAGGCTTAAACAAAATAAGCACTTCCACAATATTTTTAAATAATATTAAAATAATATAAAAAAACATTGGATGAATGTTGTTGCAAGATTGTTGTAATATTGTGTAACGTTAATATCGTATGCCGAGATATAATCTATCACATACATATTACAATAGCATCACCACGATATACCTCATTATGTCACATTATTACAATATTTTATAAGTGCAATGTTGAAGTAACAAAACCTTGCTTGGTGGGATTGTTTGTAAACCAAACGTGTTCCCTAGATTCCAAAGTTACCATGTTTCGTGGTATGGTTTTATCGAAGGTACTAAGTGAAGTATAGTTCGCAAAACACACACTTATTTGAGGCTGAGTACCAAGAACGGAACTCTGAGGTACACCGTTGTCAGCGGGCTTAAAAGATTACCTAGATTCTCCGAGTGGCACACATTGTTTTGTAAGTTTTAAATAGGTAATTAACTGAAAAGAAAGACCTCTTATGCCATACCTTGAACGTTTTTTAACTGGAGGACCATGAGAGATACAAAAAAATGCCTTGTTAAGATCACACAGAGTTCAGTCCAGTCTTTCAAGGCTCTCAACTACATCAAAAATGACCTTCTATATAGTGTCGAATATGGATTGGTACCCTTCAGGATGAATTAATCATTTATACTTCGCTGTGGTGCTAAGACTCTTAATAGGTGTTGAGTCTGCTGATAAGAATAGGTGTAGTGGAAAGATAGTGTGTAAATCAAAGACAAGGACATTTCTTTTGTAGGAGGAGTTTGTAGACGAAAATTGATAAACATAATTGTTTGAATTGGTTGGGATAAAGGGTTCCATTTTGAATAGTCTATCCAGGGATATCCCCTCTTTTAATAAATTGCTGACATAGCAAAAAGGAACCCCTTCTTTCATCTAGCAAGGGTTGCAAAACTTATAAAAACTCAAAGAGACACTTACTTAGTGGAGTTGTTTTAACGTTTTCAAGTGTAAGGGTAACCTCTGCCCATTTGTTCATTCAAGTCAAGATGCAAAAACACAATCTCAGATCAGAGCAGTTTCCAGCCAGTGAGTAAGTGATCTTGGTAATGTTTATTTAAATTTAAAATGTTGTATCTAATTACAGACCGGTGTGTATTCTCAGTGTTGTCCCTAAACTTTTTGAAAATCTCGTCACCAAACATTAACATCGTTAACATCGTTGCTACATCGAACCATCATAGATGAACAATTTGGTTTTCAGAGTGGTAAGTCCACCGAGCTGAATCTTATTACTTATATTGATTACGCATCGGCTATCTTGGATGGTGGTGGGGAGGTTCACTCAATATACACCGACTTCTCCAAGGCGTTTGACAGAATCAACCATGCTCTTCTGCTTAATAGACTCGAGAAGGTTGGATTTGGAGGCGCGCTATTAAAGTGGTTGGCTAGCTACCTTACAAACCGGTCACAGATTGTAAAGATTAATAACTTTAGGTCACAGGAAATCAAAATTCCATCAGGGGTACCCCAGGGATCTCACTTGGGGCCCCTTCTCTTTAATATTTTTATAAACGACATATTTACCTGTTTCCATAACTCACAATTTGTATGTTTTGCAGACGACTTAAAATTTTACTTAGCTGTGTCATCAGCGGATGACTGTCAAAAATTACAAGCTGACCTTAACAGACTTGTCACTTGGTGCGAGCAGAATGATATGGACCTTAATGCCTCAAAATGTCTTTCAAGAAATCGTAACCCTGTACAGTTTCATTATGAAATCGGTGATACCACGTTATCAAAAGCTTCTTCAATTAAAGATCTTGGGGTAATCATTGATTCTTCACTGTCATTCATTCCTCACATTTCTGAGGTTGTCTCTAGGGCTCTTAGAATGCTTGGCACCTAGAGTATGCCTCCTCTGTCTGGAATCCCTTGTATGCCTGCCATATCCATAAACTCGAGCAAGTTTAGCGTAGATTTTTGAGATATATCTCATTTAAGGCAAATATTAACCCAATCGATTACACTTTTGACTTCAATATGCTTCAGGAAACATTCTCTTTAGAAACTTTAAAAAAGAGAAGAGATGATAGGGATCTTAAACTTCTATACAAGATTATTAATGCCCATGTTGATTGTCCTACTCTCTTGAACTCAATTGGGTTAGCTGTTCCTGCAAGAAATACGAGATTCTACAGAACTTTTCATCAACCCCTTTGTCGTATCAACTTTGCGTTAAATTCTTTTGTTCCCCGTGTTACCAAATTTGCTAATCGACATCCTGAACAACTATTATTATTTGTCAGCTGTGATTAAACTTTATATTGTGTGATAAGTTATGTACCTGAAATTTGATTGTTTTTTTTTTGTGACTTATGTATTTTTCTTTTATATTTATGAATAGGGAATTTTTTGTTTATACTGTACTGTTGCACTGATTTTAATTTTAATTACTAACTTTTATTTTATTTACTGAGGTTTACCAGTTGTTTTTGTAATTTTATGGGCAAGGCCCGTTAATAAATAAATAAATAAATTGTTCTCTTTTGGCCTGAGTTGATTGTAAAGCTGAACTTGTTTCTCTTGAACTTAAAACAAACAGCGTCGTATGCGAATTTTAAATGAACAACTCTTCTTTACAGAAATCTCTTTAAATTTACTAATTTAATAACTTTATTTTTATTTCTAAAGATTTGTTATTCATTATACTGAAATTGTCAATTGCTTTGCTTGCTTTAATAAATTTATTAAAAATCTTTGGTGTTTTAGTAACTAAATAGGGCACAACAAACTAAATAAATTAAATTCAAAGAAGTAGTCCATTTCTCAAAGAGACTTTATTTAATTTTTAAAAATGGGGAAATTTTCACTTTGAGTTTCCCCATTTTTAAAAATAAATAAATTAAAACGTAATTTTAAACTATCTAAGCTACACGTTCCCATCCCCTATCATTTTGTTTCGCGACAATAGTATAAAAACGCTTACAAAATTAAGAAATGACATTCACATGAACTTTTCTGATGTCATGCCAAATTTGTCCTTGAAATATTTATACGAATGATAAAATTTCCTGAAACCCTTTATCGATTAAAAATAGTAGAAGATCGAGAATTGAATTGATTGTAATTAGTCGAGTTGTCACTAAAAAATTGAGTCCAGTTTAAACATCGATCTACTATGAAAATCCTGACGCAAGACTAAAATTAATTTACCTCCATTAGTCGAAAACTAACGAATCTTTAATGTTTGATGTCTTTCACGTTAAGCGACAAACATTTCTCACTTTGTCTCATTTATCTTAATATATTATATAATAGGATAATATAATAACACGGAAATTTGGATTTATCAGGGTAATTTATATTTGATAAAGAACACCACATTTTGCTTATAAGGGCTCAGTAGAGTTATTTGTGTCTAGAAATAACATAGAACATTTACCAGGGGCGACTTTTAGATTTGCAGGTTTGTGCAAGTCAACAAAAAAGGAATAAAGTATATAATATAAAATACTCTAAAGAATTTTTTTAACTAGATAGACTTTAGTATACCTAAAAATAATTAATAATTATTTTTCTAAACGAATTTTAGCTATTACTTGGTTGGTTTATACAAAATTCCTTAATTTTGGAAAATAAATAATCTTTTTTTTTTTTTTACGATTCGCCGACTACGTAGGTCATCTTGAACCGGTCTACGAGATATCCGATCTCATCAGGCCTGTCCGGCGTAAATAGGATGGCTAGGTATCGATTCATTTTACACTCTTCCCTGAGGCAAGAGTACGCCGTGTTCCCAAGCGGTCACCCGCCCAAGTACTAACCGCGCTCGACACAGCTTAACTTCGGTGATCTGCGGGAACCGGTGCTTAATATGTCGACAGGCCCTTGCCATAAATAATCTTCTTACCTGTAGTATAGTATTAGCAACCAATTCGGCATGTTGCAAGCAACAGATTTGATTAACTCGTTCTCACAACAAATTTAAATATTTATCTTAACCAAACACACCAGGACTATCAAGAGATGGCGCTAAAAGTTATGTACAACCCTAGAAGTTTGAAAATATTGTAATTTTTAGTATCAAGACTATCGTTTGGAAGCAATGTCGCCGACCTGTTATAAACGGTTACGTGTTTAAAGGATCTGTTATGCTGACTCGCCTTTAAGCAATCTGTTACGTTTGCTTGTTTTTTTAGTCATCACTATTTTTCGGGTTCGCCCTTTACGTAGCTTAGGGGGTGTGTTTTTTTTAGAAGTCACTTTGGATTGAGAGGAGAGCCCATCTCTAGAATACATGACAAATTATAGGTTGACAAGTCCAATCAATGCTGGTGTCCGCAACATCACCTGTTGAATTCCAATGAAAAACCAACCGCAATCCTATTCAAATAAGTTATGATCACGTTGTATAAAATTGCTTAAATTCCGCATGTGCACACTCTTAAAAATGACTTGGTATTTGGTACTAGTTTTTATTTGTTCTCATGTTTACGTTACCAAAAATAACTATTTTTAGTTAGGAAAACAAAAAAGATTTTTTTCTTGGTTATATTTACCAAAAAATGATGCCATCAGAACAAAGAAAATATCTTGTTTTCATATTAGTTGGCAGAAATAAAATATTTTGTTGAGCTGAATTTTACTCTGTATATATCTTATTTAAATGTTACATCAAGATTAATAAAAACTTGTATTTATCAATTAAGCTTGTTGTAATAACACATTATGAATTTGTAGTCTCCATCATTTTGTTAATTTTGATTAAGATACATTCTTAGTTACCAGAACTAACTTTTCTTTTCAAGTAATATTATTCTTCATATTTATAACTAACGGCATCAACAAAGACTTGACGCACTTGCCCGGTGGGTGACATGTGACATCATTCTAGCCAGGACTGCCAGGAGGTTATGTTTATGTTAGGGTGCTTTTGCGGTTCCGTGTCCATTTTTTCGTGTTTTTAAGGCAATAATTGGCCATTTTCATGGCCGTGCCCGTGTGGAAAATGGATGTGACAATATTTGGTGTAATTTATTTGTATTTATTATCTTTCTTGTGTACGTTCTTATTGGCAGAAGGAAGTTAAATTATAAGTAAGTAAACATTTTATTATTTATCATTGCAGTTGTACATTAGAAAGTTTAAATGAGATTTTTATAAAGCATGGCAAGGTGACCCGATGAGAAATAACTTAAAAATATTTTTTTTTGTTTTGTTTTTGTTCTATGTTCCATTTCTATAAAAGAACGTCATATTGATGACTTTTTAATCTGACCAAGTACAATAAATTTCATATAGCTGTATATTTTAAACAGAAAGTCCAGGGGATATTTTTTGTTTTTTAATATTCGCAGTTGCAGATAAGAAAATTTAAATAAGAACAATTCAGTTCTATAAGCAATTGAACAACCCAAAATGTTGATTAAAATAAGTTAAAAATCTAGTGTTTCTGTTTTGTATTGCATAAGTATGTATGTATTCTAAAAAACATGAGAGAACAAGAACATTGGAAATATTTTTTTTTAAAGAAACCATAATATCCCTGATAATTTATTTCAATTAGTTTACTCATACCTAATAGAGTAGTAATACCAAGGCATTTTTTTATTTAAATGGGGACCTAGGAAGGAATATTTTTCGTTACTAAGTATAAATTACATATAACATTTTTTTTAGAAATGAAACAGACTTTTTCTAAAGTTATTTCTATCAAATCAACTTGCTAATTTTTCCATGCGTTATAAGCGGTTCATTCAAACTTTCTAATGTGCAACTGCAATGACAAAAATATAAAATTTTTACTTATTTATGATTTAACAATCTTTCTTACAATTAAAAACTACAGAAAAATAATAATAAACACAATGTTGTGACTACATACATTGTAATTGTTACTCTATGAAAATTTCAAGTTTGTCCCAAATAAATGATTGCTTTGGCAATATTTGTAGATTGCATCATTAACAAAAACAATATTTCCTTGAACAAAATTTTCAATTTTCCATATTTACACATTAGTTGTGACAACTAATTTTAAAAGCGGGAGTACCATATAAATTTAGTTATCCGTATATAAAATTTCGTTGTGACAACTAAAATTTGTAGGTTGGGTTGGTTAATGTTATTAATTAGTTCAACAGTTCAATAACGACAATTTTTTTTGGTTGTACAAACTAATTTTTGGGTTGAGTCCGATTTCACGAAAATAAATAGTTATCAGAACCAAATTTTAGTAATCCATACCATGTCATTTTTAAGAGTGCACCATACAGAAACCCTAAAAAAGTCTTCCTACAACCCCGCTCTAAAGTCAACAGGGGAGGAAATATTTGGACGGTTTAAAACTTTTATGGGATGTCCCTTGTTTCCAATCACGTTGCACCACACGGTATGTTTATTTTGAAGATGACAAAAATCTAAAATATTATTTTATGAGTGAAAAATAGTTAAGAGTCCGTGAAATTTATAGAATTATTGTACTAAGGCTTTAAATAACGGTGAAAGAAAAATGTTTATTTGATTTGGCATAGAAATGTTTCTATTTTCCAAATCTTTTGATGATAATTTTAGCTAGGAAAGATATATTAACTTGCGATGTTTACTGACTTCTATTATTTTCAATTGTCCCTACTTTGACTATGGATAATTCGACAAAATATGGTTTTTCTACTCCCACATTGAAATATGCTGTTTCCTTTAGACTTAAGTGGCGGGTAAAGTAGGCTATTCCAGTTAACTGTTAACTTTCCTAGTTAGGATATGAAACTGACCAATCACAGTAGTCAATTGCAGAGAAGCCAAATTTACATGTTGTAAATTCGTTTTCTGACAGTTGGGAGAAGTTAGGTTAACAATATGCTTCAAAAATATGCAAATCTGTCAGATGAAATTTGTGCTTTTTAAATTTAAATAAAAACATTTATCCCAGATGTCTATGTATACACAATATTTTCCTTAAGAGTACACGAAATGGTGCAAAAATTGAAGGTATAATAACAAAATTGATACCAAAATATATTTCCACCAAATTATTGTTATTTTCTGACCGAACTAAAGATTTGCACACAGACCTACTTTCTTATTTCAAAAATATCTTTATTTCCACTCATTTCTAGACAATTACTACCAGCTTTGCATAAAATGTACTATATACCTACCTATTAAATGAACGTTTTCTTACTAACCTTGGTTATTTTTTTCCATATAAATAATATTATTATAAATATTTGTGCACGGGGATATTTTCCGATATATTTTGAACGGGGATCCAACCCCAATTGATCTTTAAACTTTTATTATACGTAACAACAATAGAAAATTAACTAGTAATTCTTCCTTAAATGGTGGAACTTAAAGATAACCTGACAAAATAGACGAAATTATAAGATTTCTAGAAAAATCCATTTTTCACTAAAATTTTTAAGGTTATGTTAGATTTCTACTTACACTGTTGCCACTTCTCTTTTCACGTTAACAGTGTTGCTAGTTTGTAAATTGGCGATTATTTTGAAAAATTTGAGCATAGCGAACGTTAAAAATTCATATTAATGCTCAACATCCATTTTTAACTGTTTAAAACGAATTCTACAGCTATTTTGTTGTACTTTCGGAGTTATAATTCTTACGCAAGCAGAAATAAACCCGGCAAACCTTTTGTTCTTCTGTGCAATTCAGTAAAATCAAAATACCTACGATTGAGAAAATTGTTCGTTTTTATTAATACATATATCGCTTTTTGTCTGTTATTCTGCAAAAAGCTGAATGTGAGAAAGACAGATATATTCAAAAGTGAGTTCGTTTAAATTTAAGAATTTACCCAAAGCGATAAATATATTACAGTGTAATTTGGTCAATGGGTTTGCCATCAAAATGAATTTTTGTTCAATTGTTTCTTATTACCGTTCTCACAAGTTCATGGCCAACTTAAAAGACAAGTTATGATGCCTAATTTAAATAATTTTTTAAAATTCTTAGCATGAAGTTCGGAAGTTAAGTCGTAGAAAAAATATACTGTACAACTCAAGTGGCTCGGAAGTTTGAGCACTCCGCCTACGGCGTCGTGCTCAATTTGCTTCCTCGTGAGATATGGACATCACATCCACTCTTGTTGCACAAACTACTATTCATTAAAATATTTCTAAGACAAATTCATACATGTTTCAAACGGTGCCCTCTAGCGACCACCGCAGAAACTACTAATATTATAATGAAAATGATTAAACAATTGAATCTCTTTTAAACGAAAACAAGTTTGTTAATTTTCTTTGTTTCTCTGTTCCTCGCCCCTTTATTTGAGAAGTTGGAGCAATCGGTGTTTAAACAAAGTTGCTTATAAGTTTTTTAAGCTTACAACATATTCTTTTTAATAGGCAAATAGAGATAAACCTTTATTTTTTTAGTTGAGCATTAGTGTGAAAAAATGCTTGGGGAAGAGGGGGCTCACGGGGCGTAAGTACTACATTGTTTTTCTCGAGAAAAAGACAGTCGGGACTACATGTAATTTATGATATTTTACCTAGTGAAGAAGGCAGAAAAGCGCGAAAAATGTTCGGGGCCACGCCCAAAGTTCGTTTAAAATTCACCTAACTACTATCAAATTTCGAAAATTAAATTATTAGCTCTCCCCCTCTGCATGAATGGATTAAATTTGTTTTTGTAAATGTTTATTTTTTACTTTTTTTTTGATATTCCAAGCTAGCACTATATTAAAACAAAAATATTTTTTATATTTGTGAAAAATATGAATATTGGTGTCAATATAAAATTTTGGGTTCGGTTTTTCATGATTAAAAATAAACCACGATGATTTTTTTAGAAATCAAGTTTTTGAGGAGCGTAGATTCAAAATCAGTTTTTGATGCAAATGCTTAGGTTTTAAAATATTCCTTCTTAAGTGCCGTTTTATATATTCATAATAAAGAAGTTTCGTTCCTCTCCGCACTATTTTTTTATTATTAATTATCACAAAAATGTTTCAAATAAAATGTTTACTTTAATTTTTCTCTTTGAAAATACATACCTAATTGTTTTCTGTTTTTGTTGTAAAAATATTTTATTGCATTGATTATATTTTTGTTGATTTAAAATAGCTCTAAAAAGGGAAAACGGAACCGACAAGTATATAATAGTAAAATACTATAAAATATTGTTCTTTTTACTCGTTTTCCTATAAAATTGCATCATAAATCAATAACTAAAACTTTATGCTTCCGAAACCTTAATCTCTATATAAAACAGGACTTTTAGAAGAAAAATTTTAAAACTAAATGTTGTTATCTAAGCCAAGAATACATTATTTAAATTAAAAGTCCAGGCGTGACGTAAAATTAGGTTGTAATGAGAGTTGTAGACCCGAGCTCTTCGGGGGGGGGGGGGGGCTGCAGACCGGCAGTTCCCCTCCCCTAAATACGCCACTGAGTCTTATCACGCCCTCTAGCGGCGAAACTTAAAAATACTTCATCATCAATTTCTCTTAACAACTATTTTTAAAACAAATTTTTCTGAAGGCTATAATACACTTTTCTTGCACTGTAGAAAACAAAATTTAATAGCTACAGGTTTAATTAATAACCTCGGCCTTGTTTTAAGTATAAAATAATAAATAACTTCATTCATAACCTATAAATACATGACTCGCATTTATTCATAATTTTGGTAACAAAACTCATCCTTTATTAACGAATAGTGCAAAAGAAAAGGCTAAAACTAAGTCACCAAATTAATAAACTGGCGTGAATGTGTCCGGTCTCCAACGAAATTATATGCGACTGTAAGATGGAGTCATAAAGGACAATTGTCGTCATTAGCCTGGGGCGCTATAACGCCTCAAACAAAGCGAGGCGTCGTCAAAGGCCTCGTTGTTTGAAGCCGCAGCACGATTTGGGTCCAGCCGCCCTGGAAATTAATAATGAAAAGCACGGGTGGACTAAAAAGATTAAATCTTAATTGGGTAGATTCTTTATCTCGTTTATTCAAGAGCTTAATGTAAATTTTTTTTAACAGGATTTATTTTATAGTTTTAACACAACTCCATTGCGTTTGTAATTAATGAATTTTTAGTACCTTTTACACAGGGTATTCCTTAAAGACGTGCTAATATTTCAGGGAGTGATTCCTCAGGTTATTTTATAAAGAAGAATTCATACCAACCAGGCGCGGCTTGTTAATAAAGTTATTTGGTCAATGACCCACCTTATTAATTTATTTTTAAAACAAAAAAAAATAGTTATTCTTCATAAAATCCAAGTTCCATATTGTAAGTGTCATGTTCACTACCCAATATATATAGTTTGAAGAACGTATTTTACGTTAACCAACGATTGACCTTATGGGATTATATTAAATAGAAGATTACAAGAATGAATTGGAACCTAAGGGCGAAACAAATATATAAGCAAGTCCAGAAGTTAAAATGGGACAATAAATAGGACCTTTTGTCGATGCCTGGATCAATTATATCGCCTTATAATTTTTGTAACAAAGTCTGTGTGACAGTAGCGGCGAGTGATTAAAACACACTCGAAACGCTCTGAAATTCATTTTAGTTAGACAAGGAGAATACTTAAAAAAATACTCATTTCGAGTATGGAAAAGTGGAAAAACAATCAGTATATAACGAAAACAGATCACTCAATTTTCACAGATGGTTTAAAAATGGACGTTGGTGTGGGAGCTGGCTTCTTTTCCGAAAGTCTACAAATAAAGAAGTCGTATAGACTCCTTAACTATTAAAGTATTTTTCAAACACTGGCAATAGAGAAGGTAGTCAATATCCTGCAAGAACACCTTAGCTTGGGAAAAGCCTTGTCAATTACCATCTTTAGTGATAGTCAGAAGGCGATTAAGGCAATCTGTTCCAGCAGCGTCAAATCAAAGCTCGTAAAGCGATGCCGCAACAATCTATACACACTTGGCAACCAACATCGGGTTACTCTGTATTGGATTCCTAGACACTCCAATATTGATGGCAATGAGGCTGCCGATGCGCTCGCGAGAGAGGGCGCAGGCATGCCAGCTAATATAGCAGACAATACGGTAAACAGACCACTGGGATTAGTCAAAGAGGAGATTGATCACACGGCCAAGCAGCTTGCACAAAACAGATGGACAGAGTTAATAACTTGTAGCACATCCAGGCAACTGTGCCTATATTTAATAAAAAGAGAACCGCAGAGCTATTGAGACACAGTCGGAAAGACGTGAAAAATATCACTACGGTTGTTACCGGACATTGCCTCTTCGGTAGACATGCCGAACGTATGCAAATACCCAATAACGACTTTTGCAATGAGGAAGAGGAAGAAAGTATTCAACATTTTCTATGTTAATGCCCTGGCCTCGCAAGAAGAAGGTTCACTGCTCTGGGTGAACCATTTTTCAATAGCCTGAAGGAACTAAGCAACTTACAACTTGGACGACTGAGTAGGTTTCTGAATAGTAGTGGCTGGTTTAAATAAGTTGTTAAAATCCTTCTGCGGTTTCAGCGGCACTAACCATCAGAGATCTGATAAAGGTAGGTTCTACGGAACACGTGTGGTAGCATAACGGACCTAATAGGACTACGTGAAACTGTTTGGTCAGAACCGAAGGTCTGCCACTCCTACCTAACCTAACTACTATCGTGTTTTTTAGTTATGGGTATACTTGAAGATTAGAGGTTAAGCCTTGACTCTGACCATGGGCAACAGGTAACAGTGGCAAGAAGGGGCCCGTTTGGGTAGAGAGAAAAATGTAAGAAATATAAGAAAAATGGAGATTCACAGGTCAAGAACTTTCATCCCGGAAACCATGGGGAGAAAGAAAAGTTGTTTATTTAAACTTCTTAACCTCTAATCTTCAAGCATACCAATCTTAAATCATTAACCCATTTCTCAATATTTTATCTTTCATGGCTCGATGAGAGCTCCATCGATGTTCACTACCATTTACCATTTATCTTTGTTCCTCTCACTTATAATAATTTTTTCTTTGTATTTTATTCCTGATGATGGGTGTTACTACACCCGAAACATGTAGAGCATCTACTACATTTTAACTTTAATACTTTAATAAACCAGTGGAGAAAGACTTCATGCTTTTATTTATTCCTATTTTTTTAAATTTTATTTTATATATTAACATTTTAAAATATACACAACACCCTAACAAATTAGTCGAATATCCAAACATGCATATTATGTTTCCTCTTAACAATTTCAATATAAAAAAGAATAATAATAAACATATCATTAAACAAAAAAAAGTATATTCAATACCATCTCTGCTTAAAAATGTACATTCGCAAGACATCATTTGCTGGTGGCTACTGCTATATAACAACAATTTAAAAAAGAAGCAGTCCCCCATGGCTATTCAAAAATGTATACAATAATTTTATTAAGAACAAAGAAGTTCATAACTGTATGTAAGTGCCTGTTTAGTCCATAAAATGTGATGTTTGTTTTGTCAATTATACATGAACTGTTTTTTAAATACATTTTATTTGTATATATATTTATACCTTAATGTACATGTCTTTATTAGGTATGCCCTATAAAGCGTAACTATTCTGAAATTTTAATTAATAGTAAAAATTAAATGTTAATATAATATAAAAAAAACACTACATTCCAAATAATTTCTTAATAAATGTAATCCCTTTTTAGCGCCCTGAGGATGAGCTCATAGAGGTCGAAACGTTAGCTAAATACACATTTTGAATTTCTGCAGCTGTTTTATTGACCATTTCCCCACCCTTTTTACCCCCAAATATCAGTCAGTGTGGTCACTAATTATACTCATTTAGAAAAATTTTTGTTGAAAAAATAAAAAAGTTTTATTAAAAATTCTAGCACAGGGGGGAAGTGGGGTTAAAATATCCCACGATAGTGGTTAAGGGTTAAGTTTAAGTGTTCTATTTGCCATAACTATAGGCTAACATCATCACAAAATCATATTAGCCTAAAATTAAAATTACCAACATAGAGATTATAGGCCTAAATTCGTAATTAAATTTATACAACAAACGGAAAAAATGACTCTAACTTGATTAATAAAATCTCACAAGGCAATTCTACTTTATTAAAATAATAACGAATGATAAAATTAATCTCAACCCGATATTTCAGTGGATCCCTCGATGGCTGTCGAAAATTAATTTACCTTCATTAGTGAAATTAGCATCTTGAGCGTTCGGTGCCGGCGCCGTTTAAAATTATAAATTTTCAAGCACATTTGACACTTTACTCTTTAAAGTGTAGGAGCACTTAAATAGGAAATTTATTAAGTGTAAATATAGATTGAAATTTTTGGGGTTATTGATTGTAAAATTTATGGGCAATTTTATCTTTTAAGTGTAAAGAATTTTTATATAATAAAATATTCATAGATTCCGAAAAGAAAAATGTGCATAAATTTTATGTAATCAAGGAGACACTAAAAAAAATTTGTGAAGGTTGCACTGAATAGTATATTACATAACAAGTGATGAAAGTGATACTTTTCAAACGAAGAGATATTTAGCACGAGGCGTCAGCCGAGTGCGGTAATTCTCCGAGTTTTAAAATAATCACTTTCACACGAGTAATGTACACTATTTTTCCTACGACCACAAAGAATTATTAAAAAAGCCTTTGATTTGTAAAAAAAATATTTCAACTCTAGAGTTGAAAAAGAATATTTCAACTCTAGAGTTGAAAAAAAATATTTCAACTCTAGAGTTGAAATTAGCATACCTAGAATTATGTTCCACTTAATATCTGGTTTCATATAGTTTGTCAATAGGCTTTTCCTTTATTTGTAGTTTAACATTTTCATTTTTCATATTTTATATATCATAGGAAGACCTAATACTGGATTGACTTCTAGATTAACCAGAATGAAAAATTTTAAATTTCAAGGAAATATACATTAAACCAAAATTTAAAAAATCCACCCAACAAGGAAGATTTCAATTCAAAATAATTCTTTAAATTATTTAATGTTTTTACAAAAAAAAGTCAAATACTCCTGATGGGATTTGAACCTGTGACCTCCCGTTCTGTAGACAAGAGCTTTAGTGTCTACGCTATGGTGTCTATGGCTACCAGTTAACATTTGTTGTTTAAATATATGACATTTTCTTTAGCGCGACTTGTTTTTTCTTTTATTAACTTATTTTATAATTTCACATGGCGTATTTTCACACTCTAATTCTAAATCACTCGACAAATACATGAAAAATAAGTTAAAACACTTTACAATTACTGATTTCTAAAATTTGTTCTTTTTAATAAATAGGGGTGGTCTGTCAACTTGACATCATATGTTTAAATTAAATAGTGTGCCTTGTATTACCACTCTAGAGTTGAAATATTTTCTTTCAACACGCATGTGATATTCGGTGCTTTCGAGCCAGGTTAACCGTGCTTTTTTTCTCTTTTTTATGGGTGGTCGTAGGAAAACATTGTATTGTCATCGTAAACATATATATGGTTAAGTTAACAATACCGCCTGATTAGTACAGGCACAGCCATACTTATTGTTATGAGATCTGTATATATATAATGTCAGTGTATGACAAGTGTTTGTCACAGGAAACCCCCAATGTTTTCCGTAATTTTAAAAGGAAAAGATTTAAAAACGTAATAACTGCGTAATTTACCATTTTTCGTCCCATGCAAACCGTTATGTCCACTTCCGGTCTAACCGGAAGTAAAGTCAACTTTTAACTTTAAAATGAAAACCCCCCAGTTTTAACCAATGCTTGAATTCTATGAAAGATTCTCTTTTGTTGTTTGCCCCGAAAAACGATAGAACATATTACGGCGGGTTTTGGTTCTATGGCACCCAACACTTATTTGGAGAGACATAATCAGGTGGCAAAGATCATCCACAGGGAACTGTCCCATAAACTAGGTCTAAAGGAAAACCTCCCACCATACTACTAATACTCACCCGAGCCAGTCCTTGAATCTACTAAATATCTCTTATACAGGCCAATAATAGCGGATAGAACAGTAGAGTACAACCGTCCGGATATTCTTCTTATCGAAAAGACGACCAAGATAGCTTTCATAATAGACATAGGTTGCCCACTAATACACAACCTCTCCAAAACCGAATCGGACAAGAAAACGAAGTAGGTACTCCAATTTGGCGATAGGGATAAAAAATATATGGAAACTAGAAAAAATAGACATCATTCCGATCATAATATCGGTTATGGGAGCTATGACGAGACATTTTAAGTCCAACTTGGAAAACTTGGCCTTTCAGGTTATTTATACCAACAAATTCAGAAAAGCGTCATTTTTCAAACGTGCCATATAGTACGGAAGTTTCTAAACAGTACAGGTTAAGATGCATTTCTTCTCTGCCCTGTAACTTAGTTTTCATATTTTGCGCATCAATTGTAAAATACTTTAGTCACAAGATGAGTGTCAAGTCTTTATATATAATGATCAGAATTTTAATATAAATGACTGTCATATATTTATATGTTATTGGCAAATTTACAATACAAGAAGTAATATCTTTGTAGACTAATTTTTTAAAACGTTTTAATTTAGGTCTTTTTATAGAAAAGAAGCCGTTTACAAGCTATAGCGCGTCAAATTGTAAAAAAAGAAATTTTGTAAATTATTTGGCAAAGCTTTAGACATACATTATAATGTCAAATAAAATTTCTGGTTGACATTTTAATGCATTGCCAACAATTTGCGAAATAATTCGCTATAATTAATTTTAACAATTTTTGGAGCTGTAATAAGCGTCCAAAACAACTTTTTATTAAAGGATTTGTTCGAGAGAGACATAGAAATAGTAAGCGACGCAAGCGAAAAATTTTGGAAAAATTAAGGTCAAAATACTTTTACAAATTTTTAAAAAATTTTTTGAAAATATTATAATTATAAAACATTAAAGAAAGTTTTAATGTTTATTCTGAAACTATTACAAAATTTGCTTATTTATGGCGGTAAACGCCAAGAAACTTTTATTGACAATATGCATGGACACCTAACATTTATTTTTTGATTGTATAATATACAAATTCAAAGAAGTAGTCCATTTCTCAAAGAGACTTTATTTAATTTTTAAAAATGGGGAAACTCAGGATTGAGACTTTTGACTTTGAGTTTCCCCATTTTAAAAAATTGTATAATATAGTTGAACAAATTAAAGGAATTCTAAATATACAGGGTATTTCACTTAAAAGTTGCAATGCTTACGCCCTTGAAATGAATTTAGATAATTAATTTCTGTCAAAAGGCTTTGTGTCGATTATAAATTTATAAGTAAAAACTAGACCTAAACCTGCTCAGGCACCGCGATACCATATAAATGTAACGCTGTGGTGTGATCTAATCCTATGTCATCCTCAAGTTTCCTTGTGCTGATCTTCCCATCATTTTCTTCCACGCACAATAAAACTTGCAAGTCCCTATCATTTCTTGCATCTCTTCTTTGTTCCTGCCTTTCTTCACATCTGCAATTATTTATTACAGTGCCTTTTGTCTCAAATTTCTTGATAGTCCTTTCGACTGTAGATTTTGCAGGTATCCGTCTAGTCGGATACAGAGCAGCAAACATGTCTGACACATTTTGATAACTATTTCCTTGATAATACCATTTAATCATCAATATTTTTTCTTCAGAAGTGTAATTCATGGCTAATATTTTCGATGTACGAGTTTTTATAACAATAAAGCACACATTTCAAAATGACAACTTTATTTGACAGTCATCTTTTACCTTGACTGGTGCCCGCAAATACGGGGCCTTAAAAAGGAGAAATAGTTAAAAAGAAATCGGCGATAACCCGTAAACGGGCTCATCAAAAATATCTAAAGTTATTCTTTTGAATGTGGGTTTTAGTGCTCTTTAATAAACCTAAATAGAATTTTTCTCTAAAATAATTAGGGAAGCCAATAATTGATTCTATTTAAAATTACATGGGATTTCCTATGTCCCGCTCGACGATGCAACACCTGATATAGCTTTCTTGTTTAAATTTTCATCTTGTAAAAAACAGCAAAAAATATAATAAAGGAAGCGATGTTCCCGTATTAAGAATTTAAAGAGTCAATGTGGACTACTAGTAAGCCCTATCAAATTTACTCTAAAAACATTCTATTGACCTTTAGAGCCTATTTTCCGCTCGTCATTGGCTTAATCAGTTAAAAATTAATCATCATGCAGAATTCAACCAATGGAGAGTATTTTCGATTGCTTGAGTCTAAGCGCCGATACGGCTTTGCTCCGCGCTTATCTATGTGTCACGTTACAAAGAGATAGTACAAAATGTGGCAACCAGATACCCTCTACTATCGCAAGTTTAATTGTAACAAAAAGTACTTAGTCAAAAATTCTTATACCCTATTATTTTATTTTTTATTTAATATATTACATGCAATTGTCACTACTGTTTTAAGAATTATATTTATTAATTTTTGTAAAAATACTTTTTTTAAAGGAAATAATTTTTATTATAATAATTAAGTAGAAAATATTATAAGATAACAAATCATTACTTTATTTGATAGCTGTACAAAATATAAAGAACCAAGAATCTATCGCCCTATTAATAGCAGTCCGTACACGACCAGATGTCAATCATAAAATGATCTAAGTAAAACCATTCGTTAAGATAATTCACAATAACAAAGTAATTATCTTGTAATATTAATAAAGGAATGACGGTACTAATACTGATTGTGTAAGGGCAAATTTCATACATTAATGGGATTGATATCATTCAGGTCTGTTAGTAATATTGGTCATGTAGGGCTATAATAGTTCACAAAGAGAGGGGGGAATCTTTTGCTAGAGTTTGTATACAGAAGAAAAATGTAAACAACAATGTTATACTTGTAGCGCTTTAAAAGTATTCTATTTCAACAGTAGGTACCATCGCGCCGATAAAAAACTGGGACAGGAAATTTTTCTATTTTCTCCTAGACTATTAAGAATAATTTTACATCAAGCCTGGTACCAGTAAAATGTCATGAAAATTTGCATGTCAATAAAGATTGTCACTTTATGATTGACTCGTCAAACATACAATCATATATTATTTGTAAATATGCCACAATTAACCCCCCAGCAAAAGGCAATTATTTATAGTCGGTTGCGAGATAGTGTTGCTATTAGGGATATTGCAGATGAACTGGGAGTAAGCAAGAATACCGTGCTATTGGCAAAACAAAAAATAGCAAGACATGGGACTATTATTAGGAATGCAGGTTCTGGTCCCCCTAAAATTTCTACTGATGATCATGATAGAAGACTGGTTAATTATCTAAGGGATCATCCCTTCGAAACTGCAATCAAGGCAAAAGAAGAGACGAATTTTCCAGGTTCTGCAAATACCGCTAGAGACAGGGTTCGAAATTCCGATATACGAAGCCGTTGTGCTGCCAATAAAAATTTTTTAACGGAAATAAATAAACAGGGCAGGTTAGAATTTGCACATGAATATATTAATCAAATAAATTTATGGGAAACAGTTATATTTTCTGACGAGAAAACTTTTCAGTCATGCAATAATGGGAGAATTCGGGTGTATAGGCCTTCCGACATGCGGTATGATGAGAGATACACCCACAAAACCAACCAAAGTGGGCGTTTCTCCATAAATGTTTGGGGCTGGATTAGCGCTAGAGGACCAGGACTTTGCCAAATCGTCGAAGGAAGACTAACTGCAGCAGTATACGTTAATATACTAAACGAAGTGATGATACCATCGGTAAACGCTGTATACGGTCAAAATTACACATTTCAGCATGATAATGCTCCAATACACACAGCGCGCATTGTACAAAATTTTCTTCAAGAAAATAACATAGCAGTTCTTCCCTGGGCTTCGAAGAGTCCCGATTTGAACCCGATAGAAAACATTTGGGGTGCCATGGTCAAATCTATGTATTAACATGATTTTCAACCTAGAAACAGGGATGAATTACGTCATAGGATAAATCAAGCTTGGGATGAAATAACTGTCGAATTATGTAGAAACTTAGTTTTAAGTATGCCACAAAGGCTCCAAAAAGTAATAAACAGAAATGGTTCTATGACCAAATATTAATTTTGTGTTGTTTTGACAAACTTTGTGTTCGCAATTTTTTTCTTTTTATTAAATGTATTTTATTACCTGTATTAGCTTTATTTATTATTTTGTGGTAATGGTAAATATAATAATTTATAAAATATTTGACTTTAAAAAAATCTAATAAATTTACTTTATCCATATTATATGATGTCTCTCAAATTTAACCACCCCGTATCGAAAAATACAAAACATTCCATTATGTAACCTAGGTTACTTTTTAAATTTTGAATGTTTTTCCTTTTTAGCTCTAGACACCTTTTATAGTCTAGGGGATATTTGTATTTCTTACATTGTTTTTGTAAATCTCTTGTCCCAGTTTTTTATCGGCACAATAGTACGTGAAATTCTAAGAGATTTCTGAACTTTGCTCAAATTTAATATATTGATGTTTCATTGACTCCATGCAAGTATGCAGTACTTGATGTAAACGTTTTGTTATTTACCGAATATTGATTGCCTGGTAATGGTAGCTGTACTATTGTGCCGATAAAAAACTGGGACAAGAGATTTACAAAAACAATGTAAGAAATACATATCCCCTAGACTATAAAAGGTGTCTAGAGCTAAAAAGGATAAACATTCAAAATTTAAAAAGTAACCTAGGTTACATAATGGAATGTTTTGTATTTTTCGATACGGGGTGGTTAAATTTGAGAGACATCATATAATATGGATAAAGTAAATTTATTAGATTTTTTTAAAGTCAAATATTTTATAAATTATTATATTTACCATTACCACAAAATAATAAATAAAGCTAATTCAGGTAATAAAATACATTTAATAAAAAGAAAAATTGCGAACACAAAGTTTGTCAAAACAACACAAAATTAATATTTGGTCATAGAACCATTTCTGTTTATTACTTTTTGGAGCCTTTGTGGCATACTTAAAACTAAGTTTCTACATAATTCGACAGTTATTTCATCCCAAGCTTGATTTATCCTATGACGTAATTCATCCCTGTTTCTAGGTTGAAAATCATGTTTATACATAGATTTGACCATGGCACCCCAAATGTTTTCTATCGGGTTCAAATCGGGACTCTTCGAAGCCCAGGGAAGAACTGCTATGTTATTTTCTTGAAGAAAATTTTGTACAATGCGCGCTGTGTGTATTGGAGCATTATCATGCTGAAATGTGTAATTTTGACCGTATACAGCGTTTACCGATGGTATCATCACTTCGTTTAATATATTAACGTATACTGCTGCAGTTAGTCTTCCTTCGACGATTTGGCAAAGTCCTGGTCCTCTAGCGCTAATCCAGCCCCAAACATTTATGGAGAAACGCCCACTTTGGTTGGTTTTGTGGGTGTATCTCTCATCATACCGCATGCCGGAAGGCCTATACACCCAAATTCTCCCATTATTGCATGACTGAAAAGTTTTCTCGTCAGAAAATATAACTGTTTCCCATAAATTTATTTGATTAATATATTCATGTGCAAATTCTAACCTGCCCTGTTTATTTATTTCCGTTAAAAAATTTTTATTGGCAGCACAACGGCTTCGTATATCGGAATTTCGAACCCTGTCTCTAGCGGTATTTGCAGAACCTGGAAAATTCGTCTCTTCTTTTGCCTTGATTGCAGTTTCGAAGGGATGATCCCTTAGATAATTAACCAGTCTTCTATCATGATCATCAGTAGAAATTTTAGGGGGACCAGAACCTGCATTCCTAATAATAGTCCCATGTCTTGCTATTTTTTGTTTTGCCAATAGCACGGTATTCTTGCTTACTCCCAGTTCATCTGCAATATCCCTAATAGCAACACTATCTCGCAACCGACTATAAATAATTGCCTTTTGCTGGGGGGTTAATTGTGGCATATTTACAAATAATATATGATTGTATGTTTGACGAGTCAATCATAAAGTGACAATCTTTATTGACATGCAAATTTTCATGACATTTTACTGGTACCAGGCTTGATGTAAAATTATTCTTAATAGTCTAGGAGAAAATAGAAAAATTTCCTGTCCCAGTTTTTTATCGGCGCGATGGTACAACAAGAGTGAATATGATGTATATATCTTACGAGGAAGTAAATTGAGCATGACGCCATAGGCGGAGTACTCAAACTTTCGAGTGCGATATAGACAATCCACTCGAGTTGAACAGTATATTTTTTTACGACCAAACTTACGAACCTTATGGTAAACAAAAGTTTGCAGGCTGTCGGGCTTGAACTCACAACCATTGGATCCAAAGTTCAACGCTCTACCGTCTCGACTACAAAATCATTCATGAAATCATGGTAACTAACTCAATAATGATGCTACATGAAATTAATTTTCTATGCACATTCAGCAGGTTGAATTATTGATAAATCTATTATAAATGCGTATAGATTTTGTTATATTGAACAAATTAATAACATATTTTACCATACAATTATACATTATATAATTTAGTGTCTTGAAAAAGAAGGCGGAGCCTCAGCAAATATAATAAACTGTGATTGGTCAGTACTTTTAAGTATGCCACAGAAAAATATAATTTCGATAACAACGTTGTCAACTAATGAGAAATTTTCGGATGCGTGAGAACAAAGCACAGATGAATGATAGGTCGGCGCTATCTCGTCTCCTAAGGGAAAAGGAAAATTTTTACGCACAGTGTTATATTCGTAGGATATTCTTTACGATCACTTGTGGTTGTGAACTGCTAGAAAAATACTTTTTCCGTATTGTGTGCATTAGTAACATTTTTCTACAAAAAAGGGAAGTTTTATTTTTAATGGTTGCAACACTGTGCGGCACTGCTATGAAATTTTGCCATACAGTTAACTGGAATAATCTACTTTTCTCTACTTAAGTCTAAAGGAAACCGCAGATTGCCATGTGAGAGTAGAAAAAAATAATTTGTATGTGACCATTTAAAAAAAACGCGATTTAGTTTTGCACCGATCAGAAATTAACGTCTGACCCTATATAAATGTATAAAAAACATGTACTGACAAATATTATGTAAACTATGATATAAGTTTAATATCACGTAATCCTTATTGAGACGACCTTAAAGCAAAACTATTTAAAATTTTGGATATTCATTAATCTACTACTGAGGACTGTTGTAAATTAAATCGATTAGAATCTAAACTCGGAGATGTGACAGAATATTGATGATGGCTTTTGACCTTTCGCTTTGTAATTACAGTGAAACTTGTGTATAATACCAACAAGATGATATTGCTCGTAAACTGATATACGGCAAGGAAGTAATAAGTCGTAATCCACTGACATTTAGAAAGTAATTTTATCTTTTTAAAATCAGAAAAAAATCATTATAATAATATAGTTATTAGCGTCATTGATATACCTACTACATACTAAGGGGGAGAGTTTAAAAATCTTTTAAAGACACATAATTTATAATTATTATGGAAGTGATTATTTTTCTATATTTAAATTTAAAGGTTTGTATTATAATACATATTTTTAAGATATCTCATTTCACTTTGAACTACCTTCCCTTTGGTAATAATGAATTTTTTTGCCCAATAAAATAAACCTATAAGAATTGATTTTTATTTTTTCGCTATTTTTAATATTCAATTTTTTAATTAAAATCTTGTACTTCGCCCAATGGTATAATTTAAAACATACTTTATGTTTATTCATTTGGTACAGAAAATGATATACAAGGTGTGTTTACCCTTACGCAAAATAATGTTTTCGGGTTTTTGTATGAAAAAATATATTTTTATCTACATGAACCTAATTTATTTTACAAAAAAATGTATATTATAGGACGACTTTTTTTTGTATCTTTCACTTTTTGGTCCATTTGTCCTTTTCTGAACCCTATCCGCGGGCATACTGTTTGTGACATTGTGGAAAGCGGCACTTAAAGCAGAAATATTTGAAAAACTAAGCGTTTCCGTAAAAGAGTTTTCAGATTCGTAATCTTCCCCATAAAACATTTCCTTAATAAAAAAAATCATCAATTTCGGGGTAGTGAGCTATACCGTTATTTATTATTTATGTTTTTGTTTGATGTTCGGGTTTGTACCTAGTAGGAAAAGCTGAACAGTCCCAGTCGACCGTAAAGATTGTATATCGAAGCGCAAGCCGAGACTGGCAATACGGAGCCCGGAAATGTGGCTTTTTCTACGAGGTATACATACTATTTTTCTGTAAATCGAAAATTATTAAAAGGACATAACTTATTACAATCAACTTGTTAAAATTTTGAAATAAATATTATTACCTTTGTTCACAAATAAAGGCTGCCATTAAATATTTGTGTTGTAACTATGGAAACACAGTAATATTAAATTGTCAAGCTTAACATATTTTAGTTTACAAGTAGCCGTACAGAAATAATATGTCCTTACAGTACAATAATAAATATTACCTAACAGTTATTTTCCGTTGCCTAGCAACGACTAAGTGTAAGGAAATATTGACTTTTCTTTCAAAAATGTTATCAAAAATGCCAATATTTCCGATCGATTTTCGGAAAACGAAATTTTTTTTTATTAATCCCTAAATCAAGTTTGTTTGTTGGCACATCATGGCCATATTAAACATTTCTTTGGAGAAAATGGCACGTAAGTGTATAAAAGTTCGCCATCCCTGACCTATACTGTATAAACATTACAAAATAAAGTGAACTCTCAGTATATACGTAATATTTTACGTCTTGGCATCCATCACACTTGTTATACCAAAAAACATTAAGAAACAAACTATGCTACTGCCAATTTATGTCGCAACGTCACTGAATTTAGGGTATAATATAATATATAAGGTACAGTAACTTCCTATTCTGTGAACCATCGAACCCTTTAGTCCCCTCGCCTATACTAATGTAGTCGGGAGGTGGAGCCTTTTTTTGGAATGAACGTATTTGTTCATCTATAATAGGTTGTTGGTTATGCCACTACTGAATCCTCTTATTATACAAAAATATTATATTATAAATGATTAATTATGGTGCTTATGGACAACGGAAATATACAAAAAAATCCCGACCTATTGATCAGATTCCTTTTACCTTCATCTTCAAAAAGCCACATCAATCAATCATAAAGAACTGATAGAAACAGAAATTAATTACGTAGAAAAACATTTATCTTCCTATTATACTATCCACTTCCTTCGTTTCAGTTTTTTTTTCCGGGGAGAAGCAGCCCGGGAGAAAAAATATTAGGTTTGGTCTTCCAGGAATGACCCTAACATAAGGCTATTAGGAATTGAGGTGATATACGAGGTGCGAGGGCATTCAGACGCTGAAAGAAAGACTAATTGATTAAAATGTTTGTGGAAATTTTGATATTACAATCGAATCGTTGAATGGGCTCTTTCACTAAATTTTGATTTTGGTTGTAGTGTATAAAGGAACATAAAATAAAATTTTTTGTGTTTTTACTTTCTGATATTTTTAAGTCATTACTGAGAAAACAAATAAATAAAAAAACTATTAGAACAAAAACGCGGACTTTATCGAAACTACGTCATGAAAATGGAACTTGACAATGTTGCCAGTGTTTTTGTAAAATGTTTATATTGTAATACGAATAATGACTGAAAAATAATCCAATAGAAATAATAGTCCAAAACGGACTTATCTGGAATAATAAAAAAATCACCATATCATTTCTCAAGTACTATATTTTGTCTTAAAATAAATTTAATAAACTTCTAAGCACAATATTTTTCTTAGACCGTATGTAACTTATAAAACATTTTACATTTGGCAACACCGAAATTAATCCCAGAAGGCAGCTTGGATGACAGATTAAAAAAAATAAAAAATCCTAACCCACTTTATTTGTTGACATTTCAATGGTTTGATATTTTATTTTTGGTTTAAATTAATTTACATGTATAAATAAAAGTGTCTACCAAAAAACCTAAGCGTTGTGTTGTAAAGTGCTGCCCAAATACCAGCGTCAGCGTTCCAAATAAAATATTCATATCATTTCCAAAAGGAGAGGCGCAACTAATCAGAAGAAAAGAGTGACTGATGGTTAGGATTGCCCCACACGTAACTCTCGAACTCGAACCTTATAATATGGTTTGTGAGGACCATTTTAATGTGAGTATTATTTAAACAGCACAAGACATCTATAGCAATAAAAAATATTTTTTTTAAACGAAAAGAACTAAACTTGTAAGTGTTTTATGAAAAATGAATATAACTTGTGTGAAAGTCTCTTTAAATTAAATTGTATATTACTTATTTATGTTTGTTTTAGCTGCAGGAGGATGCAGCTAATTGGATTCACTATAAAACTATGGGCAATAGAATATTTTTAAAGCCAGATGTTATTCCTTATTTATATTTGAAGCGTCCACCAGCATCTGAACTGAAAAGCCAGCTAACCAGATCTGCCAAAAAAAAAGAAAAATGGAGTTTGTTCATGCTAGAAACAAGACTGCACTACTCGTTCTATAGTTGTACCTGAGATTAATAAAAATGTTCCTTTAAAGCTATGTTTATTATATTTTATATTAATAGTATTAACGTATTGAAACCAGATTGTCAGGGTCTTGTGATAAAAATAAATTGGGTATCAACCAAAATGCGTTTTAATTTACTTATTTCTCAAGCTTTCTACATTTTTTGACCAATTATACTTTCTTATATAAATTAAGTAGATTATAGAGTAGATTTTTAATAATAATTAACTTACCAGTAACTTTGACGGTGACATGACATGGGTAGAAATACTTTTCTCACAATCACAGTGGCCCGGTTACCTCTATTTTTATTTTACTAATCAGGCAACTTTGATTGTAAGTAAATAATGCCTACCAATGTCATTTATGTCCAGTGAAAGTTACCGGTGAATTATATATTTTAAAAAATCTTTTTTCGACCCAACATAACTATTCTTTTAATACTAATCATAATCATAAAATTTTTGGTTGAGCTAAGCATAAGCATTAAAAGAAACCTGCCTATAAAAGGTTACCTACAATAAAGTAAAAGATGGCAAATAAACATTTTAAACTTTATTATTATTCTTTTACATGTTTAACATTAATGGGAAAATCTGGCTTTCCCAACACATTTTTGCATAATTTATAATATTTGTACACTTTTCTTCACCTAGAGTAACTTCCATAATATTAACTTGAGGATTCCAAGGTACCAATGTTGGTCCTGCTTTATTTACTAATGAATCCAAGTCCATTTTTGCATCCCCTACCTTGGTTAGTATTGCTTATTTCCAGTAACAAATTACAGAAGTCACTGAAGGCTCTTCACTTCTCCTATGTAGCCATAAAAGAAAGGCAATGCCATGTTTACAGTCTCCTAAAATACAATAAATTGGTATAAATAACAAATAAATGTCCAGCAAGCAGTCGTTGAAATGAAATTTTAAGGTTTACCATTACATTTGACAAATTAAAAGATCTTCTTCTTTCGAACCCTACTTAACTTTTACTTTGAAGGCAAAAATGTGTACTTATGGAAAACTTTACGAAGGTTACTTTAGTGTAACCCAATATATTATTGTAAATTTAAATACAGAAATCATAGACTTACCTTCACTGGCAGCACAATCTTTGCATTCACAACTAATAACAACCTCTTATTTTAAATCAATTGTAGCTTCCACATAGTATCCTTTGTTGCGTACCTTATGTTCAGGTGTAATTTTAACATGTACAATACATAAATGATTTTCTCTTTTGACTTGAACATAGCCTACTGCATTGTCACTGTATGATGATTTGTGTGCTCTAAAAGTAAATAAAAATACATTGGTAATAAATGGAAAAGATAGTTTTAACCTCAGATCGAGCCTCAGATTAAATAATCTGACTTTAAAATTTGTTTTAGTTTATGTAAAAGCAAAGGTCGGAAAGACATAAAAAAAAGAATATTTTAGATAATGTATACACTGGTTGTTTGTTGTTTAAAGGATAATTTGCAAAAAAGTCTACTTACTTTGTTGTTTTTAACTTCAGCACTGAAAAAGTTTGAGTTTGTAACGAAAAAGTCGTTCACCATTTAGGCATTCACCTTGCGAAGATTATCAGAAGATCCTTTCTCAAACTTGGTTCCATTATCAAGTAAAGAAAAAGACAAAACAAAAATTAATAAAAATTCCACACTGTTTCAGATGTCAACAAAAACATAAAAAGACGAACAGCTGTTTCCCGATCGATACGATCCCTGTAAGTTTTCATGCGCCGGTCCGCGCATGCTCAGTAGCAACGTTCTTTCAGACCTACGTCATAGATCGCGCCTGTTTTGGGTTTTTAAATTTGTTCCAATTTAAGCAGGTTTTTAATGAGCTGAAAAAAACTAATGGTATGACCCAGCAACAGTTTTATTGATCAAAACTACTTATAATAGCACCGACTTAACAATTTAAATGCCAAAACTATCAAATTTGAGAATAGTGAAAGAGCCCATTGTGATCGGTTTTACAAATCCACGTGGATACATGAGACTTAGGAAATTGTAAATGATACGAGAAATGTTAAATTGAGATACCTAAAGTTTTGATTTTAGGGCTTAATAATTTCTCTACAAAAGAAGTATTAAGTAACATATTTTGCTTATTTATATTATATCTTTATAACCATTATAGCTTGGAAAATATTTCCGCCTAACAGAATGACCGAAGGATGCCTGGGCGAAGACAATCCTAATAAAATAAACATTTCTTTAATTTTTTTTTCAATCAATATTATTTTACAACCAGCAACATGTTGAAAAATATCCACTCGCGCATGTCCACAGAAATATAATTTTCCGAAAGTCGATCGGAAATAATATTGACATTGTTGATAACATTTCTGAAAGCAAAAGTCAATATTTCCTTACACTTAGTTGTTGCTAGGCAACAGAAAATAACTGTTAGGACATATTTATTATTATACCTACTGTAAGGAAATATTATTTCTGTGTTACTTGTAAACTAAAATGTGTTAACCTTGACAA
This sequence comes from Polydrusus cervinus, assembly GCA_935413205.1. Classification (NCBI taxonomy): domain Eukaryota; kingdom Metazoa; phylum Arthropoda; class Insecta; order Coleoptera; family Curculionidae; genus Polydrusus; species Polydrusus cervinus. The sequence continues at coordinate 80,427,338 of OW284511.1, forward strand.
TTCAATATTACTGTATTTCCATAGTTACAACACAAATATTTAATGGCATCCTTTATATGTAAACAAAGTTAGTAATATTTATTTCAAAATTTTAAGTTGATTGTAATAAGTTATGTTCTTTTAATAATTTTCGATTTACGGAAAAATAGTATATATACCTCGTAGAAAAGCCACATTCCCGGACTCCGTATTGTTAGTTAGTCTCGGCGTGCGCGTCGACATACAATCTTTACGGTCGTCCGGGAATATTCAGCTTTTCCTACTCGGTATACAATGTACTATTTTTCTACTCCCATAGGGAAATTTGCACTAAAGTGATATCCATTCTAGTTGGGATATGAAACTGACCAATTATAAAGAAACCAGATTTACACGTTGTAAATTTTACGAGTCATTTTCTGACACTAGACAATAGTGAGGTTAAGAATAAACTTAAAAATATGCATATCTGTCATATAAAAATTGTTATTTTTTAATTTAAATCAAAATATTTATCCCAGAGTCCAAGCATAAACAATTTTTTCCTAAAGAGTGCACGAAATGGTGCGAAAATTGAAGGTATAATTTCAAAATTAATACCAAAAAATATTTCTACCAAACTGTTGTTTTCTAGACAATTACTACAAGATTTAATGCATAAAATGTACTATATACCGACAAAATGATCGTTTATTAATTATTACTAACCTTGGTTGTTTTTTTGCCATGCAAATATTTGTTCACCGCGATATATTCTGATATATTTTGAATAGGGATCCAACCCTAATTAACCTTAAAACTTTTATTTTACGCATCGATGGTAAAAACAACGAACATCGAATCCACAATATCCTTAACCTCACGACTATACGACTACGACATCTACACTACACTATATCTATTTACATTTTTTATACGTAATTTAATAATTATATTTCTATATTTTAATATTATTTCTAGTTTTTTTATAGTTCCAGATGTTTCGGCTAAATAGATTTTATATTATATAATATATTAATAAATATTTTTGTGAACATACTGGACATTTTGCAAGGTAATAGGGACACGTCTCTAGCTTTTAAAATAGATATCAAACAGGAAAAAATAAAAATCGATTTTGATATCAAAAGTGGGTCAGAAATATGTTTACCCTCTCGCATGTGTTACTTAACTGTGGCTATTTTGGGTGCGGTTAGTAATACTTTACCGCATAAGGTATTTTACCGCACGCTTTCCAAATTATAATGTGTTGCCTACTTTTGTGAACACAACAGATTTTGAACAATTGGACAATACAATTTATGATTCGGTATATTATATTTGAATACGTAAAATTTTGTACCTCACGTACTATACTGAATATTGCACCGCACTACTTAGGTAATATACGATAATTGTTAAGTAAATGTAAATGAAATCGGCAATACTTTATTATTTTTAAAAAGGTGCTACAAACAGTTGTTTGTGTCGTAATACAACTATAATAGTGTAATAGGAAATAGCTGTAGCGCAGTAAAAAAAATCAGTGACAAATTGCACAGTAGATATTACCAATTTTCATTTACATATTTAAAATATATTGTCATAAAATATTTTTTTTAATTACTTTTCATAGCTAAAAATCGCTGTTGTATATATGACGTAAAATTAACTAATTTTTGAATATTTGCATTTAATTATTTTTAAATATTAAACATTAAATAACATATAAAACTTGGTGTCTTCACACTTTTTAAACTCCCCCAAGTAGAAGTGTGTTCCAATATAGCTCCCTATAAAATACAGCTTTATTTCTAATCAACATCCACAATGATAGATCAAATGGAAAAAAGTCAAAAGAAATAAAATCTAATAGCAATGTGGCCCCTTCTAAAAATTTAGTCGAATCCTTTTTTCGATTACAATAAACCCCAAACTTAACCGAAAACCCAGCGCAACACTTGGACCGCGCAAAATCGCTCAGCCAAAAATTCTTTGTAGATGGTGCCCACGCAAACTCACTATGGGACAAGAACTAGGTGCATTATGGAATGAAAGGATTGATGAATGAAAAAGTATTAATGTCAAACTAGTCTTGATAGTTTTGTACGCCGACGTTGACAGTTTAAAATCTAAATCCCCATAAATGTAGAAAACATTTAAATAGAGTAATATCTATACATTATTTTAAGGATTTAGGATTTATGACTATTTGGATACATTTAAATTATATTAATCCTCTTACACATAATGTTGTTGCGCTTATCTAATATTTTCAGCTTGCCTCGTCACAAATATCTAACCAGTAAAGTTATTATTTCCAATCTTTCCTAAACTGGCAACCTTAACAAGGTCGTTGAGAGACTTTGAGCGAAGGGGCAATAATACATTTTAGTAATATTGTTATTATTTTCCAGTAACTAGGGTAAGCGTATACCAAGTTCCTTTGAAAAGTATGAAATAGGGCTTGTCTAGGCCTAACTATGACCTGGAAGTCACGTGTCCTGTTTGACGCGCCAAAAAGAAGGGGTCTAGACTAGCGCGTGGCTGTTGTTTGGATTTATGGGACAAGTATTTAGGGGGTTCCCTGGGTACGTACCTTGCAATGTTCACAGTTGAAAGCGATGGAATAATTTTGGGCACAATCGTAGCGCCGCAGGAGTTCTGCGTGGCTGCAGGAAGCTTGGAAGGCCAAGTCGTCGGCGTCGAGGAGTTCTTGCAAGAGAAGGCGGCAGGTTCGGGTGTCGTGGAAGGCGGCCTTTGGTAAGGCCTGGACGACCCGGTGCTCGCAACAGTGGCGCAGCCGAAGGTTAGCCAGCGCGGCGCGGCGCCGCCCGGGCGACAGGTCGCGGCCGCACAGCTCGTCTTTGTGCGATTCTTGCAGATAATGAAGGCACTGTAACGGGTCGTTTTTGGGGGCGCAGGGTGGGGCGCAGGCCGCGGCGGACGCGGCGCAAGGGGCGCCCGGGGCCACGGCGGCCACGGCCACGGCGGCGGCCATCAGGAGCAGCAGGCCCGGCTGGGCCCGCCGGGGCATTCTGCGGGGCGATGGGGCGTCACGAGGCACGGGGGCATCGCTGCGGGCGGCCGGAGGGCCCCCCCTCGCGGCCCCGGGGCCCGCTAGGCACTCGCGCGGGCCCCCAAAGGCCCTCGCTCATGGTGCTGCATGCTCTTTTGGGCTCGCGGCGGCGGCGGACTCGCGCATCACTCGGCACTTTTGCACTGCCGCCGCACGGGGGGCTGCTGCGGGCTCTTCCGCTCGGCCGCCATCTTGACTGAACGCATCTGCGGCGCCCGCCCGGGCCGCGCCGAGCGCCGGTCGATCGTCGCGCGCGTCTTCGATACTGCTTCCCTCTGGCTCTAAATAGGCTAAGGCCCTTCTTTTGCTCTTCTCTTTATCATTCTGTTGAAATATCGACGAAATATCTTGCCTCTATTTCCAACTACGATTTGGCGCTTATCATAAAGTAGTACGCCTGTGTGAAAATTAGGAATGAGCTTAAGAATAGAGCTCTCGTTATATATAGAAACCGAACAAATTTTAATACTGCTTTTTCTGAATATTTTGGTAAAAATTCAATTTATTATATATACATGATTTTGACAATATATAAATATATATAGGAAAGTTTGTTGTTTATTCGACTTAATTTTTTTTAAGGTGTATATTAAATAATGTATACTCTCGACTATCGAGAAATGGTGCAAATTACTACACAAATATAATCAAGCATATTTTAAAATAATTTCTAGTTCATAAAGAATATTAGTATATTGTTATTTATTTATCTAATTTGTTATGATATTATAATAGTTATTATATAAGAGTTATTGCAGAGCGTGTTATTCAGTGCCCCGCCCTCTGATGTCAAATATTACAACCTTTTAGGCATTTTGGAAAAACGATTTTTTATTTTTCCAAGTTGGGAGTGTTTTATCAGTTATGTCCTCAGAGAATTGTAATGCAACTTTTCTACGATATTTCTGTTCAATAACGTGACTACTTGTTGTCCATTAGATAAAAATGTTTTTGCAAAGCCGCTTTGAACATTTTGGCCTACATTTAAGAACTGTTGCAAATTTAAGCATAGTACCTTAGAATACATTGTTTCAATGAGTTAGGTATACCAGTAACCGTATTGGCGAAATAGGTGTTAACTGTTTTAGACTGAAACCAGTAGTATATTTAATAGATGATTATGTTTTTAAACGTTTAATTTCGAGTTATATTTATAGTTGATTTCAGTATTGTGCATTGTGCACTTTGTCAGGAATTTAACGTAATAATTTACATTTGGTGCCGAAACTCGGGAATGTGTTGAGAAATATTTGCTGAAACGCCGAGTTTGGTGTTTAACGAAGAAAATAACGGACTCGGAAATAAAATTTGCGTTAGTTAAAGGCATTTTTCCTGAAGATTTTGCAATACTATGTGAAGGAATAGAATCACTACGAGTAACTCTCAACGAACAGAACGCTATGGTATCATACACTTTTACGGATAAAACTATAGATTATAAATGTAGTGCCATGGAAGCAATAGCCACTTTGGAAGTCTGCATAAATAAATGAAAATCATATAGAAGCCGGCAAGTAATATATAACGACGATGGAGCGATCAACAGCGCAGACGAAGAATCGTCGTTGCCAATGCAGAATGAGGTGGTAAATTTACCTAATAGAAATCAACAAACGATGTTAAGATTACTTAAACTTGATTTATTAAAATTTAACGAGGGAAAACTTTGATGTATACCGCCGCGCCGGTAAAATATGATAAAGACTCAACTGCTTCACGAAGACACATACAATACGGCTTCCTCCATAACGCGATCGTTTCAAACTCTGGGTATATCAGCCGAACAACACGGTTTAATAGTAAAATCTATAATATTTAAATTATTACCGTATAAGTGCAGTTTAATAAGTATAGGCTTAATTTTGGCACAGAATATATAGCTACGCAGTTGTAGCTATATATTCTGTGATATTGGTCAAAGTGACACTGAATCTACACTCTTAAAAATGACTTGGTACTAATTTTTATTTGTTCTCGTGTTTACGTTACCAAAAATAACTATTTTTAGTTAGGAAAACAAAAAGATTTTTTTCTTGGTTATATTTATCAAAAAATTATGCCATCAGAACAAAGAAAATATCTTGTTTTCATATTAGTTGGCAGAAATAAAACATTTTGTTTAGCTGAATTTTACTCTGTATATATCCTATTTAAATGTTACATCAAGGTTCCTACAAACTTGTATTTATCAATTATTAAGCTTGTTGTAATAACACATTATGAATTTGTAGTCACTATCATTTTATTAATTTTGATTAAGATACATTCTTAGTTACCAGAACTAACTTTTCTTTTCAACTAATATTATTCTTCATATTTATAACTAATTGCATCAACAGAGACTTGACGCCCTTGCCCGGTGGGTGACATGTGACATCATTCTAGCCAGGACTGTCAGGGTGCGGTTAGGGTGCTTTTGCGGTTCCGTGTCCATTTGTTCGTGTTTTTAAGGCAATAATTGGCAATTTTCATGGCCTTGCCCGTGTGGAAAATGGATGTGACAATATTTGGTGTAATTTATTTGTGTTTATTGTCTTTCTGGTGTACGTTCTTATTGGCAGAAGGAAGTTAAATCATAAGTAAGTAAACATTTTATTTTTTATCATTGCAGTTGTACATTAGAAAGTTTAAATGAGATTTTTATAAAGCATGGTAAGGTGACCCGATGAGAAATAACTTAAAAATATTATTTTTTTTTGTTTTTGTTCTATGTTCCATTTCTATAAAAAAACGTCATATTGATGACTTTTTAATCTGACAAGTACAACAAACTTCATATAGCTGTATATTTTAAATAGAAAGTCCAGGGGATATTTTTTGTTTTTTAATAATCGCAGTTGCAGAGAAGAAAATTTAAATAAGGACAATTCAGTTCTATAAGCAATTGAACAACCCGAAAGGTTGAGTAAAAATAATTTAAAAATCTAGTGTTTCTGTTTTGTATTGCATAAGTATGTATTATAAAGAACATGAGAGAACAAGAACATGGGAAATAATGTTTTTTAAAGAAACCATAATATCCCTGATAATTTATTCCAATTAGTTTACGCATACCTACCTAATAGAGTAGTAATACCAAGGCATTTTTTTATTTAAATGGAGACCTAGGAAGGAATATTTTTCATTACTAAGTATAAATTAAATAATATGACTTTTTTTTAGAAATGAAACAGACTTTTTTTTAAAGTTATTTCTATCAAATCAACTTGCTAATTTTGCCATGCGTTATAAGCAGTGTATTTAAACTTTCTAATATGTGCAACTGCAATGACAAAAATATAAAATTTTTACTTATTTATGATTCAACTTCTTTCTTACAATTAGAAAGTACAGAAAAAAGATAATAAACACAATGTTGTGACTACATACGTAATTGTTACTCTATGAAAATTTTAAGTTTGGCCCAAATAAATGATTGCTTTGGCAATATTTGTAGATTGCATCATTAACAAAAACAATATTGCCTTGAAAAAATTTTTCAATTTTCCATATTTATACATTACTTATGACAACTAATTTTAAAAGCGGGAGTACTATATAAATTTAGTTATCAGTATATAAAATTTCGTTGTGACAACTAACATTAAAAGCGGGAGTACCATATAAATTTAGTTATCCGTATATAAAATTTCGTTGTGACAACTAAAATTTGTAGGTTGGGTTGGTTAATGTTATTAATTAGTTCAACAGTTCAATAACGACAATTTTTTTTGGTTGTACAAACTAATTTTTGGGTTAAATCCGATTTCACGAAAATAAATAGTTGTCAGAACCAAATTTTAGTAATCCATACCATGTTATTTTTAAGAGTGTATTCATAGCTCTGCACATGGTTCAGATGACGTAACTTTTGATTATAATAAGCAAATAGTGGATTTATTACAATTTATTAAAATATAAGTTGATTCTTTAATCTTTGGAGCATGCCCATAACGGTTCAGGCGAATAGACGGATAATGGTTATCAGAAACCCAGACATGAGTTTAAATCACCGAAAGATAATACTATTACCGCACAGGGTTTGCTTATATTGTCAAAAAACTTTTGTTTGCTTTGTAAAACTAAAAATCATGACTTTAAAGACTGTATAAATGATTCTAATTTTAGATTGACGATAGAAATACTATTTTGAAAGAGAATTCACGCTGTTTTTATTGTACCGGTGTAAATTAGAAATTAAAATTTTGTAAATTTAGGGACAAGTGTGGGCATGTTACCGTTTTACATGATCCTACCACAGAATATATAGCTTGCGTAGCTATATAGGTATTCTGTGTTCCTAATCCTTATAGATCAGGTCAATGCTCTCCTTAAAAAATCTTTTCATCATCTTAGGCTTCTCTACGCAAACAGACACGTTTTGTCTAGAAAGATGAGAATTGTTTTATCTGAATCTTTAGTATTGAGTCACTTTAACTATTGCAATTTTATTTATGGTCCCTATCCTAATCTTTTGGAAAAGAGAAAAATTCAGAAAGTGCAAAATTCTTGTTGTCGCTTTGTTTTCTCTCTGCGTAAATATGACCATGTTTCAAGTTCAATTCGTGAACTGAAATGGATTAATATGAATAATAGACGAGAGCTCCATTTTGCAGTTTTTTTACATAAAATTGTTCTTACGGGATTGCCTACTTTCCTTAGGGATAGGCTTATTTTTAGAAACGCTATACATAACAGAGACACACGATATAATGACCTTTTTAGCATTCCCAAACATTCTACAGCCATGTTTCGGCGATGTTTTAGTTATCAGGCTCCTCACACCTAAAATAAACTTCCAAATGAACTTAAACTGTCAAGCCCATTCTCTTTTAAACGGAGGTATAAATCTCACTTACTTGCTGGCCAATAAATACTCACAAATCTAATTGTAAAGTTTGTGGTGTGGAAAAAAAAATAAAAAAAAGATTGTTATTTAATTATTATTGTATAGCTTTTTGTTTATTTATAAAATATCTTAATAATAATAATATTTATATATTTTAGTTAGAGGTTCTATGTAAGACTAGCCATTACGGCTAAATATCGCCTCGATCAAGAATATCTTTGTTAAGGTTTGATTTTGTGTGAACTTTTTTTTCTTTGAATAAAAGACGTTTATTATTATTATTATTATTATTATTATTATTATTATTATTATTATTATTATTATTATTATTATTATTATTATTATTATTATTATCATTATTATTATTATTATTATTATTATTATTATTATTATTATTATTATTATTATTATTATTATTATTATTATTACTTATAAACCAAATGAACGAAATAGCGAACAGACAACCGTAACGCATTTGCAGTGGACGTTTTGCAGACAAACTGCATGTATTTATATCTCAAATTAAAAAATGATAACGAAAATGACATTTATCGCCAACCGACAGTAAAGCCGTACATTATCAGAGTGATTTCCGGCAGTAAACGAACACTTTATTTTATTGTAAAATAAAATACTTTATCTGCCGCATTTGAGGCAGGTAAAGTATTACCCTGCCATTTCTCATAATAGGTCAAATTTTTTGAGGGGTGCTTTAGAATATGCACGTGGTCGGCCAAAATTTTCTGATGTGTCAAATTTAGGCCAAAATAGGTTTTTTTGTCGTCGAATTGTAAAGCTATTTTAACCTTTCGAACTTGAATATGGGATGGAATAGGTAGTATGAAACTTCTACTTTACATTTTGACCAAATATAAGGCAAGAACTATTAAATATTTTACGCAGACCCGATTCTAAAATAGGTCTACAGCTCGTCTTTTCTATTAATTTAACATGGGGAAAAAAACATTTATTTTCTTAGAGCGGTCTACCTTACATAAAACGGTGATGAACTCTTGGCGAAAAAATTTTGTATGCACCACGTCAGTAAAGTGTATTTTTCCACTCCCACATGGAAATTTGCTGTTTCCTTTACACTTAAGTGGCGAGCACAGTAGGCTATTCCAGTTAACTGTGCGGCAAAATTTCATAACAATTTTAGATAGGTTATTAATTTGTTCAATATAACAAAATATATACGCATCTATAATAGATTTATCAATAATGCAACCTGCTGAATGTGCATAGAAAATTAATTTCATATAGCATCATTTATCAGTTGGTTTTCCCATAATTAGTTTAACGTTTCGATAGTCGAGAGGTAGAGCGTTTTACTATGGAACCAATGGTCGCGAGTTCGAGCCCGGCAACCTGAAAACTTTGTTTTACATTTTTTAGCATGAGGTTTGTAAGTTTGGTCGAAGAAAAAATATACTGTTCAACTCGAGTGGATTGTCCATATTGCCCTCGGAAGTTTGAGCACTTCGCCTACGGCGTCGTGCTCAATTTACTTCCTCGTGCGATATGGGCATCATATCCACTCTTGTTGTACAAACTACTATTATCGACTCGCCTGTTGTTCGCCTCGCTCGCTTCACTCGCTCATCTCATAATTTCAGACTCGTCCGATATAGAATCACTTTACTGCCTTGGTACATAAATAACTATTAAGAATGCACTCATTATTTTGCATGAGTAAATTATTGAAAATGATATTGAACTTTTCTAACAGGCTAGATTTCAAGACACTCTGGAATTTAGAGACTATTGGAACTAACGTGTCAGAAATAAAAACCATAAATGGTTTTATAGAGAATTTTCTTTAAAACAGTGTAGTTCTTAAAGATAACCGATATCAAGTTTCGCTACCGTAGCAGTCGAATAATAAATCGGACTCAAATTATGAGGGTACGTTCTTATTTGCAAAAAACTTAACAAAAAAAACTCTGCAAACAAGATAAAAATGTCGAATACGATAAAGCTCTACGCGAATAGATTACGTCAGGATGTGCGGAGCTAGTGAACAAGACCGATGCATAACGTAATGACGCCTACTATATGCCACACAGGCCAGTGTATAGACTTGATAAAGATACTTTAAAAGTACGTTTAGTTTTTTAAGAGAGCGCGCATGCACCGGGATGCCTTCATAAAATGATAGACTTTTAACTGGAGAAAATTTAGTTCCAGACTGGCCAAAAATATTATTAAATTTTCGTTTTAGTGATGTTGGACTGATAGCAGACATTGAAAACTCTTTTTTGCAAATATCACTGAACGAAAATTATCAGGACTTTCATACTGCCGTCGTAACAAAGAGTGCCGTATCTGCGGAATATCTTTTTTGAGAAATCAATATAAATGTATCTTTATCTATGTTGCGCAAAACAATGTGCTAACTAATTCTAAAATATCTTAAACATATAAATTTCGGCCTGATAAAACCGATGGAAATGATTATTAACCCTTAAATGCACCCTTTATTGATGAAAATGCACTTACGGTATTTAAAACTACAATAGTACAAATTGCGGAAAGGGTTAAACAAACAAAATATTCGTAACGGCCAAAGAAAATCACTTACGGCATTTTAAGTTGAAAATTTAAACATTTTTTTGGAGTTGGATTCAGTTAGTTAGCAATTAATTAACACCATTTTTTAACAACCTACGTTGATTTAAAATTAAAAAACAAGCAACACATTTTTTTTACAGAGCATATTTATTTACTTTTTCCTATACAGAAGATAACACGTAGTACCAAATCAAAAAACAGAAAAACATAAATGCAATTATTCTTTTAAAACATAGACAAGTACTTTTTAGTAAGTAAACATTTCCTTAAAATATAAAAGGAACGAAAAGGTCTCTAAAATACCTAGTCAAAACTTTCAATGCATCAGAGACTGGGATATTTTCCCAAAATCTTAGTCTGTCCTGAGGCATAATGGAAGCCAAATTTTTCAAAAGGTTGTCTCGTTTGGAGACTGGTATACCCCGACTTACAGAATATCTTTCAGGGTCGGTCATTTGATGTTTCTTTTTAGTAATAGAAACTTTTAGAAAAGTTAGCTGCTTGACATCGCTATCTGAAAAATCGTTCTTGTATTCCAAGTGAAGGGCACCTCGTTTCGCTACAACTTGCACAAGGTTTGACACATAAACTTTGGGTCTTAATCTGTTCAAAGTTGCCTTGGAAGAATGATCTTTCCAGTGGTAAAAATCAGAGAATGTCATTGATTTAATCGTAACTCTTCCTGAGTTTGCACTTGATACAGCATTTTGGAAATCTTGAAAGTCGTACGTTTTTTTCTGCTTTTTTAACGAGGCTTCCACTTGATGGTGGAAGTTATCCGCAGACATAAACGTATGACCGGGCTCAAAATATTTCAAAGAAATTGTTTCTGTGCTAACATGATCTGAGTTTATTAGGTAAACAAGAAAAGAAAATAGTGCCCAATTCTTGTTTTGACCGTTGCAATTGTCAAGCCAAAGTACAATGTGCTTTTGATCGCGATGGTGAATGAAGAACTGGAAGAAGGTGCTAATTAGCTCCTCCTTTTTGCGACCTGCTATGGCTTCATGCCATATTACAGCAAAAGGTTTTTCTTTGGAGTTTTTACCGAGGGGCACGAAGCTTTCATTAAAAGCAATTATGCGTTGCGTGAAAATGACGCTTTTAAACATTTCCAGCCTGGGAAGCATAATCACTTTTTGTAAGTCCGCAGAGAAATAAAGTGTTGAAGAACCAATAGCGTTTTGAGCATCATCTCGATACATTTGACGAGCAATCTTGGCACGTTTAATATGACTATCCCATGCTTTGCAATTTTCGCATGCTGGGTCCAAATTTTCTTTTGAGTGTAGGCTATTGTGCAATTTATGACTCTCGCAGATTTCGCATTCCTCATGACCTAGATGTGCAAATGAAATGTTCCTTTCTTTAACTACGACATTTCTATAAAGTTCATATGAACAACGCACATCCGGGTTATTTTCGACAAAGTCAGAGTGCATATTTCTTATTGATATATCGGAAGGTAGGTATAACTTATTTGGGGCATGTTCACGCCGATAATGAGATACGCATGGATGATATTTTTCTATGTGATTATGTATGGATTGACGATCAACTTTTTTGTGCTTGGGATGTAAACCTCGTTTGTCTTTTTCTACCGAGATATTTGAAGCGTTGCTAACTAACTTTATAATTGTATCATTATGACTGGTGTATCCTAATGTTGACAAATAAAACGTTTTGCACACTTGATGAACTTCTCCAGTTTCGTCTCTAAGGCGAAAATGTATGGTTTTGTTTCTCCTTGAGTCGCCACTTAATATATTTTTTGTTCTTCTTTTGACATCATTCTTTGTTGTGGTGTGCAGGACAAACAATCGCCTTGCCGTCCAATCCTGATTCCAAAATTCTTCATTTAATGTTTCTCGTCTAACTGCTGAGATTTTTTTCTTGCACATCTTTTTGCACGAATCCTTGCAAGGAGGTTTTAGCTGATGTTTTTCTTTATTTTCCTTGATTTTCTTTTTCAGTTTAATATCTCCTGATTCCTTTGGTTGCTTTGCCTTTCGTTTTCGTGGTTTTCCTTTTTTCGTTAAGTCCATGTTCATTTCAATGTTCACATTGTCTCCAGTTCCTGAGCTTTTGACCGGTTGTTCTTCAGCAGTTACAATTTCTTCTTTTGCTGGCTTTGTAGATAGAGGAGCAACCAGATCGTCCTTTTCTTTACCAGCACTACAATGCATTAGAATATTTTCTTCTGGTTCTGCTAAAGGTTGCAGATCAAACAACACAGCTGCTGATTCAACTTCAGAAGTTGAAAATAAATCTATTTCACGTTATAGGCTTGCATCAGGTATTATGTCGGATGCATTTTCATACTCGGTTTCAATTTGTATGCAACCATCAGTCGTTGGTTCTATGGCTCTTTTATACTTTGGATTTGGTACTTGCTGAGGATTCACCTCTGTAGGTATTTCTTCTTGATGAATAGTTAAAGCACACCCATCGTTGTTTTCAAGAATGCTTTCTTTTGCAAGACGCAATATTTTGTCGATCCGCTTCATCTTCAAATGTTGGAGACTGAAAAGGATATAGGTACCTATTTATAATAATCTACCTTATACCGAACGGTGCGTTGGGCTACGCATCATAGGAGAATATCTAGGTATACATATCTTGGAAACTAAAATGTTTACCGTCTGTCCCCTTGGAAAATAAGGTGTTTGCCACCTGTTCCCTTTGAAATTAAGGTGTTTGTCACCTGCCCCCTTATTTTTTAATGTCATTTCTAAAGCTAATTAAAAGGCAAATAAATATATCTATGTTGCGTAGCCCAACGCATCACCCGGTATTATAGTTGAAAATCAAGTCGTTAAATAACAATATTAAAAGCGCAAATAAAACACAGAAAAAGGATATGTGTGGTTATGTTTTAACAAACATTTTAATAAACATTTACTTACCAGTGTCTGTCTCGCTGTGATCTAAACACTTAACTATTATTATACACCAAACACCTTATTTAGTATAACCTAGTATTATAACTATGCACAAGCTGAATAAAAAATCAATGTTTATTCTTTCAGTGTTAAAATCAGAATAAAACCAGACAGCTGATATTGATGGTAGGCTGGAAAGAAAATGCATTGAATCGCGGTTGGATTAGTACGTTAAAAAACCGTATCTGCTTAGTGCTAATGTAGTTACGGTATTTAAAGCTTTTAATTCGCGATACGGTTATTTAAGCTATGGATTGCCTCAATATTTTTTAACCGAATGTAAGTAAGTAAGTAAGTAAAAATCGGAAGCTGGCATATACGGTATTATAAGTTGCATTTGTTAGTTAAGGTATTTTTCCTTAAAATTTTTAAATATTTTGTCATTTCGTGACAAACGTATGTGCATTTTCGCGGACTTAGAATGAAGATACGGCATTTTAACTTAAAAAAATCGATTCAGGACACTCCTAAAACCTATAAATCACAGTAAAGTAAAATTAGAAAAAAATGTAGTTACGGCACTCTTTGTTACGACGGCAGCATAGGTTTCTCTGGTATGACGGTATGGTGAAAGAAAATATAGTTTCAGTTACGCAGTTCCTTAGCTAAGAACGTTAAGAATGTGTAGGGTGTCATTTGGTGTGACTACTAGTCCTCTCTTATTAGCAGCTGTTTAAGAAAGCATCTTCTTGGCTATCCTGAGCAAGAAAAGGGACAACGTTGACTAAACTCATTCCATGTTGATGATTTGGTAATAGCTGTTGGAATAAATAAAGAAGCCATCGAAGATTATAAGTAGTCCAAAGAAATAATGTGTGCCGCTAACATGAATCTGAATGGTGTTCTAATAATCCCGAGTTAATGAAACGAATACTTAACGATTTAATTTTAACGGAATTCAAGAAAGTGCTAGGCAGTATAGTTTCCTATCACTGATAAGCTTATTGTTGACCTACATAATATTGTCGAGAAAAATATAGTAGTCCTCTTGGTGACCTAAAATTAGATTTCTCTGTGTCGTCCTTATAAGGTACTGCCCAATCACAGTTTATTGCATTTACTGAGGCTCCGCCTTCGTTGTCAAGACACTAAATTATATAATTAATATGTATATGGTACGATATGTTATTAATTTGTTCAATATAACAAAATACTGCAAACTTTTTTAACATAGGGTTGGTAAGTTTGGTTGTAGAAAAAATCTACTGTTCAACTCGATTGTCCATATCGCACTCGGAAGTTTGAGCACTCCGTCTACGGCGTCTTACTCAATTTACTTCCTTGTGATATATAAGGTACACCTGGGTAAGTGGAAATTCGGGGCAAGTGGAACCCAGGCTTATTCCTGATAAAACAATGTTCTGTAAAGTGGCTCCACTAACCCACCAACATCCTTTACATACCCTGTTACATAGAAAGCCGTTAGCGATTTATTTGCGCCTAGACCGTAACAGTGTTGTGAGGGTTGTCGATTTACATCGCATAACGAGTTTTTTGTCGGTGGTTGTAACACACACGAAAGTTATAGTAATAATTAAACTTTTTGAGGTAAGTACATCATAAACAATATTTTTTTGTATTATAAACTTATGGGTCACATAATCTTGTTTACGTTGAAGAAACGAGCTAAGTTACACTTGCCCCTAAAAAATCACAGAATGGGGAAAGTGTAACCTATGTTAGGTTCAGGTCAGATTGAAGAAATTGATAAGCAAAAGATAAGGAAAATCAAAATAGAAAAAAATATATAAAGGTAGTAGCAGTGAAGATGACGAGTGAGAAGAATTAGGGATAATTGAAAGCAAAACAATAGAGGAAAAAAGGACTACACTAAAGAAAACCTTATTTGAGGAAAACTCTACTGATGATGACCTTCTTGAAGATGTGTAAAGCCTCTCAAGCAATTGTAGTGTCGACGAAGTCGAAAAGAAAAATAAAGAAATCAGTTTCCTGAACCAAATGCAGCTCGACTTAACGAAAATAAACGTTGGCGATTGGGTCGTCATTAAAATCGATCAGAAGAAGCAGATTAAAATGTACGTGGGCCAGCTCACAGAGAAAGAACCATGTCTGGAGGTAAAATTTTTCCGAAGAATTGGTAACACATTCACAATTCATTGGCCTGTTTTAGAAGATATAAGCATCGTCAATGAAGATAATATTTTTATTTACCCACGCCTATAGTAAATAAACGAGGAAAAATATCTTTTAGCATTGTTTTTGACACATAATGTTGGTTAAATTGTTAATTTTTTGTTAATAAACATGCGAAAAAATTAATTATTTACACTTACCCCGGTCAACGTTCTTACGTCCAAATAAGAAAACGTGCCTTGGTTTACACTTGCCTCACAAACCTAGGGCAAGTGTAACCCAAGACCAGCGAAAATTAAAAAAATCCTAGAGAAAAAGGGAAATTTTTTTATCGGTTTTTATGTTGATATGTTCTTAAAATAATATCTAACCAGTAAGCCTGCCAACTATGAACAAGATAATGAGATTTTTTTTTAATTACGTTTAAACAGGAGGTATTAAAATTCACGGTTCCGCTTACCCCGGTATACCTTAGACATCATATCCACTGTTGTAGTACAAACTACTGTTTTACGAAATTGCTCCTCAGCAGGATCATTCAAACCCTTGTGATTTCTTCACTTGCGTATAATAATTACTACAATAGGTCTACTTAATATTATTATGATAGATAATGGTAGGTCGAGGTTCCAAAAAAAAACGAAGACTATAAATATCAAATGTATTTATTGCTATAGTCACGTCTGTACAAAATATTCTAAAACTAAAATTTACGTGGCAATCAATTCTTTGAATACCCAGCACTATTTCATTAAAACTTTTTCTATATAAACAATAGTATTAAAAATATTTTCAAATATTTTTCAGATTTTTTAAATAAAAACAAGTAGTTTTTTGGTATGTTGTTAAATTATTATAATAAACTAACACTTTTTGGTATTACTGCATTATCGCCTAATACAAAACAACAAAAAAATAAATATGATTTGTTCACAAAAGTTCTTAATAATAATCACATATTAAAAATATAATTTTAGCAGCCATTTAAAAGTTGCTGGAATATCAGCAAAATAATTAAAAAGCTAAACTGACAGTTCTAAAGTAAGTAACATTTCTAACCATATTTTGTTCGATATTAGAAATATTAGAGTGGAAATAATGAAACAAAATATTTTCAAAAATATAACAAAAGAAGTTTTAGATCTATAATTTTATTGAAAGAGGAAAGTTTTTGTTTTTAAAACGGAAATTTTACTAAAGAGGTATGTTTCTATTTGCAACCTAAACTTCCAAACAGTAATGTAAGATTTTTTTTAAATATAAATTATAATAACGCAATAGTAATACCGTTTCCAGTTTAGACTGTAACAATTATAAAAACCATTAAAAGTTTTGAAAATTTTCAAATAATGAGGATGTTTTGAGCTTAACAAGATCATTATTGTTTCTTTTTTGAATATACATTTGTGAAAATTTTTGGATACTCTGTACATAAGTGTATATTTGATAATAATTATACAAAGTGCAGTTTCTTCAAAAAAAAATAGTTGGTCTTGAGAAGTATGTCCACGATTTGTTAATATTTTACTAGCATAATTAGGCTACAAGGTTTTTTTTTCAGAGCAGATATCCGTTTGTGAGACTCTGTGCATTATTATTATTTTTAGAATATAAACAATATCGTACTGTATGGCTGCGTAAAACACTTCTAATTAAAATCATGTTAAATGTAATTATTCCACTTTGATAGCCTATATAATTTTGGCTGTGAATTTTAGAGAAAAGTAAACATTGTCACATTCTTATTAAACATAACTTACTTAGACTTGCATTGTCTTCATTTGTTTTCAAATCCCAACAAGTATCTCCAATCATCTTCAGGTGAATACTAAATAAGCGGTAACTACAGCTGTATTAAAGCTGGTTGCATTAGAGCATACACTGAGAAAATTGACCCAGCTGAAATAATTGCTAGAGTTTAATCGCTACAACTAAACGGGATTACTTATAGTAACGAGGATTTTAATTTGAAACCGCCATAATCGTTAATAGAAATTCTTATTATTTGGTTGGTTGGTTTAAGGTGGAGATCGGGTATTCGGCCCAAGATTCCTGCACTGCAGCCTAAGTGGCTTATTGTGCGCCTCTATCTTGCTAGAAAAGATTGGTTCCTTTTATAAGGTCCAGTAAGTTCCAACATTCCAGTTGGTAGCTTTATGGAGGGTCTTTCGATTGTGGCCCTCGCTAAGGTTTGACCAGGTATCCTGCTCCATCGGGCTAGGTGTTGTTGTTGCACCTACCTGTCTGATGTTGCTTTGGTTACCTGTTTTGATATGTCAATGGTAGGTTCAGGGCCCCTGAGATCTGGCTCTAGCCAGTTAATCGGCTTTTTCAATGCCCGTTATCCCCCATAGGAGTTCTACCTTGGTGTTCCTTGCTACCAAGTCTATCAGGTTGTTTAGACACTCCATTGTGATCCTCGATTTGAGTCGGTTGGAGTTTAGGGCCTTAAGGGCAGCTTGACTGTCTGACAGAATGTATATTTCCTGATCGTAGTACCCTTTTCGATATTTTTCTGTACAGTAGTAATAATTCTTATTACTGTATCAACTGTTAATCCATGTTATGTATTTATTCAAAGTTATTGTTTAGCTTATAAAGCCTTTGATTTTTATTTGAAATTAACTGTAGTAATTACTAAATGTAGAAGAATTTTGGGCTTGCATTGTCTTTATTTCTTTTGAATCACAACGTTCTAACTGGTCGTCTTCTTGCATACTCAGTATTCACATGAAGACGACTGGAGATACTTACCAGTTGAAACCTTGTGATTCAAAAAAAATAAAGATACTGCAAGTCCAAGGAATCTGCTACTATATACTCTCAGGCTTCATTGGATATAAGAAATATCTCGAAACCTTTGTTAAGTAAGTGTAATCTTAGAATAACACCGCACAACTTGATCGCATGACTGCATCCACCCCGGTTATGCTTTAGTATAAATTGAGCTGTTGTTACTATATTTATTTAGTATTCATCTAAACCCAACTAAAGATTCTTTCAAGTTCGAAAGAGAAACGAATAAAGACCATGTCAGCCCAAAACTCTTTTATCATTCAAGAAACATAATTATCTCCTACCTTTAATCAGGCATCATTTTTCCATATTTAAAAATGTTCTGATTAGCTCCAATACAAAGTTAATTAATTGATATTATTTAAAAAAATTATACTTATACCTACCATAATGAGATATAGAATAAAACATAAGAAATATACCCTTTTTCTCTAAGATTCGCCTTTACAAGTGGAACAAATAAAGTTTTTTTTTAATGGTAAAAAACTTATTGGGTAAACTAAAACTGGAATTCTGGGTTAAATCTAGGTAATACACGGAGTAGTTAATTCAGGAAATATATCCGAATTACCAACGAATAGTGTTTTTATCTATATAGTCAGTGTACTCAACAGTACTTAACAAAAATTCACATCACAATATTTTTTATGTAAAACACAAAACAGTCGCACACCATTGATGATTGAAATTAACATAAGCATTAACCATTTATAGTTTTTTTTTCTCAGTTTAAATTTGGTTGTTTGCTCAGTCATCAGCGATTTAAACTTTCGAGAAAAATTAAAAATATGATTTTTAAAATAGATTAAAAAAAAACAGTAAAAGAAAGGCACTATCCAGGCCTAGGATGAGAAGCTAAAAAGAAATCGCTACAGGAAAGTAACAGTCAACCTATAACTACCGAATAAAAACTATAACCACAGAATATATAGCTATATATTCTGTGCTTGTGAGAAATAATTTTCTCACAATCATACTGGCCCGATTGTGAGTACATAATGTCCATATAATTTACGTTACAGTCAAACTTGATGGTTAGTTAATTCTGGTTAGAAATCTTTGTACAACCCAATACTAGTAGTTTAGATGCTATGGACCCCTACGTTGACAGCGGGACACCCTGTATATGCCCCAAAATTACAGTATTCACCCGTATTTAAAGTTTCACTGATTGAATGGGTTCTATTACTTAAATGTTAAAATTACATTGATGATGTGCAACATGCGTTTGACTTATATTCTACAATCTATAAGTAGGCACATCTATAAGACACTTTATTTTTGTAAACTTCTAAGACATCACACATTATTTAGTTAAAAGTTTGTCAGTCAAAGCTTCCTTCGTTTATAAAACGAAATATGCGCTCTCTACGATAAACTACTTATCCTTCTGGTAATAATTGTCACTAGTATAAAAAAGAATAATGTGACCGCTTTCGGCGATCTTCGGATGTTCCCGCCATTTTGATCACTGTGAAGATGATTGGGATCGCTTGAATTGGTTTCTAAGGATGGGTCGCTTGAAGAGTAGTAGTGATGTTCACCTGATATAAAATACAGAAAAGTTAGTTTATTTTTAATTTTCTAACGTGAAATCGGTTTTATACTCGTTATTATTATACTATGGCTGTGAAGTACGTGAAATCAAAATAAAATTTCAAAAATTAATTATGACTAGTAAATATTAAAGAAAAGATGTGTATGGGCGAGGTCGGCACTTGCCCCAAGCTCCTCTCTCACAAACTATAAAGCAAATTGAATGAGGATTATATCATTACTGAAAAGAAAGTGTTAAATATACGGTTACCATATAGGATAAGGATAATAATCTAAGGATTGCCTTGTGATTTAATATAATGGCTTTCAGAATATCAACATTATAGAATCTCTACTTGAATCATTACAGAAGATACACACTTTTTTGTAGAGCTCTTGTAGTGATAGAAAGAATGGGAGAAAATGATTGCGAAAAAGTTCTACATGTCCACAAACTGAAGTAACATGTACCAGGCCATTAGAGCAGCCAGAAAATGGGTCTGGGGAAGCCAATTGAAATTTGGTTTTGGATTAAATGCGTTTCTATAAATCTTGCCTATCCTACAACTCAGATTTGTGTAGTGTAACTATGATAAAATAAGTAAAATATAATTATGTTCCTAACTTTCTTCCTGTCACTGAGTAATAATAACGAATATAATGCCAACTTCACTACTTTGTATCTATTGTTTGTAACTATGTTATCTTTTAGAAGTTAAAATAATTTTAACATATCACTTAAGCTGGTAAATATTTAAATTAAGGCTGTTTATATGTGTAACAATCATTTAAAGACAGTTACTTCGACTTAATATTATATTTGAGTAAATCTGCAACAATATTATTGCGATAAATGTAACTATGGCAAAGCAATCAACTTACTCCTCGACCAGTCATCGTCCTATTAAAATATGAATTCATTGTCTCAACATGTTTTTATGAAAAACCTGTTTTATAATGGCCCACATTATTCATATATCAAAACTTTTTATACAGGGTGTAATTTTTAATTGGAATAAATTCAGTATTAGAAAGCCTCTTTATTTGCTGAATATAATAATGAAATACAGAACTACGGCTGCATTTATTTTTAGTTTCGCATGTTCATGAAATTAACTTCTCTTTTAGGGATAGAAACCGCCCTCAACTTTTTTTTTAAATGTAAGGGTATGTATTGTGATGAGTTCTACGAGGAGATAATATTCCACTGTCAGAAGAGGTCAAATACCTGGTAGGAACCTTAGATTCCAGACTGACCTAGAACAAACACATGGAAAGTGCATAGAAAGGGAATACGACCCACTATTTAGTTTTGTACTTTGGTAATGTAGACGCAATTTGTTTTATTGTAAAAATTGTTTCGTGACATACCCGAACAAACCCCTAATCTAAAGCAAAATTCATTCTTATTATTATGTACCATATTCCGGGGTTATTCGTGTATAAGTCGTTGAACAAGTTCCTCTAAATTATAAAACCTAAATTACAGTTTCAATTGTTGCAGTTTTTTTCTGGCTTTCTAGGCAAAAGAAAATAGTGAGTCGTATTCCCTTTTCAATGGGTTATCACAATACATACCCTTACATTTAAAAAAAAGGTTGGGGGCTGTTTCTACCCCAAAATGAGGAGTAAATTTCATGAAGACACGTGTGCCAAACTGAAAATCAACGCAGTCGTAGTTCTGTATTTTTTTTAGCAAATAAAGAGGTTTCCTTATACTGAATTTATTCCAGTTCAAAAATCCAACCTGTATATTTCATTTACTGCTATAAGCAAATAGGTTGAAAAATTTTAATTTTCATAATTTTTCTTTGTACATACACATATTATACGAGTACACACACTTGGTCACAAGCAACATGATACAAATAGAAAAACAGCTTTTTAATTTACATAAAACATATTCAAAACTACATTAAGGATATGAAAAAACTAAAAACATGAAGTTGCAAAAAAAAACTGGTAGGATATCAATATCCCTAAATTAACAAGGAAAACTTAAAGCTTTTGGGTTAAATGTGATTCTATAATAAAAATTGTTATTTAATTGAATTTTAATGCATTAACATAAAAGGTAATTGAGATTGATTCAATTTTTCTATATACGGGGTGTCCCAGATACGAATACACGCTACAGGGATCTCGTAAACTAAATAATATATAGAGATTATTGGAAAAAAGTTGCGTCCTACTAGATTCTGCAACATTATTTTTTCAAATTTAAAAAACTCGAATCCTTCCGAAAATATTTGGGCAAACCCGAATTTTCGCGATTTCGTATTTATTTTTTTCTAACTCTATGTTAAAATAAGGTTTATCTTAGCTTAAGAGCATTGGTATTTTTCCCCCAAAGGTATTTTAGCGATGCCTTTATTAAGTTGGTACGCTTTTCTTTAAAATCTTGCAAAATATGACAAGGCAGCAGATACTACTGGTTTTTCAAAGCTCCCGCATAAAATTCAAGAAAAAAAATTCCGGAAAATTGCTCTGACCCGTCAGTTTGTATTTTCATTGTGAATTTTTTGACGAAAAAATTAGTATACAATTCAATAACTTGCCTTGTCCTATTATTATATAAAGAAGTATGTAGATACCTACAAAGTCCAACTTCATAGAAAAAGAGCCGTAAGAAGCGCCAAAATAATGAAGTTGTAACGAAATCGGCACTGATTCTCATTTATATAAAATAAAACAATTAATAAAATTAATTCCACAAAGGATCAAAGCATAAAAATTGACAATTTCCTGCTCCCTAAATGCCAAAATTAGGTTTTTAGTAAATTAGACCTAACAATAAAAGAATTAACCAATAACCCAAAAGCCTATTAAAATAGCAAGATACGTTACAGACTCTATACAAAAATATCAGTGGACTATACAGGGTATTCCACTAAGGGTGGCCAGCGGCTGTATCTCGAAATTAATGCATATTACGATTTTGGGGTAAAAAAGTATTAAGAAAGTTGACCAAAAAAAAATTACTGAAGTTTCTAAAGTTGCTGCAGGGGGAGAGTTGCTATGCTATGATCAAAAAATCATTAATTTTTAATAATTTCATCGACGCAACGTAGGTCAAAAACAAACTTTTTATATTTTAACTATCCTCTGTGATACAAAGATTATAAGGTATGATATTTAGATGCTGTGATGTTATCTTGTAATAAGAAACTTATAGTCTTGAACGGCAGTAGAGTTTTGGACTTGCATTGTCTTTATTTGTTTTGAATTACTACGTTTTATCTCCAGTCGTCTTCAGGTGAATACTAGTTTTCAAGTATGAAACCTAGTGAGTATTCACGTGAAGACGGCTGGAGATGCTTGCCAAAGGAAACGTTGTGATTCAAAACAAACAAATACAATGCAAGTCCAAAACTCTACTGCCGTAAAAGAAACGTCATTCTCTCCAATCTTTAAACTTATAGTCTGTTTTATTATATTTTCATGATTATAAAATATAAATTTTTCTCATAAGATGACGGCATCGCCTCTGAATTTCATCCTTCAATCAACTTTGTAACCTTTGTATCATGACTATCCTCTATAAATTTTGTAATAACAATTTTTTTCGTAGTTACCATAGTAACGGTGTGGGGAAGGGCAACAAGTAACAGTATGTTATTAACCAAGGTTTATATAACTACTTTTATTACCCGAGCGTCGAGTTTAAATAACGAGAAGTGGAACGACGAGGAATTTAAGATGAGAAGGCTATAATCGTATAGCTGTCTAGACCATGGTTAATATATTTTTTCCACTACTAAAGCATTTATAAAATACTCTTTTATAGAATATTAATAACTATAAACAATGTGGAAGGAAAGACAATTTGTATTGCGTGTAAATGCTTCTTTTTATTAATATTATAGCAGAGCGCTTTTGGCTTTCGCCGTCATCAGTGCTAGTCGTCAATTACACAGTGATATCCTCATTTGGGTGAAACGGCATCTCGTCTACTTAGCATTCTTAAAGCGATAAAAAAGACAATTCGAGACAAAACACAAAACATTCTTGATTTAAAGAAACATGCTAAACATGGTAAAAGCAACGAACATTGTTCGTTAACATGTATGAATGGTTTAATTTAACAAATCATAAAATTATTTATAATTATATTTAATTTATGATAAAAAGTTAGTGAGTTGCCTAAAGGAAAATCGTCCTCGGTTAGCTTAACCACGTATTAAAAAGAAAAAAAATATTTAGAGGCTTCTGCGTCAAATTGTCTTAGATTTTGCAAAAGATGGCCGCTGTCAGTGAAGTCAGATGGGGGTTCTTGTAAAATATAAGGTTATTTCGCACAAATACGAAGTTGGCCTTGCCAGCCTATATACATTTTGTCTTTTTAATACGTGGTTAAGTTAATCGAAAACTATTATATTTCTTTATGCCACCCGCTGTTAGTTTGTTAAATTCAAGTAAGACAAACCGATGGTCCACCCGATTATAAAAAGTTAATTTCCCAACCAGATTATAAATAGTGAATTTCGTACTTACATCACCTTAAAGTGAGAAATTAAGTTTTTTGATTTTGTATCGTAACATAGCAACTATGACCTCTAGAAGAACGACTTAGAATCTCTAAAATATATTTTTTTACCACAACATTAAGGCATGTATGGTTTTGAAGATACAGCCTCTCGTCATCCCTAGCAGATTTCCCGATAAATTACACTATTTTTGATGAAGAGACAAAGGCATCAAGGATATTTTTTTATAGAAAATGAAATTGTTACTCAGAATATGAGAAAAAGTTTCATTTCCAAAACCAAACTTAAAGCTAAAAATGTTATAATGAAAAATGATAGACGGCACATACTTATAAATGGTTTCCAAGGGACGGCACATTTTCACTGCCTGCTGGGAGCTCTCCGGTAGTTCTCTGGAATGTAGCCACGTCGATTAAACATTGACCGAAGCATACGATTAACTGACAAAAATACACCGTTAAAGCTAGTTGCCCCCAAAAGCTGCTTGCTTTAGTTTAATAGTTAGGCTGTTAAAGTTAGGTGATATTTGAGGTATGTACACTTTATAGAGCATTTCAGTTTAGTGCAAAGCTGCAATATCTGATCAAAGGGTCAGAAATCAAAAGGTCCAAGTACAAAAAAAACTTAATTGAAGGGTGTTGGAGAAAAAACATTCATATCGCAAAATATTGAGTTAACCAGGCCATCTTGTGGAGCTCGGTAGATACTATCACTTCTCATATAAGAAAAGATAGAGAAGAGTGATGAACGTACCTCGTTGTTATGTTTTTTAAATATGCTATGTCGGGGGAAACCGAGGATGTCTGGGCATAAAAATTAATTTTTGTCTAAAACATCCATCTCCAACCCCTGACACGTATCAATTGCTGAGTAATTATAAAATTTAGGACTGTAGTTTTGGTCCAGCAGTTCTGCTTCAAAATAATTAAAATTGCATGAAATGGACAATATAGAGAGAACCAAATTAAAACGTAGTACAAAGTCAAAATCAATAAAATTTACCTTTGCTCCAATTTTGGCCAGGCAAATAGTTTCCAGAATCTAGTTTTGGTGTCTGTAATAATTGGTAGAGCGTATTACTTGGACCACTTGGGTTCTGACCGCATCAATTCGTTTAACATTTAAAAATAAGACACGCTGAAGATACAAACTTACTCTTATTCTATTAAATCTGGATAACTGGATAAAAAAAAAATATTGGTCAAAATATGAAACTTTTCTAATTTTAGCTCTTACGTAGGAGAGCACAATATGTCAGTGTTTGATTAGCATATTGTCTATGTTACACAATTATTCATGTTACGATTGGCACTTTATTGTTATTAGTAAATATATAAATAAATTCTAAAGAATATTGCTGAGTATTATGTAAAATTATAAGTATATATTTAAGACGGTTAAATCCTTCTTTTTCTTTTGCCAATGAATTATGTCAATGTATTTTTGATCGATAATACAGCGTGTCCAGAAACCATCTTAACATACGGAACACTTTTTTAATTTAGACTTTACGAAAAAAAGTGATTCTTCATAAAAAGTTCTGCATGGTCTAAAACCTAAAATGCAACTATCAGATATTAAATTCTCCCAGGCGTATACGAGGTAAGTCAAAAAATATGAATTTGACTTAAAAGTAAAGTACCTTTATTTTTGATAATATTGAAAATTGTTATTAAAAAAAGTTGATCAGAACTCAAAACCACGTTTAAATATGAAATTACGCCCATTTACAAGATTTTAAGAAGCGGTATTCATTCTCGTTTAGTAGGTCCAGCACGCCTTGGAAAACTAAATGAAACCATGACAACTAATTATTTTATTTGTCAAGGCGGACAGTTTCCTTTTAATTAAATATAGTGCTTAAATTTACAATCGAGGAAAAAGTTGAAATAGTGTTAATTGTTGGAGAACACTACAAGACGTACAGAGAGGCTGCTCAAATTTTAAATGCAAGATATCCAAATAAAATGATTAGCCATGTAACGGTTGGAGATATTTTTAATAAATTTAAATATTCCGGATCTGTAAGTAATAAATTTTCTGACAAGCATCAGATTTGGCGTACGGACGAAGATACCCAATTGAATGTTTTGCTAGCTGTCGTGGAAAATCCTAAAATCTCAATATAAGACAAACACTTTGGTTCCAACATGACGGCGCTCCATGCCACAGCTCTGCAAGAGTGACAGAATTCTTAAACCGGACATTTCCACAGAAATGGATTGGAAGAAGATCAGAATTTGCTTGGCCACCAAGGTCACCTGATCTAACACCTCTGAATTTTTTCGTATGGGGATTTTTAAAACAAAAAGTGTATACCTACAGACCTTTCGAGAACATAGACCATTTAGAGAGAATTATCAGAGAATGTGTCCAAGAAATTTCCCCTCAGATGGTTAGAAATGCAGTAATGGAATTTTCACGACGTACGACCGTTTGTATGGTCATGTTGAAGCTTAGTGTAGTATTTCATTATTGTACTTTGTAATTAAAATTATTAAATATAGTTTTCCATTTACGGTATTAATATTATTGACTTTCTGAACACCCCGTATGTGCTGGCTCAAAACTTTTGATTTGAATGTTATTTTATCAACAAGCAGAACTTTTTATGAAGAATATTTTTTTTTCGTAAAGTTAAAATAAAAAAGTTTCCCATATGTTAAGATGGTTTCTGGACACGCTGTATACCGAATTTTATGAAAATTACCTATTATACACTGCGTCCAAATGAAGTTGTTTCAAGTAGCAACTTGAATATACCGACAATAACCATTCTAACTTTAACAGGCTTACCATTATTTACCAAACAATTAAATAATTTAATATGTAGGTTTTTATAATTTAGTTTTAGGCAGTTTCTTTAAATAATATTTTTTCATTACTTTTAATATTAAATAATAAAATTTTTTGTGATGACATAGATTCGCTTTATATATAGATCATAGATCTTCTTCAGTTGCCAAAAAATGCATTTAAGAGTAGAGGTATATAACTCGTAAGTTTTCTTAAACTTAAAAATTTATAATTTTTCAAGTAACAAAATCTTGTTTCAAAAGATATTACAAAAAGTGAAACGACTTTAGAAATTTAAAAATTCTTAAAACTTAATAAGGTAACAAAAATTCTACTGTCCATTGGCGTGCGTAGCTCAGCAGGCATTACTCTATACAAAATCATAGCCGTGCAACCATTCATTTAGCCGTAAATATGCAATATCAATTAGCATGGATAAGGTTAGGTGATTTATTAGTGAGGTAAGTGCTTGATTTTTCGGCAATACAATTATTTTTGCAATAGAATTTTTTTTTTTTTAAAAAGCATACAATTTTAAAAAATTCTACTATGCAAAAATAACCTTAAAGAAAGAACACCAAAAGAAAATATTTTAAAAATTCACCATATAATTTCTAATAAGACATTATAGAATAATTAATTAGGGAGAAGTTTTTTTTTATTTCAGTCTTTTACGTTTTGGTTTTTTTTTTAATCGCATGTATTTTATAAGCAAAACATTTTTGAGAACTGAGTTTTTCGTATCTTTCACTTTTTAGTCCATTTGTCATCTTCTAAACCCTATTCGTGGATATACTGCATGTATACATATTATTATATATACATTTAAATTTGGAAAATTGTTTTCAGATAAATAACGCTTATTTCTTTTGTGTTAACAAATTACTAAGAAAATATTTGGTGTTCTTTAGATGTGCAAAATATTGTTAAAAAACACAATTCTATATTTACAGTGCGTATTCAATAAATTAAAAGCTCAAAAGTAGTTATACATACTTGATGAAAAGGGCGATACAGGTTAAACATGAATCAGATGAAACTGCGTTAATCTTAATAATTAATTCGTTAGTTTCGTAGCTGCACTAATTTAAAAAATACTGGTTTATATTAAGAGTAGGGTAAACTTAAGCATTGGTTCCTGATAAAGAATAAATTGTTCAAAAATTCCAGAAGATATCGACTTGAACACAATTTAAATAAATCGAAAACACTATAATTTTAATTTCCTTAAAAACAATACCTATTTGAAATTATTATTAATGAATGGACCAAATAATCAGCCTATCAAATTGATTAGATTTTAAAATGCCAGCGGAAACGGTTTAAACAAACTTTAAAAGAAATGCTAAAAGTACCTTGCAGCGATCTTTTTGGCAATCAGTTTATACAGCATCAATTTTTTGCCACTCCCATACTGTTTCCTCACAAATGCTTTTGCCTGGGCTTTTTTAAACATTAAATACCCTGTATATTGGTTATAAAATGTATTTGCCATAATAAGATAAAATATTATTGTAATTTTCCCGAAAAGGTATCTTGAAATCAAAGAAATTATTTTATTTATATATATATTCCTATATTATATGGTACATATTCCTTATGCACGCCATTGTTTTCTCAGCTGTTATAAAGATATAGGACTATAGGTCTGCTGGCAAAACAGTGCCTATATATTCAAATCACTATAGAAGTCCGATTATAATATATTTTGTGTTCAAAATAATATGTCGTACTTTTCGAAATTTTAAAAATATTTACATAGTAAAAACCAATATTAAGTTCACCTCTCTTTGCTATCTATTGATGCTTAAATGTTATTTACTTATCGGCAACTACAGCATCGATTTTGCACTTTTCTTGAAAATTAAGAGGAACTTGCTAAATCTATTTCTAACTTAGACAAGGTAGATTTCTAATAAAATGATGCAATGGTAATTTTGAAAATGTTTCGATAACTAGACCTATTTGCCTGGTTTCAAGGCCACAACAGTTAAAAAACATTACAAGTTAAGGAGATCAAATCGGAACAATTATTTTCTATACAGTCCATAAAGTCTTGCACAAATTCATTTAAAATTGAGATATTTCAATATCAGAAAAATGTCAATTATTATTTTTAGTTGCGCATTTTTTAAAGTAAAAAGTTAGTATACAGGGTATTCCAGGTAAGAGATATGACGATACGTGGATAATTTTTAAATGAAACATCCTCTATATTGCACCATTTTCGAATTCTTCTTTGAAAACTGAATACTTTTTGTATAGGAAACCCTATCTCTAAATTTAGTGATTTTCGAAATATTGACTTTTCAACATTGAAGATTTGGAACATTTACGCATCTGTAAAAACCAAACGTTATATCTATCACCTGGAGCACCCTGTATACTTACTTTTTACTTTAAAAATTGCTCAATGATAATGAAATATCTGAATTTTAAATGAATTTGTGCAAGACTCTATGGATGTATCGGATTTATTCCTGTTGTACAGTTAACTAGAAGCTAAGTATAGTTTTTTTGGTACGATATGGCGCCGCCAAAGTTCTGTGGATCAAAAATCAGTGATTTCACATAGCTACAAATCAAAAATTCCTTAATCATTGGTTTTATCCCCGATACACTAACACTGGTAGGCTAAAACTCGCATAACTCGCAAGGTTGTACACACCTCATCAACTTTTGACACTCTACAAAGCCCAGATTCGACCATCATTAGAATATTGCTCTCATGTCTGGAGCTCTGCACCCAAGCACACCCTTCGGCTACTGGATTCCATTCAAAGGAGAGCCGTTCGTCTGATCGGCGACCCCGAGCTGACCAAGACCCTCGATAGCCTGGAGCATCGAAGACAGGTTGGTGATTTGGCTCTCTTTTACAGATATTTCCATGGCAGGTGTTCGACTGACATTGCCCACTTGATTCCACCTAGAGCAATGCAAAACAGAAATACACGGCGAACCACTGCCGCTCATCCATATGTTGTTCAGCTTAGTACTCCTCGAACTTCATTGTTCAAGAATTCTTTCATCTGGAGAACGTCATCTTTGTGGAATGATCTTCCTGAGGTCGTGTTTCCCAATGAATACAATCTCAAACGTTTCAAGACCAACGTTAATCGCTTTTTTCGCACTCGCACCGCTCCCAGAGCGCCTTAAAGGATTTTTCCTACAGTGCAGGTGTTTTATCATAAAAAAAAAATTCTCTATCTCTCTCCCACATTTAACTTGCGAGGACGCTTAAGGCCTGTTTACATTAGGTGCAAGAAAATGATCGTTTTATTTTTGATTAAGAAAATAATCCCATTATAATAATACATTATAAACGATATACTGGCTAAATTCATCTCAGCTACATCTTTTCGAACGTCCTAATTACAACTATAGTAAAAATGTACCCACTTTTTATGTCAGGTTAGAACTGTCCGTCAGTCACGTCAAAAGGTGCTCGCAACCTTGCTCATAACGACATGCGCAGTGATGTTCAAATTTCAGCTTGCTTATTGAGATACCGTTGTAGGTGTATTGTGGTTTTATCCCAATGTTTTTATAATTGATATAATGACTGATGAATCCTAACAATAGTTCAATATCAGAAAATGCAAAATCGACACATGTCATTACACATAATCTACTTCTGAAGTATAGTCTTCAATCTACTTTAAGAAAACTTTAATATTTATCTATTTCTTTAATTTAAAAATGTATTTGAAAAAACTGCAAACATTTTTTTTCCTACCTGCATCCATATCGAACCCATTCTGATCATCGAATCTCACCGTACCGCCCTCTCCACCCTGTAACCATCCTCGAGACTCACTAGTTCCAATGGTTCCCGAAGGTGCATCTTGACACCCGAACCACCAATAGGCCGTTGATCTTGGGAAGGCCGGCGTCGTTACGTCAACTGCGAAAGCTCTGTCATTAAACCTAAAAATAAAAAATCTCTGATAAAAAAAGAATTGATAGAAAACATAAAAAGCATCGCGGGACAAAAATTGTACTTGGAAAAATCGATTTCTAAAAAGAATTTTTCTTATGTTGTTTCAGACGGATGACACACTGAAGAAATAGATTTTATGAAATTCATATAATCCATAATTATATTTAAAAGCAGTGGCGGAACTATCGGTGTTAAATGTGGGCGAAGCACACGGGCCCGGGCTAAAGAGGGGCCCGGGAGTGGAGCCACAAAACATTCAAAAATGTTTTTATAGAAAAAATGTTCTCATAGATTATTTACTATTACGGCCCTGGCAATTATTTTTATAATAACTTAAATATTAAAAGGTATGGTGTTTAGGCTGTTTACTTTTTCAATAAGATTAACCGTCACAATACTCTAAGCTAGGAAGTAAGCAAGTTTTTAAGGCATGAGAAGTAATTCTATTTTTTATTAATATATTATTTATTTTATTAATATAACGTATATCTTAAGTCCTATTTTTACCTTAGATTTAGAACGAAATACTGTAAAACAGAAAAGAAATAATGATCCCGAGTGAAGCAAAGGTAACTGGAGTGTTAGTCTAGTTATGTTACTGCGATGCGCTTATTTTTGTTTCAAAAACAATTTTTTTTTACTGTTTAGAAGATCTGATGATGTTTCAGGCAAAACATGTAACAAAAATAAACAGACCTAGATATTTGAAGCAATGACTTTGGGTCTTTTCTGTTACAAAATATCAAATATTAGACCTTTTTGGGTAAAAATGTACAGATTTTTTATATCAGAAATATAGCTCTAAATGTTCAGGACCGTAATGAAATGAAAAAGATATTTTGAAAAATTGGTTGTTAGATGACAAAACGTTAAAATTTTAAGAATTCGTACATTGTATTAAATTTCTGAAGCTTAGAAATCCTTAAAACTGTATTTAAAATTCCAGGTCCGTACTTAAAAAAATTGACTTGAGGTTGGTAATTAAAGAACGAAACGTCGAATTTGAAAATTAATAACGCCATCTTGTAGAAAATAAAAAATGGCTGTGAAATAGTGTTTTTTATTTTTTTACCAACTTAAAAATGAAAGCGCAAAAAATTAAAAACCAGAAATGGAAATATTTTTTTTTCGGATATATCCGAAAGCATTTGGAATGATTACAATTTTTTTTTCACAAAATTATTAAGCCCCAAAATACGCAACTTTGCCATAATTTTTCGTATCTCTTACCGTTTTCGAGATCCCCTTGTACGCACACGAATTTGTAGCATCCTGTATACATATATAAGTTATTATTCTTATCACACATTGTTTTTGATTTGTACTTGCAGATATTTTTCTATGTTCAGGAAGATAACTAATAACTACTTATTAGCAACAATAATTGTTTTTTTGTGTACCTACTCAAAATTCATAAATTAATATGGTTATCAATAATAATACTCCGTATCATAAGGGGGCCCGGCAAAGTTTTCGTACACGGGCTCGTGGCTACGTTGTTCCGCCACTGTTCAAAAGCGACGAAACACGAGAAACTCTAGTGTGTTTCGTCTAAATCGAATTTATAGGTTGTGTAAAATAAAACAAATCTCTTGTTTGTCATCATAGAAAAAACAATTATAAATGTCAGTGTTTTAATTTTCGATAAAAGCCAAACTTAACGACCCAACAGAAAGTTTAATAATGCATATTATTGAGCAGGCAGGTTGGTCTAAAAGGGATGTTTCAGAAAGACTTAAAATTACACAGCGCACGGTTAATTTTATTAAAACAAAGTGACAAGAAATGCATTCCTAGGATAGAAAACCTTAAAATGGTCATCCCAAACAATCCAATGAAGAACAGAATAATAATTTAGTAAGCGTATTAGGAGACCAACCCGGGATCGGTGATACACAGTTCGACGAAGGGTTAGATAAATATCTGAATTGCGTTATCATCCAGCAGCTAACCAGCCGTCTTTAACTGATGAAAATAAGGAACGAGTCGGTTTTGCGTTACAGTATTACCTTGAACCGCCACTTTTATCGGAAAAAGTAATATTTACGGATGAGAATGTGTTTTAGTCTTGTTATAACGGAAGACTTAGAATATTTTACGCCTCCAAGAACTTGAATCGAAAAAAGTTTTACCCAAAAGGATCAAAATAGTGGTCGATTTTCTGTAAACGTCTGGGGATGGCTGAGTGCTCAGGGAGTTAGTGTGAATCACTTTATTGAAAGATGATTTTTAATACAGAGGTAGAACGATCTCCAGAAAGGGATTTCATTTATCAGCAAGATAACTGTCCCAGTCACACAGCCCGACAAGCAAGGGAATGGAAGGAAAAGGAAAAAATTACCATTTTACCATCGCCCTCATGTAGTCCAGATTTATTGCAATGGAAAATGTTTGGGGTGTTTTAGTTAAAAAAATTAATGGTAAGAATAATGTTTGGCCACAAAATTTAGATGAATTAGGTAGAGTATAAAATTTTAGACGCGTGAAATGACTTAATTTCTGACTTTTTCTGCAAGGGATTTGGTAACTTCAATGCCTAGAACGATAAACTCTGTCTTAGACAAATAGGAAGTCGCGCTAAAATATTAAAATTTGATAAATTTGATGCACTTTAAATAAACATCGATAGATTTAAATTTGTTAAAGTTTTATAGTTTGTTCTTTTTTTGAAATAATAAAAAAGTACTTCTACATCTTATTAATTTCTAATGATTAAAGGTAAATTAACGTACCAAAAAATTATTTACCGAATAAAAAAAAGTCAACATCTCATAGATTCCCTGCCCAAGATTTAATGGCCATTACTGTACCTTACCTACATCTGTGAATACAAACATTATTTCTGCACAAAACTTTATTATCCTTATTTCTTTTATTCATAATAATGAATACATACCTGTAATAGGCTCCACCTTTGTAGAAATAGGTGTACCCGTTCGTCCATTGGAACGCAGCATCCAAATTATCAGGAACACCTTCCCAGTTTGAGATCAGTTTTGGATAAGTACCTTTTACCGGAGGTCGTTGAGAGGGATCGAACCTCCAGAATTTGCTGCCTTTGTAGAAGTAGATCTTACCATTGCCGCTCCAAACCATGGCCGCATCCAAGTCGTTCGGGATACCAGTGAAACCTTCGGAAATGTCTTTGGGATATTCCCCGTCCATCTTTCTACCCTTGTACCTATTAAATTAAAGAAGATATTCTATTGAAGTATATTAAAAAAAAAAAATTTACAGAATTTATGTTAACTGGTTAAGGTGTAGTATTATAAAATGACTTAATCAACGACACGCGGAAAAACTTTAAAGCTTACAGCGAGGTGTTTTTTTTTATCTTAAAGTACCTACCTCCAGTATTTTGAGCCCTTAAAGAAGTATGTCTTTCCATTTTTATAAGTAAAAGCAGCATTAATATTTGTGGGAAGACCGGGCCATCCATCAGAAATGAGTTTCGGATATCCAGCGGCTACGCTTTCCTCCGTTAACCTCCAGTATTTGTCACCTTTAAAAATGTACGTAAAACCTTCGGCTGAGTTAAATATTGTGTTAAAGGTTGGATCTTTACAGAGAGTATCTTCTGGGCTGGTGCCTGAAAATAATTATCTTTAAATTTTAACAAATAATTAACATTAAATTTTAAAAATAATCATCTTTAACTTTAAATATTAATAAAAATATCTTTCAATTACTCTTAACTTGTATACTTGACCGAATAATAATTTATTCGCTTGTTTCAATGGCAAATTCATACCTTGAACACAGAGACTTATGGTCAACTTTTCTCAATAAGGACATTCTTTTTCATTTTTAGAGCCTATTTTGGTTATGAACATGTATCTTTTTAATATGAAATGTGACGACTTAAAAAAAATAGATCCTGGATATGAACCCTTTCAAAACTAATAGCTATTGTCAAATTAAAACCTTAAATCTTGAATTTATCATATATAAAAAAAAATGTCACAAAATTGAAACATTATTATTACCTTAAATACAACTAGATAAGACTATGCATGTTGTTCGAAATTTTTTTAGTTAGTTTTAATAAGGTGTATACCTTGACCTGGGCTAGGCACTTTTTTAGGAACATTTTGGCTTTCGTCGCCACCACCATCTTCGTCGAATGAGGGAGGGCTACTTTTCTTCGTTTGCTTGCCATAAAGTGCTTGAATACCATCAATATCATCCTGGTCTAAACTACGAAAAAGTAAAAAGAAATTGATAAAGGCATACATTTAAAAAGAACTAGTTTGGTAACACAAAGGTAAGCATACGAGAAATTGTATCGGATAAAAAATACGACATATTATACATAATATACATATACACAGCTAAAAAAGAAGTATCAACTTAGGAATCACCCTGTATAACTGAAAACGACAATGCGGGTAGTTTTTATTCACTATAACACCAATACTTCAATCCTTATGACATCAAGACTTTGACAGCTTCATATTAGGGAATCCAACGATGTGTCAAAATGGGGACTGGATGGCAAATACTGCTTTGTAATTGGTACACGTGACCATAAAAATAATATAGCTGGTGGTTGGTGATATTTAACGGGTGACTCAATGCTTTTTGCTATCGCCATATTGAATCACGTGGTTTGGATTCCCTAATTCCAAATAAATTTCAAAATGTCACATTTTGGCAAGTTATACTTTTAATAAATAAATAATTGTTTGTTAATAATCACTTTAGGGTGATTTTCGCTGTAATTAGTTTCTAACTGGACAAATAACAACATTATGTACTTTAAATTTGAATTATAAACAAAGTAAGCCAAAAGTTTTATTTGTCCATAATTAACTCATTCAGAATAATGTTCTAGTATACACATTTAACTTTGTACTTACTTAAAAAGTGGATCATATCCTCTGTAGAAAGGGGCCATAAGCGCTGACCTAACATCCGAATGACTTAAACCTAGTGAATGGCCGAATTCATGGGCAGCTACTTGGAATAGGTTAGTGCCTCTGTAGCTGTTGATTGACCAATTTTCGGAGGCGTCAAAGTGAGCATCACCACCAAAGACCTAGTAACACCGAAAATATGGTATAAAATAGTAACTAAAAATAGTAAAATAAGTACATATATAGTAAAAAGCTAAGTAAGGTATTTGTATATTAAGTATAAGAACGGTAATGACGATTCACTGATCGATAACAATGTTTCGCTGCGTTCAGTTGCCAATACTGTCTGAGATCAGGAAATCCTTACCGTTCGTGATGCGTATACAATTTTTTGACCGACTAATATCTTTCATAATGTATTCCCTACAAAATGATCAAAATTTTGACGTTGATTTGTTGTTGCCATGTATTTTTTTGTTACTACCTGCTGTTTTTATTAAACCTGTAACGTCGTTGTCAAACGCGAATATTTTCAACAATGATTTCGGTTTTCTAATTTTGAAAAGAACTCTTTTTAAAGTTAAAAGGATAAAAATGAGCGAGTATGAGAATGATAATAAAAATTTGTATATTGAAGAGGCTTGGAATATCGGATGATCAGCTATTATACCAAATAGATCGAAGGAAAGGTATGAAAACACATACCAAAGGTTTAAGAACTGGTTGGAGAAAACATGTGCAAATAATTTTAACGAAAAACTCTTCATGGCATATTTTGTACAAAGAAATTTCATTTTTATAATGGTTGTATTTTTTTTTGTTGGATTTTTTCAGATAAATTTTCGAGTTTATGTCTAATTTTACTTACCGTTTACTGAACGGTAAGTATGTTATTTAGCGTTGCCTTAGCCTTACCAACCAATAAATACTACATACCGACGTCAAACCAGACTCGGTAAACAATCTAAAATATACAAGTCGTACAAAGAAAGTTTTTAATTTGGATTCAAAATTTTACATTTTATTTAAGTAATTACATATATATACAATCCGCTAAGAATATTTATTTTAATCCGAAATTAGTGAATTAATATGTACTCTGATCCAGGAAAATTATACATATTATGTACATTTCCTAAAAGTCTGAAAAAATTAGATACAATACATACAATAGATAAAAATTAAAATGTAAATTTGTTTTAGGATAAAAAAATATTGTGTGGGGGTTCCTCATCGATTCACGTGCTGCGTAGTTAATTAAATAGAGCAAAAGTCGGTTAAATACGATTTTTCACGAATTATTCGAGAACAGTGGACTTTGCCATTATAAAGGTTCAGTAAAAAATTGTAGTGTTAATTCTCTATAAAAAAAAATGTGTAGATATACAGCGCTCTCATAGGTCGCAAGTATTACAAGCCTCGCTGTATGTACCCTCTTCCACGCCACCTAAGAGTTTGAGTAACACAAAAGTGTCATCATCAGGTATTCACGTTTTTTAACATCTGCTTCTGCACAACAACACTTTTGTCGGATTTATTATCATACTCAATCATGACTTGGGAATTTCGAAATTACTCTACTGCAGCCCGTCCCTGATATTCTACCACATATTACTTTTTATAATTGTAATTGAGGATGCAATTCTAATTGTTCAAGAAGGCTTAAATACTGCTTCCAAAAATGATTAAGAGGAAATGGATCAACAATTCTTAAAATAAATATTAGAAAGTAAAAAGACAGATTTGGAAGATGCAGATCCATTATCTCTACTAGAACAATCTTCAAAGACCATCGTCGACCCCGTCGGAGTTAGAAGATAAAATATGAAGTACATGATAACATCAATGACCATGATAAGGGATACCATGTAGTGAAAAGAACCTCATTTGGTGCTTAACCTTTTAGATGATGTGAAAGAAAGAACATACAGTGCCGCTCTCGAAGTATAGTTTTCTCGGCCTTTAGCATGCGTAATTAATTAGGCAGCACTCGGAACGATGGGGACCTTTGACACAACATTTCTTATACTAAAACTAAGCTCAAATTCAACCTGCATCTAATTTTCTTTATGTTGAATGTATTATTTTTCTGAATAACCAGTAATTTTATCTTACTGATTCCATCACAAACGCATAACAAGACTTAACAATGAAAATGTAGAAACTGATATTTGTATACCAACTACTTAGAAATTAAAAGTTCTCTTTAGTCTGTTGAAAACGCTAGTAATTATAGTAAACTTGCCACGAGTTCATTATTTATTATCAACTGGAAGTAATTTTTGATACATTTTTAATATCTACATTAACACCAATAATACAATTCTAAATGTTATCTGTTGGCGTGTTATCGCAGCATTTTTGATCATTTGGTGAGACTTTTACTTTACAGTTGACAATATTATAGTTATTGCTGCGATCTGGCCAATGCAGTGTGTAAGCCTTATTATTATAGTATTCACGCTGATCGTGAATAGTAAGCATGAACTAGAAATGTAAGTTATTACATACAGAAACATAACAATTAAATTCAGGATATTATAGGACTAGAAGAAGTATAAATGCCATAACTTTTAAAAATACACTACCTACTTCTTATAGATGCAAGACATGAGAAGTTTTTTATTGCCGATTTCTCAGAAAATTTTATTCCTGATAAAAGTTGATGCATGCCGTAAAACTATAAACGCATATTTCAGATTTTATCAAGACTACAATGTTCTGAGAAGTTGCTAATAAAAGAATTTTCCATATATTGCATACTTTTTGGACACACTGTATATAATGCACTATGTACTCAGAGCTGGGGAATTAAATGCGATCATATTTCGTCTTTGGGTTTTATTACTGTATAAATCAAAATTTAATTGTGCTCCAAAGATTGCTATTCGACCGGTTTTTGAATAAAATTAAAAAATTAAAAGATTAAAGATATACTACATGGCCCTAATGAGTATATTTTAAAATTACTTAAAAATATATAGGGAATCCAAAAAGTAAAAAAAAAATTTTACGAGATAAATGAATGCAAAAATAGAGACACCTATTTTGTGATATGGTTTTTTAAGCCCTGGCCATAGACATTCATTATTTTTCATAATTATATACAGGGTGTTACAAATTTGATCCATTAACATTGCTATTGGTTAAATAGAGGCAAAGTTGCATATTTCAATGCTGAATAATTTGTTAAAAATAAATATAATAGTATCCTGATGACTCTTTGAAGATATCCGAACAAAACCGAAAAATGTTTAAATTTTTTTACGACAAAATACTAATTATTTCGAAAAACCAAGAGCACTTTTTATGTTCTTCAAGAAAATATATTTTATACCAGATAAACCGTTGTTGTGGTATCTAAAATAAATAACTTTTTGAGGAGCATAAAAGTTGCTGTTAGAAAATACTCCTAGTTTTGGGAGGTCAATAGCTACTCAAAAATAAAAAAAAATTTAAATTCGTATTAAAAAAACTAAATTGATGTGGATATCTAAAAATTGAAACTTTGCATCTGAAAAATGAAATTATTTTCTTAAAGAGGATTAAAAAGGGCCTTAAGAAAGTGCTCTTGCTTTTTCAAAACAATCAGTATATCGTCTTTAAAAAAATAAAAAGAAATTTTTTTTTCGCGTGTTCTTGAGTACCTTAGAAAAAATTATTCATCATTAAAAAATGCAACTTAGCCTCCATTTAACCAACTCTCTATATCTTATAATTAGAATTTGTAACACCCTGTATTTCATCATATGATATATTATAAAAAATCGTTTTATTGTGATATGTTAAATTCACACAAGACGATTTCTAAGTTGATACTTCTTTTTTAGCTCTGTATAGAATACATTAAAATAAACAGTATTTTCAAATATATTTTTTCAAAAAACTTTAAAATAAGGTACTTACACTATGGATCAAATACGGTTTAACATTAAGAAAACTTCTGCGTGTAGGATGAGCCCGCAAGGGAAAGCGTTCTGCTTATAATCTCGAAGCAGCAGCCGCACTTTGACGGCACTCACCGTAAATTAGCACCATATCTACTAGTTCATTGCTTTCAAATTTAACCATTTTCACGTGTCACCAATTAAAAATTAACCTGCTCCAGAAAAACACACCGCACCATATTGCCAAATAACTCACCACCGACCCGTAAATTGTATGACTAATAAGAGATAACACAAACAACATAAAGTATAGCAGGCTACGTTTTAAGGGCCAGGCCCGCACTTAGATTTTTTACTTCTATATGTCGCCTACTTTTAAGTTTTTTGAAAAAAGGTAAGTAGTTGAAAATGTTGTTTATTTTAATACCTTTTATACACAGCTAAAAAAGAAGCATGAACTTAGGAATCACCCTGTATATTATAATGTAAACTTGCATTTATACTCCTTATTTGTTCTCACCTGAATTAACAAACAAACAAAAGACATAACTTACTTTTCCCGGATGTCCGGGGTACATGGGGGTCATGGGGTAGTATGTAGGCGTGTATGGAGTGTGCCAGGGCCTATGAACGAACCATGGATTGTACTGACGATTGAACCCCGCACCGACACCGAAATAACCTTGCTTGTACTGTGAGCCTGTTAAGTATTGCTGATCTCGTGGCTGAAGTGTAGTGTTGTATGATTTTATGGTAACGTAAGTGAACAAATTGGGGTGCATATTTCAAGCAAAAGCACAGCAATAACAAGTAGCTAGTTATGTGACATGTAAAAATAATATAAGCGGTGCATATTTAAAGTAGCAAACAAAGCAATACTACCTTTTAACTAACCTTAGCGGCTGATATAAGCATAAAAGCAACTCTGGAACATACCGGATGACAAAGGAAAGTGCTACCCATCAAATTTTTTCCGTAATTTTAGCAATAAAGATTTAAAAATATGAGAAATTAATAAGTGTGTAAATTACCATTTTTCGACCAATTCAAACCTTCGAAGCCACTTCCGGTTTAACGGAAAGTGAAGTAAACTTTTAAATTACAAATGAAAACTCCTATTTTTTTTTTGTTACTAAACCGGGTGCATCGTGATTAAAAATCCCATGCAAGTTTTAGACTGTCCAAATATTTGCTCCCCTGTTGTCATTAGAGCGGGGTTGTAGCTATACTTTTTTATAGTCTTCATGTGGTGAGTGGTGAGTGCACATGCGGAGCTCAAACAATTTTGGACAACCCGATCT
Organism: Polydrusus cervinus; assembly: GCA_935413205.1. Lineage (NCBI taxonomy): Eukaryota > Metazoa > Arthropoda > Insecta > Coleoptera > Curculionidae > Polydrusus > Polydrusus cervinus. The sequence goes on from OW284511.1 coordinate 80,468,409, forward strand.
TAATTTATTTAAATAGGAATACGGTTGGTTTTTCTATAGAATTCAACAGGTGATGCTGCAGACACCAGCATTGATTGGACTGGTCAACCTGTGATTTGTTATTGTCAAATGTAATTGTATGAATTTCATAATAGAAGAAAAAGTCACTATTATAAAATGGTACTATGCAGGGAAAAGTTAAGTATCATCAAATAGGTATGTTTTCCGTTTATTTCCTTGATAGGCCCATTCCTACCAAGTCGGCAATATAATAAGTTATTACTTATTTTGAGGCGAAAGGCAGGGTAATAAACAACTGCAAATGCACAGCACAGAATCATGAGAGAGCTGAAGAAAACAATGATCAAGTTTTTAATATTGTACTTCACGTCAAAGAAAATAAAAATATCAGCACTAGAAATCTCGGGCAAGGGGTAGAAAAATATCACATTACAGTACTGCGAAGATTAAAAAAGCAAAAATACCATTTATATAATTATCAAAACCATCAAGAATTGCTAGAAAGGCATAAAGAGCAAAGATCACTGTTTTGTTTTAAAATGATGGATCGAGCGAACAACAACAGATATTTTTTACAAAATATTTGCTTCTCAGACGAATGCACGTTTACATTAGATAATGAGCCGAATATACGAAGTTATCGGTACTGGAGCCTATAAAATAAACATCGTCTTGTATTAACTCGAACTCAATATCTTCATAAAGCGAATATTTGGGCAGGCATTTTTAGATATCGCATCATTAGACCATTTTTTATTGACGAAAATCTTACTGGTTCAACGTATTTAAATCTTCTTCAAAATAAAATTGGACCCACACTGGAGGAAGTCGCTGATAAAAATCAGGAGATTTGATTCCAAATGGATGGTTACCCGGCACACAAGTCGCTTGTGTGCGCGAATATCTAAATAATGTCTTTAATGGAAGCGTTGTCGGTTTAAAATCAACAATTAATTAGCTAGCTAGGTCTTCTGACCTCTCACCAACGACTTTTTCTTCTGGCGGCATTTAAACAATTTTCTTTATGAAAGTTTTAGGTTTGAAAATTTAAAACAGTTAAAAAATTCAATTTTAATGCAATCTGAAAGAATTACCTAGTACCAACTCGCTAATGTTCGTAGAGAATTTTACCATCGTTTAGGAACAAATGGCGGTTTATTTGAACATTTAATTAAGAATTAACAATTAATATGCCAAACTGTAGGGTAAAAATTGAACACCCTAACAAGGTTAAGTCAGGGGTTATAGTCATTGTCAGACGTGATGTGGTAATCACTCCTAAGACTTATAACAATAATATTAAACAATATGGTAATTAATAATAAAGGTAAAATAATGGATTTGGTAATTCTACCATAATGTCCTTATTTTTACCCTGCAAAACGATTGTACAGTTTTCTTAAAATAAAATTATTAGCGTTTTTTTTATAAACAATTGTTTATTTTTAAACACCCTCTTATTTTCTTCGGCTTTTAGCAATTCTTAATGATTTTAATACTTTTTAATATGTTTTATTGTAAGTAAAATAATTCGTTTTCTATTAAAAGATCCGTTTTGAAAATAATGTTCGTTTTATTTGAAAATCATACTTAAATTCAGTGTAAAATGTTAAAATAGTTAAAAAGCCTACCGTTTGCAAATTACATTTGACAATGACAAATCACAGGTTGAAAAGTCCAATCAATGCTGGTTTCCGCAGCATCACCTGTTAAATTTCAATGAAAAACCAACATCAATCCTATTCAAATAAGTTAAGATCGGGTTGTCCAAAATTGTTCAAACTCCGCACTTGCACTTACCACACAGATACCTTAAAAAGTCTCCCTACAACCCCACTCTAAAGTCAACAGGAGAGCAAATATTTCCTATGTTTCCAACCACGATGTACCACCCGGTATATACGGATTTTTTGCTGGAGTTTTCATACAGAAGAGAGAAATGTAAACAAGAATGTTATATTTATGGCTCTTACTTTACCTTAATCCTGAATACAACAGTTTATACAATAAATGATATATTATCTCCAAATCTAATGAAAAACTAATAGCCCGGATGGATCTCATCAAAAATCTTCTGGCATGCGGTTACTATGTTATTATTAAAAAATATACTAGATATAAACATTTTTTTATTTAAAAATGTATGTTGTAGTTAACGAAATAATACATTTAAATAGAATATACCTTAATAAATAGAAAATGATAAGTAAATAAACAAGAATGATACTTATATCCAAGTATATGTGGTATTAGACGAACAATATAAATCAGCATGAGAAAACAATGGCTTTATCTAAAATACAATTTTCTCGTTCTAAATATATACAGTGCACCTAAGTGTAGACAATGTATCAGGCACTTGTAAAGAGGAATTTTAACTTGTTAGATATGGTTTGTTATTGAAAAGATTAATCTTCGATCAATGAACTAATTACTTAAATAATTAAAAATAGACAATTTTCTTTGCTCAAGCAGATTACAGGGAATTATAATTTGTTATCTAATAACATTAGGAACGTATCTCAAATTTTTAAAAATAGTATATTTTTATATCTGATTGCTCTCAACTTAATCATGATTTTTCTCACAATTGCAGAAAATGTAATATTATATATTCTAATAAGTTTTTATCTTTTCTTCAAAAAATACATTCTACCAAACACCATTACGGCCATATTTTATACAGTCGTCTAAAATCAAAGTTTAAAAACAGAAGATTAATTCTAAAATTTTGTGGAAATAACAGAAGTGGTGGATTTATAATTCAGGATTGACAGAAAAGTTCAATTTAAGAGTAATCAAACTGGTTAAAACTTATTTGATCGAATGAGAAGGCTTAATCAGCCTTAACTAGAACTCAGGAGCAGCTAAGCTGCCTACCTCTCATGTGTCGAATAAATCACCGACAAAATGAGCTAAGGAGTCTAGAAGATCAACATGATAACTGGACATCGAACGTGTCACATTGCCAAGCCAGATCACTGATGAGCACCCAGAATCAGAAACAAGGATGACCTCACATTTCATTTTAAGTGAGGCAAGGAATGTTAACATCAAATTAAATGACAGGCTAGCCATGGTACCATCACAAACCCGATGGACGTACCTATTGGTAAACGATTCGTTTATTGGTAGCTCTCCACGGCATCGAGCGTCCGGGGTTTGCACGCTGTACCCCCCTTCGTCTATTACCCGCTGTCCCCTCACCTTATCAGTGGGGAATGGCAAATTACGGAGGTTTTAGACTCACTGCTAACAACGGTACGCCCTGTCTTCTGTGAGGTCATCCTTGTTTCTGATTCTGGGTGCTCATCAGTGATCTGGCTTGGCAATGTGACACGTTCGATGTCCCGTTATCTGGTTAAAACTTGTTATGTTATTATGTAACATTATATCAAGCTATAACCAGGTAAATCACTCAACTCGAACTTTGCTGCCAATCCTACATTATAAAATGACAATTTTTGACATTTCTTCGATTTAAACTGGACTTTGGTTTAAATCAGAGACGTCAATTTGCCCAATTTTATAAAGTTGATTTAAACCGTAGTTCAGTTTGAATGGAAGATATATAAAAAAAATTGTCATTTTATAGTGTGAGATTGACAGCAAAGTTGGAGTTTGGAGTCTAAATTGAACTTTGCTGTTAACCCCACATTATAAATCGAGCATTTCTGACATTTCTACGATTTTGGAATTGTTTACGGTTTAAGGGAATTTTATAAAATTGGCTATAAAGCATAATATTCTGCATAATACAAGTAATATTCACTTTTTTTACATTTAGCAGCTAATTAAATTTTATGCATTTAATGCATTTTCTGGCATAATTTTGAATTCATTTTTAAATGTGGTGTTGTCTTACAAAAAATAATTAATTTAAAGACACGGTGTTAATGTAAAGTTCCTCTAGTCACATTCCTACACCTAATATGTTCAACATGCAAATATTTCGTGTTAGTTTTTGCAAACAAGGTTATCGCTACTCATTTGTGTTGGAAAAATCTTCTAATAATACGGATTCATGTCTCTAAAGATATTTTCGCTTGGACCAAAATACCTTTTTTTAACAAATAAGGTTAAACATTAAAATTATCTAATTGAAGCTAGTGAATAAAAAAATTAAGCAATAAGGAATTAGTTTGTAGCTTTTAAGATATTATAGGTATTTTAGTCTTCACTTTTTTCAAAAAACAAGCCGAATTAAAAAATAAATTAATACACATTTTGGCTGAATAAAATTAGTATGCCAAAACTAAGTCGAAGAAAACAGTTTTTTGATATTAGGATGGTGAAATGTATGCTGGTTAGACAGGCGAACGCTCTTTAAGAACAATACTACTTATTAATTATCAACGAATTACTCATTTGCGCTTATAGTCAAAATTACCATGCGATACCTACACTAAAAAGCCCAAAAAACGATTAAAAAACATTTTTTAAACTAATCTGAGATTTAAAAATAGTGTCAGACTGTGCAAAATTTAAAACCCCCGTATATTTTATAATTAGAGATAAATCAATGTAACACATTTTTTTTAACTGTCATTTATTTATATTTGTGTTATTAGTTATTACTATGAGATATTGCTCTAATCCCATATTTCTTTAAAGTGTTTACTATGTTTGGGTAATCATTAATTAAAAAAAAAATGTTTTTAACCTTTTCTACAGTAATTTTCCCACCCGGTACGGTACGTTTTATATGTATATTTGGGATCCAGAGAATTTGTCTTAACTCATTTTTTTAAATTCAAATGCATGTAATGTGTATGTGTTTGCAGAAAGGGGCTAACAAAATTGTAAATAAACCATTGCTTACTTTTGAATTTCTATTACCTAATAATTGAGAAAAAATTTTTAAAAAGGTGATTTCTTAAATATTTTAATATTATATAACAATAATTAATATAAATATATATGGCAAGATAAAACTGAAACTGATATCGCCACTCCAGTGCTCGCATAAAGTCCCCCCTTCGCTTGTTAACTCGAAAATATAATATTTTTTCTATTCGCCATTTTGTAACGGTACATTTTGGATATTTAAATAGCAGGATTAAATTCAACATAAAAAGACCCCTAAAATGAGATATCACTCGACCTCCTTTCGATTTAAATTTTTTTTGCAAGATTGCAGATCTCGGATAATTTTTTCTTCAAAAGTAAGTTTGACTTATTCTTTACGTATACCAAATTTGAATCATATATCTCAAGCCAATTTCTAGTTAAGGGGGGGGGGGGGGGGGGGGTGTTATGCTAGAACCGTATATGCATGTAAAAAAAGTTGGATTAGTTTCCACCCCTGGATGAAGAGTAAATTTTACAAGAATACAAAAGAACAGTTAAGTTTAAAAATAGTACCCAGGTTTATAGATTTATTCAGGAAATGGATGTATTCTTATTCCAATAAAAGATTTACCCGGTACTTATAACTTAACTAAAACAAATTAGAGGATATCTTATCTATCTAGGCTCGTAGTCGCGACCTCTTTTAAGGACGGGAACCAGGAATGGATTTTTTTTTAGCAACAAATAGCGTATCTACTGAAAATGTGGGTTGAACGACGTTCTATTGAATAATGACGGCCATTGGTGCAACTAAAGGGGAGGGGACTCAACCACCTTGAGCCAAGATTAGCCCTCCTATAATTGGTATTTTTATACCATCTTTTATCTCATCTCAGGACAACTTTTTTCTAGAAGTAATTACTAAGCGGTCGAACTTTTTTGAGAAAACATCTTCGGAAGCTTTTTTCACGGGGCTTAAGCCTCTCTAAAAATTAGTATCTAATTGCACCATTGATTGACAGCAAGCCAAGGACTTTATACCGGGAGGAAGCAAATCCAAATTGGAGTGGCTCCTGAACAGAAGTTCAGTCCGTTAATAAGAATTTTGACCTGGCACCCTCCTCAGGAAATCGATGTAGAGGAGACTCAATATCCCTTGGGTCTTAGGAATAGGAGGGGATACCGTTGTACTTCCCGGGTACATGTGAAGTCCTGAGGAGACTAAGGCACTAACTTTTTGGCTCGGTGCTTCTCCAAAGAGAGGAAATCATTACCCTGGAAAGACGGAAAGACATTCGGCCATTCATAGTTTGGTCGGGTAGGTTTGGCGAGGGTACAGGTGGTTAGAGTAGTTGGAGACAGATTCAGAGGTAGGTGAAAAAGAATTGCCTTGGACTAGTTGCTAGTTGGTCGAACCTCCCCAAAACGACCACAAATACGACTACTACCTGTGCCGCAACGACTATTTCATCAGAAAATATTTTTGCAGGCCATCAAAAAAGGCATTATACAGTTATTATTAATCTTCTGAAAAATGACTCTTCTTTAAGATTAAAAAAAAAAAGATAATCACAAAGTCCAACCCATCCTCCGCAAGTGCAACTTCCTTGAGCTGAACCAGCTGTCATAAAGTCATGTCATTTCTTGCCATTCTTTCGAATTAGGCTTTTTTCCTCTTCGTTCGCTGCCAGGGCCATTCCCAAAGAGACCTACAACTTAACGTGGGTTTCGAACCACGATCCTCGGTTATGCGACCCCTCCCCCCCCCCCCCCCCCCCCCAAAGGGCTATCAACAATTGGTTTCTTGCCATCGTATGACATACCGATTGGGAAGTGTGTATCTTTTTCCGCACCCCACGAGATGTCCGATCTCATCCGGCCTGGTTACCGGCGTGAATGGGGTGGGTTGGGAGATGATAACTTTTACACTCTTCCTTGCATTCTTAACTCCACTAAATTTCGGACATACTTTTTTATTGTACGTATGCCCACTTCAAGAATCGAACCCGGGTTGCCACGTTCGAATGCCAGTAACTCACCTCGGAGCCACTCCCGCGGTTGTCATAAAGTCCGGATATATGACTGCGTCAAACTTTTTGAAACTTGGTCAGGGACTGTCATTTTGCTGAAAATTTTCAATTGAAAAAGGTACAGCTGGTGCAAGTAAGTTGAAGTTAAAAGTTCGAGGGAAATTGTTTCTAATGTCCTATCAAGATACCTATTTTTCTCTGGTCCAAAAAATACACAAACAACCGTCCTATATGGCGATAAGAGCTTTGTTCTTACCGCAATTACGGACTAGTCAGCGCGCTTTCGATTAGTTTAAAATAGTTCGCAAACTGGTACCTGATTGTTATAGGAACAAAGATTAGATAACATGCCTAATACTTACCGGAAAATAGGCATGAGCCAGAGTACCACCAGGTCCATCAAATGGATCACCGTCTCCATGTTCGCCACTTTCAAATCGAATTTCGATGTGAACTTGTCCAGACTTTGGAGTAAAAGTTAGATCAGTAAAATCTGACCAAACATTAAAGGCACGTTGAATTTCTGCGTCTACTTCTTTTCGTTTCAATTTAGCAGGATATTTTGAGATTTTGTAGCTCAGGTTCTTTACTTTCCATCTACTTCCTGTAAAAATGAATAGGAGAAAACAATTTTAGTGATTCTTTATAAAATTAAAATAAAAAGTATTAAGAATCTAGAGAGAGAAAGAGAAAGAGAGAGAGAGAGAGAGAACTAGATTTTTGGGGCCCTGTACAGGGTGTCCCAAATTCGATGCTCATTATTGGTATCTCGAAAACTATAAGAGATACAGCATCGGTCAGATGGGGGAAAAGTTGCGGAATTTTGTGCTCCGTAATATTGTGAAATTTTTTTTTAAATAAAAAAATAAATTTTCGGTATCAGTAGTTTGAGAAAAATTTGTAAAAATAAAAAAAAAGTAGAAGGATGTAATTGCATATTAAAATATAGTTTTACATTCCGAACAACTTTTTATAATTACAGTTTTCGATAGTGGCAAAAATGAAGGGAAAAATTCATATTTTTTGACAAACCTCGTATACTACAGAAAAAATTTAACATCTGATGATTGCATTTCAGATTTTGGACTATGCAGAACTTTTTATGAAGAATAACTTTTTTTCGGAAAGTAAATAATAAAAAAGTTTCCCATTTGTTACCAACTTAAGTAGACACACTGTACATATAAAATTTTTAATTTCGTGGTTTATACCCGAGAAAATATAATAACCAAAACGAGAATTATTTTATTTTTGTATTTTCTAAGAAAATTATAGTTAACTCAAACATGTAAATAGGTACAGTCATATTATGAGTAAACTTTTTATATCTAATATTTATTTCTTCTATTTTTAAAGTATTCTTCTCACGTGTCACATTGCCTTCTAGTAATGCAGTGAGCTTTTATTTTATGGCAGAGCAAAGAACCACTTATCGCTAGTTTGTAGATATAAATATGAACACGACGTGTAACTATTTTTTGACTTTTTGCTTTACATAAAATACTAGTAAAACTATAATTTTGGATTCTTAGGACGCGTTGTTCAAATTTTTAAAGGTGCAATGCACTACAAACAGCACTAAAGTTTATATAAATAATTATTTCAGGTACAATAAATGTTAAAAAAAAAAAATTATTGACATACAGGGTTGTACAAATTCGTGTGCGTACAAGGGGATCTCGAAAACGGTAGGAGATACGAAGATAGTTAAATTGAGGCAAAGTTGCGTATTTTGGGGCCCAATAATTTGGTGAAAGAAAAATATTCCGAACACCTTCCTTGCTTTTGGTTTTTAATTTCTTGCACGTTTGACGTCTGAAGAAAACAAAAAACACTTTCTTATTAGTAGTTATTAATTTTTAAATTCGACATTTCGTTCTTTACATATCAACCTCAAGTCAATTTTTTTTTTAAATACGGACCTGGAATTTTCAAAACAGTTTTACGGACGTCAAAGCTTTAGAAATTTAATACAATTTAATGATTTTCAAAATTTTAAGGTTTATCATTAAATAACATATCATTAGTATTTTAAATTATCCTTTCTTTGTTATTACGGCCCTGGTAATTATTTCTTGGATTACTTAAATAAACTCACCGGCACAAAATTCCGCCACCCTGAAATTTTGGCCAAGTTTGATGTTTTATAACTTGTTTATTTTTTATCCGATTTTCATAATTTTTTTATCAGTTTGTAGATCCATTTATTCTGTTTTCCTATAATTATTTTATAAAGTATCATTTTTCGATTAGGCTATATTATACAGGAGGAAATCAAAATGTTGTTTTTTGTCGTAATTTCAAAACACCCTGTAGGGAAATTGAGGTGGATAATATTGTTCACATACTATCTCTTGTAATCTCTGATGTATTCTAAATATTTTTTTTTTGATTCATTCCATTATCTCATTTCTGCTGAGAGCTGCAAAATTTTAAATGAAACGATGTTATTTTTTGATGGTCGTGAGCGGGTAGACAGACGTAGAAATGAAAGATGTGATGACTGCACCATATCAGAACGAATCTCATATTATGGCGGTTCAGTCATGATTTGGGCGGGTATTTCTACCGAAGCACGCATCAATCTTGTATTTGTTGAAAATGGAGCTCTAACCGCCAACCGTTACATTGAGGAAATCCCCCAAGAAGTTGTTGTTCCATTTGCGCCTTTTATTGGGAACCAATTTACATTAGTGCAAGATAATGCTAGACCTCACGTTGCACATGTAGGAAGCGAATATCTAGATGAAGTTGAACTTCCAAGATTGGAACAGCCTGCATGTAGCCCGGATCTCAACTCAATCGAACATCTTTGGGATCAACTTAAAAGAGCCGTTCGTCGTCGTCCTGTACAACCACAAACCTTGCAAGACTTAAGACTGGCGCTGACCGAAAAATATCAAGCTATTCCTCAAGAAAGAATAAGTGATCTTATTCATTCGATGCCACGAAGACTGCAAGCTGTCATTGCTGTGAGAGGAGGAAATACACGTTATTAAATTGTTTTTGTTAATTAACTTTATGATATACCTAGTGTTTGTTTTTCTTAATAAAATTAGGCTTCAAATCAGCGTTTCATTTAAAATTTTGCAGCTCTCAGCAGAAATGAGATAATGGAATAAATCAAAAAAAGAAATGTTTAGAATACATCAGAGATGACAAGAGATAGTATGTAAATAAAATTATCTACCTCAATTTCCCTACAGGGTGTTTTGTAATTACGACAAAAAACAACATTTTAATTTCCCCCTGTATAATATAGCCTAATCGAAAAATTATACTTTATAAAATAATTAAAGGAAAACAGAATAAATGGATCTACAAGCTGATAAAAAAATGATGAAAATCGGATAAAAAATAACTAAGTTATAAAACATCAGACTTTGCCGAAATTTCAGGGTGGCGGAATTTTGTGCCGGTGAGTGTATTAAATTACATTACAGGAAGTTATGGTGTATAAGCGTTTATTATTCAAATCAATTATTGTTACTGTTTATAAGGTCTGATGATGCTAGTTTTAGGCGAAACATGTAATAAAAATAAACAGACAGAAAAATATTTGGCGCTGAGACTTTTTTCTTACAAAATATCATCTTCTTTGAGTAAAAATGGACAGATTCTGCAAATCAGAAATATTTTTTTTTAGTTTGGCTCTAAGTGTTCAGGGCCGTAATGATATGATAGAAAAAGTTAATTTGAAAAAATGTGTTACTAGATGACAAAATGTTAAAATTTCAAAAACTTTTAAATTGTATTAAATTTCTAAAGCTTGAAAGTCAGGTCCGTATTAAAAAAAATTGATTTGAAGTTGGTATCTAAAGAACGAGACTTTGAATTTGAAAACTAAAAACGCCATCTTGTAGGACATGAAAAACGGCAATGAAGAAGTGTTTTTATTTTCTTTCCACGTCATAAATAAACGCGCAAAAAATTAAAAACCAAAAGTAAATATTTCGGTAAAGTATTCGGAATAGTTAGAATTTTCTTTCACCAAAGTATTAAGACCCAAAATACAGCCATCTTCGTATCTCTTACCGTTTTCGAGATCCCCTCGTACGCACACGAATTTGAAGCACCCTGTATACAAGAGCTCTTCCCATGGGTTCTGTTGAAAAAAAATTAATCTCCGAAATGGACAATTTTAATGACAGTGATTACAAAATTTGCGATCAGAAAAGATCATAGACTAATAGCGATTTCGGTTTAGCACTCTGAGAGTGCTCCGGGAGCGATCTGTGACGTCATAGATTCGCCCGAGATTTGCTGTCATCATGAATACGGTTGCCCTCGGACGGAGCATAAATAGAATGTATGATGGCTCTTAAAATTATGACAGATGGTAAAATAATTTAAACCTTTAAATTTAATAGGAAGTTAAAACAATTATTCTTTAAATTAAACAAAAATATTACTTTATGTTCAAAATATCCAAACAACAACACGCGAAATTACAAACGAACACCGTTCACAGTCTTAAAGAAAAAGTGTAGCCATTGACATCATTGCGCAGGCGCAGCCTCTCTACTCCGTAAAAATTTGCAGATCGAAGAAGAGCACTCGCTAACGGATTTAGAGTAACCAGATCTGTAAATCGAACGTATTACTCCGAGTGAGAGCACTTTATTTTGATAATCGAACACGCAATCTCGAGGAGAGAGCACTCTCAAAGTGCCCGAGATCAGTAAACCGAAAACGGTTTTAATGTATAATAAGTGGGAAAGGTTTTTTTTGCAAAAATTGCAAAGCTTCTTGAAGTTTTGACCAGGAGCCGCCACTGGTGGAAAGATTTGACGATAGAAAGTTGATCTGAAATACTTGTTTATTATTTAAATGATCGTAGCACATCATTTACATATAATAAATTGGGCTGGACCTAATTATCATATTGATGATAGTCTAAAAAATTTTAATATTAAAAACTAAGTTAAGGCGTAACAATTTTATTCGTAAAAAATACATTATACAAATATCCTTGGAAATTGGACGGTATGTCATGTCATTAAGTATACTTACCTAGTGAAACGTGTATGTATTCTATGATTGTATCTTATTAAATGATAATTATTAAATGAATACGTAAATATACAGGGTTATGATGAAGGAACAGAGCGAGACTATAGGTGGACCTTAGTTAGAAATGAGATCAGATCACATAAATCCAAGGGATCGCTATGACATACCATATGAGGTCGTAATTGATGAACGAAATGTATGGAAAAACAAAACACCAGAAACTACATAATTTGGTAAACAGATGGCTCCAAAACCAAAGAGGGTACCGGAGCGGGGATACACGGAGTAAGACCAGAGAAAATGCATTTTTCTCTTTGGGAAAGTCTCCCACAGTGTTCCAAGCAGAAATCTACGTTATATTACAATGTGTGTACAAAAACAATAGGAGGGCTTATCTCAATAAGCTGATCCATATATATTCCGACAGTCAAGCAGCCCCTAGATCGCTAATGTGCAACAAGGTAACCTCAAGAATGGGAATGTCGAGGGAAACTGGACGTCCTGGCAAAAGTAAACAAAGTAATACTGCAGTGGGTACCAGGACACGAAGGTATTACAGGAAATGAAAAAGCTGATGAACTTCCGAAGAAAGACCCCGAAAACACATTCATTGGTCCAGAACCGGCACTCACACAGTACGAGATGGCATAAAGCGATGATCCAGGAGTGAACACAAAATCCACTGGAGCAACAGCCAGGGATTACACCACAGCAAAAGCTTCATTGGGGATCCAGACCCAAGACTTACGAAACAGTCGCTTCAAATGAACAGGAACCAGCTGAGAATCATTACAGGAATTTTGACAGGGCACATGGCTGGCAAGAACCATCTGCACAGAATGCAACTGTACAATGAAGACCTTGACAGATTATGCGAACAATTCAGGGAAACTGTACAGCACATAGTTTGCCATTGCGAGTCACTAGATCGGAAGAGGCAACGAATACTCGGGCAACCAAAACTGGAACCAGAGGACATCCTTACCCTCTCCCCAGGTAACCTACACAAACTAGGCAAGGAACAGGGATTATCAAGTGGGTGAAACAACCAAACAAGATGAGCACAATGGGCCAAACCTGGCCTAAGTACATCGGGCGCACAGGCAGGCGCACGGGCATGCCCTCGGAAAAAAAACTTAACTCGATAGATGAGCTTAAGTGGATCCGACCGCGCAAAAATTCGCCGTGTAAATTTGCCGTTTCTTTTGAAGTTAATTACAAAAAAACTAAGCAACTTTTTGTATTTTTTTTTCACCAATGGAAAGGTAGTACCTATGTGAGTGTGCAAAAGTTATTTGTATGCAGAAAAAAAAAATCGAAGAAAAAGATACGAGGTAATGAAAACCCAATTTTTTTTTACCAAATTTCATTGTATTGTTAAAAATATAAAAAAAAATTTTTTTAATGAAAATAACTTTCGCACACTCCCCAATTCCTGTAGAGTCTAACTAAAAAAAAAATTTTAAATCCATTAAAAAACATGGTCAGGATTCACTTAAAGAAAACGCAATGTTTTTGGTCTCTAAAATCAAACGAAAATAATTTGTCTCTGTTGAAAATCGACATTTGGTTTTTGCTACACGTGTTGTACTTGGGGTAGTACGCCTAAACATTAAAATATTGCTTTCTAATCATTACTAAATTATATCCTAGGCTTCGCTTGCGTAGAATATGAAAATAATGAGACAATCAGTTGGTTTCCATTGCAAATATCTTAAACAGTCTTCAGCGCAGTTTTATGCTAACGTGTTTAACGTTTTCTTATGTGTATATATTGTATTTGATTAACTTTCTATAGGGTGTTAAAAAATGAAACTAAGTTCAGAAAATTAGATCCGTCGTTTCCGCGTATTTGTTTGGCGAGTAGAGTGGCAATAAGTAAAATAGGGAGATACATACCAAGCCCTATTAATTATAGTTTTTATTATTATTAAACGTTTTTTTAGATGTATTGTTTATTTTTATTTTGACTGTCAAAAGTTATCATAAGTGGCACTATTAATAATATTAATAGTTACAATGTAAATCAATATAGACTTGGTTTCAGACCAAAAATCAAAAAAATTATTAGTTCACAACATCGTTGGTACCTTTGTGCATGCTGATTAAAATTCAGTTTACCGGGAAAATTTTGATGCTATTGTAAGAACATGTTTTTTTATAAAGTTCTTAGTTTTTGTATATTAAAATGGTTAGGTACATTCCTGAGATATTAAATAGTTAAATTTTTGACATTATGTCATTGTTCAATACCTAAATGCATCAAATCAGTAAAGACAGAAATTAAAAAGCTTTAATTTAAAATTAAAAATTTTTTTATTACGTCGTGGTTAATGCTACAAGATTTCTGAGAATATTAAAAAATAATTTTTAATGGAGATAAAAAAAAACATTCCAAATTTTAAAAATCCATCGTCATATCCGTAACTCACACTGAAAATGCTTTGCGTAATGTATTAGCTTATGTACTGCCGCTCTTGAATTGAAGAGAAAGATCGCCGTTCAATACCTGAATGCATCAAAGGAGTGAAGGACGATAACTGGTACTACGAGGAAGATAATTCGGTATATTTTCTCATAACGTCGTGCTTCAAGCCGGTAACTTTGGAAAAGATTTTAGAAATATTGTTCGGATCCTCTTAAGGAATCCATTTGACAACTAATATTAAAAATGTCTCTACAAGTAGTACAAAGTGTACAAAACTTATAGGACATATGTTACTAACTAATTCTAAATCTGCTTATTGAAAGGGCATTTGATCAAATTTAATCGACCGTATCTCCATATAAAATCAACAAAAGCCAAACAGAATTTATACCAGAATAATTATTGTATAATTGAATGCAAAACGCTAAAAAAATTGTTGGTCTACTGCACTTTGATACCGTTAATTTTGTTTAAATATATTTTATATGTTATTTAAATATATATGTTCATGTTATGTCATTGTTTTAAGTGAGGAAAATTAATTATTAACAATAATTATAAATGAGCGAAATGATCTTCTTATTAACGTTTTTAATAATAACTTTAAAGATTTTTCTTATTAATTAACTGCGCTTATATAAAATGATAAAAACATGCGTATAATCTATACCTGTATTATACTTGTAATAATGATAAATACAGGGTGATTTGTAAGTTGATACTTCTTTTTTAGCTGTGTATAGAAGGCATTAAAATAAATAACTTTTTCAAATACCTTTTTTCAAAAAATTTAAAAATAATTACTTACATTCATTTATTACACTATAGATCAAATACGGTCCTGCCTACCTTGCCCGTTAAATAACGTTAAGAAAACTTCTGGGTGTAGGATGAGCCCGAAAGGGAAAGCGTTCTGCGTATAATCTCGAAGCAGCAGCCGCACTTTGACGACACTCACTGTAAATTAGCACCATATCTTCTAGTTCATTATTTTCAAATTTTACCATTTTCATGTGTCACCAATTTAAAATTACCTTGCTTCAGAAAAACACACCGCAGCAGATAGCCAAAAAAATAACTGACCACCTACCTGTAAATTGCATGACTGATAAGACAAAACAACAAGTACAGCAGGCTACGCTTTGATGACCTAGCCCCCACTTAGATTTTTTACTTCTGTATCTCGCCTATTTTTAAGTTGTTTGAAAAAAAGGTATTTGAAAATGTTGTTTATTTTAATGCCTTCCATACACAGTTAAAAAAGAAGTAATAACTTCATTTGAATCACCCTGTATATGTGTGCAATTGCGCAGCCAAGGAGTTGGGCTGCAGCACACCCCTCCTTCCGGAACCAAGAAACTCGGGTCTAAAAAAGTTTAATTAAAACCTAATTGTTCTTTCCACGCTTGGATTCTTAATCTAAATATTTAAATATTTATTTAAAAAATGTAAAACCAACATAGCACAAAATCAATATTTTTGTCTTTTGGTACATAGGTATCTATTACACGCTCTCCTTGCCAAAACTAATTATTTTATAACATTATTATATAATATAAAATTTCTCTTCTAAAGTCTTATTTTATATAAAGATTAAGGGTTCGGACGTATACCGTCAGTTTTATTGGTTTGTGATTCAATCTTAGAGCAGAACGAGAAAAAAGAATTATATTTTATATATATTTTTATTGTTATACTTATACTTTTCTGCCCCGTTTCTCCTGTTCTAGAGCTATTTTAAATCAACAAAAATATAACCAAATTCAATAAAAGATTTTTATAACAAGATAAATGACAACCATCAGTCTCCTTTATTTGTTTTTAAACACAAAAAATAAAGTAAAAATTTTAATTGACAAAACAGAAATTTTTTTATTTAGTACTACTACTACTTAAAAACAAAAAAAAAACTGTCTATTTTTTTTTGTAGAAGTGTGAATATATTCACTTTATTTTTAAACATGAAAACCCGAGCCTGAAAAACTCTGGTTAGCGTTATACATACGTCTTATGTGAAAACTTTTGATTAAAATACAACATTCATATTTTTCACAAATGTAATAGATATTTTTCTTTTTTAAAATGAAAGAGTGAACTAGGAATATTAAGAAAAAAAAACGTTCACAAAACCAAATTTAATCCATCAGTTAGGGGTAGAGGTAATGATTTAATTTTCGAAATTTGATAGTTTTTGGGTACATTTTTAACGGACTGTGGACGTGGCCCCGAAGATTTTTCGCCATCCTAACTACGTTCAAAATCATGAAATACATATAGTCACGACTGCCCCCCCCCCCTCTAAAAAAACTTGTCCTAGGTATGGCCACTGCATGAGCCCCCCATCGAACCTATTTTCTGGTTGCGCCACTGTATATGTGCATTGTGCGTTATTTAAACCCGTAAAAATTGATATAAAAACACGATACACAATAATATTTTTAAATGTGGCTTTGCTAAGTGAGGGAAATTTATATAAAGACACCGTAACTTGCCACTTTTAATATTTAGAAAAATTGACCTATCATGCATATTGAACATTTACTGATTCTGGAATTTGTTAAAAAGCTACATTAACCAAATTAAAACTATTATTACCTTGTAAAGCATATCTTTTGGCCCTGTTGTCTCCAGTTCCAACTTTGTCTTTTACGCCACATCTTGGCAATGTCATAGTTTCTAAAGTCTTTTCATCAAGCTCTCCTGTAAAAAAAAATACAAACATGAGTAGAAAATAAATAGTTGTTTATATTACAATTCCGTCAAGTGGCTAGTATTTTACATAAGGAACAGGCAGTGTGTTGATACATGATCAGATGTGTCACTTTTACTTTAAATACAGTTGATACTTTTTATTTATTACAGCTTTCAAGATAAATTGCAATGATTACGCACTTTTAAAAAGTGTCCCCTATACCGGGTCCGCCAACGTGGCGGGGATGGAAGATTAAATCATTATCGAGGAGCTTATCAAAAATACTAAACCAGCATAAGGTATCGACTTAAAAGCGGCATATTTTAAAAATATTTTACATTATACAGGGTGGCTCAAAAAAGTGTGGCGGACTAAACTTACATTTTTTTAAATGGAACACCCTATATATTATATTATGTATTTTCTAATTCCCTATACAATTCCACGTATATTTTGTATAAAATGTCATATGTCTAAATTCAATTGTTTTTGAGTAATTGACGTTTAAAATATGGCATTTTTTGACTTTGACAGGCTGTAACATTGGAACGGTTCATCTTAGAGAAAAATGGTTTTCACCTCCCTATCTTAGTTTTTTATTCTCAATCCAAAAATAACAACTTCCGGTTTAACATGTTAAACCGTTAAAACCGTTTTTTTTTTTAACATGTTAAACCGGAAGTTGGTATTTTTGGATAAAGAATAAAAAACTAAGATAGGGAGGTGAAAACCATTTTTCTTTCGTTATTATTATTAAACTAATTTTTTGAATTTAATAATTTTATTCCTACCGTTACAATGAGCATTTATAAAAATATATGCAATTATCATTTTCAATGTCTCTTCCACCAATAATTATTGAAGTTCTATTTAATGACAATTATTTTTCATGTTAGGTCAAATAATGATTTATAATGGGTTAAGGTTTCTACCAGCATTGTAACAATATAACATTGCAAAACGCGATAAAATATTAATTTTTACTAAAAATTACCGCGTTTTTATGCGATGCTGGTGCCAATAATTAGATAGTTGCAACAAAACATGGATAAAAATATTAATTACAAAAGTTTAAGCAAATCGAATATAATTTTTTTCTATTCCCAAATGGATATTTGCTGTTTTCCTGATAGCCGGGCTATTCCGGTTAACTTAACGGATATAATTTCATATTCATCCTATTTAGGATGACTGATCAATCACAGTGGTCAATTACAAAGAAACAAAATTTACACGTTGTACATTTTACGCGTCATTTTATGATACTTAACAAAAGTGAGGTTAGGAATATACTTTAAAAAAATGCATATCAAATTTGTGTTATTTTTTACATTTGCATTAAAACCTTTATCCCAGAGCCTATGCATACACCATTTTTTCCCAAGGAGCGCACGAAATCGTACGAAAATTAAAGATTTAAAATCAAAATATATTTTTACCGAACTATTGTTAAGTATTTTCTGACCAAACTAAAGATTTCTGTACAAATGCGCTTTCTCCTTTCAGAAATCTCCAGTTTTCCACTCATTTCCAGACAATTACTATAAGATTTAATGCATAAAATCTGTTGCACATTTTTTAAAAGCCCAGTGGAAATTTGCCATCGAATGATGCCATTAGTTTATGTCGTATCTGCTAAACTAGTAAAACCAGTTAAAATAAAATCTTACCTGTTACTTCCAAACCTGCAAAGTTTTGAAAATCTTCTACTGCTCTTCTAAAACTACTTTCATCTAATAATTGACTAGAATTGGCTTTAACTGGTCCTAAGTATCCATATTGTGATAGATATAACTGCAACAAAAATAATATAATTATTATTCACCAAAAATACACATTTGGAAGCAAAAGCATTTTAGCATTAGGTACTTTACAAGCTCTATGTATTTGCAGTGAAAATATAATATACACAGGGCCTAATTTTGGTTATAAGGGGCCGTAGGCCCGGTACGCAGTCCGGGCCCCTAATCATAAGTGTGGGGAGGGGAAGGGTAATTAGCGAAAAAAAGGGCAGCGGTATCAAAAACTTTTATCAAAAAATATTTCTGAAAAAAAATTTAAGGTTAAATTTATATTTTTGAAACAATTTATCGAAATCAAATATTTCTAAAATAATTATTTTATAAAATATATAACATTCTCCCAGAAACTAAAAAGAAGCCACCAACGAGGATTGTATTTGAACGAATATCTGCAAGTGTACGTCGGTAACTGCTTCTTTATAGTTCTCGCAAAAGAATACTATTAATATTTCTGGGAATATGTAACTCAAAATATTTTTTTTATATAAGGCGACAAACGTGTGCCGCAACAGGACAGGAAAGTAAAAACTTTTTTTTTATAAAATGCTACAGCATGTCAAAAATATAATTTTCAAATGCTAAATAAGTTCAGAATCAAAAAATGCAATAAAAATAATTATATCCTATTCATACATCCATACAATAAAGATGACAGTTACTTAAGGTTTAACCGGAAGTGATAGAAAATTCTCGTCTTTTAACACATCACGAACTCTTTAAAGCATCCTTATTAATAAGATTCTGCCTAAAGAATACAAACAATTAACCAGTGGCGAATTTAGGGGGAGGGCTGCCGGGCTGCAGCCTTCCCCCAAGCCTAGTAGCTCGGTTCTAAAAGTCTACTTGCAACCTAATATTTCGTCTCACGCTTGGATTTTTAAATAATGTATTCTTGGCTTAGATTACAAAGGTCTTGTAGGCAATGTTTAGTTTTTAAACTTTTCCTTTTAAAAGTCCTTTTTATACACTATTGGCAAACTCGAATCTAGGATGCCGATATAAACGCATCAGACGGAGATTATTAGTAGCTTTTAACACGTTAAACAGAGAACACGCTATTCCCTACCTCCCACCTTCCATTCTTTAGAACAAGCGGTCGAAGCAGTCGACGTGTCGAATGCTAACGGACGCATATTGTTTTAGTTATTGATTTATGACGCAATTTTAAAGAAAAATATTTTATAATATTTTTCTATTATATACTTATCTGTTCTGTTTTCCCTTTTTTAGAGCTATTTTAAATCGACAAAAAATATAACCCAATGCAATAAAATATTTTTGCAACAAACCAAAAAACAATTAGGTATTTATTTTTAAAGAGAAAAATTAAGTAACAATTTTAATTGAAACATTTTTTATGGAAGAAGTTTGATAATTTATAATATTTATAAAAAAAATAGTGCGGAAACAACGAGAATGCTTTATTATGAATATACAAAACGGCACTTAAGAAGAAGTATTTCAACCTGAGCACTTGCACCAAGAACTGCTTTTAGATCTTCGCTCCTCAAATACATTATTTCTGAAAAAATCATCAATTTTGGCGTGGTGAGCGATATTTTTTACTTTATTTTTAATCATAAAAAACCTAGCCCGAAAAACACTGGTTAGACTTCTTATGTTAAAATTTTGGATTGACACCAATATTCATACTTTTCACAAATATAAAAATTGTTTTTTTTAATAAAGAAGCCTAGGAATATCAAAAAAAAAGTAAAAAAAAAACATTTACAAAAATAATTTTAATCCAACCATGCAGAGGGAGAGAGGTAATAATTTAATTTTCGAAATTTGATAGTAGTGAATTTTAAATGAACTTTGAAAATTTTTCGTCTGTGGCGCTTTTCCGCCTTTTTCACTAGGTACAATATCATGAAATACATGTAGTCCCTCTTTCCAGAAAAAAATGACCTACCTACACCCACTAACCCCCCCCCCCCCCCCTTCCCACCCGAGCATATTTTCTGGCTACGCCACTGCGAATTAACTTAATACGTAAACAATCAAATTTTTTATACATTAATTTTACCTTTTAAAGAGTAATCTTTAATTTTAAAGGTTATATATTAATTTTTAAACAACTACAAATTGGGTATCTAGGTTTTACGATAGCACAATTGTAAAAAATTGGAACTAGGTTATCAAAAAATAAAAATCAAAAAATTTACCAAAATTCAAGGTTAGGTTATTAGGCTACATCGTTGCTGCTTATTATCAGATTGAGCAAACACATGTCTATAAACAATAAAATACGAACAATCCTTTTATTTGTTTATCGCAATATTGCAGCAGTACTAACACCGATAAGAATTTTCTAAATACGTCAGGTTACACCTATTGGGATTTTCACTTTTAATGTAAAATGTTTACTTGACCAATATTTGAATAAGATTAAAAAAGATAGTACTGCAATGCGTAGTTTTCTATAACACTGGCATTATTAGTGTAAATGATGTGAATATTTTTTGAGGTCTATAATTTAACAGTATTTTTTGATAAGAACTATGTAGGATCGTTCCCTATATATAGAATAAAAATATGTAATCATTAAGTTTATGAAAAACTCTGTCAGTAATGCCCATTTAAGGGATTTTTTTATTAAATTTCCACTCCATGGATTGTAACAATCTTGAGTTATCATCGTGCTTGATTTTAATATATATCTATATTTAAAAATGCTTAAAATATTTGCATTGCTTTCAAAACTCTTTTTGACTAGGTTAAGCCCTGATGATGGCCTTAAGTAAATAAGGCCGAAAGCGCTTGGCGTCAGTAAAATAAACAGTTACACTGGAATACAACGTTTTTCCTTTCTTCAGAACACAGTGTACAACCAACTCCACACATTTACTTTGAATTATAAACACCTAGGTGCAAAGCCCCCGTATGTGTTAAAACCTAAAAGTAGACTTATGTGTATTTATTTATTTTGTGCTTTATTTTACCTATTTTTCTATGTGACATACATACAGGGTGGGGATAAATTAAGGAAACAATTCAATATCTCGAAAATTGAAAAAGCAACCTTAAAACCCTCGGACACGTCGATTTAATTTTAGTTTTGCGCAGACTGTAAAATTATTTTGAATTATACAGGACCACTCACAAAAGCTCTACAACTGTCAACTTTGGTTTTTTTAATGGAACACCCTAGTTTTTTTGGCTGTTTTGGATTTTACGCACAATTCTAGCCAAATTTCGTATAACATAACATATGACTAAAATTGACAGTTTTCGAGATATTTATGTATATTCTACCTTATATTTTAATGAATTAAAATTAGGTATGTGTTTATAATCAAATTATTAAGGCGATATGGCAAAGGTTATTATGTCTTATAATTTAAATATCTCGAAAACTGTCAATTTTAGTCATATGTTATGTTTTACAAAATTTGGCTAGAATTGTGCGTAAAATCCAAAACAGCCAAAAAAACTAGGGTGTTCCATTAAAAAAACCAAAGTTGATAGTTGTAGAGCTTTTGTGAGTGGTCCTGTATAATTCAAAATAATTTTACAGTCTGCGCAAAAGTAAAATTAAATCGACGTGTCCGAGGGTTTTAAGGTTGCTTTTTCAATTTTCGAGATATTGAATTGTTTCCTTAATTTATCCCCACCCTGTATATTACTGAGACATATTCATGTTTTCAATCTTCACTGATTTAATTATCTAATTAAACAATATGGAGAATTTTTCTATATTTCAATAAACATACCAATTACACTCTTTACTGAAAGTTTTTATATTTTTTATTGATGTT
Organism: Polydrusus cervinus; assembly: GCA_935413205.1. NCBI lineage: Eukaryota > Metazoa > Arthropoda > Insecta > Coleoptera > Curculionidae > Polydrusus > Polydrusus cervinus. Next base: position 80,490,926 of record OW284511.1, read on the forward strand.
ATGTTCCCGGGAAGTATATTAAATGATTTTGGTGCTAAATAATCTATAAACTTTTTATTTGCAGTTTTGTTAAATTTTTGGGCAATTTAAGTTTGTTACTAGATTTAGTTCTTGTTTCAATAGTGTGATCTACATAGTTGTATCTGGACTTGCAGCAATAGACAAAATTACATATACAGTTAATATACAGTTCTAATATTTACAGTATGTTCTGAAAATAGTAAATTAGTTGAAAATCTTTTATTTTTTTTTAAATATAATTTTAAGAATATATTGTTGTGTTATATTTAACTTATTAAGAATTGTGCCATAAGTACCAGCCCAAACAATTATACCGTATCGCAATAGCGACTCCACAAAAGCTCTATAAACCATCACCAATGTTTTTTCGTTCAAAAATTCTCTTATTATATATAATTTATATATGAGCACGTATTTTATCAGAAACATGGATAATATGTTGTTCCCACTTCAAAAATTGGTTAACCAGTAAACCAAGGTACTTTGTGAGTCACTACAGTAATTTTATCGGTAATATCTGTAAAATTGGATTTGCCAGCCCTTGTCAATGAAAATGCTATGTAATTGGTTTTATTTAAGTTAAGTGATAGTTTATATGTCTCCAACCAATTTTTTACTACTTTAAAACCTTTTATTGCGTTATTTTTAGTTTCTTCCCAATCTTAACCAGTAAAAGTTAAAGCCGTGAGCATTAGGATAAGTGATGAAGAGGATCGGACCCAAAACAGTTGCCTGCGGAACACCAACTCTGATCACTTAATGTATTATTGATTTTAACCATTTGCGGTCTTTCTTGTAGATCATTTTTTATTAAGTTGAGTACCGCTCCTCTTACGCCGTACTGTAACAAAACCGTTAAAAGTTGGTTGTGTGGTACAGTATCAAAGGCCTTAGCGAGATCAATGAATATCTCCATACATTTTATACCTAAGTTTAGATTTTTTGTTACCTCCGACGTAAATGCAAACAAAGCATCTCCAGTACTGGATCCCTCTAAAAAGCCGAATTGATTCTCAGATTAAATTTTGTGTTGTGTAAAGAATGTCATTAAGCGATGTTTTATGCATTTTTCAAATATTTTTGCAAAATGTGTTATTAAGCTCTCATGAAGCGGTGATGTGGCGTCTTATTGAAAAATTAAATATATGACCAAGGCATTAGCAAATTAAGGTAAGTATTTTTATTATCGTCCACTCTATGTCAGCAGAAAAACAAGGAACTATACAATATTAAACTTCAATTTTTTGTAGTTCGTGTGAAAAATAAAGTTTATCCGACTTTTAAGTTGTCAATTTTTTTAAATATATGTATTTTTCTTTATAAAAATAGAAGGAGTAGAGGGGCCATGTAGTTTTTTTTTCTTAAATTCCGACTTTATACTCGGAATATTACTAAATTTCGAGTTTAAACTCGGAATTTTACTAAATACCGACTTTAAACTCGAAATATTATTAAATGCCGACTTTAAACTCGGAAATTCGTTGAGAAAGACTTTAATGCGGTAAATCCTTCAAATAACTATCGGGATGCTAATTAGCTAAAAAAAACTATACTGTAATAAGAAGAATGAGCTACGTAAAAAACTGGCAGAGGAGAAAAAGAACATTTTTTTACAAGATGATGTTGATAATATACTTCTCGTTCGTAGATTCTTTTGGAAAATCCAAGATCTATAACATCCAAAATATCTCCATCGTTCTCAATAAATATTTCATCTTCTATTTCCACATTTAACTTCGAAAAATACGAATATGTATTACAAGACAGAAGCAAAGAAAAGTCAAATACGGCGCAGACGTGTGGTTAAGTCTGCAATATTTAGGACTTAAAGTTAATTGAGCTTAAGTCTCCAAATAGCGACCGCGAATACGAAATCAGCAATTTAAGCTGTATTAAATTTTAAGCCGTCTTGAAGCGTTACGGAAAATACATTTTTAACTTATTAGAACCCCCATTCAAATTTAAACAATTTTAACATCTGCAAACATGCAAAACAAATGACAAAGGTCCGGGAGAAATTTGTTAGTGAGCACGTGCTTTACTTAGATCAAAAAGCAGCTCGTCATTCTTGTCATGTCAGTGTTTTTGTTTACATCTAAGTGCGTTCAAGTTACGCCTCTGCCTTTCCAAACTACTAGTAAATTACAATTTCTATTCAATTTGACAAATTCATGCAAATTCAAAATGGTATGTTATTAATTCATTATTAACAGAGGAAGTGCTGTCCTTCAGATTGCTACAACTAATCATTGCAATATTAAAGTCACACTACTCATTAAAATTGGCCTTTTTATCAAAAACATAGTTCTCTGAATATACCAGAAAATTAAACGATACTTAAAAACTCGTGCATGTGTAAAAGTGTATTGTCTGATTTTAATTGACAGGTTTGATATAAAACTGGAATATTTCTAATCAGTGAAATATGACTGAAGAGGCTTTAAGTAAATATATTATTGCTCGTTTAACGCATTTTATAATAAAAGCATTATTTAGAGCTGGAACAGCTGATCACCTGTAAAGAATGCTGAATGTTAAAAAAAGGCTTCCAACTGGCCCCTCATAAGACTGAAGCAGTTATATTGGTAGGCAAAACAACCCTAAGACAGTGGCGGCTCGTCAGGTGAAGTAAAAAAAAATAAAACCAGGAGGAAAGTTTTTCGACGATATTAAATATTAATGTACCAATACAGCTACCATTTTATCCCTTCAAAATAATTATATTCGATTAATAATATTAATTTAATCCGAATGTAGCTATGCTTAATAGGGCCACGGTTAACTCCGATGGACAATAATTATAAACACTCGTGCATTTTGCCGCACCCCAGCCGACCATGTCCGTTAGCTCAAAGGAAGAGAAGACCCAACGACCAATATGGCTTTGATATCTACAGTTGCTATGGTTACCTGACGTCAGTCACGCAAGCAGCATGTAACCATTTGCATGATGATGAAGGGCAATTTAAAAATAGATCAATCGTATGCACCATTGTTTTTGCATTGGTTCGCCTAACCTTAAGGTATTTAATTTGAGGCTTCGTGAAACTTACGGTTATAGATATCGTTATTACGTGATTTACTGTATAATTAAACGGTTTTGTTTTTATTTTTCAGTTAATTCTGACGTGTACGTACCTACTTAGTGTGTGTTTTAAAAATGAACCCAATTAATGACATAGTTTGTAATTTGTTGGAAACTCCATTCAGTCGTTGGACAGATGAGGATGAGTCAATGTTTGTTTAGGTATGTCGAAAATTATTATTATTTTTTGGAATATACGCTATAACTTTGTTTTAATATATTTTGATCTAACTCGTAAAATAAACTGAGGGGAAGATTGAAATAAATACTAATAACTCCGGTTTGCCCGAACCAATTTTAACAAACCTAGTGTCATTTGAAATAGCTTATTAGTAGTAACATTTAAAATTTAGTATCACTATATTTTGTTATATCCGTCGCTGCTAGCGGGCGCTATTTGCACAATCACCAGATAGATTTTTCAATTTTTCTCAAAAATTTAAAATAGAACCATAAAATATATAAATATTTCTTAAAAAAAAATTAAAAACGAAAAAACTGGTGAAAAAACTGCGTCATACTACATTTTAAATGTTTCAATAGGGTCAGCTCTTTCAAATGAGACCAAGTTTGTAAAATTTGGTTAAGGAAACCCAAAGTTCTGAGTATTTATTTCAAAAGAGGTTCCCCTCCTCCCCTTAATTAATTTTGCGAGTTAGATCAAAATGTATTAGAGCAAAATTATGCTGTATATTCGAAAGAACAAAACACTTAGGTTTTGGTATAACTTTATTGGCATATTATGGATAAAAATGATATTCTTAGTCATATGGTAGCTGTAAATTTAACTTAAAAATAATTCCTCTTGATCGATTTTGAAATGATTTTTTTTTAATTTTAACGCGTTGCGACAAACGGTTACTGAAATATGACCGGCGTAGATTCTTATTTGGCCACCCGGTATATGCAACAATAGCTTCTTTATGAATTGTCTTGGTTGTCTATGATAAAAAAAATGTTAATATTGGACACAACATAACACTTTGCTCGCAGTCATATTACATAATAATACCCCAAATTGTTGAGATAGAGTACATTACGGTTGATTGTAAAAATACACCGTAATTTTTTAATTATAAAGTATCCAGGGAGACAATTGCTCTCTTTGCCCACTGCTTAGAATACGTCCCGCAAAACTAGTCATCATATTAAAAAACTGGCCAGCTTTTTGAGTAATTAACTGTACATACCTAGCATTATTAAAAAAAAACCTTTTGAAGTTTTAAATTTATTCATATCCAAAAGTTTATTTCCACCTCTGTTTGTATTTTTATGCAAATTAAATTAACAGTTCATTTTGAACTGTTGATTTCTCACAACACTACCGGAAATACTTTTGTGTATTGTCATTCTTAGAATAAATTTAGGCATATAATATGTAGGCATTGTGTCCAACAAAAGCGTCTTTAATAGTATTACATTACTCATTATTTTCTTATGTAGATACATTTATATAACTAATTGTACCTTGTTAATTTGCATAATTCCATCACAATATTTTTTTTATTTAAAAGGTCAAGCACATCATACGTGTGTACTTTTTATAAATCTTTTAATAACGATTTATAGACACATAAAAACAAAACGGAAAAGCCAAATATAAATGTTTTAACAAATTTCTTCTTTTCTAAAATTTCTCAACATCAATTTGAATTTTATATTCATTTCTCAGAAATCTGCATGCCTGGTCTAAATGAATTCATTTTATCTTTAAATTTTTTATGATTCAGTAATATCCATAAAATCAAACACACTCACAAAATTAATAAACAGAATAACTAAAACTACAATATTTTTAAACACACCGACGTCGACGCGACTATTGTTATGCATCAAATATTCTCGAGGAATTCAGGTTAGGGGGAGAGGGGGAGAGAGGTTATTCCTTTTTAAACTAAAAGTCAATAAGACGGCAAAAAAAAAGGTAACATCTATCAGATTTATTTATGCTTCTATTTTGAATACTTTAAAAACTACGAATAATTTTATTAGTACACACAATATATTTATTACCCCCCCCCCCCCCCCCCCCCTCTCATCATATCACCCCTGCCTCCCCTACTTCCTTTGAATATTTGTCTTTATTAAAATCTTAATATAACTCGCCACTCGGTTGCATGAAGGTTTTAATCATGAATTTTAGACGACTGTATTGTGACAAAAATAATATTAACAGAAAAAAAAAGAGGATAAAAAAATTAGGGAACATAAAAAATCTTTGACGGCAACGCTATCAATAACGAGCCAAATAAAATAACAAATCATTCTCCCAGTAACTATAGCTTCAGCAAAAAGAAGTTTTTTCACTTTAAAAAGATTAAAAACCTATCTGAGAAACCATTCAGGCGAAGAGCGTACAAGTTTAGCTTTAATTCATCAAAAAATCCACATTAATATATGAAATAATCAATATATTTTGTCAAAATAGGAGACGAATTACGGTTTAGTTTTAGTCAAAAAAAATATATTTTGTGCTTTTAGTTTATCGTCGTTATTTTAGTTTTTTCAATAAATAAATAATATACCTTATTTTTAATGTTTTTTTGCTCAATTATGCTTATTTCATGAAGAAGTTTTTGTATAACAAGTAGATTATCTGTTTTATATTAGATACCTATATTAGTGTATTTGTATAACTCACTGCAAGTTTCTTTAAATATATATAATATGTACTCTAGTAATTTAAAAAAATTTTTGATTGTCCAAAAAAAGGGTTTTTTGGGCGTGACACCCAAAAATTTTTTCGCCTTCCTGCGGCGCTAGTTCGTCGCTTTCCCTACCCTTTTGCTCCCCCCCCCCCAACTAAATTTCTGGCTACGCCACTGTCTGGTTTACTGTTAATTTAAAATACTAACCAGACAGCTTTGATTTGTTTTTCCTATTCTTACTGACCATTTTTAAGCGTGAGCCAAATTTTACGGTCGAAGATCCTGCAGGTAATCTTATATTATGATGTATTTGTAAATTTCGACATTCTTTTTACGCTGTTATGAATTTGAACGAGGGTTAATTTAAATTCCACTAAATAAGCCCATTATTCTCAGAACGTAAAAATTCCTATCGAACGTATGATGTTTTGTGGAATTGACATTGACTTTTAGTTATTTAGCATAAAACTGCCTTAATTAGATGACTTCCAAGAAGATAAAAATAGATAAAATCTGAAATTCAACTTGAATTTTTATGCTTAAATTACAAGACATGGCAGAAAGACCGCGGCAGTGGCTCAGAGATGAGTTACTGGCATTCGACCGTGGCGGTTCAAGTTCGATCCTCGGAGTGGGCATACGCACAATAAAAAAAGTATATGCGTAATTTAGTAGGTTTAAGAATGCAGGGAAGAGTATAAAATGTATTATCTCCCAACTTATCCTACAAAAAAGAAATATTTCCATCCTGCTGGAAGTCGGCGCGTGTCCAGCCCATTCCAAAGAAAGGTAAAAAGACCCTGCCAGGCAACTACCGACCCGTCGCATTGCTTTCAGTAATTTCCAAAGTAATGGAGAAAGCTATTAACCAACAACTACTAAAGTATCTGGAAGGGCTTAACATTATCAGCGACCATCAATACGGTTTTCGTAAGTCCAGATCAACAGGTGACCTTCTGGCATATGTCACCCATCTTTGGAGCAACACCATCGAACATCATGGAGAATCCCGGGCTGTTGCACTGGACATCTCTAGGGCTTTTGATCGTGTTTAGCACGATGGGCTTTTAAGTAAACTGCGATCCTACGGTATGCCTAATGGATTTTGTTTATGGTTAACCAGCTTCCTTAAGAACCGTTCTCTGCAAGTGGCGATTGACGGGTTTCTCTCAGACACCTTCACCATCAATGCCGGTGTTCCTCAAGGGTCCATATTGTCCCCTACCCTCTTTTTACTGTATATTAACGACCTTTTAGTGAAAACCCAAAATCCAATTTATAGCTTTGCTGATGACAGCACACTTGTCTCATCTTTTACCTTGACTCCCCAAACATCCGCTGCCGACGCACATCTTCGCAGGCAGCATGAAGTATTGCGCCTCAACAAGGACCTGGAAGAAATTTTGGCTTGGGGTGACAGTAACCAAGTCGAATTTAATGCTAAGAAAACCCAGGCAGCAGTCTTCTCCAAAAAGGTTAACATTGCAGAACCGGATATAGTCATGGCAGGACACGCAATTCCCCTGGCACCGTCTATTAATTTGCTGGGGGTCAATCTGGGAGGTAATATGTCTTGGCATGATCACGTTGCCGCAATTGCCAAAACAGCTGCACAGAAACTTGGTGTACTTTTCCGCACCAAAAGGTTGTACACACCTCATCAACTTTTGACACTCTACAAAGCCCAGATTCGACCATCATTAGAATATTGCTCTCATGTCTGGAGCTCTGCACCCAAGCACACCCTTCGGCTACTGGATTCCATTCAAAGGAGAGCCGTTCGTCTGATCGGCGACCCCGAGCTGACCAAGACCCTCGATAGCCTGGAGCATCGAAGACAGGTTGGTGATTTGGCTCTCTTTTACAGATATTTCCATGGCAGGTGTTCGACTGACATTGCCCACTTGATTCCACCTAGAGAGCAGTGCAAAACAGAAATACACGGCAAACCACTGCCGCTCATCCATATGTTGTTCAGCTTAGTACTCCTCGAACTTCATTGTTCAAGAATTCTTTCATCTGGAGAACGTCATCTTTGTGGAATGATCTTCCTGAGGTCGTGTTTCCCAATGAATACAATCTTCAACGTTTCAAGACCAACGTTAATCGCTTTTTTCGCACTCGCACCGTTCCCAGAGCGCCTTAAAAGATTTTTCCTACAGTACAGGTGTTTTATCATAAAAAAAAAAAAAAAAAAAAAAAAAAAAACCAAACCCATTCACGCCGGTAACCATGCTGGATGAGATCGGACATCTCGTGGGGTGCAGTTATAATAAAACTGAAGGTGTAGTGACTATCGATAACAGCCGGCCGGCCGACTGAACGGAGTAAAAACTTTTTAAATTATAGATATAAACTTTAGTTTATTAAATTACGTTATAGATAAACTTTTAATTACAATTTCTCGGCTACTCAATTGTTGTTCAAAAAGTAAGAACGACTATTGTCTATTTCAGAAAGTTATAGTAATAAAATGAGAAATTCCGTCAAGTTAGGCTCAATATCGGTGTCGGCCATAGGCGCACTATCAGTGAGTGAAAAAGTTATTATTCTAAATGTACATAATTGCATAAAATTCGATTACCCGAATTTTACTGTACATGAAACTGTCGACCGATGTTCCCAAATGACTGGAATTGGAAAGTCCATCGTTTCTAAATAATTGTCGGAAAGAAAGACAGCAGATCAAGTGGGACCTCCCAAAAAAAGTCCAGGCAGACCACTTTAAAAAAAATGGATTTTGTCTGGGAAAAGCATAAGCGTGAATCACTTTTACTGGAAAGCGATGAAATTGTTTGCTGGCGACAAAAATACTTGAAAAATATAAAGCAGTATAGAAGAGAGCAGAAGAAAATCTTGGTAAAATGATTAAATATCTTCCAGCTGATTTAGTAGCAGTTATGGATAACGCAAGCTATCATTCACGACACACAGAGAAGACTCTAACTTCATCTTGGAGAAAACAAGAAATTATCGGCTGGTTAAGCTACTGTTTGATCAAGCCATTAGGGAAGTGACACCAGAGAACTGGCGAAAAGCAGTCCATCATATCATTAAAGAGAAGGAGAAAATGTGGGATCTTGACCACCTGATCGACCGGACCGTCGACCCGTTAATTATAACGTCAAGACGAGATGACAGTTCCTCGGATGACAAAGAATATTATAATTTTTTATAATTTAACTTTTGTTTATTTTGTATGTTGTATTATTTTTTATAATGTTTATTAAAAAATAAGTGTACTTAATACTATGCACATAATGCACGCCTTTGTTACACCATTTTTTTGTAGTTTTTTGCTAGAAAGTTTTGTAATTTTTAAAAATAAAATCAGATCTCTTTGAGAAATGGACTTCTTCTTTGATGTTTGTGAATAATTAACATTAGCCAAACCCATAAATTGCTTAAAACCCGGGTGGTACTACCTGCACTTGATGAAAATAAAGAATTTTGCAATTAAATCAATACCAAATTATGAAAGTGGCTTAAATATTCGTTGGGTCACTCTGTAGTCCCGTTGCATACCTAATGAGCTTTTATTACTCTACACCTTTCTGAAATAAATAAGTATCCAATTTTTCGTTCAATATGCCATTGTTCTTTAACAGATGTAAATTTTTTATGATTACAGATTCATATGTGATGATGGTAGATTACAATCTGGTTATAAATTGTTTTGCAAATAACATAGTAACATTGACCTTGGTGGCTATTGATGTACCAGTCACCAAAAAGCATGAGAAACTAGCAAGTAGCGGTTTTATTATTCTAAAAATGTTTTACACAAAAATGTGTGTTAGTATTTTTGATTAAAGAACATATTAATATATGTAACTTTACTGAGCACGATTTATTTTTATTCGCAGTCCACCACGCACATTTTTGCAAAAAAATTATAATTGCAAAGAATATATGCATAAGCATAACATAGGGCGCGCCATCTCGGTTATATATGTCATCATTTTTTCATTATCAGATTTTCTAAATAGCCCAATGAGATATTAAAATATTTTATTTTTTACATACTTAACTGGATATTTATAATTTTCGATTCATTAGATATTTTAAGTTGTTTACTACGGTTTAGTGATTTTCTGAAGAAGCAGTTGGTACTGTGCGCAGCCGTGTAATTTGTGGAACGGAGTAACTCTACCCCTTCCCAAAATAATTTTAATTCCTCACTCCCTTCAAGTAATCTTTAATATTTCCAAACTTGTTGCTTGGAGATGATCGTTGAGATGATGTTGTTACCTCAGCAATAACCATATCAGAAAATGTAAAGAATAAGTTAATAAGACATAGACAAATGGTCATAGCATAAAAAAAGTTTAATCCTTAATGCTTTGTCTCCCCCTGAAAAAAAGACAACTTTTTTATCACGGCTATAATCTATACCTATATTTTCTTTGTTTCAAGTCTAAACTTTAGAGCAGCTAATTGAAAGTCAGGTCATATTACGTTAAATAAAAATATGAAGAATAATAATCTCATTCCGTCGCGGTAAGCATGTTAACTACTTCCGATCTTTTGAATAAAAAAATGAATCACTGTCCCAGACTTAACATTACCATGGTATGCATTAGTGCTAATTATAGATAATCAATAAATAATTTTTATTCTTAAGTAGATATATTATAAATAACGCGAATTTACACCTTTCTCCTACGTAATTCCGTGATTCAATCAATGAATGAAACAAGAAAAAATCGTAAACGCCGCCTACAGAAAATTTTCCTTATTCGCCAAATAATTCCACGTATGCATGAGTAATCAATGTGGATCTACCTGTTTGAGTCAGAGCTTTTATCGTACAGGTAACATATACATCAAGGTCGTTATTACTACGGTACATATCTACTGAAAACAAATATACACATTTCTAATAATGACTTTATGAATTATTTTTGTTTGACCTGAATAATTTGCATATAGTAACGACTTGTAAAAAAAACGTTAATTGTTATTATTTAATAATAATTGTTTTTATTTAGAGTTTCAAATATGACTCATTTAATTGTAATGATTACATGATAGTAAGCGTCTTGTATCCAACAGAAGCCAGTTCTTCTTTTGAATAAATATAGGCAATTGCTGTTTCGTAAAATTGAATAATTCCTGTTGTAAATTCCAATATCTAACGGATGCAGAATGCTTTTCTCAAACTCAAAAATAAGGTACTTATATTCATTTATGGACCAAATATGGTCCTGCCTAACTTGCCCGTTGAATAACAGTAAGAAAACTTCTGAGTGTAGGATAAGCCCGCAAGGGAAAGCGTTCTGCGTAGAATCTCGAAGCAGCAGCCGAACTTTGACGACACTCACCGTAAATTATAGTTGATTGTTATCAAATTTTACCATTTTCACGTGTCACTAATTTAAAATTAACTTGATTCAGAAAAATACACCACAGCGAATTGCTAAATAAATAACCGACCACCGCCCCTTAAATTGCATGGCTAATAAGACAAAAACAACAAAAAGTATAGCAGGCAACGTTTTGATGACCAGGCCCGCACTTAGATTTTGACTTTTGTATCTCGCATATTTTTAAGTTTTATGCAAAAAAGTATTTAAATGTTTATTTTAATGCCTTCTATACACAGCTAATTAATGTAAGAAGGAAGATAGGGTTTTCTTTCCAAACCCCTTATTTACAATGTCCCTTCTGGAGAGTGGTTACGACTTCGTTATTATATTATAAGAAACCATTACGTTACGTGATATAACTGTACAAAATATAAAGGTCCAAGAATCTATCCATACACGACCAGATGTTAATCATAAAATGATCTATGTAAAACCACTTGTTAAGATAAATCACAATAATAATTATTATTTTGTAAAAATAATAAAGGAATGACGGTACTAATACTGATAGTGTAAGGGAAAATTTCATACATTAATGGGGTTGATATCATTCAGGACTATCAGTAATATTGGTCGTGTAAGGTCTGCAATAGTTCACAAAAAGGGTGCATTTTTTGTTGGAGTTTTCATACAGAAAGAAAGAAATGGAAACAACAATGTTATATTTGCGGCACTTACTTTACTACATAATTCGCACAATGCCTTATTCCCAAAAAAGATATAAAAAAAAATTAAAATTAAAATAAAAAAAAATATTTTAAAAAATTAACAAAAAAAAAGAAAAAAAAATACGAAAGATTTTAACTTTATTTTAGTTTTATTATCAATAATTTCTAAAAATAGGTTATGTATTTTAAAACCCATTATCTCGATAAAAGTAACTTAAAAGTAAAAAAAAAAAGAAACAAAGAGAGATGCTGGCCATTTTTGGTTTCAACCAGAGCCATAAAACCTAATTACACACAATACCCAGATATTATACTAAAATACGTATTTTCTTCGGCAGCTTTAAACGACTTTTGACCAATCGGATTGTGTCTCCCACCTTTAATTTAAGATATCCATCTTATTGGTTCATAGAATTTGAAACTGCCGCAGCTAATAAACTACAAGTTCTTTTTGTATATACATAGAATGTGCAATTTTGCGGTGAAACCTTTAACCACCCAGCAAGTTTTTGCTGAACATACCGTTCCTAAAATTTCATTGTATTCATCCTCGTAAGATCGACGAAACTAAATATAAAAAAATTAATTAGTTACTAACATCAAACAAAAGGTAAAAAATTATTGTTAAAAATAAAAAAAAAATACTAGCAAATAAATTTTGGAATTTCATCTAAGGACTAAAAATTTATTATTCACCTTAAATGTTATGACTCATTAAAAACTGTAAATTTTAATAAATTCAAACGTGTTTATCAAATGGAATTATTACAGATGTGTAGTATTTTTTTTTAAATTCAAGATAATATTGATAAATTGTAATATCTGGCGAGCATATTAAAATTTTAATAATGTAGAACATATTTTTTAATTAGGAAAATTTTTCTATTAGTCGTTTTTTTAAGGAGGAGTTTCCCTGAAATAAAAAATATGTGTCGCATTATTTCCAGCAATTTTATTAAAGAAAACCCCATATTATCAGCTTTTATATAATGATCGTAATTTGAATTAAATGAGGCATTTAATAAGCCGCCAAGGAAAAAAATAATTATATATTCTGTTTATTTTTATGACTCATTAACATAATATTTTTAATTTAATTAATTAAAAATTACATTAAAGTTGGTGAATTTTATATTATTAACAGGATATCAGGGATTTTAGGAATGTTTTTAAGAAAGTGAAATTGTTTTTGATGTATAATAGAAAGATAAGTTAGGGGCTTGCGGATAAAGTGGTGCATCTGTCGTTTTCATTAAAGTATACAGGCAAAACAATGGGTTCCCTGAGACATAGGTAGATAATTCATTGTCTACCTGTGATAACAGCAATAATTCATTTTGTGTGTGCCCCGGGAACTCATTGTTTTGCGTCAGTGTTGATAAAAATCATAATTAGAAAAAAATCAAAAATCAATGATTTTTTTGTAAAAAAATCATAAATTTTTTGATTTTTTAAAAAATTTACCAGCTTTTACAAATGTTATTATTTTTAAATATTACTAACTGCTTATATTTTGTTTTGTTAAGTAAACAAATATTTTTTGGCAGAAATAGTACAGATACGAAGCAAACTAGAGAAGTTTTAACATGCAAATTTTGTTTGCGTAGTTTTTGCAAAATTGCGTCTTTGTCGAAACTTATGTTAACGTGAAAATTTTGTCCGCGCAGTATTGCAAGTTTTATGTTTATTATTATAATAAAATAATTAATAACACCAGATAAAAATCTGTCTGTCTGGGTTTTATTTTTTGTATGAACAAATTTTAAGTGTTAAAATTTTAAAACTTTCTTTTTTAAATGAATCATGATTTTTTTAAATCATACTGATTAAAATCATGATTTTAATCGTAATTTTAATCATCTCAACACTGTTTGCCGGCACTTTGTATTATCACTTGACGTAAAATTCGTTTTGACAACTCTTGTCATTACGAAGAACTTTAATTTTTCGTGTCAAAGTTAATTTTAAAGCGAAAAATAATTAATTGGAACATATTCTGAAAATATGTAGCTTTATTCAGCAAAAAAAATGGTCATTTTGACTTTTATTTTAATTCTGACAGAATTTAAAAAATATACTATTTAATCAACTACATAACTACACATAAAAATTACATCAGAAGCTGTGACACGTATCCAGTCAGTAATTGGACGAACTTTAATGCAATTATTGACAAGAATGCTATATTACTTGTCAGTTGTATGGTTGGTTGGTTAAATGCGGGGTCTGGCGTGCGGCACAAGTTTCTTGCACTGCAGCCTATAGGGGCTTGTTGTGCGCCCCTGACTTGCTAGAAAAGATTTGTTCCTGCGTTGAATTCCTCCGAAGATTTTGGCTCTTCTGCGGGTTAGTGCTTCGCAGCTATATATGACATGTGAGGCGGTTTCGTCCTCTTCGCCGCAAAGTCCTTATTCAATGGGTATATTGTAAATTCCTATACGTCGTTGTCAGTTGTATACCTAAGTACGCAATGTTGCGAGCAATATTTGATGATGATATTAAATAATAATAAACGTCATTTATTTGACAATAGTCAATGGCAAAGTAACAATAAATATATAAGCAATGTTTACATTACCATTATATAGATTAGCAGTATATAGCTATGGCTATTCTTACACTTATCAATTCCGACACAAAGCCCCTCAGAGATATCAAGAACTTTGGTTGAAGAATGAAAAGAAGAATAAAAAATGTAAAAATCTTTCAAACCCTTCCGCATTCACACTGGTAACCAGGCCAAGTGAGATCAATTATCTAGTGGGGTGCGGAAGGAGGGTATATACTCCCCAATGGGTAGGTCATTTAATGATGTTAGAAACTAAGGATTTAATAGCCCTTGGAGAGCGTCGCATGACTGAAGATCGTGGTTCGGAACCCACGTTAAGCTGTAGGTTCCCTCGGGAATGTCTCTGGCAACGTATGAAGAGCGTTAAACGAGGGACAACTAAGAACAAGAACGGACAAGGAAAGGAACATATTTTGCCGTTTTTAAATTGTATTCCTATTTTTTATTTTTATATTCTCTCAATGAAAAAACATCAACGGTCTCAAAATATGAGTCATTGTTTCATTTATTTGTTTTAAAAATGCGACGGTTGTAAAATGAAGGATATATTTAAAACTAAAAAAGCAAAAGAAATTTAGTCTAGACTAAATACAGTATACTTGCAAGTTATAATCGTATTATGGGTTTCAGATTTTATTTCTTACTACATCAATACGTTACTATTATTTTTATTTTTATTTTTTTTTTGTTTCAGTGGTTAGTAAATAATAAATACAAAGATAATTTTCAAAATGTCAGAAGGTTTTGTAAAGAATAATTTTCGTTTATAAACTAGTCATGGCAATGAAAATTGTAATTAAATAGAATAATAGTAACTTCTACAACAAGAGTGGATATGACGTTAATGTCTTTAAGCTTTTATAATTAACCGAAGGAAATTTGTTAAGACTAATTAAAGTTTATTTCAGAAAGGTGTAAAGTAATAAAACGGGAAATTCCGTCCAGTTTGGCTCAATTTCGGTGTTGGTCATAGGCGCAGATAAGTTTTGTGCATTAAATTATTTATGATTACTAACCAAAGAAAACAAAAATAAGATAATTTGATAATGAAGGAACTATTAGCTATAGCAAATTTACACAAACATCGTTTTATGAAATGTGCCGTGGAAGATATAGCTGAAAAACATAGTGTACGCAAACCGCCATATCATTGCGAACTAAATCCTATAGAATTTATATGGGCGCAAGTGAAAGGATTTGTAGCAAGACACAACACGACATTCAAAATGAAAAATGAAAGACGTTAAGCTACTGTTTGATCAAGCCATTAAGAAAGTGACACCAGAGAACTGGCGAAAAGCAGTCCATCAAGGTAAATAAAGAAGAGGAGAAAATGTCGGATCTTGACCACCTGATCGATCGGACCGTCGACCCATTAATTATAACGTCAAGAGGAGATGACAGTTCCTCATATGACCAAGAATAATATGATTTTTTATAATTTAATTTTTGTATAACGTATTTTTTGTATTTTTTTATAATGTTAATAAAAAATAAGTGCACATAGTACTCTGTACATAATGCACGCCCTTGTCACACATTTTTTTTGTAGTTTTTTTGTAATTTTTTAAAATAAAATCAGGAATGGACTTCATCTTTGATAACCCATATTACCCGTAACAAATGAATTGACCAATGATGACTCTTATACTATGAATGGTCTCCCACGAAAAAATCATTGTTTTAATCAGTTAATTGACACACAAATTTATTTCTGAGAATTGTGTTACACAGAATGAGCATTCCAGCCACGCCAAAATATGAGCTGTTTTTTTATTGAAATATGAATTTTAAAAACGACAAAAACTCAATTTGTTAAAGTACTGTGAAACTATCTAAAATATATATTTTAATTATTTATTTGGTACGTATTATACATTCAAGCCTACATAATCTCGAAAATCACATAGTTTCACTTTCTTAAAAGGGAAAGAAAGGATACCCTCTAAGTCTTCCTCTACGGATATATTTATTTAAAATTTTTTATTTAGATAGTGAAATCTCTAATAATGTTGTGTTGCACAAAGATTTTTAACCAGAATTAACTAATCAGCAAGTTTGACTGTTACTTAAATGACTATACCAGGCATTATGTACTCGCAATCAAAGATGCATATTAGTAAATTATATTATTATTATATTAGTAAATTAAAAATTAAGGTAACCAGGCCAGTATGATTGTGACAAAATTATTTCTGCCAATGTGATATATGTCACAGTCAAACTTGCTACTATTATTATTAACATTGATAATGCAAAATTTTGTTTTATAAAAATTGGTGGATATGACCACCTTTACTTAATAGGCATGCATGAAGCTAATTTAATTTAATTATTTTAATTAAGAACGGTGTGCCTGAGGAGAAAAACGCAAGAGACCATTTTTATCCAGAATTGACCAGGCTAATCAGAAATAATATCCATATGAAAAAATATCAGTGGCGTACCACTTTTTTTCTAAAAAATATATAATCGCTTAGTTTTAAAAATTATTCTATTGGCGATAACGCTGAAACGAACGGAGATATCGAGCTGCGGTTTTAATATTTTTTCTAGCAAATTTCATCTACTTTTCGATTATGGTATCATAATTATACCGTATGATTTATTTTTTCGGAATAAAATCAAAAAATGTGTTATTATTGCAAATTGCGCCCTCTAGCATTTTTTTTGAGAACTATTATGGACAACTAAATACGATTGGTGAAAGTGCATATATTTCTCTTTCAAACAGTCTTTAGTTTGCTAAAATCGGATAATTCGTTTAAAAGTTACAGCGATTTTACTGATTACACTTTCAACAGCTTTCCCCCCCCCCCCCCCTCTTATTAAAGTCGGCACGCCAATGAGCATAAGACCAAAATGATGCATAATTATCCAAGCTTTTTAATGGTGTTATCAAAGATATACCTTAATGTGGAATTTTCGGAGATATGTAAAATTTTAAAATTTACTTTTCAATTACGCCCTCTTGCGGCAAAATGCGGAACTTAACAATAATTTCCAGCATTTTCTCTTGGACACTTTTGTTATAAGAAAATTTACCCGGATCTGTACGATTACTAGTTTCTGAGATATGGCCGGCGGTCATTCTTAGTATATTTGAAAATTGAAACTTCCGAGTGTAATATGGACAATCCGCTAGAGTTGAACAGTATAATTTTTCTACGACCAAACTTACCAATCTTACATTATAAATTTTTAAAGAATTTTACAGGCTGCTGGGTATTAACTCATGACCTTTTTGGGATACAGCAAAAACATACCACCAAGCAGGCGGTAATACCTACTTTTGACATTTCACTCGAAGAAACACCCTCGAAAAAAGAATGTATCGATAATTACCGACAAATAAGAATGGAATATGGTCACTTAAAAAAAAATTCTAGAAGCATAAAAAAAAAGTTTCTTTAATACCCGTCAAAGCAGGTTAACGGATACCTTCTAACCTTTCGACCAAAAAGGTTATTACCTGGGCTTGCAAAGTTTATTATGTTTCCAGCAAATGTTTTGCATATACGGAAATGCGGAAAAGGTGATTCCAGAATTTAAATATTGCAAAAACATTAATTTCCTTCCAAACATATAACAGAAGTTATATTATGTGGTTTATTTACTGTCAGATAAAGGTCGTCACCTTAACATGCAAATTAATGTGATTAAAATATTCTGTCTGGTTAAGATTTTCCATGTTTAATTCATTATGGGATATCGATAGTTACTAGGAAAATGGGTAGTAAATATGCAGAATATAATTGGCTATAGAAGACAAGGATATCAGTAAATAATGTTATTTAAATAACAAATAAACTATGTGTCAGTTAGTATTATTATACAGGTATGGCAAAATGTTTTTACAATCAGGGGCCCAATGGCATAAAACAGACCGTAATATATCAGCAATAAATTAAATAAAAAGAAAACAGATTGTAATGCTGGGTTGGCTACTTATGCGCCGTCTGCGAGATGCTGGTAGAACAAGGCCAAGTACCAATGAACAATAACTTTCAGTAGATAAAGGGGCTCGTAAGTAAAAAACAAAACAATATTATTCTTCAGGCTAGAGTGGGGTTGGAAATGCCTCACCCCTCCCCCTCCCATAGGCACGCGCGAAGAAAATCTTATATCTTGATGAGACGTGGATTAATGAATTATAGTACCAAAATTGTGTAAAGGCCAAGCTTTCATTGAAGACCTCCCAAGGGGTATTAAGGTGCCTTCAGGTAAAGGGAAGAGACTAATAATCGTCCATATTGGAAGCGGAGGGATTTTTAAAAGAAGGTTTGCTAACCTTTCCGTCGTTCAATACGGGAGATTACCAGGAGGACATGAATTCGAATGTTTTTGAGGACTATTTTGGTGAAATGATAAAATATCTTCCAGCTAATTCAGTAGTAGTTATAGATAATGCAAGCTATTATTCACGACGCACAGAGAAGATTCCAACTTCATCACAAGAAAACAAGAAATTATCGACTGGTTAACCATCAAAAGTATTGATAGTTTGATAAAGAATAAGGAAGTATTAGCTATAGCAAATTTACACAAACATCGTTTTATGAAATAGGCCTTGGAAGATATAGCTGCAAAACTCGTGTAACTGTGCTGCGCACACCGCCATATCATTGCGTACTAAATCCTATAGAACTTATATGAGTGCAAGTGAAAGGACTCGTAGCAAGACACAACACGACATTTAAAATAAAAGGCGTTCAGCTAATGTTTGATTAAGTCATTAAGGAAGTGACACCAGAGAACTGGGGAAAACGAGTCCATTATGTCATTAAAGAAGAGGAGAAAATGTGGGAGCTTGATCACCTGATCGATCGGACCGTCGACCCGTTAATTATAAGGTCAAGAGGAGATGACAGTTCCTCAGATGATGAAGGATATTATGATTTTTTATAATTTCGTTTCTGTATACCAAATGTATTTTGTATTTTTTTATAATGTTTAATAATAGTATATTACATAACAAGTGATGAAAGTGATACTTTTCAAACGAGGAGATATTTAGCACGAGGCGTTAGCCGAGTGCGGAAATTCTCCGAGTTTTAGAATAATCACTTTCACACGAGTAATGTACACTATTTTTCCTACGACCACAAAGAATTATTAAAAAAAACCTTTGATTTGTGAAAAAAATATTTCAACTCTAGAGTTGAAAAAAAATATTTCAACTCTAAAGTGGAAATACAAGGCACACTATTTAATTTAAACATATGATGCGAATTTCACAGATCGAAAGGTCACAGGTTCAAATCCCATCAGGAGTACCGTAA
Source organism: Polydrusus cervinus (assembly GCA_935413205.1). NCBI lineage: Eukaryota > Metazoa > Arthropoda > Insecta > Coleoptera > Curculionidae > Polydrusus > Polydrusus cervinus. The sequence continues at coordinate 80,510,568 of OW284511.1, forward strand.
AACGGGGCTACTTCGGCCAGATTTTACAGTTTTTTGCATTTTTTAAGGGTAAAAACTTTTGCGATGCAGTTAATATTTTTTATGTGGGCTACTACATCCTTACTAGAGTACTTTCTAAAAGAATAAGGTGTTTTTTTTGTTCTAACATATTTTTTTTTTTTTATTGAAAAGTGTCCGAATTTACCCGACAAGGTGGGGCAAATTCGGACACCCTTTTTAAACCGAAAAATATTGAAGTAAACATGGCTTAATAGTTACTTCGGACAATTTAAGTTTTAAAAATATATTAGGTGGGTAGGTACTAAAACAAGTTAGCATAAAAGCTAGAAATATTAAAAAAAAGGCTTTTATATTTACCATATGACCTAATATGATATTTATTTTTACAAAATGAACAATATTTTCTTAGAGAAATATTAACAACAAAACATGTAGGTAGGTATATAGGTGTTCTCAAAAACAATTTAAAAAAAACTCTTAAAACAAATGAAAACAATCAACTTATTATTCTAGATGAATATTTGGCATGTCATGAAACCTAAATCGTTCTCTTCTTAAATGCTTTGGTTCGAGGATCACTAAAATATCTATTTATTGTGGATTTGGGAATCTTATAAAATTCCGATGCGCCTCTTAGTGACATTGCTTTTCGCCGAACCGCTCCAGCCAGCCATCGCTAACTTTTCGTCACCATAATTTCTATAGGGAGGGGCGACTCCTCAACTGCCTTCTGTATGTTCGAACCATGTCCGAAGTTGCCCCTCAAAATTGTTTTTTTTTGCTTAAACCTCTCTAAAAAAAAACATAGCAGCTATAAATCTCAAATTTTTTTAGATTGTCAACAAAATATAAGACTACTAAAAGTTAAAATAAAGTTATCCTCTATCATAACTCGTTTGGGTTGTGCGCCAGTTACTTTTACCACTTTTGAAAAAGTTCCAAAAATGGCTTCCCCACCACTTATTATTTTACCCTTGAATATCGCGATGTCCGAAGATACCCGCAGAGTCCAAAGTAGCCCCGTTTTATGGTACTTGACTTTTTTTTATAAAAACATTAAATAAATTATAAAATTATTTTGAATTGAAATCTTCCTTGTTACATGAATTTTTTTATTTAATCAAGGAAAGATGCATTAAACATAAATTTAAAAAAATCACCCAACAAGGAAGATTTCAATTCAAAATAATTCTATAAATTATTTAATGTTTTCATAAAAAAAAAGTCAAGTACTCCTGATGGGATTTGAACCTGTGATCTTTCGATCTGTAGGTCATGGCTCTAGTCACTACACTATAGCGACCCATAAACATTTCTTGTTTAAGTTTAATATATGACATTTTCTTCAGCGGGGCTTGTTTTGACTGGTAATAGATTTTCCAGTATATTCTTAACTTTTTTGTAATTTCAGATAGCGTATTTTCACACTGTAATTCTGAATCACTCGACAAATACGTGATAAATAAACTAAACTGCTTTCTAAAATGTGTTCTTTTTAATAAATAGGTGTTTAAATTAAATAGTGTGCCTTGTATTTCCACTCTAGAGTTGAAATATTTTCTTTCAACACGCGTGTGATATTCTGCGCTTTCGAGCCAAGTTAACCGTGCTTTTTTTCTCATTTTCATAGGTGGTCGTAGGAAAAAAAATAAGTGTAGGTATCTAATACTATGTACAAAACGCACGCCTTTATCACACCATTTTCAGTGTTTGTGAATGAACAACAATAGGCAAAATCCATAAATTGACCCAAACCTGGGTGGTACTACCTCCACCTGATGAAAAGAAAGAATTTTGCAATGAAATCAATGCCAAATTATGAGTAGTCCCTTTGCATACCTAATGAGCTTTTATTACTCTGCACCTTTCTGAAAGAGACTATAGTTAATTATTGTTAAAAATCTTTATTACAACCCGACATAAATATTATGGGTTATTTATAAAGCTATATTCAAGGTTTGATCCATACCCTGTATTTACTTTAATTCCTATTATTACAAACATATTATACAAAGTAAACAATTTAGCAGGAATTAAAAATTAGATTCGGGTATTGTCTTTTTTAAATCATCAAGTGTCGCGCCTTTTGCTTGACACGTTTAAGCATGATAATTAGTTTCATCATCGTAAATGTATTTGCATTAATTTTTTTAAAGCCTATTATGGGATTAACTACAGCGAACACAATCGTGATATTTTTGAAGATATAGTCCATAATCGAAGTGGGGGACACTATAAGTCTTCCTTCACTGGTATATTTAAAAAATGTTATTCAGATAAAATTTTCGACCCACGTGTTTTGAAAGCATAGACATGCATTAATAGGTTAACAAAATATATAAGGGCGAGAAAAGGTAAATATTTTAAAGAAGAAACTTTAAAATAAACATACTAACAAAAGTGAGGACTATTATATAGAAAAAGGGAACTTTAGTAAATAGTCCACTATTCATATAATAGGATATATTATCGTTGAATTGTAATTAAAAAACACAAGAATGTATCTATTATGTTTATTATCTTATAGGATTTAGTCGTTTTTGAATAATAATTTAGATGCGGATGTCATAAAATAATCAATATTACCCATATTAAACTAATTATTTTTCAAAAAGTACCTACTTCCTATCCCACAAATGTTCTATGTAAAACATACCATTGGGAAATTATGTTCAACTAAAAAAATCAACTGAAATCGTGTGTTTTCTAAACGTTATGGACGCGAAAAATACTTGAAACTTAATGAAAACTTCCTTTTTTTTCTAATATTATACTTTACACACTTATACAACACTTTACCTCTCGAATGAATTTTCTTGGCAAATAAAGTCAATAACATACTTTACAAAAGCTCCCTTTCTTTTTTTTTTCTAATTTATATTTTAATATAACTTACATAGCTAATTTTTGTAAATCAGATCGATTCTTCGGTTGAGGTCTAGCGTTTTCTTTTAAAGCGTCGGCAATAAAATTTTGATTTTGTTCAAAGTTTCTTAACATTAACTGACATTTTAAGTGTTCTCCAGAATCCCCGTGTTTACGCAACGATCAAGTAATATTTAAAAAATCTGTAAATCCGTCCCTATTCCAAACGCAATGTTTATTCGAAAAGAGTAAACACGACCAACAAAATATTTTTTGTAAGGCGGCACTACTACATAGCCAATTATATTCTGAAAACCAGGAACACTTAAAATTAATCTTATAGGATCTGCCACTTTTTTTTAAATCTATGTTTAAGATTCCAGTAGGTCGCCCGTGTAACAAAATGTCTCTCTTATCCTCCAATGTCTAACAACTGAATGGAGTTTCCAACAAATTACAAACTATGTCATTAATTGGGTTCATTTTTAAAACACACAATAAAAATTAAACTAAGTAGGTACGTACACACTTCTGAATTAACTGAAAAATAAAAACAAAACTTTTTAATCACACAGTAAATCATGTAAAAACGATATCTATAACCGTAAGTTTCGCGAATCCTCAAAATAAATACCGCGAACCAATGCAATAGACAATAGTGCATACGACTGACCACTGACCTACTTTTTAAACTGCCCTTCATCATAATGCAAATTCTAACATGCTGGCGCGTGACTAACGTCACGTAACCATAGCGACGGTGAAATCAAAGTCGTGTGTTTGCTCTTCACTGCTGCTTCGAGCTCACCGATGCGGTCGGCTGGGGCGCACCAAAATGCAGGAGTATTTATAAATTATTGCCCATTGGAGCTAACGTGGCCCTATTATGCATAGCATTCGGAATAAATTAATATTATTAATTCGAACATAATTATTTTTTAAGGGCTAAAATGGTAGTTGTATTGGTACATTAATATGTAATATTGTCGAAAAAATTTCCTCTTAGTTTTATTTTTTTTTGTGAAGAGCCCCTTCATCTACTCCACCTGACGAGCCGTCACTGGACTAGCTAGAGACGTAGCAGTAATAAATGATGCTTAATGAACAATTTTTTTTTGATATAATACATCTGGAAACTAAAACACTATTGTTGGATTGCACAAAGATTTTAAAACCTAATTCAATTACCAGACATTTTTGTTGTGACATCAATGACGTTGTGGAGAAATAATTTACGTATAATCAAATTTGTTTGCTTAGTAAATCAAGAATTTGACCACTTTGATAGTGAGACAATTAATAAGTCAAAATTACCTGGAAATTATTTCTTGAATCTGTATAGAAGCCGATATTAGATTATTTCTTACTAGTTCTATAGTCACATTCAGTATTAAACAAGTTTCATTTATGTAAATATCAATTAAAGGGATCCCTATGTACAAAAAAAAAGTCAAGTTATTCTTTAGTGTTTTGAGCTAAAATTCAATAATATATACCGGGTGTTGCATCGTCGAGCGGGACATAGGAAATCCCATGTAATTTTAAATGGGGTCAATTATTGGCTTCCCCAATTATGTTAGAGAAAAATTCTATTTAGGTTTATTAAAAAGCACTAAAACCCACATTCAAAAGAATAACTTTAGATATATGTGATGAGCCCGTTTACGGGTTATCGCCGATTTCTTTTTAACTATTTCTCCTTTTTATGGCCCCGTATTTGCGGGCACCAGTCAAGGTAAAAGATGACTGTCAAATAAAGTTGTCATTTTGAAATGTGTGCTTTATTGTTATAAAAACTCGTACATCGAAAATATTAGCCATGAATTACACTTCTGAAGAAAAAATATTGATGATTAAATGGTATTATCAAGGAAATAGTTATCAAAATGTGTCAGACATGTTTGCTGCTCTGTATCCGAATAGACCGATACCTGCAACATCTACAGTCGAAAGGACTATCAAGAAATTTGAGACAAAAGGCACTGTAATAAATAACTTCAGATGTGAAAAAAGGCAGGAACAAAGAAGAGATGCAAGAAATGATATGGACTTGCAAGTTTTATTGTGCGTGGAAGAAAATGATGGGAAGATCAGCACAAGGAAACTTGAGGATGACATAGGATTAGATCACACCACAGCGTTACGAGCTTTGAAACGACATAAATATTATTCATACAAATATGAAAAGCACCAAGAGCTAAGAGATGGGGACGAAATACGACGACAGGAGTTTTGTTTTGGTATGATTGAAAGAGCAAACATGGATAGGGAATTTTTTTAAAACATTTGTTTCACTGACGAATGCACATTTACCTTAAACAATGAACCCAATGTTCAAAATTATCGATATTGGAGCAAAGAAAACCAACACAGGTTTTTCGAAACAAGGACGCAATATCCACAAAAAGTTAATGTTTGGGCTGGGATTTTCGGAGAAAATATTATCGGGCCATTATTTCTTACACGAAATTTAAATGCAGAATATTTTTTGGAACTACTTGAAGATCATATTTTACCTACTTTACATGATGCCGCCAGGGAAAATCAGGAAGTTTGGTACCAAATGGATGGCTGCCCGGCACATAGTACCCTGGCTGTCCGGGAATATTTAAACCGTGCTTTTAATGGAAATGTTATTGGCTTAAATCATACAGTAAATTGGCCAGCCAGGTCTCCTGATTTATCGTCAAATGATTTCTTTCTCTGGAGCCATTAAAAAAACAGGATATACAAAGATAAAAAATACCCAAATCTAGACGAGTTAAAAAATGCTATGTCTGCCGAATGCAATAGAATTTCAGTTTACCAACTAGCGAATGTAAGAAGAGAATTTTATGATCGCCCCGGTTATTGTCTAGCAGTCAATGGAGGAATATTTGACCATCTTCTTAAATCCTAAAGTTCTAACAAATTAATAGTACCTACCTATTAATTAGTAAAATATTGAAACATGTAAAATGTCATAATTAACCTTGTAATTGGATACTTTATTTTAGTTTTATTCAGATTAATTTGTACTCATAAATACACCTTTAATATTTTCGATGTACGAGTTTTTATAACAATAAAGCACACATTTCAAAATGACAACTTTATTTGACAGTCATCTTTTACCTTGACTGGTGCCCGCAAATACGGGGCCATAAAAAGGGGAAATAGTTAAAAAGAAATCGGCGATAACCCGTAAACGGGCTCATCAAACATATCTAAAGTTATTCTTTTGAATGTGGGTTTTAGTGCTCTTTAATAAACCTAAATAGAATTTTTCTCTAAAATAATTAGGGAAGCCAATAATTGACCCCATTTAAAATTTTATGGGATTTCCTATGTCCCGCTCGACGATGCAACACCCGGTATAGTCTTATTCGCCATAAGAGATATACTATTTTAATATTTGACAATTTCGAGGAAAAATATCAAAATGTCCAAGTCGTTTTACTCCGAGATATGATCCGCTAATATGCTACATAGAGCTTGTGCCACAAGAGGTCACATTGAAAAAATATATCCACTTTAGTCAGTAGAGTTAGCAATAAATTTGTCCAACATATTTCACTTTCGGAATATTTACATAGTACTACAGTATAGTACAAACAAAAAAACACCAAGAGACATGCCAGCAAGAGACACTCGATCAGAGGTCATGACACTCATGCCCTCGCCGTGGTGACGTCATCTTTATGACCTCCGTGATGAGTAGCGTAGGTTCGGTAAAATAATAATATCTCATCTGTCTTAAGGCCTTTTTACATTGGGTGCAATTGCCTGAAAGCATGCGCTTTGTCGACGTTTTAAACAGCTGATGCAGGTTTTAAATGGGAAAACGTGCATCAGTTGATTAAAACGTCGTCGAAGCGCATGCTTCCAGGACATTTTTCTTGCAATTGCATCCAATGTAAAAAGACCTTTAAAAAGAAATAAATATAAGGTATTTTAAAAATTTTTATACAAACTGTTTAGGATTTATCACAGCTATAACTTGGGAGGATTTAAAAAAAATATTTTTTCAACTTTTCAAAACTGAAATGTACAAATAATTGGAGCGTCCGAAGAAAATAACAAGCTGAAGTCAGACCCTACTTCTATAGAGAAATGATGAAGATACTTCAAGTTTTTATTATAGCTTTAAGACTCGTGTTTGAGAGTAAAAGTAGAATCGAATATTGTCATCCCTACATCGTTTAATAAGTTCCTTGCTCACAGCAAAGCAAAGAACATCCAAAATTTTAGCAGACTGCGTATCTCGTCGTCAAACTTCGAAATCACTATAAAGAGACACTAGTTAAATTATATATTTTGTTCCTAGAACTTTAATAACTTATTTTAAGACAAAATATTGATAACATTTTGGATATAATATCATGATGTTTTTTAAATTTTAAGTCCGTTTCGGACAATTATTTCTAATGGATTACTTTTCAGACTTTGTCATTGTATTATATTATAAAATTTTTAGAGAACATTCGCAACATTGTCAAGCTGCCGTTTTTATGACGTATATGTAATAAAGTCTGTGATTTTGTTCCAATAATTTTTTTATTTATTTATTTTCTTAATGGAATCTAAAAAATATTAAAAAGTACGAACACAGAAAATTTTATTTTTTGTTCCTTTATACCCTACAACCAAAACCAAAATTTAGTGTAAGAGCCCGTTTGAAATAATACCTACACTAAACAGTCTTCCTAGCAGAAGTAAGAATTACCTTAATATTTTATTAAGGTTAAGATTGAAAAAGCAAATACCAGATAGAAAATAAGTGTTGTGTCTCAAGAATCAGAGTTCCAAATAAAGGAACAAATTATTTAAAACTCAATAATAAGCTAATTTCTGCGTTATTGGATCCCATTAACATTAATTATAGTTAGCGTGACATTCACAAAGGACATTATTCTCAAAATAAAGTGTCTGGGTAACATTAAACCAGTGACAACAATTAAAACATCAAAGCATACATTAATGTGTAAAAAACGTAATTATTCCATTAATTCTAATTGAAATAACGCACACAGGCATACACTATAAAACTTGTAACACATGGGATATTTGTCTAGAATGATGAATCATTGAAAAGAAAAAACTGAAAGGAAACGACAGTTGTTTCTGATTTTTAAGTTCTTTTAAACATTTCTGCATGTGTGATGGGCGATGGCAAGGACGAATCCATAAGGAACAAAAATAAAAATGAGAAGAAATTCTTTTATAGTGCAGTAAATTTACCAACATAAAATGTTATGGTTTATGATGGCAAACCAATGAACCGGCTGTGAATTGATTCATTGTTTCAAGTAATCGTAGAAATTCAAATATATTATGTGATATTAATTTGAGCAGTCAAAAATTAACATTTTGTTTTACATGTTAGAAAGTAGACTTGAATAGCAGGAAGATATGAGATTGAAGCATTATATTTCAACCCGTAAATCCTGGTATGAAAATAATTTTGAATGTCGCATGGCTATATAACAAACGAGAAAATTCAACTTTTGTTTTTAGTATTATGGCTTGACGCCGCCGCCACTAGAAAACTTCTAAAGAAAGAGTCACAAAGAACAACCTTATCCGTTATACTTTTTAAAAATATCCTAACTAGACTAATTAATCATAAAACTTATAGAGGCGTGTTTCATATTTTATATTGAGAAGGCGAATTATTTTCCAAACTACGGTAACACTTGAAGATTGGCACCAGTGCACATACCAAACGCGTGCTTTCTTGGCGCGGGCTGATAAATGATGGAAGGTCGAAGGTTGCGATGGGTTTATTTGTTATATCACTTTCTACCCTACTGCCTACCGGCTCTCTCGCTTGCTTCCAAAGAGTACAAAAGCAGTGTTTTTGCTTTTGCATAAGACGCTAATGTACAGCGAGATCTTTGCTTTTAGAACGGTGTTACGGAATGCTTATACCTCGGCTTATACATGCAGGGATCTAGTTTACGATAAAATAAACACAGAATGTATTCGTGGAAATGATGTAGCATTTTTCGGTCCTATATTATTATTTATTATATTAATGTAGAGATAAATTGCAAAAGTTTGATTACACGGATAAAACCTAAAATACAAAAAAATTGTTTCTGTTTGTTTTATTGCTGCCAGAGGGCCAGAGTAGGCATTGCTCTTTTGCCTATATTGTATGCATGCCACCGCGTGATTTATGGCAATATTACCTGTCATATTTAAAAAAATATGCTCAGCGCCAATCAGGTAGCTTAATTATAGTTTGAGAGAGTTTGCAAACTGTTTTAAACCAATCGTAAGCGCGTTGACTATTCCATGATTGCTGTAGCAATAAAACTTAAGTCACTTAATGTGCCATCATAACGTAGATTCTAAAAAATTTCTATTTAAGAAAAATAAATTGTTGTAAAGTCTTACTCATAAATTAATAATACTGAGATAGGATCAACTGGCAAGAAAATGATTTATTAGTATTGATATAAGCATTTTCCTAACATATACTTATAATACTATTAGCTTATCATGAAACATATTATTATATGCATACATTTATTCAATTTCAATTATTATGATATTTATATTTACATATTTTGTAAATAATAAAAAATTATATTCGATCATATTTCTATTGTATTTTATTAAATTAAGATGAATCTGCAGTTTAATTGGAATCCAAAAGTTTATTCCGGCTTTTACAACCCGCAGTGATGTATCAAAATATACAGAAACGTCTTGGTTTTGATAGCTAAAACAAAATTTTATATCCTTCTCGAAAAGAGCGTAGATATACAGTAGAAGGTCTCTTTTTTTTGGAGACTACTTTTCATAAGAGGATAAGTGATGAGAACTTTTTATTGTCTCTCACTCTCCCTCACTTTTAAAGCAGGGGCGTTTTTTACGAAATCATTTGGAAGAGAAGTTTTTCAGTTTTTTAGCACTCATGAATATTCTCTTTATGATTTTTTTTAATGTAAAATATAGCTGCTACTACTTTTATCGTACATAATATAAAAACATATTTACTGAATTTACTGTTTAAAAAGGAAATGAATAAATACCGAACACAACACAGGACAGGTCACTGCATTGCATGATAATAATCACCAAGGTCCATCCGAATCGATGTTCGCGTTTACAGGGTGATGCGAATTCCGGTGCTTCCATGTGAATCGCGATGACAATTCACTTGGACGGTAAGAGAGAGAAAATATCTACTCGGCCATGATAGAAACAATTTATGGTGTATCAAAATTAAATTAACATCGTTAATAATTTTGTGTTTTCCGAAAAAAAACGAGTTTGTTCGTTTGTAAAAAATAAGTTTAGACCATAATCTTATGGCTCTTTTTTATACAGTGAACAAACCACTGGGATTGGTCAAAGAGAAGATTGACTACACGGCCAAGCAGCTTGCACAGAACAGATGGACAGGGTTGACAACCTGTAGTACATCCAGGGAACTGTGGCCCACGTTCGATAAAAAGAGAACCGCAGAGCTATTGAGACACAGTCGAAAAGACGTGAGAAATATTACTGCGGTTGTTACCGGACATTGCCTCTTCGGCAGACATGCCGAACGTATGCAAATACCCACTAACGACTTCTGCAGAAGTTGCAGAGATGAGGAAGAGGAAGAAAGTATTCAACATTTTCTGTGTGAATGCCCTGGCCTCACAAGAAAGAGGTTCACTACTTTGGGTGAATCATCTTTCGATAGCCTGGAGGAACTAAGCAACTTACAACTTGGACGGCTGAGCAGATTTCTGAACAGTAGCGGCTGGTTTGAATGAGTTGTTAAAATCCTTCCGCGGTTACGTCGCACTAACCATCAGAGATCTGATGAAGGTGGGTTCTACGGAATACGTGTGGTATCACAACGGACCTAATCAGGACTACGTGAGACTGTTTGGTTAGAACCAAGGGTCTGCCACTCTTACATAACCTAACCTAACCTATGGCTCATTAGTAAAGCTACATAATCTGACGAAAGAAGGAAACGAGCCCGCAACTATATCAAGTAGTTTATGTGTAAAAACCTATAGAATGGAGTCTGCAGCGCTATCAGTGTCGAAGTTGGATACTACCAAAGTATACCCAGCGCCTCCATTAAGCTCATTACTTAGTACATGTGACACACTTTAATAAGTTATGACCAGAGTGGAACTTTGCTTTCAATCCCACATTATTAAATGATCATTTTTGATATTTCTTCGTTTTAAACTGGACCAAAGATTTAATCCACTTTATAAAATTGGGCCCTAGTGAAACAACCGCTGTGTCATCAAAGTTTTAATAAAGGAATATTATAATGATCCTAAAAATACTCACATATCTATCATTAACTAGATTTTGATCCTCCTACAGACTAATCTCAAATAATAGTTTCTCCTTCCTGAAATTACAATTTTTTTTTTGGACATTTATCCCCATTTTTATTCTAAGTGGCGGCTCGCGGTCTTAAAAAATTGAGAAGAGCTAGGTATAGTGCGGGTACTTAAATAAATATTGACTAAAAATCCGTGTAACAAAACGTCTCTCTTATCCTCATCTGTCCAATGACTGAATGGAGTTTCCAACAAATTACAAACTATGTCATTATTTGGGTTAATTTCTAAAACATACCACTAGGTAGGTACGTACACTACTGAATTAACTGAAAAATAAATACAAAACTTTTTAATCACACAGTAAATCATGTAAAAACGATATCTATAACCGTAAGTTTCGCGAAGCCTCAAAATAAATACCTTAAGGTTAGGCGGACAAATTCTAAAACAATGGTGCATAGGACTGACCTATTTTTAAATTGCCCTTCATCATAATGCAAATAGTTACACGCTGTTTGCGTGACTGACATCACGTAACCATAGCAACGGTGAATATCAAAGCCATGTCGGGTGTTGGGTCTTCACTTGCTTTAAGCTAACGGACAGGGTCGGCTGGTGTGCGCCAAAATGCACGAGTGTCTATAACTATTGTCCATCGAAGTTAACCGTGGCCCTATTATTAATAGCTACATTCGGATTAAGTTAATATTATTAATTCGATCATAATTATTTTTTAAGGGCTAAACTGGTAGCTGTATTGATACATTAATATTTAATATCATCCTGTTTTATTTTATTTTTTTTGGGGAAGAGCCCCTTCACCTACGTCACCTGGAGAGCCGCCACTGTTATTCTGCCTTTCTCTATTGCCCGACAATAACTTCATAGAGCCTGGCTCTTTGAAGAAAGATAATTAAATCCACATTAGTCAACTACAATTTAAGCACCCTGTATAGAAGCAACCCGGAAATACAAAGAATAAAACTCACCTTGGTGAACCAAATGAACAGAGGAACATTATTTGCTGTTACGCACATTATGTGATTTTCGGCTGTGGAATTTAAATCTAATGTAATTCATTTTTATTACGTTAATTTATTTTTTACGTCCAGCATATATTATTAATTAAAATTAGATAATTGTTCTTTACATGCCGTTTAATTACAACCATGTTAATAATTAAAAAATTAAGGAATATAACACATAAACCTTTTTTATATTGCTATAATCTTATCTATTTACTAGAGGTTTTATGTTATTGGTTAATTTGGTATGGACAATTTGATAAACGCGTTAATTTGACTTTGTTCCGATTGAATTTTGTTTTTTTATTATTTTTTTCGTACAGAATTCTGCGCCAAGCTTTAATACGTTCCGACCATTCCTAACGATTAGTAAACTAATCAATTTTTTTCACTCTCACATGAATATTGGCTTTCCTTTAAACTAAGGTTACTGGAAGAATTAGCTATTCCAGTTACATGAACCAATATAATTTCATATCCATCCTTGTTAGAATATGAAGCTGACCAATCACAGTGGTCAGATTCAGGGGCGGCCCGTGAGTTTTTTACAGGTGGGGTAAGTGGGTAAGTTTTGAAGGCAACTAGTAATGTAAGAAGCAAAATGTATTTTTTTGATTAAGAATAATAAGAATGTACCTAAAGTGTATTTATTTCCAACTAGCATCGATATAATAACAATAACCTAATCACAAAACGCTTGATGCGATCGGTACAGGACTGCATTCAGCTTTCGCGTTTGAATAAACACGATTATATTATAAGTAGCTCTATTTTGTACCACAAGACAAGCACTGCACTATGCAAATCCAAAATGCCAATGTCGCAAAAGGCATATTTCCTAAAAAAAAAATTTTTTCTCCAAATGACATTAAATGTAGCTTTTTAATGATACTGAATAGGCCTAAAAGGGACACTTTTACTGCCTAGGCAGTAAAAGTTGTTGCTATGCAACGTTCCAGGTAATAATTTAAATCAAACTTGTAATTAAAATTGACAATGACTATAGGTAAACACAAAATTATTGACTTTTTAATGAAAAAATGACACAAAACCGATTTAATTACACTACAACTATAAACTACAACAGAATATTTCTACTTATTACAAATATTTATCGTGACTTGTGAACAATGATTTAATACAATTGAACTTTCTCCACTTCCCTCTTTTTTCGAAAAATTAACAATATTTTTATCCACATTAGTTAATACTACGGAAACGCCTGAAAATATTTTATTGCCGATGTTTGACTTATTGGCTAGTGAATCCTCGATATAGCCCTCCGCGACCGCGGAGGACTTCCATCCCCCATGTTGCTTCAACATTGTTATATCCCCACCAGAGTGCACCAGCAACGTGGCCGAAGTTCTGCGGAAGCAGTGCCCAGTATACTCTCTCGCATTGGCTAGTCCCAGAAAATTAGCAATTTCTTTTGGTATTTTACCAAACTTGTGAATTCCAATGAATTGTTGATGTGCTTTACCGCTCGCATACTTATAGAAGAAATGCCGATTATTCAAGTTCGAAGGTCTGGAGGCTGCATATTTTCTGTAAATATTTAAATATTCTGTTACCACAAAAGATCTTGATCTTTTCGTCTTCGTATTTGGTAGCATAATTAGCAATTTGTCTCCCATATCATTTATATCATCCGTTTTCATTTGCAAAAGCTCATCACATCTACAAGCTCCAGCGACTTCAATAATAAGTACAACCTAAAAGTAAATATGAATTGAAAAATAGTTATTTAATTCATAATAAATAATTTTCACTTTACCTTCGTGCTCAAATACAGTTCATCTGGGGCTTCTGATAAAAATTTCTCAACTTTCAAAAACTCGGGATTTTCTTGCATGGAAACTATCTGACTGCCGTTTCAAAAAAGCTCGTAACTTTAGATATTTTGACAAATCAACGTTGTTTTTTATGTTTAGGGTAGCTTTCAACATCGAATAGGTAGACCATAATGTTGAGGGCTTCATTTGCTTCGAAAGATCGGAAAAATAGGCAATCAGCACATTTTCAGAGAAAGATCCTACATTGTTCTTTTGCCTATATTCCATGAATCTGCGGTATGTGAGTTCATATACAGTTCTCGACTTCTCCGGTAGTAGATTCAATTCCACGTCTCGCGCTTGGTCTCTTAACTCAGGTGGTGTTAGTGGCAATAACTCATCTTCATTTTCACTTTCGAAAAAATTTGAATTTTTAAAATGACAATGACACTGAAGTAAACAAAACAATCCACCAAACGTTATCAGCGGTAAACATAGTAACGAAAAGCCAGTTACCTTTAATGAAACGCAATAATTATTAAAATAAATATAAAAAAGACGATTTTTCGTGAAATTGGAGCATATTTGGAGAAAAAATTATATGTTTCACACGGCACAAAAGCAGATTTAATGCCGCGGCTGGTGTTTCATAGCCATTTGTTCGCATAATCTGCTGTTAAGATCTCCATTGCACAGTTCCATTATGTGCAGATGGTTCTTGGCAGCCACGTGTCCTCTCAGATATCCTGTAATGGTTCCTATTCATTTGAAACAGCTGTTTTCAAAAAATATTGCGGACTTATCATTTTTTATAAATATTTATCTCTGCAGAAATATAAAGAATTTTTCTGTTCAAATTGAAGAAAATTGCCACAAAAAAACGGCAACACTGGGTATGTATTATATTTTATAGATATTTATGACGTCTTAATTCAAATATAATTAGAATCTTTTTTTTCCTAATGACTTTAGATACAAACCTGAAAACTAATAAAAGCTGATTTATTTAATTTTATCGACTTATTTAAATAAATTATACAACAGTACCTAACTGCTATACATTTATAAAATTAGCATAGAAATATTGTTTTTAACTAAAGATGTATTAATTATTTTACATGAGAATAATATACAAATACAAATGTAGACCTGTTATTTTCACAATAACCTACAAATGTGCATTATTAAATTTTCAAGTTAAATATGTTGTAATAAATTATAATATTGTTGCTTCAAGGTTTATGAAATCATCCGCATGAAGAAGCCAGTTACTTAGATCTTCTATTGATCATTCTATAACTTATTGGAAAAATATTTCTTTTATAAAATCACTTTTATTAAAAGTACTGACTTTATAATAATAACATTTTTATTTTTAACGGTTTATATCTGTTCATATTTTACAAAAGGTAAATTATTCTATAGTATATTTTACATATCTTCTCAATGCTTCGACGTTTCTCTTGTCAAACGTGTTGACCAACATGTGATTTAAAAATTCCTTTATGCAAAAACGGCTGTTCCTCATTGGCTAGATTCATGAGAGGTGGATATAGGTATAACTGGCTGTATATTTACGTGTACACAACAAATATACAAACTGAACATTCCAATATGTTGCTCTACAATCAGCTAAAACCCGTCAAGAGATTTTTTTTATTGTTAGAGCAGTTATTGATTCTGCTAGTATGTAGATCTCTTTCTTATGCTTTTACCCGCGCATATCTCATTTTGTACTTCATCAATCCGCGTGTTTTCTCTGCGTTCTTTCAATATCACAGCCGATATTCAAATCTGCTATTGATCGCTCACGTGTTGAATAATAAGTGCAGTATTGCTGTTGTATTTAGTATTTTTAGAGATCATTTTGCTATTATGTTGTATGTAGACTTTCTGGTTTTAAACTATTGGGCTGTGTGTATCTGTGGTGAAGTACGTAGTTTATTTATGACGATGCAAGTAAATTTATTGTTTATTCGGTAATTAACTATTACAGGAACAGCAGTCCTACCCTGAAAAAAATTTAAGTTTTGAAAAACGATGGTTACTAAAAATGACGCGTGTCATCGACGGCCATTAAAACCTTACTATACCATACAACAGTGGCGTATTTAGAGGAAGGAGGCGCCCGCAGCTCCCCCCCCCCTCCGAGCCTAGAGGCGCTCGGGTCTAAAAGTCTAATTGCAACCTAATTTTTCGTTTCACGCTTGGACTATTCATTTAAATTTTTAAATATTGTATTCTTGGCTTAGATTACAAAAGTCTTATGGAAAACGTTTAGTTTTTAAACGTTTCCTTCTAAAAGTCTTGTTTTATATAGAGATTAAGGTTTCGGACGCATATCGTTTTAGTTATCGATTTATGATGCAATTTTAAAGAAAAACGAATAAAAAGAATAATATTTTATATTATATTTCTATTATATACTTGTCTGTTCCGTTTTTCGTTTTTTAGAGGAGCTTTTTTTTTAAATCAACAAAAACATAACCCAATGAAATAAAATATTTTTACAACAAAAACAAAAAAACAATTAGGTATTTACTTTTAAAGAGAAAAATTAAAGTCTAAATTTTAATTGAAATATTTTTTATGGAAGAAGTGTAATAATTTATAATAATAAATAGTGCGGGAAGAAACGAGAATGCTTTATTATAATTCTACAAAACGGCACTTACGAAGGAGTATTTAAAAACCTTAGCATTTGCACCAAAAACTGCTCTTATATCTAAAAAACATGATTTCTGAATAAATCATCAATATTGGCGTGGTGAGAGATGTTTACTTAATTTTTAATCATGAAAAACCGAGCCCAAAAAACGCTGTTTAGAGTCATATATAAGTCTTATGTTAAAATTTAGGATTGACACCAATATTCATATTTTTTACAAATATAAAATTATTTTTTTTTTTATAAAGAATATTAGGAATATCAAAAAAAAAAGTAAAAAAAACATTTTCAAAAATAAATTTAATCCAACCATGCAGAGGGGGAGAGGTAATAATTTAATTTTCGAAACTTGATTAGTAGTTAGGTGCGTTTTAAACGAACTTTGGGGTGGCCCCGAAATTTTTTAGCCTGCGGCGCTTTTCCGCCTTCTTCACTAGGTACGATTTCATGAAATACATGTAGTCCCAACTGTCCCCCTCCCCCCCCCCCCCCCTCGAGCATATTTTCTGGCTACGCCGCTGCCATACAACATGGTTGAATCAGAGGTCTCTTTATTGCATGATAAAACTTTTGAACCTTCTTCTTCTTAATTACTTAATATATTTCTCAATTAGCAATATTTTCAAATAAATTTGGTAGCTTTAGGTACCATTCTAACAGGATTGTCTGTTTTAATTATAATCATCTAGATCACAGAACTAAAGTTGCTTATAAATATTTGTTAAGGGTCGCTTAACTAACCACGGTAATATTTAATCTAGTAATCTCTTATCGGCAAAGCAAACATAGAATTAATGTGATAGAGGAGAAATAATCATCAAATTCTTTATCGGTATTCATTACCAAATACCTTCTATTGTTAGTCATTAAACAAACAATTTATAGGTAAATGGATTTTCCTAAAATAAGTATTATTTATTTACGATTTTTAAAATTGTTTACGAACCATGGATATTACTAATTATTGTATCGGTAATCTTTACAGGAAGCGATTTAATTGAAAGGGATATACAGGGTTATGATAAAAAAAGGAACATCCTTTTATATACCGCGTGGTGCATTGTTATTTGAAACATAGGAAATCTCATGCGAATTT
Organism: Polydrusus cervinus; assembly: GCA_935413205.1. NCBI lineage: Eukaryota > Metazoa > Arthropoda > Insecta > Coleoptera > Curculionidae > Polydrusus > Polydrusus cervinus. The sequence goes on from OW284511.1 coordinate 80,528,288, forward strand.
TAGACTGTCCAAATATTTGCTGCCCTGTTGACTTTAGAGCGGGGTTGTAGGCAGACTTTTTTAGGGTCTCTATGTAGTGAGTGCTGTGTGAGTTTGATCAATTTTGGACAACCCGATCTTAAGTTATTTGAATTGGATTGCGATTGGTTTTTCATTGGAATTCAACAGGTGACTCTGCATGATTACACCGGCATTGATTGGACTTATCAACCTGTGATTTGTCATTGTCAAATGTAATTTGCAAATGGTAGGATTTTTAAACATCTGTAACCTTCGATAATTAATACAGGTCGTTGTCTGTAACACTGAATTTAACTAATATTTTCAAATATTAGAACAAACATTATTTTCAAAACGCATCTTTTAATAGAAAACGAATTTACAACTTACAACAATAAAACTTATCAAATACTATTAAAATTATCAAGAATTGCATTTACTACCGCGCCTTGGATTTTGTCGGAACTAAACTTGAGATCGCTTCGTTTGCCGCTGCTTCTATATCAGAGGGTAAACTTTCATCAAAATCGCTCATTTTGAAAAACGCTTTTTATATTTTTGAATTTGTTTGACAAAGTTTCGACAGTAACCATGCGAAACAGTAACTATACGAAAGGAAACATAAAAAACTTGATTAGTAAACTTAATAGCAGGTGCATTTTTACAGGTGCATTTTTATTTTTAAAAATGCCTTTTACCAAATATTTTTATTCATAGATGAAAGTAGATACAATTTTGTACAATATTCTTGTTGTAAATTCATATTACTACACTCGATGTTTTATTAAACTCGGCTGACGCCTCGTTTGACAACTTTAGCATCTCGTGTTGTAATATGAATCTTTACAATACTTATATTGTAAATAACTATTATTACAGTGCCTTTCGCCTTAAATCTAGTAATAGCATTGCTGACTTGGTAGGAATGGGTTTATCAGGAAAATAAACAGAAAACATATCAGATACAATACTTAAGCTTTTCCCTCCATAGTACCATTTGGACAGTCTAAAACTTGCATCGAATTTCCTATGTTTTCAACCACGATGCACCACCAGTGGCATGCAATGCTGTTTTAACCAGGATAGGCAAAAATTGCACTTAAGACAAAAATTTACCTTGCGTGGCATTCAAGCATCTAAATTTTAAATGTTGTCACAAAATGTCGTTTGAGTTTGTGGAAAGAACACTGCCAGAATAAGAATAAAACGACATTATTTGTAATTAGTTCAACACGGCTTTACTTAAAAATTCTTTTAAAACATCGTCATAAAAATTGGTTTTGCGTTTTAAATCCTTCAAAAGATCGCTCACCAGAGAGATTATTGTTAATAAGGGTGTCTCTCCGTGTATGTTTCGTAAATAGGTATGAATTCTTTTTAATCCAGAAAAGGATCGTTCTGCAGATGCGCTGCTAGCCGCAATAGTAACAATTAACGCCTCCATATTAATTTTTTTTCCGATCCCGACGGCGCGAAGTCTAGCAAAAGGCGAAAACACTAATTATAAATTAAAAATTATCCACCTGATTGAACCAATTTGGCCAAAAACAAGATCAATTATTATGTGAAATATGATGATAAGCTCACTGATTATTAAATATTATGAACCTATCAGCAAAAATGATCTTAATTGTGACAAAAGGGCTTCTTATTTTAAGATATAAGTATCCATTATCCCTTTAAAAATATCTCAACTAATTTAATTAATAATAAAACTTATAATTGCGTGTTTCATATTTTATATTGAGAAAGCGATGTATTTTCCAAACTACGGTAAAATTTGAAGATTGACACCAATGCACTTACTAAACTCGTGCTCTCTTGGCGCGGGCTGATAGATGAAGGAAGGTCGAAGGTTGCGACGGGTTTATTTCTTACATCTCTTTCTACTCCACTATCTGCCGGCTCTCTCGCTTGGTTCCACTTGTACAAAAGCAGTTCTTTTGCGTTTGCATAAAACGCTAATGTACAGCGAGATCTTTGCTTTTAGAACGGTCTTACGGAATGCTTATATAGAGATCTAGTTTACGATATAAATAAGCAAAAAATACGTTCGTGGAAATGATATAGGATTAATTTTTCGATCCTATATTATTATTTATTTTATTAATGTAGAGATAAATTGCCAAAGTTGGATTACACGGATAAAAATTAATATATAAAAAAAATTGTTTGTTTGTTTTATTGCTCCCATGGTAAGCAATGCTTTTTGCTATATTGTATGTATATGGTAAGATCCCTTGATTTTGACAACCGAACATGCAAATCTTGGAGAGAGCACTCTCAGAGTGCCCGAGAGCAGTAAACAGAAAACGCTTTAGGAGTCAGTGATTTATGCATCTAATCAGGGCCGTAGGTTATTATTATATTACTTGACTGAACTACCCAACTCAAAAATCGTCTCCCTAGACTTACTAGAGAAGATAGAAAAGATTCTTTTCTAAAAAAAATATTACTAAAATATATTAGATACTAAAAACAATATTACCTAAATGAATCAAGGTGTGTCCTTCCACGTTCGCTTTACCTCATTCATCACCTTAAGATTTACTAACAATTTTATTTGTCCGTCCGTTGGACAACTTCCATTTTCGACAAGTCGTTTAGTCAGTCCTGTTCTGTGGTCAGTCCGACCCAGTGGCGTATTTAGGGAGGGGGAGGGGGGGCTCTAAAAATCTCATTGCAACCTAATTTTTGAATGCTTGGACACTTAATTTAAATCTTTAAATAATGTATTATTAGCCTAGATTACAAAGGTTTTGTAGGAAACGTTTAGTTTTTAAACTTTTCCTTCTAAAAGTCTATTTTATATAGAGATTAGGGTTTTCAGACGCATATCGTTTTAGTTATTGATTTTTGATGCAATTTTGAAGGAAACCGAGTAAAAAGAATAATATTTTATAGCATTTTTCCAATATATACTTGTCTCTTCCGTTCTGCCTTTTTAGTGCTATTTTCAATCAACAAAAATATAACCCAATGCAATAAAATATTTGCACAACAAACCAAAAATTAATTAATTGAAACATTTTTTATGGAAGAAGTGTGATAATTTATAATAAAAAAAATAGTGCGTGAAGAAACGAGAATGCTTTATTATGAATATACAAAACGGCACTTAAGAAGGAGTATTTTAAAACCTATAAGCATTTGCACCAAAAACTGCTGTTAGATCTATGCTCCTAAAATGAAAACATGATTTTTGAAAAAATCATCAATTTTGGCGTGGTGAGCGATATTTATTTTATTTTTAATCATGAAAAAACTAGCCCGAAAAACGCTGGTTACAGTAATACATATGTGTTATGTTAAAATTTTGGTTTGTTATCAATATTCATATTTTCACAAATATAAAAAACGTTTTTTTTTAATAAAGAGCCAAAAAGTAAAAAATAACATTTACCAAAACAAAATTAATCCAACCATGCAGAGTGGGAGAGGTAATAATTTTATTTTCGAAATTTGATCGTAGTTAGGTGAACTTTGGGCGTGGCCCCGAAAATTTTTCGCTTGCGGCGCTATTTTCGAATTTAACAAAGCTTGGCACCCAAAATATGCAACTTTTCTTTAACTTAATAACCTAACCCCCCCCCCCCTCATGAATAACGTCTAGCTACGGCCCTGCATCTAATACAACGTATATTTTTTCAATAACATCGTACAGCTATATCAGTTACAATTTCTTTTCGAATATCCTCCAAATTTATACCTATTATAAGCAAGAATCTCTGTAACTACTATTATTTCGTCAAAGACTTTACTATACGGTACATTGACAGGACTGGTCAATGACAGAAAATATTTTATATTCCAATTAATATTCACAAAGTGCGTTCCTTTGTACATTGGGCCGGCCTTGATGGGCACTCACAATGCAAAACTTAATTTTAATACTTTGAAGACAAACATTGTTATATACTGCTTTTAAATTATAATTTTTATTTTATAAGCAATGATAATTAGGAAGACAGCGTTGTGGTTTTATTGTTCATGTATCGGAAAAAATATGAGCATTTATTAAAAGCAGTTATTGTAATTAAATTTTAAAAAACAGTTGATGATTAAATACGCACTTTATAGGAAATAATTGACAATGAAAAGCAATGTACTCAATGCAAAAATAATCGAGACACCATTGTTAAATAATTAGTTGTAAGTATTATTAAGGCCGAAAATCTCATTGAATCAATAAAGTTAAATGAAAATATGGAGAAGATACTTAAGATATATCCAACCTCATTGTTTCTTGTTTTTTTTTTTATTATTTAAATCGAAAATTATCAACTTTTAGTTTAAGAGCAACCCGTAGTCGATGAATCAACACGAACAAATAATAGCAATAAAATTCCTTTTTTTTACAAATAAATATTATAATAACGAATTTGACGAGACTTAAGTGGCGCGGCGTTAGTGGAGATTTTGAAGATAATATTGGGAAATCGTTTGTAATTTTAATGGAAAATAAGAAATTAACATAAATAGCCGCTATATTTGTATTTTCATGGTCTGCATGGCGGATAATTAAATTTGAACCTATACCTGCACGTCACCCCCCGTCTTCTATAGCTTGCTTATTAATTAAGTTAGAATTTTGATATTTTGCAGACTTTACTTGTATCCTAGGGCGCAGTTAAGGAAAATATCATAAGGGATATATTTTTTGGATTAGGTACATGCCCTAAATATTCTTACTTACTGGGATGCCTCTGCCTTCCAAAATTTTAATGAAATCGGTTCAGTATTATAAGCGAAAAAAAATAAACACTAAAAAAAAAATTAATAAAAACTAAAAATAATGTCTCGTTACTAAAATTATACAAAAAATGTACTTAATAAATAAGGTCGAAATAGTCTTGTTAACCAAGTTTGATTAATACGAATTGTACAGGGTGTCCAAAGTTTAGTGTCAAACTTTGCAAGCTTTAAAACAATTTGGTTTTCTTATTTCAAATTGGAACCCCTGTATATTATTATATCATTCGATGCAGAATTAAAAATCAAAAATTAGTTCTAATTACAACTCTATCGCAATTTCTAACGTATCAGAACTTATTTGCAGAAAACTCATTTTATCAACTATTCCAACAGTCATTATTATAAATAAATATCAAAGTTTGACTTTGAAAAACAATTTATTGGAATTAACGTTTTCTTAAGTGACAAAAAAGAATTCTTTTTGCATATTCCTAATATAAAAATCATATCTACGAGCTCTTCTTGGTTGTATTCCATCACAAAAAATAATATAGCTTAAATAATTAATAATAATCTAACAATATTTGAAACTATAAAATAACTAAAGTCAAAATGGGCTTTTGTCACTTTAATAAACTTTAACACCAATAAATTGTTTTGCAAAGCCACCTTCGATATTTATTTATAATAATCACTGGTGGAATAGTTGATGAAATGAGTTTTCAGCAAATAAGTTATGATGCTTTAGAAATTGCGATAGGGTTGTAATTAGAGCAAATGTTTGATTTTTAATTCTGCATTGATTTACATAATAATATACAAAGGTTCCAATTTAAAATAAGAAAAATAAATTGTATTACATTTAGCAAAGTTTGACACTAAACTTTGGACACCCTGTACAATTCGTATTAATCAAACTTGGTTAACGAGACTGTTCGACCTTATTTATTAGGTACCGTTGTATAATTCTATTAATTAGGCATTATTATTTTTTATTAATTTTTAAACCAGTGATGCAAAACTGATTTTTCTTAGTTTTTATTTTTTTTTCGCCTATAATACTGAACCGATTTCATTAAAATTTTAGGGGTATAAAGGCAACTATAAAAGGCACCTAAATAAGTAAGAATATAATAGCATGTAAACTTAAAAAATAGATCTTTATGACGTCACACTTTTTGGAACACCCTGTATTTAAACAAAAATATTTTCCTGAAATGCGCCCTAGGATACAGGTAAAGTCTGCAAAATATCAAAATCCTAACTTAATTAATAAGTGAGCTATAGAAGACGGGAAGTAAGGTGCAGGACCCTATTTTCACTTTTGTTTTTGACATAAAATAAGGTATCATCCGCCAAACTAGAAGTTCTTGTGAATCCCATAGTAAAATTTTTAATTAGACAAGCCAGGAAAACTTTTTTTAAGCTAAACCATAAATATTTGTGTTGCTGTAATAGTACTTGGACCAATTACAAAGATTTGGTCTTTATATAACGTTGTTTCTTTGTATCGCCCGTTTTAATTTTTTGCCCCAGTACCTAAATTTATTAAATGTTTAATTACATATTTTTATCAGAAAGATCTTATTGTTAACCTGTCCATTCAGCGTTATGGCCGATTAAGTTCAAATTTCGAAAAGGCAGCAATTATTCTCTTTTTGCAAAAATATCAATGGTTATATAAATATTTTGCATTGATTATTTATTTTTATATTTATTGCTTTCGATTTCTTTTAACAGAATAGCTTTATTGTACGGTTAATTAGAAAAAGATTGGACATGGTTGCGTTCTTGAACTTAAACAAAACTAGGTTGGAATTAAATAATCGATAAAAAGGTGTTTTTTGACGTAGATATACAAACAAATTTTATAGCTTAGCTGACCGCAGTATGTGGAAAACTTTGCGGTCTGGTGGCAGTCTAGCAGTCATTTTTTGATATACTATTATAAAATATTTGTTGTCTGATTGTGGGAAACCAGACTGATATGAAGTGTCATAAATAATTTTGTATTTCGTTAATTTAATTAATTTATTATTTCAAACTAAGAAATTATCACTTAGAGATCGTTAGGAGGACCCGTACATCTTTAAAACGAGATTTCTTCCCAGGGGTCTATTAATCGATTAGGAAAAACTTTTGTATATAAAAGTTAATTTTTTAAGTTAGCAACACTATATTGATTTTCCAATATTTTGTAATTAAATCAAATAAAAATGTTTCCTTTCAATTCGTCGCATCCATCTGTAGGAAATATCATGACTCATCAGTAGAGCTAGGATATAATTAATTTTAAACAACTTTTATTAAAATAGTTTTTCCAAAACAAGTAGTTTTTTTTAAATCAAAATTTCAATTTTTGGTCTATTTCTTAACTTAATTATAACGCATCTCAGTCGACTCTCTCTTTCTAACATCAACAGTCCGCCAGTAAATGCAGAGTGCAAAAATAGTACATTGTATACCCAGTAGGAAAAGCTGAACATTCACGGACGACCGTAAAGATTGTGTGTGGAGCCGCAAGCCAAGACTGACAATACGGAGTCCGGGAATGTGGCTTTTTATACGAGGTATACATACTATTTTTCCGTAAATCGAAAATCATTAAAAGGACATAACTTATTACAATCAATTTGTTAAAATTTTGAAATAAATATTATTAACTTTGTTCACAAATAAAGGATGCCATTAAATATTTGTGTTGTAACTATGGAAACAGTAATATTGAATTGTCAGCTTAACACATTTTTAGTTTACAAGTAGCCGTACAGAAATAATATTTCCTTACAGTACAATAATAAATATTTCCTAACAGTTATTTTCCTTTGCCTAGCAACGACTAAGTGTAAGGAAATATTGACTTTTTCTTTCAGAAATGTTATCAGAAAAGTCAATACTTATGATCGATTTTCGGAAAAATTATTTTTTACATGAGATGAGCTCTTAGAATCATAATAAAGGTTTTTATTTTAATTTAACTGGAACTGTGTTAATTATTATATTTTTGGTAAATACAATTTATAGTAAATAGCAAGAGGTAGGTAGACGATACTCATTTATTTAAAATATTCCAACAACTGTGGGCATTCCCGTTATGACATAATAAAAAGTTTGCGTATTTTTCTTCTAAATTAAAATTAATTCATATGGAATATATAAAAATTTAATTTGTCATTGAATGAATTGATCAAGTAACTTTCTTTGATCGTAGGCGGCTTGGTTACTACTTCTTGGTTACCGATGACCAATGGATATCCTTATTGTTTCTAATAAAAATGCATGTGTAATAGACACAACTAAAATTTGATTATTTAATTTTATTTCTGCAAATTTGTTTTTAACGTCACCAAGCAAGAACTTGGCAGAGCAATTGACGTGGTGGGAAGCAAAAGTCTTTAGGTAGAAAAAAATACCCTTTGATATATTGTTTTCATTAAAGATTTAGGATTTATTATCATCACCATCATCATCATTATTATTATTATTAACTTCATTATTATTTTTATTCTACACTTTTGACTAGTCATTATACAACTAAGAATACTCAAATTAATATTAAAAAACTGCACCCTGTATAAAAGTTCTTGACACAAAAAGCCTTTTGAGAAGAACCATAGGACCCCACTAAGGCGATGTGTCTTGGACGAAATCAGAACAATGGAACAACTTTTGGAATGGAATAACCAAAGGACTTTCATAAAACTCAACATGTTGTCCGTCTGAAGTAACTAACACAACAATTTTAATTTAACATAGTATTAGGAAGGTACAAAATTGTAGGAAACTAAAATAAAAGCATAGGCAAAAATAAATAACTATTTATTTTTGTAATAAAGGTTCGCATTTTGGAAAACGTCATCATCAACCAAGGCCTATCGATTTAGTGAAAAAAGCGTAAGTGTGACGTCAAAAACGTTAATTTTTTTTCTATATCTTAAAAAATTTTACGTTTTCCAATAAATCGTTGCTAATACACTAATCATATATTGTGATAACATTTATTATTCATAAAATGTGTGTTATTTATTTTTGATAAACACTGGTAAATGTTTATTTTGTTTGTACTTAATATTACTATATTAGAAGTCATTATTTATTTAACACCCATACCTAACCAGTTGTAAAAATGTTGTTAGCCAACAAATTATGTTTATGAGTCACTGAGAAGATGATTAATATTAACTTAAAAGATAATACCAGCAAAGTAACACAACGTATAAAAAATTTTATTTTTTTGTCATCAATTTATTGATATGTCTGTTGTTTAAGAGTAGGTAGCAAAAAGTGTATTCAGTTAACGGGTTTATTGGCAGAAACAGTTACAAGTTCAAGATAAGTATATAACTCATCCCTACTTCAAAAATGCAAGTGGTTATCTCGTTTTATAAGTTATATAGATATAAAATATCTAGGACAGGGATGACGAACCTTTTTACACTTACGTATCATTTTCCCCGAAGAAATTTTTAATATGATCATGACGTGCCAACAAACTGTGTGTTACGCGAGCATTAAAATCTAAATATACGCTCAATACACCAAAATTGATAATTTTTTTAGGAAGGAAACATTTTGGGGCGACGATTACGAATCTGAAAACTCTTTTTCTCGGAAACGCTTAGTTTTTTAAATATTTTTTCTTGAAGTGCGTTTTGTAGATGGTTAGGTTTCGGACGCATACCTTTCTATTTTCTTGTTTGTGATCAAATTTTAAAGATAGACCAAGTAAAGACAGCAATTATTTATAGAGACTGGTGGACCCCATCCGTCTTTTTTTAGTCACTTCCAAAAAAAACATCCTTAGCGTATTGATACCTCTTAGCCTCCCAATGTTTCTTCTAAAAGAGAGAAAAATGTCCCTTGTGTTCTTTCCACCATGACTTCTAAATAAAAAACATCTAAGTGTTTTTGGAATCTCCATATTATAACACCAACAATTAGTATATACCAGGCTAGGGGGAGCCAAGTACCAAAAAACAATAACGTTCAGTAGATAAAGGGGCTCGTAAGTAAAAAACAAAACAATATTATTCTTCGGGTGTGTTCAAGAATATCGGGGTTCAGATTCGTAATCTACACCCCAAAATATATGATTTCTAAAAAAATAATCAATTTTGTCGTAGTAAGCGTATAATAGATATGTATTTATCACATACGTTCCTTAATTAGGGTCGTGCCCAAATTATTTTGTAGCGTGCCATTGCTTCGCCATCCCTGATCTAGGAGAAGGAAAGCAAGGTGAAGTAGGTTTTTTCTTTATTTAATTTATAGTTAGAATAGTACGTTCTCATTTTAAGCCGTTAGGCGCCTGATTAAAAAAGTATTTGGCCAGACCTGTAGACGTTCGGTAAGGTCATTTTTTGTCAAGGTAGGCCTCGTATTTAATATTAGCTTCAACTGACTTTGACAGTGAACAGTATGTTACTAACAGACAAAATTATAATTATTACATTATACGCTTTCTTATTATCTCTTATCTTATTGAGACGAACACGGAACCTCAAAATATACAATAATCGATATTAACCTTTTTGTGGAGTAAAATCAATAAAAGGTTTGTTTCCACAGGAGTCAGGGACAGTCCGTGATAGTCAGGATTCTGCGCAATAGACCCGGACGCGGATTTCTGGGTGTTTGGATTGGTCAGAGAACTGTCACACTGTCAGTAACTTCTGTCCGTGATTGCTTGTGGGAACAGACCTAAAATCATACCGGTTTGAAAGATGATTGGATCGACTAATAGCTGAGAAACTAACGATTTATGGACTGTAATGTTGCGGGTGTAAAATAATATCTTGGATACCTACTCATAATATTATCTAAAGCATACAATAATTCTTATCATTTGGCACATATCGCAATCATGCTATAATAAAACAATGGATATCACGTAAGTAAAAAGTAAACAGGAGGTCTTGTAAATAACTTGTTTTATATTTTTATTAAATCAAATAAGGTACTACTAATAACAACCATACTAACTTAGTGGAAAGAAGAGATCGGAGAAGGTCAAAGATAAGGATTCGGTAATAAAATTGGACATATTAGTCGATAATATTAACTTCTTTTAACTGAATACTTAATAATGGTATGAAACTGGCATATGTACGGCATCGTGCACATAAAAAGTCCTTTGGATTTGAGGTTGAGCATTGTAATATGTGCATTTTCCGATTTAAGTACAAGGACAGGACAGAACATATCTGTTTACCTAGTGTCAAAACATGTAACTTAATATTTATGAAGGTTCCATCATATCCATTCAATCAGCCAAACTTTTTTATTTCATGTAGGGGAGCCTGTTCGACAGTGAACCACTTTTTTTTTTAATGCTGTAAAAAATTTTACTTTCATCGGTATGCAATTTTTTTTTCAGGAGTTTATTGGAAACGCTGCATACCTTCGGTTTTGGAACAATTTTTGGTTTAGAAAATGAAAAAAAAACAACAAATAGTTGAATTTAAAAAAAATTGCATTTGGTTAATTGTGGACCAGGTTTGGTCCACACTTAACCATAGTACTTTTAACAGTGAACCACACCTAAATACACAGTGAGCCAACCTTATCTATGAAGACAGTAATGAATCAAATTTTTGAAAAACTTTATTTGCAGCATAAAATACGAATACAAAATAAAAATGAAATAATTACTCTTCTACAAATAAGGGAATATAAAAAAATCTTACACATTGTAACGCATAAAATAAAATAATTAAATAACCCTAAAATCAGCGCATATTTAATAAAGACAAATTGACTTTAAAAGTAAATGTTTCTTGCCTTCTTTTGGTACCTATGATTTGGGGTGAAGGGAGGATAAACTTAATATCAGACTTTTTGACATCCGCAGAGTCCAGTTCTGTTGGAAACACAAATGTCTGGTTTTCTTTATGTTTCATTCTTAAAAATGATACAGAATAATCATCATTATCGTTCTGCTTTAGAATTTTCGCTATATAATAGATCGAGAGTTTTTTTGTTGTAAAGTGAACCAAAACATATTCATCTACTTGAGGATTGCGTGGCAAATTAGCAAAATTTTCATCTAAAATTAAAATATCATTTTCCGGCTCATCATACCATTCACTACCAGATGAGCTATTGCTACTTATAAGTTCTTCTGTAGATTCATCTGTCTCTGAATCAGATTTCTGTCTGCGCCTCGTTTTTGGGTTCTTAGATAGGACCTTATTGGGTCCTGTCGAATCTTGTAAAACCTGCCTTTTGCATTTATTTTGCTTTGCTTTCGTACCTGCTCTTTCGATAGCTATGGCATCTTTTTCTGGTGTATCTGTCGCTATTATGCTTTTTCTAACTTTTCTACGTTTTCTCTTATCAGTGCGAGGACCTGCCTTTAACGGCTGACGAAATATATCTGGTGTTATAAATGTTTTAGTTGTAGGCTCGGAACTTGGATCTTTTGCAATATTTGAGGTTCCACTTGGTCCTGGTTGAGGCTCTTCGGTGATAATGCTCGATGAGAAAGGGTCAATTATTTCAATGGGAGCCGATTTACTTGTTCCAGGTTGAGCATTTTCTGTTTCAATGTCAGGTTGAGGGCGATCTGTTACACTGCTTGGTAAAAAGTCAATGTCGGAAAATATGTCCCTATTAAAAGGAAAAATTCCACACTTGGAAAAGGCTGCGACTACATTCATAGGCGTCATTGCCCTTGGATAGGCATGACCGATAAACTCAGCAATTTGGTATATAGTTACAGGCTTTCCAGGATAACGAAGCATCCATGACTCCATAGCTGAATAGTAATATGTCTTAAACGGACTTAGTAACCCCACATCTAATGGCTGCATTTTAGCTGATGTGTGTGGATGCAAAGTAAGGATTGTGACTCCAGAACTTTTTGCTAAATCTAACGCTTCTATGGATAGATGAGATTCATGATTATCCATGATTAGCAATGATGGATTTGCTGGTGATGAAGAGGTGTGGGCAACGAAGTGTTTCATAACATCAACAAATAGATTAGAGTTCATCCATCCAGTAGGAGCAGCCAGTCCTAAGGTTCCGGGAGGAGATCCATGCAGCATTATGTCTCTAAAATTTTTCCTAGGGAAAACAATTGCTGGGGGCAACGCATGTCCAGTTGCACTTACCATGCAACATGTTGTTACCAAAGTTCCTTTCTCGCCACTGGTCACCTTTCCGACGTTTGATAATCCAGTTGGAGCAATGACCTTTTGGGGCTTCTGAACTGTCGTAGTTCCAGTTTCGTCTAAATTGTAAATACGCGTTCCATCGGCAAACTTCGGCTCTCTCTTTAAAACATGTGCTAAATTATCAAAAAATGTTTTAACATTTTCTCGGTTAAACGCCGTAGCCCTTGCAAGACTACAACATTCTGGTTTTCTTAATGAGATATCTTGATGCCTGTTTCGAAAGCATCGAAACCATTCCAAGCCTGCTATGGAGTTTCTTTTCCAGGATTCTGGCATTTTAATGTTGTTCAGTCTTGCCATGTCATAAGCAACTTGTCTGCAATCTTTGATGGTCAATCCATAAAACTTAAGTGCACACATCTTATAGTAATCAACCAACATATTTTCTTGTGCCAAAGTAAATACCCGATTTACTTCATAATTGGGAATTAATGGAACGTTATTACCAAATTCGGTCCTTTTTTGTACATAACGACGAAGAGTGGGATAGGGGATATTATTTTGCTTAGCTGCTTGACGTCGGCTTATACCTTGTTCGACCATTTCTAGAGCAGCTCTCATTTGCTCCTCTGTGTGTGCTCCAATTTTTCTCTTTACTTTTTTGTGACGCGGCATCCTAAAAAAAATAACATAGGTAATCCCAAGTGCAAAAATGATTAAGCTGGTAAACCAAGGATATGTGCACCATGATATACAATTTAATTATTTAACTTATGGGTCCACAGTGAACCAGCTCACTGTGGAACCGTTGAATTTGGTTCAGTGTGTACCACCGGCACCGCCATTTTATTTGGCTATAAAAATATAAGAAAAACGTTACAAATACAAAAACAGTTTTGCTGTATATATGGCCAAATACATTGAAAATACCATGCAAGATAAATTGTGAAGATGAAAAGAAGCTATAAAATAATAAAAATCCCAATACTTACTTGAAATTTTTACAATCTTTCACACGAAAACAAATTTTCTTAAACACCACGTGTACTTTTTACAGCAGACGCCCGTTGACTGAAGGGACAACAGCGGATCACCTTATGACCGTTTCTACCAAATAAGTAATTTGTGACGTTGTCAGATTTCTCAATTTTGTTGTGGTTCACTGTTCCCGACTGGTTCACTGTCGAACAGGCTCCCCTACTATTACTAATTAAATTACTATTACTTCTTGAATATCCCTCATAACCCACGCACTGCTAAATAAGCTACATATTTGTGGACGTAACGTCAACGGCGTAAGAATACCTTTTCTCCACTACCATTACTGAATGCAATAATTCCAAAATTATTTTTAATAATAGAATGTAAAAATTCTCGTTCTTAAGTTGGAATATTTATTCTGAAACACTTGCTTCTTCTGCGTTTTGCGTGTATTTTCATTCCATAACAAGATACGGAATGAATATTCTGTAATTGATTTAAACGACATAGGTTGCCATGAATTTCGAAACTGTCAATGTCAGCAGACAAATTTTAGTGCAAGTCAAAATATGAGTGAAAAATCGGATGAATCAGATATGGAACTGGATAATACTCCACCTGAAATTACAAATATTGCGAATAGTATATTTGGTCGTGGAGAAAATATAGTCTGCTACTCGGTTAGAATGAAAATTCGATACTCGTGGTTCCTCACGCTCGCTAAGCTCGCGTTCGGAATCTTCCACTCGAATCAAATTTTCATTCCAACCTCGTTACAGAATCTACTATTCTCCACGACCATTACTGAATGCAATAATTTCAAAATCATTTTTGATAATAGAATGTAAAAATTCTTGCTCTTGAGTTGGAATATTTATTCTGAAACACTTGCTTCTTATGCGTTTTGCGTGTATTTTCATTCCATAACAAGATACGGAATGAATATTCTAATTGATCTAAACGACATAGGTTGCCATGAATTTCGAAACTGTCAATGTCAGCAGACAAATTTTAGTGCAAGTTAAAATATAAGTGAAAAATCGGATGAATCAGATATGAAACTGGATAATACTCCACCTGAAATTACAAACATTGCGAATAGTATTTTTAGTCGTGGAGAAAATATAGTCTGCTACTCGGTTAGAATGAAAATTCGATGCTCGTGGTTCCTCACGCTCGCTACGCTCGCGTTCAAATTTTCATTCCAACCTCGTTACAGAATCTACTATTCCGTTCGCTCCCCGCAAAATTTCGGATCCGCAGATTTGATGACCATCCCTCAAAAACACTGCGATAGAATAATCCAGCAAGCAAGAAGAAAATGAAGACATGCTACCATTTAAAGATGAAGAGAACGATAGTTTGCTTTGCCATCCTCGAGCTTTTTTTTAATAATTTTTCTGAAGTTCCGATGGACATTAAAATGTTGTGGAAACGTGTGGGAAAGAGACACTGCCGGGCTGAACTCGAACCCAATGCTCTTAGAAAGCGAATGTTTGGGCAGAAATTTTTGGACGTCGTATCATTGGACCATTTTTTATTACGGAAATCTTACGGGTTCAACATAATATTTAGATCTTCTTCAAAATCGAATTGGAACCGCTGATGAAAATTAGGAGATTTGGTTTCAAATGGATGGTTGCCCGGCCCACAATTCATTTGTGGTACTCGAATGTTCAAATATTGCCTTTAATGGGTACGTTGTCGGTCCAAACTCAATAATTAATTCACCAACTATGTCTTCTGACCTTTCAACAATCGGCTTCTTCCTCTGGGGGCATTAAAAAAAATTTTTGTATAAAAGTGTTAGGTTTGAAAATTTATAGCAGTTAAAAAATTCAATTTTTATTCAATCGGAAAGAATTACCCAGTACCAACTCGCTAACGTTCGTAAAAAATTTTACAATAATTTAGGATAATGTTTAGCAGCATATAGCGGTTTATTTAAACATTTAATTAGGACATAACAATATTCCAAACGACTGTACAGTTTTCTTTAAATAAAATTATTAGGTTTTTATTATTAGAATTGTTTATTTTTAAACACCCTCTTATTTTCTTCCCCTTTTAGCAATTCTTGATGATTTTAATATTATTTAGTAAGTTTTATTATAAGGAAAATAATTCGTTTTGTATTAAAAGATCCGTTTTGAAAATAATGTTCGTTATATTTGAAAATACTAGTTAAATCCAGTGTATCTTTTAAAGATTTTTAAAAATCCTATTGTTTGCAGATTTTATTTGACAATGACACAGGTTGACGACATTCAATAATGCTGGTATCTGCAGCATCACCTGTTAAATTCTACTGAAAAACCAACCGCAATCCTATTCAAATTAGATCGGGTTGTCAAAATTGTTTAAACTCCGCATGTGCACTCACCACATAGACACTCTAAAAAAGTCTCCATACAACCACGCTCTAAAGTCAACAGGGGAGCAAATATTTGGACAGTCTAAAAATTGCATGGGATTTCATATATTTCCAACCACGATGCACCACCCGGTATATAATTAAATTGCACACGGTTGTAGAAAAATACAATAAATTGCATCGTCCTTCGAAATGTTATATTCGCATTTTTACGTAAACGGTTTTAAACTTTTGCGACACTTTTTGACACGAATAAATGTGGTTTACACCCTACTAATTTTGTTACCTATAAATCCAAATAGCGCAATGACTTGCAGTGGAGATCTTTTTTTTTATTGACGTAACAATCAATTTGCAATTCTGTTAAGAAATGAGAATATAATAGTTAAAATTGAAGCACGTGATGCTATGGTTATAAAATATTGTAGGGTCACGTGGGGAAAGGGCGGACATGAATTAATAATGGGCCCCTTCACTAAATTTTGATTTTGGCTGTAGTAAAGGAACAAAAATAAAATGTTCTGGGTTTGTACTTTTGGATTTTTTTAAGCCATCACTAAGAAAATAAATAAAAAACTCTTGGAACAAAAACGTGGACTTTATCGAATATACGTCATGAAGATGCCAGCTTGACGATGTTGCCAATCTTCCCTAAAAATTTTTTATTATGGGGAAAAATAAAAAAAATCATATTGTTTCCAAAATGTTATCTATATTTTTGTTGTGAGATTAGCGCCCTAATTCAAATTTAGGTATTTGCGGGTATAGGAGAAAAAAAAACCATTCCCTCTTAATTAAAAAATTGCCGACGTTTCGACCTTTAGTTGGTCTTTATCAAGGCTACTTCTAAAGAAAAGGAGTATGTGTCAACATAATCATTAAAACCATCTCCAGTGATCAAACCGGGAACACACATTTAGAACAGACATAGGAACAAATATTTATGTATATAAACAACCAACACGACAACAAGTACTGTTAATCTCTGAATTCCCGTATTCAGAAATTCAGTAGTTCTTGAGATATTGACGGCTAAAATATGAAATGTTCAGATTTTGACAGGAAAAATGGTTTTAAAATCCCTACCTTACTTTTTTTATGATCTTTAAAAACTGCACCTTCCAGTATAACATGTTAAACCAAAGCAAAACGGTTTCACGGTTTAAGCTGTAAAACTACAAGTAGATTATAAAAAACTAGATGGGGAGGTGAAAACCTTTTTTCTCTAAAAGGAACCGTTCCGACGTTACAGCCCATCAAAATCTAAAAATGCCATAATTTAAACGTCAATATCTCAAAAACCAATGAATTTAGACATGTGACTTTTTCTACAAAATAAGAATTTGGTGCGGAATTAGAAAATAATATAATATAAGTATAGGGTGTTCCAGGGCAAGGGCCTGTCGACATATTAAGCACCGGTTCCCGCAGATCACCGAAGTTAAGCGGTGTCGAGCGCGGTTAGTACTTGGGCGGGTGACCGCTTGGGAACACGGCGTGCTCTTGCCTCAGGGAAGAGTGTAAAATGAATCGACACCTAAGCATCCTATTCACGCCGGACAGGCCGGATGAGATCGGATATCTCGTAGGATGAAGGTGCCATTTCACACTCCCCAGTCGGTTGATCACATTTGTGGTCGATGACCGGTTCAAGATGGCCTACGTAGTCGGCGAACCGTAAAAAAAAAAAAAAAAATAGGGTGTTCCATTAAAAAAAGGGTGTTTAATATGCCCTGACTGTTTGGAACATAATTTAAAACAATTTAAAGTTGTAGAGCCCCCCTCCCTATAACTAAAAGTTAGGTAGTTTAGATGCTATGAAATTCTATGGTTTCCACCTCACTATCTTAGTTTTTTATTCTCTATCCAAAAATATCAACATGTTAAACTAAAGATGAAAGTTGTAACTTTCAGATAGAGAATAAAAAACTGAGATGAACACCATTTTTCTCTAAAATGCACCGTTCCAGTGTTACAGTCTGTCAAAATCTGAAATGACATATTTTAAACGTAAATATTTCAAAAACAATAATTGAATTTAGAAATATGACTTTTATACAAAATACACGCGGAATTGTATAGGAAATTAGAAAATAATATAATATATAGGGTGTTCCATTTAAAATAACGATGTTGCCAGCTGTTTCGGGCAGTAGAGGCAACGCCGCATTGCTGAAAATATTTTAAAACGATAGACCATGGTTGTTTATTTAAGTAACCAAATTTTTGAAGAAAACGTGTCACCCGTTTTCTATAAACGTCCAACGTTCCATCCACCGTGAAATACCCTGTATAGAACTTTAAATAAAGCAATCTTTAATGAATAATAATTATTTTAGACTTCTGATATTGGCAAAAGGGATGAAAAAGGTTAAATCAAATGAATTTTGGATTTTTTAGAAAAATTTTTATCGACAGCTATACAAATTGATTTTTTATTTTATATCCCTTAATTACGCATATCATTTTTAAAAATTGTAAAAAATCAACTTGCCTAATTAGAAAACATAGATAAAATCCCCGATGAACGAACACCGTTTATATAATAATAATTAACTAACCAGCCACTTTAACGGAGACATACGTAACATTAACAAAAATAATTTTCTCGCAATCAAAGGCCCGAGGTTACATTCATTTTTATTTTACTAATCAGGCAACTTTAATTTTAAGTAAATACTTAGTGCCTGCGAATGCCAGTTAGTTATTTATTGCCAAATATCTTTTTGCAACCCAACAAGTCATTTAAGGATGAATATATATTGTTACAATAATCTATTAGTGGTATTGCTTTTAAAGCATAACAAACTAAGCTCAGTCAAGCTACGTGACGTATCTCTAGGGGGATCAGTTTGTCTCCTTTGTGCTCCGAAAGACGTCAACAAACTAGCATTAAAATCATTATCACTGTTAAAAATATAACCCATATTCTATAAAGAATAACTTTATGATGATTCCAGAAAATCTCTCCACTTCCAAGTTAAATTGTCTTTTTAATATATTGTTAAAAATTACTGTGAGATATTATTGATAAAATAAAGATAAAGCGCGAATTCCCCCTAAAGCAAGCTAAAAATAAGTAATTTTCTGTTCCTGCTTGTTATTTCAATTTTCACCTGTAGTGCATTTTGGTTCTTAGTTTTTTAAATATTGTCGAAGTCAAAAGTTTGTTAGAATTGACCCTATTATATTGATAATTAAAATAGGTTTAAATTAAACAAATACATGTATGTCTTATGACTTGGATAACTCAAGAAATTGCTATTTTCTTTATTAAAATAAAGATAATTTTCTTAAACTACAAGATACGAATCATAATATTTAAAGATCAATATTATTCGTATATGATAAATAAACCAAAAAACAACAAAAGCTATCAAAACAGTAAGTCATTATAGCGTCATCAATAATATGTTGCCAAACAAGTTACTATAAAAAATATGATCTCCGAAGTTTATAATATAACATCTTCAAAAAATTAAGTTCCTTTTTACTTACAGTCCATTTTTCCACTAACAAATGGATGTACTTAGGTATTACTTAAATGCTCAAAAGTTATCTTCCAAAAAGTTTCATCTCCCCTATCTTCATAAATAGTGCGAAAACATATTTTATAAATTTTACTTAACAAAGGATGCTATATTTGACAAGCCAAAAAACAAGATATAAAACGAAACATAAAATAGAGTTAAGAAAACTTACCAAAGCACCATTGCCTCCACCAGGAGCAGGATTCACCACATCAACAAAACTCAAAAACGTCGCGACGACCGCCAGAAGCCCTATGCGTAACGACTTCATTTTCAAACTAATTATCAAAAATATATCTTTATCTCAAGAATATTCTTATCTTATCAATTATCATTCACGGATTCCTGCGCTGCCGCCAATTCGGCACGTCATCCAACGTCGCGAATTTTTGGAGAAAAGCCGTTGCGCGCATTAATTTCCGGTACCGCAGGTGAATTATTTCCTGCTGATCGGTCGTTCGCAGTACTGACTGACTTGAAAGAGAGAGCGTTACAGGAACGACCGCGACAGAAGTGCGATTCGTCGGTTACTGAAACGCGATTCGATCGCAGGACGCGTTTATATCGTTTTGATCGTCGCTTCCTGACCTACGGCAAGACTCGCAGGAGTTCGGCGTCGCAGGACGATGACGAAGCGCTGCGGGTTGAAATTACTAGGAGTTTTGGGGCTTTTCTTTATTGTCATAGAGTTTTATTAGAGCCGAAGATGTATATAGATAGAATACAATTTATTGCAGGATTTTTTTTGACAATTTTACTTTTTAACATAAACTTCTATGCATGTGTCATTTATACTGTTTATTAGTGTTATTAGTTTATTTTATCCCCAAAAAAGACCACATCGTTTGTGCAAATATTTTCATAAATTTCTTTTTTTTTTAATGCTAAATGTATACAAAAGCCATAATATCTATGGTTAAATATCAATAGAAGACCTATTTATCAACAACTTTACCAAGTTTTATATGATCATCTTTCTTTATTATCTTTATAACACTTTCTTTATAGCGATATTTTCATATTTTTCGGAGAAACTTTAAGTTTATACAAATACAAATATATACCTTCGCGGAAAACGGGTAATACGTTTTCTTCAAACATTTGGTTGCTCAGATTAACAACCATGGTCTATCGTTTTAAAATATTTTCAGCAATGGGCGTTGCCGCTTTTGTCCGAAACAGGTGGCTCATCATTATTTTAAATGAAACACCCTATATACAGGGTGTCCTACCGAGAACCGAATCGATCTATATATAGAAAACTATACATAGGAAAATTTTGAAAATTTGACAGTATGCTGATGCTGATGGAGGCGCCTGGGGTAAAGTATTTTCATAATGGTGGCATTTCCGGTTATACCGGAAGTAAGTGTCAACTTGCTTATTTTAAATGGGACACCCTATATATTATTACATTTTTGCATTCTACGCAGGATTCTAGGCAGATTTTGTATACCATGTCCTATACCTATGTCTAAACGTTTTTGATATTTGAATTTTTATGTCAAAAATGACGTTCGCAAGCCTTAGAATAATTATCAATTTTTTCTATAAAGAAGCCTTATTTATTTAATTTAAGTGGGATTCCTTGTTATAAAGGACCTGCTTTAATATATTTTTTATAATATTTTGATAACTATTAATACAGGGTGTTTAAAAAATAAGATTAAAAATGAAATTGAAAAAACTGCAAAAAGTCTAGATTTTTAAATGGAAGCACCCAAATTTTATAAATATTTCTTATTTAGCATTAAAAATAAGGGTAAGTTTGTGAAAGGTTGTATATCTCAAAAATTTTTAGTTCTGAAATATTGCCAATTTAGTATTTTTATATGGCGATCTTGCAGCGGATTTTAAGTTCAGTTACTCCTAGTTGGCTATGACTCTGTACAATTTAAGCGTCCCGGCATCATGGTTATTTATTATTGTCAAATGGCAAGTGACAGCTTCCGTCCGCCCCTCTTCGTTAGCGGACACGGTATATACAGGGTCGGTGGCCCGCTCTAAATGTAGAATTTCATATCATCTAAACTACCTATTCAATTTTTTAATATTTCATAAAAACAAAATTATAAGAAGGCATTGATCTACAATTTAGAATTATTTTAAATACTACAGAAAGTTTCAAGTAGTTAGGGCATATACAGGGTGTCCCATAACTTATGGGCCGTAGAGTAACTGGAGATACTAGACATCAAACTAAACCGATTAAGTCCTATAAGTTTTTTCGGATTGTTACTCGTTCTAGAGATACAGAGTGTTGAAAGTAAAAGTTTATTCTCGAAAATAAGCCATATTTTTAAAACGGTTTAATGAATCGAATTAAAAGTTGGCAATATTATATTTTTATGAGCAAGAAATAAGAATTTGTAGACATTTTTAAGTTTCAAACTAGAGGGCGCTAGTTGCATACACTGGGCTTCATAAATCATTCTTTTTTTTCTTACCTGTGATATTAAGTGCTTTTCAATTATAGTTTCATTTTTGAGTCAAAAAGGTGTACTTCATTGATTCATTAATATCTTTAACAGTTTTCGAGATATTTCCCTTTAAACATCCCAAAGCATACATAATTAAATTAATATTTTAATTATCAAAAAAAACGTATATGACATAATCAGCTTAGTTTGATGTCTAGTATCTTCAGTTACCCAATATCTCAGAAACCGTTTGTCCCAACTGTTGAAATTTAAAAAATTATAACAAAATCGACCATTGCTGGAAATTAGGGAAACCTCTTTTGAAAGAAATACTTGTAACTTAGATTTGCCTTAACCAAATTTAACAAACTTGGTCTTATTTGAAAGAGCTTACCCTATAGTAACATTTAAAATGTAGTATGACTTGTTTTTGTTATATCCGTCGCCGCTAGAGGGCGATATTTGCTTAATCATTAGATTTTCCAATTTTTCTCAAAAGTTTTAAATAGAACCATATATAAATTTTATATATTTAAATGAAAAAAATAATAGAAATGAAGAAAACTGGTGAAAACCGCGTGTCGATATCTTAATTTAGACTCGAGATATTATGAAATCGGCTGCACCGAACCGATATTTTCATAAAATAGGTATCGTAATCGTAATGATTTTAAAAAATTTAAACGAACATAAAAATATTAAAATTTATTTTAGCCCTTTGTCAAAACTATTTTTCTATTTAAATGTTTGGCAATTAGAACGATAAAAGCAGCGGCGGCGCAAGGGGAGGGGCAGGGTGGGCGCCGGTCCACCTTAAAAATATGGGTGCCCATGCTTGTGCCCATGCTTTTGCCCACCCAAAATTGAGGGATTCGATTGTGTAATGGAATATCCGTGGGGGAAGGGGATGTGACTATGACATTTTTTGATGAGAAAGAAGTGGTATTATAGAAGGATGTAATAATGTAATAAGAGATAAAGAGAGCGACGATGACTTTTTTTTAGACATCAATTTGGACAAGAGGGGAGTTTTGCTTAACCCGTTTATGGCGTTTTAGAGCGTGGGGGAGGCGGCGACCTTCTTTTTTAGAAGTCATTTTTAATTTGGGTACTGCCCACTCAAAAATCATCGGGCCCACTTGTGCCCACCCATCCCAAAAATTCTGGCGCCGCCACTGGATGAAAGGTAATGAAAATGCTCTATTTATGCTCGTCATTCGATATTTTCTCCAGAGATGCATACATGTTTACGACACGCCACTGACATTAAAATTTGGCATTGTATTTTCAACAGACATTCCAGCTATGCCAATATGGTTTAAAATTCAGAACGTATGAGCAACCCGTGAATGATCTGCTTCGCTATGCACCTGAGAGGAAATGAAATAAAATAAAAATCATAATAATGGTGTGTGGGCCTTACGGCCATAAAGGAGAGTCATCCATTTTTCGATGTGAATTGTTGATAAACTTCGGGGGTTATTGTTTTCAAAACACTTTCGTTCTCTGGGCAGTCAACTTTGGTGTTTCAAAGGGTTTTAACTTTTAATCTTACCTTACACAGTTGAAAGTGCATGTAAGTTTATATAATTTACTTGCAAAATAAATGTACTTTCCTTTAAATCTTTATCCCACTGATCCCTTCTAAAATTTGAGAACTATCTACTTACTAGTTTGTTTGTTATGGGTTTGTTCGGGTTAGTTCGATAATAGAATTGGTATTGGTCATGGATTCTACTGGGTGGTGCATCTTGGTTGGAAATATAGGAAATCCCATGCAAGTTTTAGACTGTCAAAAAATTTGCTCCCCTGGTGACTTTAGAGCGGGGTTGTAAAGAGACTTTTTAGGGTCTTGTGTGGTGAGTGCACATGCGGAGTTTAAACAATTTAGGACAACCCGATTTTAACTTATTTGAATAGGATTGTGGTTGGTTTTTCATTAAAATTCAATAGGTGATGCTGACCAGCATTGATTGGACTTGTCAACCTGTGACTTGTCATTGTCAAATGTAATTTGATTAATAATAGATATTAGATTTTTTACTAGCAATAATTTTGTACCTAGGTAATTATTATGAGTTACACAACAGGACAAGAAATACCTATGATAAAATGGTAGGTACTATGCGGGGAAAAGCTTAAGTATTGTATCTGCAGGGTTGTTCCGACCCGGGGTGCAGGGGATGCGAGGCACCCGGGCGGCAAGCCGAGAGGGCGGTGCGAGCCGCCCTATATAAAAAGGGAAAAATTAATTTATTAATAAATTTACATAATACATAAATATTATTCTTTCAGAAAATATAGATGTGTCTAAAAAAGGCTAGAAAAGCAAACTTTACTGTATAACTTCTTAGTAGATAATGTTAACATCCTGTCCTGTATGTATGTATTTATTTCATTATTACATGATTACAAATAAGTTGTAAAATTATATTATATTAAATCAACTGTGCATGTTTTTACAATTTTGTTTTTTTCTTAACTTAAAATTATTTCAACTCTTTTATTATCAACTTTGGGAGGAGGAGGGTTGGGTTTTGAGAGCCTCGAAATCCACAAAAACCAGAAAATTTAAAATATATTTGGGAAACGAATTTACCGGAACCCTATCAATAACACACCAGACAGGGGCTTAACCAGAAAAAAATTCTGGGGGGGGGGGAGGGGCACACACATAGCCAAAGACTAAAGGGTAATTTTTTTTTTATCAATAAATAGTAGTTTAACAAAAAAAAATAACATAGGATCAGAAAATATGCTAGAGGGGGTAGGGGCGGCTCAGTAAGCATAAGTAGGACATTTTATTTTCTGAAGAGAGGGACAGTCGGGACTATTACCTCTCCCCCTCTGCATGGTGGGATTAAGCATAGGATGTATAATACGAAAAAAAGTTTTGTGCTTGCAAGACAAACTGACATCCATGCAAATCTTAAAATTTTTAAATAAACACGCGACGCGCGACGCCCTCCTCGGATTTTATTTATTATTTTAAAAAGTTTTATTGGTGTTCGCATGCATATTCTTTACATGACTATGGCTTCTAATAATTATATTATATTAATATATAAATATATTAATATATTTTTTTGGGTTTTAATAAATAAAAAATAAACCTTATTAAATTATTCTCGCATCCGGACGGCAGATACCCTAGGAACCTCCCTGTGTATCTGATATATTTTTCGTTTATTTCATTGATAGATCCCTTCCTACCAAGTCGGCAATACATTTGTTATTACTAAGTTTAAGGCGAAAGGCACTGAAATAAACAACTGCAAATGTACATCACACAATCATGAAAGAGCTTAAGGAAACAATGATAGAGATCTTAATATTTTACTTTAAGTAGAACAAAATAAAAATATCAGCACTTGAACTCTCGGGCAAGGGGTAAAAACACATCATACTATTTAATAGGTTTTATTGTAAGTAAAATAATTCATTTTCTATTAAAATATCCATCCAGACTGAAGATACAGGTACCCGTTAAAACGTTGTGATTCTAAACAAATAAAGACAATGCAAGTCAAAAACTCTACTGCCGTTCAAGAAACATCATTGTCTTCAACCTTTAAACACATATTATTATATTTGGCACAAAATTTGTTATTATAATGAATATACAAATAATTTATATATTTTGGCAGCAACGTTGGCCGCCATCTTGATATTCGATTTTTTAAGCAATATTATATACCTTATCATTAATAATATTTTTTTTTGCAAGTTAAAACGTAGCGATGGATACCTCCTCCATACATCTATCATCAAGAAGTCCATGGAAAGACACTTGCCCCTAAACTAATACTATTCTTTGGAAAATTAAGGTTTACAAAACCACATAGTAGTCTAAAATATCGTTATTTAAGGTTACCATAGAAACAAATATGACATAGACAAAAGGTAATAGGTTGACAGATCGTAAATATAAGTGTGTATATCTATAAAAATAAATAATTTAAATTACTTATTCGCTTACAGTTCTATTTTTGTCCGCCAATGGTAATACAGCGCATTGCTCAGTAGCTACCAAAAAAATTATTCTTGGTAAAAAGAGGCATCTCACACGTTAAACGGCACCTAAGATTTAAAAACAAGTTTATTGACACAATGTTTTTTGAATAGTTAAAATGTTTACTCGCCACTTTAGTTTCCAGTATTAATTTATGTTTCTGCCTTAATAAAAGAAAGGGGTAAGTAAAACTTTAATATTTTTAAACTTACCATAGGGTTATTTATTTTATTTATACATCGATGCCTCTTGCTCAATCACTGGAGTCGGTCTAACTAGTAATTTAGTTTTTAGAGACTTATTAAGTCTAATAAACGTTTTTTCTTCTTTTTTACAATAATTAATTGTATCAATTCGTTTTTAAGAGATTTTGTTTTTCATCGACCACAAATGTGATCTACCGACTGGGGAGTGTGAATCGGCATCTTCATCCTACGAGATATCCGATCTCATCCGGCCTGTCCGGCGTGAATAGGATGGCTAGGTATCGATTCATTTTACACTCTTCCCTGAGGCAAGAGCACGCCGTGTTCCCAAGCGATCACCCGCCCAAGTACTAACTGCGCTCGACACAGCTTAACTTCGGTGATCTGCGGGAACCGGTGCTTAATATGTCGACAGGCCCTTGCCTATTGAAGTGAAAAAACCCTCCATTGTATTATTAAAATATATTTTTCTTTATGTTGGCTCTTTAACACGGTATTGGCACGGAAAGTAGGGGCAAATAGATTACTGGACAAAACTGATTTTCTTTTGCAAGAATCTCCCCAAGTAGCATTTTAACGTTAGGTCAACGTCGATACCGTCGACTTAACGTTTCCACACAACGTTAACACGACATCCTGCCTTTTATTTACGATAGTTTGGGAAATAAAATCTGTGTTGTTACGACGTTGCCCCTCTCCCCCCGTCTTCAGTTTTCTATTGGTTATTTTGTTAACCATTGTTATTGGTTATTTAAAACAAGTTTTTTAACTTTAATTTTATTTAATTAAACTATATAAGTATTGAAATTCGTGCAGCAAAGAATAAAAAATATTCTTATTTTATTTATTATATGATCTGAACTCACAGCTTTTACCTAAATTAGGTAAATTGCCAAAGGGATGTACTAAAAATGGCAACAACAAAATGTTTAATTAAAGTGAAAAAGTAATAAATATATTAATTACATTTTGGTTTAAATTGTAAATTTACGTGAATCTACATTTTATAGTTGTCGATTAAAATTTTTAGAACGCATTTTACATCACGAAAATTTAATAAATTTCAAAGTGGTAACACATGGCAACATTTTGATATTGTCCTTTATTAATTATAAATAGCGAGGGCCGCAGATATCATTCTAAAATATTATCTACCTATTTTAACAAGAACACACAATAAGTTGGAAAATCTATACTTTAGGACTCTACGTTTAAAACATTTACCAGTTTTTTGAACTTAAGAGTTTAAATAGGTGGCGCAAACCTAACCTTAAACCGCCAAAACACTTACAAATTTATAGCTGATTTAAAACCTTATTTCTGTAAAAGAAGAACCCGGGAAAGGCAACACCATAACCTTAAAAATTCGAAAACTGCATTCGGCAATTTAACTGCTGTTATTTTTTTACAAGTGTTTTAGTTTTAAAATTGTTTAAAAGTGAAATGAAATAGAGCCTGTTCCCCATTCTTGGGAACAAGATAGCGTACTGTACTGGCGTCCAACGTAAAGTTATTTAGTTGGCCGTTACAACGTGGAAAAACGTTCTGGTACGTTGGATATATCTCCGTCGCAACCGGGACGCAAATGATCTTTCTTGGAAGAACGTTTTAAGCGAAACCTTAAATTGCTGATATTTAACGCCGTGATGCTAAACTAAAATATATTAACGTTAATACGACGTTTACACAACATCGGGTTGTGAAGGCCCTTTTGAGCAACAATGTTAATTTTGTCAAAAATAAGGCGCAATTCAGAGAATTATACTAAAAATGTTACTTGGGTCATTACCTACCACTCGTTTAAGCAAAAAATAAAAACAAATATTATTTCATCTTTTATTGCTTTTGCGCCAATAACAAATCGAATAATAGCATATTATTGACCAAGGTTTAAACAGATACTATTATTGACCGAGCCTCGATTTTAAATCCCGAGTGGCGCAGACGTGAGGGCATTAATAGTTGTCTAAACCTTGGTAAATATATTATTTTTTTCACTTAACACATTTACAACATTAAATTATTAATTAAAGTTAACATGCTTTCTTAGGGTTGCTTCTGTTTTTTTAGTCAAGTTACCTTCGTCGCTGCGCCTGCAAAAGTCGCTATGTACAACTAATACACTTTTACAGGAGAAGAAAAAAACGTTTCATTAATGCATTTCTTGATTCATATCAAAATGTTAAAGCTAAGAAAGTAAAAATTTTAACCAAGGATTGTTTACTGAAAAAAAGTTCAAAAAATAAAATGAAATCATAAAGTTAACAAATAAATTGTATTTTCTGCATCACATAGCTATTTTTACTTGAGCCTTCAGAACAACATGGCGGTTTTTGTTTTTAAAGGTTTGGTAAAAACTAATTAAAACTCTCTTTAAAGGAAAAAGAACATAATATTTTTATTCTAAGAAAAAAACGACATTAGGGCTTATAAAAAAAATTTAAAAAATTTATTGTGCAAACCAATTTATTATTGATGACTCAATGAGTCATAAAAATTTTGGTAATCTCTATGCATGAAGGGTTTTAAAGACTGCAGATTGTCAAATTTTCTCTTTTCAATTTTTAATGGTTCCTGGTAAAGATTAACAGGGTCGCGGTATTTCAATTTACTTTTTCGTTGTGGTAATTTTTGCCATTCATCGGTATGTCGTAGTTTGAAAAACACATCGCCATTTTTATAAAGTAAACCTCCAATATCTGTGACTGTTGGGTCTCCCGGTTTTTTTTTCCAGGTCTAATTGAGGAATAATTATTTGGTAGATCTTCAAAGTTTTTAAAAAACTTGTAATCCACATGATTTATGATGTATGGTTGTTGTGGTCTTGCTTGTCGCATGCGACTAATGAAGTCAAGTGGGGTGTAAATGGGGGGTGTGAAAAGTTTTTCTAGCGTGGAGTGGACACTATCTACCTCCATCATTGTATGCCCTTTTTCCAATATAATCTGATAAATTTCCATGTGTCCGTCCTTTGATAGATCGGCTAGAGCACTAGCCAGTACTCGGTTTTTGTTTTGGTAGGCGCAACCATCCGAAATCATAATAATTTGTTTATAAGGAAAATTCATTTTTACGAAATGGGTTATACACGTTGTAAATTCATTGGATGAAACGGAACCATCACCTTCATGCCAGATGTACATGTGCACTTCCTTATTATTAGCGACGTATATTGTAAAATTGTGAACTTGTAATTTTTGTTTGTAATACTGACTTGATACTAAAAGTTTCGGACAAGTTAGAACACTTTGCACATCCATAGTAAAAACTAGGGTGTTATCGGATGCTGAAGACGTAGCAATTTGTTTCGCATTTCGGGCTTCATCTTTTTTTATTATATGAAAATCATATTTCTCTTGAGTTAAATTCCCTTCCTTAAAAGCCACACATGTATCGCACTGGTCTTTTCGCGGTTAATGTATTGAAATTTTTTGCATGTGGACCATTGATCTGAAACTTGACTCTACGTAAACTCTTGAGGTATTAGATCGGCAATAATGACTAGGAACTTAAGGTATCTCGTTTAACCATGTAAGCACATACTACTTGATTTTTGTGGAATCGTTGCACAAGATTTTTTCTTATTTGTTTCACTTGACTTTTCTACTTTCTGTTTATTTTTTTCTTCTACAGTGTTATCTTCTTCTGATTTTTCTTTTTCATCATTATCATGATTTCTACTTGTAGCTTCGTCTTTTAACCACATGTTAAAACAATCCTTTTTCAAATCTAGTGTGGATAAGAAAAAATCGCGACATACCCGTAACTTAATGCCTTTGTCATCGGGTAAGTAACAGTCATAACTATATTTTTTTTTTTTGCCGTTTCTGCTTCTATTCCAGCTTTCCTTCTCTTGGGAATTCGAAAATCAGTAAAACCTCTTAAATAGGCTTTCTTAGCGTTCCAATTTGGTATTTTCCAAAATCCATTGAAGATGGTTTTTCTAGCTTCTTCCGTAATTCTTTCACACATACATATAGGAAAATTTTGATATCTCCTATAGCGTGTTATATTATAATAAAATCAGCTATGTGAGATGCAGACAGAACAATAACAATCGTAAATACCCGCTATGTGAACATGACGGTTTTCGTAGGCGCATTTTAAATGCCTGGCACATGGCTGATTATATTGTTTTGCATGTGAGAAGAAATCTGTTTTACTTTGGACGTTAACAAGACTACAAGACGGTAGATCTTAAGGGTAAGTATAGATGGCGCCAAAAATCACGTTTTGGGAAAAAATGCACATAGCGGCTTTTGCAGGCGCAGCGACGCATGCTTTGAAATTTGCAGCATTTTTTTTATCTTGTTAGATGGCATTCTTAGTTGTCAGTATTTGTCGATTCACAAAAAAATTCAAATCTTTTTAATAAAATGAGCGAAAAAACTATTACTGATACGTGCACTTCTCCAGAAATGAGGGTGGAAGCACAAAAAATTAATGATACCCCAAAAATAGAAGGTTTTGTATTTAAAAACCTACTCAGTATTTAAGGACTGGTGCCAAACAAAGAAAGCTCGAATACCTGGTTGTCTAACCATGACGTTTTTATATATTTTTAAAATAAAAAAAGGTCAAGTTGCCTGTTTTATATTGTTTTTGCCAGAAGCCTCTATTATTAACCGTTGTCAATAACGACGATAAGTAATAGAGGCTTCTGGTAAGGGGTAAAGAAAAACGATTTCTAAAGTTAATATTCGGTCAATAATGAATGATTTTAAAGTTAGTAGTGGAAAAAAATATTTATTATTTTTTTAGAAAGAAAATATCATTAACCATGAGACCCGAGCAAACAAAGAAATATGAAATTCCAAAGAAAAAAGAGACAAAAAATGTACAAGTGACAATAATTAAAAATAAAGAATCGAGCAGTATAAAACCCTACAAATGCTTATTGTGCGCCTATAAAGCTAAAAATAAAATTTTATTACAATACCATACTCTGGATCGTCATAAGACTGACAAATGTGTTGAATGGTACACATGCTCAGACTGCAACTATACAACACTAAAAAAATCAAGTTATCGTGTTCATATGCACAGACATGCTAGTAAAGATAATTTACTTTATTGTGCAAATTGTCCTTTTTCCGCTAAGGCTAAATCAGGTTTAATAAGTCATGTTGCAAGACATTCCTTAAAGGCTAAATACAAATGTGCCTATTGTTCCTATGGTTCAGATCATCAAAGTGCCATTTATTCTCATCAGTGGATTCATCCAGAGTATACAAGAAATATAATTTACCAGTGCATCCATTGCCCTTACATAACAAGAATTAAATCTCATCTTGAAAGACATGAAGGTGTTCACACCAAAATGGACATAAACGCAAACATTCCTCTTTTTAGATGCGAGCATTGCTTATTTAAATGTTTACATAAGTCTTCTTTGGATAGACATAATATGGGCCATGAAAGAAAATCGGGAGCTCAATGTAACCAATGTTCCTACACAGCGAGAAACTCGGTAGGTCTGGCACTTCATAAGAAATATCATTGTCATGATAATAAGTCTGAACTTGAACTGTACGTAAATAAAAATTATAAGTGTTCTACCTGTTCCTATCAAACTGATAAATCTTCACATTTTTCTCGACATTTAGCCACACATGATGACTCTATTCGACAAATATATAAATGTGTTATGTGTGATTTTAAATGCAATTCCAAGTTGACTTTGAAAATACACTTTTCAAGTCATTCTTCAAGTTCTGGTTTGCAATGTTCAAAATGCTGTTTTTCAAGCAACAGTCTGGCTGTACTACATAGTCACCTGCTTGACGCTCACGAAGAAAAATTTCAACCAGCAAAGTTATTTTCATGTCCTAATTGTTCCTACAAAACTATAAAGAGATCCGATTTAAATAGGCATGTTACCAGGCATCAAAAGCCATCGGAAATTAATTGGGTTCTTTGCAATGATTGCCCATATAAAACAAAAAGAAAATACCAACTTGCAATTCATTGTAAATATCATAAAATAAATGTAGGAATTAAATGTTGCTATTGTAGCTTCCGAAGTGCTAGTGCTATTATTTCTTTAAATCACGTTAAACTTCACCTATAGTTTTTTAAAGAATTCAGTATTATTTTTTTTGGCTTTGTTATGTTAAAGGCCGTTATTTTGTTCTTATTGACTACCTCAAGAATATTTATTTTGTTAAAACATGTATTATGTTTTTTACGGAATTTTTTTAAAGAATATTATTTATTGAGTTCGTTATGTATTTATTATGTATGGGATATTATAAATAATATGTTGTTGATTATAATCAATATATTATTTAAAAATTTCATAAAATATTATTTTAAGAGTTTTTGATTAATTTGTTTTAATAAAATATTTAATTTTCTAAAAAAAATTAATTTCTTGCTGTTTTTTTTCTTTAGATATAGCCAGTTGATCAGTTCTTGAATGATTTGCATTGTTCCTTGACCATGTCATGGTTTCCGCTATATGCGATAAAACGTTAATTTTCATTTTATACCGGGTATAATGAACGTGTTTTTTTTTCTAAAATTCGTATCACCCTGCGGGGTATACTACTAGCAACTCACAATACATCTACAACGGTATGCCGATAAGCATGCGTATGTCGTCACATATAAGGACGTTCCTTAGTAACCGTTTGACGTGAGTGACAGTTCTAACTCCATAATGCTTGTCATTGTAAAAAGCGGGCAAATTTTTATTAGTGGCCTTTACACGGAAGGTTTTAACCGCGCGAATTTAGACGCACACAGATATAAAAATATTTTGGGTTTCCAAAAAATTAGGATCTGGCAAAACAATGAATTATTGCTTGCGAAAAGGGTAAACAAATCAATTTAAAGAATGGTAAGTAAAAACTGTTTTTGTAACTGAGATGAATTAAGGCAGTATATCGTTTATAATGGGATTCTTGTCTTTATCAAATATAAAACGATATTTTACTTGCACTTACAGCTAATCTAAACCGGAATTAAAAGCGTCCTCGTACGTGACATCACGGGAGAGAGAATTTATGCGTATTAGCATATAGCGGTGTTAGTGTCTCGTATTAGCAACCGTAACACTCTAGGTCAATCTTTGAACTATGATGTTCTAATTTTTGGTTCATTTTATTGCCTCTGTTAATAGAATTAGAGAAGTTTTATAGCTCAACATGTTTTATAAACTTTATTAACGCATACATTTTTCTAACTATATAGTATCTGCTTGCTTTGATAAATAACAAAATTAATGAGTCATTTTATTTTTAATTATAATTAAAATTATAATTGAAATCTAAAATTACATGTGAGTTTATGAGACACAAACCTGGAGAGGGGGGGGGGGGGGTCGGGCCTTATTATTATTGGAGACACAGAAAAAAATACTTACAATCAAACCGTCGTCGTCGCAAGAATAGATATAGGCTCTCCATTTCCGATATCAAAATAGTACCTTCATATAGTTATTTTTAAAATAACTTGAATATTGTTTTTTTGTCCCGTCAGTTACGCCCTCTAGCGGCAATCGTACAACTTTAAAAATAATTTCCAGTATTTTCTTTTTACTGGTTCACCTAATTTTTTTCCCTAAACTGTATAATTAATACTTTCCGAGATACAGCCGCTGGCCGACCTTAGCGGGCACCCGGTCTAACTCCTAAACTTGTTAAATTTTTACTTCTAGAATTATGAAAAAAATTGACACTTTCTTGTGTCACCAGCTACATGCGAACTTTTTCGAATGGAAACGGGTGATACGTTTTCTTCAAAAATGTGGTTGCTCAGATGAACAACGTTGCCGCTTCTGTCCGAAACAGTAGGCAACATCGTTATTTTAAATGCAACACCCTATTTATTATATTATTTTCTAATTCCCCATACAATTCCAGGGATATTTTGTATAAAATGTCATATGTCTAATTCAATTGTTTTTGAGCTACCTATTTACGTTTGAAATATGCCATTTTTAAACTATGACAGGCTGTAGCACTTAGAGAAAAATGGGTTGTACCCTCCTATCTCAGTTTTTAATTGTCTATCTAAAAGTTACAATTTCCGGTTTAACATGTTAAACCGTAAAACCATTTATTGGTTTAACAGGTTCAACCGGAAGTTAGTATTTTTGAATAGAGAATAAAAAACTAAGATGGGGAGGTAAAAACCATTTTTTTCTTAGACGCGCCGTTCCAATGTTACAGCCTATCAAATTCTGAAAATGGCATATTTTAAACGTCAATATCTCAAAAACAATTGAGGCGTGCATTTCCATAACTAACTAGATCCATTTTTTACTAAAATTGAGAAAATGGCGAAAATCCCTCCTTTAACAACTTTGACACATACCTATATAATGTTATTGTACCAAAACTGATTTCTTCCAATAATTCTACGATATCAAAAAAATAGTACGTTTCCAAAACTCACTACATCCTTTATAAAAACTGTTACAAAAGTGTATACGTCCACCGCTGTAAGTTGTTTCAAAACTGCGTAGATTTAATATTATTATGTAATTCATTGCATGCTACGGTTTCAAAACTTGTTAGATCCCGTTCATGATGAGTTAAATATTACAGAAGATGAGGACAAATTTAAAATATTTTACATTCTGGATTTGGTTTTTGGTTAAATGACAATTAGTATTTTTTTTCAAAAGTTAAGTTGAATAAACACTATTTTTGCATCCTAAAGTTTTTTTAACTCCCTAACCATTCAGGTAATTTTCCAAAACTGTCTAAATCCGCAATATCTGTCCAAAACTAGTTTAATCCTACTTTGTTTTTCAAATAACTCAGCAAAATATTCTCTAATATTTTTTTTTATGACCGTCAGCCAGTTTAAATTGATGACCTAAAAATAACACACCAGTCACACAAACCTATTTGATTTCCCAACAAAGTTATCAGAAAAGTTGGATTTTCTCGAAATCACTTCCGATGGAATTAAAAAGTTTTGAAAACGCACGCCTCTCTAGACATATGACATTTTATACAAAATATACGCGGAATTGTATAGAGAATTAAAAAATAATATAATATATAGGCTGTTCTATTTAACGATAACGATATTGCCACCTGTTTCCTGCAGAAGCGGCAACACCGCATTACTGAAAATATTTTAAAACGATAGACTATAGAGATTGTTTATTTGAGCCACCAAATTTTTGAAAAAAACATATCATCCGTTTCCCATAAACATCTAACGTTCCACCCTGAAACACCCTGTATACTACTTTTAGATAAAAATAGTTTATTATAATGGATTGGTTCCATTGAACCCTAACTAAAAAAGTCAACGTCTTACCGTTCAACCCGCCTTGACACGGACCACACCCGCTGAACCCCATTTAAATTGCAAACCCAAACTTTGATAACTTTGTTCTCTTTAGAAAAAGAGAACTAAGTCTGTAAAACATTTTTTGCATATCAAGCAGTTCTTCATATCGCACGCTTTGTTTAATAACAAAGGCGTGTATTAATACATGAAAATGTATAACAATTCCATAACTGATTCACAGGTCTGCACCTATAATAGGTATACAGGGTGGCCTTAAGCCTTACTCTTGTTTCAAAAAGAGGAAATCGTAATAGTAGTTTATACTACCAGAGTGGATATGAAGTCCATATCGCACTTTATCTCTACATTTATATAACAAATAATAATATAGGACCGAAAAATTAATCCTATATCATTTCCGCAAACGCATTCTTTGCTTATTATATCGTAAGCTAGATCCCCTGTATAAGCATTCCGTAAGATCGTTCTAAAAGCAAAGATATCGCTGTACATTAGCGTCTTATGCAAAAGCAAAAGCACTGCTTTTGTACAAGTGGAAGCAAGCGGGAGAGCCGGTAGGCAGTAGGGTAGAAAGAGATGTAACAAATAAATCCGTCGCAACCTTCGACCTTCCTTCATCTATCAGCCCGCGCCAAAAAAGCTCGCGTTTAGTGTGTGCATTAGTGCCAATCTTCAAGTTTTACCGTAGTTTGGAAAATACTTCGCTTTTTCAATATAAAATATGAAACACGCCTCTATAAGTTTTATTATTAATTAGTTTAGTTAAGATATTTTTAAAAGAATAACGGTAAAGGTATCGTAAAATAAGAAGCACTTTTGTGACAATTAAAATAATTTTTCCTGATAGTTTCATAATATTTAATAATCAGTAAGCTTATAATATTTTACATAATAATAGCCCTCGTTTTTGGTAACATTGGTTCAATCAGGTGGATGATAGATTTTTAATTTATAATTACTGTTTTCGGCCTTTTGCTAGACTTCACGCTGTCGGATTTCGGGAAAAATAATAAATATGGAGGTGTAAATTGTTACTATTCCGCCTAGCACCGCGTCTGCAGAACGATCCATTTCTGCAATAAAAAAAATTCATATCTATTTACAAAACACACAGGGAGAAACACGCTTATTAACAATAATCTCTCTGGAGAGCGACTTTTGTAGGATTTAAAACTCAAAACCAATTTTTAAGACGATGTTTTTAAAGACTTTTTTGAACTCATTTACAAATAATGTCGTTTTATTCTTCCTTTGCCAGTGTTCTTTCTACAAACTCAAAAACATGACATTTTTGACAAAATTTGAAATTTAGATGCTTGAATGTTACAGAAGGTAAGTTCTTGTCTTAAATGCAATTTTTGCTTACCCTAACTAACACAGCATTGCACGCCACTGCGTATATGCCTTTAACTTATTGCCAAACGGATAATTTTTAACAAAAACTAAAGTTGCAATTTGTCCAAGACCAGTGGGAGCTAAAACTCAAATGTTGCCACCAATCCAGATCCACCACTGTATATTGATAAGGTAAATTATGCCTAAAAATCCTCTCTGGTAATATTAGCTTTACCAGAATTCTGGGTAACATTTACCTGAAGATTGGCGGCAGCGATGTAATCTTAACCGAAGTTATTCCACCCTGTATAAAAAGGCCCATCAAGCATCAAGTGATTCAACCGCTTAATTATGTTCTTTATCATAACAACAAAACCACAACCAAATTTTTCTGCTTATTAAATGCAAATTTTTGCAATATTTTTCCCATTGAAAAGATAGGAAATATAACAAATATAGCCTTACGCCTTATTGAATTTTAAACAATGTCATCACTGTCAACCTAATGATTTTTTCAAGAAATTTGATTAAAATCGTGTGATTGATTTGACAAGATATTGGCGACAGTCATGCATTATTAAATGTTTAAAGTATTTTTTTAAAGAATAAAACAGGACTGGCTTAGGTCAAGCGTACACGGAGCAAACTGATGGCTTTATTATAACTCATTTTATTACCTGGTAATATAAAATTATATTATAATCTATTTCAGAAAAGTGTAGAGTAATTAAAGCTCATTAGGTATGCAAAGGGACTACAGAGTGACCCAACGAATATTTAAGCCACTTGGCCATTTGGCATTGATTTCATTGCAAAATTCTTTATTTTCATCAAGTGCAGGCAGTACCACCCGGGTTTGGGTCAATTTATGGATTTTATCTATTATTGTTATCCATTCACAAACACTGAGAATGGTGTGACAAAGGCGTGCATTATGAACATAGTATTAGGTACACCTATTTTTTATTAAACATTATTTAAAAAATACAAAATACATTATACAGAAATTAAATTATAAAAAATCATAATATTCTTCGTTATCTGAGGAACTGTCATCTCCTCTTGACGTTATAATTAACGGGTCGACGGTCCGATCGATCAGGTGGTCAAGATCCTACATTTTCTCCTCTTCTTTAATGATATGATGGACTGCTTTTTACCAGTTCTTTGAAGTCACTTCCTTAATGGCTTGATCAAACAGTAGCTTAACGTCTTTCATTATGAATGTAGTGTTGTGTCTTGCTACAAACCCTTTCACTTGTGCCCATATACATTCTATAGGATTTAGTTCGCAATGAGACGGTGTGCGCAGTCCAGTTACACTATGTTTTTCAGCTATATCTTTTACGGCATATTTCATAAAACGATGTTTGTGTAAATTTGCTATAGCTAGTAGTTCCTTCCTTATCAAATTATCTTTAAATTCAATGCTTTTGGTGGTTAACCACCAGTCGATAATGTCTTGTTTTCTCCAAGATACCTGTTGAAAGCAAAACGTAATTTTATAATCTACTGCCTAACACAATATTTCGATTTTGAAACTTCAGGCCAGAAAACATACCTTTCCTAATCCTCTTACGCAATTACTTGAAATTTTAGTATTACAATCAATACTATTTTATCTTAATACCCGTTAACCTGATTCTCTAAAAATTTTGGTTAGTTATCATAAATAATTTAATGCAAAAATTTACCGGCGCCTATGGCGGATAGCGAAATTGAGCCGAACTGAACGGAATTTTCCATTTTATTACTCTACACATCTCTGAAATAGACTGTAAATACAATTTAATAGTAAATTTATAATCTGTAATATACTTTTTTATAATATCAAATTAGGACTTAAGAATTTGTGCATGTTATTACAAATTTGTTTATACATTTTATTATAAAAAACATGATATATTTTCTTTTAAGTTTGTCTCTACAACCATAAAAAGTGGTAGGAGGATTGTGCTTAAGATGATATACTTAAGGGAAATTGGGGAATAACGCGCACGGGGTATAGCGCGCACCACCAGTACTACTCTCTCATAAATAAAATACCTCTCACAAAGCTTATTGAAATTCTTTTGAATTTTTAGTATTTTGTAGATCTTAACGTCCCGATTAAAAGTGTTCACGGCCGTAATCCAATCCTATGACTAGTTTTTAAGTTGTGACTCTTTTAAAGTTGGCAACTTCGTACTTTAAGTTTTTCTGCATTGTCTGGAATTTTCACTTGTTGCTTAAAAACTATCAACTTTTTTATTTTTTTATTGGTAGAAAAGGAGGCTCTGGGTTTTCTATCACTTCTATGGAAATATACAAGCTGTTAAATAACTTGTAGAATAATTAAATAACTAATATTATTTAAGAATTATGAAAATCAAAAAAAAATTATTATCCATTTTTTGAATTTTAAAAACAACCGGCTGGATTTTATTCATATTTTAATATCTTGTAGTACCAAGCTATAGATAAAAATAAATGGGCATAGGTTGATATAGAGTATATTGCCTGAAAACGTAATAAACGACTTTAATTTCTATGTTATAATTGATTCTTTAATTTCTTTTTACATTAACGACGTCAGAATGTAATAGCCAGTTTTGGCTGACCACCCAAAATCCCGTTGAATGATTCAAACGCAAATTTGACTGAAACTACACAAACAATTTTATAAAAACCTATTTCATATTCAGCTGCAAATATCATTCTTTTTAGTAAACTAAAATTCAGGTTTAACACCCAAAAAAAATTTCGTCTGCATGAAAATGTGGAGAAAATCCATTTAATGCCGACCCTGACCAGATGCGTGGTTCAAAAACAAAGTCTTTGTATTCGTTCAATGAAAAACATTAAAATTCAAATAGAATGCAAAATATATAGATTAATGGTGCATTATATTATGTATGTTACAAGTTAACTTCAAAAAAAAATCTGACCGAGCGACATGTGTATCTTTAAAACTTTTGAAAAGCAGTTTTGTGAATCAGCTTTCACAGGAACCGTATTGGGTTGGGATGATATGGTAAAAAAAAACCTAAGTGATTCAGGCGTAGATGGTTCATGTTGATATCTATAGCACATAAATCCTTTTAGTAGCAAGAAACTTAATATAGTTAAAATAGGTTGGTACTGACACACCCTAAAAGTTTAATCAATGTTAAAAATCATACCCAATAAATAAGGTATATAGACTTTGTACTAAGATAAACGTACCTAGTTATAAAGAACTGATGAAACAATAAATGAATTTCTAGGCAATTTTTGATCAAAAATATTCAAAATGCTGTTTAAGAAATTCACATTGGATAAACTAATATTCACAATCCGTTGTCATTAAATTTTTTTAAATGGGGATTTATTAATGTTGGGTTGCACAAAGAATTTTAATAATAAATGACTAAGCAGCAAGTTTGACTATGACATACCTATACATGACCAGTGGTATAACCAGAAAATATGCTCGGGGGGGGGGGGGGGGGGGGGCTCAGTGGGCTTAAGTAGGTCATTTTGTTTTCTGGAGAGAGGGACAGTCGAGACTACATGTATTTCATGATATTGCGCCTAGTGAAGAAGGTAGAAACATTTTTGGGGTCACGCCCAAAGTTCGATTAAAATTCACCCTCGAATTCACCTAACTACTATCCATTTTCTCGAAAATACCTCTGCATGGTTGGATTAAATTTGTTTTTGTAAATGTTTTTTTTTTACTTTTTTTTTTTGATATTTGATTATTAAAAAAAAAACTTTTTTTACTTGTGAAAAATATGAATATTGGTGTCAATTCAAAATTTTAACATAAGACGTAGATATATTTGACTAACATTTTTCGGACTCGGTTTTTCATGATTAAAAATAAAGTAAATATCGCTCACCACGCCAAAATTGATGATTTTTTCAGAAATCATGGATTTTAGGAGCGTAGATCTAAAGCAGTTTTTGATGCAAATGCTTAGGTTTTGAAATACTCCTTCTTAAGTGCCGTTTTGAATATTGATATTAAAGCATTCTCGTTTCTTCGTGCACTATTTTTTTTATTATAAATTATCTCACTTCTTCCATAAAAATGTTTCAATTAAAGTTTTTACTTTAATTTTTTTCTTTAAAAATAAATATCTAATTGTTTACTGTTTTTTTTTGTAAAAATATTTTATTGCATTGATTTATACTTTTGTTGATGAAATGAAATAACTATAAAAAAGGGAAAACGGACGAGACAAATATATAATAGAAAAATACTATAAAATATTTTTCTTTTAACTCGTTTTCTTATAAAATTGCATCATAAGTCAATAACTAAAACGATATGCGTCTGAAATCTTAATCTCTATATAAAACAGAACCTTTGTAATCTAAGCCAAGAATATACTATTTAAATATTTAAATTAAGAGTCCAAACATGAGACGAAAAATTTCCCTTCATCTTTCTCTGTTACCATTGCGGTGGTAGTGTATTTTTTACTCATTTGTTAATAACATCTTTTGATATTTTTTCCCTTGAAGCTCTATTAAGGTAATATTCTACACTTTCCGTTCTTTGTTTCTACATTCTGTTTCTTCTGATGATGGTAATGCGCCCGAAATATGAGAAGAATCCTTGAACGACAGTGGAGTTTTGGACTTGCATTGTCTTTATTTGTTTTGCATCACCACGTTTCAAGTTCAAGTCGTCTTCAAAATTAATGAATTCTATTATTTTTAATAAACACAAAAATTCTCAGTATTTTTTGGAATACATAAATTTTAGTACTTCTTTTAGGGTTTTCATTGGCTTATATCTTTTTCCTCGATTTCTTTTTCTGCACGAAAATAAGATTCTCACATTCACATAGATACCACCTTTCCATTGGTGAAAAAAAATACAATAGTTTGGTAATTTTTAACTTGTAATTTAACATAGGAAATTTTAGCGCGTTCCGATACACTGAACAGGCTTTTTATAAAAGATGAAACATGTATAGCAAGTCCAATATACGACCGACATTTCCATTACAATATAATACATCGTTTTGTGAAACCTTCATTTAAATAAGTAGAAAAATTCGTCAATGGTCAGCATAAGTAGGTAACCTAGCAGAATATCAATAAACCTATAATATAATACTTGAAATGAATAATGGATTTATTTTAGTTCTTATCAATACACTTCCTTAAAAATGTGTTTTTCTACTCCCCATGGAAATTTTCTGTTTCTTTTACACTAAAGTAATTGGAAAAGTGGGCTATTCCGGTTAACTGAACGGATATGATTTCATATCCATCCTAGTTAGGATATGAAACTGACCAATCACAGTGGTCAATTACAAAGAAACCAAATTTACATGATGTAGATTTTACAAGTCGTTTTCTGATACTTGACAGAAATGAGATTAAGAATGTATTTTAAAAATATTCAAATCTGTCACATGAAAGTTGTTCTTTTTAAATTTAAATCAAAACATTTATCTCAGAGTCTATGCATATACAATTTTTCCTAACGACGGCAATGGTGTAAAAATTCAGCAGGTTGCATTATTGATAAATCTATTATAAATGCGTATAGATTTTATTATATCGAACAAATTAATAACAAATTGTACCATATGCATTTAAATTATATAATTTAGTGTCTTGAAAAAGAAGGCGGAGCCTCAGTAAAAATAATATACTGTGATTGGTCAGTACTTTTAAGAACAACAATGGCTTCTCTGTTATTGACTACTGTGATTGGTCAGTTTCATTACCTATCTAGGATTGTTATAAAATTTTGCCACACAGTTAACTGGAATAGCCTACTTTACCCGCCACTTAAGTGGAAAGGGAACAGCAAATTTCCATCTGGAGTAGAAAAACATATTTTTTTCACTAGTTTCTCTTGGAGATATGAAAAAATGTTATTAAGAAAAGATCTTCAGAAAAAAAATCTTTACATAATATACCTACGTTTTTTTGTGAATAATTAATATTAAGCAATGATTATGAAGATTTTGTAAACATTATTGAGCGACGAAAAATATTTAGCACTCGCATCAATTATATAAGACGTTAAATGGCTGGTGGTCCTAAATAGTATTCTAGAGCGTCAAACCAAACGACTTATTTTTCTATGAAAAATACACAAAAATGAAGATCTTGGGTTAGGAATGTAGATATTTTCATAGATAATTTGATCTGACAGATTTGCATCTGTTTGAAGTATATTCTTCACCTCACTTCTATTAGGTAACTGTCAAAAAACGACTGATAAAATTTGCAACTTGTACAATTGGTTTCTTTGTAATTGACCACTGTGATTAGTCAGGTTCATATCCTAACTAGGATGAATATAAAATCATATCCGTTCAGTTAGCCCCCTTTTTCAATCGCCTTAGTGTAAAAGAAACAGCAAATTTCCATGTAGGAGTAGAAAAAATAAATTGCAAATCCTTTTCTTCCTTCTGTTTTCACTGCAGACTACATCAATAAAAAAAAATCAGTGTTTCTTTTTTCGTTATGTAAACATTTGGGCAGTAACATTTTCCAAAGCTTATTTAATATTATGGCCATTGATCCTAAACACGGTTCGTTGTAATGTCAACAAATTATTTTGTAAACGGATCACGTCTATTTAGTCTTCAAAAACGTTTTGGATTCTTGGCGAATTTTTCTTGATATTTATAACTTACCTGCCGACATAACGCCATATATGTTTTTATAAAAAAACTTAAATAAATAATTGGACGCCTTCGTTTGTTTTTATTTCAGGAGTTACAGCCTAATGCATGTCTTAACCTCCCCTAAAAATGTTTGAACTCTCAATTCTTCTCCAAGGTTACTAGCTCGAAGCGAGAATGTGTCTCTAACGGGTGGTGCGTCGGTACAGGATACAGTGGATTTCCCATGTAAATTGGTGGGTGGTTGCCGCTAATTTTACTTTGGCCATTTTAATTTTGTTTGTTTTTTTGTTCAAAATAGTAAGTTTTTAAAAATAGAAAACGAATGTTTACGCATATTTATTAGGTACTTTATTTTATTTTTTAAATGAAATACCGTCAGCCGGACAAAAAAAAGTTAAGAGCCCATTTTTATGAGAATATAGAGGCTAATTAAAAAAATAATATAAGTATTGATTAATAGTAATTTAACCAACAAGTACATTAATAATGGCGATTATTGATCGAAATATTTTAACACGTGAGCGTAGCGAACGCGTTAATGTTCGAGATCATTAATCGCATTTTAATGTAAGAGTTGGTTACAATGTTTTTTCGTCGACCGTATTTTTTACTAAAGTGAAGAAAAACAGTTAACAACTTTTATTTTACAATCCAGATTTCACAATTCTACAAATATTAATGACAGCGGACGACGTTTTGGATTGACGTTTTATTATTTTGTTGATTTGTTTGCATGGCTGCCTTTAATTTTAATTACCAAAATCGTGCATTTACAGAAAATCATGCATTAATAGGGGTCATTAATGAATGATTTTGGGAAATCGTGCATTTACAGGGGTCATTAATGAATGATTTTGGGAACGTTAATATCGGATGTAAATACACGGTCGACGGAAAAAATATTTTAGGACATTTTAACGTCACTGAT
Organism: Polydrusus cervinus; assembly: GCA_935413205.1. Taxonomy (NCBI): domain Eukaryota; kingdom Metazoa; phylum Arthropoda; class Insecta; order Coleoptera; family Curculionidae; genus Polydrusus; species Polydrusus cervinus. Next base: position 80,572,782 of record OW284511.1, read on the forward strand.
AAAAATTTAAAAAACCTTTCTTTTTTCTGGAAAGACAGTATTTTTATACATACTTCGCATGTACCAAAATTTAAAAAAAAAAGATGCAAAGCGTTTTAGAGATATTGTGATTTTTTTATATTTCAACACTCTCTATCTCAAAAATAAAGCGGTTGCGGACCTATGTTCATATACTTACAGAATTTTTCTTAAAATCGTCCAAATATATTGCCCTTTCGGATTAGCATTCAATTATAAAACACCATGTATACAGGGTGATTCCTAAGTTGATACTTCTTTTTTAGCTGTGTATAGAACGCATTAAAATAAACAACATTTTCAAATACCATTTTTCAAAAAACTTTGGAAAATGCGAGACAGAAGTAAAAAAACTAAGTGCGGGCCTGGTCATCAAAACGTAGCCTGCTATACTTTATGTTGCTTTTGCCTTATTAGCCATGCAATTTACGGGTCGGTGGTCAGTTATTTATTTGGCAATCCCCTGCGGTGTGTTTTTCTGAAACAAGTTAATTTTAAATTGGTGACACGTGAAAATGGTAATATTTGAAAACAATGAACTAGTAGATATAGTGCTAATTTATGGTAAGTGTCGTTAAAGAGCGGCTGCTGCTTCGAGATTATACGCAGAACGCTTTCCCTTGCGGGCTCATCCTACACCCAGAAGTTTTCTTAATGTTATTCAACGGGCAAGTTAGGCAGGACCGTATTTGATCCATAGTGTAATAAATGAATGTAAGTATTTTATTTTTGGGTTTTTTGAAAAAAGATATTTAAAAATGTTGTTTATTAAAATACCTTCTATACACAGCTAAAAAAGAAGTATCAACTTAGGAATCACCCTGTATAGGGTAAATATTAGTTGTAAAATTAACTCATTTTTTAACAAATGCAAGAAGCAAATTAAATACTAAGAAGTAAAAACTTTACTATTGGGAGCATGTCACCACCTGCATACCGGTTTTGAACTCTGTTGTTCTCGTCATTACTGGGTAGGGGTTCACATCGTGCCAAACGAAAGTTTTTAGTTATTGGGTTACATATAGCCCTTAGCGCCATCCCTTGGTAGTCCCACGACAAAAACCCAAAGAAATTATTAATTCTAAAAAATTTTCGTTATAAGTACTGTAAAAAATAAATAGTTGCAATTTTGCATACCACATAGCGGGAAAAGTATTTTTGGCTAGTAAATTTTAATAAAAGTTATGAATTTACAATATCCGTAAAGAAATATTACTTACCCATAGAAAGTAAAGTAAGTATTTTACTTGGTATGGTGCATCTATCTTCTACCTTAAAGTACACAGAGATGCTTAAAAAAATGGTTTCCTGGATTCCTAGCATCCCTATGTCAGAGATAGACGAAACTTTTTAATATTTTATTATTACGCACGCTAAACTTGTACTACTCAATAATTATGTAAAATATTATTTATCTTTAACAAAACAATTTGAAAGTCATTCCATTTTTCAGTATTTATATAAGTATAGACCCTTTATTATGAAACCTGAAAAATGCTGAAATATGACAAATTTCACCACATTTCACTACATATTTTCCATTTACGCAAGTTACATAAAGAAACAATGAATATTAACCATGTTCCCATATTTCATTTATCATTTTGCGGTTTTTAATATTTTGGTTATAAGGATGGCAGACAATCATTAGACTGACTCACGATGTTTTTTCGGAATATAAGTTCAACAACATGTGTAGCTAGTTGATAGATGAGCAACAGATACCAAGAAAATATGACACATTTCGTAGAACAGGAAAAAAAGGAGCAGGTATAAGTCCTAGATAAGTCGCAGGTTTCTATGTTCAACACAGCAAATTACTGTTATTAATATCATGCTAATATTCTTAACCCCTAAATATGTCACGGGACTAAAATTACTTCATCCTATTATAACGGGGTTAAAGAAGTTAGTAGGTACCATGATAAAACTAAACTATAGTAACTATCGAAGCACAAACTTCCTATTTTATATTGTGTTTTGTTGGTACCATAGGACCAAAAAATGTATCCTATATCATTTCCACGAACGCATTCTTTGCTTATACCTTCATCTAGCAGCCCGCGCCAAGAAAGCACGCGTTTGGTAAGTGCATTGGTGCCAATCTTTAAGATTTACAGTAGTTTGGAAAATACTTCGCTTTCTCATTATAAAACACTCATCTATAAGTTTTATTATTAATTAGTTTAGTTGAGATATTTCTAAAGGGATAACGGATAAAGTATCGTAAAATAAGAAGTACTTTTGTGACAATTAAAATCATTTTTGCTGATCATCATATTTCACACAATAATTGATTTGGATTTTGGCAACATTGGTTCAATCAGGTGGATGATAGATTTTTAATTTATAATTAGTATTTTCGCCCTCTTGCTAGACTTCGCGCCGGCGTGTTTCTGGAAAAAAAGGAATATTGAGGCGTTAATTGTTACTATTCCGGCTAGCAGCGCGTCTGCAGAACGATCCCTTTCTGGATGAATAGGAATTCATACCTATTTACGAAACACACACGGAGAGACACACTTAAGTGAATTAACAATAATATCTCTGGAGAGCGACCTTTTGCAGGATTTAAAACGCAAAACCAATTTTTATGACGATGTTAGAATTTTTACATAAAGACTGCCGTGCTGAACTAATTTACAAATAATGTCGTTGTATTCTTCTTCTGCCAGTGTTATTTCCACAAACTCAAAACAAAACATTTTGGGACAAAATTTGTAAATGCTTGAATGCTACTGAAGGAGAGAAATTTTTGTAATTCGGCATAATATTTATACATTTTTAATTTCAGTAAAAAAACTTTCGAATCGATTTCTTTCGAATTAGGCTTTTTTCCTCTTCGTTCGCTGCCAGGGCCATTCCCGAGGGGACCTACAACTTAACGTGGGTTCCGAACCACGATCCTCGGTCATGCGACACCCCCAAAGGCTATTAACCCTTGGTTTCTTGCCATTGCATAACCTACCGATTGGGACGTGTGTATCTTCTTCCGTACCCCACGAGATGTCCGATCTCATCCGGCCTAGTTACCGGCGTGAATGGGGTGGGTTGGGAGATGATACCATTTTACACTCTTCCCTGCTTTCTTAAATCCACTAAATTTCGGACATACTTTTTTTATTGTATGTATGCCCACTCCGGGAATCAAACCCGGGTCATCGCGGTCAAATGCCAGTGTACCTCACCTCTGAGCCACCGCCGCGGTAAAAAAACTTCTGACTTCAGGATTATATTTTAATATTCTTATTTGTGTATAATTTATTGCAAACACTATAAACGTCACTGTCAATATATTCTACGTTACTTTTAACTTTAAGCCTAACTTGTCTATAGTAGAGATGAATACAGAACATCCAATATGATAGAAAACCTAAAAAAAATCATAATAATTATCTTTATATAAGACCCACACTATAATGAACTTTATTACGCAACCCATTTTAGCCAGTTTGAGTTACGTAATAAGTTGTGTATTATCGTACTAGTGATGTAATAAGCTTATTGCATCACTAGTGGTGTAATAAACTCACCTCATTACATCACTAGTGATGTAATAAACTCATAACGTAGAAAAATTTTTATTAAAAAACAGCAATTTTTAACAATTTACTTATTCAAACAAATACTTATGTATTATAAATATTGAAAGTATTTTGGATATTTGGGCACATTAGTCTAATTTTTTCTATTACCCATTTATACTTACCAATTAAAATAACTAAAATACTCCAATAGAAAATACATTGTTCCATATAAATTATAATAAAAACAAACAGACTGATTAGTACCGAAATATGAATGAATTCGTAAGCCAACACAAGCAGTGGTTTTTCCTGGAAAATAAAAACCAAAAATTTACGCTGAATTAAAATTTGTGTACAAATAGGTAAATATCAAAAATGGGAAATTCCGTTATCCTGTGTGATGGATGATTAATTAACTATAATAGAATGAAATGGCTATTTGAATCTTTAGCGACAGAATGGATTCTTTTAACGATTTCCTTCATAACTATATTTAGAATGTAATTTTCTTTTGATTACAATGAAAATTTTACTTCCACGTTTTCTAACCAATAGGAAGATTTAATTTTATATCATTACCATGGCGCCGAAAAAAAATTTCCGAGCTAATGAACTTGAAGCGGCCAAATTACATTAGACATTTTTTGGTCACTTTTTAAATTTTAAAATAATGACAGAATGAAAGAATTAAATCATTTATCGAGACAAAAAAGGGCATATTTTTAGTTGCTAAGGAAACAACTAACGTAATTTGATTCTTATTCATGGATCATTATGTTATTTGAAATGGGTTTCAATTATAATAAAAATGATAAATTTTGGTGTATTATTTTATGAGGTACGAAATTTTTTTACGGAATCTCTCTCGAGCTAGAATTATAAATCCGGAAATTCACTTTCGGAACTTCTACGTAAATTACTATTTTGCCTTGACAAATAATTGAATTCTGTCATAGCGTGTCGCTATTTTCATATTTAAAGTGAAAATTTTCACTAGAAACATAACTATTGCGCAATATATACGCAATTAGAGATAACATTTTGAAAATTAAGGAACTTACTAAGCTTGAGACGCCTAATTTATTGCAGTAAAAATATATAAGGGGCATTCCATTTAAGATAACAAAAGGAATACGTGTAGCGCAAAACTGGGAAATCTGGCAACAGGGCCGATATTATTGTTCAATTTCGCATGCCCAGAAACCCCTAAATGCCGAATTTTGTAAGTCCAGCTTCAGCGATTTTGAAGATATTTAAGAGTTCCGGTACTTTTTACTAACCCGGTCTAAGAATTGACATAATTTTTTGTCTGAAAAATGTTTTGCCGGCGTACAGACACAATTAAAATTAAAAAAGTTTTATGCCTCCGCTGGGAATCGAACCCAGAACCTCTCGATTAGACCTTAAGCGGCTGCTATTTGCGTTATTGAGGACCTGATAGTCTCTCACCAACTTCGGTCATATAACTTATTCAATTTTATGTTAGTAGTAACACACCGGGAAGATTGTTATAAGGGGAAAGGAAACTGTTACTACTAACACTTACATAAAATTGAATAAGTTATATGACCGAAGTTGGTGAGAGCATATCAGGTCCTTCGTGGCGCAATTGGCAGCGCGCTTGAGGTCTAATCGAGAGGTTCTGGGTTCGATTCCCAGTAGAGGCATAACACTTTGTCAATTTTAGTTGTGTCTGTACGACGACAAAAACATTTTTCAGTTAAAAATTTACATAACCAACATAACTACATTTTAAATAATTTTTGTTAACGTTTATTTTAAAATTAAATTGTAAACTTACCCAAATTATTCCAGATATCAAAATTGCACTAACAAAAATATGAAAGATTGATATGAATAAAAACTCCTTATCAGACTTTTCAGGCTTAATGTTAATTTTGACAGTAAGATAAATATTTCCAATTATGCCCAAAATCTAAAAAAAAAGAACAGAACATTTATACATTTTTCTCTTTTATAGCGTATAAATTAAAATTTTAATACAAAATTAATCGTCTAAATACTCACCAACGAAAAATAGGCCATTAGAATTGCACTCAGTTTATGTTTAAAGCAAAACAAAAATTTCTCAAACATGTCGCTAATAAAAAAATCACTATCGTCGAAATCTATACGTCAATACGTTCAGTTCATTCATACCGCCTTCCAGCCGTTTATTTCAAAAACCTACATCAGATATTTTACTATTTTTTAATCAATGTGTTTATGGAATGAGTTAATTTTAGCATAGTATTTGTTTATAGCACACAGAAATCTTGAAGATTTGATTTATCGTTGCTTCTGAACATAACTTTGTCTATGGATTTTTTCACGGCATTTTTGCAGTGGCGTATAGTAGAATCAGTGAATTTAAAAAAAAAATTTATAGAAGAGACCTATCTATTAACTAACCCTAAGATGTCAAAGGGGTTACACAGGGTGTAAGATATTTGTGTGCATACAAAAGGGGATTAAGGAGGTTAAATTAAGGCAAAATTTGGTAAAAGAAAATTGTAAATATTCCAAATACCTTCGGAGATAAACAGAAATCTTTAATTTTGGTTTTTAATTTTTTACGCCTTCATTTTGGACTTGGGAAAAAAATGAAAAACCTTTCGACGTTTCGTTCTTTTGATACCAACCTCAAGTCAATTATTGTAAATGTGGACCTGGAATTTTAAATACAGTTTTATGGACTTCTAGGCTTTAAAAATTTAATACAATTTAAAGGTTTTTGAAATTTTAACGTTTTGTCATATAATAACAAATTTTTTCAAGTTATCTATTTATATCATTACGGTCCTGAACATTTAAAGTCAAACTAAAAACAAATCCTGATTTGCAGAATCCGTTCATTTTTACTAAAAGGGTCCTGATATTTTGTAAGAATAAAAACTCTCGGCCTTAAATATTTTTCTGTTTGTTTATTTTTGTTACAGTCGTATTTACCTGAGAAACAAATAAGATATGGCATTTGAAAATAATAATTTGGCATCTAAAAATCTATGCTATGAGGAAGTGTTTTTTATTTTTTTCCCAAGTCAAAAATAAAGGCGCAAAAAATTAAGAACCAAAACTAAAAATTTCGTTTTCGAATATCTCCGAAGATATTCGGAATATTGTCGGGAATATTTGAAATTTTATTTCACCAAATTATTACGCACTTTGCCTTAATTTAACCATCTTCGTTTTTAAGATCCCCTTGTATGCTCACAAGTATATCCTATTTTCTTTCTTGTTCGAATATTTTTTTACCTATCAGGAAATTTGACTTTTTACTCGGTTCTTGAATAAGGAAGGGGTGGGGTAATAAGGCGCAGTTGTTATTAGTTAACTTTCCCACTACCCTTTCTCCCTGTATACACGCCTGAGTGGCCTTATTTTAACGTTTTTAAGCAACAAAAAAGTTGCAGAAAATACTTACCAAACCGATAAAATGACTACCATAACAAGATGATCCGACATACTTACAAGAATAACATCAATAATTAATAAAAAAACGAATACCTTTTGCAGAATTGACATTGACATATTTATAATAAAAAAACACACTGTTTTTAGCCGGAGGGGGGGGGGGCATTCTGACTCGTCCAACGTGTCAATATTGTCTCTTTCTAAAACTGTCAACGATAGAATTCTGAGCAAAAATACCTACGTTTCATTTATATTCTCTGTATCAATGCTCCACCATAATACAAATATCCAATAATATCGTGTCTACAATAGATTAATTAAATTTTCTAAAATAATTTTACATTAAAAAATTCCTGCATGAGCACTAGGAAATTTTAATAATTTACCAATGAAACAAAAAACAATGCTCCGCCGCGCCGCACACACATGTTTAATAGTCACCTGCGTTCCGTCGAGCTGTACAGATGTCAGTCTTAAAGCGACTGTTAAGGCACCAAACAAAGTGTCACAATGTTGTGCAATGATTGATCCTTTGGAATTTATAATAAACTGCTCAGCAGAAATTTCGATAATTGTTTTTTGTCCTTTAGATACAAAAAGTCATTATTTTGACAATGATTTTCGTTGTCAAATGTGATGACAAGTGTTAAAATGGAAAGTCAGTTTAACAATATTGTTAAAATAAGTCAATATCTTATTATACATAGTAATACAAATACGTACAAATATTCACACACATGCATACCTACATTGCTATTACAGCGTTTCCAGCTTCTTAGTTTTTGCACATGACGAGCGTTGCATGGGTGACGTTTTGATGCAGGGTTATGTTAAGGATTTGTGACTATTCGTACTATAAAAAGTCATTTGATACAAAAACAAAGATACAAACATTTATTTAATAATGATACATTTTACCTAAATCACAACTATATAATATGATATGGTATTACAGATAATGAACACACATTTATACGCCTATTATTTCCGATAAAAAGAAAAATTAGTAGACAGCAATAATAGTACTTTCACTAAATATTTATTTTGTCCCTATCGCATATAGCAAACGCTATACGGTATTAAAATCTTGATATATGATTTCCAAATAAAGATAAAGGTTTTCAATATGCTGTGCAACATTCTTGGTTTTGAAAAGCTTTTCTGTTTTTTGTTTTTAAGTGATAAATATATTTTTATTATACCTACATCATTAGGAAGATAACATCATTGTCTCTTATCAACTAAAATATTATATAATATATTGTAATATGTAAATTCTATTGATTAGGTGAATAGTGTTCACTATACTATTCACACGAAGACGACAACTGTACTATTGACATATAGACGACTGGAAATACTTACCAGTTAAAACGTTGTGATGTAAAACAAATAAAGACAATGCAAGTCCAAAACTATCTATCTTTAATACCTAACATGTTAAAATAGACAAATATCACTATAGTCAACACAATCCTTTCTTTTTAATTAACTCTCAAACTCAAAATATACTTTATTGTCTAAACACAAAGTCACTATTTGCTAATATCCAAATATGTTTACATAACTACATCTAAAAGCCCTAGAAAAAAATACAAACAATTAGGTAGGAGAAAAAAAACAAACACTATGCCCATTACGAAAGGGTTTAAAATAAGCAAAAATTCAGAAACAAAAAACGATAAGTTAAAATTCTTTAAAACACACACATTAACGTATCGTTAAAAAAATTTTCTAAGGTGTAGTAAGCTTTTTCAGTTAAGAAACGCTTAGTTCATTTCTTAAACTTTTTCAAATTTTGTTGCCTTCTTAAAGAAAGAGGAAGATGATTGAGTATCTTCTTACCACCATATATAAAAGATTTTCTGATTTGTTCTGAATGAGGTATAGGTAAGCTTAAAAAAAAAGATTGGCGATTATAATAAGAAGGCAACAACAGGTCACTTTTATATTTTTTTATAAATAAGACAGGCAGTCTCTAAAATAAGGATAGAGCAATAGTGGGCGACAAGAATCAATTAGGATCTAAATTTTCAGGACAGTAATGATATAAAAAGATAATTTGATCGAAATGTGTTGAGTTTTTGACATTGTCTTTATCTGTGTGTTAAATCACACCGTTTATACTGGTAAGTATTCTCTTTAGATGATATGTGTTATTTTAGGACAAAACCTTAAATTTTTAAAAATCTTTTTTTTTCATTCCTAAAGCTTAAATGCATGAAACTGTATTTACAATTCCAGGTCCGTTTTAAAAAATCTGATTTTACAGTGGTATCTAAAGAACGAAACGTCAAATTTAGAAACTAATAAAGATATCTTGTAGAACATTAAAAACGACTATAAAAAAGTATGTCTTGTTTTTTCCACGTCCAAAAATTAAGGCACAAAAAATTAAAAACCAAAATTGAAAATTCCCCAGGGTTTTTGAAATATTTCCGAAGGTAATCGGAATATTTACAATTTTCTTTAACCAAATTATTAAGCCCCAAAGTTCGATACGTGTTATTTTTCAAAAGCCTATTCAATTTGTACGTATGACCTGCTATACAAGATTTGTTGAGAATCTTAAGCAAATTCCAAAAATACAATAAAAATACATATCATATTTAAAATAACAAAGTCGACAGCTACTTCTGATATGACCCGAAGAGATACGTCAATATTTTAGGTAGAGGGGGTATATCAAAAAATAGAAACTCACAAAGTTTCAATATTTTCAGTGGTTCTCCCAAAAGTTTTAACAAATGTTCATCGTGACTTACCCTGTATGAACCCCTATAATTTTTCCATAGTTATACTTAGCCAAGAGAATCTTCATTGGGTTTTAATCAAGTGTAATGTGTACCTAATCCTAGTTTGAAATTTGTTCCTAGTTTAGAAAACATTCGTACTGACACATAAAATTGAGCAAAAATAATTAATTATTCTTTCACAAAAAAAGTAAGAAACCTCCATAAGAATTTGAGCTTAAGATGTAGACTGTCAGAATCTCTAAACTTAACTAACATTTCAAATTTCTAAAACCTCTAACTCTAACAAATCCCTTTTGAAACACATCTTTATCGGGTGCCACGTTTAAATGATATGTTAGTAGCTTTTCCGCTGCCAGTGGATGCCATACGCCAAAGGTACATGCTTTATTTTCATCTGGATCGTAATAGTGACATCGTTTTGTCACACGAGTAGATGGAACGTATTCTACTACGTCAACAAAGTTGCAGTGTGGTAAAAGTAATCTGAGGCCTGAAAATAAATAAAATACAATCAATAATATGCAGGAATTACCTCTAAATTAAAATATGCGTAAGTTGTAAGAGCTAAAATATCCCTGAAAATTCTCTGGGACATCCTATTTAGGTCAATCCAAAAGTACTTACTTACTAGCATGTCTGTGGAGCTTAGTGGAGGATTAAATATTTTGCTAATTTAATATGGTTTACTAAAATGACAGAGTACCAATTCTCCAAACAATATGTTTTACTACATCTGTGGAGTGTTTGATAAATATATGGCTTCCAGCTGCCCATTATGGCATCTCTATATTAAAAAGCAAGATAAATGTTATTTTTTGTAGCGGTTCTTTTAATATTCTTTGAATTTCCTTTGGTATTGACTACGGTATAGTGAGCAATGTGTTGTGGTTTTCAATTTGTGAGTTTTGAGATGGTGTCTGCTATTAGCTTTTATATTAATCATTTTAGGCGGATCTTATTTGGTTTTTAAAAATAATGCTAGGAGTTTGTAGATGCCGAATGATGAGCTCTGTAGTTCAAAGAAAGGCAGCTTAAAAATACAACTTATAAGTATTTCAATGTGAGAATGTGTACTTCAAAGCCATCTAACGCAAGTAATACCAACTAGCACACCAAGGCTGACCAAGATATATGTACTTATCATATCCGTCTGAGAGTGACGAATCATATATTGGAGAAATGAGTTGCCTTTACAAGTTAAGGAACATCTTATATAAAACTATCCGGAGACTTCAAGATCAGGTATAGCAGAGCAGATTTATAAACCAACATCAGCAGTGATCAAGCAGCGTAAGTTTGAGTGAGCAGCAGCTCTAGCAAAAACGAAAACTCATGAAAGCAACTTTAATCAACCAAAACTCGGGTATTTTTAGTTAACTTAAAATATGTCTTACTTCTTTTTCAGTTCAGCCTCTTTATTTAAAACAAACTGCTGACATTTCATCTTTCAGTAGACAAAATGGAGTCGCCAAATAGAGGTTTTTTTAAGACGGGCGTCCTAGAACTACATAGATTATAGTTAATGCTTGAAAAGTGGGAGACACTAAGTAGCCGAAAGGTTTAAGTTCAGTAACTCAAGACAAAATAATTATTTTAATAATACAATATCGTCTACCAGATTTCAGTAATAAGCATATACTAAGTTCACTAAATATAATAATAAGTTACTACTATTGTGATTTTATCAAAATGTTTGACGGTGTTATACATATATATTTACAGTGTGTCCAAAAAAGTATGCAACATATGGAAAAGTTTTTTATTACCGATTTCTCAGAAAATTTTATTCCTGATAAAAGTTGGTGCATGCCTTGAAACTATAAATGCATATTTCACATTTCACCCGCGGCTAATAGTAAGGGAGCAAATGTCATTTTTTTGAAATTGCATTAGGAGTAAAGTACCTACCTTAGTTATTAGAAATACAGCAAAATTTTATATGGAAGTGTTATTGTGTGGTATGTTTTTAATTTGCAATAACATTTCCATTTAAAATTTTGGTGTATTTCTAATAACTAAGGTACTTTACTCTTAATGCAATTTCGAAAAAATGGCATTTGCTCCCTTACTATTAGCCGCAGGTGAAATGTAAAATATGCATTTATAGTTTCAAGGCATGCACCAACTTTTATCAAGAAAAAAATTTCCTGAGAAATCGGTAATAAAAAACTTTTACATATGTTGCATACTTTTTTGGACACACTGTATATTGATATATTTATTTCCTATTTTTTTTTGTAGATGTTGATTGCTAAATATATTTGAATTTGGGAATTATTTATTTACTCACCTAAGAACCCAGATGAAGGTGGGTTTCTTCTCAATCGATTCGGTGAATTTCTCTGCAGAAAATCCCACACGTCCCAGATGGTTATTGGATTAATTATAAAAACCCTGGGTTTTTCCTCCTGTTTTCTGTATTGCATAAAATTAGGAAACAAATTAAATTCGGGTTTCTTCATCCATTCTTCCAGGGACGCAGAGTAATTGCTCGGATCCCAAAGAACTAGAGATATGTTTTTGTACAGGGCCGATGTGAGAAATCGAAATTCTCGTCTAGTTACCACTTGGGAGTTCAAAACTCTTACTGAGGTTTTCCGACCTACATCTCGCTCGAATCCCCGTGTGGGTGCATGATTAAATCGAAGGACCACATCGTGCGAATCTAAAAAAAATTATAAATATAAAATAGTTTGGTGCCAATGGCTGTTCGTGATAGTCGATACAGGTGGACTCAAAAATCTTCAACGAGAATACAGGGTGTTACATTCGATGCATTAACATTGCTATCTCGGTAACTATAAGAGATAGAGAATTGGTTAAATAGAGGCAAAATTGCACTATAGAAAAAAAAACGAAAAAATTAATTTTTGTTTTTATTTTCTTTACGACAAAATATTGGAAGACCCAAGAGCACTTGCTTAAGACAATTTTTTATGCTTTTCAAGAAAATAATTTTATTTTTCAGATGAGACGTTCGTTTTTTAGATACCTATATCAACTTAATTTTGTTAAATACGGACCTGAATTATTCAAAAATAATTGGGTAGCATTTGACCTCTTAAAATTATTCTCTTGAAAAGTGCTTTAAGAAAGTGCTCTTGGTTTTTAAAATAATTAGTACTTATTTTCTCATAAATTTTTTTTTTTTTTTTTTACGGTTCGCCGACTACGTAGGCCATCTTGAACCGGTCATCGACCACAAATGTGATCTACCGACTGGGGAGTGTGAAACGGCACCTTCATCCTACGAGATATCCGATCTCATCCGGCCTGTCCGGCGTGAATAGGATGGCTAGGTGTCGAATCAGTTTACACTCTTCCCTGAGGCAAGAGCACGCCGTGTTCCCAAGCGGTCACCCGCCCAAGTACTAACCGCGCTCGACCCCGCTTAACTTCGGTGATCTGCGGGAACCGGTGCTTAATATGTCGACAGGCCCTTGCCTATAAAAAAAATAAAGACAAGTTTTTCATTTCTCTTTTCGGATATCTCTGGAAATCTTCAAACTTTGATTAAATTGCTTTTTAACAAATCGTTTAGCATTAAAATAATATGTAACTTTGTCTCACTTAACCAACTCTCTATGTTTATGGCTAATGCATCGAATTTGTAAAACCCTGTAAATAAATAAAATCGAAAAAAAAACTTACCGACTACATAAATGAATCATTTAATAAGGTATTCCAATAGTTCTAACAAAAAATGTTTATAAAACACTCAAATTTTCTTATAAGAAAACTCCATACGTTTTTGTTTTTTATTTGAAAATGATTGATCACTTTTGTTCTTGAATTTACCAATATTGTTTACAAATTTTTTTTCGGCAGACAACATACCTAAAGCGCCAAAATATTTTATTTTATTCATTTTAAAACTGATACACCTAAACCCGGAATCAGGAATATAGTCCACTGACGGATTAACCTAAACCTAACCTACAAGCACATAACTCACCTAAAAGAATAATTTATGTTAAAAGACAAATATTTTAAAATTAATATCTCGACATGCAATACCGTTTTAAAAACAGCTGCCACTTAGTAGCTGGTAGCGGTAGCAAAGCCGAAAGCATAATCTAGTAGTGCCCTATCCCGATTAGGACTTTTCACTCTCAATAAAATAAAGTATTATATGAAAATCTGGCCCGGCCAAACAAGGCCGATTTCCCTACGCGCCAGTAAGAGAGGGCGATATATTCATTGGTCTTATTATCTCTCTCGTAGGCGTTTTATATCGGGCTAAATACAGAGTTGTCCGGACGAGAGGGAATTTTCGCGGCTTTGCCCACACATCATTGAGTTTTTGTATAGTTAGGCGTTGCCAGATATCGACGTCTTAAATTATAAATTATTCACATTTACAAAAAGAATGAAGCGTAGGCAGACAAAAGTAATAATAATTATGAGTGAGAAATAAAAAGCTTCGGCCATGACACTGTGGCCCTCCTGTACGAGCCGTCACTGTTTAGTGCTAATTATTTGCGGAATTTACTAAAATAACTTACCAATAAAACTTCCTAAGTTGGAATGTCGAAGAGCACCGGAACTGGCTATAACAGCACAGCTATTAAAATATTTATTTTCGAAAAATTCCCTCTTAGGCATGGAACTTTTAATAAATTCTGACGAATCAATATCAGCCCTTTTGAGCGTATGTAACCGCGTATTCAATAATTCGCACAGAATCTGTTTAGCGGGCTTTTTCCTAAAATCTTCTTTGGGACCAACGTAATGAACGTTGTAAGTATTATTGCTATTTCCAAATTTTAAAATATTACTTTCATCCTCAAAAGTACTTATTAATTCCGCTAACAACTTTTCTTTAAAATCTCTGGTTTTCTTATCACAGTCACTTTGAAGATCGCCTTTCAGACATTTATATTTCTTCGTATCCAATTCAAATTTATTCGGATTGGAACTCGGAAATCTTGGTCTACTGTTTTTCATATATGTAATATGTTCTTGAACATCATGCTTCGATCGTGATTTAACAATATTTGATTTGTTAACTTCGTTGGGTAAATATCCTCTGTTATATAAATAAATTTGTTGATCGTAGGTTGAAGTTGTTGATTTGTCTTGATTTCCTGGAAAGATCCAATATTGCGACCACACCAGATACATATAACTGCACATGCCGAATATAATTAAATTTATGAAAATGGCTATTGATATAGTAGAACAGCGCATTTTCTTAAATGTAGATGGTAATCTGAAAAAAATAATTATTATGTAGGTATGCAGAGGGTGTTACTTAATGATAGGCCGTTATTTCAAGGGCGCATTCTTGAACCAAATTCAAGTAGAAAAGTTCATATCAACATGTGTCTTAAACGTCTGGTTTTCAAGATACAGAATGTCAAAATTAAAAAAAAAAATGTTTTTTATTAATATCTCAAAGCTTCTTTGGCCGATTTTGTTGAAATTTGGCACTGTTGTTTATTGTAATAAGACGCTAAGTTAGCAATGACTTAAAGATAATTATGAGTTTCAGTGGCGTCTCAGGGGCAGTCTCACAAATAATATTGACAAGGGAAAAGTACGCTACTGAGTTTTTAAAAATTTTATATTTTCGGATTAAGTAGCTAAAAAATACAACTTTTTGTCTCTTGATATTTTCGATCGTTTTCGAGGAAAATATAAAAAAACCACTTCACTGCATGTCGAAAAATTGTTAAAATAAAATCCAAAATTCCAGTGTTATGTATGGCATCACATCCGTTAACAATTCTATTCCTTAGTTGTTCTAACTGTCCCATAATTGGTGTAACATAAATTTCTTCAATTAGCGGATCCATTCTGATATCAGTCCAGCATGCCTTACAGCGTATATAAACATGCAACAATTAATGTGACTCAATAAGACTGGTAAAAGATGGAAATGCCAAGAAGAATTAGTAGCCCTGGCAAAATATAGCAAAGTAGGTACCTATATAACACGGCAGTGGGTTCCAGCCAGGACAAGGTATTACAGGAAATGAAAAAGCCGACGAACTTGTAAAAAAAGGTTCGGGAAAAAACATTCATAGGTCCAGAACCGCGGCGCTTGAAGTTCCAAGGCCCACAGTACGAAATACCATAAAGAAATATGGATCAGAGAGGAAAACCGAAGCAACAGACAGAGATTGACACTCTAAATAAGGTAGGTATACCTAGTTCAATCATTCCATTAGTAATTCAAACCCGAAACTAAAACGAGACATCAGAGCATCAGCTCTGCGACGTTCCTATGAGGATAAATTAGCTGATAATTCTGACAGAGGACACATGGCTGATAAGAAATAACTACACCAATTGCAACTGTACAACGGAGAACTATAAGCTGGAGACTATATGCGGTTAAAATAAGGAAACGCTTATGCAAAATCTGTCTAGACTCACACCCGAACATAGTAAAAAAAAGCGAACATGTCTGGATTAAATATTTAGACGGCTGGTGATTTTAACAATATTGTAAATCCAATTTTTCATCATAAAATATCAACAATAAATACAAATACAAACATAAAAATTGGAAATTGGGTTTTTTCGGGTTTGTTGGCATAACATTGTAAGTAAAGTTTTTTTTTTAATCATTTATTATTATATTATATGCATTTACCTTTGCCTACGCACTAATAAAATAATATAATATGAGTCAAGAAATTAACCATTCCATGAACAGGTGATCAATACACCCCACAGAGAAAAAATCGGTTAATGTACCACCTAGCGTGTTGGCGTTTTTCATTGAAGAAACTTGTGTAGAGCCAATATAACCGATCACCAATGGAATTTATTTCTATTATTTTTCATACTGTGAGACAGAGCGGAAAACCAAAATTTTAATAAACATTTACTGGAACATTACAGACACTCTACAACTTATCTTGCAGCTGCAAGTTCTTTAGAATATGTGGCCTATACTATTTTCTTAAATTACTATGACAATTTCTGCATCTGCAAGTTGACTCACAGGTCACAGGCCTTCTGTAATCTCACCGATAGTATCTGTTGCTATTATTTTCCAAACCCGAGATTAAAATTCATGGATCGAAAAATCCGGACACGGATGTGTCTTCACTACCGTCCTACCCTACCAAATTTTTTTTAGGTTAAAGTTAAAATGTTATGAAATATAAAAAAAATAGTATTATGCAAAAACATTCACACATTCAATGTAAAAATATGTTCAGTATGATATGATTATTGTTACTAACAAGAATAATTCGGTATCTGTACTACTTACCTAAAAGCAATAGTGTTTTTATTCTACATTTTGGAATAAAAAATCTTAACTCACCCCACACGACCAAAACAAACCCTTAAAATCTAGGTCGATGTCCGAGCCTGCGTAGTTTTCTATATTTATAAAAACTCCCAGACAATAAAATTGTTAATTGCAGTAAAACATTAAATTTTTTAAATGGCAACAACTTTTGTAGAAGAATTTGAACGTAGCTGGTTAACATCCTTAATTGGCATTTTAGTGTTTTGTGGTGGAGTCTACCTGTTAACATGGAATGAGGTATGCGCCTTAGAATTACTATAACTCTTAGTTAGGTTCTGTTTGAAGACCTATGGGTTTTAATCCCCATTTCTTAGTTAATTTAAGTCATAAATTTCAGGGTAGAGCTGTGCATCACCACCACTCACTAGAAGAAACATATAATAATGCCATAACCTTAAATCCTTTTGATAAATTGCAGCCTGAATTTGATGGTAGGGTTGTGCACATAACAGGTAATTTAATTGTCGATGAACCACTAACAGAACCTGAGTATGGGATATCTATTCAAGCTGTTAAACTTAAACGAAGAGTTCAGATGTATCAGTGGGTAGAAGAAAGATCGTAAGTAATAATTTTATTATTACAATTTTGTGGAAATAGTCCATCTCTCAGTGGAGTGATATTATGAGTAGGGGAATAATACACACAGTCTGCTCCACTAGTTTATTATAAGGGATCTCAAGAAAAGAGAATCCTCATGTCTTCGTCGTACATGTTTCGAAGGCAAAAACCTTCATCATCAGTGAATAAAAATTCAAGGATTATACAAGGAGAGAGACCCTCAACATTGCAAAATGAACTGGAAGAGAAAAAGGAGGAATAAATAAAATAAACTAAATTTTGAAATTCAGTCCTGTATAATAAACCAGTGGAGAAAGACTTTATGTTTTTTTTTTTATTTCTAATAATTTATGTTTTTTCTTCATGTTCATTGTAATTTTAGAATCTTAATTATCTATAAGTCGCTATCAGTTGCTGTAGAATATGATGAATTCTGACAGACAAATATCTTTTTAGTCCCAGAAGTGATGACAATGATGATATCATTCAGCAACGAACTGATACAGATTATTACTATATAACTGAATGGAGAGATAAACTAGTAGATAGTAGTAGTTTTTATATAAGACGTGGCCATGAAAACCCAAAGTAAGCTGACATCACTGATTGCCTTACGTACTATGTGTGCATGACTATTACTAAAACATAGAACTTAGTTCAAAACCTAAAATATAATGACTATATGGCTAAAGATTGTTATTTTTTAATCTGACACACTTGACTAAAGTTTAACTAATATATTTTAGTGAGATACCACTTAAAACTGTTACATATTTAGCCCCATATGTAAAAGTTGGCCCACTAACTTTAATTCAAGAATTGAAAGAAAAATTTACTGATTTCTCTGAAGTAACCAGTGATGAGAGACCAGACAGAAAAGATATCAAATTACATTTGGGGATTTATTATCATTGCCAAGTAAGTAGGTATAGGCATAATCAAAAGAATATTTGATCTAACTGACAATTTAAATTTGTAATTAGGATTTCAACTGACATCAATTATTTACTAATCTAGAGGATAAAAAAAATTAATTTTCTTGTGAACTGGGGTCTTTTGAAGCCTAATCTTTCTATACTCAAAATTTTTTTGATCCATGTACTAAACCTTACCTTTTATTTTTTGTTTTAGGACTAAAATCGACTTCAAGCACCTATTTACCAGTTCATTTCATATATTTCTAATTAAAAAACCACAAACATCACATCAAATTCTAATCATTCTCATATATCTCCTCGGTTAAATACAACTTTTTACCTTTCAACTATTTTAACCCTTACTTAATTACTTAAACTTTTCACCAAAAATACATTTTTCAATTTTCTTTTTCTTAACCAAAATGAGACTTGAATACTCTGTCATGTCCGCCCCTACTGTAATTTTTTTAATGTTTTTTAAAAAAAGAATGTTTTGTCGCCCTAAAATGGAAATTTCCGTGTGTGCGACTGCCAAACATTACAGAATTTAGTCTTGTATTATCATAAAAAAAATTGGAAAGAAAAGTAAATTTTAAATTTTTTGTTTTTTTAATTTGCTCAACGTATTTTAGCCGTAACAGAAAACGGAGAAATCTTTATTTAGGTAACCTCTGTGACTCTAAACTCTAGTAATTTATAAATTGAAGTAAAACGTTTCGTTTCTTTAGAACCAGCATCAAGGGTTTTGAAAATACCAAAGTATAAAGCAAAAAAGTTGCCTCAACAATGTAATTCCCATATTTTTGATAGTTGAAGTTAAAAAGCGTCAAGCAAATTGGAAAATAATAACTAATATTTTTATATTTGAAAATGTTCAACACTAAAACAGATATAAGTACCTACTTCATAATATAAGCCACCAAGTTCTGCAACATTGCAACATTTCATCCATGTTTCTGAGATCCCAATGTAGAGGCTTGAATTCCTCCCCCAATTTTTATATCTTTGAATGTTATTAATTGGAATACCTCTACTTGAAATTTTTAACTATACAGGGTAATACCTAAGTTGATAATTCTTTTTTAGCTGTGTATAAATGGCATTAAAATAAACATTTTCAAATACCTTTTTTTCAAAAAACTTAAAAATAGGCGAGATACAGAAGTAAAAAATCTAAGTGCGGGCCTGGTCATGAAAACGTACCCTGCTATACTTTATGTTGTTTGTCTTCCCTCTTATTAGTCATGCAATTTACGGGTTGGTACGAGTTATTTGGCAATCCGCTGCGGTGCGTTTTTCTGAAGCAAGTTAATTTTAAATTGGTGACACGTGAAAATGATAAAATTTAAAAACAATAAACTAGTAGATGTGGTGCTAATTTACGGTGAGTGTCGTCAAAGTGCGGCTGCTGCTTCGAGAATTTACGCAGAACGCTTTCCCTTACGGGCTCATCCTACACCCAGAAGTTTTCTTAATGTTATTCAACGGGCAAGTTAGACACAACCGTATTTGATCCATAGTGTAATAAATGAAGTACCTTAATTTTGAGTTTTTTGAAAGAAGGTATTTAAATATGTTTTTTATTTTAATGTCTTCGATACGCAGCTAAAAAAAAGTATCAACTTAGGAATCACCCTGTATAATATTTCGTTTGAAAATGCGGCAGAATTTACAAGTCAATTGACTTTAACCATACAATACAGTGATTTTTGTTTTTATTGTAATAAAATGTAATAAATGATTTTTATGTTTTTCAGGATGTTTTTAATCCAGAAGTAGGTGACATCCGGGTTCAATTTTATTATGCAGGTCTTGCAGATGAGCCAGTAACAATTATAGCCAAACAAGAAAATGGAGGGCTAGTTCCTTATACAACATCAAAAGGCAAAAAGATAGCATTGTTACGGTACGGTAATCTGGATATCACCCAGATGTTTAGTGCCGAACACTGGGATGCAAGAGCCGAAACATGGAAACTGAGGTTCTATGGCGGCGTGTTTATTTATTTTGCGACGATTTGCTGGTCAAGACTCTTAAAGATTTTTTGTAAGTAATAAACCTTCAACATGAAACGTGTTTAAATATATTTTAGGATATATGAGACTTTTTCACTAAATTTTGATTTTAGCCCCATTATATTAAACAAATTTTTTTTTTAAATATTTTCAGTTTTTAAATTTTTTAATTATACCTTGTGATTCACGACGATCTTGCATTAGAACTTTTAAGGAAACTACTGAAAATATCTTTTTGAAAATCTGTAGGTTTAAGTTTATTGATATGCTCTCTTAAACTAAAATATTAACATGTTTCTGTCACTTCCGGTTATACCGGAAGTAGCTTCAACTATAATTTTTTAAATACAAATATTATATTTTTGGTTTTTGCATTAAATTATAATTACATTTTATGGAACACGTTTTTGACCTAAGTCTACTAATTTCTGATATATCTGCATATTTTGTAATTATTTCGTAAATGCATAGCGATGAAATTATCCGTATATATTTTTTACCTTAGCTCTTGGACTAAATTTTTTTTGTTATTTTATAGTTAAAAAATCAACAACACTCAAAAATAATTAAACTTGGCATAAAATATACAGGGAGGTTACAATTAAGGGCTCATTGTAAAAAACTATAAACATTAAAAACTTTCTTATTTTAAATGAAACCCTGTATATATTTATTTTATATGATGATAAATTAACTGCTCCTTAAAATTGCTATAACCTTTTCTATACCTATATCAACGCGTTTTCTTAGAATATCAAGTTTTTTTTTAAAATACGATTTTTTCAAGCGTGCCATGAACATAGTGATATTTATAAGGGAAAAATTTAAGCAATTATTCTTTATATTATAATAATATAATTATAGTCTTCTAATAATATCAGGTGAAGGAGTTGGTCGATTCGGATATTTATCGTGATATATCCGACATGCTCTTAACTTTATTTTGCCATTCAATATAAACACTTAATAAATTTTAAAAAATCTTCGTTTGAAAATCCCAAGCGTGACATTTTCCAGAAACAGAATTGACATTCTTAAAATACGCAACAAATAATTTAGTGCAACTGTATTTCTTGTCAAAGCATTCTAGAAAATATTGCCGCTAACAATTTTCCCTTATAAATAACACTATGTACATTTGTTTTCTTGGCAAGCTTGAAAAAATCGTATTTAAAAAAAAAACTTGATATTCTAAAAAAACGCGTTGATATAGGTTTAGAGCAATTTTAAGGAGCAGTTAATTTATCATATCAAATAAAAATATACAAGGTGTTCCATTTAAAATAAGGAAGTTTTTAATGTTTAAAGTTTTTTACAATGAGCCCTTAATTGTGACCTCCCTGTATATTTTATGCCAAATTTAATTATTTTTTGAGATTTATTAATTCTTTAACTATACAATTTTTTTATAGCTAAAGTATGTCTATAATATAATATGTATACATTATTTAAGAACACTGTGACGCATACAGCTATTTAATTAGCTAGGCGTCTTTAATGATATATTTTGAATATATAATAATAGTTTGAATGTTATATTGTACACAAGCAAACTTTTGAATAAAATAAACTAAACGCTCTCAAACTAAATACCAACAAAAATTTAGCCCAGGAGCTAAGGTCAAAAATATATACGGATAATTTCATCGCTATGCATTTACGAAATAATTACAAAATATGCAGATATCTCAGAAATTAGTAAACTTAGATAAAAACGTGTTGCATAAAATGTAATTAAAAATTAATGCAAAAACCAAAAATATAATAAAAAATGCTACTTATATTGTATTTAAAAAATGAAAGTTGAAGCTACTTTCGGTATAACCGGAAGTGACAGAAACATGTTAATATTTTAGTTTAAGAGAGCATATCGATAAACTTACCTACAGATTTTCAAAAAAATGTTTTCAGTAGTTTCCGCAAAAGTTCCAATGTGAGCGCGTCGTGAATCACCCGGTATAGTGAGAAAATAATTAAATGCTCTCTAATAAAAGCACGCGAAACAACTATCCGACGTCACAACAATGGCTTCCAATAGCAACAGCCGATCAAATTCAAAATATGCTTTATTGATCATAAGAGCTTATGCTCTTGTTGACAAAGCTGAAAAACTTAGATCTAAATGAAATATATAATAATAAAAGTCAACCAAAAAGTCAAAGTGAAATGTACATAACAATAATAAAATTTATATATGATCTCATGCTAAACAAAATATATCCGTCTGTGAACGACACACTTCTACCTGACAGATCTCAAGTCTGGTTTCCTGTATCTAAACTGTATTTGTCTATTTAAATTATCGAAATCGTTCCTATGATTATAATCAATAGTATCAACCATTCTTATCTTATTTCAGTCAATCAGCTGCCTTACCTTGCAGAAGTCATCTCTGGAGAAGCGACCGATTCGAAAAACTTCCTAGTTGCCGGTTCTGTCGCCCTATTTATCATTGCATTTGCCTGGATATTCTACAGACCTATGATAGGTGCTAGTTTAATATTTGCTGCCATTAGCCCATTTTTATACTGTATTATGGGCGTCTACGGCGCCGCCCAAAACGAATTTCTTATAAGGAGTTAATCAAACTAACAATGTAAAAAAATGGAAAGATTGAACGAGAACGTGGATATGCGAAAAATGTGATTTTCGTACTCAAGGAGATCAATTACTTTTTGTGACAGACTTCATTCGTTAATTATGTTGATATAGTTACTTGAGCATACCATGATTATGGAAGAATTTGTGAGCTTTTATCTTGATGTAAATTAACAATATACTAATATCAGGCGCGGCTTTTTTACATGTGGGGCAAATTTTGATGGCAGTAATCTAACAAGCAAAATGTAGCTTAGTACATAATTTTGCCAAGGAATAATTATTTACCTACTAATAAACACCGCAAAAGCATAAAATACTAAAATTGCTTTTGCTGATTTTTTTTTAAATTACATCAGACAGCTTTACTTTATTATTATTTTTTCATATATAATTCCCTTACCTTTATGTAGTTGTGTGTTTATATATCAACTCGATCCTTCTATCCCTTTCTTTGGATTTTTTTTTATCACGGTCATTAAAATTAATAAATACTTCTAATAAAAGGTTTTTCAAATGTTAACGCACCGCTTGTTTTAAACTGTAATATTTCTTGAACTGTTAAAGTCATTGTTCTTTAATACAAGTCACAACATACATAAGTACAAGTCAAAAACACACATAAACAAACTAAATAAGGGTTAAGGATATGCTACGGGTAATTCGGCACTCCTAATGAAACAAAAGGTTTATGCAAGTGTTTCAAATACAATCCGCATATTTTGTAATAAGTTTTTCTTTGTCTACCGCAAAGTTTTGATTAAAATGGCATGATTCACGGAGCTGTTCGACTATGTTTCCCCATAAATGTCTATTAAACGTGATTGAACTACTGATGCCGATTGAACGCGAAGTGTGCCGAAGTCGACGACTGATTTGTCTCTTTTCCGTCTCTTTTTATCTTCCGAAAGCGCGTATGTCTGTTTCACTCTTAGTTTCATTCATTTCATTTATGTAATCTAATTCAATATAAACGCATAAGTCAGCCGTAAGCTAAACTAAAAAACCGCCGAGCGAAGCGTTCGATGATGGCTTCGATCTATATTGGAGAGTTTTCGAATGACACACTTTGGAGTATTTGCTTCTTTTGAAGGATAATTTTTATTTGTTTTGAAAAATAAATTAACTTATGGACAAGCCGCGCCTGACCAATATTGAAAATTGATTACTTCTAGAATTGCTTGATAGGCAATTTCTTTGACTCATACCTACATTAGTTGTAATATATATTTTTTATTTATTAATAAACTAAATATTCTCTTTGATTTTTTAATTATAATACTTTTTAAGGCAAAGACATAATATTTTTGGGTTTTAAATAATTATCTAAGAATACACGCAAATATTTCTGTTTCAGAATATTTGTGTGGTACTCTGTGGTGTGGCTCTCTTGAGATATTTGAAATCAACCTAAAATATATTATACGTAAACCTTTGATTCTAGTTTAATGTATCATGCCTCATCAGTAGAAACAATCTACTTATTTTTATTGGTTTCGCTCCTAGTACTCTAATATTATTTAATGGAGTATTTAATAAATTATTTATTTCGAACCCCTTGTGATATTTTATTTCTTTTTAGCATACTAGCAATTTACACCTATTATTCTGTGCTATTTGTGTCTGCCTTGTAGGTAGCAAAATCAATTTGTCATTCCTCTGTGTAGCAGCTATATACACAGAGAAATAATAGGTGGATGCTGTGGCTATTACAGAGCATGCTGTTGTTTGTTGGGTTACTGATGGCCACTTGTTCTCTTGAACGGGTCTATCAACCCTCGGTTTATTGCCATTACATGACCTACCGATTGGGTAGTATGTACCTTTTTCCGTACCCCACGAGATGTCCGATCTCATCCAGCTTGATTACCGGCGTGAATTGGATGCGTTGGAAGATGATACATTTTACACTGTTCTCTGTATTCTAAGAAATTTTTTTTTGTTGTTCGTATGCCAAATCCGAGGATCGAACTCGGACCGCCACTGTCGAATTCCAGTCAGTACTCACCTCTGAACACTGCCGTGGTTCACGAGGAATATTGCTAATGTTGGCGCCAACTACTACAGCTGTTTATTCAAAACGTTTGTCTAGAGGGTTGTGGTCTGGCCTACAATTAAAATTAATGATAAATACAACATAACCTACATAAACAAAAATTTTAATTTGCTTGAAAATGGATAATGGATATATTTTTTTATTAATTTGCATATTTATTTTGTTTTTTAATCCAATTAAAGCTTGCTTTCAAAATAAATCAGAACACATCACTGAGAAAATTAACAAATATTCCAAAGGTAAGTGTCTAGCGATTTATAATAATAATAAAGGCTTTTAACCAAGCATACAAAATTGTTACAATTAGCATAATAAATTACAACTCATGGTAGATATAAATATACATTGTTATTTGTATTTTATGAAATGGTAAGTAAGGAAAACAAAAAATAACCATCAAACACCCATGATGATCTCTTTCAAAAGTTGCCAGAGCCTAGGTTGTTTAATACCACAGACGAAAACCATTAATTAACAAAGAAAAAAAATTTAGTGTTTTTTGTATTAATAAGAATAATTTCAGAAGCTAACACAAAGTGCAATCACTACATAAAACTAATCGAAGAAGCTAAGAGAAATTATAAACCATGTAATGAGAATAGATGCAATTGTCATGCCCCAGTAATATCTCAAGATTTAAGGATTTTTAAAGAAAGGGGCATATCTGAGAACCAAATACAAACGGTAAAGTCTAAGTAAGTACTTACAAACGCAGTTTTTTAAGATTATTTTGAGAAATTCAGAATATTTTTAATTTCAATTTTTCACCCAATGAAATATGATGTTGCTTTACTCCGATTTGACTTTAGCCAATGGGTCCTACCTTTACATCATTATTTTGTAATACAAGAATTATGGTGTACAAAACCCTCGCCCAATAAATAAAAGTGCTAGTAGTGTTATTGTTGTAATTAATGTTGCTAGTAACTTTACCAAAACCTACAAACCCGAACAAATCTATAAATATAGATTCTGGATTTTATCTTTTTTAGGGGCACAAAATACCAGATTATAAACCACAAATTATACCGTGATTCCAACTGTATGTTTCCATCTAGATGTGCTGGTATCGAACATTTTTTGTTGGAGTCTGCTCCTCAACTTCCAGATGTAGAATTTATAGTAAGTATTGTTTTTTTAAGAATGAGGCCCTTGAAAAAAGATTTCATGGATGTACTAACATTTTATAGTAGAACATTAAATTTTAGAGAATAGAAGTAGGGTCAACTGGGGTTATTATGATACAAAAATTAAAACTTAAAAAAAAAAAATATAAGTAAGTTTAAGTTTTAAAAATCTCCAAAAATTCCTTGTTGTAAGCAATGAGGTTCTCTACCCAGTTCTGAGGGAAAAATACAACAAAAACAATAGTTGACCGTAAAAAAACAACAAAATGCCGTATCAAAATAGCCCCGCGTGTGGGGCTATTGTTGATACAGCAAGGGGCTTTTGTGATACAGCGCTTTAATTCTGTTGAAAAATAGTTATATTAAATGAGAGGAACAAAGTTAAATGGTAGTAAACATCGATGGAGCTCTCTGGAGCCATGAAAGAAAAAATAATATGAAATGAGTTAATGATTAAAGATTGGGATACTTAATTCTTAACACTGACCATGGGCAACAGGTAACAGTGATAAGAGGGGCCCGTTTGGGCAAAGAGAAAGATATAAGAAAAATGGAGACTCACAGGTCAAGAACTTTCATCCCGGAAACCAAGGGGAGAAAGAAAGGTTGTTTATTTAACCTTTTTTTATAGAAAAATTATGAGGAAATAAGTAACAGTAATTGTTTCACTGTATACTGTATGAATCTTAGTCCATTTTTTTCCCCCTATAGTTATGGACTAAGATTCATACAGTATACAGTGAAACAATTACTGTTACTTATTTCTTAATAATTTTTCTATAAAAAAAGGTTAAATAAACAACCTTTCTTTCTCCCCTTGGTTTCCGGGATGAAAGTTCTTGACCTGTGAGTCTCCATTTTTCTTATATCTTTCTCTTTGCCCAAACGGGCCCCTCTTATCACTGTTACCTGTTGCCCATGGTCAGTGTTAGGAATTAAGTATCCCAATCTTTAATCATTTTGTAAATTGTAATGAATTTACCTTAATAAATAAATATTCTGTAATTTGTAGAACTTAAGCTTATAAGCACCTAAGTTACATTTAGAATTAAGAATTTTATACTATAATAACTTCCCCTTGTAGGTAAATACTCGAGATTGGCCTCAAATTCACAAAAATTATGGTTTTTTTGGGCCTGTTTTCTCATTTAGTAAAACCAATGAATACAATGATATTATGTATCCAGCTTGGGCTTTTTGGGAAGGTGGACCAGCTATAGGGTTATATCCAAGAGGTATAGGTAAGTACTTGTCTTCTTCATAGTTCTAAAATTTATTAGGTGTTGCGCCATATCGTGGCTCATCAGTAAGACTAGGGTCTGACAAAAGAAACAAACACCACAGTTTGCATTTTTGAATAGCAAAATATATATGTTACGCCCAGATGCTAAAGTTTTAATAAAAGTATACTTGCTTCTTCTAATAGGTTTCCCAGTTTGTATCACCCTGTATTTAAAACTTATTTCTTATTCATAGGATCTTTATTAATTTGTATCCTTATTTTAAGGGCGTTGGGATCGACACAGGACGAAATTAGGTAAATTAGGAAATTCAACAAAGTGGGATGATAAGATTCCCAAGGTATTTTTTAGAGGATCCAGAACCTGTTCGGAACGGGATCCCCTGATTTTACTATCCAGAGATAATCCCGAATTAGTCGACGCCCAGTATACAAAAAATCAAGCGTGGAAATCTGATGAGGTAGGTAATTTTTGCTTTATCTATTTTAAATACAACGCGAATTTCGGTTTTGTTTTTTTAAAAATTAACTACTATTGGATGTAGTATCTAAATATTTGCTAGAAAATACGGAAAATTTGTTTTGCTAATAATAAATTGTCAATTTATCAAAATACAGGGTGATTCCTAAGTTGATACTTCAGTTTTAGCTATGTATAGAAGGCATTAAAGTAAACAACACTTACAAATACCTTTTTCAAAAAACTCAAAAATAAGGTACTTACATTCACTTATTACACTATGGATCAAATACGGTTCTGCCTAACTTGCCTGTTAAATAACATTAACATCAAGAAAAATTCTGGGTGTAGGATGAGCCCGCAAGGGAAACGTTCCGCGTTTGATCTCGAAGCAGCAGCCGCACTTTGACGACACTCACCATAAATTAGCAACATATCTATTAATTCATTGTTTTCAAATTTTACCATTTTCACGTGTCACCTATTTAAAATTAAATTGCTTTAGAAAAACACACTGCAGCGGATTACCAAAGAACTCACCACCGACAAACAACATAAAGTATAGCAGGCTACGTTTTAATAACCAGGCCCGCATTTAGATTTTTTACTTCTGTATCTCACCTATTTTAAAGTTTTTTGAAAAAGGTATTTGAAAATGTTTATTTTAATGGCTTCTATACACAGCTAAAAAAGAAGTACCAACTTAGGAATCACCCTGTATATCTTAAATAGAAACGTGAGATGAAAATATATATTGTTAAAAGTTCTTACAAACGCTCGTCGTGGCGTGAATCATCCTGTAAGTATAGTATTTATGCCTAAGACTATGGAATCCAGATGGTGGATTACCTTTTTAACACAGTGTAGGTTCAGCAACCTCATTTGCTTGCCAAAAAGCTGGTATTGGCTTGGCTTGGCATTAGCTTTATTTGACTTAACAGTACAACTTGATTTTTTTGTCTTACTATCTTGAGGTTTCAATCTCTTTTCTGATTGGCATTACAAAGTTTATTACTTCCACCAGAATATGGTCCACTGTATCGTTATTTATAAACTGTTGCATGCAATAATTTATTTGGACCTGTTTAGAACGTTAGGTCAAGGTTACCACTATTATTTTACTCAGTATTTTTGATGACGAATCAATAAAAACATCATTTATTTTGTTTTATTTAATTAATATTAGAATTCATACATTTTGTAATATTTATCACAAGAGGTCAATCCAACCGCCATTGATATTAAAAATAAATATTCCTATTTTAAATAAAACACATATTTTATATCATTTTTCTTATTCTTGAGATCAAATCTAATAACGGAGTAAAATTTTCTAAGGGATATTGACATTTTAAATATGACATTATCCACATTTTGATAGGTTGCTTTTATGTATGGAACAACTTCGCGGAAACCCATTTCCACACATTCCTATCTTAGTATTTAATTTTTATCTAGTGCCAACCTCTAATTGAACTGTTCGATACACTATATATAAACCATTAAAAGTGTATTCGCCGATTTTTTATTACGAAATATTTAAAAAAAAGTTTGAAGACAAAAAGTCATAGATATTTTTATTTTAAAAAAATACATTTTCATTTTAGGGTTTCCCAAAGAGAATCGTGCTTTTTCATATCAGATATATGTAATTTTAATTCCTAGCCACTGTATCTGCGTCAATGGACACTGTATAATGCATCAGTGGAAAAAACAAATATACGATAGTTTCTTATTATTGGGCAAAAATCGACATAATATGCTTCTTTAGGTTTAGGAAATCCTGATGCGAGAAAAGTTATTATA
Source organism: Polydrusus cervinus (assembly GCA_935413205.1). Taxonomy (NCBI): domain Eukaryota; kingdom Metazoa; phylum Arthropoda; class Insecta; order Coleoptera; family Curculionidae; genus Polydrusus; species Polydrusus cervinus. The sequence continues at coordinate 80,602,547 of OW284511.1, forward strand.
CTTACTATGGCGGATACATACCGATATAATCAGGCACGTGCAGCGGCGTATTTAGGCTTTTGCCGCCCAGGGGCTTACAAGAAACTGCCGCCCCTGTTCGGCAATTCTTACTTCTACTACTACCTGTCTCTTATCGTAAGAAGAGAAATATGAATTTTTAATTATCGTACAACGGGTTTTTAGGAAGGCGTGCCAGTGGTGTAGTAGTAGTAAGGAGGGGGGGGATGTGCTCAGTGAGCGTAAGTGGGATATTTTTTTCTGGAGAAAGAGACAGTCGGGACTACATGTATTTCCTAATATTGTACCTGGCAAAGAAGGCGAAAACATTTCGGGGCAACGCCCAAAGTTCGTTTAAAATTCACCTAGCTACTATCAAATTTCGAAAATTAAATTATTACCTTTCTCTCTCTGCATGGTTGGATTAAATTTGTTTTTTGATATTCCTAGCTTGCTCTTTATTAACAAAAAACATTTTTTATATTTGTAAAAAATGTGAATATTGGTATCAATCCAAAATTTTAACACTAACCAGCATTTTTCGGGCACGGTTTTTTCATGATTAAAAATAAAGTAAATATTGCTCACCACGCCAAAATTAATGATTTTTTCAGAAATCATGTATTTTAGGGGCGTAGATCTAAGAGCAGTTTTTGTTGCAAATGCTTAGGTTTTGAAATACTCCTTCTTAAGTACTGTTTTGTATATTCATAATAAAGCATTATCGTTTCTTCCCGCACTATTTTTTTAAATATAAATTATCACACTTCTTCCATAAAAAATGTTTCAATTAAAATTTTTACTTTAATTTTTCTCTTTAAAAGTAAATACATAATTGTTTTTGTCGTAAAAATATTTTATTGCATTTAGTTAAATTTTTGTTGATTTAAAATAGCTCTAAAAAAGGGAAAACGGAACAGACAAGTATATAATAGGAAAATACTATAAAATATTATTCTTTTTACTCGTTTTCCTTTAAAATTGCATCATAAATCAATAACTAAGACGATATGCATCTGAAACCTTAATCTCTATATAAAACAGGACTTTTAGAAGGAAAAGTTTAAAAACTAACCGTTGCCTACAAGACCTTTATAATCTAATACAAAATAATACATTATTTAAAAATGCAAATTAGGAGTCCAAGCAATTAGACTTTTAGGCCCCTAGCTCCTAGGCTCGGAAGGGGGGTGCAACCCGGCAGCTCCCCCCCCCCCCCCCCCTAATTACGCTACTGTCTGCATGTTTGGTTTGTTTTAATTTAAATGCTGTCCCCTAATATTTGCCGCTCTGGGCTACAGTCCCCCCTTAAATCTGCCGCTGGACACGTGTATAGGGTGTTATGGGATTGACGCATTATATTTAAACTCGTAAATCTTGACAGGAAAACAAGTTGCAGAAAAATATTTTTAAAAGTCGCATTAATAACCGAGCAAATTCTTAATTTGTTATTTTGGCAAGCTAGCGCCGCTATTGGAGAAATTTCGTTGCGAAAAAGTTATTGTTTTTCATCTCCCACTCAAGTAGGCTATGCTTTTCCCATGGGCGCACAGTATAAGATTTGACCAATCTAGCGGGACAAAATTAAACGGGTGATCTACATTCGTTTTGATGTTGAGTTTTAATTCTCTTGACACAAAGAGAAGGTTAAAGCGCTGAATATGTGTTCTTTTGGTAGATAATTATATACAAGGTATGTTTACTCTTATACAAAATAACGTTATTGTATTTTTTATGTTTCCTATACAAAAAATTGAAGTTGCATAACGTGAATCTCAATTATTTTACAAGCAAAAACTTTTTATAAAGAATGAGTTTTTGTCCTATCTTTCACTTTTTGGTTCATTTGTCCTCTTTCAAACCCTATCGCTATGGACGTGCCTTATATAGGAACCCTCAAAAGAAAAACAGATTGTACTTTTCAATTTTTATTGACACAATTGCCCACATAACAACTTTATCATGCTCTTGCTTCGTTACATTCAGGTACTAACACTCTAGAAATAGTACAAAGTTTATTTTATTTTACTTCTTATTTATAACTTATGTATAAAAACCTGGAATTAATAATTATAATAGTAGTAGTGCCAAAATGCTACATTAAAGAGTATAATCTACATTTAAAGTATCTAAAATCTACAATTTTTTTAGTTACAGGCTCTCTTTAAAAACAAAAATTAATGAAACAAACTAAAAACATAATTTGCAAGGGATCTAAATTTTTTTTTTGTCGAGTGCGGAATAAGTATTCAAATTTCGGCTCAGATTTTAGTGCAGAAAAAATGTTTGTAACCCTTGTGAGGAGTGCATTTAGCGCACTTAGCTGCCTAACCAAACTTCGGTTCGCGTCGTTTAGTCAACGGTATTCTCGACTGGTAAAAATTCACCCTTAGGAATACTATCAACTACCTCTTGATAATCACTAGTTACTATTGTCATATCCGACTCTTAGGTTTTTAATAGTTTTGTGAACAGAAAATCCAAGTATAAATATTTTTACCTACTCGTACGGTTACCGCACTGTTTTGCATGCGGTAAGTAGTACTTTACTTCACGCAGTACTTTATCGCAAGGCTTCGCGTCGTTCACTCGACTGCCGTCGCTTAACATGCTAAACCGTTTTTTTTGCTGTAAACTAAAAAAAATCTATCAAATAAATAAATGGTTTACTTTTTGCACGTGCCCATTTTTGCTATTATTAATAAGCAACTGAAATTTTTGTGTTTTAAAACTTTTCAACAAATACTATTTGGCAACATTATTTTCCAATTTAATTTTATTAACTAGCCCGTAACGCAAACAATACTTTCTTAAAAATTATTAGCTAGCTAAATGTATTTTTAATTTTTGAGAACCGTTAATTATACAAGGTGTTTTACGGTGGATGGAACGTTAGACGTTTATGGAAAACGGGTGAGAACATTTTCCTCAAATATTTGGTTGGTCAGATAAACTACCATGATCTATCGTTTTAAAACGTACATCACCCGTTTCCCATAAACGTCTAACGTGAAAACCATGAAACACTGTGTATTAAATACTACTGTAAAATAAGTCCTTGGACAAAGAAAAAAACGTGTTTAACACTGTGCAAGATAACAAAAAACCTCCTAAAATGAGGCTAATATATTTATTAATTATAAAAAATGTAATAATAATTGTCAGTACTTAATATACCGGGTGACAACGAAATTACTACCCAGCTTGCCACGTCCTTATAAAATAAAAACTCGAATAAAACATGATTATAAAATTCTGGTAGGTTATATGGTTACACTGTGCGCACATTTTCAGTGTTCAAACGCCTGACTGTCACTTCCGGTTGAACCAAAAGTGCGCACAACTTTGTTATTTTAAATAGAACACCCTATATATTTTTAAAAATATGCATTCTACGAAGATTTCTAAGCATCAAACATGCATCATATCCTATACCTATTTAAGGCAGTTTCCGAGAAAATGGAAATTATCAAATTTGTTTGTTGTTTTTATAAAAAAAACAAATGAATAAGTAAAAAATGTAATACAACTTTTTCACTTCTTTTTAGGTATTCCGTATAAACGAGTCACAACTATTTCACTTCCGATTTAACCAAGAGTGCTGAAAAATTTGACATTAAAACACAAATTTCTACAATAATTTTAAGTGTTCTATTTAAAATAACAAATTTCGTGCACTTCCGGATTAACCGGAAGTGACAGTCAGACATTTTAACACTGAAAATTTGCCCACAATGCAACCATATAACCTATCAAAATTTGATAATTTTTTATTTATGTTCTTATAATGTATTATTTTATAAGAACCTGGCAAGCTAGGTAGTAATTTCGTTGCCACCCAGTATAGTCGGGTTCGCTTACAAGTACAACTTATAGGAGCATTCAGTTTTGACAAGTGACTTTACTTTTACGGTCATTTTTTATTCATGAAACTTAACACAATCTGATATATTGTGTTCAATAAATAGTAGTTATATACAGCCATACAGTTTTATTTGTAATAACCTTGCTCGGTACAATATTGAAAACAAACACACTCATAACTAACCCTACTAAAAATCGCTAATAGTGAACACATTTTTTTGACATCAGCGCGCTAGTTATAAGCAAACCCTAGACCAGACCATTTACTGGTCTGATCTACCTTTTAAAATGTCTGGGTAGTTGTCATTATAAACTTAAGTTTGATTACCTTTATAAGGCCTTAAAACAGCAGATATATTATAGTATATAATTATAAAGTTAAATACTACATAATTATTTGTGGTGTGCGAACCGAATCTCCAATATTTTTATGTGGAAGGACCTGTCCTCCATTTATATACGTCTCGTCTTTAACAATCACGTCTTCCCCTAAGACTGTGATGCCTTCCATGCGTACCCACTGGCCGACACTACACCTCCATCCGATTATGCAACTCTCTAACCACGAATTTGAGCGGATTATGGCGTCTCTCAGAACAGTTGTGCGTTTTATACAGACGCCATCTTCTATGACTACCCCAGGTCCAATAGTTACGTTTGGTCCTATTTGACAGCTCTTGCCTATTTTTGCAGTAGGATCAACCAGTACATTTCCTAAAAAAAAATAAATTAGAAAAATAGGCTACCAATTTTTTTCATAAGGGTTTTTTTCACTTACTTAATAAAATATTGTTATATAGATTATATTTTTTGTGCATGTATAATCAAATCAAATCAAAATCAAATCAAAAGTTCTTTAATCAAAAAAATTGTAACATTTTACAAAAAATGCAGCACTAATTGGTTGATTTGGCGTCAATAATATTACACAATAACTCTTATACACAACAAACTTATATAATAAAGATAAAACAATAATTAAAATTTTGTATATACAACACTGTTTAGATACACATTAAAAACATACACCTCGGTGCTATTAAAATATATATTCTAGAAATTCATTTATACTGTAGGGTTCAATTTTTACAATAGTGACAAACAGAGCTCTCTTATACCTTTTAAAATTCCTTTCACTATATATATAGTAGTATATATAAGGTGCCTAAATAGTTTCACATACCTACTACTCCGGGTCCTGTATAAAGCTTTTCAGGCTCTTTACTTCTTAAATGTTTTAGATATAAACACATTCCAATCAAAAAATCTTTTGGTTGACCTACATCCATCCAAAAACCTTCTAGTTCAAAGGCATAAAGTTCTTGATCTGTTGCCATATTTGGGAATACTTCTTTTTCTATTGACGTAGGTTTAGGTTCTATTCTATTTATGACACTTGGATTAAGAACGTATAATCCTGCATTAATTTTATTTGAAATAAATTCCTGTGGCTTTTCTACAAAACTTTCGATGCATTTTTTGTCATCATATACAACTACACCATATTTGGATGGTTCTTCTACTTTTGTTACTACTATTGTACCTTCTTTTCCATGAGCCTTGTGAAATTCAATTAATTTTTTGAAAGGAAAATCGCAGATTATATCAGAGTTCAATACGAAAAAAGGTTTGTCACTTTTTTTTAAATGTTCAGCTGCTAATGCGATAGGGCCGGCTGTTCCAAGAGGTTCGGTCTCGTGGGAGAATATCATTTTAACACCCAGCTTTTTGGCTGCTTCAGCTAGTTCTTGCTCCATTTGCTCAGCTCGATATGACACTGCCAAAATTACTTCTGTAACTCCTACTTCTACGAGTGCTTCTACCTGATGTAGTAATATGGGTTTATTACCGAATTCTACTAAAGGCTTTGGGCGGCTTAAAGTCAGTGGTCTTAACCTAGTACCATACCCTCCCACCAAAATAAGGGCCCTCATACCGCCGTTTTCACTCATTATGTGTCTGTTCCACTGTTTACACCCTAAAAATTTTCAAATACTGTAAACCCTATGTGGCAATAATACTAACGAGCTGTGATTAGCTGTATATTAAAAACTGTATGAGTAATACGTGTATAATCAGTTAAATAGAGATAAGATTTAATTTGTTAAATGCCAACAAAGCATCATTTGAGGTTAGGAGTTTATTTTGATGTATTTTAGGTCGTGGCTACGTGATCGGTATCACGGAGTATTAGTAATTTAATTTTGTTCCGAACACTTCGGTTCAGTTTATCTGCGCTATGATGTGATTTGATTTAAAAGGAGTTAGTGAGACAGTTTACTAACCCTTTCATTTCGGCACGTTGATATAACACATATTTTAATTAATTAATAAATTATTAGAAATGGGTAAAAGCGCAAAAAAAATTTCGATAAGCCAAACAAGGCATTTTTAGAGGTGACACCCACAAATTTTTCGCCTACGGCGCTTTCTTTATCTTGCATTGATGTCGCGAGTTCAACATTGTCTGTTTATAGGGTGAACATTTTGAAACCTTGATTCATGACGTCAATTTTGGCGAAATTTTTACGGAGTATCTTTAAAATGTTTTCATGGTTAAAATTTTTCCAGGACACTCTACACGCTCCACCTGCCAAAGAAGTGTCATTCGAGGACCACTGTAAGTACAAGTATCTCTTTAACTTCAGAGGAGTTGCAGCCAGTTTTCGATTTAAACACATATTATTGTGTAAGTCATTAGTATTTCACGTTGGTAATGAATGGCAGGAATTTTTTTATCCGGCTTTGAAACCCTGGGTTCATTATATTCCTGTCGACACTAAAGCTACAAAAGACGATTTGCAGGGTTTAATAGATTTTGCTGTTGAACACGATGATTTGGTGAAGGAAATTGCGGAAAATGGATACAATATGATTTGGAATAACTTGAAAATGAAAGATGTTTCTTGTTATTGGAAAAAGTTGCTTAAGAAGTATGCGAGTTTGATGACTTATAAACCACAACGCGATGCGTCATTGATAGAGATACGAAAATAGCTTTATAAAATATTACATTCCATAATATTTTCTGGTTCCTTTTACTGGTTCTACATTCCATACGTTGCATTTTACACAATTCTCTTTAACATTTGCCACAAATATCCCGTTAACCTGAAAAATCGATGAGTAAGTACATTTTGCGAGAAGTTGCAGCTAGTTTTTTGTTTAAATACCTACACTGTAAGACAAAATTTGATGGTATTTTATATAATGGGCTCTTTCACTATAATAGAATTTATCATATTCAGCACTAACATCCGGAACTAGGTTAGATTGGCAGACATTTGGTTCTGACCAAACAGTCTCACGTAGTCCTATTAGGTCCGTTGTGATACCACACATGTTCCGTAGAACCCACCTTCATCAGATCTCTGATTTTAACAACTCATTGAAACCAGCCACTACTATTCAGAAATCTGCTCACTCGACCAAGTTGTAAGTTGCTTAGTTCCTCCAGGCTATTGAAAAATGATTCTTCTTGCGAAGTCAGAGCCTTCACACAGAAAATGTTGAATACTTTCTTTCTCTTCCTCATCTCTGCAACTTCTGCAGAAGTCGTTAGCGGGTATTTGCATACGTTCGACATGTCTACCGAAGAGGCAATGTCCGGTAACAACCGCAGTAATATTTCTCACGTCTTTCCGACAGTGTCTCGATAGCTGTGCGGTTCTCATTTTATCAAATGTAGGCCACAGTTGCCTGGATGTACTACAGGTTATTAACTCTGTCCATCTGTTTTGTGCAAGTTGCTTGGCTTGGAAAACATATCCCAATAATAAAAAACATTATGGAGTATCATAATCCTTTTCCACAAACAATTAAAAAACGGCGGGAAAGCTGCAAGTTTAAAAACATGAGGCAAGAAGGCCTGTACGTCATCATATTAACCACGCAATTCTATTTAAGTTATCTTTGGTCCGATAACTTAAGTAAAAAAGAACATTAGAAATAGAATACCAGTCTCGAGAGATTAGTTAGGTCGGGAGATGGTCCCGAGCGTGTCGAATGAAGGATTTTCCGGCCTGGCAATTTGCCAGTTTTGTTGTGAAGTCGCCGTCGTTTTCCATAAGAGTGTGTGGTAATTTATTAGTCCTGCTAAAGAATTTAAAAACTGAAATCGTAGAAAATGTATTTTTTCGTGCTTTTACTATTAGGATCAAAATTTTGTGAAAAAGCCCATTAGTGAAAACCATGATTTTCGTCCTGAGTCCTTGATAAATACTTACAGTGTTCAGTAGAATTTTCAATTGAGCACAATGATAGGTTTGCACAATGATTGGGGTGAAGAAATTGAAAATGTTTTGGTTTTCGAAAAAAGTTTCTTAAAAAATATGCAATAAATCTTTGATAGAGATATATATACTTACGACACCAGATTTTTTAGAAGTAACATTACTTATACTTTACGGGTTTAAACTTTAAACTACATACTTTGCATTTGGTTTCATTTTCTGAGCGATCATGTGATCAGGATCATAACAAGTACAGAGTGAGTCAACGAAAGAGTAAATTTCATTTTCTCCTTTATCTTAGGAATAACATAAAAATTCGAAATACAAAAATTGTAGAGACCATTGAGGTGCATATTTTAAAATTATGCTGGAGTAGGTATACGGGGTGGCCCAAAAAAAACGTGGCGAATATAACTTGAGTTTTTTTAAAAATAAAACAGCCTATACCGTGTGTAACAGGATCATGGTACACCCCCGTATCTCCGTTAGTTTTAAAGGTAATTGATTGAAACTTGGGATATCCCATATACATAATAAAAGGCTTTTTTGACCTACAAATGATTTTTTTTTCACTTCCGGTTTCGCCGGAAGTGACACCAACTTTAGATTTTTAAATGGAACACCCTGTATATTATTACATTTTTCAATTCTGCATAATTTTCTGAATCCAATGATACTACAAAAGTGACATTTCAAGCGTAAAAAATATTTATTATTTAATTTTTAATTTTCCATTTAAGTGTGCCATGACGATTCCGATTTATTCCAATTGATCTGTCTAATGCTAGAAAAATCGAAGTCCCGTCAAAAATACTAAATTGCGTTTTTTATAAGCACATAAAATTCATCGTAATCGTTTTTGGGGTAAAACTTAATTTTTCCAAATGGAACCATATTGGTACCGTGGTACCATTTCTTAGTACTATTAATAAGGAATTTATTCATACCTGGTAATAACATGTGCAATAAATACAATCAAAATTACAGCTAAAAGAAAATACAATTATTTAATTTAATGCTAAGAGATTACTAAAGTGACTTTGGAATACAAAAAATGAACACAAACTATTACATAAATAATTAACATGTCCACTTTTTCATCTCTTGTATAAATGTGCGGCATTTTGAACAAAAATAATAACAAATGTAAAGACTTTTCCAATACACAATAAAAACACCGATAAATCACCGAATACTTATTTGACAATCTGAATAATTTCATTGTTTTCAAAGCCTCCTTAGTAATCTCTTAGCATTAAATTAGAACAAAATAATTGTATTTTCTTTTAGCTGTAATTTTGATTGTATTTATTGCACATGTTTTTACCAGGTATGAATAAATTCCTTATTAATAGTAGGTACTAAGAAATGGTACCACGGAACCAATATGGTTCCATTTGGAAAAATTGAGTTTTACCCCAAAAACGATTACGATGAATTTTATTTGCTTATAAAAAACGCAATTTAGTATTTTTGACGGGACTTCGATTTTTCTAGCATTAGACAGATCAATGGGAATAAATCGGAAGCGTCATTGCATACTTAAATGGAAAATTAAAAATTAAATAATAAATATTTTTAACGCTTGAAATGTCACTTTTGTAGTATCATTGGATTCAGAAAATTATGCAGAATTGAAAAATGTAATAATATACAGGGTGTCCCATTTAAAAATCGAAAGTTGGTGTCACTTCCGGCGAAACCGGAAGTGAAAAAAAATCATTTGTAGGTCAAAAAATGCCGCTTATTCTGTATATGGGATATCCCAAGTTTCAATCAATTACCTTTAAAACTAACGGAGATACGGGGGTGTACCATGATCCTGTTACACACGGTATATTGTATTATTTTCTGATTCCCCACAGCCACGCTTATTTTGTAAATGTCATATGTCTAAATTCAATAGTTTTTAGGATATTGACGTTTAAAATATAGCATTTTCAGACTTTGACAGGCTGTAACATTGGAACGGTCTATCTAAAAGTTACAACTACCAGTTTAAAATATTAAACCGTTAAAACCGGTTTTTTGGTTTGACATGGTAAACCGGAAGTTGTAACTTTTAGATAGAGATTAAAAAATTAAAACAGAGAGGTAAAAACTAGTTTTTCCTAAGAAGAACCGTTCCAATGTTACAGCCTGTCAAAGTCTGAAAATGCCATATTTTAAACGTCAATATATCAAAAACTATTAGGGAATCCAAACCACGTGATTCAATATGGCGGTTGGATGGCAAAAAGCATTGGGTCACCCGTTAAATGCCACCAGTAATATTATTTTTATGGTCACGTGTACCAATTACAAAGCAGTATTTGCCATCCAGCCGCCACTTTGACACATCGTTGGATTGCCTAATTGAATTTGGACACGTGACATTTACAAAATAAGCGTAGATTTTTGTGGGGAATCAGAAAATAATACAATATATAAGGTGTTCCATTTAAAAAACCCAAGTTAAATTCCCCACGTTTTTTTGGGCCACCCCGTATACTCCAGCATAATTTTAAAATATGCACCTCAATGGTCTCTACAACTTTTGTATTTCGAATTTCTATACAATTCTTAAGTTAAAGGCGAAAATGATATCGGGTTAAGTAGACTGCGCCGAATTACAGACATTCTTCTGTTTAAATTTGCAAAACATGCAATTTAGTGCGGCTTGTTCAGTAAAGTCAAGTTTCGGTCAAAAATAACGACCAAAAAAACATGATTGTTTCAGAATGGTATACGGAGTATAGAAGGTAAGGCAAAGATAGTTGTAAAAAATACAAAAACACGTCGATTGAGATGTTTTGTGAATTTTATACTCAAAAAAATAAATTGATTTTTTAAACCTTTTAACGGGGTGAAAAAGACCGACTTAATTTTTTTACAATAAAAAATAATGTTAAACTGAAAATAACGACACTTTTTTTTAAATTTTGTTTAAAAGAGCTTTCCAAAAAAAATTAAAATGGGTTATGGTTCACTCCTTGAAGATCCGGTTGTACAATTACGGCTTAAACTTAGTTCAGTGTTGAACCAAGCTTAAACTGCATTTGTACAACTTTAACAGGAATTCAAAGCTTGATTCAACGCTGAACTAAGCTTAAGCCGTAATTGTACAACCAGACCTCAGTTTGAAAAAACAAATTTTTGTTATGGGTATGAAACACACAAAATATCTTAATTGAAGTGTGTTTTGCATTTTCCATCAATATTTCTTTCTAACCTTCTACCGAATTTGTTCCAGTTTGTTTTATACAGTCCGCACCCTGTATATTATTTAGTATATTGGAAGTGCTAGGACTAACAGGTGATTAGTGACAACCGGCATTTAATTTGTTTTCTTTTTACTATTAAGTATTAAGTTTTATAGTTAAGGATTTTTGGACTTGACCACAGTTTATGGAAATTCTATAAACTGTGCCTTGACTTAGGAAATAATGACAATAATATACCGACAAATATTAAAATAGGTTATAAATTATACGACAATAATAACGTCTAATAGTAAGTCTTACCTTGTACTTCTAAGCTATAGTGTATAAGTAATTCTCTTCACGATACACCTACAACGATATGTCAATAAACAGGTTGAAAATTGAACATCGCTGCGCATGTCGATGTCGTCACGAGCGAGGAAGCGAGCATGGTTGCATAACCATTTGACGCGAATGACTGTTCTAACCTGACATAAAAAGCTGGCAAATTTTCACTTTTCTTGTAATTAGGAACTTTTAAAAGAAGAAGCTGAGATGAATGATGGTAGTTTATCGTTTATAATATATTATTACAATAGGAAAATGTTTCTTGATCAAAAATAAGCTTCCTCGCACGTGTCGTCACAATGTAGGATAGAGATAGAAAATGTATTCGCGCTAGCATGCCGATGTTAGTGTATCGTGATTTACTTCTAATTTTTGTTCCTATTTAAAGATATTAAATATTATATAAGTGTGAGTAACGTTAATTATCTTTGCTTTTGTATATTCTAATGACATATTCTACCTCTATTAAATAAGTATCAGTCACATTAATGAAAAGCTTTAGAATACTTTTTTGACATAGCATTGAGAATTTTTTTTCAGTTTGTCACATTTATACTTATTTATTATGTGATATTTGAATACAAAAAACTCATATGATTTTGCAATTCGTTGATGAAAACAACATAACAAGTTTGCCAAGATTGACTTGAATAAAAATCCATATTTTTTGGAATATTATTGGTTTATCAACTTTCAGTGCATAAATGTGATGTTTGTTATAATAATAATTATTATATTATCCGTGTTAGGAGTTAGTGGCGCATTCACCATTTCGTTTTTTAATCATTCTTTCGTTACTTTTTACTTTTATTTAAAAATCGGCCAAATACCCGTGTTTGAAGGCTAATTATCTACAGTTTACAAGTTTGAAATTATAAAGTAATAAAAACAGAAAAAAAAATATGAACAAATTTCACAAAATTTTGTAAGTATTCATAAATCAAAATTTATTTAAATTGAAACTTACCCTAAGACGGGTATTTTGTTGCTTTTTGGATACAGAGAAGATACGAAATATTCATCAAAAAATTAAATGACGACTGTGCCAATAGATTTAACTCACAGTCTCACAGTTGATTATGGTACAAAATTTAATGTTATTACATTTTTATTGTATTACCTATTGACTTCGGCGTTTAAAAGCTAAAGTAGCATAAAGGCATTTTACCTATCACAAATAATAATTTTTCATAGATAAAACAGTGGCAGCAATAAGGATACGGGGATACCCCATCAGATTCTATCAAGTGTTAAGCTATTATTTTCATTTTTTCTCAACTACAATTAAAATTTAACCATCGCCAACAAGGACAAAGTGATGCTCTCTATCGAAGCTGGGGCCTCCTCGCATCCTCGTCACTGAAATAAAGTTATCTTTGTTAAAAAAGGCATCTGTGAACTAATAGAATAAACCCAAGAATAAGATTGTGTGTAGTAAAATATAAGCAATGTTAAGGTACTTTATTTTGTTATTTACATACATATGTGCATAAACTTTATTTTTGCTATTCCTTTTAAGCGTTGGTAAGGTTTTATTAATTTACAATTGTTTATATTCAAAAATATTGTTATTAACAAGCGTATAATGTAGTCTATATATTACATGAAGAGGACCATGTAATTAATATAGCCTTTAACACTAGTCAAATACATTATTTTATCTACAACTATTCATCTAATTAAGAAAATGAACGGATTTACAGATTTCGAAACACTCCACGAGACTAAAATGTCATATTGCACAGTCGAATCTATTGGCGACTGTTAGTTCACTTTTGTTTGCCATGCCGATCCTGCCTATAGTGTAAAAAAGTAGCATTTCTTTTGAAGTTTTTATTAAATACCGTCGAACAATCGTCCCTAAGAAAAACCCATCATACCGTTTTATTAGTTAATGTAATTAAAGTTAATTTAATTTTCTGTTGTGAAATAATACCTTTTAAATATTTTTTCTTAATTTTGCACCATGAGTAAAAATGAAGGATTGTGTCACTTGTCTTGGACAACCAAAACATATGAAAAAACTAGACCAATGAATAGACACAGTATTTTTTAAATAAATTATTAACTGTGGTTTATTGTCACAAAAATTACTCGCCTAATATTAAATAGTTGTAGATAAAATGTATTTACGATATGCATATGTTTATGTTTTATATAAATTTTGTTATAAAGAAAGTAATTTTATATATTTATTATTAAATGTGATGAACGGCAGTAGAGTTTTGGACTTGCATTGTCTTTATTTGTTTAGAATCTTTACGTTTCAACTGGTAAGCATCTCCAGTCGTCTTCAGGTGAATACAGAGATGCTTACCAGTTGAAACGTAGTGATTCTAAACAAATAAAGACAATGCAAGTCCAAAACTCTACTGCCGTTCAAGAAACGTCATTGTCTCCAACCTTTAAACAGACATTAAAAATGTGATGTTTATCAATCTGATATGAATTTAGTGGTAAAACCATGGCCTTCTAGAATTTACGGACAGTGAGTGAGAAACTATCCAGGCCAATTCATTGAAGAACAGTCGGGGACATTTTGACATTGACCGCGTAGATGACGTAGGTCGTGGCCTGCTGATACACATTCTCAAGTAAACAAACCGATGTCAACGTCTTATGACTTGACAAGCAAAACTAACCTTAAGACACACACCTTGACGTCTTGTTATGATTTGACAAACCAAACTAACCTTAAAATATATGCTCGTCATGATTTGACAAACAAAACTAACCTCAAATTATTTAGTTCTGGCCACCGACATGGAGGTCTCCACTCAACGTTAGCCCCCCCCTTAAAGACTCCCCCACACTGAGATCACAAAGTCTCCAAATGAATGGGCCACTCACTCTTCTTACATCGAGACGGCTATGGGTTGAAACAATAACAGTCGTATTCACTAAAGGGTTCTAAATTTAAAACCGTTCTAAATTGACAGTTCTAGTTTTAAAATGACAAATGTCAGAATAAGTCAGTTAAGTTTTGTATTGCAAATTTTTTTTTTGGTTTTCTTAAAATTCTTTTAATAAGAAGTGTTTTATTACGTACTATGATCCTTATTAGAACTAAAATTATATTTGCAACCCGATTCCGGTAAAGTTATATATCGGTATAATGATTTAATTGCAAATAAATCAAATTAACTCAATTTGCAAATGATAATAATATAGAATATCAAAATAATGCCAAAATGAAAAATTGACTTAAGATCTAAATATTGCGATGGCCTAAATTTAAACCCAAGTGAATACAGGTGTAAGTTTTTAAAGTCATTTTAAAACCGTAGACGTCCTTAAATCATACGTCTGATTTAAATTAAACAGGCTAGATCAGCGTTTCCCCAATGGCGTCCCGCGACACACCGGTGTTCCGCGATGATGTGCTTGGTGTTTTACCAAATCTCTTAGTCTTAGTTATGAAAAGATACCTAACTAACCAACCCTAAACTACCCTGTTTTATTTTGAGGATTATTTACTTCTTCTAAAGAAGTCAAGGAAGGGATTAATATTGCGATCATCTAACATAGTCTTGCTAATTTTGGAGAAAATATTCATCATATAGTTTAAGTGTAGATCTGACGCAACATAATCTCATTTTACGCGAAAAAAAAATGACATTGTTTTCTCGTTGTCACGTCTACGTCCTTGGATTGCCTGATCTGTCTAATAAGTGTGGTTATTTTATTGAAATTATTGTGTTATTACCTGAAAAGTAGAAAAAATGTATCCATATGAGATTAAGGTTTTTTCATTTTGTTTTACTCAAAAAAAAAACAATTTGAAAAACTACAAAAGTGTTCAACATCGACACTAGATGTCGCTGCACCAAAAGGAGGCCACGAAAAGGAGGAAAAATGTCCTCTAGCCGAGGGGCCACTGCTTTTAACTAAAAATTAATAAAGCTAGTGGTGTAGACATGCTCTATGTTTTACTAAATTTACATCTGAAGTTTTTAATTATATAAAAAAAAGCACGATATACCAACACTGGTATGCTAATGCGCATTAATTATCTATCTCTCTCTCTCCCACATTGTGACGTCACATACGAGGAGGCTTTTAAGGCCGGTATCGCTTGACTTTTATAAACAATAAACTACCTTAATTCATCTCAGTTACTTTTTTTTAAAAGATAATTACAGAAATAATTTTTACTTACCGTTCTTTAAATTGATTTGGTCACCCGTTTCGCAAGCAATAATCCATTTTTTGCCAAATCCTTATTTTTTGTCTCAAAATATTTTAAATCTGTGCCTTTTGTGTTTTGGTTCCAATTGTTACAAATCGCCACACCACAGTTTGGCATTATGAAGATCTAAAATCCAACACAATTTTACAAACTGCAGCGTAAGAACACTGCGACACTGCTACTTGTTTTTTTAGTTTTTTTCTTCCAAAATGCCAAATACGTAATTGAGCACTACCCTTCTTGAGGGTACAGAACCGAGTCTATGAATATTCGTTAATTAATAATGACTATTAGTACGCTTGAACCCGAACTGAAAATAAAAAACAACAGCCACATAATAGAAACAGACGTTTACGCATCTGTATTCGCGCGGTTAAAACCTTCTGTGTAAAGGCCGCTAATGAAAATTTGTCCTCTTTTCCAATGACAGCCAATGTGAGGTTAGAACTGTCACTCGCGTCAAACGGTTACTAAGCAACGTCCTCATATGTGACGACATGCGCAGTGATGTTTAAATTTCAGTTGGCTTATCGACATACCGTTGTAGGTGTATCGTGAAAAAAATCATGAATTAATTAATTAAAAGCATTCTTTCGTATCCCTTAACTCGTGGGGCAGGCTTTATATAATTTTATTAATTATTTGAGAGTAATTATACATATAGCATGCCAGTAACTCGCGTTTTGGATTTTCAATTTTAAACCTCATCCGGAACGAAGAATAACAACGTTCGAGTCTCCTTTCAACCCCAAGGAACCTAGAGTCTTGCATGAGCGACGTAAGTAATGATAATCGGCAAGGTAGAACATGCAGCATACGATTTAGATATTGTTCGAATTTTATTTAAAAATGGCATCCAGCAGGCTGGATAAAAAAATTTAACAATTGGGTTTTAAAATTCGTGAGGAAAAGAGAACTCTGTTTTTAATTTTTTAATAGCGGGCGCCATTCTGTAGTCGATCTTTTGCCGATATAAAAAAAAGCGGAGTTTTCCCCTTGGTGATATTTGAAGAAGCTTTATTCTTCACATTTCTAAGATACGAGCGTCATAGCCTACAATAATCTTACAGATTCTAAACCCCGATTATTAAAATATTTTGACATAGGTAACCTCTTTCTTTCTAATATTTGGGTGTCACGTTTTAATAAAATATACGTAATTGCTTAATCATGTTTTACCCTGTTGATTACATCTTTGCTCATGTAGAGTCCGACCAAGAACATAAAGGGACAGCGACGAGTTGGGCGATGCGCGAATGTGTGACGCCAAATCAGTAGCGGTGCTATTAAGACTTGAGCAAATTACTAACGATTTCAATATAAAGTACCTATTTTATCAGCCGACACCATTTAATGTACCTTTCTTATTTTCGTCGTGCTCTATGACTCAGGTTATCGAGAATAAGCAGACAGTTATAGTTTTCGATCCCGAATGAGTATTAAAATTTGGAATTTAATCACATAAACGCTAGCTACTCGCATGTAATATGTGATGCTATTAATTTTCTAGCATAAATTTATCTAACGTTTTACCTGTGTAATACAACGTGCTGTACTATATTATATTATCCATTCCATTTATAAATGTTATACTAAATAAATATATTTGTCTATGCTAAACATGTTTTTTTTGCGTATTACACTATTTTTACTTAAATTGTAGTATTTTAATATACAGGGTGATTTCTAAGTTAATACTTCTTTTTTAACTGTGTATAGAAGGTATTAAAATAAACAACATTTTCAAATACCGTTTTTCAAAAACTTAAAAATAGGCGAGATACAGAAGTAAAAAATCTAAGTGCGGGCCTGGTCATTAAAACGTAGCCTGCTATACTTTATGTTGTTTTTGTCTTATTACTCATGCAATTTACGGGTCGGTGGTCAGTTATTTATTGGCAATCTGCTGCGGTGTGTTTTTCTGAAGCAAGGTAATTTTAAATTGGTGACACGTGAAAATGGTAAATTTAAAAACAATGAACTAGTAGATATGGTGCTAATTTACGGTGAGTGTCGTCAAAGTGCGGCTGCTTTGAGATTATACGCAAAATGCTTTCCCTTGCAGGCTCATCCTACACCCAGAAGTTTTCTTAATGTTATTGAACGGGCAAGTTAGGCAGGACCGTATTTGATCAACAACTACTATTCTGGGAGTTGTTGATTTAATTCTTGTGTAATAAATGAATGTAAGTAGGTACCTTTTTTTTGATTTTTTTGAAAAAACGATTAGAAAATGTTGTTTATTTTAATGACTTTTATACACAGCTTAAAAAGAAGTAACAAGTTAGAAATTACCCTATATATTTTACATTAATTTCACAGCGATTTTTGAGAGGAATTTACAAATGGTAGATTAAAATGTGTTTACTTAACAAACTATTAACTTAACAAATGTAAAACTACAATTAGAATGTAAATTCGCTATGATATTTGATGGCCAATGTATTTTTACCATATTTTCGTTTAGTGTACACCCTGCATATTATACATATAATTTCAGTATATCTACATACCAACTCAAAAATATTAAGGGGTTTATGAAATAAGAAACATTTCTTCTTAAAGTATTTTTATTCGTAATTATTAAACATACGTCGAATTTTTACAATGAAACTATGTCCATTCTATATAGTTTAAAATCTAATACCCCAACACAAACAAAAGCCGTAGCCGAGCGTAGATACGTTTTTTATCTAATAACAAGCAATGTCTGCTGCAAATGTAAATTTGGTAGTGCCAAAAACACAATATAAATTAACAAATTCAATTTTGGTTCTGTTGCCCATTTTTGATAATCCTGATATTACTAGTTGTCATAAAACAGTAGTCGTAAAAATAACAGAAACGTTTCCATACAGATTCGGTATTCTAACAATATGCCATCAAAACATCGTGGATCTATTACAGTGGCGTGCAGTAAAATAGTCATGTGAGGTATAAAATATATTTTACCTTATGAAAGCAAAGGAAGCAGTATTTCCATTGCTTCCACGGAGCCCACGCCACTGCTCGATTATTACAACTTGACTTTAAATAATAGATTGATTATTGCACGATGAGTTGTTTTACGCTACTGTCTATTAACCAAGACCGTATTAAAATTTGTCAGTGTAATAGTTTGGCACGTACTACAGGTCCGTCTAACCGTCGTAGGCTACAGAATGTACTCTTTTAACCATAGGCCGCTTTCTACCAGTAAAAATGTATGGTGGGTAAAAATGTTACGTCATGTTACCAACCCGAACTTTCGATTTGAGGGGACGTTCTATGTTGTACGAGAAAAATGTTTTTTTCCACCACTCGCCTATAAAATGTAATGTTTAAATATATAAACCTTAGAAAACTGTATAAATTAATTCAAAACTGACGTCGCTTTAATTGAAATAAATTGTAATCGTCTTCACTTGTCTAGGTCTGATGATGCCAGTCTGAGGCGAAACATGTTACAAAAATAAACAGACCGTAAAATTTTCAAGGTGTCTTTGAGTAAAAAATGGACGAATTCTTCGAACTTTCACTTTGCTCCAACCAAACAAGAAAATCACCTGAAGACGACTGGAGATACTTACCAGTTGAAACGTAGTGATTCTAAACAAATAAAGACAATGCAAGTCCAAAACTCTACTGCCGTTCAAGAAAATCGTTTCTGAACGGTAGTTTTCAGTCGAGCAAATGGATTTTGAATTTAGCAATTGATTTTGCATTGGGCGACTGGAAGTTACGGTTCACTAACGATTTTCTTGCTGAGTTGGAACAATCAACAAAATTTGACATTAACAAAACAAAGCCACCTGACAATACAAAATCAAATTATCTTGGCAATTCCAAAGCACAAGTAATCTGATGGAAAAAGTTACAGAAGCGTTCTATATACCTAAACATTTTTTATAATTACTAATATTGTAAAAACAAGTGTCTTGTAAATGTGGTAGTAGTGGAAAAATAATTATATTAACCGCTGTACGATTATAGATCGCTCCGCTCCCCGTGATTTAAACTCAACACTCGTACAATAATGGTAGCTGTCTAAACCTACTATTACCTACGTCGATTGGACCAGGCTGTTGTACTTGTCAATCTAATAATAAATGACAAATAGAGAAGATCTTGCTATCCACATTTTTGTTTGTGTTTCCACCAGTAGTAGGGGACTATTCCATTGCGAAAATCCAAGATTTTGTTTTATTTTGTAGAAAGGTACAAAAATAAATTCTTAACATAGTAATAAATACCTAACCCTAATGTGATTGTGTTATATAATAATTAATACGAAAAGATGTGAAAGAATGTTAAAAATCGCATCAAAACTCTTTCTTATCTATTTTGATCTACTATTGAAAAAAATTTAGTTAGTTAAACGTTTTTCTGTTAGTGAGATTAGTTCAGCTCCATGAAATGGCAAATTTCACCAAAATATTAATTTTGTTCAGATATCTACTAGGTATTCCGGTAAAGAAGACCGGTTATGATGTAAAGTTAATAGTATCCATTGTTTCTCATTCACAGTAGTTCTTTAAAAATTCATATGTTTAGGTGGATAAAGGTGCCAGAACTGGTTTCTAACTTCTGATCTTTATTCACTACGATTCTACGATGAACAATTTATTATTTGGTAGCCAAAAGCTTGGCGCGCACTTTTGCGCGGCGAAGGGCGACGAAAAATGAGGATAGGGATTTTAGCATTGAGTTAGACGCGCCGCGCTTCGCTAGTATCCGCGGACCAACATTGTACCACATGCGATAAATCACAATGCACCGTTTTTCTCCGCGCTCCGTCCTCTCTCGTCCAGCGAAAGCGTCGACCTATCATTCCTAGGCTATTTGGAAAAAATAAGAAATTTCTTGAAACATTTGTAACAATAAATTTTATATACCTAAACATTAATTTCAATAAATTAATCAAAAGAGTTAATTTTATTAACAGAATCACTCATTTACGAAAAGATAGTGAATAAGACTTTCTTTGCATCAAATTGGTTTTTAAATTTAATTATTTTGTACTTGCAATACGGGGTGTTTTACTTTTTGTAGCTTATAATATTTAACGACAGCTTATTCTGTATATACCTTACTATAATGGCAAGGGTAGAGGTACAGACAATAAAAAAATTAACTAAAACCCCAGTTTAGAAAATACCATCGACATCAAAACCACTATCACTGGCATACAAGAATTCGTACATTGAAGTCGCCATACTGTCGATTTCCTGCTCTTGATTATCCAGTCTTCCAGATTTTCCTTGTCTTCCTGTCCTCCTGAGCTCTACGTCACCACTGTCAAAGTCCTCTTCAGTAACTCCTGCATATTTTTCCCTAACATCTTTCATGACGCACGCTTCCAATTTTTTGTGTTTGTAACATTTGAAGAAGAACATTGGACGGATGAGTTCTCGGGATAGGGGCGATTTTTCTTTTTTTACCTCTGGGACGCATTGCTAAAAAAATAAGTCAATTTGATTTTTAAATAATCCAAGAGGGATTTAGAAAGTAACGGGAGGAACATTTGGCTAACAAAGGTACAAGCCGATCTTCCCTTTGCCTTGGTATTTTTAATTATTAAACGTTATTCGTTAAGAGCCTCCCATACCAGCGTGAAATGCGCTTGTCTAATTGAAAATTTAATACCAAAATTTTACTAAGGAATATGCATTCTTTTATTTTTTGCAAAATAACGTCTACGCCGTAAGAGACAGTGAAAAAATTCAAGAGAGTGAAAAGTTGTAGAATAAAATGGTGAATTAGATTTTATTCTCAATCTTAGTCAGTGACGTCGTAATAAAAAAATAGGGGGTCTAAAGTGGTCATAATAAGAAAAAGCGAGTACCCTCTAGATTATTTTAAATGTTAATACCGTTGTTTTATAGATACTAGTAAAAGTACTAATAGTCTAATTGCAAACTAATTTTTCTTCTAACACTTTTTCCTAATATTTTATATTCGGCCACATTCCGGTACATTTTAACGAATTTTCAAAATTCATTGATATCAATAGTCGAATTTGGCTACGTCTGGCAACAGTGTTTCTCGATCGTCATAGTGGCACTAACAACTAAGCTCGAGCTGTCCGCCAAGCCGGCTATGCACCGTACTTAAGTTGCACCGTTAGTTTATTTAAGACGACGTTTCTACCCACTCGTTTGAACGCCGAATTATTGTCTTAGCTGGTTTTGTATACCGTATTGGCAAATTCGAATTTAGGGTGCGAAATCCCTAATGTAACCAAGAGAGAAGGCACATATGGGCAAAACCTTCACTTAAAAAGAGACATCTAACCACTCTCCTGCATTTCTGAAAGGGGGGATATGTGTGTGGTGGGGCCGAGTCGACATATCGAGCTACGTGGCTGCCTCGACCGCGTGTTCTAAAGAATTTAAGGTGGAAGGTAGGGGATAGCGTGTTCTCTGTTTAACGTGTTAAACGCTACTAATATCTGTCTGATGCGTTTATATCGGTACCCTAGATTCGAGATTGCCAATACGGTAGATTTACCGTTTATACGTTGCTAAGTAGTTTATGAGTTGTGTGAAGAATTTTACACAAACAATATATTTTAACGTTTTTTCTGGCGTTTCGATTAGTAAAAGAGAATTTCTCTTAGAATAACTCATTTTTTTTAACTTGTCGGGCCAGGTAGACGCCGGCTAAGCTGTTTAATGTCGGCCACCTTTATAAATTAATTTTTGATGGCCCCTTCTGTACTAACAGGACTGCATTTGAATAAACATGTCTTCCGATTATGTTTTAGCGTGTTTTTTTAAAATTTTCTGTCAGTTGTAGATAATATACAAATATGCTTTGCTCAACATAAACATAGTAAAAATACATTACAAAATACCTGGATATTTTTATTTTAGAAACAGGTTTAACGATTAGTAGAAATATAGCAATAAAAAATATTTTTATTAAATTGAAAAAGTTTATAAAAAAATTACAATAAAGTAGTTTTTACTTTTATCTGATTACGCACCTTAAAAGTTATTTCTATAAAATTCGGTTAACTTGAAGGATAAATAAGTAGGTATTATAAAGATTTTTAACAATAATTAACTAACCAGCAACTTTAATTGTGTCCTTAATGACATTGTCAGGCTTTATTTTCTCAAAATCAAAGTTGTCTGATTAGTAAATCAAGAACTTAGGTAACAGGGCCACCTTGATTGTAAGAAAACTATTTCTGCCAATGGCATTTATGCCACAGTCAAAGTTGCTGGTTAGTTAATTATTGTTAATAATTTTATGCAACCTGACATTATTATATTATGTATAAACATCTATTTTTACTTGAAAACTCGAACTCTAAAAAACCTGCTTAGAAAATATGAGCCCCCCCGCTTGAACATATTTTCTGGCTACGCCACTGATATTCTGTATAATTTATTTTATCTTCTGCTTTAATGTGAATGTTCTCTTTATTTCTAAATTGCTAAACTTACCGAGAACTGTTGGCAGAAACTAACTCCATCTTGCATGTCTCGTTTAAGTTCTTCATCCACAGGAAGGTTGCCAATTCTTTCACTAATTCTGCTGAAGTTCGGTTCTAAGTTATCATCCAAGTAGCCTAGTTCTTGCATGACACAAGTGACGTTTCTTACTTTTCCGCTCATCTTTGATGTAATTGCTTCAATCTGGCCTCTGATATCCATATCTCTCTGAATGATAAATAAATATGTCATAAATATTATTTTTTATAAACTTGGTTACATACAGTATTCACAGTGAATCGTAGCCCGTGCGTCATTAAAATTGTACGAATCAATCGATAACTAAAAACCGGCCAACAGTTTAAAGTTAACATAGTTTAAGTTTATAAAGAAGTAATAGCAAAAAAAAAATATGGACAAGTTTCACAAAATTTCGTTCAGTGCTTTCTTTAGTTCATCAATCAAAATTTCTATAAATTAAAACTGTGGTGGACATGAGGGAAATGAGATCGGACCACATAAATCCAAGGTTTCGCTATACATACATACCATATGAGGTCGTAATAATTGATGAACAAAACGTATGGAAAAATAAACACCAGAAACTACTCCTGTAGCAATATACCTACAGACGGCTCCAAAACCAAGAGGGTACCGGAGCGGAGATACACGGAGTAAGACAGAAGGAAAAAAGCGTGTTTCTCTCTGGGAAAGTGCCCCACATTGTTCCAAGCAAAAATCTACGCCATATTACAATGTGCGTACGTAGAAGGGCTTACCTCAATAAGCGGATCCATTTATATTTTGATAGTCAAGCACCCCTTAGATCGCTAATGTGCAACAAGGTAACCTCAAGATTAATATGGGAATGTCAAGGGGACGAACTGGACGTCCTGGCAAAAGTAAACAAAGTAATACTGCAGTGGGTACCAGGACACGAAGGTATTACAAGAAATGAAAGAGTCAATGAACTTGCGAGAAAGGACTTAGAAAACAGATTCATTGGTCTAGAACCGGCACTCGGAGTACCAAGGTGCACAGTAAGAGATGCCATAAAGGGATAGATCAGGAGCGAACACAAAATCCACTGGAGCAACAGACAAGGATTACACCGCAGCAAAAGCTTCATTGGGGATCCAGACCCTAGACTTACGAAACAGTTGCTTCAAATAAACAGGAACCAGCTGAGAACCATTACAAGAATTCTGACAGGACACATGGCTGGCAAGAACCATCTGCGCAGGATGGAGACCTTGACTGCACATAGTTTTCCATTGCGAGTCACTAGATTGGAAGAGGCAACAAATACTCGGGCAACCCAAACGGAAACCAGAGGACATCCTTACCCTCTCCCCAGTTGACCTACACAAACTAGTGCAAGGAACTGGGATCACTGAGTGGGTGTAACAACCAAACAGGGTGAGCACAAATGGGACAAACCTGGCCTTAGTGCATCCGGCGAAAGGACGGGCCCTCGGAAAAAAAAATTAAACTGTAGGGAATAGGTACTCAAAGATGGGTTTTTGTTGTTTTTTCAATAAAGCGAATACGATACGAAATATTTACCAAAAAATTAAATGGGTAATGCTTCACTAGACCTACTATTTAAAACAGTTGATTACCGAAAATAATAATTGAAATAATGTGTCTTCAAGCTTTTCTTTTAAGCCGCCAAAAAGACACCAAATTGCAGTTGCTACTACTTACCGACATCCTGTTACCACCACCATAATACTGCTGACCGACCATAGGAAAACCTCCATATGGAGAAAATGGAATCTGTTGATAATTGGGATAAATGAAGGGATATCCTCCAGCTTGGTAATTGGGGTTGTTAAAGGCCATTGGACTGTAAAAGTTGTTGGGGGGAACCTGTGGATATCCTGATGGTCTCATTTGAGGCATAGTCTGAAAGATAAAAAAAACTTTTGTTACCCAATTTCAACACAAACTATTGCTTATTTCAGATGGCGCGTTGGAATATCTTACTGCTACAATATTCAAATAAACGGATATAAACTTAAGAATTTTGTATCTATTTCAGAATGACAAACTGCCAGGCTCTTTTTTAGACGGATATAACTTTTAATTTTTTCCTCCAAATTTTTTTTAAGCATATAACTTATCAATATTTTTTTTTTTTGGTAGTAAGTATCCTCTAACATTTAACAGATTACTGCTAAATGTCGGTTTGGATAATATCTAACTTACCGGTCGATACGCCATGATAGCTTGGTGCAACTTTTCGACATCAAAGCCTGGTTGATTTGCATTTGGAAAGACGGAGTTTGCACCTGGAGGTTGTGCATCCGCTTGTGGTGGTTCTTCTGTGGCCGGTGGTGGTGCTTGTGTACTTGGTGGAGGCAATTCGTACGCAGCACATTTAGCACAGGCTGCTTTCATTTCTTTGCGTATTTGTCGAACAACTTCGCTTCCAAAACAGCTTTCATATATCTGAAAGATGTATAATTAAAGCGTTTTTTCTCATTTTTAGGGATTTTTCTATTGTAACATTTAATATAAACCGTGTTCAATGATATTAAAGACCAAAATTAAATTATCGAAACTCTATTTGAAGAGATATTATGTTAAAATATAGATAACATTCTCATGGCCATTTTTCTCCTCTACAAGTTGGTGTAATTAGATTTTTATTCCAACGTTTTTTTTTTAAATTTTGTAAATCCTATAAAACTTATATGGGTGCAAGTGAAAGGATTTGTAGCAAGACACAACACGACATTTAACATAAAAGACGTTAAGCTACTGTTTGATTAAGCCATTAAGGAAGTGACACTAGGGATCTGGCGAAAAGCAATCCATTTTGTCATTAAAGAAGAGGAGAAAATCTTGACCACCTGATCGAGCAGACCGTCGACCCGTTAAATATAATGTCAAAAGGAAATAACAGTTCCTCAGATGTCGAAGAATATTATGATTTTTTATAATTTAATTTGTGTATAATGTATTTTTTGAATTTTGTATTTTTTTATAATTTGTATAATGTTTAATAAAAAAAAGGTGTACCTAATACTATGTACATAATTTACGCCTTTGTCACACCATTTTCAGTGTTTGTGAATGGACAACAATAGGCAAAACCCATAAATTGGCCCAAATCCGGGCGGTACTACCTGCACTTGATAAAAAGAAAGAATTTTGCAATAAAGTCAATGCCGAATTATGACGTTGGGTCACTCTGTAGTCCCTTTGCATACCTAATGAGCTTTTATTACTCTATACCTTTGTGAAATAGACTATAAGGGTACGCGAACTATGCGACAAAAACACACATTGATTAACCCCTCTATCTACAAAATATAAATAATTTTTAAATATTACCTTCATCATAGCATATTTCTTGATAAACTTATCTTCACTGCCACCAAAAGCCGTCACCACAGTTACACATAACATGGCTGTTAGAAAAAACGCAGTGTTCTTCATATCTCTTGGTTTCTTTAACACTTGTATCTGTAATCAATTAAAACAATTTCATTCACAATTAAATTTGTGTTCATTGATTAAATAATCCGTAACACCTGTGTTATAGTTAATGAACATGTAATCATGTATAAACATAAAACCATAAACTTTTATGTTATATTTATATGTTTATACTTATGAAGATTTAGTAAACTCGTCCAAGATAAATTATTGATGAAATTATTAATTTCATATAGTAAGTATAATTAGAATTTTACACTTATAGTGGCTTGTAATTTTTCATTCATAGGTTGTGAGTTTTTCATTAAAACATACAGGGTGTCCCACCGGGAACCGAATCGATCTATATATAGAAAACTATACATAGGAAAATTTTGAAAATTTGACAATATGCTGATGCTGATGGGGGCGATCGGGCTAAAATATTTTCATAATGGTGGCACTTCCAGTTATACCGGAAGTAAGTGTCAACTTGCTTATTTTAAATGGGACACCCTATATATTATTACATTTTTGCATTCTATGCAAGATTCTAGGCAGATTTTGTATACCATGTCCTATACCTATGTCTAAACGTTTTTGACATATTTGAATTTTTATGTCAAAAATGACGTTTGCAAGCCTTAGAATAAGTATCAATTTTTTCTATAAAGAAGCCTTATTTATTTAATTTAAGTGGGATTCCTTGTTATAAAGGACCTGCTTTAATAGATTTGTTATAACTTTTTGATAACTATTAATACAGAGTGTTTAAAAAATAAGATTAAAAATGAAAATTAAAAAACTGTCAAAAGTCCAGATTTTTAAATAGAAACACCCAAATTTCATAATTATTTCTTATTTAGCATTAAAGATAAGGGTAAGTTTGTATAAGATTGTATATCCCGAAAATTCTTAGTTTTCAAAGTATTGCCAATTTAATATTTTTATATGGAGATTTTGCTGCAGATTTTAGGTTTAGATGGCTTCTGTTTTTGCGGATATCGAATGGCAAATGTGACATTTGTGACATTATGTAACTTTATCACAGTCTCCATAAATAATAAATAAGTTTAAATAATCTTCGTTTGTATAATTTAAGCGCCCGGGAATGATTAATAATAATGTTATAGATTTTTTAGCATTTGATTGTTTTTCAACGCCTAACTAAGAGTACCTAACTGAACTTAAAATCTGCAGAAAAATCCCCATATAAAAATATTAAATTGGCAATATTTCGAAAACTAAGAATTTTTGGGATATACAACCTTATATAAACTTACCCTTATTTTTAATGCTAAATAAGAAATAATTATAAAATTTGGGTGTTTCCATTTGAAAATCTGGACATTTTCATTTTTAATCTTATTTTTTAAACACCCTGTATTAATAGTTATCAAAATATTATAAAAAATCTATTCAAGCAGATCTTTTATAACAAAGAATCCCACTTACATTAAACAAATAAGGCTTCTTTATAGAAAAAATTGATAATTATTCTAAGGCTTGCAAACGTCATTTTTGACATAAAAATTCAAATATGTAAAAAACGTTTAGACATAGGTATAGCACATGGTATACAAAATATGCCTAGAATCTTGCGTAGAATGCAAAAATGTAATAATATGTAAGGTGTCCCATTTAAAATAAGCAAGTTGACACTTACTTACGGATAAACGAAAGTGCCATCATTATGAAAATATTTTAGCCCGGTCGCCCCCATCAGCATCAGCATACTTTCAAAGTTTCAAAATTTTCCTATGTATAGTTTTCTATATATAGATCGATTCGGTTCCCGGTGGGACACCCTGTATACTACTCATATCTTGCTGTATGCAATTATACCTTAAATAAATGCCATGGCTGTATTTATTTAAAAGTTATTATCAAATTCCTGATGTGTGATACAGTGTTGAATTTGGGGCTTAAAGATATTTCAAAAAATCAGGACCAATTTATAAATACTAGACTGCTGGGTTCAATGGTTCAATAAATCCAAAATCGTTTTTATTCCATTCATAAATACTGTTGTTTATTCATATATCCTAATTGTTTTTATTTCTAACCAGATGGTGTATATGTAATTAAGTAGTTCTTTCATTCATATTATAAACTGGGCTTATCAACGAAACAATAATATGGATTACTTTGACCGTGAAATACAATAAACTTAACCTTTAAAAGTAAATAACTTAACATACCTAATTAAAAATAACATAGAAATTAAAAGTATTTTTTGTGTTAAACTAAAATAGAGACATGTACCTAATCGATTTTAATGTTTAGGAGAAAAAGTTTGCCGCTTTTGGAAATGATTCTTTAGATATGGCATAGAGAGGGTCCTTGGTCCCAAAATTACATAAAAGTCCTTTTTTCCGCTTGCTTTACACCAAAGTCATTGGATAAATGGGCTATTTCGGTTAACTGAACGGATATAATTTTATATTTATCCTAGTTAGGATATGAACCTGACCAATCACGTCTTTTAACTCATTTTTAGCCAAATGCTACAAGATTTATTGCATAAAATTTATAATATATACAAAATTACCGTTTGTACTTACTTGCCTTTGATTTTTTGCGATGACGGGATCTAACCCCAATCGACCTTAAAACTCTTTTTTACTATATGTAATAGATATAGAATAATAACTGGTAAATCTTCCTTAAATGGAGAAAAATGAAGATAAGTAGGTACATAACACTAGATAAAACAGACAAAATTATAAGATTTTAAGAAAAAACATTCCGTTTTTAAGGTTATTATTTTATTCTGTATTACTAATGATTTAAAAAAAGGGATTGTTTGGGTTTGTTACGTAGGCAGGGTTTAGAAAAAGAAATTGTCCAATTTTATTAATAAATATATTGCTCTTTGTCTGTTATTCTGCAAAAGTCCTAGTGTGAGAAAGATATATAGATATTTAAAGTGAATTTGTGTAAATATAACAAATGATCCAAATCGACGAAGTTTGTAACAGTGTAACATGGATTTTCCAACGAAAATAATTTTTTTTCAATTGTTTTCTATTATCTTTCTCACTTTCAACTAAAAAGACCAGTCGTTATGCCTGATTTAAATATATTTTTCTTATTTTTAACATGAAGTTCGGAAGTTGAGTAGTAGAAAAATATACTGTACAACTTGAGTAGATTGTTCATATTGCGCTCGGAAGTTTGAGCCTACGGCTCGTGCTCAATTTACTTCCTCGTGCGATATGTACATAATATCCAGTCTTGTAGTATAATAATAGTAGTTTGTAGGTACAACAACACGAGTTGTACAGTATTTTTTTTTCTACGATTCAACGTCCGAGCTTTATATTAAAAATTTTAAAAAATCATAACTTGTCTTTTTAGTTATACAGGGTGTGTCAGTAAGGTGTCTGTCTTAGATAGCACCTAAACTATCAAAGATAGAGAAAAAAGTGTAATACATAAGTTAAAGGGTTTTTTAGGATACATAATCTAAAAATATTTTCCAATCTACAGGGTGGTCCTAAAAAGTGGTACTGAATAATAAAAAAGAAAATTAAATGGGACACTCAGTATAACTTTCTAGAATCTGATTCAATGGAATAAGGACTTTGCAACCCTATTAAAATTTTTGTAGTGAAATGCAACGTTGCCAAGTAATTAATTTTTTTCCGAAATTTTAGTAATTTTAAGGGTATCGTTAAAAAATTATAGCAACCTGTGGATTAACCCTAGGCAAATATAATTTACGTTGTAAGTACTTTAAGGTACGATATATTGATCTATAATAATGTTTTTTAAATCTCTTATACAGAGCGTTTATTACAAGTTGGACAACTCGAAAGTTTTTAAAATGTTTTATTTCAATTTTTTTAAATGAGACCCCCCATTTTTTTTAGGCAAAAGGATTTATCTTTCGAAATCCTTAATTTTTTGTTAAACATGTCATATATTTAAATATCATAGTTTTTGAAATATTTTAGGATTTGTCTTAAATCAGGGTAAAAAAGGAAAGTTCTAATTAAACAATTTAGTCAAGATTGCTTTGGAAAAAAAAATAAATAATTTTCTTTGTCACAGCTGTCATTGCAAAATTATTTCGCTAACATTTTGTGCTTTATTACTGTTTAAATTTTAGTTTCCTGAACTAACTTTATCATAACTCATATTTTTCCATTTCGATAAAGTTAGTTCGGGAAACTAAACTTTAAACAGTAATAAAGCACAAAATGTTGGCGAAATAATTTTGCAATGAGAGCTGTGACAAAGAAAATTATTAATTTTTTGTTCCAAAGAAATCTTGACTAAATTGTTTAATTAGAACTTTCCTTTTTTACCCTGATTTAAGACAAATCCTAAAATATTTCAAAAACTATGATATTGAGATATATGATATGTTTAACCAAAAAGTAACGTTTTCGAAAGATAAATTCTTTTGCCTAAAATAATTAGGGGGTTCCCATTTAAAAAAATTGAAATAAAGCATTTTTAAAACTATCGAGTTGTCCAACTTGTAATGAACGCTCTGTATAAGAGATTTAAAAAACATTATTATAAATCAATATTTCGTAAAGTACTTACAACGTAAATTATATTTGCCTAGGGTTAATCCACAGGTTGCTATGATTTTTTAACGATACCCTTAAGATTACTAAAATTTCGGAAAAATAAATAATTACCTGGCAACGTTGCATTTCACTTCAAAAATTTTAATAGGGTTGCAAAGTAATTATTCCATTGAATCATATTCTAGAAAATTATACTGGGTGTCCCACTTAATTCAGTACCACTTTTTAGGACCACCCTGTAGATTAGAAAATATTTTTAGATTATGTATCCTAAAAAACCTTTTTACTTCTGTATTACATGTTTTTCCCTATCTTTGATAGTTTGGGTGCTATCTAAGACAGACACCTTACTGACACACCCTGTATATAATAAAAATACCTATACAATTTACTTTTCTCAGCCATGGCTAGTTTTATTAAATTGTTCTGCTGAAATGCACAGAAGAAAAAAGAGTGTTCGTTTTTTTTTGTTTGCGTAAGAGCTATAACTCCGAAAGTACACCAAAACAGCTGTAGAATTCGTTTTAAACAGTTAAAAACGGCTTCTGTGTATTAATATGAACTTTAATATAACATAACCTTAAAACCTTAAGTAAAAAATTGAATTAATTTTTTTCTATAAATCTTTAATTTCGTCTGTGTTATCTGGTTTTGTGTACTCATCTTAATGTTCCGCCATTTAAGGAAAAACTATATACAACAAATCTTGTAGTAATTGTCTAGAACTGAGTGGAAAACTCAAAATTTGTGAAATAGGAGAGTGCATCTGTGCCAAATATTTCGTTCGGTCAGAAAATAATAGTTTGGTAGAAATATATTTTGGTAAAAAAGAACAAATTTAATTTGACAGATTTGCATATTTTTGAAGTATATTCTTAACCTCATATCTGAAAAGTGTCGGAAAACAACGTAAAAATTTGGTTTCTTTGTAATTGACCACTATGATTGGTCAGTTTCATATCCTAACTAGGATGGATATGAAATCATAGTCGTTCAGTTAACCGGAATAGTCCACTTTCTCAATCCCTTTAGTGTAAAGGAAGTGGACTCGACCAAGTTAAAATTTTCCATGTGAAAATGTCCAGGCCCCTTTTAATTATGTCCAGTAGCGTTACGCAGAGTTAAAATTCCAACTTTTTCGACACGCCATTTTTTCTTAAATCACAATAACGGTGCAAACATGACAATGACATTGGGATATTTTCTGTAGATCATTAATCCTTCCATGAAAAAATGCTGAATTCGCCCTTGCCCTGGGAATTTTTTTACGGAGAATTATTGAGAAAGTGTGGATATTAATAATCAAAACGAACCAGCCGTAAATTTGGTTAAATCGGTTTATTGGGATTTAAGGTAGAATTTGAATTTTAAAAAAATGATTTTTCTAAAAATCGATCGGAAATATTGACATTTTTGATAATATTTCTGAAAGAAAAAGTCAATATTTTCTTGCACTTAGTTGTTGCTAGGCAACGGAAAATAACTATTAGGAAATATTTATTATTGTACTGTAAGGAAATATTATTTCTGTACGGCTACTTGTAAACTAAAATGTGTTAAGCTTGACAATTCAATATTACTGTGTTTCCACATAGTTACAACACAAATATTTAATATCATCCGTTATTTGTGAACAAACTTAATAGTATTTATTTCAAAATTTTAACAAGTTGATTGTAATAAGGTATGTCCTTTTAATAATTTTCAATTTACGGAAAAATAGTATGTATACCTCGTAGAAAAAGCCACATTCCCGGACTCCGTATTATCAGTTTCGGCTTGCGCCTCGACATACAATCTTTACGGTCGTCCTGAAATATTCAGCTTTTCCTATTAGGTATGCAATGTACTATTATACAAAAAAGCAAGTTATCAGCCAATGAATTTGCGAAAAGAGGCTCAGCAAATACATTCATTGGTCCAGAACCGGCACTCGGAGTACCAAGATGCACGCTACAAGATGCCATAAAGCTATGGATCAGTGGTGAACACAAAATCCACTGGAATAAGAGACAGTGATTAAATCATAGTAAATGCTTCATTGGGAATCCAGACCCGAGACTAACGAAACAGCTGCTTCAAATGAACAAGAATCAGCTGAGAACTATTACAGCAATTCTGGCAGGATACATGGCTGTCAAGAATCACCTGCACAGAATGCAATTGTACAATGGAGACCTGCAGATTGTGCGGACAAGCTAGGGAAACAGTGCAGCACATATAGTCTGCCATGGCGAGTCACTAGATCGGAAGAGGTAACGAATACTCGGGCAATCAAAACTGGAACCAGAGGACATTGTGGCCCATTCCCCAGATGGCCTGCACAAACTGGTGCAAGAGACTGGGATCACCGAGTGGGTGTGAAGAATAAGACAAGTTGAGCACAATGGGCCAAACCTGGCCTAAGTGCATCCGGCGTATGGACGGGCCCTCGAAAAAAAAAGTTACAAGCAAATGTTTGAAATATTGGAAGTTTTTTTATAATTGTTTTTTTTTAAATGGGGACAATATAAATTTATATTTAAAGAGGACTATATATGGTTGTAATAATTGTTTTGTTGGTTTAATTTTTACCTAAGTTATCTAGTTCTCACAACCAGATACCCATCAAAACAACAGTATTTTTTTACCATTTAAATTTAAAAGTTTCCGGACATATAAAAGGAACCGTTTTACTGCACGTTTAAACCTATTATTTATGCAGACAGGATAGAACATAATACGAATATAGTCATTATTTATAAAAAATGGTAATTTTTTTCAATTACGATATTTCTTAGTTTAATTTGTTTCCGCTGAGTGTTTTTAAAACCCGTTAGAATAGACGTATGCGAAAAAACCGCCATTAGGTAATATAATTTATTGTAGGACTATAGTTCATTACTAACCTAATTAATAGTGTTCGTTCGCACATGGAGGTAATTAGACTGTCTGAAACGCGATATCCATCTTTAAACTACGATATTAATCTTCTCTTCATAGTTTTTGTTCTTTAAAATTATGCTTGTTCAGAATAACCGCTATTTGATTTTTTGTCCAATATTTTATTTAGTTTTCCTACGACCTTCTATGAAAATGAGTAAAAAGCACGGTTAATTTGGCTAGAAAGCACCGAACATCACACGCGTGTTAAAACAAAATATTTCAACACTAGTGTTGAAATACAAGGCACGCTATTTAATTTAAACATATGGTGCCAATTTGACAGACCACTTCTATTTATTAAAAATACCAAATTTTAGAAAGCAGTTATTGTTAAGTGTTTAACTTATTTATCATGTATTTGTCGAGTGATTCAAAATTAGAGTGTAAAAATACGCCATCTGAAGTTATAAAAAATATTAATAATATACTGGAAAATATATTACCAGAAAAAACAAATCGCTCTGAAGAAAGTGTCATATATTAGAGCGTTTTCACACGGCACCATATATCGAGCGCGACAAATGGTCGCAATATTGCTTTTACACCAAATTATGGGTTTTCTAATGAGCCATTTTCACACACAAGCGATATTAGAGAACACATAATTTGGTGTAAAGCAATATTGCGACCATTTATCGCGCGCGATATATGGCGCCGTGTGAAAACGCTCTGAAACAACAAATAATTATTGGTAGCGATAGCGTAGATAATAGAGCTCTAGCCTACAGATCGCAAGGTCCCAGGTTCAAATCCCACCAGAAGTATTTGACTTTTTTTTATAAAAACATAAAATAATTTATAGAATTATTTTGAATTGAAATCTTCCTTGTTGGACGGATTTTTTAAATTTATGTTTAAAGCACTTTCCTTAATTAAATTTAAAATTTTTAATCTAGAAGGATTAGTTCTTCCTATGATATATGAAATATAAAAAAATGAAAAAATTAAACTACAAATAAAGGAAAAGCCTATTGACAAACTATGAAACCAGATATTAAGTGGAACATAATCCTAATTTCAACAATAGTGTTGCTATTTATTTTTGTCAACACTAATATTGAAATATTTTTTTTATAAATCAAAGGCTTTTTTAATAATTCTTTGTGGTCGTAGGAAAAATAGTTTTCCTACGACCACCTACGAAAATGAGAAAAAAAGCACGGTTAACTTTGCTCGAAAGCGCCGAATATCACACGCGTGTTGAAAGAAAATATTTCAACTCTAGAGTGGAAATACAAGGCACACTATTTAATTTAGGCATAGGATGCCAATTTGACAGACCACACCTATTTATTAAAAAGAACAAATTTTAGAAAGCAGTTTAGTTTATTTATTAAGTCGAGTGATTCAGAATTAGAGTGTGAAAATGCGCCATCTAAAATTATAAAAAAGTGAAGAATATACTGGAAAATTTATTACCAGTGAAAACAAGCCCCGCTGAAGAAAATGTCATATATTAAACTTAAGCAGAGAATGTTTATGGGTCGCCATAGCCTAGAGACTAGAGCCATGACCTACGAATCGAAAGATCACAGGTTCAAATCCCATCAGAAGCACTTGACTTTTTTTTATGAAAACATTAAATAATTTATAGAATTATTTTAAATTGAAATCTTCCTTGTTGGGTGAATTTTTTAAATTTATTTTTAATGCATCTTTCCTTGATTAAATGAAAAAATCATTCAAGAAGGAAGATTTCAATTCAAAATAATTTTATAATTTATTTAATGTTTTTATAAAAAAGAGTCAAGTACTCCTGATGGAATTTGAACCTGTGATCTTTCGATCTATTAAATTGGCATCATATGTTTAAATTAAATAGTGTGCCTTGTATTTCCACTCTAGAGTTGAAATATTTTTTTTCAGCTCTAGAGTTGAAATATTTTTTTCACAAATCAAAAGTTTTTTTAATAATTCTTTGTGGTCGTAGAAAACATAGTGTACATTACTCGTGTGAAAGTGATTATTCTAAAACTCGGAGAATTTCCGCATTCGGCTGACGCCTCGTGCTAAATATCTCATCATTTGAAAAGTATCACTTTACAACCATTTTAAAATCTTTAACCTAAGGCCCGATTTTATAAAGTCCTCTTAAACCTAGGTTTAAACCGAAGAATAAATTCTAAAATCGTAGAATGTCAGAAATGGTCGATTTATAATATAGGATTGACAGCAAATTTCAATTTAAGAGTAATCAACCTTCAACCTGGTCATAATTTGTTATGTTATGTTACATTATATTAAGTTAGATCCAGGAAAATCACTTTTAACTCGAACTTTGCTGTCAATCCCATATTATAAAATGACCATTTTTGACATTTTTTTGATTTATACTAAACCTCGGTTTGTTGTGTTGTGTTTAATTTATATTATGTTTAAGCTAAAACTTTGGGAATTACGAACAAATATGTAGTATGTTTTTCTCTCCCTCTTCTATGGAAGTTCTTTAACACTTTTCTTTATCTAATTAATTTCCTCAAAAGCTCTATGAGAATGTCACTGACAATTTCCTAATAACTCTTTTCAATATAAATTACAATTCTCCTGAAGATGAACGTTTATACGTTCGAAACATGTAGAGTGAAATAAATATTTTTCCTTAAAATATATCGCAGTGACTGGTGTGAAGTTGGCAAAAAAAAGTTAGCAGCCAAAATATCGAACATTGTCGAATAGCCAGTGGCGTCGGACTATTGAAAAGAGGTATACCGGGTGTTGCATCGTCGAGCGGGACATAGGAAATCCCATGTAATTTTAAATTTATTGGCTTCCCTAATTATTTTAGAGAAAAATTGTATTTAGGTTTATTAAATAGCACTAAAACCCACATTCAAAAGAATAACTTTAGATATTTTTGATGAGCCCGTTTACGGGTTATCGCCGATTTCTTTTTAACTATTTCTCCTTTTTATAGCCCCGTATTTACGGGCACCAGTCAACGTAAAAGATGACTGTCAAATAAAGTTGTCATTTTGAAATGTGTGCTTTATTGTTATAAAAACTCGTACATCGAAAATATTAGCCATGAATTACACTTCTGAAGAAAAAATATTGATGATTAAATGGTATTATCAAGGAAATAGTTATCAAAATGTGTCAGACATGTTTGCTGCTCTGTATCCAAATAGACCGATACCTGCAAAATCTACAGTCGAAAGGACTATCAAGAAATTTGTACTCATAAATACACCTTTAATTTTTTCGATGTACGAGTTTTTATAACAATAAAGAACACATTTCAAAATGACAACTTTATTTGACAGTCATCTTTTACCTTGAATGGTGCCCGCAAATACGGGGCCATAAAAAGGAGAAATAGTTAAAAAGAAATGGGCGATAACCCGTAAACGGGCTTATCAAAAATATCTAAAGTTATTCTTTTGAATGTGGGTTTTAGTGGTCTTTAATAAACCTAAATAGAATTTTTCTCTAAAATAATTAGGGAAGCCAATAATTGACCCCATTTAAAATTACATGGGATTTCCTATGTCCCGCTCGACGATGCAACACCCGCTATACGAATACAAGAAAATCAAAATTTGGATTGGAGAAGTACTAATAGCACTAAAGATAAAATTAAGCCGTTTCAGATTTTTCCTTTTTTGGCTGATAACGTATTTTAATTAATTTCTCGAAAACTAAACATAGAAACAGATTCATATTTACAGGGTAAGTAGACTTAGAGCTTAGAGTATTATTTCTCCTCATTTAATTTGCAAGTTCACTTCATGTATGGACTAGTTCTTCAAACCAATCTCTCTATCTGGTATAGTTTCCGAGATCCCAATGCTCGTATGTCGAATTTGTAACAGCCTATACAGGGTGTCCCAGATAAGGAGGCACTCTACAGGGATCTCGTAAACCATATAAGATACAGAGCTGGTTAAATTAGGAATAAGTTGCATCCTACTAAATTTTGTTTTTATGTTATTCTGACTCTATTTGAACGGTTATGTTAAAATAAACTTTACATTCCTATTTCCATTTCTTCTCTATAAGTTGGTATAATAAGATTTTTAATCCGACGTTTCATTTTTTAAAAACCATAATCAGCTTTGGTTTTTTAAATAGTCAAGAAATTTTATTTTATTGTTTTTAAACTCCCATCCTTCTTTATAATTCAATGATGTATCCATCACACCTAGTATTGGGATGCAGATTTAAAACTTGAAATTAGTTATTTTTGTTATTTTGTTTTAACTGATTAGAAGTGGAATCTCTGTTAAGATACAAAAATAAGGAAAACGAGCTCTAAAACTTGAATAATAAAATTGCAATGACCCAAGGAACAGGTTTATGTGTATTATTAAATGTTTTTTTAATTACTTTATGCTGCTATAAAAAGTTATGTTCCTAACTACTAATACAGGAGTATAGTTTGTTATTATTTTATAACATTAACGTTTTAAATTAAATAATTAACTGTTATTAATTGGCAAGTAATAATAGTAACTAAGAAGCTTTGATTTTTTAACCGTTCAATAATTTCGTTAAGTTAAACCAAGCAAAGAATAATAACGACAAGTGTTGTGTATCTGTCCTTCGCATTAAAGTATGTAGGGACGCCAAAATAATGGATTTCCTTTCGTCCTTATCAGGACTCTAGTGAAAGCCATAACCTGTAGCAACTCTACAGACTGCGAAATCAAGTTTTTAATATTTATTTAAGAATAAGGATAACGCCGAAGGTTATGGTCTTAATAAAGACGAATCGGCAGTCATTAGTGACATTTTGCCAACCAACAAAATCCCGGTAAACGATATTTCAAACGTGATTTTCTCGGAATTTGCACACAGAATTTTGTAACAACCCGTTTCTTATTCAGCGGCAAATATAGTTCTTTCCAGCGAATCGAAAATCTTATTTCATGCGTCACCCAGTCCGGAGATTTTAGCGCCTGAAAAATCGATTAGTGGGATTTTGTTGCTTGGCAAAATGTCACCATTGTCTATAACGGATCCCATTATTTTGGCGTCCCTGTGTACTTTCATGCAAGACAGATACATAACCAATGGCGTAGCTCGGGCGGGGGGGAGTAGGATATTTTGATCTGGAGAAAGGGACAGTCGGGACTACATGTATTTCATGATATTGTACCCAGGGAAGAAGGTGAAAAGCGCCGCAGGCGAAAAATGTTCGGGGCCACGCCCAAAGTTCGTTTAAAATTCACCTAACTACTATCAAATTCCGAAAATTAAATCATTACCTCTCCCCCTCTGCATGGTTGGATTAAATTGGTTTTTGTAAATGTTTTTTTTACTTTTTTTTGATATTCTTTATTAAAAAAAAACATTTTTTATATTTGTGAAAAATATGAATATTGTTGTCAATCCAAAATTTGAACACAAGACATAATAATTATGTATGATTGTAACCAGCGTTTTTCGGGCTCACTTGTTCATGATTAAAAATAAAGTAAATATCGCTCACCACGCCAAATATGATGATTTTTTCAGAAATCATTAAATAATTTGGTGTAAATGCTTAGGTTTTGAAATACTCCTTCTTAAGTGCCGTTTTGTATATTCATAATAAAGCACTCTCGTTTCTTCTCGTACTATTTTTTTAATTAAAATTATCACACTTCTTCCATAAAAAATGTTTCAATTAAAATGTCTACTTTAATTTTTCCTTTTAAAATAAATACCTTATTGTTTTTTGATATTGTAAAAATATTTTATTGCATTTGATTACATTTTTGTTGATTTAAAATAGCTCTAAAAAAGGGAAAACTATTAAAAAATATTTTAAAATATTATTCTTTTACTCGTTATCCTATAAAATTGCATCATAAATCAATTACTCACACGATATGCGTCCGAAACGCTAATCTCTATATAAAACAGGACTTTTAGAAGGAAAAGTTTAAAAACTAAACGTTTCCTACAAGACCTTTGTAATCTAAGTCAAGAAAACATTATTTAAAAATTTAAGTCAAGAGTCCAAGCGTGGGACGAAAAATTATAGGTTGCAATTAGACTTTTAGATCCGAGCTCCTAGGCAGGGCGGGGGGGGGGGGGGGGCTGCAGCCCGGCATCCCTCCCACCCTAAATATGCCACTGTACCTAACACCATCCGCTAGCCGTTAACTTTCGTTCCTTGATTATTGTTACTGACACAAAACTTCTAGCTTATACGTATGCTACAATTTTGGAGCCACACTATCAAATAGTTTGAATACCACTGCTTTAGTCAATACAATATTAATGATGAATACTTTACTAACCGTTACTTTTAAAACAAATTTACAAAAACACTTAGCGCCTGCTATGAGCCATCTTGTCAAATAGGCATATCTTGTTAAAAATAATGCCTTCCTCTACAATTAAATAAAACGATGAAACGTCTACATCTTCACCGAAGATCGATAATAAAACACGAGTCTTAAGGCGTGGCTTTCTTTAAAACAAGAAGGCCTAAAGGATCGAAAAAGGCCAGAGAAGTAGTTGTAATCTGAAATAAATACGAACTTCTGATATTTATTGGTATCAAAAACTATTTTTCTAATGTCTGTGCACCAAATATTATTAATAATAAGAAGAAACTTAGAAATGGAGATTAGTCAATTTTGTCATTAGAAAACTAACTGCTTGTTAGGTAAAAGAGTATGTTTGTTGCTAGTACTAATTTATTTACACATTTGTGTATATAAATTGTCAACACTGTGTTAAATATCAAAATAAAAATCAGACTGTACAACCAAGAAGTGAAGACTTTACTATTAGTAGGATGCAACCTCCTGTAGACCGGTTTCGAACTTTCTTGTTCTTGTTCGTACAAGGTAGGTGTTTAAACGATAGTCTTGACACAAAAAACTACAATATTATTAATCTTCTAGGGTTGTATATAACTTTAAGCGCCATCTCGTGGTAGTCTTGATGTGTTTCGTTAACATAAATAGGTATTAGCAATAAAAAATAAGCTTGAGGGTTCAACTCATTTTTTGTTACTTGCACATAGATATTGTTTCATTTATAACCAAGTGACTAGATAAATGGTCTATACCAGTTAACTAAACGGGTATAATTTCATATCTATCCTTGTTGAGATATGAAACTGACCAATCACAGTGGTCAGATCACTATAAATTGAGAAAGAAGACAAAGTAAGAAAAGAAGAATTTTGACACTTAAGTAAAAGTGAGGTTAAGAATACAAATCAAGAATATCAGATTTATTATTTGAATAAAAATATTTATCTCACGCAAATTCTATGCATATAATAATTTTTACAAACTTTGTATATTATATTTATAGCTTATAATACTTAAGTTTGTATTTCTTTTATTGGTGTAGCGAAGGTGGCTTTTAGACCTTTTTGCATTGTACTTTGTTCCACATTGTTCTTTTAATTGCAATTATTTTAAAATTATTAAATATTGTGGCTTAGTCCATTATTGCACAAAAGGCCTCACAATATATAAAATTATAATACATAATTTTAAAATGTTTAGTAACGCGGCCCGGCCCGGCCCGACTCTCGGGCTCGGGTCGGGCCGAACTACTTAAGATTCGGGTTTTCGGAGCCTAACATTTTTTTCGGACCTATCGGACTTGACGGGCCGGTTGGGCTTGCCGGGCCTGCTTATGTGCTAGTTAAGAAAGTTAAAGAAATATTTGTAAAATAATTTTAAAGCCCTAATAATTTTTTTTTAGCTCTCCGGATCTGCCAGGCTTATCGGGCTTGCCAGGCCCGTAGGTAGGTTCTAATTCCAAGTTGAGTGCTTGCACTTACTGAAATTTTCGTAACTCTTGGATATTATGATTTTAATTGTTTGTTATTCAGTTATTATATGCAGATTAGTATCATTGACGTATGTAAACACGTAATAACATGAATAAATAATTTGACTTTTGAAACGACGTATTGCCTCTATCGGGGAAAATACAGCCTTAAGAAGCTGCGAGGTCGTTGGTGCTTATGCGTAAACATAACGGTTGCATCCTATACAGAATGTCGTAGTATTCTTAAACAACCTGCTTGATTTTTAATGAAGCCCAGAAATCAGCCTGCCTTATGTTCTCAGATGGGCCGGTTCCGCTATGGTAAATGTGTCAGGTTTTAAAATCTTTTTTAATAACGGATTATTATTATTTAAATTATAACTTACGAATTTGTAATAAAAATTAGGAATTTCAACTGCTCGCCAAAAAGCTGGCCTTATTTATTTCTTAGTTTTTATTTTCAAATATATGGGTAAGTAGAGCCCTGCACAAGCAGGAATTTTACGATCACACTCGATCCAGCCCGAGCCGTAATTTTACTACGCGATCCGGTCCGATCCGTCAACCAAAACCGACCGCTCCGGTAGGTCTGACGTACGCGCCCGTCAGGCCCGAAACAAATTATTTTGCAAATTTCCCCGAAGTTTCTGAATTATTTTTAATAATTAAAATTTTTTAAACCTTTTACAGTTGGTAATTGCTGCCAAGAAGACGGGTATTTGGTCTGTTTTTAAATAAAATGGAACATTGATCAAAAATAAAATTGCGATCGAATACGTCACGAGCTCTTAAGCAATAATATACAGGGTGATTCCTAAGTTGATTCTTCTTTTTTAGCTGTGTATAGAAGGCGTTAAAATAAACAGTTTCACATACCTTTTTTCAAAAAACTCAAAAATAAGGTACTTACATTCATTTATTACACTATGGATCCAATACGGTCCTGCCTAATTTGCCCGTTGAATAACATTAAGAAAACTTCTGGGTGTAGGATGAGCCCACAAGGGATAGCGTTCTGCATATAATCTCGAAGCACTTTGCTGCACTCACAGTAAATTAGCACCTCATATCTACTAGTTCATTGTTTTCAAATGTTACCATTTTCACGTGTCACCAATTTAAAATTAACTTACTTCAGAAAAACACACCGCAGTGGATTGCCAAATAAATAACTGACCACCAAATTGCATGACTAATAAGACAAAAACAACATAAAGTATAGCAGGCTACGTTTTGAAGGCCAGGCCCGCGCTTAGATTTTTTACTTCTGTATCTCGCCTATTTTTAAGTTTTTTGGAAAAGGTATTTGAAAATGTTGTTTATTTTAATACCTTCTATACACAGCTAAAACAGAAGTATCAACTTAGGAATCACCCTGTATATAATAAGAAATGAGACACTCAAAGTCTTTCTCCACCAATATATTAATAAGAATCAAACCTCTACATGTTTCGAACGTAAAAACGTCCATCATCAGGAGTTAAATTGATTAAAACAGGAATAGAAATACCGAGCGTAAAACTATTAACGAAATTGTGGCTGTCCTTCATCCAGCACCAAAATATCAATCTTCAAAATAAATACCACTCCACGGCTGTTGGTAATATTGTTTTATGTTGTTAATTAATATCAAAACATTTTGTTACTGTTATTTTTGTGTACTATTTTTTAGTACATTTACTGTTTATTCTAGAAACAAAAAGTTTTAAATTGTTTTCGTTACATTTTTAAATTTTCAATTGTTTTGGTTTTGCTTGAGTAACCGTGTTAATTGGTACCGATATTACAATGCCATTTTTGGAGTACCATCTTCGGACAAGGTCGTTCTTGAAACGAAGGATGATATTATACTTAAGATGTAGCTTTTTGTAAATAGTGACTTCTTTGGTGTCGTAGAGAAAAGTTGGATGAAGAAATATTAACTTTCATTACCGCACATAGATAGGTAGATATTATACTAGGTATATTATAGTAGTTTCTACAACAAGAGTGGATATGATGTCATTGATGTCCATATCGCACAAGTGCTCAGAGCGCAAAATGGACAATCCACTCAAGTTGTACCGTATATTTTTTCTACTACTCAACTTTCGAACTTATTAGAAATTTTAAAAAATTATTTAAATTAGGCATCATAACTTATTATTTTAGTTGGCCGTGAACTTGTGAGAAAGATAATAGAAAATAATTGACGAAATATGAATTTCGTTACCAAATCCATGGACCAAATGACACTGTAGCATATTTGTCAATTTGGGTCATTTCTTAAATATACACAAATAAATATTTCAAATCTTTTTTACATTCGGCCTTTTGTAGAATAAAAGACAAAAATCGATAAATTTATTAATAAAAATGAATAGCCGCATTGGCTCGGAGGTGAGTTACTGCCATTCGACGGTGACGGTCCGAGGTGGATCTTTGGAATAGGCATACGCACCATAAAAAGGTATGTCCAAAATTTAGTAATTTTAAGAATGCAGGAAAAAATGTATCATCTGAAAACGCACCCCATTTACGCCGGTAATTAAACCGGATAAGATGGACATCTCGTGGGGTGCGGAAGAAGGTACGCACTCCCCAATCGGCAGGTAATGCAATGGCAATAAACCTAGAGTTGATAGCTCTTGGGAGGGGGTGTCGCATGACTGAGAACCGTGTGGTTCGGAACCCACGTTAAGCTGTAGGTCTCCGGAATGGAATGGCCCTGGCAGCAAAGAGGAACAAATTGGAAGAAGCAAGCAGCAACAAGACTAAAAAAAAGGAATACATTTTTTTCTAGAAATGTATTATTTCGTCTGTTTTATGTACTCA
The DNA here is from genome assembly GCA_935413205.1 of Polydrusus cervinus. Taxonomy (NCBI): domain Eukaryota; kingdom Metazoa; phylum Arthropoda; class Insecta; order Coleoptera; family Curculionidae; genus Polydrusus; species Polydrusus cervinus. Next base: position 80,647,214 of record OW284511.1, read on the forward strand.
TCTTCATGTTCCACCACTGTTGCGTATATTAAATTCTTAAGGTCGATTGAGGTTGGAATCCCGTTCAAAATATACCAGAAAATATCGCAGTGGACAAACATTTGCATGCCAAAAAACCAATCAAGGCAAGTTACACAACGTTTATTTTATAGGTATAAAGTACATTTTTGGCCTTAAATTTTGTAGTCATTGTGTAAAAATGAGTGGAAAACTAGAGATTTTTAAAATAAGAAAGTGTATTGATGCAGAAAGTATTTAGTTCGGTCAGAAAATAACAATAGTTCTGTAATAATATAATTTGGTTTTATATCTTCAATTCGAGTTTATTTAATATACTGAACTTTTAAAAAAGCTGTATTTTTTAGACACGTCCCGTTATAATAAAATAACCCACCAAATAATGTTGTTTCGGTGAAGTTGTTTTAAATTGCTAGGAAAAATAATTTATTTATAAATTTTCTTTTTTATAACCTACTGACCGACTATTCAGTTGATGATGAACTTGGCGTCATTTGGAATATTAATTTAGAATAGCTTACAGCCCGACATTGTTTAAAAATAATAAGAACCAGTCTAGTATAGTAAATTTTATTGTATAATGGTAAAATGTTGACCGTTTGTCCTAGAAAGTACTTGCAACTTTTTAATGTAAATTTCTTAAAGTTCTCTTTTTAGATACTTTGTCCAACTGACAAGATAACATATTTTTTAACTCCCACATGGATATACCTACTCTTTCCTTTACACTAAAATGATTGGAAAAGGGGCTATTCCTGTTATGAATATGATTTCATGTCCATCCTAGTTAGGATATGAAACTGACCAATCACAGTGGTCAATTACAACAGTGGCGGCTCGTCAGGTGAAGTAGGTGAAGGGGCTCTTCACCAAAAATAAAATAAAACCAGGAGGAAAGTTTTTCGACAATATTAAATATTAAGGTACCAATACAGCTACTATTCTAGCCCTTAAAAAATAATTATGTTCGAATTAATGATATTAATTTAATCCGAATGTAGCTATGCATAATAGGGCCACGGTTAACTTCGATGGACAATAATTATAGACACTCGTGCATTTTGGCGCGCCCCAGCCGACCGTGTCCGTTCCCGTTCAAAGCAAGTGAAGACCCAACGCCCAACATGGCTTTGATATTCACCATTGCTATGGTTACGTGACGTCAGTCATGCAAACAGTATGTAACACTTTGCATTATAATGAAGGGCAATTTAAAAATAGATCAGTCATATGCACCATTGTTTTAGCATTGGTTGGCCTAACCTTAAGGTATTTATTTTGAGGCCTCGCGAAACTTACGGTTATAGATATCGTTTTTACGTGATTTATTGTGTGATTAAAAAGTTTTGTTTTTATATTTTAGTTAATTCAGTAGTGTACATACCTACTTAGTTGTGTGTTTTAAAAATGAACCCAACTAATGACATAGTTTGTAATTTGTTGAAAACTCAATTCAGTCGTTTGACAGATGAGGATTAGAGAGACATTTTGTTACACGGGTTTTTAGTCAATGATTGTTTATACCTTTTTTAAGACCGCGAGCCGCCACTGAATTACACAGAAGTCAAATTTATTTGTTGTAAGTTTTACGAGTCGTCTTCTAATCTTGAGAAAAGTAAGGTTAAGAATATACTTCTAGAATATGCAAATCAAAATTAAATTTTTTTAAATTTTAAATCAGAACTTATTCAAGAGTGCACGAAATGGTGCGAAAATTGAAGGTATAATACCAAAATATATATTTACCGAAGTATTGTTATTTTCTGACCGAACTAAATATTTCTGCACAGTTGTACTTTCGTATTTTAAGAATCTTCGGTTTTTCACTCATTTCTAGACAATTACTACAAGATTTAAAGCATAACATGTTTTATATACCTACAAAATGAACGTTTTTTACTAACCTTGGTTGGTTTTTTCCCATGCAAGTATTTGTTAAACGCGATATTTTCTCATTTAATAATTCCATAAAATAAGGTCCATAAAAAATGATTTTTTGATTTTAGAGAAATCTGATCCCTGAGCCACTATAAACAGCGTTTCATTTAAAATCCCCACCCTGTATATCCATCTATAAAAGTTTTATTAATAATAATGGATCAAGATGCTACCGGCTGTATGTGAATAGAAAAAAAATTGTATCTAGTTTCATTATTGACCTGCTTGTAATAAGTTTTAAGGAGAGCATTGTAGCCGAATGGTAAGATACTAGGGTTTTGTGTGTAAAGTCGTACATTCTAACCTTGTTTGTGTAAATATATTCTTTTTACATTTTGTATTATTATTACCAAATTCGTAAGTTTGGTCATAGAAAAAATATAATTTACAATTCGAGTGAATTGTCTATTTATCGCGCTCGGAAGTTTGAGCACTCTGCCTATGGTGCCATGCTTAATTGTCTTTCTCATACCATATGAACATCATATCCACTCTTATTGTACAATTCAGTTTTTTGTAAATTAGCATATTTAATTTTATTAGCAAAAAAAAAATCCGCCCGTGCTTTTTTACGATAAGAGCGAAAGAAACGTGCTTTCTCTGATAATTTACCTCACATATATAGAACCAATCAGAGCGCTAATGTTCATAGCAACCACCTTGGTAACGGTGGTCTTACCCGATAAGACATACCGCTAGCTCGATAAGACGCCCTGTAGCTTTTTGTCAAACAAACAGTATTTTATTTCAAGAAATTAAATTTAATAAATAAATAAATATTATAACCCCTACAAAATAAAAGTGACACACAACAGTATTTGAGGCGATTGTCGGGCATAAACTTAACTTAATATTGACATTTTCAAAGACATGTTTTATGATAAAATGTATGCAATATCAAACCCAGTGCGCTTTGCATTGACGTGAGCTTAAGAAATCTTGGCGTATTCATGGCAACCGTGATGGCAACAAGCGAATTTGATTTTTGACGTTCCACGCGTCTGGATTGTTAATTAATTATTAGTTGTGGCGCGTTTATAAACTTAAAAGTAAATTAATATGATGTGTTTGTATTTTTACCTTTACCACAAAGGGCTTTTATTTCGGGTTCAGTAAATTATCCAATAAAATACACCTCTAGAAGCGGCGTCTTATCTTCATACCTTTGTTTTTCACTCGAAACTAGATTTTCTAAGAAAATTATCACTCAATATAATTTTTACTTACAATCAAAGATAGGACCCTCGCGTTTAAGCTCTCGGGATCATATCAGATTATAAGTAAAAATTATATTTCGGGAAAATTTGTCAGAAAATCGATTTCTTGTAAAAACCGGTATTACCGATAAGACGCCGCTCTATCTATATATATTACTGTTGAAGATATTTGGATAATTTACAATTTTCTATCATGAAATTATTAAGCCCCAAAATACTCAAATTTGCTTGAATTTAACCAAGTTTCTGAAGATTGAATCACGTATAATAAAACCTCTACGCGATACTTTAATGAAATCAAAAACCCTGTACATCTCTATTTATTTAAAAAATGTAACTGTAAAAATTAAATTAACAAATACCACGTCCGGTCACGGATTTTTCTCCGTCTCTGTTTTTATGAAAATTTTGCAATTACTCTTTCTTCTTGTTGACGCCTGGTTTATTTGCGGTGGGACAATGTATGAGTAATTGTTTAATTTAAAATCACCATGTCCGATTTCTACCTACCGACTAACTGTATTCATTTGTTTGCAAATTTAACCAAAATAAGATAAAATTTGCTTTAGCTGATTTTTTTTCAAAGAACTCATTTGAATGTATAATTTAATAAAAAGTCAGACTGACGCAGTTTTCAGCAATGTTGCCAGGTAAAAAAAATTAAAACATCGGATACCTGCTTTAAAAGTTGAAATTATTATTATTAATAATGGGTGTGGGGAGGAGGGGGGGGGGGTAATCAGCAATAAAAGGGCAGTGGTCCAGTGGTATTAAAAAACTTCTATTACAAGTGATTTCTAAAAAAAAAATTAAAGGTTGAATTTTTATTCTTGAAACAATTTAAATCGAAAGGACCACTGTGAAATATTGAAAACTTACTGGAAAATAAAAAAAGAATTGCACGACGTCGTCCAGTACTATCCTTTCCATTCGCTCCACAAGCATACAAAATGACACCAACACTCTGATCAGTGAAATTGCAGAAGGAATTCATATTTCGGGTTGCTAATTATACAATAAATATTAATGGTAATTATAAAAGTTAAACACTCCTTGTATTTATTTTTAACACTAGTATCATAAAGTGTCATAAATGACCTTTTAGACACTGACAACCAGGCCCGCGCCTAGCACTTTTGGCGCCCTTGTGCAAATTTAAAATAACGCCCCAAATTCGTTCAACGTTCATATGTGAGTACAGATACGGGTTAAGTTAGGTATTATTATCCACTATTGAATTGAACAATAATTTTAAAAAGTATATTCATAAATTTATTTTTATATTTTACAAGTACAAGCCATACAAGTATTTTCTCATTGAGATACATAACATAATTATAAACTTATAGAAAACAGAAATATATTCTAACAGTATTACAACTCAAAATTTTTGTATTTTAGTTTCAAATGTAATATATGATACAAAAGCACAAGAAATAAAAAAAATATTTAAAACATAAAAAATACTCGTTTATATATCACAGGACGAAACTGATCGACAAATAAAAACAAAACAATATATTATTTTAATAATGCAACATGTCACCTTTTTAAGGTTAATATCGAGGTATTAGGTATTGTTATTAATATTTTAGCTAAGTGAATTGAGCTTTTCGTGCTTTAATTTTTGCAAATTGTTTAATTAAATCTTCGGTGTCTAATTCTTTTAGCTGGTCCGATTCTATTGAAATGATAGCAAGATTACTTAGTCGGTTTTGCCCCATGGTCGATCTTAAATAATTTTTTATTATTTTGAGTTTTGAAAAAGATCGTTCTGCGGTAGCAACCGAAACCGGCATTGTTAATAAAATACGAAGTATTATGCTCGTATTAGGAAAAGAATCCGCTAAGTTGTTAATTGTTATATAATTTAAAGTTTCTTTTGGAGACGTAATAACTTTTTCATCAAAATTTTGTAAATATTGCAATTCTTTAACAAGTTCCACGGCAGTTATGTCTCGCTCATTGCGAGTTTCAAAAACATATATCTTTTACCCCATGCACCTTTTCACTTCGCTAAGTTAATTATCGATCGAGCATCTGGCAACAAATGAAATCGCGACCGATGCAGCGCTTAATATATAAAGTTTCGTACATTGCAAGCTCAGACAGGAAAAAAACGCTTGTCCGCTCGTTGGCTCGTTGCAAGCCAAATTTCAAGCTCAAACATGAATAAAATCAGATTTGTTTGAGTTTACACAATTCATATTATCATGCTACGTATTCGATCGAATAAATGCTATTATTGCGTACTCTCATTTGGAAAATATATTATTTTCGAGAAATTCGGTTCCCTCGTCTCAAAGAGAAAAAATAAAATAATAAACAAATAAAAAACAATGTAATAGCTAGCAATTCCTTACTGTTTTTTTTTATCATTATAAATTTTGTTTTGACAATGTTGTTTGTTGCTTTATCTTTTTTTTACTTTTGAGTTTTAAGGCTTTTCGGCGCCTCGGCGCCATCGTGCACCACACGACTTTGCCCTTATGTACGGCGCGGGCCTGCTGACAACAAGCGTTAAAAAGTCTACCTTTATAGTGTTTGTAGATAAAAAGAAGCCATACAAAAGTTAACAAAAAATGCGATTGAGAAGTCGGCTATTTCTCTAGTTTTCTACAATTTCAATCAAACTATATAGAGTTAAGCAACAAAAAATTGCAAATAACCGAAGAGTTTTACATGCGGAAGGCCGTCGATTTTTGAGATAACTCATTCTTATCTTGCCTACAAGATTAATTGAAATTAGTCTCAAGAATGATTGCATCATTTCATTCATTTCAATTAAGTAGTATATATTTTTTGTTACAAAATCACCGTATGACTGAGTTTTCTAGATTTGATTGGTACAAATTGACAACTTAATACATACATTCTGCTCTGGGAATTTCAGCATTAATTAGCTAAGATGCATTAAATCGATTTTCACATGAAGTTACCTGCCGTTCTCTTAAAGTCCGGCTGTTAATATAATCCAAGATTCCACGTGATGAATTATACAATCACTGTTTTTCCCATAAAGCTTAATTACATTGCGAGCTATTCTTTGTAGCTAATTGTTGCTTTGGGTTGATAATTCGCAAGCAGGTTTCTTTTAAAATATTGTAATGATGTAATTTTGAAGAATTAATTAATCAATGAGTAGAATAGGAAGAAAATCACCACCAAAATACCTGTGTGAAAAGAAAACATATGTAAGGTGTCTAGCCTTGGCTGCTATATGCATTTTTAGTATACAGGGTGATTTCTAAGATGACACTTCTTTTTTAGCTGTGTATAGAAGGCATTAAAATAAACAACATTTTCAAAAAACCCTGGTGCCTACTTACATTCATTTATTACACTATGGATCAAATACGGTTCTGCCTAACTTACCCGTTGAATAACATTAAGAAAACTTCTGGGTGTAGGATGAGCCCGCAAGGGAAAGCGTTCTGCGAATAATCTCGAAACAGCAGCCGCATTTTGACGACACTCACCGTAAAGTAGCACCATATCTCATCATTTATTGTTTTCAAATTTTACCATTTTCACGTGTCACCAATTTCAATTTAACTTCCTTCAAAAAAACACACTGCAGCGGAATACCAAATAACTCACCACCGACCCATAAATTGCATGACTAATAAGAGACACAACAAGTATAGCAGGGTACCTTTTGATGACCAGGCCCGCACTTAGATTTTTTACTTCTGTATCTCGCCTATTTTTAGGTTTTTTGAAAAAAGGTATTTGAAAATGTTGCTTATTTTAATGCCTTCTATACACAGCTAAAACAGAAGTATCAACTTAGTAATCACCCTGTATAATAAAAGGTTGGTGTTAACAAACAGGTGTAAGAGAGAATTGTTGAGAGAAGTGAAGAGTAATATGGGTAGATATTTAATATTTCTTTTTGAAAAATACTATGGGTTCGATATATCAAAAAAAAAAAATTGACACGAAGGGTATATAAGTTTAAGGAAGATAAATGTTAATAAAATTTGAAATGGTTTAAAAAGTAGGTAAATTGATAAATATACCATTTTCAGATAAAGTTTAATATAAGAACAAGATGAAAATATCCACATGTGTGAATTAAGAGTACACGTAAATCTTTCTAGATTTTTGTTATTAAGCATTTTCTTAGTAAAATGATTGAAACTTTTTGGAGTTTAAAAAGACGTTCTAACTCCAAAAAGTTTCAATCATTTTACTAAGAAAACTCTAAATAAATCTACAAAGATTTACGTGTAGGTACTCCTAATTTTATATAATGTGGAAGGTTCCATCTTGTTCTTATATTAAACTTTATCTGAAAATGGTATATTTATCAATTTACTTCTTAAACTATTTCAAGTTTTATTAACATTTATCTTCCTTAAACTTATATACCCTTCGTGTCCATTTTTTTTTTTTGATATATCGAACCCATAGCATTTTTCAAAAAGAATTATTAAATAGCAACTCATATAACTCTTCACTTCTCTTAACAATTTTGTCTCTCATACCTGGTTGTTTAGAATATACAGGGTGGCCCATTTGTCTGACAAAGTAATATACCGTCTCTACTATTAAAGATATCAAAAAAAAGTTTTTATAAAAGTTGTGAGGTATAAAAAAATATATATTCTAAAATTATTTTTAAATATACAGGATGGTCCAAAAAAGTAGGACAATAAAAATATACATTTTTTTAAATAGAACACCCTATATATTTTAGCATTTTTTGTTTCCTTACAAAATTATCCATATGACGCATATTTAGTTTTTTAATTTTTTGCAATGTTGCCAAACAAAATGCAAAATTCTTAAAATTTTGGAAAAAACATCATAGTAAAAAATTACCTGTATTTCTCAATAAAAGTATCGAAAATCAAAAATTTCTTGTAAACTCTTAAGTTTAGGGATAGATAAACTGTCTTAAATCTTTAAGTACCGAAAATTTTGTACAGGGTGTTTTCTGTTGACCTCCAAATATACAAAATTTTAAAATACAATAACTCCGTTTTTTCAAATGAAACACCCTATATTTATTAGGCTCATCTGATAGATATTGTAAGTATCTTTTATTATTGTTAAGTCATACCTATACCTAAATTTACTAGTTTTGGCAATATTTCGGTTTTTATTTAAATTTTGGTGAAAAAAAATATAATTTTTATTTTTCTAGTAAGCCATGACCAGCAAACTAAAAACAAATGTAATTAAATATTATCCCATATTAAAATAAATTGATAACCATAGTTAGTTACGTATTTTTTTAATTTAATAAAATTTTGTTTTTATTACGCAACTGGATATTGAAAATAAGTTTACAAACATTATAAATATAAATATAATAATTGTAAATATGACATTATATTCAATTACATTTGTTTTGACTTTGCTGGTCATGGCTTACTAGAAAAATAAAAACTATAGTTTTTTTCACCAAAATTTAAATAAAAATCGAAATATTGCCAAAACTAATAAATGTAGGTATAGGTATTACTTAACAATAATAAAAGATACTTACAATATCTATCAGACGAGCCTAATAAATATAGGGTGTTTCATTTGAAAAAACAGAGTTATTGTATTTTAAAATTTTGTATATTTGGAGGTCAACAGAAAACACCCTGTACAAAATTTTCGGTACTTAAAGATTTAAGACAGTTTATCTATCCCTAAACTTAAGAGCTTACAAAAAATTTTCGATTTTCGATCCTCTTATTGAGAAATACAGGTAATTTTTTACTATGATGTTTTTTCCAAAATTTTAAGAATTTTGCATTTTGTTTGGCAACGTTGCAAAAAATTAAAAAACTAAATATGGCGTCATATGTACAATTTTATAAGGAAACAAAAAATGCTAAAATATATAGGGTGTTCCATTTAAAAAAATGTATCTTTTTATTGTCCTACTTTTTTGGACCATCCTGTATGTTTAAAAATAATTTTAGAACATATATTTTTTTATACCTCACAACTTTTATAAAAACTTTTTTTTGATATCTTTAATAGTAGAGATGGTATATTACTTTGTCAGACAAATGGGCCACCCTGTATAGAATAACCCGTTATATGGCACCCAAAACCTCACGTGTCCTTTTCACAGTGTGCCTTGTATTTTGGTGGTGATTTTATTCCTATTCTACTCATTGAACCTTTATATCATCTGAAACTACTATAATCTTAACGCTCCGTTCATTTGTTCTCCTGAAAATAATTCTGTATTCGAAACATGTAGAGAATACCCTATTGTATATTAAAATAGTTTTTTTTAATAATATAACATAACAGTGGAGGAAGTATGAGTTCTTATTTCTTTCCTTCTAAAAAAGTTAGCATTTTCTATTATGATTAACCTTTACAATTATTACAAAAATGGTTTTGTCCTTCCTGGTTGTGCCTATTTTAAAATATGATGTCCATATCGCACGAGAAAATAAATTGAGCACGACGCCGTAGGCGAAGTGCTCAAACTTCCGAGGGCAATATGGACAATCCACTCGAGTTGAACAGTATATTTTTTCTACGACCAAACCTACAAACCTTATGCTAAAAAATGGAAAAAAAAGTTTTCAGGTTGCCGGGCTCGAACTCACGACCATTGGTTCCATAGTAAAACGCTCTACCTCTCGACTATCGAAACGTTAAACTAATTATGGGAAAACCAACTGATAAAAGATGCTACATGAAATTAATTTTCTATGCACATTCAGCAGGTTGCATTATTGATAAATCTATTATAAATGCGTCTAGATTTTATTATATTGAACAAATTAATAACAAATTGTACCATATGCATTTAAATTATATAATTTAGTGTCTTGAAAAAGAAGGCGGAGCCTCATTAAAAATAATATACTGTGATTGGTCAGTACTTTTAAGAACAACAATGGCTTCTCTGTAATTGACTACTGTAATTGGTCAGTTTCATGACCTATCTAGGATTGTTATAAAATTTTGCCGCACAGTTAACTGAAATAGCCTAGTTCACTCGCCACTTAAGTGTAAAGGAAACAGCAAATTTCCATGTGGGAGTAGAAAAAATCATAATCAGTATTTTAAAAAAAAGTGGAATAGCATAACAGTAATGGACTATCGCACAATTAATCGCATACCAGTTTGATTATGCATAGAATAAGAAAAAAACTCTAGGATCACTAGTTGATTAAAAGCTCTTTAACATTCAGAACGATGAGCTATTAAATATAACTTGATATAAGTAATTTGAAATTACCGTTTTTGCAAAGGCAAACGCGTGATTATGATTTATACGAGATGAGAAGGTTAATTTTCCTGAGATGCGCCGATCTAAGAGGCTAATTATGGCATTTTTAGTTTTATTTATGATACGTATCTGTTTCCTCATCAAGTAAAAAAGAAAATTACCGCTTTTATTTTCACTCTCAGATCTAGATAGGTATCTAATATGTAATATACAACATATAACATTTATTATAGAGAGGAAGTACTTATATTATTCTTTGAATCGCAATTACACTGTAAAATTTCATAATATTTACTATATTTTTTCTGCATTTTTTTTCACCATATACAGGGTGCTACAAATTCGCGTGCGTGCATGGGGATATCGAAAACGGTAAGATATACGAAGATGGTTAAATTGAGGCAAAGTTGCGTATTTTGGGGCTTAATCATTTGGTGAAAGAAAATTCTAAATATGTCGGATGCCTTCGGAGATATCCGAGCATAAAATCGAAATTTTCAGTTTTGGGTTTTAATTTTTTGCGCCTTTATTTTTGACTTGGGGAAAAAACAAGAAACACTTTTTATAGCCGTTTCTTATGATCTACATTCTACAACATGGCCTTTTAAATGTGACGTTTCGTTCTTTGGATACCATCATCAAGTCAATTTTTTTAAATACGGATCTGGATTTTTTATTACGGTTTTAGGAATTTATAGGCTTTCGCTTTCGAAACCTAATACAATTAAAACATTTAAAAAATTTTAAGGTTTCGTCATCAAATGATACATTTACGGGGTCCTGCACCTCACCTCCCGTCTTCTATAGCTCACTTATTAATTAAGTTAGGATTTTGATATTTTGCAGACTTTACCTGTATCCTAGGGCGCATTTCAGAAAAATATATTTTTGTTTATACAGGGTGTTCTAAAAAAGTATGACGTCCTAAGGATCTATTTTTTTAGATTACATGCCATAAATGTTCTTACTTATTTGGATGCCTCTTATAGATGACTACATACCCCAAAATGTTAATGAAACCGGTTTAGTATTATAGGCGAAAAAATAAACACTAAGACAAATCAGTTTTGCACCACTGGATTTAAAAATTAATTGAAAATAAAAATAATGCCTTGTTAATAAAATTATACAAAGGATCTTAATAAATAAGGTCGAACAGTCTCGTTAACCAAGTTTGATTAATACGAATTGTACAGGGTGTCCAAAGTTTAGTGTCAAACTTTGCAATCTTTAAAGTAATTTATTTTTCTAATTTCAAATTGGAACCCCTGTATATTATTATATCATTCGATGCAGAATTAAAATTCAAACATTTGTTCAAATTACAACCCAATCGCAATTTCTAACGCATTAAGACTTATTTGCAGAAAACTCATTTTATCAACTATTCCACCAGTCATTATTATATAATAAATATCAAAGGTGGCTTTGAAAAACAATTTATTGATATTAAAGTTTACTAAAAGGACAAATAAAAATTCTTTTAGCATGCTCCTAATATGAACATCATATCTACGAGCTCTTCTTGTTTGTATTCCATCACAAAAAATAATATAGCTTAAATAATTAATACGAATCTAACAATATTTGAAACTATAAAATAACTAAAGTCAAAATGGGCTTTTGTCACTTCAATAAACTTTAATATCAATAAATTGTTTTTCAAATCCACCTTTGATATTTATTATATAATTATGACTGGTGGAAAGGTTGATAAAACGAGTTTTCTGTAAATAAGTCTTAATGCGTTAGAAATTGTGATAGGGTTGTAATTAGAATAAATGTTTGAATTTTAATTCTGCATCGAATGACCTAATAATTTAGAGGGGTTCCAATTTGAAATAAGAAAAATAAATTGCTTTGAAGTTTGCAAAGTTTGACACCAAATTTTGGACACCCTATACAATTCGTATTAATCAAACTTGGTTAACGAGATTTTAGGACCTTATTTATTAAGTACCTTTGTAGAATTTTAATAACAAGGCATTATTTTTATTTTTTATTAATTTTTAAAACCAGTGGTGCAAAAATGATTTTTCTTAGTGTTTATTTTTTTCGCCTATAATACTGAACCAATTTCATTAAAATTTCGGGGGTATGTAGGCACCTGTAAGAAGCATCCAAATAAGTAAGAATATTTATGGCATGTAATCTAAAAAAATAGATCCGCATGACGTCACACTTTTTTGGAACACACTGTATAAACCAAAATATTTTCCTCTGAAAAATATCAAAATCCTAACTTAATTAATAAGTGAGCTATAGAAGACAAAAGGTGGGTGCAGTATAGCGCATATACAAAATTTCTATTAACCAACAAGTAGGTACCCACCGAACTACTAAAAAATAACCACCCAATAAGTCGGTACACTTACCACAAACTAATGTATTAACAGTCAAAGATGCCGCGGAACCACTAATCAATAAAAAAAAACTCTTAGCACAGACGGCAGGCAGAACGCGAAAAACACTTCTTCGGCGGCCTTCCTCCGAGTCTTCATTTATAGCTTCCACCTCTTCGAACGCAATCTTCAGTCGCTGATAAGCCACGGTCATCAGGTGTCAAGTTCATGTCTTCCATTGATGTATCTAGTAATTACTTACAGACCGAACATCCTTTCAAAGTTTGAAGAATTCTTGTTGTTTGGATTTGAAGAGATTAATTATTGGTATAGCTTGAAGTTATAGTATAAACAGTGTCCGCAGGGACGTAGCAGGTTACAACTGGGCCCTGGTGCAAGACCACAGCGGGCCCCCTTCATCATTAAAAAAAAATAGTCTACCATGGGTTACAAATTTTATTGCACAAAAAATGCATGGCGAGTGCATGGTGGGTAACATAACGAAACGAATTAAACGAATACAAACCTAATTCTAAATAACCTTACTTATTTTATTTACGCTGAAAAATCTACTTTTCTTGCCTTTTGATTAGCAAACAATGAAATAATTTTACTGATATCTAACGTTCTGGCTGTCTGATTTTCAATGGATAAAATTGCCAAACTAGAAAGTCTGCTTTGCGACATTTTATTTCTCAAATAATTCTTAATCAACTTTAAGATTGAAAATGATCTCTCCGAAGTGGCTACCGATACGGGAATCGTTAGAAAAAGTATAAAAGCACAGCATATTTCTTTAAATGAACTCGAAATCATTTCATCGCAAATAACTAATTTCGCAAAGTCATTAATGGAAATGTCTGCATGGATTTGATCCTTATAAACGCGCCTAAATGATAAAATTTCTTGAACAAGCGAATGTTATAAATCGTTGGAATAAAACTTAACTAGATTCTCAGATAGAAGTACTAGATTAGCATCAGAGGACTCTCTTAAGGTAGAAGGAAAAAGTGCTTTAAACTTTAGAACTACGTTGTTTAAACCTTTAAATCGATTTTCCAGTTTTGATATAATAACGTCCAACGTTAAATTAAACACCGACACTTGGCATTGGACAGTCGTTCGTCACACGACAACTCATCGAATTGTTTTTTTACTTTGCGAATTCTGTTATTTTTAAAACTTTGATCAATTCCCCAACTAGGAGCTCTAATGCGGGTCGTAGCGTCGTAGCGTAGCTCGTTTTCGGCGCGTGGCTAGAAGAGAAATTGACAAACAACGGCAACGGTTGGCGTGAACGGCGTCGAGCCAGCAAGCAGACAAGGTATACCCACTTCGTGATCCCAGTTCCTTGCACTAGTTTGTGTAAGTCAACTGGGAGAGGGTAAGGATATCCTTTGGTACCACGGCCTACAACCTATAGTATCTAAGAACCTTGACTCATGACAGCCTCGCGGCGCGCGACGTTGTCGCTTTTTTGTTTCGCATTATGATTCCGATCGGGTTCGCGGGCCCCCTAGGGGCCCGGGCCCTGGCGCGCGGCACCACTCGCGCCCCCTGTTGCTACGTGCCTGAGTGTCCGAGGAAATTATTTGGTTGAAAATCTGTTGTTGGTTTTAGGTTCTAAATGATCCAAAATAAAATAAAAGCTTAAAATTGTTGACTTGTGATGTGCGTTACACCTGTCAAATGTCATTTGAAAATTTTTAACTGGTGTAATTTTTTTTAGAAGTACAAAAAAAATTATAAGAACTTTATTGTTTCTTGTCACATTTTGTGTCTGATTTAAAATTTTCGTTTTAACTTTTATTTTTTTTTTAATTGATAAATAATGTTTTATTATGTGCCAGCGAATATTGTTCCTCAGGCAAGGTACATACTTAGTTTTTGTAAAAAAAATAAAAAAAACATTTTAAAAATGGGACCTACGCGTCTTAAAATTTAAAAATAATTATCTGTTATAAAATCGGTTCATTCGATAACTAAAATTTAAAATGTTCGTCTGATTTAAATAGAAGTTTTATAAAATTTTCCAAAAAAAAAAAATACACCCATATTTTTATTTATGAAAAACACTGTGTTGGTATACAAAAAATAGCATACATAATCACAAATGTTGGTTATTGCTAATTCTATAGTTTCAACTTTTAACGGATCCCCTTTTCTTGATATACTTAAAAGCAAACAGTAGTCGATAAGTCATGCTTTTCCACCACATCGCGCATATTGTACCTGTGTCTGGCAATGACAATAAAATATTTTTTTTATATACTTATAATATATTATAAAAACGAATTTCACGAGAATTAAGTAGCGCGGCGTTAGTGGAGATTTATAAGATAACATCGGGGCATCGTTTGTAATTTTAATGGAAAATAATAAATTAACTTGAATAGCCGTATTATTTCTATTTTTTGGGCCTGCCCGAAGGATGATTTAATTTGAACCTATACCGGGTGATTCACGACGAGCTTGCATTAGAACTTTTAAGGAAACTACTGAAAATATTTTTTTGAAAATCTGTAGGTTTAAGTTTATCGATATGCTCTCTTAAACTCAAATATTAACATGTTTCTGTCACTTCCGGTTATACCGGAAGTAGCTTCAACTTTCATTTTTTGAATACAACATAACATTTTTTATTATATTTTTGGTTTTTGCATTAAATTTTAATAACATTTTATGGAACACGTTTTTTATCTAAGTCTACTCATTTCTGAGATATCTGCATATTTAGTAATTATTTCGTAAATGCATAGCGATGAAATGATCCGTATATATTTTTTACCTTAGCTCCTGGACTAAACATTTTTTATTTGTGTATAGTTAAAGAATCAACAAATCTCAAGAAATAATTAAACTTGGCATAAAATATACAGGGAGGTCACAATTAAGGGCTCATTGTAAACAACTTTAAACATTAAAAACTTTCTTATTTTAATTGGAACACCCTGTATATTTTTATTTTATATGATGGTAAATTAACTGGTCCTTAAAATTGCTATAACCTTTTCTATACCTATATCAACGCGTTTTCTTAGCATATCAAGTTTTATTTTTAAATACGATTTTTTCAAGCGTGCCATGAAAAAAAATGTATCTACAGGGATACTCCATAGTGATATTTATTAGGGAAATATTTTAAGCAATTATTATTTAGTCTTCTAATAATATCAGGTGAAGGAGTTGGTCGATTGGTTGATTCGGATATTTATCGTGATATATCCGACATGCTCCTAGCTTTATTTTGCCACATTTAATATAAATACTTAATAAATTTTAAAAATATTTGTATGAAAATCCCAAGGGTGACATTTTCCAGAACCAGAATTGACATTCTTAAAATACGCAACAAATAATTTAATGCAACTGTTTTTCTTGTCATCTAGCATTCTAGAAAACATTGCCGCTAACAATATTTCCCTTATAAATATCACTATGGAGTATCCATGTACATTTGTTTTCATGACACGCTTGAAAAAATCGTATTTAAAAATAAAACTTGATATTCTAAGAAAACGTTGATATAAGCATAGGAAAGGTTATAGCAATTTTAAGGAGCAGTTAATTTACCATCAGATAAAATAAAAATATACAGGGTGTTCCTTTTAAAATAAGAAAGTTTTTAATGTTTAAAGTTTTTTAAAATGAGCCCTTAATTGTGACCTCCCTGTATATTTTATGCCAAGTTTAATTATTTTTTGAGATTTGTTGATTCTTTAACTATACAATAACAAAAAATGTTTAGTCCAGGAGCTAAGGTAAAAAATATATAGGGATCATTTTATTGCTATGCATTTACGAAATAATTACAAAATATGCAGATATCTCAGAAATGAGTAGACTTAGGTAAAAAACGTGTTCCATAAAATGTTATTAAAATTTAATGCAAAAACCAAAAATACAATAAAAAATGCTATGTTGTATTTAAAAAATGAAAGTTAAAGCTACTTCCGGTATAACTGAAAGTGACAGAAACATGTTAATATTTGAGTTTAAGAGAGCATATCGATAAACTTTAACCTACAGATTTTCAAAAAAATATTTTCAGTAGTTTCCTTAAAAGTTCTAATGCAAGCTCGTCGTGAATCACCCGGTATAATTGAAACTTTAACTCCTTAGTATAATTTTTGTATTAATTTTTCAATTAGAGAAGCCAGGAAACGATGCCACGTTTCACGCTGATATGGAAGGCTTTTAATATTTAATAATTAGTTAAAATGACTAGATTTTAGTCGCAACATGCAAAAGAATAAAAAACGGTACGGTATACGGATTAAAATCGGTACTTATAAAAATTTATTCCCATCCATATTTTAATTGTATCCTAGCTAATAAGAGTATATTAAAACTTTTCCACGTAATCTACAAAAGTTAACTAAGTGCAACACTTAATTAAAAAGTTCTCAGGGCTATTTAAAACAATGCCTAAGCACAAATTTAAATTAAAATCTTCTCATCGCGTTGTCAAAAATAATTTTTCTTGATGAGTATTATACCCTTTATCTCTAACAATCAAAAAACATGAGAAGGAAATTAAAATATGGTGCATTCAACAAGAAAGAATACCCTGTATACCGTTTTTAGCTATATCTTGGAGTGTTTTCTATATTAGTAGGCATAATTAAATGATTTCATCAACATGAAATTAACTTAATACTTGTAGGTATACTAACTACTCTATAATATGCCAATTTTCATAAACATATATTTAGTAGTTTTTGAAATATCTGTAATATTTCATATTTTTAACACCCTCTAGTGTCGTATTTAGGGGGAGGGGGCTGCCGGGCTGCGGCCCCCTCCGAGCTCAGCAGCTCGTAGTCTAACAGCCTAATTGCAAACTACTTTTTCGGCTTACACCTTTTACTAATATTGAATATTCTGCCACATTCCGCTACATTTTAACAAATTTTCAAAATTTACTATTATCAATAGTCAAAATTTTGCTACGTCTGGCAACACTATTTCTCGATCTTCATAGTGGTACTACATACTGCAAAGACCGCATGTGAGGAAGATAGATAGAAGAAGAGACTCAAATCCACAAATATGTTACAGTATAATTTGGTCCATGAATTTGCCATCGAAATTCATTTTCTTTAATTGGTTTTTATTATCTTTCTCACAAGTTTACGGCCAACTAATACTCGGAAGTTTGATATGGACAATATGGGTATCATATTCACTCTTGTAGTACAAACTACTATGAACGACAAGACATGTAGCGCCTTCTGTTATTGATCAATAAAACACTTGGAATCTTTTATGTAACTACAGCTACAGGGCAATAGTAGTTTGTACAGCAAGAGTAGATACTAAATCGTCCATGATTCTCAAAGAGACCGGATATTGATTCAAACTGACTTGGTTATCTTACTTTTCCCTTTGAATTTAACGAGCAAGTTAATTGAGCACGATACCGTAGGCGCAGTGCTCAAACTTCCGAGTGCGATATGGACAATTTATTCGAGTTGACCAGTATATTTTTTCTACTACCAAACTTATGAACCTTATGCTAAAAATGTTTATATAAGTTTGCAGACAGCCGGGCTTGAATTCACGATCGTTGAATCCAAAGCTCGATATTTTGTCACTTCGCTATATCCTCATATTATAATTTAGGGTAAATATAACAAAATATTAATGCTACATTAAATTATTTTTTCTACTCCCACATGGAAATTTGCTGTTTCCTTTACACTTAAGTGGCGAGTAAAGTATGCTATTCCAGTTAACTGTGCGGCAAAATTTCATATCCATCCTAGTTAGGTTATGAAACTGACCAATCACAGTAGTCAAAAATAAACAAATCTGTCAGATGAAATTTGTTCTTTTTAAATTTAAATTTAAACATTTATCCCAGAGTCAATGTGTATACACAATATTTTCCTAAAGAGTACACGAAATGGTGCAAAAATTGAAGGTATAATAACAAAATTAATACCAAAATATATTTCTACCGAATTTCTGACCGAACTAAAGATTTGCGCTCAGACGCATTTTCTTATTTCAAAAATATCTTTATTTTCACTCATTTCTAGACAATTACTACAAGCTTTGCATAAAATGTACTATAAGAGCGTTTTCACACGGCACCATATATCGCGCGCGACAAATGGTCGCAATATTGCTTTTACACCAAATTATGTGTTTTCTAATGAGCCATTTTCACACACAAGCGATATTAGAGAACACGTAATTTGGTGTAAAGTAATATTGCGATCATTTATCGCGCGCGATATATGGTGCCGTGTGAAAACGCTCTTAATCTACCAAATGAACGTTTTCTTACTAACCTTGGGTATTTTTTCCATATAAATAATATATTATTATAAATATTTGTGCACGGGGATATTTTCCGATATATTTTGAACGGGGATCCAACCTCAATTGATCTTAAAACTTTTATTATACGCAACAAACATAGAAAATTAACTGGTAATTATTCCTTAAATGGTGGAACATAAAGATAACCCGATAAAACAGACGAAATTATAAGGTTTCTAGAAAAAAATCCTTTTTTACTAAAATTTTTAAGGTTATGTTAGTTCTACTTACAGCATTGCCACCTCTTTCCACGTTAACAGTGTTGCTAGTTTGTAAATTCGATGTTATAATTCTTACGCAAGCAGAAATAAACCCGACAACCCTATTTTTCTTTTGTGCATTTTAGTAAAACAATTATTAATCAAAATACCTTGTAGAGAAAATAAATTGTTCGTTTTTATTAATACATATATCGCTTTTTGTCTGTTATTCAGCAAAAAGCCGAATGTGAGAAAAATAGATATATTCAAAAATGAGTTTGTTTAAATATAAGAACTTACGCAAATCGATAAATATGTTACAGTGTAATTTGGTCCATGGGTTTGCCATCAGAATGATTTTTGTTCAATTGTTTTTTATTACCGTTCTCACAAGTTCATGGCCAACTTAAAAGACAAGTTATGATGCCTAATTTAAATAATAATTTTTTAAAATTCTTAGCATAAAGTTCGGAAGTTAAGTCGTAGAAAAAATATACTGTACAACTCGAGTAGATTTTCCATATTGTCCTCGGAAGTTTGAGCACTCCGCCAACGACGTCGTGCTCAATTTACTTCCTCGTGCGATATAGACATCATATCCACTCTTGTTGCACAAACTACTATTTCCATGCACATTCAGCAGGTTGCAATATTGACAAATCTAATATAGATTAGTATATATTTTGTTATATTAAACAAATTAATAACATATTGTACCAGAAACATATAAATTATATAATTTAGTGGCTTTAAAAAGAAGGCGGAGTCTCAGTAAATACAATAAACTGTGATTGGTCAGTACTTTGTAAGGACGTCACAGAGGAATTTAATTTTTGTAACAATGTTGTCAAATAATTGGAAATTTCTAGAGTCGAGAGAAATAAAGATACAAAGCACAAAGGAATGATAGGTCGAAGCTGTCTCCAAATGGAAAAGGGAAACTTACGAACAGTGTTATATTTTTAGGATATTCTTTAGGATCACTTGTGGTTGTAAACTGCTAAAAAAAACTTTTTCGTGCAATTTTTCTCTAAATATGGGAAATTTTATTTTTAAAGGTCGCACTGTTATCGATCAATATAAAATTTTACCGTACAGTTAACTGGAATAGCTTACTTTTCTCTTCACGAAATAGCAAATTTTTATGTGGGAGTAGAAAGAAGCGTGTTAAAAAATATAAAATAATAGAAGATAGGGCTTTCTTTCCAAACCCCTTCTTTACAATGTCCCTTCTGGAGAGTAGTTACGAATTTGTATAAATTGGGGTTCTTTGTTATTTCTTGCCATTCTTTCGCATTAGGCTTTTTTCCTCTTCGTTCGCTGCCAAGGCCATTCCCGAGGGACCAACCCGAACCACGATCCTCGGTCATGCGACACCCCCCAAGGGCTATCAACCCTTGGTTTATTGCCATTGCATGATCAACCGATTGGGGAATGTGTACCTTATCTTCTTTCGCACCCCACGTGATGTCCGATCTCATCTGGCCTGGTTACCGGCGTGAATGAAGTGGGTTGGGAGATAATACCTTTTACACTCTTCCCTGCATTCTTAAATCCACTAAATTTCGGACATCCTTTTTTTATTTTACCTATACCCACTTCGGGAATCGAACCCGGGTCGCTACGGTCGAATGCCAGTAATTCACCTCTGAGCCAACGCCGCGCCGCGGTTATTGATGTTCTTTGTCATTAAAATGTATTATGTTTGGTTTCGAAGCTTTTTCAGTTAAAAAAAAACTTACTAACCTGTGTATAAAAAAAATTGTCTATTATTAAATCTAAATGCCGCAAGAATTCGGCAGGTTTTTTTTCAACCTTATTGGTTTCATTTTTATGTTTACATTTAATATATAGTTAAAAGAAAAAGCACTACAATAATCGACCATCGACCTCTTAAACAAATATTTTTTTCTTTTTAAATCATGTAACGTGCCGAAGGAAACACTTAAAACGAGCAACAATAGGTAAGTAGATGGTGTTTTTTAAATTAATTTTTATCGTAGAAACATCGAATTCTTATTCTAATAATTGGTTTAGTTATAAAGCCTCTAGTGTAAAATAACCGGATTTTTAAATGATGAAAAAGTATATATTATTTTTAAATTTACCGTGTCTAAACTGTAATAAGCAGAAAAAATCTGAAAGTACTTTGCTGCTATAAAATCGTTAAATTATACCCGATGCATTTTCGTAAAAGGCCGCTCGCCCCTATAACTTTTTTGTTTTTAAAGATAAGGGAATGGTCTTTGGAGAATTTGTATAAGGCATAAGATCTAGCAAATCTTGCAATAAATCCAGTAAATCTTACAATAAAATATAATAAATTTTACAATAAAATTTATTAGATTTGTAAGATCTAAAATATACAGGGTTGCCCAGAAGTCCGGAATAAAATTAATATTAATTAAAGGAAAAAGATCTAGGAAAAACGCTCGGACCCGTAAATTTGTATTTTTAATTGTGCATTTTTTGACATAAAAAAATATTATACAGGGTGTCTCATAGAACTGTCGTCACGTTTTTGACAATTTTTTTAATGGAACACCCTATATATTGTACCATTTTCTGATTCCCCACAAAATTCTACGCTTATGTTGTAAATATCATGTGTCTAAATTCAATAGTTTTTGAGATATTGACGTTTAAAATATGGAATTTTTTTACCGTTCCAATGTTACAGCCTGTCAAAGTCAAAAAATGCCATATTTTAAACGTCAATATCTCAAAAACTATTGAATTTGGACATATGACATTTACAACATAAATGTAGAATTTTGTGGGGAATCAGAAAAAAATACAATATATAGGGACGGGACGATAGTTCTATGAGACACCCTGTATAATATTTTTTTATGTCAAAAAATGCACAATTAAAAATAAAAATTTACAGGTTCGAGCGTTTTTCCTAGATCTTTTTCCTTTATTTTGATATTAATTTTATTCCGGACTTCTGGGCAACCCTGTATATCTAATATAAAATCTAGTAAATTTAACGATAAAATCTAGTTAATCTTACAATAAAATAAAGTAAATCTAACAATAAAAACAGTAAAAGAAAATCAAAAATAATACTTCTTATTAGAAAATATCGTAATATTTAATAAAAACTGCATAGATACCTTTACATTTGAAAACAAAAGTTGGGGGCGGTTTTTACCCCCGAGAGGGGTGGAGTAAAAACTTCATGAAGACGCGAGAAAAGTATTTCATCAAATAAAAAGGCTTTTCAATACTGAATTTATCCAATTTAAAAATGCCACCCTGTATTTTTGTTTTGCAACCTACATCGTCACTGGTTTGGAGGACACATTTTTTAGTACCCCCAGTATGAGTGCCTATAGGCCTAAAAATAAGCATAAGAAAGTTTTTAAAATGTATTCATAATTAAAAGTCACTGCAAACACTACTAGCCATAAGTCGAGAAGTCTGTAAACAATTTTTGACCAAGTGCATTTTTTATATACACTTATACATATTTAAGTACGTTCAAAGTTAGTTACTTTTAAATTATTCTTGACAGAACAAACAGACCTGAACAAATTTCATGTGCAAACATAAAATTATGGTAAACATGACACAGGTTTGGTATGGAACATTTCCATATGTAAAAATGGTTTAAACATTTTTTTAAATCGATCAAAAATGTCATTTTTCTCGGCGCAATTGCTGGTTCAAAAATACCATATATTCGTATTTTCTTTTATTACTTTCCTATCATAGGCCGAGAAAGTAACTTGAAGCATCTCCACAGACTGCGAAATCGCATTTCCAATGTTTATATAAGAACGCGACAGGTTATGACTTTCAGTAGAGTCTTAATAAGGACGCAACGGCCGTCATTGTCGACATGTGCCCCAGATAACCTATTATTTTGGGTCCCCGTGTACTATAATGCAAAAGACAGAAATACATAATAATTTTATTGTTAAAAAAATTTATAGATTTTTAAACATAAACAGTGCCACTTTCTGTTTTTTTTAAGTTCTGCTTGTTTTTACCTTTGTTATTCTTGATCTGAGGGAACAACAGCCTATAATTCTCCTAAATGCCTTGGCATAAGGGTTTTTATTGTTTTGCCTGACAAAATTAAGGACTGTAAGACTGTACCATGTTTCAAATCACTGAAGTCATTTTTAATATCTAAATGTTTTTATGGTTTAGATGAGTTTTTTAAATGTTTGTCTTAGCAACTATTTTGTGTCGTTATTATTGCGTTCTTGTAAAGTGTTGTTTGTATTGTTAGGTTCTATAGCTACCTTAGTTAGTGTCTAGTTTTAAATTAAACCTGGCTATTCCCCTAAAATTGTAATTGTTTCTGAGAAAATAAACGAATTGATTTGATCTCTTTACTAGGATACTTCTTTCAATCAAATTTAATCTTAAAAATGTAAAAATACAAACATGATGACCACCGCCCTCAAAATACATTATTTTTGCTCTCTGCTGTCACTTAAATGACAACCTCTCTATATTATATCATTACGAATTGTACGAAATGTTTGAAATATTTATCATAGGTCCTAGTCAATATTTTTTGACTTAAATGAAAATGAAATTCCACCAATTTTGACAATTATTTGGATCTTTCTAAAAAACCACTTACGCTGTATCCTACGTGAGCAACTTGACGCTGCTGAAGCGAATTTATATGAAATACAATACATTCCACAACTAATAATATTTATTTAGAAAGTGCTAAATATAAAGAATTTTATCACTTGTATCAAGAAATGTCAACAGCAACGCAAGAAACGCCTCGCCGCTTCGACGGATATTTTTAATAAAATTAAAATCCTCTGTCGCCAAACATAGTCTGGGGTGTAAGTTCACCTTCCAGAGCGATGTCGATTCGAATTTAACGCCGATTGCACTACGTTCATAAAAATACTCGCTTCTAAGCGATATTTAAATCTATATTGGAATTTTTAAGGGAATTTTCTGGCATAACAAAACTTGTAACCTCCTCCCCCACTGTGCTTTCGTTACTCTCTTTTTATCACGGGACGCCACTGGTTATTGAGGTATAATTAGTTTGTAAACGGTTTGTTTAAAATAGCTTAAATCGCTTGGCGAAAAATGTGAACAAAATTAAAGTGTACGTAATATATACCGTAGGGTATAGAAGCTACAAGAACTATCCTACTTATTTGCGTTGAAATATCCCGTAAGAATAATTCCTCAAGATAATTATAGCTTCAAGATTTTTAACGGCTTTTAAATACTGATATTACACGTCGGTTAACAAGCAATTTCAGTTGTTTTCCTCTAAAGACAACGCGGGTATTTCGTCTTTGAAATAAAGTACTTCGATAACATTGGTAAATGATATTTAACTATTTAACTTTAAATTAATATTAAGTACACTGAGTATAAATAAAAACTCTACAATTTCTTTCTGTTAACTTATTCCTTACTTTGGCTGCACATTTTCATAAGAAAAAGTGAGTATAAGTCATTAATTATTTGGCGTCGTCAAATTGATACGGACGTAAAATGTGATTGTTTGTTTTATAACCTTTGTTATTTTAATCTGTTGTCCGTGTAGGAATGCTCTTCCCTCGGAGTATTGTAATGTACTGCCCCCTGACTAAGGAAGCACTGATGATGGCCCAATAAGCCGAAAGCGCTCTGCATATTTTTTAAATAAATTTAATGCACTTAAATACAGGGCCGGATTAGCGATTGTTGAGGCCCTAGGCTAAAAATTACTTAGGGCCCCTTCTCCTCTCCCTATCCAGAACATTCAGCATATTTTATGGTACCTACGGTAGACATTTTTTTTTGATGAAGTAAAATGTGAAACAAAAATTGATAGGTTCAAAGGTATTTATTAAAATAATATCTTGATTTAAAAATGCACTAATTTTGTTTTTTAATACAAAATACTATTACGATTATAACGTTTTAATTTTAACGAACGAACATATCCTAACCTTAAAAAATGCGTCTGGATTTTAGTGATTTTACTAGACGGAATGATGCACGCAGCGCAAGCTCGCCGACGCCAGGGATCAAAATTTTGGGGTATTCTTCGGGAATGCACCGGATCCAGCGCAGTGTGCAGTAGCGTCCGTCGGTCGGTCTATCTTAAATCGCGATTAAAACTGACATTAGCATTAGCGGGTCGTGTCGTGCCGCGGCCAGATTTAGTATAAATAATGATAATTATTATTATGAGTGTCTGAACCGGACACGAAAAGTAAAGTAAAGTACCATCGCGCCGATAAAAAACTGGGACAGGAAATTTTTCTATTTTCTCCTAGACTATTAAGAATAATTTTACATCAAGCCTGGTACCAGTAAAATGTCATGAAAATTTGCATGTCAATAAAAATTGTCACTTTATGATTGACTCGTCAAACATACAATCATATATTATTTGTAAATATGCCACAATTAACCCCCCAGCAAAAGGCAATTATTTATAGTCGGTTGCGAGATAGTGTTGCTATTAGGGATATTGCAGATGAACTGGGAGTAAGCAAGAATACCGTGCTATTGGCAAAACAAAAAATAGCAAGACATGGGACTATTATTAGGAATGCAGGTTCTGGTCCCCCTAAAATTTCTACTGATGATCATGATAAAAGACTGGTTAATTATCTAAGGGATCATCCCTTCGAAACTGCAATCAAGGCAAAAGAAGAGACGAATTTTCCAGGTTCTGCAAATACCGCTAGAGACAGGGTTCGAAATTCCGATATACGAAGCCGTTGTGCTGCCAATAAAAATTTTTTAACGGAAATAAATAAACAGGGCAGGTTAGAATTTGCACATGAATATATTAATCAAATAAATTTATGGGAAACAGTTATATTTTCTGACGAGAAAACTTTTCAGTCATGCAATAATGGGAGAATTCGGGTGTATAGGCCTTCCGGCATGCGGTATGATGAGAGATACACCCACAAAACCAACCAAAGTGGGCGTTTCTCCATAAATGTTTGGGGCTGGATTAGCGCTAGAGGACCAGGACTTTGCCAAATCGTCGAAGGAAGACTAACTGCAGCAGTATACGTTAATATACTAAACGAAGTGATGATACCATCGGTAAACGCTGTATACGGTCAAAATTACACATTTCAGCATGATAATGCTCCAATACACACAGCGCGCATTGTACAAAATTTTCTCCAAGAAAATAACATAGCAGTTCTTCCCTGGGCTTCGAAGAGTCCCGATTTGAACCCGATAGAAAACATTTGGGGTGCCATGGTCAAATCTATGTATAAACATGATTTTCAACCTAGAAACAGGGATGAATTACGTCATAGGATAAATCAAGCTTGGGATGAAATAACTGTCGAATTATGTAGAAACTTAGTTTTAAGTATGCCACAAAGGCTCCAAAAAGTAATAAACAGAAATGGTTCTATGACCAAATATTAATTTTGTGTTGTTTTGACAAACTTTGTGTTCGCAATTTTTTTCTTTTTATTAAATGTATTTTATTACCTGTATTAGCTTTATTTATTATTTTGTGGTAATGGTAAATATAATAATTTATAAAATATTTGACTTTAAAAAAATCTAATAAATTTACTTTATCCATATTATGTGATGTCTCTCAAATTTAACCACCCCGTATCGAAAAATACAAAACATTCCATTATGTAACCTAGGTTACTTTTTAAATTTTGAATGTTTTTCCTTTTTAGCTCTAGACACCTTTTATAGTCTAGGGGATATGTATTTCTTACATTGTTTTTGTAAATCTCTTGTCCTAGTTTTGTATCGGCACAATAGTAAGTATTATTATTATTACATCATGGTCAACGTATTATAGTAAATAGATGTTGTATACCGTCTTACTTTTTTTTATTTGAGAGTAAAGGGCCCCCGCAAGTCGCGGGCCCCTAGGCTATAGCCTATCTAGCCTATTGGATAATCCGGCCCTGCATACAAAAGTTTGTTTTCCCTGCCACTTCAAAAAGTGCACACAGCCGCTATATAACCCTATTTCATTAATTATTTATTTTTATAGAATTAATGTGTTGTTGGCGGATTTGATGCGCACTTCGTCGCTATTTTATGTAATAAACTATGTTTCAGCGATTATTGTCCACGTTGGACAAGAAAAAATATTAGTACGATATAATTGCAGTGGCGGCTTTTCTTTGTAGCCGCCTGTCGAAAATACGATAAATTTCGTTTCATCGGAAGACAATAAATAAATTCGATAAATCTACCGATAAATTAGGAGGATCGGCATCGTCGCCTCCCGGTTTCTTTCCATTTTTTCTACGAGCTAAAGAAATATTCACGAGAGAACTCGTTTTTCGACATTTGACATCCAGATATATGACCTCGGCCGGCTGATTAGGACTTTCAAAATTTCCCCAGATGTTGACAGAGACGTATTCAGCCAATGTTTTATTCATAAACGTATGAAATTCTGTTTTAGACTATAACTAACAATTAATTATGGATCATAACTATTGTTTACCTAGTACCTTAGCTGATGCCATTGCTGAGAAGGTATTTTTAAACAGTTTCAATTTATTTTTACAATAATTTCTTGCATTTAGTCATGTAACGCATTTGAACCTGCTTTTTAGAAAGCACCTTCTTGGCGTAGGGGTATAGGCTCTCCACTTTGTAACTAAGGGTCGCGGTTTCGAACCCCGCTTCGGACAAAACTTTTTAAATTAAATTTTTTTGTTTTTCAGTAATTATTTATTTTTTTAAATCGATTTCAACTAAAAAAAAATGCAAGACAATTATTAACCCTTAATCTTTAAAATAAAATAATATTTCGCAATTATTATGAATGTCCCACTTATAATGAAAACAAGCTTATATTTTCGGTATTTATGAGTTGATTGTTTTGAATTTTAGTGTGGTTTCGTGTGATCTGGGAGCATCTTTTTATTGCTAAAAATTTTAGTTAACTTACTGGCGTACGGATTTATAGGGGTTGTAAAATAATAATTCACCTTTAGCGATTATTAGCTTTCATTTTCGTACAACTAAAAATTTCGGAATTCAACAAATTCCGAAGTTCCTATCTTGTTATCGTGGTCTGTTAAACTGTTTTTTAAAATTAACATTTCAACCTTTTTCTTGTCAATAGATTGTGTTTTTTTGAGGGTGCTAGATTTAGGGGCTTAGCACCACAAAGTATCCCCCGAACTACGCCGATGTCAATATTAGATATATTATATAACAACACAGATAATAATTTTTATATAAATAAAGCAAATAAACATTTCTTTTGTATGTTTTACTCAAATAGCTTACACGACTTTTTCTATTTACCACTGTGTCGACCGGTAAGCATATCTACTATCTCTTTTATAATTACCTATTTCTAAACGGATTCGCGTGTAAACTCTCGACGAGTAAACACCTGCCTGAGTTGTTCCCGATTTTTAACTAAATACAGTGATTACGAGTATATGGAGATGGTTTTTCTTTGAAGTGGAACTGAAGCAGAAGTCAATTCCAACTTAGAAGCAAAAATACCCACCAAAATTGGTTTTGTTGTGCCAAAGAAGCCGCATCTAAAGTACTTGTTAATTTAACATAATCAGCGTACACCACGTATCCTTTTTTATCAGTGGTAAGAAACCAAAAAACTGCAAGGTCAAGCATCGCACCGAGTACACGGTTCCAACCGGCCGGTGTCCACGCTGCTTGGCGCCTAAACACAGGCAACCAACAACACGCAGCGATGATTACCGGACTATCGAACTTCATAGACACCTAAACTAATACTATGAGCGATAACAAAAACGCTGCTTCTGACTACAAAAGCAGCCAAAACATCCCAGAAAGTAATTTAACAGCCCCCCATAACACTGTCTTACAAGAAAATAGCCAAAATCAAACTAATGCAACCTCTTATTTGACCGCCGCAAAATCGGTACCTAAACCAGTTTTTCCCAAAAAAGATCAAGCTATCGTCTTTCATGCTGAGGAAAGCCTTAAATTGTATGATTATGTAAAATCAATAGGAGACATTATAAGCCCTAAAAACATCACTTTTGCATCTCGAATCTCAAACAATAGAATATGCATATATCTATCAAACAAAAATCTGGTTGATCAACTTATCAGGACACACCCCGTCATCACAGTAGGAAATTTCCAACTAAACATACAAAGATTAGTTTCCCCAACTAAAAGAATCGTAATTTCAAATATCAGCCCATCTATTCCACATGATACCGCAGAAACGGCCATCAAAGGTCTAGGCCTTAATTTAGCATCTCCTGTCTCGTTCCTAAAAGCAGGCATCCCCACTGATGAATACAGCCATATACTTAGCTTTAGAAGACAAGTCTTTGTCTTTCCTCCAACAGACGTTTTTGAGTTACAAACATCTCTAGTAATTCCTTATGATGGAAATGAGCACAGAATTTTTCTTTCCACGGATAAAATGGAATGTTTTATCTGTAAACAAACTGGACATATCGCAAATAATTGCTCAAACCCACCTCCAGCCACATTACAAATAGAAAATCACTCAACGCAAGCCACCAGTGACGCTAACACCTTTAGCATAGAAGTTCAGCCAGATGAATCTCTAACTGTCAATATACATTCACAAAAAAGACAGCTTTCAGATACTTTAACAACAAGCGAAAACTCTACCCCTCAAGATGAAGCCTCAAACGTGACCTTCCCGGGAGTCTCAAACATGCCACCACCCACAAGCATTCCTAAGCAACAAAATCCTCCCAAACCAACTAAGAAAAAGCGAAAAACTGAACCTAGCTCAGAACGTCTACTTTCAGAAAACACTAAAACTATAATAAAAGAGAGATATCAAACCACCCCTAAAAAATTTATTCTTCCAGCTGACCATTTTATTGCTTTCTTGGAAAACACCTATGATAACAACAACCCTTACCAAGAAGCTTTACAATTCACAAATGATGTTAAATCTCTTCTGTCCAATATGTATGATATCTATCCATTTTTAAATGAAAGGTCCATTAAAAACAGATTTACTCGACTAACCAAAAAAATTAAAACACATCTTGCTACTGATGAACTAGAAACAAGAAGCATTTCAAGCGTTTTTTCACAATCCTCTATAGATCTAAGTGAAGAAGACATACATTTAGACAGCACTCAACAGTCACAAGAGTCTGCAAACTAAAAATTAAATTCAACCTGATACAATGGAATTGCGACGGATTCTATCCTCGCATACATCGTATACAACAGCTAATTTCCGATTATCTACCTGACATAATCTGCTTTCAAGAAACAAACTTTAAAGATCAACATAAGAAAGCTTTGAAAAATTTTGAAGGCTACCATCAACTCAGAACTGAATATGCTCGAGCTAGTGGAGGAACGTCAATATTTGTATCCACCGATCTTTTTTCTCAGAAGCTTCCAATTACTACCGATCTGGAAGCTATAGCTGTAAATGTTTGGTGCCCGAACAAAATTACAATCTGCAACGTCTACCTTCCACCTAATCATAATCTAACAGAAATACAAATCCAAAACCTCGTAAGACAATTACCCAATCCATTTATTCTAGTAGGTGACTTTAATGCGCATAACACAATGTGGGGATCTGAACAAACATTTGGAAGAGGAAAAGTTATGGAGAAGACAATAAATACTACCAACCTTTGTCTCTTGAATACAGGAAACAACACTCACTTTAACATAGCATCGGGAACATTTTCATCCATCGACCTTAGCTTCAGTGATCCCAGAACAGCAACCACACTTAACTGGCAAGTATTGGACAGTTTGTATGACAGCAACCACTATCCCATAATTATTTCAAACAATGTACCCAAAGCATACAATACTGTACGCAAATGGAAACTTGCTCACGCCGACTGGGTCAGCTTTAGTTCTTGTATCAAAACTCAAACAGATCAACTAGAACTAGATGACAATATCGATCAAGCCACAGATCAGTTAGTCAAATGCATAACATCAGCCGCCGAGAAATATATCGGTACACATGAAATAAACTTAACAAGAAAAGTCGTCCCGTGGTGGAATGCGGCTTGCAAAACTGCTGTACAAGACTGCAAAAAGGCCCTAAATAAATATCGCAGAACGCGAGCTCAAGATGACCTAATTTGTTTCAAAAAGCTAAAAGCTAAGTCCAGACGCGTACTTAAAGAGAGCAAACAACTATCCTGGTGCAAGTATGTGAACACAATAACAGTTGAGACACCTCCTACCCAAGTTTGGACTAAAATCAAGCAAATGCAAGGACATAATACAAACTCAAAAATATCTGCTATTAAACGAGATGACGAAATTATTACTGACAGCCAAACTATGGTCAACATACTTGCAGAACATTTCCGAAAGAAAGCAAAAAATAACAACAATCCTCAAATAATGCACACAATTCAACCAAAAGTACTACCACACTCTGACTCACTTAATCTCCCATTCACACAGCAAGAACTCATCCATGCTCTTTCTACATGTAAAAACTCAGCTGCAGGACCAGACAATATTCCTTTTATCTTTCTCAAGAACCTCTCTACTTCAAGCTTAGACAAACTCTTAGAATTTTACAATAAAATATGGTCTAGGCAAAAATTTCCAACTTTATGGAACCAATCCATTATACTACCTTTTAAGAAAAATAGTGCAACTACACCTGATATAAATTCATTCCGACCCATATCACTAACATGCACAATGTGTAAATTACTGGAAAAGATGATAAACAAACGCCTACTTTGGTACCTGGAATATAACAACTTATTAAATCAAAATCAATCAGGATTTAGACCTCATCGAAACACTGTTGACAATCTAGTAGTTTTACAAACTGAAATCGCTAATGCTTTCTCGGCAAAACGAGACGTCGTTGCTGTGATATTCGATATAGAAAGTGCATTCGACACAGCTTGGAAGCCACTAATTTACGACAAGTTAAAAGAAATCAACCTAACCGGCAATATATTAAAATTTATACAAAACTTTCTTTGTAATAGAACTGTCAGAGTGTCTGCTAATGGAAAAATATCCCACCATATTTCTCTAGAAGATGGAGTTCCACAAGGAGCAGTTCTTAGCACCACTTTATTTAACCTAATCATTAATGACATTTGCGACGGGATTCGGTCGCCAGTCAAATATGCCCTTTATGCAGATGACCTAATTCTCTACTGCACAGGCAGAAATCCTTCAACTACATGTACCCTACTTCAAAATGCAGTGAATGATCTATTTAACTGGTCAGAGAAAACAGGATTTAGATTTTCGACCTCAAAATCTAAAATCATAAGATTTAGCAGAAGAAGAACAAACTATATCCCCCATGTAACACTGAACGGGGCCCCCTTAGAAGCAGTAGACAACCTTAAATTCCTTGGCCTAACCTTTGATAGTAAACTTACCTGGAAAAAACACATTCAGGAAATCAAAGCGGATTGTCTGAAACGTATGAATATACTAAAAACACTAGCACACCGCCAATGGGGAGCAGAAGAAACAGTCTTGATTAGAATATACCGAGCATTGATTCGTTCCAAATTAGATTATGGTAGTTTAGTCTACGCGTCAGCCAGCAAATCTACCCTAAAAATATTAAACACAGTCCACAATACTGCCCTTCGTATTTGTCTAGGATCCTTTAGATCCAGCCCCGCAGACTCTCTTAACTGTGAATCACATGAAATCCCCCTCTCTTTTCGTCGCGACCAACTTCTTTTAACATACTCTGCTAGAGTTTCTGCTAATCCCAAGAATCCTGTTTACAGTTTTTTTAATACTGATCAGATAATACATACTAACTCCTCTAAACATCCCCACTCAGTTCCAACGATATTAAAAGAGCTCCTAGAGACCAGCGACCTCTCTAAAACATCTGTCAATTCAATTTCAGCAATTCCTCCATGGACCAAAAAGATGCCATTTATTAATAAGTCCTTATGTAAATATAAAAAACATGAAACCCCCAACCCAACACTCAAACAATCCTTCTTGGAACTTATTAATACCAAAAACCCCGAAAATATCCTATATACCGATGCCTCAAAAGACGACAAGGGAGTAAGCTGCGCAGTTACGACCACAGAAACAACCATAGCAAGATACCTGCTTCCTAGGTTCTGCAGTATACATACCGGGGAATTATATGGAATACTTACGGCACTTAAAACCATTACAGGTGAGAATAAGGCGGTCACCGTATGTACAGACTCACTAGCCTCGATCCACTCCATAGAAAATATGTATACTCAACATCCACTGGCAGAAAACATTCATATTATCTGCCAACAACTTTCGGACCAAAACATCCAGATAGGAATCGTTTGGACACCATCCCACGTCGGTATCAGGGGCAACGAAAAAGCAGACCAAGCTGCTAAGGAAGCTCTGAGTTTGAACCTGCCAATCCAAGAAATCCAGCTTGCAAAAGATCTGAAGAACCGCTTCAAACAAAACATTTTAAACAAATGGAAAAACCACTGGAACCAGACAAATACGAAGCTATCAGAAATACAACCTAATACTGCATCTAACCTGCCCCCCATGAGTAGGAGAGATGCAGTCATAATCCATAGGTTAAGAATTGGACACACCCGCGCCACCCATGGGTACTTAATGGACTCTGGGGACCCACCTTTATGTGACTATTGCAACACAACCTTAACAGTTCGCCATATCCTTATGGTGTGTCCCAAATATACGGAAAACAGGCAAACCAATCACATAGCAGCAGACCTCAAAGAAACCCTAAGTTCACCCAGTCAACATCAACATGTGATCCAATTTCTAAAAGACATTAATATGTACAACTTGCTATAAGTCTTCTAATATTTTTGTTTTACACACCATATTTCGGTTAGCCACCATAATATTCTACAAATTATAGTATTTATATCTTTGTAAACGTGCCAATGGCCACAGCAGCCGAGGCACTATAATATAATAAATAAATAATATTTCTAAACGAGGAAAGAACACAAGGGATATAGGCGAATAAAAGAAGCTGTCATTTCCTAATCTGTTTTGCAACTTTTTACCTTCATCTTATTGTACTCTTATTTAGCATAACAACAATTACTATTAGTGGCTTAAAGAATATTATTCGTTTAAACATACATTTTACATATTAAAAATGTGTAATTTCTAAGTCCGATCCTGTAATTTACGTCAAATCATACCAACATAACACACTAAAATTAACCAGCATGTCATTCATATCACGTGATTGGGCCAGGATCTCGCGAGTTCTATCGGGGGTAATACCACGAGTGCTTAAAAATTACCGATAATTTTCATGAAAGCTTGTTATTTATAATTCCACGAGTTCGAAGAACGAGTGGAATTAGTATAACAAGCTTGAATGAAAATTATCTGGTTAATTTTTATGCACGAGCGGTATTTAGGGAGAATATTTCTAGAATGAACTATTGTCACGATAGGGAATCATAAGATCATAACATTTCATAAATCAATATATTTTCCATTTTAATATTTTAATCATTATTCGCGTTTACCGCCGGCCATTCAAGGCAACATGAAACCGGCGACGAGTTTATCAAACAAATCTAAAAAGTTGCAATTATGAAATGCTATATGTATATCCCGATCTAGCAATTGTGGTGGCGTCATCAAGTCGGTAAAACCAAGGTATACGACCTAAACCCGTGTCTTACTAAAGTGGGAAAAATAGCCGACTTGACGAAACTACACATGGTTGCTAGAGGAACGATCGGCGGGCACTAGTGCTCGAGTCTGTGACGCATCCACGTCGAAATATGTGAATTTTTGTTGGTCCCAAATCTCAGCGATGAGTCCAAATTTAAGTAAGTATAATTTATTGCCAACTGATTCATAAAGGTCTAAATCCAAGTTTGTTATTTCGATTTTCTTATAAGCCCTTCAGGTGATTGTTATTTTTATCATTTCAATAAATTTGTTTTCAAAACCGTTTTGTTTTTCTGATAGTCGCCAAGGTCCCGCGCTACCTTACGTCCCTCGTCATACCCTAAAATCTGGGCGTGACATATGGTGGAGGCGCCGTTTTTTTTTAAGAAATCGCCGGTTCTCCTTTTTTTCACAGAATTTTAATTTTTTTAACCATATTCTCTCTTTTAACCATTGACATATGGTGGAGGTACGCCGGTTCTCTTTTTTACGTGCCGGTCCTCTTTCTTTTCACAAAATTTTAATTTTTTTAACCATATATATTGATATATAACGGAGGCGCTCGGTCCTTTTTTTTTTTAAGAAATCGCCGGTTTTTAAGAAATCGCCGGTCCGTTAATTTCTTTTTTTCATCATTGACATACAATGGACGCGCGCCGGTTTTACCTTTTTTACGAACTTTTATTTCTTTTCTAACCATAACAACCCATGCGTAAATTAAAATTTAGATTTAACACGCGAAAACAGAACGACAACGAGGATACTAAAAAATATTATTATGATTTGCTAACCCTAGCACGGGAAATTGATCCCACAATAAATTTCGAAACGTTTAGAGACCATTTTGAAAACGGCTCACATTCGTCTTATCATGAAACATATTATTTAATGAGCACAGCGAACATGGGATTCGAAGAACTAAAAACCTTGATTTTAAAATTGAGTGAAATTAGAGAAAGAGCACTAGTCGAAAGAATGACATACGCCGGTCTCTTTTAAGAAATTGTATTTTCTTTTTTAACCATTGACATACGGTCTTCCTTTTTTACGAAATTTTAGTTTCTTTTTTAACCATTAAAAGATAGAGGCGCAGCACTCCTTATCTTTAAAAAATAAATTCATTTTTCTTTTGTAACACTTCGCGATAAACACAATTTTGTTCATACGTTAATGCAATTTTTTTTTCAAAATTTTAGTAAACTTTATCTTTATACAATAAGCCAGGACCTTACACTATTATTAAACATAATATAAGAGCATAACAAGGATTTAGGCCTTTGAAATATTTATTTGTGGTTCAGATTTAGTTTTTTTTTTCAGGAAAACATTTATTTTGATAATTTTTTTTGCATATTCACCGACTTATTTACTTTCATTTTGAAATTTTTTTTTTGCGTCATAAAACCTATAAATATGCGGAAGGGCAAAAAGTATTTAGGAATCATTTTGAATATTACTTAATGTCTTATTAAAAAATCCTTGGTCTAGAAATTAAGCAAAATCAGAGCACTAGTCAAACATCATTACTGTCAAACACGGACCTACCATCAAAAATTTTGTATTTCCAGAAAGTTTTTTTTATCAAAATTTAAGACCAAGTCATCAAATTTAAACTCATTTACTTAATTTCTTTTATTTCAAATAATGTTACATAATTTTAATTTCAATTAAGTACAAACACAAAGTGAAATTACGTCACTAAACAAAAGTAAGGACAAAAACGAAATGTTACTTAAAGTTTCACAAAAATTACATATTTAAAAATCCTCGAGTTTACAAGACTCCAGTAATTTCTATTTTAAATCGTTTTTCGCTGTTAATTCCTCTTAATTTTTCGGGCAGTTTATTATAATATGTGTAGTCTCAAGTACATATAATTCGGTGATCTTTCGGGTAGAATTAGCCTATGTATGGTATAACTAATATTACAAGTTCTTGAATTATGTTGATGACCAACTTGATTTTGAAGCCCCAGTTCTTTAAAACAGTTTCTATTCTTAAAGAAAAAACACTAAACACTCATAGATATATATTGCATCTACAGCATCCCTGTAATTTTAAACACAGATCGGTATGTTTCATTATAATCTAATTTTTTTTGCTTTTGAATTACAAAAATATTTTGAATTTGACAATCCTTTCCCCAAAAAATGATTACATACAGGATTCAAAGTTAGCAAACTACAATATTTTCAGAGTTTTTCGTGTATTTAATAATAATATAGTAGGTATTTGTTAAAATAATAGAAGAGTTAAATTACAAATAAAGAAAGCGTTTAAGTATATCTATGTAAATATTAGCGAAGTTTTTTTTTGAAGTTGTGGGATAACGGAATTTTGAAAAATATATTATTTATAACAACATTAATTAAAATATTCACTAAAACATTTCCAAACATTTTTTTAAAAGAATATCGTAAAATAGCAGTTAACTTTTGTGAAAGACCTTTGATATGGAAAGCCCAGTCTAAATATTCATTAATTCGTACCCCTAAAAAATTTTGTACTTTGGGTCGATTTCTGATGGATTTTTATCAAAAATTTCAACAACCACCTAAGATATTACAATACATTTTGGTATATGTAAACTATTATATATAGATATGAAAACACATATTTCTAATCCAAAAAATTTTTTTCTTTCTCAAAGCAGTGGCGTCGGTACAGTCGCGCCTCAATACAATTTTAACCAAAAAAATATGTTACGCCATTGAATGTTCCAAACAATAGCTGTATTATTACTTATTATATAATTTTAAACAAAAAGTTCTCTGTCATCTTTTTCCTAAAATTTAGCGTTTGAAAGAAAATAATTAAAATAATAATCATTACAGAATCGATAACATTGCTAACTTAAATTTGGTTAAACGAATTTTGTTTAAGAGTAAAGTCTAGAGATGCATTCACCAATTCATTTTTTGTTCAGTATTTCTTATCCTTTTCGCTTTATTCAAGAGCGGACAAATAATCGCCTTTTTTTTTTTTCGAGGACACGTCCGTGCGCCGGATGCACTTAGGCCAGGTTTGGCTCATCGTGCAAATAATTGTGCTTGTGCAGCCATTACCTACAGTTTTGAACTTAAGAAATTTTGATTAATGAATTAATAAAAGCATGTGTGTGCCTATTACTTTATAAATTCAAACTTCCTCAACTTTAAATTTTTTTTTCTAAAATATATTACGGCTTGTTAGAAAATTTATTAATCTTGAATACATTGCCATTTCGAATAATTTTGAAAAAACCTGTCAATAATTATCCATTTAATGGTGATACAGACCTTTTTACTGGTTTTATTAGTGCAACTTTTAAATTTTCACGGAATATACCATACTTAAATGAGTTATTAATTATATTGTGTAACAAATAATGTTTTTATATACACTAATAGAAAATTTTACAATGCTGATAGGAATTTCAGCAAAACCGGAACTATATTATGTTATTATATTGTGGTATAAGTAAATATATGTTATCACAGTTAAACGGAATACTTGATACATTTTTCATGAGATCACGCATGACTGATATTAGATACTCGTTAAGCGTTTACTCTACTGGCATATTGTTTTGTTCAAGACTATTTTAACAGTTCATCATACTCTTTTTTCTTTTCCCTATATTGGTCTTTATAATTTTGATGATGTAATAATGACGTGATAATAATAATACTTCTTTATTTCAAATTATATACTGATTACAAAAAACGATAAAATAAAATGACGTCACAGAATGGAATAGATTTACCAAGAAGTCCACTAATGAATAGGGCTCAATGTCTATTAACACTTTTTTAAATGTTTTTTCACTCTGACACACTAGTAATTGAATAAATATTATCTGGCAG
Source organism: Polydrusus cervinus (assembly GCA_935413205.1). Lineage (NCBI taxonomy): Eukaryota > Metazoa > Arthropoda > Insecta > Coleoptera > Curculionidae > Polydrusus > Polydrusus cervinus. The sequence goes on from OW284511.1 coordinate 80,685,902, forward strand.
TTTGTTGTAAAGTTTGATGCACATGTAATAAGTATTTTTTTTCTCTGTGACAATGAAGCGGTGACGAAAATATAATAAGTTATTCGTCCTTGTATAATTACTATGAACATTTACAGTTTCAAATTTCAATTTCTTATTTCTAAACAAAAACATTAAATACGCAAAAATATAAAGACCACATACTGTTAATAGGTATATTCAATTATTTAAATGCAAGAATCCAGAAAGCTCATTTTATTTAGGTATTAACGTTATTGTTCTTTTTTGTATTACAAAAACCTTTTGTAGCTCAAAGCTACTTCCTCAGAACAGCATGCCATATCGCAGGACAGATTCAAAATTTCCATGGTATAGAATTTTTAAGGTGTTTAAGTTCATATAGTTAGCCAATAATTTCATTCCATAACCTATACTACCCAGTTTCAAACACAAACCATTTATAGGGTTGCTCCATGATAAAAATTCTTAGGTATTACCAAGAAATAAAAAATAGCTAAGAATTTTGTATTATTTCAAATACATTTTCTTGTCACATACACTGACAGTATCGGGTTCACTTAATTTATTTTGTTTAGTCCTGAAAAGAATTAATTTAGTTTTCTCATCATTTAAAATTAATTTATTTTGTGAGAACCAGTATACTCCCCTGAGGTATACCAATACAGCTTTCTTTAACTTTGATTTCTCTGCTACCGTCCTGAACTTTTTTTTTGAACTTTAGATGGAAATACTGTTGAAAAATATATTAATAAAATTATTCATAAATACACGCCACTGTCCATTAACATAACTTCTTACAACCTCATAGACATTTAACCAGTCCTGCTTACTCAGCCAGGGCAGAAATTCATTTTGACTTAATTGCCAAAAAACTTTCGTTACGACTAATAAAAATACACTGGTATAAAATTCAATCAAACATACGACAGAAAAGTAATAAAAATATATTATATCGATAAATATAGATCAATATTATGATCATACAAAATAAAACAGATAATATATATGGGCTACAGGTATATTAAACATAAAAATAAAAACAAAAAACAAAAAAAAAATCATATAAGTATAAATAAAATGCACAGTATATTAATAAACAAGCACTTTAAAGTTACAAGAGTTCTTCCAATTACTCAAAATGGGTTTACTTAAATAAATAATTTAAAATAACAATTTCTCAATCTAATGTTAAAACATTGATTTGATTTGATTTAATTTCAATGAGTTTCAAATAAAATAATAATGACATACGTATCGTTAGGCTATCATAAAACTAAAAAGATATAAAAATACTTTTATTATAATCATAGCAGCATCGTAAACAATACCATTATAATTAGGTATAGAATACAGAGAAAAGATACAAACAATCTCAATATTAGCTCATATAAAAATATTTTCTTCAACACATTTGTGTTACCAATAGTTTTAGGAATGCGGTTAAACCAAGAAAGTAAGAAAAAAAAAAACTGTGGTCAGGAGTTAGCCATCCCTGTCACAGAAATTTTTAAATAATTTAAAATTCCATTTGCAGATTGATCCTACAAAAATATTTTTTTAGCAGCAGATGTGTGTTACTAATAATTTAGAGTTGACAATTATACGAAAGAAATAAGAAACTCTGGTCAGGAGCTAGCCATCCCTGTCACAGAAATTTTGAAATTTTTTTTTAAAACTTCCATTTTTACATTCCTCTTTCACACATCCCAAGCTTTAAACTAAAATTTAAATACAAATTGTAATAAAAAATATACACTGGAAATACTTGAGCATAAAACCTTCTACTACTATCTTCCGAAAATAAATATGGCACAGATTTAGTGCATCGAAATATAAGATATTTCAATTAAATTTTTCCAATAAGGGTTAGTAGGCCCGACCCATATTGCAAATATTTAATACATTAGTCAGTGTTTCACTTTGTTATTTACGCCAAGACTATGCGTAAAGGTTTTGGATAAATATCATCGTAATTCACAATGACTTAGTCTCGGGGACATCAAAATTTCACAAGAAGAAATTTTGACATTATGAAAAGTTGATAATGGATATAGATTGAATATGAAATAATGATTTTAAATATGGCAGCTGAATAAAGCAAGCAATTATGAAGTATATGTGAAAAGCTGAAATAAGCTAATTTTTATAAGTAGGTACTTTTATTATGTATGTTTATGTTATATAAAGAAAATATGAATCCTGCAAAAGGCAGAAGTAAGATTATTGCGTAGGTGGAAGATAGGGGCTTACAACTCGGTAGAAGGCTTTTTCAAGTATTATCCAAAATCCTACGCAAGGAAAAAAGGAAAAATAGCAATGAAAAAATAAACGCATTTATAAATAGTAATTTCAGAAAATGATACAATCGAGGATACAATTTTTATAGGTAGATCAATCTAACCTCAAATCTTTAGGTATAAGTACCAAAACTTTGACATTTCAATTTTACAACAACTCAAAATGCAATGCTAATAAATAATATTATTTCTACAAAAATTCAGTAGCAGACGAGATAGAATACAAAAGAATTTATCAATCAAAAATTTAATTAACAAATTATCAATTTAAGTACTTGATTTAATAATCTAAATACACTAAATAAACCTCAAACTCTGCATTGCCTGCTATTTCTTTAATTTACTATTGATAGTTGTTGAATATGAATATGAATAATATAAATTAAGATAGTCTAATGTAAATCTTCAAGTAATCAAGTCATTTAACTAACGCTATAAGTTTTAATTCTGAATTTTTTTTTAACAAAAGTATAGGATATTCAAAATATCAAAAACCCAAATGCAAATGTAAATAAGATTTTAATTATCTAAGCATTTCAGCGCTAGAAAGTGCAATATTCTGGCATTAATAAATAAAAAATATATAAAAAATAATTGAAAACATTCAGAGATTTTAGATAAAATATTAAGCAAAAAATAGGAGCATATACTTACTCTTTGTTTCATTCTTTTCATGTAAACACTGCTGCACTACCACGAAGCCACCTGGTCGGACACCTGTTCCATCCACAATCAGTATTGCTGTCGGCCCCAACACTAGAGACAGAACAGCCATTGTACAGCAAGCATGACTCAGTATTGTTGGTATCCAGCCTTTACTGCCAAGACACATCGATGCCTGCTGACTAAGCTACACTATCCCAATCCAATCATAGAAGTCTTCATCAATTCATACCCAAGTAGATGAAACACAAAAACCGCCATTCATCAACACTAACCATGCATTACGATCGAGAGGAGAAAGCAAGGCTGCTAACAACGAAACAATTGGCAAATCAAGAAGATGTACACTGCATCACTTGAACTATCACTATAACACTTCACAAACACTAGTGATTGCCAATTTAGACGATTTTCTTCAAGAAAAGCCATTAATCCCGCCGTTTCCCGAAGCCTTGCATCGAAACACTGGAATTTGCAACATTTGCAAATTTCAAATAAACCGAAAATATCCAATGTAAGGTTAACTTACGAAAATGACTCTTGTAGCAACAAAAGAGACGTCTAGCAACAACAACCACAGAAGAAAAAATGGCTTTATAGGACAACAACCACAGAGGAAGGACCCTATGATATGGAACTAAAGTTAGCGTCCCAAGCAGCAGGTCAAAAAATAAAGGGATACCAAAAATAAGTATGGCATCGGCTGTCTACGCAGTAGGCCTTGGCACCAACATCGACGATGCATTCCGTCGATAGAGCACCCACAGCTACGGCGTGCTTCAACCATTCGGCCAATGGACCCAACCGCGCGCGTTGGCCCACCATCTAACCATTGACGACACGACAGGACCGTACCCAGGCATGGACTTCATTTTGGTGTAGTGACCAAGTGCAAGCGAAAAGTGTTTAGGGACAATTAAGATGTTTCATTTTATATAAAGTTTGTTTGTTTTGTTGTTGTTTGATATTCAATGATATTTTTTTTTTCTTTATAAATATAATACATTTACTCATAAAAGAAGGGAAGTGGAGCCAACTTTTGAGTCAATATTAAAATTTTTTTTCATACACTTCAATTTTTTAAAGTAAATAATGTAACCTCTACTTCCTTTCGGCCATCGCTGGGGGCCAGCTCTTTTAAGACCGGGGGATGTGTCACGATAGGGAATCATAAGATCATAACATTTCATAAATCAATATATTTTCCATTTTAATATTTTAATCATTATTCGCGTTTACCGCCGGCCATTCAAGGCAACATGAAACCGGCGACGAGTTTATCAAACAAATCTAAAAAGTTGCAATTATGAAATGCTATATGTATATCCCGATCTAGCAATTGTGGTGGCGTCATCAAGTCGGTAAAACCAAGGTATACGACCTAAACCCGTGTCTTACTAAAGTGGGAAAAATAGCCGACTTGACGAAACTACACATGGTTGCTAGAGGAACGATCGGCGGGCACTAGTGCTCGAGTCTGTGACGCATCCACGTCGAAATATGTGAATTTTTGTTGGTCCCAAATCTCAGCGATGAGTCCAAATTTAAGTAAGTATAATTTATTGCCAACTGATTCATAAAGGTCTAAATCCAAGTTTGTTATTTCGATTTTCTTATAAGCCCTTCAGGTGATTGTTATTTTTATCATTTCAATAAATTTGTTTTCAAAACCGTTTTGTTTTTCTGATAGTCGCCAAGGTCCCGCGCTACCTTACGTCCCTCGTCATACCCTAAAATCTGGGCGTGACACTATATATAAAAAAAATTTTTTGTCGTACAATTTTCATGATGATATACACAATCATTGTACTAGATCTTGTAGTAACATATATCCAGATTCAATAAGAACCAATAAAGGGCTATATAATCCTATCCAACAAGCGGCAAAGGTTTATAATGGACTGCCTGAAAATATTAGAGCGGTAAATTCAGATATTATGTTTAACAGGTTAATGAAACAAAAATTGTATGAAGGATGTGCATTATAACCAAAAGACTAACGCTTTTTTGTTATCAATGTTAATTATTATAGTTACTAAAAATTGTTCACCGTGGACTATTAAATTTAGATATCCTTGTTACCAGTGTTACCAAACACTGATTAAGGGATTTGTGTTTGTTAAAATGTAAAAAAGTTGTAAATTTGTTGTTAATAAATGAATAGTTTCAAAAAAAAAAAAAAAAAAAAACTGTAACTGAAATACAATAACAATTTTTTTTTTATTTTATAAAAAAACTTAACAAATAGCAACAAACAATAATTGAAAAATATTAACTAATTATTGATTGAATAATAAAAATTGCAATTATTGTAATTGTTAATTACATTTTAATTTTGTGATGACATGGAACTGCTGCTGCTGCTCGTCATAGAAGAAGTTGGAGTCTGAGGAGTCTGCTGAAGTTCCGTTCCGCGTTTCCTCATTTTCTCGATGATAGTTCTGTGGTGGTCTTCATCCATTTGTAAATAGCTGGATATGGATTTTGCATTGGAATGACCCGTGATTTGTATCAAGTTTTGTTCTGAAACTCCGCTTTTGGCCAGTTTTGATACAGCAGTAGCCCTAAGTGAATGATTTGTAATTTTTTTGGTAATGTTAAGCCCTGTTTTTTTTGCTTGCCTCTTTGTCCAAGCCGATATCTCATTAACCCCTACGGGGCTATTTTTAAACCAATTTCCGAATGTTTTCCAATATGGATTTGGAGTTTAAAATAGTCGGGTGTTGGTGACATTTTTTCTTTTTTCTTGGAGCTTTAAAAACATTCTGACGGGGCAAATTTTAGGATCTGTGTCATTTTTCACCAGCCACTTTGAATCGGCTAGTTTTCGGCTACCCCCTTGCGTAGTTTTTGAAAATACAGGGTTATATTCGATCCTACCTGTTTTCTCTCCACTATTGTCGGTTTCTTCTTTAAAAAATGTTGTATCGGCTCTTGCGCCCTCTCCACCTCTCCAAGCAAGTTCGTAAGACAACAAAAAAAATACTTTTTTTTGGATACCTTCTGGGGTTTGTTCATCGCAAGTTTGGATAAGTTTTTCAAACTCATTATAGGTCAAGAAATTTGCTGATTCCTTACGCTTACCATCCATACCCTGTAATTCTTTTCTTTTTGTATCTCTTGCGTCTCGGGCCACTTTAAATTCAATTTGATGGAAGGGATTTATTTTAATATTGTACTCATTAAAGTACTTTTCCATTAGTAATTTCGCTGTAACATTCCAAAGGAGTTTTACTGTATGTTCTTTATATTCTTCGCCGTTTCTTTTCCTCATATTAAAAGCCCAACATTTTAAAATTGACGCGAGCTCGGATGCCGAAGTATCACGGCCAAAAGTATATTTTTTTTCGGTGCAAAATTCCATGAACTGCTTCCAAACACTCTTATTTGATTTGATTGTATTTTTTGGGGTCGTTTTTATAATTTCTTTGTCTATTTGTTCATTAAGTGCATGACCAAATCGGTTCATTTTGACTTTTTTAATAATAACAATACAAACAAACAGGTATCTACGATACAGTATTTCGCCCGACCAAACCTGACTGTTGTCAAACTGCTTTACAATGCTGCACCTAAGACAACTCTTCTTGAATAATTGGCGAATAATATGTAAAGCCTTTGATGGCTCAAGTGTTAAGGAGTTGCGTTTCGCCAGGACGACCCGGGTTCAAACCCGGATTGGGATTTATATTTTTTCATCTATGCCATAATTATATCTTTGTCGTTATCTGTTGAGAGGGTTTGTTTTTCAAAAGCAATGAGTTTCCCGAAGGGAACTCATAACAATAACGATCACGTTCGCAGTAAAAAGGTAAAAAAAAATAGGTTCGATTGTTGTGTGTTGGATATACAACGTTGTCTAGGCAACGTTGTATATCCGCTGATATTTTTTTATTTTTAACGTTTCTTATGGGAAAATTTATACATGAGTGAAATATTCGGGGGTAATACCACGAGTGCTTAAAAATTACCGATAATTTTCATGAAAGCTTGTTATTTATAATTCCACGAGTTCGAAGAACGAGTGGAGTTAATATAACAAGCTTGAATGAAAATTATCTGGTTAATTTTTATGTACGAGCGGTATTTAGGGAGAATATTTCTAGAATGAAATATATATAAAAAAATTTTTTTGTCATACAATTTTCAATTTCATATAACATAATTGAAACTGTAACTGAAATCCAATAACAATTATCTGTTGAGAGGGTTTGTTTTTCAAAAGCAATGAATTTCTCGAAGGGAACTCATAACAATAACGATCACGTTCGCAGTAAAAAGGTAAAAAAAAACTGTCTCGTCAAATAGGTTCGATTGTTGTGTGTTGGATATACAACGTTGTCTAGGCAACGTTGTATATCCGCTGATATTTTTTTATTTTTAACGTTTCTTATGGGAAAATTTATACATGAGTGAAATATTCAAGATTATTACTATATATACTATATCTGACGATAATCTTCTTTTTACACTAGTTTCATAAAATTACATTTTAGACAAGAAAGTTTAATTTTAATAGTATTTGTAGATAAACTCCTTTCTTTCAGTTTTTTTAATCGATCAGCTTTACAAATATAATTTTTTTTTAATACTTTCTATTACTTATGGCTTGGTTAATGGGATTATTTTAATCTGGGTAGTATTACAGGCAATCTCGATAATTATCATTTTCATAGCTCGATGAAATTTTATTAGTAACTTTGTCAGTAATGCCCATGAAAATTGCACTATTGCCGGATAAAATAATAAATATAAAAATTGAAAAATAATCTATTTAAACTTTAAAGATATTCATAAGTAAATTGTGTTCCATTACAAAGGGTATCCTAAACAACCTCGTCAATAACAGGCGCGTATACAAGGGAAGGGGAGGCACCTACATAGTTGGGGTAAAAAAATATTCTCAGAACAATAAATACTTTTTATTTAAATGACGGCAACACACGAATTAATTTTCTTGTTGTTAAGATATCCCCCCTCCCCTTTATAATCTGGAGTTATATACGCTACTGGTGGTGGTTCAGGATTAAGTAGATTTGGTAAATATAAATCTTTTTTGTCGAATTCGAAACTGACATTTAAAGTTAAAACACATTCTTACTTAAACCATATTTAATCCTCATACTAATAATTTTAACAATAAACATCGCTAGATTTTACCCTTTTGAGGACTTATGGTTACGGAGTCCAATGACAAAATAAAATGTCACAACAACCTATTTTTACTCAACCTACTTGATCCTCAATTATCTCGGACACCCTGTCTTACAATACTTACTACAGAAATGTGATCTTCCGAAATTTTGTTTTTACGTTTAATAAGGTGTTTTCGAAAAAATATGCAAAATTATGTTGTATATTGCAAAATAAATAAATATGTTATTTTTCTGTAGTTCTTTAGTTGGTTTAGATCAATGGATTAAGACAGCGATGTCTCTAGAATGTGAGACTAGTTTTGGACTTGCATTGTCTTTATTTCGTTTAAAATTACTATGTTTCAACTGGTAAGTATTTCCAGTGGTCTTCAGGTGAATACTAAGTAAGCACAGTAACTAAAGCTCTATTTTTATTAGCTAGGTGAACTGGAGCATAACTGGAATAGGTACAGTAGTTCTTGCGCCGTATTATTCTGAGATTTATTAACTTAAAAAATGTTTCCAGATATTTGTTATATCTAATGAGGGCTTACTAAAACAACCTGGTCTTTGGTGTATGGTAGCAGCTTCCTTAACCTTCCCCTTTCTCCCATGTGATTTTTTATGTAAAATTTCAGCTTCTGTCCATATGATGTGATGGTTGTGCGTCCAGCCATAGTAAGCTGCTCCTAATTTTTCAGTCTCTCCTTTTAGCGCATTGTTTCTGTGTTCATTAATCTTTATTTTGAGTTGTCTTAGTGTCCCACCAATATAAGATTGGCCACATCGCTGGGGATCCAGTAAACACAATTTTTTCAGTCATTTAGGTTCGTTAGTTTCGTCTTCGTCAGGTGGCTTCTTAAAAAGTCTTTCGAGCTAAATAATGTATTGATATTGGGTGGTTGTCACCTACTCCATGAGATTAGTTGAAGAAATATTTCAAAAATTATAAGAAACCAAACTCAATATTCCGCGTGTCAAAGCAGTATATGAGAGAATAGAAAGATAGGAAAACAATACAATATCAATACAATATTCAGCTTGAGAGATACTTTAAGAAGCCACTTAAGGACGATAAAACTAATAAGTCAAAAAGATAGAAAAAACTGTGTGTGGATCCCCTATGAATGTCACCAATTTTACATTGGTAAGACTCTTAGACTACTTGAAATAAAGATGAAAGAACACAAAAATAATTCGCTAAGAAGAGACTGAAAAATCAGGCGCAGCTGAGCATGGCTGGATGCACAGCCATCACATCATATGAACAGAAGCTGAAATTCTGCATAAAGATACACGAGAGAAAGGGAAAGTTTAAAGAGGCTGCTACCATACACCGAAACCCAGTTTGTTTGAGTAAGCCCTTATTACGAAATAAATCTCAGAATAACACCGTGCAAGAATTACTGCACCCATAGCTAGTAAAAATAGAGTTGTGTAGTTACTGTACCAGATGATTCATTAAGGGTGACGAACGGCCATATCTCGGAAACTACTGGGCATAGAAATTCAAGAAAAAAAAATGGTAACTAAAGTGGCCATGAGAAAATCCTGAAAATAATTTTTAAGTTCCGCATTTTGCCGCAAGAGGGCGTAATTGAAAAGTAAATTTTAAAATTGTACATATCTCCGAAAATTCCACATTAAGGTATATCTTTGATAACACCATTAAAAAGCTTGGGCAATTATGCATCATTTTGGTCCTATGCTCATTGGCGTACCGACTTTAATAAGAGGGGGGAAAGTGTAATCAGTTCAATCGCTTTAACTTATAAACGACTTATTCTATTTTAGCAAACTAAAGACTGTTTGGAAGAGAAATATATGCACTTTTACCAATGGTATTTAGTTGTCCATGATAGTTCTCAAAAAAAATGCTAGAGGGTGCAATTTGTAATAATAACGCATTTTTTGATTTTACTCCGAAAAAATAAACCATATGGTATAATTATGATACCATAATCGAAAAGTAGATGAAATTTTCTAGACAAAATATTAAAACCACCACTCGATATCTCCGTTCGTTTTAGCGTTATCGCCAATAGAATAATTTTTAATGAAGAAGCGATTATATATTTTTTAGAAAAAAAGTGGGACGCCACTGATATTTTTTCATTTGGATATTATTTGTGATTAGCCTGGTCAATTCTGCATAAAAATGGTCTCTTGCGTTTTTCTCCTCAGGCACACCGTTCTTCATTTAAAATTTTAAAAATTATTCTATTGGCGATAACGCTGAAACGAACGGAGATATCGAGCTGCGGTTTTAATATTTTTTCTAGCAAATTTTATCTACTTTTCGATTATGGTATCATAATTATACCATATGATTTATTTTTTCGGGGTAAAATCAAAAAATGTGTTATTATTACAAATTGAGCCCTCTAGCATTTTTTTTAAGAACTATTATGGACAACTAAATAAGATTGTAAAAGTGCATACATTTCTCTTCCAAACAGTCTTTGGTTTGCTAAAATCTGATAAGTCGTTTATAAGTTACAGCTATTTAACTGATTACATTTTCAACAGCTTCCCCCCCCCCCCTCTTATTAAAGTCGGTACGCCAATGAGCATAGGACTAAAATGATGCATAATTGTCCAAGCTTTTTGATGGTGTTATCAAAGATATACCTTAATGTGGAATTTTCGGAGATATGTACAATTTTAAAATTTACTTTTCAATTACGCCCTCTTGCGGCAAAATGCGGAACTTAAAAATTATTTCCAGGATTTTCTCATGACCACTTTAGTTATAATTTTTTTTTCCTGAATTTCTATGCTCAGTAGTTTCCAAGATATGGCCGCTCGTCACCCTTAGTGAATCACCCGGTACGTATTTAGTATTCATGTAAAGACGACTGGAATTAATTACCAGTTGAAGTGTAGTGAATTAAAACCAAATAAAGACAATGCAAGTCCAAAACTCTTCTATATCATTTAACGAAAACATTGTGATTTTTGGTACACTGAGCTTAATTGAACCAAACAACTCCCCAACCAAAATAAATTCGGTAAATTATTCCAAGTCATGATCTTCATGGTAGGTACTGAAATCCAATTCAAAATCAAGACCCAGGTCGAAATATAATTCATCGTCTTCATCGATGGATTCCTTGGTGGACGATGGTTTTCCATCATCAATAATATACACGTCTTCGGATGTCCTAACTCGTTTTTGACTATGCTGTAATTAGAAAACAATAATATAAGTGTGTGGAAAATCAAAAATCACGTATAAAACATTTTCAAAATGATTTCTCGAGGTTTTTATTGGCTGAAGTAATTCAGAGCAGATCGCTTGGAAGACTAATATTATTTAACAATTTTCAATTAGATAAAATAAAAAATCGTTGTTTCCCAAAAGATTTCTTTAATGAGGCACATAAATGGTTGTAAAATTTTTTTTTGTCCACGACTATTGTATAATATGTTCATTATATATGTGTTTGCTCAGTAATAATACCCATTATTCACTAGTGAATAATGAACTCATAATTCACTAGTGAATAATGAAATCGACAGGTAATGCGACTTGAAATAAAAAAATATCATTGGTCGTTTTCCCTGTAAGGTCCATCCATAATACGATTATGGTGAAAAATTCAAGCATGCCATGAAATGTCAAGTCGAAGCGCTTTGTAACGTCAAAATATAGTTCAACTTATCAACTTTAAAGTTAAGAATTGTATTAAAAGAACAAAATAATTAGATATAGTGAAGATGAGATATGTTATACCCCACCAGATATACAGGAAGCAGCAAAAATAGTAAGTTTAAGTTTATTACCAAAAAAATCGAATTTACCCCCAAATTTACAATATCAGACGATTATTACCTAATTTGCAAGAAGTATATCAGCCTTCGTTCATTTTTCGTCACATCTAATTTTTTTTTTCAATTATCAAAATGCAAATGTACCTCACAAAGGATAGGAATTAATAAATTTACGCAAATTGGTAGAGAACTAGCAACATTTCTGCAGATACCCACTCCAGAGAAATATTCTGTTCACAGTTTTCGCAGATCTACAGCCACTATACTTGTAGATGCAGGCGGGGATATAACTGCATTGAAAAGACACGGTGGATAGAAATCCACGGCGGTAGCAGAAGGATATATTGATAACTCAATGAAGAATAAAATGGAAACAGCTAAAAAAATATCAGACGCGATCCAGAAAAATCCTTTTGGTCAGCCGTATATACGCAATGAGGCAGTATCTACATAAACATCTTCATCTACATCTACTACAACGAATAACCAAGATGTTCATGTAGAATTAAATTCGATTCCTACAATTAACTTGGCACATTGTGTGAATACAAATATTACTATTCATATTTCTAAATAAATAAAAATGTTTAGTAATTCTGGCTACAATTATTATTGGATAGTCGTGGACAAAGTGTAGTATTCTACTCGCATATAATGGCTTTTATTCACTTGGATAAAATTATGAAACTCGCCTACGGCTCGTGTCATAAACTTTATCCGCGTGAATAATAGCCACCATTATATGCTTGTTGTATAATATAATATTATGCCACCGTTGTATCGAGGCTACATTATTGAGCCACGGAATTTAACTTCTAGGTTAACAACTTTATTCGGATTAATTCGATACTCCATAAACGTAATTTTAGCACTTGAAGAGGCGTTCGATTAGTGGGCCTAGCCGTTTATTGTATGACTCCGTGGTGTTAATCGATTTGGCCTTAAAATGGTATACAGGGTGTCCATCAAATGACACATGTACAACGCTCCACCATAAACTCCTTAACCAAAAATAAGGCGATCTAGGCAAACTTACCTATATGCAATGTTGCTTCATTTTGCCGCTACAGGGCGCTAAAGTTTTCAAATTAATATTGTTTTTTCGAAATAATTTCTAAACGCCTTTATCGATTTGAACTAATTTTGGAACTAAGAATGACCACAAATTTAAAAATTGCGTCTGATTGGTAATTAAAGGTTCCTCTTTTTGTAACCCCCCGTATAAATGACTTTAATTGTTTCTTTGATACTAGCTGACTTCATGTCAAAACTTTTTTGTCTTTTGTAAAATTTTAGCCAGACATGCAGTTTCTCTGCAAAAAAAGTATTTACCATACCTACCGTGTAATTCATCATTGCTGTTTATTCTGAACGAGAAACGAAAAAAAAATTTAATTCTAAAACACTACCAGCTAAACTGCTGGACAATTGCTTTCGAGCAAGAAAAATTTCGCCTAAATTTAACAGTTAATATTTTCTGAACTAGATATGATATCGACCTACCGTTTTGAATGGTTGATAGATTCATCCCTTTTGAAACAATTGCCAATATTGATATGAATTTTCTTACACTGTCAAAATATTTTATATACAGGATGTTAAAGAAGACGATGATTTTTGCTCCAATTTTAATGGCGTGTAACCTACATAAGAATATTTTTAACTTTTATCACTCTACGTCACTAGTTCATAGCAAAGAAAGTTATTTGTCAAATTTTTAATATCTGCTATATTTTAAGAAATACCGATTTTTTTGGAAAACCTTGCTTTATTTCAAGTAGCTAGATCTCAGCAAACTTTGTAAGTGATTATTGTACCTTATGAAAAGCTTGATTATGTTCAGAAACAATAGTTGTACCTAAATGTTATGATGTACAGTGGCGTACTTAATATTGTTTTTTTTTGTGATAATCTCGATTAATACACTCAGATGGACGGGGTTTGGTTTGACTGCAGCTAGTGATATTTAATATCAAAGTCTCTTTCAATGCAATTTAATTTTAGGAATAAATAGTGTTAGAAAATTAGAAATTAATAAATAAATTTTTTCCAAAAATTAGATTAAAAAAATTATCTTTGGTAAAATTTTGTAAACACACTGTATAATATACCTGTAGTGCAATATGAAAAACTAAAAAGTAAGAAAAAATTTACCTAATCTAGGGGCGAGTACTTTCCAATATAAAACAATCGTGAAAAATTGTGAGATACTCATAAACCATAGACATATAGGTGTTTATAAGTACGCCACTGTACATCATAACATTTAGGTACAACTATTGTCACTGAACATAATAAAGCTTTTCATAAGTCAAATCACTCGCAAAGTTTGCACGATACAACGCACAGTGAGATCTAGCTACCAATAAGTTAAAATAAAGCAAGCAAAGCAAAAAAATCGGCATTTCTTAAAATATAGCAGATATTAAAAATTTTACAAATTGCTTTCTTTGCTATGAACCAGTGATTTAATTGACGTACAGTGATAAAATTTAAAAATATTATTGTAAAAGTTACACGCCATTAAAATTGGAGCAAAAATCATCGTCTTCTTTAACACCCTGTATATAAAATTTTTTGACAGTTAAAGAAAATCCAACATTGTCAATTGTTTCAAAAGGGATGAATCTATCAACCATTTAACACCGTAGGTCGATATCAAATCTGGTTCAGAAAATATTAACTGTTAAATTTAGGCGAAATTTTTCTTGCTCGAAAGCAATAATTGTCCAGCAGTTTAGTTTGATTTTTATAACAATAATTGTTTGAATCTTTTTCATGTTTTGTATCGTAAATTATTTTTTTGCAGATAAACTGCATGTCTGGCTAAAATTTCACAAGAGACAAAAAAGTTTCAACATGAAGTCAGCTAGTGTCAGAGATATACGTCATTTATACGGGGGTAACAAAAAGAGGAACTTTTAATTTCCAATCACACGCCATTTTAAATTTGCAGGTATTAAAAAAAGAAGGCACATATAGGTCAAAACACGCTATTAATAGCTTAGTTCCAAAATTAGTGGAAATCGATAAAAGCGTTTAGAAATTATTCCGAAAAAACTATATTAATTTGAAAACTTTAGCGCTCTGTAGCGGCAAAACGCAGCAACATTGCATATAGATATATTTGCCTAGATCGCCTTATTCTTGGTTAAGAAATTTGTGGTCAAGCGTTGTACAGTCATTTCATGGACACCCTGTATACATAACGGTGGGTATACGGTTGTAAAACTTGAATGCACTATTTTACTTTTCATGTTTACCGTTTTATTCAAAGGGTATAAATAAAACATGGACGTGGGTAGAATATACAGATGTGAAATTTACATCAAAATATTAAGAAATAATGTTTGGCACGACAAGAATATTGTTTGATTTCACTTGTTTTAGTCAACACAGCTACTTATAACGCCTCTCAATTGAATTCCGCATGCAATCCAACCTCCAACAAATAACGAACAAAGTAGTATCAACTTAGGAATCACCCTGTATATTTAATTTCGATGTAACATCTAATGCGATTTTTTATAATTGTCATTAGCCTCCCTATGTTCTGGTTTGCTGCTAGCTTCTGCCAATAAATGTTTTTGGTAGTTGTGTTAAAATTGTTTAAATGTGCGTTAAAATTGAGCGATATTAATATTTTTGCCGCCTCTACACGATCAATCAAATTGACAGTCTTGAATGGTAGTAATACTGATCGCGTATGGACAATTTTCAAGTATTAAAGGCTTAATTGATTAAAATTCTTATTAATAGCCGGACTGACCCAGTAAACACAAAACGTCTATGGTACGTCCCATATAGATTCAAACATTCCAAAATGGGATGGACTAAACTTGTGACCCCTGGAACGTCCGTGGGACAACAGAAACGTCCCCATTAGATCCGATTCAAGATGTCCTACGGATGTCGCTATTTACATCCGTAGGACGTCCCCAATGGGACTATCTTATTTTTTTTACATATTATGAATTAGAGCATTTTTTTTTGTAAAAGTAGGGGAAGGGTGTACAAAATGACATAGGGTTTTGTAGAGTGATTTTTGTTTATTTAAAAATTATGTTTTTTTATAAAACAACAAATAGATTTGCAAGACCATTCAATCCTATGTCGGTATTTAAATAAAAAAATAATGAAAACATAACCGTATTTTCAAAGCTTAAACCTCTACAAAAAGTTCATTTTACCCACCCAGGTGGGCAAAATGACACAGTCAACTTTTTAAGTAGTACAATTTAAACGTCTGTACAAATTTCACAAATGAAAACTTTGATCTTTTTGTCCACACCTGCGCACTCGGAATGGGCCCACTTTTTACAGGTGGAGCATTTCAGCCAAATTTCTCCAGGTTTTGACATCATATATTGCTCAGTACAATAGATGCACGAACACTCGTCTTCTTCATCGTTTACGAAAGGGTCTTCTTCTTCAAAGTCAGTTTTAATTTGTATTTTTCTAGTTACTGCCCTTTTTCTTTCTCAGACACAATTTTTTGATTGTTTTTTCTTTTGATTCTTCTATATTTGGTGTAGAATTTAGCACGGTAGTTTTATTCCTCTTCCTTTGTTTTCTCTTCCCTTGTCCAGAAACAAAAGGACCTATTGGAAGCGGACTTAAATCAGCTACGGTTGTGGTAAGCACGCTATTTGTTTCCTTTCAAGTTGTGGGTTCATCTCTTTCTATCTGATTTTTAGCACTTATTCCTGTTTTATTATTTTCTTTCCTCGTACTAGGCTGATGATCATCACTAATGGAAATATTGATTGTTTCAGAGGTTTCATACATATCTGCATTTATTGGAAAAATTCCCGTTTTCGCAAAACCGTTAACAGCGTTTTGAACTGTCGCTGCTTTTCCATATGCTTCATGTAGCAAAGCACTTATTGTTTTACCACTCTTCCCGAATGAGTCTTAAGCCATGTCTTAATACCATGTCATTTTAGCCACCTATAGGATATGTCATTTTACCCGACCATAACACAATTTATAAAACAATTTTTTCTTGGTAAAAAAACAGAATATTTTAAATATCTAAAATATGCAATTTATAGAGCAGTCATCCATAAAACCTAATTCAAGTAAGCCAACTTACATTGCGAGCTGTGCCGATTAAAAATACCACACTCAGTTGCTTTGTTAACAAAACTTTTCCGCGTGAAAAGTAAATTGAGTGTAATGAACCGTCCTCTTTACTTGCTTACTGAAGACTTAACATTTGAAGCGCGAGTAAACAACATGGCGAACTTCGTTACGACAGTTTAGATCGGGAGAGTTCGCAATAAGTTGAGAAAACAGTACTATGTCATTTGACCCCACTATGTCATTTTGTACACCATTCCCCTACCTATTGTGAAAATTCAATTAAATTTATTGATAAGTGTTTTTATAGAAAAAAAAAATTTAAAAATGAAACAAAACTTTTTCTAAAATCGGTGTTTGCGCTACGCTTCGATAATACACTATCGGAGGTGTATCTGTTTTACTCTTATTTTGCTCTCAGTTCTTAAAAATAGGGCGTTTCGGTTTGTTTTACCCAGTTTAGATATATTTACCGGATTTGGGCTAAAATTATCTTGTTTTAAAATCATTATTTTTTATTTCAGATTTGATTTTAATAATTACAAAATAATATTTTAATCTCCTTTAAAAGTTCGGTGGATGGTGTTATTACCACGTCTATAATTCATAATTGTAACCTCACTTTTTCTGTCTTGGTGACTCATTAATTTCATTATTTATGGGAAACATTCTGTGCTGTGTGGGAATCGAAAAATACATTAACATTAAGTAAAACTTGTTGGAAATAAGAAACGCTTAGAAAATTATGATTTTACACTACTCCTATTAAGCTAGTACATTTTCTATCCAATATCCAAGTCACTTGCTGGATTAAGGTAAGTAGGTAAATCTTTAAGTATCTACTTGATGTGTGGTTTGTTATAATATAGTTTAATTTTAGGAATGATGGTTACCATTTCACAGGAATTAGCTTTAACAAACATTAAACTTAATAACATTCAAAAAGATGTGGCGGCTCTTACAAACAGGGGCACAAGTCATAAAAAAATAAACTCTTATGATAACTACATTTTTTTTAATATCCCATAGGGTTTGTACAATTTATCCCCTATTTTTTATAATGTCGACAGCAAATCCCAAATTGTCTAAAAAATCGTCCCCTTGACGTCCCAGAGATCTACAGGGGACGTTCCCAGGACGATTCTTAAGTCCCATGAGTACGTCCCTGGAGCATCCAAGGAACGAGTCTGTGTCCCTTCTCCTTACGTCCTATTATAATCCTCGCGTCGTCGTGTAGGACGAAATTGGGACGTCCACGGTACATCCCAATTTGTCTCAAAAGTACATCCCTTGGACGTCCAAGAGATTTGAGAGATCTATAGGGGACGTCCTCCGGACGATTCTTACGTCCCATGAGTACGTCCCTCGAACATCCAAGCGACGAGTATGTGTTTACTGGGGATGCGAGAATGACAAGGGATTTATATCTTTTAGAAATGCCAGTCTGAATAATTGTCAATCTTGCGTCTATTAAAGCCAACCCCATACGATCATTATTAATAACGAGGGTAATAATATTCTTAATATAAAGATTAGAGACAATGACGTTTCTTGAACTACAGTAGAGTTTTGGACTTGCATTGTCTTTAATTGTTTTGAATTACAAGGTTTCTTCAGATGAATACTAGTAGTATTATTCACCTGAAGACGACTGGAAATACTTACCAGTTGAAACCTTGGGACTCAAAATAAATAAAGACAATGCAAGTCCAAAACTCTACTTATTTGATTAATTTTATATTAGTACAAACTTAGAGAAACCAAATCAAGAGGAATGGTCCAATGTCAAAATGTTACCGCTGATAAACTGTGGACGATGTTCAAAAGGATAACGAGTTTCGCCAAACGTAGTCTGTAATAAACATTAAGCAAGCACGAATATTCGTCTAAAGTCACTTCTCTTCTCGGCATTTACGTCGAGGCCATGAGTCTCGCTTTAGTGGGATGTCTTATGGTACCAATCACTAATATTACTTACTACTTACTTCATGTACTTTCTCTACAAGTTCTTCTAATATTTCTTTGATTATGATTTTCGACAAACTCTCGTCGGAAGTGACACTGAAAGTAGATGAACTGGCATCCAATCTTTTGTCATCCAAAGTAACATGCTTATCATCTTTTATGCTTAGTCTTTGCTCGGGTTTTGGTTTTCCAGGTAACTGAAAAAATTAATTATTGTTGTTTATTAGTACGTCAGTGTATAGAATAAGTACAATTCTATCAAATTGTTCAGTTTTAATTAATCTTTTATCATAAATAAAATTTTAAACCTAATTTCAGATCATTGAAATGTCATGAAATCGTATATCTTAAAATGAACTTTATTATTTAAGATATGTAGGTGTCTATGCAATTACTATGAATATCTTCTATACGGTAGACTCCTTGGTAGTATGATGCACTACGTTCGGGAGTCCAGCGACGCCAACACAGCAGCCACAGAACGATAAAATTAATAAGAATTACATTGGCCCGGCAACGGGTGTAGCGTAATGATCGAGCGATACGCGGCCGTGTTCAAATTTCGGCTTGCTTGTAATCGGCATACCGTTGTATATGTATGGGGGGGGGGGGGGGGGGTGTAACTTACAGTTCCGTTAGAATATTTGTCGCTGGGAGCGTACTATCGAATGATTCTTTATAAAACTTTTACTTTAATATGCCAGTTTTTACTAAACGTAGTTTATGGTTGTTTCCACCAGGAAAGAATAGCTAAGGATCATCTACATTTTTGGGCTTACCCTCGGGCTCACCTAACTTTAAATTCGTTCCATCAATAAACTCTAGGGAGTTCCTTACTTAAGTATGGAAAAAGCACGACAACATCGCAAATTTCTTATAGCCACACTAAAAAAAAAAGAAGACATGTATTCTTAACCAAAAAAAAATATCCCTCTCTGGTTTTATTTGTCATGTTTTGCGGTGCCTCTTTATTGAATGGAGAATCAGGGTGAAAGAGCAACAAGAGCTTTAAATTATTCTCAACGGGAAAAATACTTGTTGTCTAGAATTTAAAGAGGTTGTTGAAAACAAGAAAACAGAAACTGGCATTTTTATGTTAAGTGGTCTTAAAGAAACTCTTAGTTCCGATACACTTTTCACAGTGCGTGATGTGTGTACTGCTCACAGCCATTCCCGCGAAATCAGCCACTGAACTTAAATGACCTCCAGTAGCATAACATCTAATTATTAGACATGCTAACAGTTGATTAATGAGTAAAATATTGAGTTATTTCTAAAGAACCGCATTTATTTAAAGAAATTTGAATGGGAACATTCTGAATTCCTGCTTACCTGTCATTGGGATATTCTAAATACTGAGCTGATATTCAAAACTGTCGGTTTAGTTAATCTAAATCTACGAAAAAAAGGTAAATTGTCCCTATCATGAAAATAATTACTACGACTATAAATTCTTCTGGGGAAACCATTGTCCACCAAATCCAAAATTTCCAAGTCATTTTCAAATAACTTCATCTTCAAATCAACTTTTAAGGGAGAAAATTATAAAGTCGAAATACAAATAAAGAAACAAAGCAAATATGGGCTCAAAATAGTTAAAATGAGAGAAATAAATAAGAATGCCCCAATAAAATGAGGTTTTTATTAGAATTCATGCGCGATATTGTCCTTAGTTAGGGGTGCTTTAGGTAAGGAATTTTGACCACATAAAGTTAGGGAGCCCTTATCCATGTTAGGGCAAGAATAAATGTTGATGAAATCTAAAATTGAATCTTAGCCTAAGATTAGCCTTAGTGTTGGTGGAAATGGACATTAGTCCCTTTATTCTTATTCATCCATAATTTTAACTTTAATTAAAGTTAATATCTTTCAAATACATGTGTAAAGAAACAGTAGTGGCGATCGATGGTGTAATGAAGGTCCTAGTGAGGCCTGGTATCATTATAATTTTAAATGTGGAAATATTTATTATACAGGATCCTGCACCTCACCTCCCGTCTTCTATAGCTCACTTATTAATTAAGTTAGAATTTTGATATTTTGCAGACCTTACCTGTATCCTAGGGCGCATTTCAGGAAAATATTTTTGTTTATACAGGGTGTTCCAAAAATGTGTGACGTCATAAGGATATATTTTTTTAGATTACATGCCCTAAATATGCTTCCTTATTTGGATGCCTCTTATTGTTACCTACATACCCCCAAAATTTTAATGAAATCGGTTTAGTATTGTAGGCGAAAAAAAATAAAGACTAAGAAAAATCAGTTTTGCACCACTGGTTTTAACATTAATAAAAAATAAAAATAATGCCTCGTTATTTAAATTATACAAAGGTACTTAATAAATGAAGGGTAAGGGGAAAAACCGACGATGTCCATTTTATAGGAATTTGAAAGTAATCAACTAGTTATGTTGGCAATTCTAAGTCCCAAACACATGCTAAATTGTAAGCCAATAAAACAGACGATGTCCGAATAATAAGGCTTTTTAATATACCCATACTGGTTAACAACCGACGTGTCCGCGCGCTACTGGGAAAAAACCGACGTAGTCCAAATTATTGCACTAACTAACCTTAAGTTAAAATTCTTTTGTGAGAAGTTAATTATACAGTAATACATTACGTTAAAAATACTGTCGTGCAGTTTTATTTATTTCTAAGACTGTAACAAGAGATTATTAATATAAACTCAGTTTACTCTTTAAGTCAGTTTTGTGATATCGTCGGTTTTTTTCTCTTACCCTTCAAATAAGATCGAGCAGTCTCGTTAACCAAGTTTGATTAATAAGAATTGTGCAGAGTGTCCAAAGTTTGGTGGTCATACTTTGAAAATATGGAAATTTGCTTTGAAAAACAATTTATTGGTATTAACGGTTACTAAAGTAACAAAAAAGAATTCTTTTCGCATGCTTCTAATATGAAAATCATATCTAGACGTTCTTCTTGGTTGTATTCCATCACAAAAAATAATATAGCCTAAATAATTAATATTAATCTAACAATATTTGAAACTACATAATAATGAAAGTCAAAATGGGCTCTTCTTACTTTATTAAACTTTAATACCAATAAATAGTTTTACAAAGCTACCTTCGATATTTATTAATGGTGGAATAGTTGATAAAATGAGTTTTCTGCAAATCAGTTTGGTGCATTAAAAATTGCCATAGGATTGTAATTAGAACAAATGTTTGATTTTTAATTTTGCATCGAATAACATAATAATAAACAAGGGTTCCAATTTAAAATAAGAAAAATAAATTGATTTAAAGTTTGCAAAGTTTGACACTAAACTTTGGACACCCTCTACAATTCGTATTAATAAAACTTGGTTAACGAGGCTGTTCGACCTTATTTATTAGTACCTTTGTAAAATTTTATTAACGAGACATTATTTTTATTTTTTATTAATTTTTAAAACCAGTGGTGCAAAACTGATTTTTCATGGTTTTTTTTTGCCTATAATACTAAACCGATTTCATTAAAAGGCAACTATAAGAGGCATCCAATTAAGTAAGAATATATATAGCATGTAATCTAAAAAAATAGATTCTTATGACGTCACCCATTTTTGGAACACCCGGTATAAACAAAAATATTTATTGATAATATATAACCTCAAATGATTTTTTATATATTCACAAATTCCGATTAAAACAAATTTTAGAAACATATATTTTTTATATATTGACACTCTTAAAACTGGCCTAGTATACCATACCAGAATCTTAGTTTCCGTGAGAAGAAAAGTTAGTTAAAATAGCCTAAAGAGGAAACTTAGTAACGGAGGCTCAATTTTATTGCTAAAAACTGACTGCTTGTTATGTTAAAGAGTATGTTTATTGCCTGTACTGATTTATTTGTAAAATACATAAAAATTAATATAAGATCATATTTTGTCAATTTTTGTGTTAAAATATTAAAATACAAATCAAATTGCACCACCAAGAAGACTTTACTATTGGTAGGATGCAACCACCTGCAGACCGGTTTCGAACCCTTTCGTTCTTGTCCGTACAGAGTAGGAGTATACAGGGTGATTTACGTTGAGTGGCCTATTAGAAGATCTTGGAAACGAGTAAACTTATCTTTCTAAAAATTTAATAGCAGGCATAATTGTCTTTGAGCTTTTAAAGCATTATATTTTGTATTTATTACTTCCGGTTATATCGAAACTAATAAAGGTAAACATTTAAAATTTTGTAAGCTTTCAAGTAATACATAGATCTTTAGTTTAAATTCCTTAGGTTTCACGTTTTTAATACAGGGAGTTCTTAAAATTGTGCCATTGTTTTCATTTAAATAAATGTGCATAAGTCAATTTTTGCAAATAGAACACTTTATTTTTTAGCTTACTGACGTGTAGAGAATTAAATTTCCTATCTAAATGCCTAATATGTTACAATCCACATTTTTAGCCGTTTTGGAATTATAAGCAATTTAAATAAAAAATCTTCTTCTGTTTGTGTTAATGCGACATTATTTTTGAAAAGAAGGCTTTGACTGGGATTTTCGTTTTAAAATCATTTTGGTCATAGCCTACTTTACAAATTGGCAACAAAGCTCAATCTCAAGGAAACATCCCAGTCGAAGCCCTCTTCAGAAATAATGTCGCATTAACACAAACAGAAATTTTAAGATTTTTTATTTAAATTGCGCATAATTCCAAAACGACTAAAAATGTGTATTGTAACATATTAGGCATTTAGATAGGAAATTTAATTCTCTACACGTTAGTAAGCTAAAACATAGGCTGTTCCATTTGCAAAAATTGCCTTATGCACATTTATTTAAATGGAAACATTGGCACAATTTTAAGGACTCCCTGTATAAAAAACGTGAAACCTAAGGAATTTAAACTAAAGATCTATGTATTACTTGAAAGCTTACAAAATTTTAAATGTTTAAATTTATTAGTTTCAGAGTTACTAAACTTTCTTCTCGGAGCGTTTTAACACAAGAAAATCCTTTAATAATTCATATCTCAAAAATGGTTAGAGATAGTAATAGATTATTATTAATAAGATTTATTTAGATTTTAATAAGGTAATTAAAAATGCTAGAATATACAGGGTGTTCCATTTGAAATAGTAAAGTTGGCATTAACTTTCGGTATAACCGGAAATAATAAAAACGTCAAAATATAATGTTTTAAAAGCTCAAAGCCAATTATGCCTGCTATTGAATTTTTAGAATGCTAAGTTTACTCGTTTCCGAGATCTTCTAATAGGCCACTCAACATGAATCACCCTGTATATCTTCCAAACAATAGTCTTAAGTGTAAAATAACAGCCGTGAGTGTAAAATTACAACGTTTTGGGGTTGTATATAACTTTTAGCGTAATCTTTTGATTATCCTGTTGTGCAAGGGTGAGCTCATCTGTTGGTTGCAACATGCCGACTTGGTTGCCAATACTATAATACAGTTCAGAATAATATTTAGTTTCCAAAACTAAAGAATTTTGTTTAAATCAACCAAGTAACTGCTAAAATTCGCTTGGAGTAAAGTCTATCTAGCAAGAAAAAATTAGCTTTAGCTTCTTTCCCAAATATCTTCGGAAGGTTTCGGAATTGTTTTAATTTGAAAACACAATGTTACAGAATTTAGTAGGGCGCAACTTTTTCCTAATTTAACCTTTCCTGTATCTTCTATTGTTTACAAGATGCCTGTAGAGTGTATCCTTAACACTGTAGATGTAATTTTTTATGGAGCTGGTAACCTTGGAGAAGAATTTATAAATGTTGGTCGAATGCTCTTAAAATTAAATTAGGTAGATATTTATGGTTTATTCGGCCTCACCTCTTTTACTAACCAAAGATCGCTACTGGAAAATAGTAAGGCTTACCGATGCGACATATCGTTTCACTTCGTCTGTAATGGCTTCCCAATTGTCCCTAAAATATTTTCCTATAAAGTTCTCCAAGCCGTGGCTTGGTCGTTCCAGCAGTAGTTTTCTCATAATAATTTGTAGTACGCCCCGAATCTAAAAAGAAATATTAACTTTGGAAATTATCTATTAGATATACGAACACCCCGCCAAAATTGATGATTTTTTTCAGGAACAATAAAGTTTGCGGTTTTGATTACGTATCTAAAAACGATTTTCGGCGGAAAAGCTTAGTTTTAAGATATTCCTTCTTAAAGTTCCGGTTAAGTATATGGTTTATACGAATTAAAAGAAAATTGCTAAAACTGGTAATATTTTATGCATTAAGTACCGGGTGTCCCATTATGGATGGCCACCAGGGCAAGGGCCTGTCGACATATTAAGCACCGGTTCCCGCAGATCACCGAAGTTAAGCTGTGTCGAGCGCGGTTAGTACTTGGGCGGGTGACCGCTTGGGAACACGGCGTGCCTCGGGGAAGAGTGTAAAATGAATCGACACCTAGCCATCCTATTCACGCCGGACAGGCCGGATGAGATCGGATATCTCGTAGGATGAAGGTGCCGTTTTACACTCCCCAGTCGGTAGATCACATTTGTGGTCGATGGCCGGTTCAAGATGGCCTACGTAGTCGGCAAACCATAAAAAAAAAAAAAAATGGATGGCCACCGGCCGTATCTCGGAAACTACTGGGCATGGAAACTCAGGGAAAAAATCGTATTAAAGTGACTAAGAGAAAATCCTGGAAAAAATGTATCCCTTTTCTTTTCGTCGGATCCTAGCTCTACTGATGAGTCATGAGATGACGAAACGCGGCTAGAGATGGATCTGGCGAAATGAAAAGGAAAATCTTCTTGCCTAGCGGGACTCCTGTAATTGTGACGAATGTCTTTACAGGCGATTTCCTCTTAACATTTACTTATTTTTATAAGTTTGTTAGAGGTGCTGGTATGCTCAAGAGTGTCTAACAACGACACAGATGGCGCTCCGTGTCACATCTTACTGGTGTGTCCCACCAAGTGCTGCCTTAAGTAGCTTCTTGCATTAGGTATACCTTTGGTAACATTATTAGAAAGCTTAGACAATTCTACATCATTTTGGTTTAGGGCTTATTGGCGTACCGACCTTGATAAGAGTTTAGTTCATTTTATAGACAACTAAAAATAACTATTGAGAAGTGTTGGAGAAATTTAGAATTTCAATATTTAATTTTCAATTGTGCCCTCTTGCGGCAAAATGCGAAACTAAAAAATTATTTCCCGAATTTTCTCTTAGCTACTTTAATTACGAGTTTCTTTCCCTGAGTTTCTATGCCCAGTAGTTTTCGAGATATGGCCTACGGCCATCCATAATGGGACACCCGGTACTTGTTTCGTTCTTTGGAGCTCTTTTTATCCAAAATATAGCCGTCGGTTCCAACAACACAACTATATTATTTAGGCATTTGGTTATGACAAACTAAAAACAAACTAACAACCACCACCAAACCGTGTTCATCAACGCTCGTTAATGTACGAAGTAAATTATTGTATTGATTTCCTTGAATGTGCGTGTATTATTTACATCCACACACAGACGTTGATGCACGCGTACATCTCTGTGTCTGTGGCCAGCTTAGTTTTTAAAATACTCCGTTTTAAAGTGACGTTTTATAACGGTTAGGTATCTGATGCGTAGAGCCGCATATTGGTTCTTCTTGATAATTATTTTTTACTGCAAATAAAGACATTTCCCCTTCTTTATTAAAAAAACCTTATTTTCTGTGTTTTTCAATTAATATTTTTACTTTAAAATTTTATCCGCAAAAATATTATTCAATATTCAACATTAAAGAAGGCTGATAATCATTTGTTTTTGAACTCAGAGAGACAGCTTTATAAAAATATTTTATTGCTTTCCGTTTTGTATTTCATTACATGTTTGATGGCGGCTCGCGGTCGCAAAAAATGGTGAAGAGCTAGGTATAATGAGGGTACTTAAACAAACATTGACTAAAAACCAGCGTAACAAAACGTCTCTCTTATCATCATCTGTCCAACGACTGAATGTAGTCTCCAACAAATTACAAACTATGTCATTAATTGGGTTAATTTTTTAAAACACACAACTAAGTAGGTACGTACACTACTGAATTAACTGAAAAATAAAAACAAAACTTTTTAATCACACAGTAAATCACGTAAAAACGATATCTATAACCGTAAGTTTCGCGAAGCCTCAAAATAAATACCTTAAGTTGGCTAAAACAATAGTGCATACGCATCTTTTTTTAAATTGCCCTTGATCATAATGTAAATTGTTACATGCTGTTTGCGTGACTGACGTCACGTAACCATAGCAACGGTAAAAAGCAAAGCCATGTTGGGCATTGGGTCTTCACTTGCTTTGAGCTAATGGACACGGTCGGCTGGGGCGCGCCAAAATGCACGAGTGTTTATAATTATTGTACATCAGAGTTAATCGTAGCCCTATTATGCATATGGATTAAATTAATATTATTAATTCGAACATAATTATTTTTTAACGGCTTAAATGGTAGCTGTATTGGTACATTAATATTTAATATCGTCGATAAACTTTCCTCCTGGTATTTTTTTTTACTTCACCTGATGAGCCGCCACTGATTTAAAATACAACACTAAAGAAGGGAAACGGGACAGATTGGACGACACTGTATAAAATATGACTCTGTGTACATGTGTGTTCTTTAAAATTGCTTAACAAACAGAAAATATTAAAATATGCATCCGAAACCTCACCTCTACAAAACGGCATTAAAAAGAACGTTTCATCATCTAAGTGTTTCCGGGAACAACGATTTGAAGATTCATAATCTACGCCTCAAAATACATCGTCTCTAACAAAATCATCAATATTGACGAATATACTAGAGATTTATCGGTGTACGCTGCACTAACCATCAGAAATCTGATGAAGGTGGGTTCTACGGAACACGTGTGGTATCACAACGGACTTAATAGGACTTGTGGCAAAACCCCATATCTACGCCCATGTCGGGTACACGTGTTAGCCGTGTGGCGGCGCGACCGGTAAAGTGCGGGTGACGAAGTCGGCTATCATTGGTCGGTTTTGAATTGGGCGCCTGGACCCCCACCTGGTTGACAGTTAATCTCACGGAGGTTAAAATTTTTCCACCGGTCCTTTTGCTCTGAACGAGAGAAAGACCTAGAAGCGTGGGTTCTCAGTTATCTTTTTTTTCCAAAAGAATACTAGTAAAAGCGCGAGCCTTTGGCCACTTAGTTTTGTTTTACCAAAGACCAAAGAAGTAAAGTCACTACGTGCCTGGTCGTTAAATTTTTCTAGGTGAGTTTTCCTAAAGTTAATTGACATATTAATATTTTTCTCATAACCATAATTTTTTATTTGTCCCCCACACGTGGCCTATCTTACTGACTACGTTAAATTTTTCTAGTACCTACAGGAGAAGTGTGAAAAACAATAAACTGAGATCTTTCCAAACCATTTTTGTTTTCATTGGCTACCACGAACCAAAATACCCTCGAGAAAAAATACGCCGAGTGTTCCACCGCAGACTACGTGAGACTGTTTGGTCACAACCAAATGTCTGCCACTCTTATCTAACCTAACCTAACGCTGAACTAAGCTTATCCCGTAATTGTACAACCGGGCCTAAATGTGTTCGGAATCGACTTAGCGAAAAGACCTATTTGTCTCGTTTACCTCTGGATTCCTAAACAAATACTTCTGGTTGTCCCTAATCGTTTCGGTCTTATGCCTGTTTAGTCTTTTTTGCTGATCGCCCGTAAGCATTTCCAAGTTGTAATATTCCATGCCTCTCGGAGTATCACATGGATGAAATTCTAAATGATCAGGAACATAGATAGTTCGGTCAGCCATTTTTTTTCAAATATCTGGTCAATGGTATAATATGGTATTTTTTTCAATTAATTATTATAAAATGTGACAGAACCAGTTTGTCATTTAAAATATATATTTAACGATAAACTGGTGGATAGGTAAAGGTGTGATAGAACCACATATAGAAGAGTAGAACCATAATTAGATTGAATTAAAATATCATAGGCAAATAGCCCCATTCGACCGTGGCGACCCGGGTTCGATTCCCGGAGTGGGCATCATACGTACAATAAAAAAAAGTATGTCCGAAATTCAGTGGATTTAAGAATGCAGGGAAGAGTGTAAAAGGTATCATCTCCCAACCCACCCTATTCACGCCGGTAATCAGGCCGAATGAGATCGGATATCTCTTAGAGTGCGGAAGATGATACACGCTCCCCAATCGGTAGATCATTTAATGGCAAAAATCAAGGGTTAATATCCCTTGGGGGTGTCGCATGGCCGAAGATCGTGGTTCGGAACCCACGTTAAACTGTAGGTTCCCTCGGAAATGGCCCTGGCAGTGAACGAAGAGGAAAAAAGCCAAAAAAGCAAAAACAGCACCGTAAAACCGTGTCATTCGAACTCGAAACTATGAAAAGGTTATTTTGAGAAGAAATGTAGAAGATGCGTCTAGAAAATGGAATTGCCCCGAAAAAACGATAGAATATAGTATGGCAGGGTGTGGTGATATGGCACTCAACGCTTACCTGGAAAAGAATAATCAGGTAACAAAAATCATCCATAAAGAACGGGCTCATAAACTAGGTCTAAAAGAAAACCTCCCACCATACTACCAATACGCACCCGAGCCAGTCCTTGAATCCTCTGAATATCTGTTATACAGGGACAGGCAAATAATAACGGATTGAACAGTAGACCACAACCGTTCGGATATTCTTCGTATTAAAAAGAATACTAGGAGAGCGTTCATAATCAATATAGGTTACCCACTGACACACAACCAGTGGCGTAGTCAGAAAATATGCTAGGGGAGGGGGGGGGGGCTCAGTGGGCGTTAGTAGGACTTTTTGTTCCTGGAGAGAGGGAC
This sequence comes from Polydrusus cervinus, assembly GCA_935413205.1. Taxonomy (NCBI): domain Eukaryota; kingdom Metazoa; phylum Arthropoda; class Insecta; order Coleoptera; family Curculionidae; genus Polydrusus; species Polydrusus cervinus. The sequence continues at coordinate 80,715,636 of OW284511.1, forward strand.
AGTCGGGACTACATGTATTTTATGATATTGCACCTACTGAAGAAGGTGGAAAGGCGCCGCAGACGAAAAATTTTCGGGGCCACGCCCAAGGTTCGTTTAAAATTCACCCAACTACTAACAAATTTCGAAAATTAAATTATTACCCTGCATGGTTGGATTAAATTTGTTTTTGTAAATGTTTTTTTTTATTATTATATTCCTAGCTGGCTCTTAATTAAAAAAAAATATTTGTTACAAATACTAGTGTCAATCCAAAATTTTAACACAAGACGAATGTATGACTCTAACCAGCGTTTTTCAGGCTCGGTTTTTCATGATTAACAATAAAGTAAATCTCGTTCACCACGCCAATATTGATGATTTTTTCAGAAATCATGTATTTTAGGAGCGTAGATCTAAGAGCAGTTTTTGGTGCAAATGCTTAGGTTTTGAAATACTCCTTCTTAAGTGCCGCTTTGTATATTCATAATAAAGCATTCTCGTTTCTTCCCGCAATATTTTTTTTATTATAAATTATTACACTTCTTCTATAAAAAATTTTTCAATTAAAATTTTTACGTTCATTTTTCTCTTTAAATATAAATACTTAATTGTTTTTGTTGTAAAAATATTTTAATGCATTGAGTTATATTTAAAATAGCTCTAAAAAGGGGAAAACGAAACACACAAGTATATAATAGAAAAATACTATAAAATGTTATTCTTTTTACTCGATTTCCTATAAAATTGCATCATAAATCAATAACTAAAACGATATGCGTTCGAAATCTTAATCTCTATATAAAACAGGACTTGTAGAAGGAAAAGTTGAAAAACTAAACGTTTCCTACAAGACCTTTGTAATCTAAGGCAAGAATACATTATATAAAAATTTAAATTAAGAATCCAAGCGTGAGACGAAAAATTAAGTTGCAATTAGACTTTTAGACTTGAGCTTTTAGGCTCCAGAAAAGGGGGGGGGGGGGGCTGCAACCTGGCAGCCCCTCCCCCTTTCTGTAATACGCCACTGCACACAATCTTTCTAACACCGAATCGGAGAAGAAAACGTCCTTGAATTTATATTGTAAGAAGTTTAATACAGTATTTAATTCCCTTCGCACAAACAGATAGCTTTCTTGAATGATAGAATAGTTTTGGACTTGCATTGTCTTTAATTTGTTTTACATCACATCGTTTCAACTGGTAAGTATCTCCAGTCGTCTTTAGGTGAATACTGGATTAAGTCACCAATCCCAGGACAACAAGCTCAGAAGATTCTTAACAACGCTAGCAAAGCCCTTATACGCTCCCAGATCAACTACCACCGTTTTAAGAAAGCTTCTCTACTAACAGATCTCCAACAAAGATTTGAGGAAATCAAAGAATACACACTGGAAGAAGATCACGGACCAATTTTCCGAAAGATTCAACAACAATCAACAACGACTGGAGATACTTACCAGTTGAAACGTTGTGATGTAAAACAAATTAAAGACAATGCAAGTCCAAAACTATTCTATCATTCAAGAAACATCATTGTCTCCAACCTTCAGATAGCTTTCTGTTAAAGTGTCAAATGTTTTAAGTTTGAATAGTAGATTTTGAAAGTCTTGATATTTGATGTAAATGTCATTGTGATTTCTAAATATAGTTTGTATTAATAATTAGATGTTTACCTGTCATTATAGTAATTACGCTCTTTTATTTATCGCGATTGCCATAGATTTATGAAGACAAATGATAAATGTTCTCGCTCAATATAGCGAAGTAAGGTCATCAAACAATATGGCGTAGTTTGGGGGCTAAACCCCGCTCGTTCGTCCTATTAAAAGTGACTTCTTAAAAGAGACCCCAGTCGTTCCCAGTACCTTCTCCTCCTATCCAAAGTGACTTCTAAAAATAACATCTTTTTTTGGTGTGATAATTTTGATTTTGCTTCCCCAAGTACCCACCTAACTACGTTTCTAACTTGTGGGCTAAAATATAATAAAACCATAACATTCTGTTTAACCAGTAAATTTGTACATTAATTTTTTTATCAAAATAGAGATTGATTATACTCAATTCTCATTCTTTGGAGCATTTGGCCTTCATCGTATAATTATTTTTTGTTTTAATAATTTTATTTGAAAACAATAAAAAACGGATTTATTTAATTTAATATTGACTTAACTGTAAATTAAATTTTTTAGTCAAACACTGTCAGGTATTGAATAACAAACAATCCTTTTCAACTTTACCGTTTTCTAAAAAAGCCAATTTACAAGTTTTTGAGTTGCCTTAAATAAATAAATTAGTTTTAATTTTTGGTAAACGCTATGTTAATAGTGTTATGTATAACGGGTTATTAAATTTGTGTAAATAGTTCTCACGTGGGCGGGTGTATCTAACAAGAACCACTTTATCACTCATCTTTATAACATTTCTACAATGCGTCCTTAAAATGACACAAAGTAAAATAACTCACTTACGGTTACTACCTATAACCAAAATTTATAAGCTAGAAGTATTGCACTAAAATTTTGAACCTACTTTTTTTTAAGCGTCCGAAAATCGAAACGTTTAAAATGTACAGACACCAGGGTTTATTCAGTGGCGTATTTAAGGGGGGGGGGAGGTTGCCGGGCTGTTGCATCCCCCCCTCCCCGAGCCTAGGAGCTCGGGTCTAAAAGTCTAATTGCAACCTAATTTTTCGTCTCACGCTTGGATTTAAATCTTTAAATAATGTATTCTTGGCTTAGATTACAAAGGTCTTGGAGGAAACGTTTAGTTTTTAAACTTTTCCTTCTAAAAGTCCTGTGTTATATGATAAAGATTAAGGTTTCAGACGCATATCATTTTAGTTATTGATTTATGATTCAATTTTAAAAGAAAACTAGTAAAAAGAATAATATTTTATAGTATTTTTCTATTATATACTCGTATGTTCCATTTTCCCTTTTTTAGAGCTATTTTAAATCAACAAAAAAATAACCCAATGGAATAAAATATTTTTACAAAGAAAACAAAAAACAATTAAGTATTTATTGTTAAAGAGAAAAATTAAAGTAAACATTTTAATTAAAACATTTTTTTATGGAAGAAGTGTGATAATTTATAATAAAAAAATGTGTGCGGGAAAAAACGAGAATGCTTAATTATGAATATACAAAACAGCACTTAGAAGGAGTATTTCAAAACCTAAGCAATTGCACCAAAAACTGCTCTTAGATCTACGCTCCTAAAATACATGGTTTCTAAAAAATTCATCAATTTTGGCGTGGTGAGCGATATTTACTTTATATTTAATCATGAAAAACCGAGCCCAAAAAATGCTGGTTAGAGTCATACATACGTCTTATGTTAAAATTTTGGATTGACACCAATTCCCAACATTTATATTTTTCACAAATATAAAAAATGTTTTTTTTTTAAAAAAAAGAGCCAGCTAGGAATATCAAAAAAAAACATTTTCAAGAACAAATTTAATCCAACCATGCAGAGGGGAAAAGGTAATAATTTAATTTTCGAAATTTGATAGTAGTTAGGTAAATTTTAAACAAACTTTAGGCGTGGCTCCTGTAATCTCATGTTTTCTGCTAAACATGCCTGTGAAAAAGTAGTGATATGCAAAAATATTATTACACCATATTGCAAGCGCGGCTTGTGAGTTCTTTTACAGGTTGGGCAAATTTTGATGGCCGTAACCTAACAAGCAATATGCAGTTAAGTGCATAGTTTTGCCAAGAAATAATTTTATTTGCCTACTAATAAGCACCACAAAAAAAATACTAAAACAGCTTTACTTTATTATACAATTCTCTTACCTTTATGTGTGTTACCTTTGTGTGTTTGTGTATCATATCGATCCGTCTATCCTTTTGTTTGGAAAAATGTTCTATTAATAGTCATTAAAATTATAAATACTTCTAATAAAAGGTTTTTTAATGCTTAACATAGCTTAAGAACTTAACCTTGACTCCCCAATTGAGTTTCTCAAAAAAGTCTTTTTAGTGTCGAAAAGCACCTCTCACTTTCCACTGTCGTCATTGGAATAGTACATAAAATGTCTAATAATTTTACACTTTCCGAAAACGTTTCACCGAGGTTTATTTCTAACCATAGCTGTAAAATGCCCATAACACCCGCACTATTATAGAAATATTCACGACTAAATAAAACTTCCAATCCTGATTTAAGCTTGGAAACGTTTATCCTATCATAAATATTTTTACCGGATTTTAAAATGTCTTCAGAAAACCCTTTTTTAAAACTAGCAAAATTATGATAATTAATGTTCTGTTGTTAACTGTGTGTCACAAAACACACATAAGTAAGAAGCTACACATTAAAAACATACATAAATAAACTAAATAAGCGTTAAGGGCATAGTACTTCATTAATCCGATTGTCTTCTTTGCATTCTTTCAATAATACAGAGTTGCACCGCATCCATTCTGCTTTTGATGATTGATTTTGTTGTTTTCCGTATTTTTAGAAAAGTAAGTAAATACCGACATTGTTTATTTGGTACACCAGTCCGGCTCTGACCAAAGATTACGTTCTGTAAAATGAATGTTACTAGAAATGACGTGTGTCATCGACGGCCAATAAAAGCATATGTTAAGTGCCAATGTTTATTGCATTTTGTTTCTAAAACTACTGTTTACACCGTGTATACAAAACACAAAACGTATAGGTATTAAATTATTTAATTAAAAGTTAATGGTCGGTCAAAAAAATAATCAAAAGTATTCTCGCTGGAATGTTTTTGTTAATGGCGAAGAATAATTTAACTTTCACTAGATTATTATTAGATAATTTTTATTTTATTTGACTTTATAAGAAAAAAAAAGTAGATTATTTTGATGGTGTAGGGTAGGGTGTAGGGAGTAGCTGAAGCTATTTAACAAAATGTGTGATTTAAAAACAACAGTTAGAATTAATTTTTCGTCGTCCAAGTTCAGGGGCACAAAAAGAACAATTTTTTGCTTGGACAGAAGATGTATCAACCACCATTTACTAACATCATAGATCACAGTTTGTTAATAGTAGCTAAGCTATCATAATTTCCTAATAAAAATATCCGAGATTTTCTTGACAGTAAGGCGAATAGCAGTAAATTAATTTTAAATTTGATATTGAGAAGAAAATTCTATTTTTCCTTTTAAAAAATTTATTTTACCTGTTGGACAGAGAAATGATTAAAATATATTTTTCTTTTCATTAAATTTTGATTTTAGATGTAGTGTATAAGGGAATTAAAAACAAATTTCTGTGTTTTTACTTTTTGATATTTTTAAGCCATAGAGAAAATAAATAAATAAAAACTATTGGAACAAAAACACGGACTTAAGACTATAGTCTATTTCAGAAAGGTGGTAGAGTAATAAAAGCTCATTACCTATGTATCAAAGGGACTACAGGGCGACCCAACGAATATTTAAGCCACTTTCATAATTTGTCATTGATTTCATTGCAAAATTATTTCTTTTCATCAAGTGCAGGTAGTACCACCCGTGTTTGGGTCAATTTATAGGGTTTGACTATTATTATCAATTCACAAACACTAAAAATGGTGTGACAAAGGCGTGCATTATGTACATAGTATTAGTTACACTTATTTTTTATTAAACATTATAAAAAAATACATTATACAGAAATTAAATTATGATAAATCATAATATTCTTCGTCATCTGAGAAGCTGTCATCTCCTCTTAACGTCATAATTAACGGGTCGACGGTCCGATCGATCAGGTGGTCAAGATCCCACATTATCTCGTCTTCTTAATGACATGATGAACTGCTTTTCGCCTGTTCTCTGGTGTCACTTCCCTAATGGCTTGATCAAACAGTAGCTTAACGTCTTTTATTTTAAATGTCGTGTTGTGTCTTGCCACAAATCCTTTCATTTGCGATCATATAAGTTCTACAGGATTTAGTCCGCAATGATATGGCGATGTGCGCAGCACAGTTACACTATGTTTTCAGCTATATCTTCCACGGCATATTTCATAAAACGATGTTTGTGTAAATTTGCTATAATAGTTCCTTCTTTATCAAATTATCTTCTTATTTTTTTCTTTGGTTAGTTATCATAAATAATTTAATGCACCAAATTTACCCGCGCCTATGGCCGACACCGAAATTATGTCGAACTAGATGGAATTTCCCATTTTATTACTCTGCACCTTTCTGAAATAGATTATAGAATATAACATCATAAAAACGGCAGCTTGACAATGTTGTCAATGTTCTCTAAAAGTTTTAATAAATCAACAATAACAAGACAGCATGAAAAGTAATCCAATAGAAATAATTGTCGAAAACTGACTTATGCGGAAAAATAAAAATATCAACATATCATTTCCACAGTGTTATCTATATTTTGTCTTAAAATAAGATAATGAAATTCTAGGAACAAAACATTATTTAACTATTTTCGTATAAAGGCTAATGAATATTTTTAAATTAATTAAATTTATGTAATTAGATATTCTTACTACACAAATACATAAAAGTACTACTCTCTACATACAAGACAATGTGAGAAAGGAAAACTTTTCCGCGCGCTCATTAGAAAAAAATATTTTTTATATTCTTTCCAATTTTGTCAATTTTTTTAAACTCTGTTGTAATAGTCAACAAAAAATGCTAAATGGATTGAAAAATATCTTTAATGTGGGTAAAAGAGTGTTTGTTAATATCTACAATGGAATTGTTTTGTAACGCAATCTTTAATTATTTATTTTAATATCTCAGTTTGGTATCGAAGATGATGCAAATAAATTCTTAAACAGGTGGTTCTTTGTAATATTGATAAAATAGTGGAATTTCATTAAACAAAAGAGTGTGCTAGTTTTCATGGGCAAAATTTGGTGAGCTGAAGGGAAAAATTGTTCCACCAACTTTATGTAAATTTCCTATTATTTTTATGTTTCATTAAAGTTATTAAAACACTACATTAATTTAATATCCAAAAACTATTAGATACATTATAGCAACATTACATAAATTACAAAAAGCAGCACAAATCATTGAATATCGAACTGTGTGATCTGTGTGTAGTACTGTATTTTGCATTAAAGTACGCAGAGCTCCCAAAAAGAGGACTCCCTGAGGCCAGGTGGCAAAGTGCGCCAAACGCAAGGGGGCTTAAATTTTTAAATTTTTGTTGAATTATTTTTTTTAGTGGGTTTTTTGTAATATCTGCGAAAGTACTTTAGATAATATTTTCAATTTTGGCATGTGCTAATAGGACATAAAACCACATCTTTTAGTAATAAAAGTTATTGTTTTGTTCCACCAGTGGCGTCCCTGCAAACATTTTCTCTGATATTTTTTAGAAAAAAAGTGGTACGCCACTTTTATATTTCTGATTAGCCCGGTCAAGTCTGCATAAAAATGGTCTCTTAACTTTTCTCCTCAGGCACACCGTCCTTAATTAAAATAATTAAATTAGGTAGCTCTACTATTTATTATTATTAAGATTGATAATGCAAAATTTTGTTTTATAAAAATTGTTGGAAATGAATGCTTTCGCCCGTCTAATTTAATTTAATTATTTTAGTTAAGAACGGTGTGCTGAGGAGAAAAACACAAGAAAGCATTTTTATGCAAAATTGACCAGGCTAATCAGAAATACATGGAAAACATGGAAAAATGTCAGTGACGTACCATTTTTTTCTAAAAAATATCAGAGGAAATGTTTTCAGGGACGCAACTGGTGGGACAAAAAAATAACTTTTATAACTAAAACATGTGGTTTTATGTCCTATTAATACATGCCAAAATTGAAAATATTATCTAAAGTACTTTCAGAGATATTACACAAAACGCATTAAAAAAAAATAATTCAACACTTTGTAGCAAAGAAATTAAGCCGTTTAGGACATATGTTTATATGAACTTTTCTTCATAAAATGACTTTAGGAATCACACCCTAAAATATTAGTACATCATTATGGAACACCCTGTATAATTTAAGTGTGTGAATAGTAACATTCAAAAAATGATAATATACCATGCACAACAAATTTCTAGAAACACCAGAAATGTCCTCATAGAAAGGTGATTTCACTGAGACTTCGACGCGACGCTCCTTTTCCTTAATTTCCTTTTATCTTAAATTTAAACGCACTGGCCTAAATGGGGGAATTTGCTTTAAAATTTATATTTAAACATTGATATTCATAGTTACCAAATACAAGAATAATAATATAATCTTTGGCAACGGGGACTCTCACTTAACATGAATATTTATTAAATTTGTAATTCAAAACTAAGTTATAGTTTACTAATTCCAATTTAAAATCTGAACTTTACTGTTTTCGTGGCTTTTCTTACAAATATTATCAAATAATCTAAAGTAGTCTCCATATGTTTCCTCATTAACATTTTCTTAATGTTCATTATGTAGTTTTAATGTGGTAGAAAAGATGGGTATCAACAAGTGGGGAACGTTATGACTATAAAGATGATTGGCTAATTAATTTTTTATCAAACCTATTTTGGTCACAAGATGAACTACATATCATATCTGGTAAGTAAATACTTGATGTGACGATAGAAATTACGCTAATGAGTCATTTTTTCTATTTGGTATAATAATTCTTTTATTTTGAACTTGATTTTATTGTTTCTGAGGTATAATATAGTGATGAAACATTGCAATTTAATGAAATATGCGTTAGTAATTGGGTATGGTTAATTATTCTCATATTTGATAGTTTTGGCATAATAACCGTTCATTCATCATCAATCAAATTATTGCTAGGTCATACCATGAATTTTTTACACAAATTTTAAAAACGCAAAACTGGCACGATTATTTGATGACGTCGATCCGATAAAAATTTACAGTGAGCATCTTTTACTTGTCATGTCGGTGTTTTTTTTTACATCCCGCTTACGTCCGAATTATTGTGGAATTTTAAAGAATTTTCCCTTAAAATAACACACCACATGTGAAACCTTTTATGCTTGTTAAATAATATATTTTATTCCGAAAACTTTATTAACACTTATTTTAACATAAAAACCATTTTAAAAATAATATGATCATTTTTATTATCTTTCCGCATAAGTCCGTTTCGAACGATTATTTCTATTTGATTACTTTTCAGACTTTGTCATTGTATTATAATATAAAACCTTTAATTGGCAACATTGTCAAGCTGCCGTTTTCATGACGTATATTCGATAAAGTCCGTGTTTTTGTTCCAAAAGTTTTTTTATTTATTTATTTTTTATTCCTTTATACACTATACAACCAATATCAAAATTTAGTGAAAGAGCCTATTTTTAGGCACCAAATATTTGTTTGTGAGTTGGTAGATGCTTTTATTTGTACTATTTTGTACATCTCTACGAAGGCATAGAGCGTTTATAATATTACGTATTAAAAATACAAGACTCGCGCTCATTTAAAATAATTTCTTTCTGTACTAAAAACTCCATTCGTCAATTTATATCAAATTTTGTATTACTACTACTGTGTACTAACAATCATACAAATCCTCCATCATATTTGACTACATCTATGTTATAGTCTATACGAAGTCAGTGTAAACGGCATAAAAACTAAAACTCTACTTATCCGGGTTATCCTTTCAATTTGTGCAACACGACCATGAAAATGGAAAACTATTTGTTGTTGTTTGACAATGTAGTCAAAGTGTGATAAATGTCATTATTTAAATATCAATATCTTAAAAACAATTGAATTTAGACATATAGTGTGTTGTACAAAATGGGTGTAGCATTCTAAGTATAATTTAAAAATGCAATAATATACAGGGTGTTCCATTTAAAAACACAAAATTTTTCTTGTGGCGCTTTTTTGAGCCACCCCATAGAGTCAAAAATAATTTTACGTTATTACTCACTTACCGCCCTTTAACTCTTATATTATTTATTTGATGTAGTTAAAAGATTAACGGAGCTATCGTACTTTGCCACATTAAACGGCCACCCTGTATATAACAATAGTTAACTAATCTATTTTTGTTTTCAGGCTTTGTATGGCCTTTTAGCCGCGGCCCAAGCCAGACCCGAGGCAGGTTACAGCTACCAACAGCCCCAATCCAATCTACAGCTCAGTGAAAGTCAATTAAATTCTGCATACCAACAACAACTTCAGTTAAGTCAAAGTCAACAAAGCTCCTCGTATCAACAGAGTCAACCGCAACAATTAAATCAATTGTCAGCACCCGCTGTTCAATATGGAGTACCCAACTTTCAAAATCAGGCCCCGCAAATAAATTTACAGAACCAATATTTAACGCCCACTTTGCAGTTGTCTCAGAGTTCCAGTTCACAACAAAATCAAGGCATTTTATCGAACTTCGGCGGTCAAAATAACTTTAACCAAGTTTCACAGAGTCTTCTTCAGCAACACATTTTACCACAAATCACTCAAGATTCTTCTCAGTATTCCATAGCGACAAATCAGTTGCCTCTTGTTACTAAACATATTTATGTGCATGTAGCTCCCGATGAACCACCAACCCCGGCCATTAGAATTATTTCTCATCCACCAACGCCGCGAAAGAACTACAAAATAATTTTCATTAAAGCTCCAAAATCATCGTCAAGTCACCAAGAGGTAATTCACGTACCTCCCCAACAACAAGTTGTAGAAGAGAAGACTTTGGTTTATGTTTTAGTGGACAAACAACAACAACAAGAAATAATAGTGCCAACAGCTGCACCAACGCAACCTTCTAAGCCTGAGGTCTATTTTATTAAATATAAGGCTCAAAAAGCACCAGCACAAACAGGTTCCGGTGTGGACTTTGGTATCGCGTCTCAACCAGCTTTGCCTATTGTCGAGGATCTTAAGAAAAGTTCAGGATTTCTAATAAATAGTGGAGAAAGCACGAGTTCACTGTTTTCGGGAGGGTTACCTCAACCTAACTCCAAATATGGTGTACCTGGGTACCAAAAAAGAAGTACAAATGAAGAATCGTAGATGAAAAAATTTAAATGTTTTATCGTTATGTTTGAGAGACAAAGAAGTTTTTTTCAGATAAAATAGTTTACTGTTTATTTTAACAGTAAGGTAAATAAATTGAAAAAAAAATTGTGATCCCAAATAATAACAAGAACTGCATGTGATAGATACCGCTGTAAATATATTTGTTATTGTAAATAAATCTTAATTTTTTTAAATAAAAGAGTTAGTTGTTTTATTTGTTCCTTTAATATCATTAATAACACAACATTAATTCTGCCGTATGCTATTACTTTAGTAATTTTAGCATTGAGATCAGGGTTGAGATGATTACAATCAATTGATTAAAATCATGATTTTAATCAGTATGATTTTTTTTTAAATCATGATTAATCTAAAAAAAGGGTTTTATAATTTTAACATTTAAAATGTATTTGTTCATACAACAAATAAAACCCAGACGCATTTTTATGTGGTGTTATTTATTATTTTATTATAATAATTGAAAAGAACAGCTGCTTATTACAAAAATAAAACTTAAAAAAAATTAAAACTTTTTAATACAAAACAATACTTAATTTAAACAAAAAGAAATATAAAAAAACCTAAGTTTTATAAATGCCTAAATAGAAATACTAGTTTAGCTGCTTTTCAATCCAAATCCAAATGACCGCTACTTCTACTATTTTCACGTTCACCTACACTTCCCTTTTCACAGTTATCGCTTCTCTGTTTCTTTGCCAACTGGATAATTTTACTCTGGCTACTTCCAGGCTGTAACTGACAATCACCATGAAGAGTTTCAAGACCACTGCTAATATCACTAGTTTCACTTTTGCATGTTTCCCAATGACTTTTTAGTCTGTCCGCTAGACATTGCAATGCTTTACCACACTTTTTACATACTACTCCACAACCTAGTTTGCCCACCCCTTTCTTTTTTATAAAATGCTGATAAACACTACATTCCTGCCCCGGCTTAGCATGACTCCAAATGTTTTGATAGATTAACCCCCACAGCAAAAATATTACTGATAAAACTAAAATACCTATCGTTTATATAGCCGGGCGTTTTCTTCCAATTATTACAAGTTTCGACAAAAGCGCAAACTTGCAAAAACTATGCGAACAAAGTTTGCATGTTAAAAGTTAAAACTTTTCCAGTTTCGCTTCGTATCTGTACTATTCCTGCCTAAAATTATTTGTTTACTTAACAAAACAAAATATAAGCAGTTAGAAATATTAAAAAATAATAATATTTGTAAAAGCTGACAAATTTTTTTAAAAAATCATCGATTTTTAATTTTTTCTAAAAAATCACATGATTTTTATCAACCCTGATTGAGATCAGTATAATATTGACTGTCTTCAATTTTTTTTCATCCACAAATCAGTACAACCCAATGTAATGTTACGACGTACAGACAAAAAAATTATAAAACCATAGTTAAACCACCCCCTTTTCCTGTTTTCTACGGTTAAGTCGTATTTGGAAGGGGTAATGGGAAAAGGGTTCGTGATAAGAGATCGGGCAGAAGGATGTTGCTAAAGGGTTAAAAATACATCTGTAATATGTTACCCTTTGGGAGGATGGTTGCAACTCCAACAGATTATTAGCAACATCTGCCTACCGCCTTGAAATTCCTGACAATTTCGCATTTTCCCAGTCCCAAAATAACTAAGCCCGAGAAAACAGGAAAAGGGGCGTTTTGGGTTATGGGCAGGGGTAGGATATTTTTGCATCATATAGATCGGCTTCAAAACGTCTTTCGCCGTTGTCCGACGCCTAACTTCCAAGAGTTTCTGTTAGGTATTAAGTTAGTATTAAGTAAGCATATGCGCATGCGCCACTATGGCAAGTGAACTCTTTATATTTTGCTGTCAGTCTAAATTTACATGTTAAGGACAATAGAGTTTTTCCAAATAAATACGTTCCTATATTCGTGGGTTATTATTGCTCTAATCCTTATACATAACAGTTCTGTCATCCCATTGGCTATCTCTCAGATCTATTGGGCTCATTGCTCTGGCTACACCTTCTTTCCAGGTCTTTCTAGGTCTTCCTCGTTTTTTTCGATTTGGTGGTATTCATTGCATAACTTTTTTGGGCAGTCTAGATTCATCCATTCGTTGGACGTGACCGTATCATATTAGTTGTTTTCGTTCGATATCGGTTGTCAATGATCCCTCTACCCCCATTCTTCGTCGGACCTCCTCATTTCGACATTTTTCTCTTCTGGATATTCCTAGTGACCGCCTGAAAACATCCATTTCAGTTGCTTCAAGTTTTCTGCGGTTATTTTCCGTGAGTTTCCACGTCTCTGCACCGTATAGTAGAGGGCTTTTAATTAAGGTTTCATAAACATTATGTTTTCGCTTTTTCCCTATGTCGCTGCTCCAAAGCATGCCATTCAAGCACCCAATCAGTCTTCTGGCTTGAGTTATTCGTTTCTCTCTATCATCTAGTCCGGTGGTGTCAAATTCAACTCCCGGTATGTGTAGTTATTGCACGATGTGATTTCTTTAGTGGCGAGTTGGATATTTGACATTTCTACTCCTATTGGAAGGTACTTTGTTTTCTGTGTATTCAGTTCCAAGCCCCACTGTTTATACTCTTCTTGTATTTTCCTTTCTGGTTTCGATGACTTACATTTTTTTCTGTCTCAATGCAACAAATCACGACTTGCCTGTGATTCAATACACTGCACATTATTCTCCTCCACAAACTTATATAGGTACTATAAGCTGGTTACGCCATTGTATGTATTTCTTTTTAAAAACAGACGTACATCTTCCATTATATATAGTTTTAAAAAAGGCGAATGCGCTGGAATTCTGAACCATTTTGATGATTTTAATACGGAAAGGTTACAATTCTAGAAACCTATGAAAGAGATTCTTACTTTCACCTATATTTTTTCATTATCTTAATAAGAGAGGTCGCTGCGTTGCAATAGCCAAGGAAAAAGTCTAGGTTTCCCTTCCAAACAATCACTGACGGTAGAGTCACATAACGTCTCAAATTATTATTATTGTCTACACTTTTTCTTCTCTATAAAAATTCCAACAAAATATGCGTCCCCTTTGTGAACTATTGCAGACCCTACACGACCAATATTACTGACGGTCCTGAATAATATCAACCCCATTCAGTGGCGCACCCAAGAGGGGGGTTTTGGGGGTTAAACACCCCCCCCCCTTCGCCGCCCTAAATAAATAATTTTCCGATAGAAAAATTTTTTTAAAACTTTGGTTATTACCTAAAACTTTTCATTATACAAAAACGATGTAATTTAATTTTTGATCTTTAATTTAAAAAAGCTTTGTTTTTCAGGCCAAATGTATATGCACCCTTCATTTAATAAAAATATGCTTTATGTTTTAATTTTTTTATAAAAATGTTATTACAGAAATTAATAAATATAATTCTTTACACAGTAGCGACAATCGCCTGTATGGTATTAAGTAAATAAAGAAAATAATAGGTTATATGAATTTTTGGCTCAATACTTTTGGGTACAATTTTACCTGCTGTAGTTGGTTGGCAGATACTCTTTGGATTTTGTGCTATCCCTTTTTAACGTGATATATAGATAAAAACAGAGTAAAGCCGTATCGTCGCGTCGACTTCGAGCGAACGGAAATACTGTTCATTGGTTGAATTTTACATGATGATTAATTTCTAACTGACTAAGTCAATGAGGAGAAACGAACTCTAAAGGCCAATAGAATGTTCATTCATCACTACAAGAAAATCCACTATGGATTTTCTTGTAGTCCACGTAGACTCTTTAAATTTTTCCTTAAATTAACCTTTATTATATTTTTTGCTGGTGTATCTTTTACAGAAGATGAAAATATAAACAATAGTGCTATATTTATAGAAGTTACTCTACCTATCATGGATATACAGGGTGTCCCGAGATTAGCGTGCAATATGTTTAATGCGCAAAGTACATAAAAAAATATGATTAGACTTTAGAAGTATATGAATTTTACATCATTATAAAGGGAATTAAAAGACCTTTAAAATAAGGTATCACTCGACCCCCCTTTCCATTTATGATTTTAGGGGTGGTGCTACCCCCGCCCAGGGGGTTGCACGTGTGAACGTGATTTTTTTGCCAATTTTGTGTCCCTCTCGAAAACAAAATCTACGGGTCTGAGCGTTTTTTTCAAAAAAGAACTGAGATGCCAGTAAATGTTTCGTAAATGTTTCGTTTTCGATGTGCCACCCTGTATTTGTGGAAGTATTTTTTTGTATTATTTCTTCATATTCATGAATCTACAACTTATTGTCAATAATAGTTGTAGTAAATAAAGAAATGCATGCGTACCTATTATACAGGGTTCTGCAATAGTGCGTCAGGCCAGGGCCCGCTCTAGCAATAACGCCGCCCTGGGCAAAACAAGAAATTGCCGCCTTTTTCATTCCTTCTTCGTTTTATACCTACCACAACAGCAAATTGTCTGTCTATTCCTCGCTGCTCGCCGGCTTGTCCTTTGCTGCGACGCCGCCATGACCAAAAAAAGTACCGGTGCCGGTGCCGGCGTTGTTCGGCTTGCTTTGTCGCGGAATTGCTTGATATTATTATAATATTAAAAAGAAAAGGGATCCGTCGAAATCGACACTGTTTTAAAAATAAGACGGCACGGCAAAACAAAGGAAATTAAATTTGTTAACTGGAAATTGGAATGGTTCAAACTTCATATATACCTAGGAACGTAGGTAGGCAAAACGGGGATTTATGGTGTTTTTTTGGATTTGTCATGTCGCTCTTCCAACTTGCCGCCCTGGGCAGGGGCCCAGGTTGCCGCCCCCTAGAGCGGGCCCTGCGTCAGGCTTATATAGCTCCTGTACACATAGGCGACTATACTAACTACAGTAAATATTCAACTCATCAACTGGAATGATGCCTCTAACGCGCACCCAGCTAAAACAAGTGGTCGGCCTACTAACAGGCCACTGCTTAAGAAAACACCTACACCGAGTAGGAATTTACAATGGTCCCATTGAATGCAGGCTTTGCGGCGATGAGGACGAAACCGCCTCACATTATCATATAAAACTGCGAAGCACTGACCCGAGGAAGACTCAGAATCTTCGGAGACATCCAATGTGGCGATAACCTCCCACATGACAAACTTGGTAGGAATTTGCTGGACCTTATAAAAGGAACAAATCTTTTCTAGCAAGATAGGGGAGCACAATAAGCCACTAGGCTGCAGTGCAAGAAGCTTGGGCCGAACGCCCAACCCCCGCCTTAAACCAACCAACCAATCAACAGTAAATATTCAAATGTCTTTCATTTTAATGTGTGCGCAAGTCAACATGTTGTTGAAAAGATCTATTTTCATCCCTTAGTAGGCAAGGTGAAATACATTGGAAATCGACTTGATTAAAGAATAAGATTTTAGGCATCTTTGGTCATTTTAGAGGGGGGGGGGTAATTACTCACATTCCCCCCGTAAATCGGCCCTTGACTTAATTCTATAGAAATCATTTAAAATATGCTCAAATGCATGCAACGTAACGTAAGAAAAATTGAAATAAATTGATTCATTGAACATTAATTTACAGTCGAGATTGAATATGAAGGTAATAATTTGCCTTCCATAATTGGTCAAACTCATATTACATCTTTTGAATTTATTATCATGGACTTGATTAGAAAAAGGATTAAAATATGTGTGTATAGGTTATTACTACATTACGGCAAATTGCGTTAACCATATGGTTAAAGTGGGTTAAGGATAACACAAAAAGAATGAGCTTTTTATCGTCTAGTTTGGCACCTCTTCTATTGGCGACCTTCTGGGATAGGATTCTAAAAATAATAAAAATATTTTTAAAAAACGGGTCAAAGGTTCCGGAAAATGTTGGTAGAATTTAATTTATAAAGGCCGCTTTACATTAGGTGCATTTCAAGTATTATTGCCTAAAAGCATGCATGACCTTCAGTGGCGTAACCAGAAAATATGCTCGGGGGCTCAGAGGGCGTAAGTAGGGCATTTTTTTTCTGGAGAGAGGAACAGTCGGGACTACATGTATTTCATGATTTGTATCCAGTAAAGAAGGCGGAAAAGCGCTGCAGGCGAATAATTTTCGGAGCTACGCCCAAAGTTCGTTTAAAATTTACCTAACTACTATCAAATTTCGAAAATAAATTATTACCTCTCCTCCTTTGCCTGGTTGGATGAAATTTGTTTTTGTAAATGTTTTTTTTTTGATATTCCTAGCTGGCCCTTTATTTAAAAAAAAAACATTTTTTATATTTGTGAAAAATATGAATATTGGTGTCAAACCAAAATTTTAATAAAAGACGTATATATGACTCTAACCAGCGTTTTTCAGGCTCGGGTTTTCATGATTAAAAATAAAGTAAATATCGCTCACCACGCCAAAATTGATGATTCTTTCAGAAACCATGTATTTTAGGAACGTAGATCTAAGAGCAGTTTGTGGTGCAAATGCTTAGGTTTTGAAATACTCTTCTTAAGTGCCGTTTTGTATATTCATAATAAAGTATCCTCGTTTCTTCTCGCACAATTTTTATTATAAATTAACACACTTCTTGCATAAAAAATGTTTCAATTAAAATTTTTACTTTAATTTTTCTCTTAAATAAATATCTAAGTGTTTTTTTTTTGTTGCAAAAATATTTTATTGCATTGGGCTATATTTTTGTGGATTTGAAATAGCTCTAAAAAAGGGAAAACGGAACAGACCTCGTATAATAGAAAAATAATATAAAATATTATTCTTTTTTACTCGTTTTTCTATAAAATTGCATCATTAATCAATAACTAAAACAATATGCGTCCGAAACCTTAATCTTTATATAAAATAGGACCTTTAGAACCATAAATTTAAGAACTAAACGTTTCCTACAAGACCTTTATAATCTAAGCCAAGAATACATTAGGTATTTAAAAATTTAAATTAAGAGTCCAAGCGTGAGACGAAAAAAAAAATTAAAAACATTGCGTTTTCTTGAACCGAATCCTGTCCATGTTTAGTGACGTATTTTTAAAAACGTTTTAAATTTGGACTCTACGGATATTGACGAATGTGAGAACGTTTCTTTTATTAAAAAAAAAGAATTCCCAATACATTTTACAATACAATGAACTTTAGTAATTTTTTTTAGGATTTTCATTATATTATATCTGTTCTCGATTTTCTTCCTCTGCATGAAAATAACTTTTTCACACCCGCATAGATATCAGTGGCGTGCACACAATATAGGCAGAGAGGCATTGCCTACCCTGGGAACAATAAAACAAACAGAAACAATATTTTCTGTATTTTAATCTTTATCCGTGTAATACAACTTTGGCAATGAATCTCGCGGCTCGCGGTCTTAAAAAATGGTGAAGAGCTCGGTATAGTGCTGGTACTTAAACAAACATTGACTAAAAACCCGTGTAACAAAACGTCTCTCTTATCCTCATCTGTCCAACGACTGAATTGAGTTTCCAACAAATTACAAAATGTCATTAATTGGGTTCATTTTTAAAACACACAACAAAGTAGGTACGTACACTATACTGAATTAACTGAAAAATAAAAACAAAACTTTTTAATCATACAGTAAAACACGTAAAAACGATATCTATAACCGTAAGTTTCGCGAAGCCTCAAAATAAATACCTTAAGGTTAGGCAAACCAATGCTAAAACAATGGTGCATACGACTGATCTATTTTTAAATTGCCCTTCATCATAATGCAAATTGTTACATGCTGTTTACGCGACTGACGTCCCGTAACCATAACGGTGAACAGCAAAGCCATGTTGGACGTTGGGTCTTCACTTGCTTTAAGCTAACAGACACGGTCGGATGGGGTGCGCCAAAATGCACGAGTGTTATTAATTAATGTCCATCGAACTGAATCGTGTGGCCCTATTAGGCATAGCTACATTCGAATTAAATTAATATTATTAATTCAAACATAATTATTTTTTAAGGGCTAAAATGGTAGCTGTATTGTTACATTCATATTTAATATTGTCGAAAACCTTTCCTCCTGGTTTTATTTTTTTTTTCACCGACTTCCCCTGACGAGCCGTAACTGATAATATAGGACCGAAAAATTAGCTCTATATTATTTCCACGAACGCATTTTTTGCTTATTATATCGTAAACTAGATCCCTATATAAGCATTCCGTAATACCGTTCTAAAAGCAAAGATCTCGTTGTACATTAGCGTCTTATACAAAAGCACTGATTTTGTACGAGTGGAAGCAAGCGAGAGAGCTGAGGGGCAGTAAGGTAGAAAGAGATGTAACAAATAAACCCGTAGCAACCTACGACATTCCTTCATCTATCAGCCCGCGCCAAGAAAGCACGTGTTTGGTAAGAGCATTAGTGTCAATCTTCAAGATTTACCGTAGTTTGGAAAATACTTTGTTTTCTCAATATAAAATATAAAACACCCCTCTATAAGTTTTATTATTAATTAGTTTGGTTACGATATTTTTAAAGGGATAACGGATAAGGTATCGTAAAATAAGAAGCACTCTTGTGACAATTCAAATAATTTTTGCTGATTCATAATATTTAATAATCAGTAAGCTTATCATTATATTTCACATAATAATTGACTACCTTTTGGGTAACATTGTTTCAATCAGGTGGATGATTTTTAATTTATAATTAGTGTTTTCGCCGTTTTGCTAGACTTCGCGCAGTGGGTTTTACGAAAAAAAAAGAAATATGGAGGACTTAATTGTTACTATTCCGGCTAGCAGCGCGACTGCAGAACGATCCTGTTCTGGATTAAAAATAATTCATGCATATTTACGAAACACAGAAAGAGACATGCTTAAGTAAATTAACAATAATCTCGCGACTTATTGTAGGATCTAATACGCAAAACCAATTTTTATGACGATTTTTTAATAGTTATTTACATTACATGCGAAAGTTAATTTTTCGGTGTGAGGAGGTTTTTGAATTGTCGAGACGAAGTCCGACCACTAAAAAAGACTTTCGCATCGTGTAATGTATTAAATTTTTTCTACTACTATTCTCTGTTCCATATATTATTAAGTAATAAACTTTGAATTTGTTCAAATTAAAATGATAACCTGTAAAACAATCCATTTTTTTTTGTCCTGGCACCGAAAGTAATACTTTACATAGCTAGCAACGCTACTTTACATAGCTAACAACGTATAATATTCAGGTAACTCGAATGTTTACTTTCGTTATCAATCGTGTTGCTAGGGCCCGAAAGTTAATTTATTTATACAGTAGTAAAAAAAAGAATATTTACTTAAAGACCGCCGCGCCGGCGCCGTGTTGAACTAATTTACAAATAATGTCGCTTTATTCTTCTTCTGCCACAGTGTTCTTTCTACAAACTCAAAAACAAGACATTGTGTGACAAAATTTGAAGTTTAGATGCTCAATGCTATGAAAAGTAAATTTTTGTCTTAAATGTAATTTTTGCCTATCCTGGTTAAAACAGCATTGCATATCACTGAATACGGCTGTAAATGTTTAATTTCTTTCCTTGTAACTTATTATTCCACTTCAAGCTATTTCTGCAACTCCAAAAAATAATATAAAAGGTAAAAAGTTATTTAATAATTTTTAAAAAAATACTTTTTATATGGCTCACTTTCGGTGAAGTATATAATACAAAAATTATTTTGTCTATTTAAAAAGTCGTCCACAAAAATAATTTTACTACTCAAAATAAAATTTTCGACTCTGATATTAGAAGATAGCAAATTCGAATGATAAATCAACACCGTTGATGGATGTGTACCTATTATATTATACTTATTATACTACTATAAAGTTTCATTCAATTAATTTTTTTAACATGCATAACATTTTATTTTATAATTAACTCCACTGCTAATAAGCGGTTCATTGAAGCCGAATAAAGTTAGTGCTATCACCACAGTCATTAATCATAAAATATTTTTTATACGCTATATGAGCAAGAAATAAAAACAATGTACTAAGAAGTTATGAATTAAAAAAAAAGACAATGGAAGAAACACAATACAAATTTATTATTGACGAAGAGAGACAAATTAAAATATTCGAATAAATAAAAATATTACTGGTGATTGCTTAGCATCTCCTATGGCAAATTTTCGTAGTCAATAGCGGAGCTATGGTCAGTGGCGTAGCCAGAATTTTAGTTTGGGGGGGGGGGGGGGGGGTGCAAAAGGGCAGGGAAAGCGGCGATTTTTTTTTGGACAAACAAAAAAAATTTCAAAATAAAAAAATACATATATTTAAAGAAACTTTTAGTGAGTTCTACAAATAAACTAATATAGGTAATATAAAACCAATAATAAACTTGGTAAACAAAAACTTCTTCTTGAAATAAACATAATTTGAGCAAAAAAATCGAGAAGAAAATATTTAAAATAACGTATACCTTTGAAAAAACAAATATAACCACAAACTAAAAACACAACATATTTTCTTGCATTTAAAGCTAAACTTGTTGTACGCGCTTCGCCTGAATGGTTTCTCAGATATGTTTTTAATCTTTTTATAGTGGAAAAACTTCTTTCTGCTGAAGCTGTAGTTACTGGGAGGATGATTTGTTATTTTATTTGGCGCGTTATTGATAGCGTTGCCGTCAAAGATTTTTTATGTTGCCCAATTATATTTTATATCTTCTTTCCGATTCCGGCAGACAGCGCTATATGTCGTCGATGTACGGATAAAAGAAAACTAGATCATAATGTTCAGTGGTAGTGAGTGAGTTCCCTTTCCCGTTATAACACCCTCCCCGGTCTGTGAATCACAGGAGATTCCAGACTATTACTACTAACATAAAATTGAATAAGTTATATGACCGAAGTTGGTGAGAGAATATCAGGTCCCCCGTAGCGCAATTGGCAGCGCGCTTGAGGTCTAATCGAGAGGTTCTGGTTTCGATTCCCAGCGGAGGCATAAAACTTTTTCAATTTTAATCACGTCTATACGCCGGCAAAAACATTTTTCAATTTAAAATATGGGTACTTTTTAAAGTAAAAACCGGTTTTACAGTTTTAACCGTTAAACCGAAAATGCAATAATAAACAGGGCGTTCCAGTTCAAAAATGTTACTTTGTGACCCTATACTTTTTGAACACACCCTGTAAAATATGAAAAATATGCAATATTACATGTCAATCAGTACAACTTTTTGTTTTGCATTTTTAATTTACATTTGTAAAAATTTGTAACTACGCCTATAGTTCGAATACAAATGTTTCTGCTTTAGTCATGTATCCTGCCAGAATACCTGTGATAGTTCTCAGCTGATATCTACTCATCAGAAATAGCGGCTCTGGGTCCCCAATGAAAGATTTACTGTGGTTCAATTGATATCTGTCGTTTCTGTAAATTTTCAGAAATATATAGTTTTTTATTATTTATTTCTTATAATTTCTGTTTTAGGAAACTTATTTCTTATATCCTCAAAAAACGTTTGAGATAATCATTGATAACAAAAAAAAAATGTGGGCAACATAATAAATCATTTTTATCTACTTTCATTTAGTAATATGAATTTTACAGTTCTGTAAATCGTTTTTTAAGGGCATATATTACAGCACTAGTGCTGTAATAGATGCCTTTACAGCACTAGTGCTGTAATGAAAAAAAAATGGTTTTATTAAAATTTTGCTGTTAAATAAAACCACACTTTTTAAAAGAATGATTTATTATTAACAATTATAAAATTAATTACCAATTATTATTTAAAATATAACACTTAAGGTTTATTATAAACATTAATATTACACTTTTTACAGTTAGAAATTTGTATACCAGAAGTGGATGTGATCATTACGTTCGAATTTCCAATCATTAAATCCGTGTCTGACTCCATGATCTTCTTTGCTATTTGTTGTGTGTGTCTTTAACCCTCTGAACTTCTTTTCAAAAATGCGATTAGTTGAGAAAATCGCTTACATCTTGATTTTTCTTGCTGAAATCATAGTTCTCAAGATTGAGTAGTGAGTCCATAGTGTAGATGGTTTCTGGGAGCGTTGCTTTACGGAAAAATAACCCAAAAAGATTTTCTCAGACACCTCCTTTATTTTGTTAGCTTTGCACCAATCTTCAAACTTCTGATACTCCAACTCATACCGCGCCTTGGATTTTGTCGGAACTAAACTTGAGATCGCTTCGTTTGCCGCTGCTTCTATATCAGAGGGTAAACTTCCATCAAAATCGCTCATTTTGAAAAACGCTTTTTATATTTTTGAATTTGTTTGACAAAGTTTCGACAGTAACCATGCGAAACAGTAACTATGCGAAAGGTAACATAAAAAACTTAATTAGTAAACTTAATAGCAAGTGCATTTTTACAGATGCATTTTTATTTTTAAAAATGCCTTTTGACAAATATTTTTATTCTTAGATGAAAGTAGATGAAATTTTGTACAATATTCTTGTTGTAAATTCATATTACTACACTCGATGTTTTATTAAACTCGGCTGACGCCTAGTTTGACAATTTTAACATCTCGTGTTGTAATATGAATCTTTACAACACTTATATCGTAAATAACTATTACGTAGCATTTTTTTGACATAAATAACAAAATGGTATTTCATATTTGATTACATTCCTCGAGGTATTTCTTTTCCGATTTCTACCTAGCAAGTTCATTGTTTTTTACATTTCCTGTAATACCTTCGTGTCCTGATACCCACTCACATAATCTTCTTTTAAATAAAATCAATATTATCTACGGAAAAAATTCCAAAAAAGCAAGAGGTTGGTCCGATTCGTATATAATAAATTTTATTATTTTAAATCCAACGCAGCTAGTCAAAAACCAAACTCAATAAAGTTAATGTAATTATATAATGATACTATTATTAAAAAAAGAAAAGTTGCAGACAATAAAATTAAATTAAAGCTTTTGATGGCCGACGATTAGATTTTGTTTAATGGATTTTAACGTCGAATTTATGGTATTATGGGACGAGTTGTTGATTTTTGGGCAAATAATAAAATTAAAATTAAGTGAAAATCTTGAAAGTGATTTTTGTTACGTTACATGTTTCAGTAATAAAGTTATATAAATATTAGATATACTGTGGTGATGGTAATACACCACGCATCGGCATCGAGACAATGGCATATTTTTAATATTTCCTAATTATCTTGAAAGTAATATGCAAAATAAAATGTAAAACTACACAGAGAGAAAAAGATTTAATCGAGGATTTAATTCTACTTGTCAATATATGTGTCATGCAATTAAATAATTTAATTGGTACCGAGCAATTAAATATTGAATTCTAAGAATTATATAATTTAATTAAAATTTTGTTTGTCCAACTAAAAATATTTTTAACACGTTGAGTGCCGCAATGTTAACGAAAAATACAACCAATCCGGCCGCTTTCTTTTTTTTTAATTTATAGGTGGGAATATATGTATTTTTAAGGAATCTTTGCTATTTTTGTGTGAAAGTTCTGTTTTTTCTTGAATATTGTTTTTTTTTACTGTGAGACAGTTTTTGTCTCACGCGGCCTTAGGTGTCAAAATATGCAATTATGGCCACGTGAGACTTATCTGTCTCACGACACGTTTCTACGCGAAAGTTGGTTTGGAGCCTTTTTGAGCAAATCAGTATTTATCGGAAGATGATTTAGATTTTAGTGTTGGTTCTTCTGATAATTACGTCCTCAGACATTTCATCGAATTCGGAAAGTAGCGACTCAGAACCGTTATGCCTTGCTTCTTTGAAGTGCACCAATGTACGAAATAATATATTTTTTTTAATTACTAGCATTAAAGTTAAATAACCACCAATATGTTTTTTATTGTTTATGTTTTAACCATTTTGTTTTGTAAAAAACGCTAGTTTTATTTTTAAATACATAATAAAATTACAATTTTCGACTTATATTTTACCTTTTCACAAACCGCTATATTCAATAAAAACCTTTAGGCCAATAACGTTTTCTGCACCCACAGGCCATACAGATTAGGAATATATGTAATTCATATGGCTCTGAGAGACGATAGCAGTATCATGCGGCTTGGAAATAAATTTAACGCGAGATACATATGCGTCTCACGTGGCCCTAGATCACACACAATCCGTGAGACCTATGCTGTCTCACATGGCACTCAACGTGTTAAAAAAGGGAATGTTATATTCAGAAAAAGAAAAAAAATTGGGTAATTTAATTTGGAATATAGTTTAATTATTAGGCAGTCCTCGCACGACGAAACTTAAAAGAAACTGTAGTAGCTCTAGATACTAGGAGGAGACCGAACGACTAGGTCACCCAGCATCAGGGACGTATCCAGGTGTTTTGCCCTATAAATTAAAAATGTAATACTGTTTTCTGTTTTTTTTTGTCAGTTTTTTGTAATAAAGTACTTTTAACAAAACGGTTTTTTGTATTTTACATCCTATGATATTTAATTGAGATGGGTTGGCAATGGCATATTTAAGTTTTTCGTACACTAATTTTAACAAAACTTTTTTTCGTATTATACATCTTATGCAGTGGCGTATTTAGGGGGGGGGGGGGGTTGCCGGGCCTAAACGGCACTTAATAAGGAGTATTTCAAAACCTAAGCATTTGCACCAAAACTGGTTTTAGATCTACGCTCCTAAAATATGTACATGATTTCTGAAAAAATTATCAATTTTGGCGTGGTTAGAGTCATAAAAATATGAAAAAAAAGTAAAAGAAAAATATTTACAAAAACAAATTTAATCCAACGATGCAGAGGGGAAGAGGTAATAATTTAAGTTTTGAAATTTGATAGTAGTTAGGTAAATTTTAACCGAGGTTTGGGCGTGGCCCCGAAAAATTTTCGCCTGCGGCGCTTTTCTGCCTTCTTTACTAGATACAATACCATAAAATATATGTAGTCCCGACTGTCCCTCTCTCCAGAAAAAAAATTTCCTACTTATATGCAAATCTGTCAGATAAAATTTGTTCGTTTTTAATTTAAATCAAAACAGTTATCCCAGAGTCTCTGCATACACAATTTTTCAATAAAGAATGTACGGAAAATAAAAATAGAATACTAAAATATTAAAAATATAACGAATTGTTAAATGTCATTTAAAGTGGTCATACCCCAAAATGTCTTCGAACATCACAGTTACGACAACAATGGTGCATCTGTCTTACCAACACCCATAATTTTTCATCTTTCTGTTCCACCACAACTTCTCAACAATATACTCCACCACTTAAGTTACAGTTACTTCTCTTGACCATTCGTCATAACTTTTCTCATTTTTCACCCTGAAATACCATTTAACTCCCATATTTATCTTCAGTACCTGGTAGTACCATTTTCTCCGCTAATTCGATGTAAGCATTATTCTCTTCAAATATACTTCTCCTGAAGATGAACGTTTCTACGTTCGAAACATGTAGAATTAAGTAACTAAAAAAAAAATCTTACTAAATATATCTTAGTGAAGGTTGACTTTGAGTATTATTTCTCCCTATTTAACTTGCCACTTCACTTCAAGTATGGACTACTTCTTCAAATATAGAATTGTTATTTTCTGACCGAACTATTAAGATTAATGCACAGATGCACTTTCTTATTTCAAAAATCCCTCGTTTTCCACTCATTCCTAGACAATTACTACACGATTTAATGCATAAAATGAAATAAGTACATATATTATAGGTACCTACCAAATGAATGTTTTTTCCATGCAAATATTTGTCCACCGCGATATTTTTTGATATATTTTAAACGGGGATCCAACCCCTATCGACCTTAAAACTTTTATTATACTTAACATAATTATATAGAAATATAACCGATAAATCTTTAAAAAAAAATAAATTCCATTTCTTACTAAAGGTTTTAAGGTATTTCTACAGTACTGCTTCGTTAACAGCGTTGCTAGTTTGTAAATTGGCGATTATTCTAAAAAACTTTACCATATCAAACGTTAAAAGTTCAAAAGAGATTTTCATCAAGGTACAAAAGACATTTTTAACTATTTAAAACTACAGCTATTTTGTTGTACTTTAGTTATAATTCTTACGTAATCAGAAGTAAACCCGAACAAACCTTTTTTTCTTGTGTGCATTTCAGCAGAACAATTTAATCAAACTAGCTATGGTGGAGAAAAATAATTTGTTCATTTTTATGAATAAATATATCGCTTTTTGTCTGTTATTCTACAAAAGGCCGAATATGCGAAAGATAGACATATTTAAAATGATTTTGTGTAAAGATAAGAAATGATCCAAATCGATAAACATGTCGCAGTGTAATTTTATCCATGGATTTGCCATCGACATGCATTTTTCTTCAATTGTTTTAATTATCTTTCTCACAAGCTCACGGCTAACTTAAAAGACAAATTACACTGGTTAACAAGATTTTTGTCCCAAGCGCAAAAATGTCTGATGGTCTGCGGTGAATTGACATTTAAATCTCAAAAACGGTCTTTCACGCCTCTCGTTAATAAATGCTATGAACAGTATTTCAAGTGTAAAGTCGGCGATCAAGACAAAAGCTGGGC
Source organism: Polydrusus cervinus (assembly GCA_935413205.1). Lineage (NCBI taxonomy): Eukaryota > Metazoa > Arthropoda > Insecta > Coleoptera > Curculionidae > Polydrusus > Polydrusus cervinus. Next base: position 80,743,050 of record OW284511.1, read on the forward strand.
TCCCCATATTTGCTGTGTTACGTGTGTCAGACTTCTTACAGCGTGGGCAAAAGGTAAACGACATATGCCTTTTGCTATTCCCATGATTTGGAGGGAACCATCAGACCATATTACCGATTGCTATTTTTGTCTTACAAATATCAGTGGTATAACTTCTAAATCCAAACATACTGTTAAATATCCTCATATTCCATCTGCACTGAGACCAGTGCTGCACAGTCCGGAATTACCTGTGCCTGACCCCCCACAAAATATGACACCGAGCGACGATGAAACTGCCGATGACGAAGTAAACAACGAAAGTTTTTCAGCCGAAAATATTGATCTGGATCCAACATTTACACCAGATTCGTCTTCTTGTGCGCCGCATCTTCTAAGTCCAGAAGAACTTAACGACCTTGTCCGAAAAAGCAGCATGGTTTTCTTTCAAGGACATTTGCAACGGCGTCTTGGGAAATCGTAAATCCGAAAATTACGTAGAGAATGTTAGCAATTTATTGGTATCATATAAAGCCATGGGTTGCAACATGAGTCTAAAAATACACTTTCTTCATTCACACTTGGACTTTTTTCCGAAAAACCTTGGAGCAGTAAGTGACGAACATGACGAGCGATTTTACCAGGACATTCTGGACATGGAGAAGAGATACCAAGGCAAATGGAGCCCCGCTATGTTGGCAGACTATTGCTGGACGCTGAAGAGAGATGTTTCTGATGCAAAGTACAGTCGAAAGTCATATATGACCACATTTTCTAAGTAAATATATCACTTTGTACTTTATTTTTTCATAACTTATACCCATATTATAATATATACGTTCACAAAAATTCATTGCTTTGTCACTTTAAAACCCTGCGTGATGGAAAAATTCTGAAAACATATATGAAATATGTTTAAAAAGTACTACCAAGTACACCCACTTCAGCTCGTGGGACAAAAAAAATCTTAAATTTTGTTGACCAGTGTTATTATGCCTTATTCAAATATATATTTTTTTAATTTACGGTATGAAGTTCGAAAGTTGAGTCGTAGAAAAAATATACTGGGGTGGGTTGTCCATAATGCGCTCGGAAGTTTGAGCAATTTACTTCCTTGTGCGATATGGACATCATATCCACTGTTGTTCTACAATAGTAGTTTGTACAACAAGAGTGGATATGATGTCCATATTGCACGAGGAAGTAAATTGAGCACGACGCCATAGGCAGAGTGCTCTAACTTCCGAGCGCAATATATACTCGAATTGTACAGTATATTTTATCTACGACTCAACTCCGAACATCATACTAAAACTTTAAAAAAATTCTTAAATAGGCATTATAACTTGTCTTTTTAGTTGGCCGTGAACCTGTGGGAAAGATAATGAAAACCAATTGAATAAATATTCATTTCGTTGGCAAATCAATAGACCAAATTACACTGTAACATATTTATCAATTTGGGTAATTTCTTATAAGTATTTAAACACAATCACTTTAAATATATCTATCTTTGTCTCAATCGGCCTTTTGCGGAATAACAGACAAAAAGCGATATATTTATTAATAAAAATTAACAATTTATTTTCTCAACCATAGCTTTTTTGATTAATTTTTCTACTAAAATGCACAGAAGAAAAAAGGGTTTGTGGTTTTTTTTCTGCTTGCATAAGAATTATAACTCATAAAGTTCAACAAAATAGCTGTAGAATTTATTTTAAACAGTTAAACACGGTTTTTGTATTAATTTTGCATTAATATGAACTTTTAATGTTCGGTATGGCAAAGTTTTTCAAAATAATCACTAATTTATAAACTAGCAAAGCAACACTGTTAACGTGGAAAGAAAAGTTGCAATACTGTAAAAATAAGATAACCTTAAAACCTTTAGTAAAAAATAGAAATAGTTTTTTTTTTAGAAATCTTATAATTTCGTCTGTCTTATCTGTCTTATACTCATCTTCACGATCCACCATTTAAGGAACAATTACCACTTAATTTTCTATATCTGTTGCGTGTAATAAAAGTTTTAAGATCGATTGAGGTTGGATCCCCGTTCAAAATATATTAGAAAATATCGCGGTGGACCAATATTTGCATGGTAAAGAACCAATCATTCATTTTGTAGGTAAGTAGTACATTTTATGCATTAAATCTTATAGTACCTATAGTCCGGTCAAATTAGACCAAAAAATGATAGTGAAGGTACATAAATTTACAACAAACTGTAAATCAGTAAAAATTTTCAAAATACAAATATAAATAAAATTTGAAAGTTCCCAACATTCCCGTGTATGGAAAAAATTTGACTCGAGGTCAAAGGTCAAAAAAATTACTTTTTCGCGATTTTTAGCAAAACGGTAAGTTTAATCATAAAAATACTTTATAGACCATAAAATTATCTATAAAAAATGTATTAACACTTTTTTCCTACGATCCATAGTTTCTGAGATATAACGATTCAAAAAGTTATAATCGTCGAATCGAAAAAAGTTATTCCTTATAAAAGGTTTTGCTTTTAAAATTATTAAGATTGGCTTAAGAATTTTTTTTGTATATTACAACTCTAGAGATGTATATACGTGGCGTACTCATGCATATTATGACGATTACAACTTTTACAACTTTTTGAATCATTACCTATATCTCAGAAACGGTGGCTCGTAGAAAAAAAAGTATTTATACATTTTTTATAGATAATTTTATGATCTACAATTTTTGTTAAAAGTATTTTTATGATAAAACTTACCGTTTTGCTAAAAATTGCGAAAAACTCATTTTTTGACCTTTGACCTCGAGTCAAATTTTCTCCATACACGGGAATGTTGGGGAACTTTCAAATTTTATTTTTAATTGTATTGTGTACATTTTCACTGATTTTCAGCTTGTTGTAAATTTATGTATCTTCGAATGTGTAATTTGACCGGATCAATAAGTGTCTGAAAAGAGTGTAGAACTGGAGATTTTTTAAATAAAAAAGTGCATCTGTGCTCAAATCTTTAGTTCGATCAGAAAATAACAATACTTTGGTAAAAATATATTTTGCTATTATATCATCAATTTTCGCACCATTTTGTGCACTCAAGGAAAAACTTGTGTATGCCCAGGATATAGGATACATGTTTTGATTTAAATTAAAAAAGAACAATTTTCATCTGACAGATTTACATATTTTTGAAGTATATTCATAACCTCACTTCTGGCAAGCGTCAGAAAACGACTCGTGAGATTGACAACATGTAAATTTGGTTTCTTTGTATGACCACTGTGATTGGTCAGTTTCATATTCTAACTAGGATGAATATGATAAAATTAACTATTAATACCTGTGAGAATTTTTGTTTTCTCTGTGTATTAAATATCTTACGCTCATAGTATATTGCTAATGGACATTTCATAATAGACGTATGACGATCGCAAACCGGCTATTAAAATTAATGCAAGTAGAGACACAGATCATAAATAAATATAATAAAATAATGACACAATTGGGTTAAAAGATGCGAACCACGGCGTTAAGAAACCTAAAAGTGCTAAAATAGATTAAGTGATTGTGGTGCGATTCTGTAATCGATTTTACATAGAAATATAATGGTACTAGGGGCCCAACAAGGCCATTCTTTTTAACAGTGAAGTAAAAAAGTTTTCCGAAAAATTGAAAATTGATCGGACATATTATTAACATTTCTGAAAGAAAAAGTCAATATTTCCTTACACTTAGTCGTTGCTAGGCAACGGAAAAAAACTGTTAGGAAATATGTATTATTGTAATGTAAGGAAACATTATTTTTCTACTCCCACATGGAAATTTGCTGTTTCCTTTACACTTTAGTGGCGGGTAAAGTAGGCTATTCCAGTTAACTGTGCGGCAAAATTTTATTTCCATCCTAGTAAGGTTATAAAACTGACCAATCACAGTAGTCAATTACAGAGAAGCCAAACTTACATGTTGTAAATTCGTTTTCAGACAGTTGAGAGAAGTTAGGTTAACAATATGCTTCAAAAATATGCAAATCTGTCAGATGAGATTTGTTCTTTTTAAATTTAAATCATCTTTATTTCCACTCATTTCTAGACAATTACTACAAGCTTTACATAAAATGTACTATATACCTACCAAATGAACGTTTTCTTACTAACCTTGGTAATTATTTTCCATATAAATAATATATATTATTATAATTATTTGTGCACGGGGATATTTTCCGATATATTTTGAACGGGGATCGAACCCCAATTGATCTTAAAACTTTTAATATACGCAACAAACATAGAAAATTAACTGGTAATTCTTTCTTAAATGGTGGAACATAAAGATAACCCGATAAAACAGACGAAATTATAAGATGTGTCTTGCTACAAATCAGTTGCGCACATATAAGTTCTATAGGATTTAGTTCGCAATGATATGGCGGTGTGCGCAGCACAGTTACACTATGTTTTTCAGCAATATCTTCCACGGCATATTTCATAATTGCTAATAGTTCCTTCTTTATCAAATTATCTCCTTTTTTTCTTTGTTTAGTTATCAAAAATAATTTAATGCACAAAATTTACCTGCGCCTATAACCGACGCCGAAATTGAGCGTAACTGGACGGGATTTTCCATTTTATTACTCTACACCTTTCTAAAATAGACTATAACGTTTTCTATATGAATTTGTAAGTCATGCACTTTAGACATTTCCACTGAAAATAGTAGAGGTGCATAAGTAAAAACTTTCGATTAAAATTTAATTTACCTAAATGCTTAACCTTAACTTATGTCGAAATCAAAATTAATTATTTTACTATTCATTAAAGATGGAACAAGATCATTTAAAATAAAACAGTGTACCTACAACATGTGCGTAATACATTACTTTCACTGGCAGTAACAGAACCGATTGTTATTTAACCAACAAGACTACGAAATTAATAATTTGAGTGTTGTTTGCAAAAAATTTAAGGACCAAACATACGGGCACTTCTCTCAATACTAACATTTTGCTGTCCAAGGATAAAATTGGATTGGATTAAAAATTGCCTGCTAAATGTCATTTATGTCACAGTCAACCAGTGGCGTAGCGCCAGGGGGGAGGCCCAGCCCCCCCCCCCGAAATCCAAAAAAAGAAGATATAAAATATAATTGGGCAACATAAAAAATCTTTGACGACAACGCTTGCGATATGGACATCATATCCACTCGTTGAACAAACTATTATTAATGCCAAGCAACATTTTCTTATTTCATATTACTCTAAAATTAAATTTAAGGGTACTTCTAGCTTAGGTCAGGTTAATTTTCTTAAATTCTAAACTATCCTGTGCATACTATCTCAAGTTTGAAAAGTTTAGTATTATTTTCTCAGGAAGGAGAACTTTTTATAAAAAGTAACTCATTTTCGTAATATTAATAATAAATAAGTTTCCCATATGTACAGAACTGTACACACTGTAAAATCATGCATTCTCTTGGTCCGAAACCTGCCCATGTTTAATAATGGATTTTTGAAAACTTTTTAAATTTGAACAAATATTAGAGAAAAAGGTATTTTTATTAAAAAAGTTGATTTTCAATATTGTAGTCTATTTCAGAAAGGTGTAGAATAATAAAATGGGAAATTCCGTCCAGTTGGGCTCAATTCCGATGTCGGCCATAGGCGCACGTAAATTTTGTGCATTAAATTATTTAGGATAACTACCCAAAAATTTTAAAAAATTAGGTTAACGGGTATTAAGATAAAATAGTATTGTTTGTAATATTAAAATTTCAAGTAATTGCGTAATTCAATTCGGGAGATTACCACGAGGACATGAATGCGAATGTTTTCGAGGACTATTTTGGCAAAATGATAAAATAACTTCCATCTGATTCAGTAGAAGTTATGGATGAAGAGAGCTATCATTCACGACGCACAGAGAAGACCCCAACTGCATATTGAAGAAAACAAGAAATTATCGACTGGTTAACCACCAAAAGTATTAAAATATGAAGATAATTTGATAAAGAAGGAACTATTAGTTATGGCAAATTTACACAATAATCGTTTTATGAAATATGTCGTGGAAAATATAGCTGAAAAACATAGTGTAACTGTGCTGCGCACGTCGCCATATCATTGAGAACTAAATTCTATAGAACTTATATGGGCGCAAGTGAATGGATTTGTAGCAAGACACATCACGACATTTAAAATAAAAGACGTTAAGCTACTGTTTGATTAAGCCATTAAAGAAGTGACACACGAGAACTGGCGAAAAGCAGCCCATAATGTCATTAAAGAAGAGGAGAATATGTGGGATCTTGACCACCTGATCGATCGGACCGTGGATCCGTTAAAATTAAAAGGTTTATTAAAAAAATAAGTGTACTTAATACTATACATAAGGAAGGCACGCCTTTGTCACACCATTTTCAGTGTTTGTGAATGAATAACAATAGGCAAAACCCATAAATTGACCCAAGCCCGTGTGGTACTACCTGCACTTGATGAAAATAAAGAATTTGGCAATGAAATCAGTGCCAAAATATGAAAGTGGCTTAAATATTTGTTGGGACAATATGTAGCCCTTCGCATACCTAATGAGCTTTTATTACTCTAGACATTTCTGAAACAGACTACCTATAGTCATTGTTTTTTTTTTATTTTTCATAAGCTTATATCTGTTTCTTCGAATTTTTTCCTACATAAAAATAACTTTCACATAGGTACCCACCAAGATACCGGTTTCTTATTGGTGAAAAAAACGCAATAATTTGCATAGTTTTTTGTAATTCGGATGAAGAAGAACTACAATTTAACACGGCAAATTTTAGCGCGGTATAATCCACTTTAATATTCAAAGTCATGATGATGAACGCCATGCAATCTAGTAGGTAGATGCAAAAGGGAAATACACTAAAGCAGCGACCAAATTAATAAAACGTTCCTAAAAAAAATGGCTGTAGTTTGATCTTCAAGGTGTGAAGATAAACGAAGTTAAATTACACCTCTTAAAATACTAAATTGTTTGTATATATTATTAAGTTCTTATCTAATTTAAACTTCACATCTTAATTAATGAACTAATCCATCATATAATTGATCATTGGTAAAATAATCCTTTCTCTTTCAACCCATGGATACCTTGAAAATTATATTTTTATAAAGTTAGTTGATTTTTTAAGATTTCGTTGAAACTTAAACCCATTTAATTCGTTTAATGATGCTTTTGAGGCGTATAAATATAAATATACAGGGTGTTTTTTAATTGAGTGCCGATACTTAAGTTTGCGAATCCTTGGGTGATTTTAAGAATAAAAGTTAATATTAACATATGTCGAAAGCAGTCTAATGAACCGAAGAAAATAATTGTTTTTTTTGTTTTTATTTTTTTATGCAAAAAGGGTGCATCATACGAAAGTAAGTCTATGAACCAAATTTGCTCCAAAATAAATGAGAATTTTAAATGTAAGTTTGGTTTTTAAAAAAATCAGTGGCGTACCATTTTTTTCTTTAAAAATATTCAGTTTAAAACCCGTACGGACGTCACTGGTAAAATTAAAAAAAATCTTTTAAGTCAAAAAAATGCTCCTTTATGATTAAGAGGTGTGTACAAAATTGCATAAAAATATCTAAGAGTGATATAATAATTATGATAAAAAAGTTATATTTTTTTAAAAATGTTAACACCTGTAGCTTAAAAATGAAGAGCTTTAGGACGTACGTTAATATTAACTTTTCTTCCTCAAATCACCCAAGGATTCATAACCTTAAGTATCAGCACTAAATTAAAAACACCCTGTATATGCAGGGTGCTACAAATTCGTGTGCGTACAAGGGGACCTTGAAAACGGTAAGAGATACGAAGATGGTTAAATTGAGAAAGTTGCGTATTTTGGGGCTTAATAATTTGCTGAAAGAAAATTGTAAATATTCGGAATACCTTCGGAGATATCCGAAAAAAACAAAATTTTTTGTTTTGGTTTTTAATTTTTGGCGCCTTCATTTTTGACTTAGGAAAAAAACAAAAAACACTTTCTCACAGTCGTTCTTTGGAAACGTAATACAATTTAAAGGTTTTTAAAATGTTAACTTTTTGTCATCAAATAACACATCACTAGTATTTCAAATTGTCATTTCTTTACTATTACGGCCCTGGCAATTATTGTTAGGATTACTTAATTATTAAAATTACATTACAGGAAGTTATGGTGTTTAGTCCGTTTATTTTTTCAATAGGATTTACCGTCACGATACTCTAGAAAGTAAGCAAGCTTTTAAGGCATGAGAAGTAATTCTATTTTTTATCTCATCTTCTCTCTTCTCATTTCTATCTTATCTAAGTCCTTTGGTTTTTGCCTTAGACCTAGAGCTAAATACTGTAAAACAGAAAAAAATAATGCTCCCAAGTGAAGAAAAGGTAACTAGAGTGTTAGTCTAGTTATGTTACTGTGATGCGCTTATGTTTATTTCAAAAACAATTTAAAATTTTTTATACTGTTTAGAAGATCTTCTTCTTGTTGTGCCATATCCTCAGTGGACGTTGGCGATCATTCTGGCCCATTTAATCTTGTCGACTGCAGCTCGGGACAAATCGGCAGATGTTCTTCCGGTCCATTGTCTCAAATTACGAAGCCATGATATTCTGCGTCTTCCGGGTCCTCTCTTGCCATCTATCTTACCCTGCATGAGCATTTTCTTTCTTTGACCGTCCTCATCACTTCTGTTCCTTTGGTCATACGTTGGAGAACTGTCGCATTTGTTACGTGGTGTGTCCAGGATATTCGAAGCATTCGTCGATAGCACCACATCTCAAACGCTTCTAGGCGCTTACAGGCAGCGTCAGTCAGAGTCCAGGCCTCAACACCGTACATTAAAGTGATAAACACGTAACACTTCAGGATGCGCGTGCGTAGTTGGAGATTAAGCTTCATGTTGCATAGCAAGGTCCTCATTTTATTAAAAGAAGCACGCGCTCTCTCGATTCTTATTATGATTTCCCTAGACTGGTCCCAGTTTTCATTCAGATGTACGCCTAAATACTTAATAGATGGCACCGTTTGGATCTAATTTGAAAGAAGTCATCATTGTTCACATCTTTGCTTATTGTCATAACCTTAGTTTTCTCTGAATTTAGGCGCATGTTGTATGCCTCGCAGACCTCTGCTACTTTCATCAGCAATCTTTGTAGGCCCTCAGCTGTGTCAGCAAGCAAAACAGTGTCGTCCGCGTACCTCAAGTTATTAATGAGAACACCATTCATCAGGATACCGTCCTCGGCCTCCCATATTGCGTCTCTGAACAGTCTTTCAGAATATGCATTGAAAAGCAGCGGTGACAGCACGCATCCCTGTCGAACCCCCTGACGAATCTCAAACTCCTCCGATGTCCCATCCCCGGTCCTAATAAAAGCTTTTTGTTGCCAGTAGAGGTTGGAAATAATACGAACATCTCTGTCATCCAGACCTGACCGGTGAAGGGTCTCTACCAGTTTATTGTGATTCACCCTGTCAAATGCCTTCTCAAAGTCAATAAAACAGGCAAATACATCACAGTTTACGTCGCGTGCTCTCTGAATCAGGACGTTCAAGCTAAAGAGTGCTTCCCTAGTACCAAGGCCATTTCTGAAACCGAACTGCGTCTGCGATCTGGTGATGCTAATTTCAGGCAAAACATGTAACTAAAATAAACAAACCTAGATATTTGAGGCCGTTACTTTAGGTCTATTCTCTTACAAAATATCAAATATACGAATTTTTTAAATGTTTTTAGTTTGGCTATAAATATTCAGGACCGTAATGAAATAAAAAAGATAATTTGAAAAACGTGTTATTAGATGACAAAACCAATATTTTATTAAATGTCAAAAGCTTAGAAATCCCCAAAACTGTATTTAAAATTCCAGGTCCGTATTTAAAAAAATTGACTTGAGGTTGGTAACTAAAGAGCGAAACGTCGAAATCAAAAACTAATAACTCAATCTTGTAGAACATAAAAAACTGCTATAAAAAGGTGTTTTTTATTTTTTTCCCAAGTCAAAAATGAAAGAGCAAAAAATTAAAAACTAAAAATGAAAATTTCGGTTTTTTTCGGATATCTCCGAAAGCATTCGCAATAATTACAATACATTTACACAATATAATTACAATAAAAGATATCTAATTTTTTCTTCTTTATTTCATTGTGTACTCCTGAAGATGTAGAAAACTGGTATCTTAAAATTATCTTTTCATTAATATAACAGTGCAGGAAGCCAGGAAGACTTTGATTTCTTATTTCTTTCCTTCTATTTATGTATTTCTCAGCAATCAAAAAATGTATTTTGAAATAGCTCTAGTCGTTTTGAAGTAATAATATAAATAAATTAATGTAATTGTGGAATTTTCCCCAAAAGTGATGGTATACCCTTAAGACAATTAGTATTACTTCAAAACCTTTTACTATACCATACTTTTTATTCGGTCTGTTTTATAATAAGGTACCTTATAAAGAAAGTATTTTCTTTAATAGGGGGTCACTGTCAGGATACTCTTAAAATTCCAATTACGAAATTGTTTTTAGAAGCACGTAGACTCTAATAAGGCAATTTTAATTAGATAAGTGAAGGGAAACGTTAAAAAAATACAGTATGTTGTGACGGTTTTATTTATTACTTTTATACGAGCAGGTAGCTGATTAAAATTTTCTGCATAAGAGCATCCAACTAATATTTCTTAATTCTTCTCCAAGGTTGCCTTTTTCATGCGAACTTGTATCTAATTTTATTATTTAATCAGACCAAAAAGTTACGTTCTCGTGAACCAAATTTTAACCATGTTGGTTAATCAGGGGCGGACTAGAATAATTTGGCCCCGGTGGCTACATGGCCCCTATGGCCCCAACCCTAATTATTCTTGCTATGATGGCCATTTCATCAGCTAGCGGAATTTATAGCGAATAAATATTAATGTATACAGAAATAATTTTAAAGCTTATTTGAAATCTAGGTAGCATAAACAAAGTTCAAAATAAGTTAATATAATAAAGAGGTAGTAATAGAGTATCTACGGTAAAGGGCAGTAATAAACAACATGGAAGAATATGTCTTTATTTATGGAAAACATTTAATATTATAAAATTGAAAAATATTTCAAAGTTAAATAAATAGAAAAGACAAAACAATGCCCAACAAAAATGAACGTAACTCAATAAACAAAATTAAAATCTCAATAAGGGTGATAGATGTTTCGATTCTGATGCAACATCATCAATTATTTTATTGTAATCAAAATCGAAATCTCTTTCCACGTTTAACAAAATAAACGATTCTAACAGCTCTTCTCCAAGGGTTGATCTAAACCTAGTTTTTATTAGTTTCGGCCTAGAAAATAAACATTCACAAGATACCTGAGTGTAAGAGAGTGTTAAAATACACTTTAAGGCGATATATATTCTGCGATATATCGAACCACTACTATTTAACTTAAATACTAACTGAAAGGAGCAGTTTAAACAGCGACCACACTGCATTTTTTCCATTTCGACAACCTTCATTATCATCAGTATCTGGTTGTATGTCAGAACTACTATCGGATATGCTTGAATTGGTTAGATCGCCATAATACATGGAAAACTGTCGCAAATGTTAATCAAAGAATTTCCGGTAAGGGACAAAGAAGTTAATTTATGAAAATTTTTTGGGTCAAACCACGCAATTTCTTTAAGTAAGGTATCATTTAAGTCGAACCTGGCACGTATCTGTTGTATGGCTGTGTCAATGATGACATTAAAACGTTTATTTTAAAACTGTTTAGTTTACAATTGCTGATTTGTCTAGCTTCATCGGCAGTTTGTTCACCATCAACTTTCTTCTTTAGTGTAATTCGCTTTTTGGGAAGTTCATCTTTTATTTTAATATCATAACCTTTTTCAGAAAATGCCGCGCGGCATCTCTCGAGACTATTAGGCAATCCAACGATGTGTCCAAATGGCGGCTGGCTGGCAAATACTGCGTTGTAATTGGTGCACGTGACTATATAAATAATATTGCTGGTGACATTTAACGGGTGGCTCAATGCTTTTTACCAGCCAACCGCCATATTGAATCACGTGGTTTGGATTCCCTAATAAGGAAGCTCCGCTCCTGCTTATGTTATTATTATGCATAGGTGTAAAATAATGTTCATTTTTGAAAAATCTTTTTCTTAAAGTTTTAACATTTTTTGAAAAAAAAATTGTTGTTTAAATGTTTGGACCAATTGTCCCCCAAAGGTCTTCTGGCCCCGGTGGCGATGGCCACCCGTTCCAGTCCGCCACTATGGTTAATGGATTTCATTTGGACTCTACAGATTTTCTTGAAAAACATAATCTACTAAAAAAAAAAACAATATCTACTATGAACTTTAGTATTTATTTTTTAGGATATTCATTGGCATTATCTTTTTCTTGAATTTTTTTTGAATAAAAATAACTTATCCACGCCCACATTTCCATTGATAAAAACAACTGAATAATTTGCTTCGTTTTTGTAATTACGGTAAAGAAAGCTCACAATTCATCACGGCAAATTTTATCACTGTCGAATCCACAATGTGTTACCAGACTTATTAGTTTATCTCTTTTATATCTTACTTGATTTTATAAAATGTTGGCTACATTTTTATTTCTTAAAAATAGACATTTTCATGCAATTCTTTTCTTATTACTATTACTTACAGTGGCGGCTCCTCCTTAAGGCTGCCCCCCCCCCCCCTACCGCCTGCCACAAATACGATAATTTTATTTCATCATGCTAATTGTTTAATTCATCGGAAAACAATAAATAAATTTTCTAGATCTACCGATAATTCACGAGGATTGGCAACAATGATTGCAACTCTCTTACCCCCCTTCGTTACCTAAAATCCACGCACCATCATGTAATGCGCTCGGTTGTGGCGTGGTACCGAATGTTCTGCAGCAGCGCCCTTCATAGGAACACGTAAAATCAACGACTTTCGGATGGCCCTATTTCACCATTCCTGTATGCTGTATAACTGAAAATAGGCTAAATGCTCGCTAAAATTTTTCGCGAAGGTCTCGCGGCTTTCGGCAAAGCACCAACCCGTGGGAGACGCAGCAAGTGGATCCGTCCATACTGTTGTTCAAAATGAAGTCGGCACTATTGCTACCTTTCTTAATATAAGAGATACGGCGTCGGTTAAATTAGTAAGGGTTGTAGTTTTATGTGCTGAAGATTATGGTGATGTTAAAAACCAATTGAACATCAGAATTACGCGATTTTAACAAAAAAAATGGGCGATTTTAATGGAAATGAGTTTAAATGTAAATATCTCCGTTATTATTGAGTTTTGCAATTTGTAGTAAAAACAAATTTTGCTTATAATTTTAGTCTCTATCAACCAGTTATAATAAAAATAGCACTTAAACATTTAAAACATTTTTTCTTGTTAATATTAAGTGCTTCTGATGTTCAATTGTTTTTTTGACATCACCAAAATCATCAGCACATTAAACTACAACTATTTACCAGTAGCGGCTCGTCAGGTGAAGTAGGTGAAGGGACTCTTCACCAAAAATAAATCCAGGAGGAAATTTTTTCGACAATATTAATGTACCAATACAGCTACTATTTTAGCCCTTAAAAAATAATGTTCAAATTAATAATATTAATTTAATCCGAATGTAGCTATGCATAATAGGACCACGGTTAACTCCGATGGACAATAATTATAAACATTCATTTATTTTGGCGCGCCCCAGCGACTGTGTCTATTAGCTCAAAGCAAGTGGACCCAACACCCAGCATGGCTTTAATATTCACTGTTGCTATAGTTACGTGACGTCAGTCACGCAAACAGCATGTAACAATTTGCATTATAATGAAGGGAAATTTAAAAATAGATCAGTCGTATGCACCATTGTTTTAGCATTGGTTATTTTAAGGCTTCGCGAAACTGACGGTTATACATATTGTTTTTACGTGATTTACTGTGTGATTAAAAAGTTTTGTTTTTATTTTTCAGTTAATTCAGTAGTGTACGTACCTACTTAGTTGTGTGTTTTAAAAATGAACCCAATTAATGACAATCGTGTGTAATTTGTTGGAAACTCCATTCAGTCGTTGGACAGATGAGGATAAGAGAGACTTTTTGTTACACGGGTTTTAAGTCAATGTTTGTTTAAGTACCCGCACTCTACCTAGCTCTTCACCATTTTTTAGGACCGCGAGCCGCCACTGCTATTTACTAATTTAAACGAAGTCATATCTCTTATAATAAGAAAGTTAGGAATAATGCTGTCACCATTTTGAACACACGGTATGTGATCAGATCGCGTTAAAATTTCCATGTAAAATAGCGGCTTTTTTACCCAAATTACAAAAAAACTAAGCGGGACACTAAATTTCTGTTTTTACCAATGAAAAGGTGGCCTCTATGTAGGCGTGATAAATTTATTTTCATGCAAAAAAACAGGAGAAATATATATTATGCCAATAAAAAAAATTTTAATGAACACATTCTTCAATATCTGTGTAACTGTCCAAATTTAAAAAAATTTCAAAAGTTATACATTAATAAACATTACCGAGGATTCGGGTCAAGCGAGAACCCAATGTTTATAACATATATAGATATAATTTCGCATGGAACTGGTAACTTTGGAGAAGAATTTAGAATGATTGTTCGGATGCTCTTAAAAAAATAAAGAAACGTGAATTATATTATATCATAATTTTTCCTAGCGAATGTTTCCGATATTAATTTGTAAGTCATGTAATTTAGATGGTTTTATTGGCGTCATTCTTATAGCAAAAATGTATTTTCTTCAACCCTTTAAAAGAGTGAAAAATAACCCAACATAATTTTTTTAAACGGGATCAGACACTCTTTACCCTGGCTTTGTTTTTAGGCGGATTGATAAAACCGTAAAAGCGTTTCAATTTTCGACGTGTATTGTTTAGAAAGTTTGAATGAATACTGTAAAAATAAAAGTCCGTAGGGTGGCCGTGAATCCCAGGGGGGCCGTGGATCCCCCTGAGTTCGCATCAAATATTATTTTAATAATAAATATCACGTTTAAAAAATTCCATAAGGTTTAGGAATATTATTTCAACTCGGTCTTAACTAATGCGGCGCCAGGATTATTGGGATGGGTGGGCACAAGTGGGCTCGATGATTTTTGAGTGGGCACTACCAAAATAAAAGATTACTTCCTCAAAAAAAAAGGTCGCCGCCTCCCTCACGCTCTATAGCGCAGGGGCACAAAACTTCCCTCTTGTCCATAGTGACATCTAAAAAAAAAAGGTCATCGTAATCTTAAAAACAATATACAATACCACTCCTTTCTCATCAAAACTTTCATATCCAAGTCCCCCTCCCCCACATTACAAAACCGAATCCATCAATTTGGGTGGGCACTCATCATGTTTATAGGGTGGGCAGTGCCTACCCTGCCCCCCGCCCCCCCCCCCCCCCCTGGCGACGCCGCTGACTCGAAACAAGGATCAAGGAACATAAAAATAACACGCTAAAGGAAGAGATTGGAAAATCTGGTGCAGCTGACCATGCCAGGACTTACGGCCATCATATAAGCTGGATGGAAGCTCAAATCCTGCATAAAGAACCACACTGGAAGAAGATGAAATTTAAGGAAGTTGCTACCAAACATCAGAACCCAGGTTGTTTTAGTAAGCCCTTATTAGATATAAAAAATGTCTGGAAACCTTTATTAAACAGATGTAATCTTCGATTAATATCGCCCACGAACTGAACCTTGACTGTACCCATCTCAGTTATGCTCCAGGGCAGTATAAATAGAGCTGTAGTTACTTTACTTATTTAGTATTCACCTGAAAACGACTTGAGATTCTTACCAGTTAAAACATTGTGACTTAAAAAAAAAAAGACAATGCAAGTTTAAAACTCATCAGTCAAGATACACCATTGTCTCCAACCTTCAAACAGACACTACAATTTTATCATTTCACAACCCAATTACTATGAAGGTAGTTCTACTAAGTTCCATTTTAATGTGTTTTCTTTTTTAATTTTTATTTGACGTGTTTTTTTAACTAAATTATTGTCTTCTTGTCAAAGTCACTACAAACAAAACGTATATTTTTTTATTATGAAAAACATATTGATCACATATCACAGGTTGACAAGTCCAATCAATGCTGGTGCCGCAGCATCACCTGTTGAATTCTAATGAAAAACCAACCGCAATTCTACTGAAATCAGTTAAGATCGGGTTGTCCCCAAATTGTTGAAACACTGTATGTGCACTAACCATACCATGACCCTAAAAAGTCTCTCTACATTCCTACTCTCGAGTCAACAGGGGAACAAATATATGGACAGTCTAAAACTTGCATGGGATTTCCTATGTTTCCAACCACGATGCACCACGTGGTATACCTAATAAATAACCCCATCCCCAACGAAGTTCATTATCCGCGCCTGCATGACTGACCCATTCATGAATAGGTAGTTTCTGAAGTCTAGTCATTTATCTTACACGTGTTAGCAATAATATGAAACAATGCGTTAAAATTATGATTGCGTGAATTAACTCGAGCATTTAAAACAATTAGCTAAACATATTTTAAATAAATAAAATCTTATAAGCTTTTATTATGTTTTTTAATAAAGCAGGCTTCCGTCCACACAGTTTTATGGCACCACTTTCTTCTCGTTTTGCATTATTCGGTAGTTGTTAGTAACAACTTCTTGCTGATTCTAATTTATGTGGTTGCGTTGGTAGGAATGTGATGCGTCACTTCTAGCACGGGCTTGAATTCTTACTTATAATTCAAATATTAATTTCCAAAATATGCGCATTTATGATGAGCTTTATTATTTGGGTATTTTTTTAGTTTATTGCAATATAATTATTATCTAATGGTGAAAGGGGAAAAGGGGGACATTTCCTTGTACAAAAGAAAGGAGTTAAATTTGGTTTGTAACATAAATAAATAAATTGTACTTTCTTTATTTTTTTCTATAACTTGCGACCAGCGCCGCAGTAAGGGGGTTGCAGAGGGTACCCTTGTACCAGGCGCCAAACTAAAATATGCGCCCAAATATTTTTTTAAATTAAGTAAATGTTAAAAAAATACTTTTGTTGATCATCGTTCCGACTCAGTCGCTCGCTATTCAGAGCGACAGCGCCATCGCGCTAGCCTAATAAATAAAATTGAGTTTCATTTTTGCATAAACATTTTCAAATGGAAACAAAAGCGCCGTAAAGCCAAGTTTAAGTTGAAAAACTAAGGTATCTTTTTTAATATAAACCAATAAAATACATGATTTTTGCTTTTATCTATTACCCGCCGACAAATAGACTTATTTTGCTCGCTCTATTTATGTGTTATTTTTTTTATCTGGTGGAAAAGCGCATCGACCGCGATGGGTCATTAGCGTAGGTATATTTGGATTTACATAAAATCTTTATTGTCTTTTAGTAAGTTACAGTCCTTTAAAAAGTTTATCACGTTTTTGCACTGTTTGAGATATTTGCAAGAGCTTTGTCCTTCAAGTTCTCGATATTTTGCGATTTTTTCAGCGTTTTTCAGAATCAAGTTCTTAGTGTTTGGGATGGCTATTTCTATACACGTAGTATTTCTGGCTCTTCTATCTACTAAAACAATATCAGGTCTATTATGATTAACAGTTTGGTCAGTTACGATGGTGCGGTCCCAGTATAGTCTGAAGTTATTGTTTTCCAGAATTGATTCCGAAGTGTACTGGTAGTATGGCATTTTCCCCCTGTAGAAGTTGTAATTTAATTGCCAGTTCTTGGTGAATAATTTTTGCTACAGCATCGTGCCTCTCTTTATATTCGGTAGACGCAAATATCTGACATCCTCCCGTAATGTGCTGGATGGTCTCTGATGTTTGACATCCATACCTGCATCTGTCGTTCTCAACTGTCGGGTCTTTCACTATATATTTGAGGTAGTTGCGGGTAGGTATAACCTGATCTTGAATTGCTAATAGTGATCCCTCCGTTTCGGAATCATCTCTCCAGAGGTCAGCTAGTAGTTCGACGCTGCTTTGTCGATATGTTCTTGCATGATCTCATTGATATGTCTCCCGTGCAGTGGTTTTTCCCTCCAGTTCTGCAGCTTCTCGTTGTTGGGTTGATGGTGTACTTGAACTTGGTTGTCCATAAGTCTGAGGGGGGTGGAGTCATCTATTTGGCATATAGCTCTATGTAGTTCAGAGTCGGCCGATCTTCTGTAAAAGAAATTTCGTAGATTTACTATCTGTTGGTCTAATTGCTTACCGATATCTGTCAATCCTCTACCACCCGCTTGTCTTGGAAGCGTAGTCCTTTCGGTGGAACTTCTAGGGTTATTATTATTATATTTATTATTATTATTATTATTATTATTATTATTATTATTATTATTATTATTATTATTATTATTATTATTATATTATTATTATATTATTATTATTATTATTATTATTATTATTATTTTAATAAAAAAGTTAGCAATAGAGCCGACATCATTTTGAACATGCTGTATACATATTTAATATTTATGTATGTCGGATTTCCTTTGTTAGATTTTAAATCAGTCCTAATATAAAAAATATATTAATAATATTTCAATCAGTGCTAATTTTCTATTGGTTATATTTGCATGTTGGTATCTACTTAATTGGACTGATCAATAATTATGCAAGAAAAAGTTAAGCAAGCAAAGGTTGTTACTTAACATCATAATCCTTCAAAAATAAATAACTCGTAAATTACTGCACTATTTATAATAATTTAGTATTACTGTTTTTTGTCAGACATAATTAGAGTAAAAATACATTATTTTTATTGATATAAATATATAAGTCAAAATATAATTATTTAATTATTCAAAACATTTTTACGAAGGTAATTGAAGATTTTTAGGAGGTATCTTTACTGACTTACCCACAGTATATAGACGAAAGACCAGTAGTTGCACTAGCGTCGGCCCCTTTGTAAATACGAGCTTGATGAACATAGTTTTTTGCTTTTCCGAGGAACAGGGTTGGCAGTAATGGAAGTTGACGTTACGAGGGCGTTTATTAGCTGGTATTTTGACATACATACCAGGGCATTATTTAATGAAATGAAAACATTTACAAATCATGAATTATAAAATGATTTTTACCGTTATTGGGTATTGCA
Organism: Polydrusus cervinus; assembly: GCA_935413205.1. Classification (NCBI taxonomy): domain Eukaryota; kingdom Metazoa; phylum Arthropoda; class Insecta; order Coleoptera; family Curculionidae; genus Polydrusus; species Polydrusus cervinus. The sequence continues at coordinate 80,762,150 of OW284511.1, forward strand.
AAAGTTTTGCTGTATTTTGTTGATCTATCTATATAAATAATTGGTTAGTAGTATACCTCAAGAAAATAGAGAAAAACGCCAAAATTTTGGAACAAAAAGTATTTATTTTGAAAGGAAAGGTATGTTAATCAATTGGAAGGATCATCTTAACAACGTTATGAGCAATGTACAATGGTTATTGTATTATACTTTTAATATTTGATATAAAGTTAAAGTTTTTGCGACTAAATCCACGTACGGTGAAATATATATTGAAACCCCGGCAGAAAAAAAACATTAAAAACCCAATATCTAATAACCCGCTTATAGATAAACATTTATAGCGATATTCTACATTAAATTACTTCTCGGTTTAGGGTTGTGTTAAAAATTGGTAAATTGTTATCCCAATCTTTAAACTTTTTCTAGTTTTTACTTTTAATCATTTGTTGATTACTTTTTAGCTTCAAACTATTGGTATCTGGCATATAATACCACTTTAAATGACCATTAATAATAAAACAAACCAACGTAACATAGAGCAAGAAATGGTAAAACGTATTAACAGTGACAAATTTTAAAACTATTACAAATTTTTTAATATAGTTTAACCTTCTTATTCTTTTGGCCTTTAATGTCTTTGTTAAAAAAAATTAATGGGAAATAAATACGAACCCTTGTAAATTAAGAAAGTAAGTAATTAAACGGAGAGTTTTTAGATGGAAGTGAAAAATGTATTTTAGTTATTTAAACTATTTTTTAAATTTCTACCAACCGAATGATGACAGGCCAAGTTATTAAAATTTTCAATGAAAATATTTTCTAGGGCTATGACATAGTCAACAAGGTCTCTAGGTGGAACTTTCATGCCACTTAATGTTTTTGTTTTTGGTTGAATATGTTTTAGTTGGCACACAAGCGTTTCCTGTTTAACGAACTTATTCGAATTTTCATAATCTCAACAACACAGGTAATTTTTGGAGAAATTTTGAATTTTAATATTTAATTTTCAATTCTTGTGGCGAAATGCAGAAATATTTCCAGAATTTTATTATGGTCACTTTAATTACGATTTTTTTCCTGAATTTCTATGCCTAGTAGTTTTCGGGATATGGCCGGTGGTCAACCTTAATGAAACACCCTGTATATTAGGCACTAAGGCCCAATATTATAAAGTCCTTTTAAATCTTAGTTTAAACTGAAGAGTATTTCTAAAATTATAGAAGTGTCAGAATTGGTCGATTTATAATGTGGGATTGACAGCAAAGTTCAATTTAAGAGTAATCAACCTGGTCATAACTTGTTATGTTATGTTACATTATATTAAGTTATGACCAGGTAAATCACTTTCAACTGGAACTTTGCTGTCAATCCCACATTATAAAATTACCATTTTTAACATTTCTTCGATTTTATTATTTAACATATATACAGGGTGATATAGTTTCAGAAAAGGAGTCATAGTGCGACGTCTGTGTGACTACTTTTAGCATCACAGATACTACCTTCACATTTATGGTCAGATTACCACGTTTAAACGACGTAAGAGTCAATGACTATTTGCGACCTCAATCCGAAAGAAACTCAGTGACGTCTACACGACGTAGTTTAGCCGTTAAATACTAACCTGATATCTTAAGTAACTGTATTACCCAAAGTTGCACCAACCCTGATGTCAGATTTAGCCAGTGGCGGCTCGTCAGGGGAGGCAGGGGAGGCAGTGCCTCCCCTGGAAATATTAATATAATAATACGCTATTTTACGCACAGTGATGGCGCAATTGGTTAGCGCTCTGTACTGGATATACGGAGGTTGTCGGTTCGAATCCGACTCGAGGAAATACTTTTTTCTGAATTTCAAATTAGGTGTTTATACACAAGAACTTTCCATCTTAAGAATATACCCTATTTTATATACCTATACCTACCTATAATTATACCATTCAAACAGCTTTAAAACATGTTTTTCAATATAAACACAATAATAAATAGTTCCTGTATAAATTTCTGAAACTCTCTAATATTCATTTATTAATTTTAACGTCTGGACCTTTGTCCAGTAACCAAGCAACAGCGTCCTTATCCGTTTCATTGTTATTACATCTTGTCTCGCTCTTCACTGATGGATCGCCGTTTATCGGAGCGAGAGGAGGCAATCCGAAACATGTTTCCTCTGTAGTCAACGTTGAGTGGCCTATTAGAAGATCTCGGAAACGAGTAAACTTATCTTTCTAAAAATTTGATAGCAGGTATAGTTGGCTTTGAGCTTTTAAGGCATTATATTTTGACGTTTTTATTACTTCCGGTTATACCGGAAGGTAATGCTAACTTTGCTATTTTTAATTGAACACCCTATATATTTTAGCATTTTTGATTACCTTATTAAAATCTAAATAGCTTTTGTTAATATTAATCTATTCCTATCTTTAACCGTTTTTGAGATATGAATTGTAAAAAAAAAATTGTGTGTAAAAACGCAACGAAAAGAAAGTTTAGTAACTCTGAAACTAATAAAGGTAAACATTTAAAATGTTGTAAGCTTTCAAGTAATACATAGATCTTTAGTTTAATATACTTAGGTTTCATGTTTTTAATACAGGGAGTTCTTAAAATTGTGCCAATGTTTCCATTTAAATAAATGTGCATAAGACAATTTTTGCAAATAGAACACCCTATTTTTTAGCTTACTAACGTGTAGAAAATTAAATTTCCTATCTAAATGCCTTATATGTTACAATCCACATTTTTAGTCGTTTTGAAATTATGAGCAATTTAAATAAAAAATCTTAAAATATCTGTTTCTGTTAATGCGACATTATTTTTGAAAAGAAGGCTTCGACTGGGATTTTCGTTTAACATAGGTTTAAGCCTAGGTTTAAACTTAGGTTTACGATTACTTTATAAAATTGGGCCTAAAAACAATTAAAAAATGCAATTGTATTCAGCTGAAAATGTTTGTCAACTTGACAGATAAGTATCCCTAAGGTCAAAACGTTAGTGACGACTAATAAAAACAAATGGTTGAACCGATTTCTTATTTTTCGGCCTAATTAAATACAGAAAAAGTTTTTGTATTCACTTATTTTTGAAAAAAATGTGCCATCTTTCCTTTTCAAAAAAAAAATTAAAAACTATGGTTAACCCTCCCCTAATATCAATTATTATTGGTGCGTCCACTGATAACTATAAACTAGCAACAGTCCAAGTAAGACTAATTAAGTAAGTGGATAGGTTCATATAAAATGATTTAAATCTTTACCAGTCAATCATTCAATAATTATTATTTATTTCATAGTGATCCACCAAGCACTTAAAATTTAATATATTTGCTAACTAAGGTGGATCTGTGTAAACTGCACAAACGCTTTATGGGCATATAAAAGCTAATAGTTCATATAAACACCTTGTAACAAAATTACAGGTACTTCATTCCTTTCCAATATTTTTTAAAAGACGTTATTTTACCGGCAATAGTAATTAGTTAGAATTAAATAAGAAAGCAAATTTGTCCTTCACCTTCTTTAATATACAAACAATTACTGCCCACGCGTTTCGGTAAAAAACATCATCAGGGCTAGCCTGATATAGAAATGAAGATTAAATTATCCATCTTTCTAGAGAATAGACATGAATCAGTTGAAAGATGATAACCAATTACCCTAGACAAAACTATACCGGGTGGTACATCGTGGTTGGAAACAGAAAAGTCCATGCAAGTTTCAGACTGTCTAAATATTTGCTCCTCTGTTGACTTTAGAGCGGGGACTTTTTTGGGGTCTCTGCACATGCGGAGTTTGAACAATTTTGGACAACCGAATCTTTACTTATTTAAATAGGATTGCGGTTGGTTTTTCATTGGAACTTAACAGGTGATGCCGCGGACACCAGCATTAATTGAACTTGTCAACCTGTGATTTTTCATTGCCAAATGTAATTTGAAGTATACAATTTTTTACTAGTAATAACTTCTTACCTAGATAATCATTATGAGTTGCATAATTAAAGAAAAATTCACAATGTAAAAATGGTACTATGCGGGGAAAAGTATCTAAAAAACTCTGTATCTAATATGTTGCCGCTTATTTCCCTGATAGGCCCATTCCTACCAAGTCGGCCATACAATAAGTTATTACTTGGTTTAAGGCGAAAGCCAGTGTAATAAACAACTGCAAGTGCACAGCACAGAACCATGAAAGATCTGAAGAAAACAATGATAGAGATCAGATATATCAGATAGAGAATATTTTGCTTCACGTCGCAGAAAATAAAAATATCATCACCAGAACTCTCGGGCAAAGGGTAGAAAAAAACACACCACAGTGTTTTGAAATGATGGAGCGAACTAACAACAACAGATATTTTTTTACAAGAAGGGGATAAAGAGCAAAGCTAACCTTTTTGCTTCGAAATGATGGAGCGAACTAACAACAACAGATATTTTTTTACAAAATATTTGCTTCTCAGACGAATGCCTTCGTTTAAATTAAATAATGAGACGAATATACAAAATTATCGATACTGAAGCCTACAAAATGAACATCGTCTTGCATGCACTCGAACCCAATACCGTCAAAAAGTGAATGTTTCGGCAGGAATTTTTGGACATCGCATCATTTGACCATTTTTTATTGACGGAAATTTTACGGGTCCGACATATTTAAATCTTCTTTAAAATCAAATTGGATCCGCACTGGAGGAAGTCGCTGATGAAAATCAGGAGATTTGGTTCCAAATGGATGGTTGCCCGGCCCACAATTCGCTTGTGGTACGCGAATTTTCAAATAATGCCTTTAATAGGCTCGTTGTCGGTCCCAACTTAACAATTAATTTGCCAGTTAGGTCTCCTCACCTCTCACCAAACAACATCTTCCTCTGGGGACCTTTAAAGAAATGTCTTATTCAATTTGAAAATTTAGAGCAGTTAAAAACTTCAACTTTAAATGTAATCTGAAATAATTACCCAGTACCAACTCGCTAATGTTCGTAGAGGATATTATTTAGCAGCAAATGGCGGTTTATTTGAACATTCGAAGATTTAATTGAGAATTAACAATATTCCATTGTACGGTTTTCTTAACCTCAAATTATTAGTTTTTTTATATATATATAAACCATTGTTTATCTTATTTTCTTCCCCTTTTAGCAATTCTTGATGATGTTAATACTATTTAATTGGTTTTATTGTAAGTAAAATAATTCGTTTTCTATTAAAAGATCCGTTTTGAAAATAATGTTCGTTTTATTTGAAAATATTAGTTAAATTCAATATGAAATGTATCTGTTAAGGATTTTTAAAAAACCTACCGTTTGCAAATTACATTTGAAAATGCAAAACCACAGGTTGACAAGGCCAATCAATGATGGTGTCCGCAGCATTCGGGTTGTCCAAAATTATTCAAACTCCACATACTTTTTCAAAAATTTAATTATTCCGTTCCATTTTCAGTTTATTGGGTAGGCTGTTTCTTGAATAACTAAGTACAATGAGTGCGACTTTACTTCATGTCTTTTTTGTACAGTGATAACTAAATTATCAAGCTGTGTAAAATCTACTTACTGATTTTAAAATTGATATTTCTAAAAAACGAACCTATGATAATTGAATTTTATTTTTGTGTTGGTTACAGCTTTATGTTAGGTACTTACTGTACCCGCTACAGCACCGTGACATTCGTGTCATTTATAAAAAAATAAATCCTAAAAATTGCTATATTATTTAAACCTACTTTCCCCCTGTTTTCAAGGTTAGTTATTGGTTTGTGATGCAATTTTAAAGACAAAACGAGTAGAAAGAGTAACATTTTTCCATTATATATTTTTCTGTTACATTTCCCCTTTTTTTTAGAGCTATAACAAAAATATAAATGCAATTCAATATTTGAACTACAAAAACAAATGACAACCATCATTGAAAAAACAGAACAGAACAAATAAAAAAATAGTGCGACAAGAAACGAGAATGTTTCATTATATATGAACCCAAAACCGAACCATTAAATAAAACGGCAATTTAAGAAGATAATAAAGCCTAAACATTTGCAACAAAAACGACTCTCAGATTTGTAATCTATAAGCCCCAAAAATACATAATTTTTGAAAAAATCATCAATATTGGCGAGGTGAGCGCATAAAAGATATTTAATCAAAAAAAAAGTGAAATGAAATACATGTAGTACCGACTATCCCTTCCTCCAGAAAAAAAAGTTAAGCGCCCCCCCCCCCCCCTCCGAATATATTTTCTCCACGACCATTACTGAATGCGATAATTCCAAAATCATTTTTGATAATAGAATGTAAAAAGTCTCGCTCTTGAGTTGGAATATTTATTCTGAAACACTTGCTTCTTATGCGTTTTGCGTGTATTTTCATTCCATAACAAGATACGGAATGAATATTCTGTAATTGATCTAAACGACATAGGTTGCCATGAATTTCGAAACTGTCAAGGTCAGCAGACAAAATTTAGTGCAAGTCAAAATATGAGTGCGAAATCGGATGAATCAGATATGGAACTGGATAATACTCCACCTGAAATTACAAATAATGCGAATAGTATTTTTGGTCGTGGACAAAATATAGTATGCTACTCGGTTAGAATGAAAATTCGATACTTGTGGTTCCTCACGCTCGCTACGCTCGCGTTCGGAATCTTCCATTCGGATCGAATTTTCATTCCAACCTCGTTACAGAATCTACTATTCTGGTTGCGCACTGGGAACACAATGTAAGCTCTTCTTTTACCAGTTTCCCCTTTCAGTATCTTCGGGCCAACTACGAATATATATTTTTTAAACTTATAAGCTTATTTTTTACAAAAATTGATGTACGTAATTAAGAAAACAGTAAACAACATTTTTTTTCTCGACTTTTTATGCAAAATATTGCATGGCCGGCAAAGCCGCAGGCAAGTGAATTTTAAAACTAATCAACACCCAATGGCAAGTTACCTAATAACGATAAGTGTAAAAAACCAATTTAATAATTCCTTGACACCTAAAAATCGAAAATTAACGCGATTTTTTATAAAACGTACATACTTTTTCGTCATACAAAATTAGACATGTATGAATTAGTCTTAATTGGAAATCATGGCAAATAAGGAAACATTAGTTTAATGTGAATACTTGCATCTTTATATAATGAATATTCTTTACTTTCTAAACGTAAACTACGATTTATTAAATTAGACTTGCACTAAAACTGAGACCATTTACATTCTGGTGGAAAAAAGGAGGTCCAATTATTCTATCCTTATAAATTTCGCACAACACCTTGGTTTTTAATAAGTGCTGATATCGGATCTGTAAATTGAAATTAGGGTTAACGTCACTCTTGGCCAACGACAGTTTTGCTTGTTGGTGAAAATAATATTTCTTGCTGGAATTTTTTAATACTCGGTAGTAGTTTTTAACTCAGACATAAACTGGTGGCTCAGCACAGTGGGCGCTCGTCAGGTGAAGTAAAAAAAATAAAACCAGGAGAAAAGTTTTTCGACAATATTAAATAATAATGTACCAATTCAGCTACCATTTTAGCCATTAAGAAATAATTATGTTCCGAATGTAGCTATGCATAATGGGGCCACGGATGACTCCGATAGACAATAATTAAAAAACACTCGTGCATTTTGGCGCGCCCCAGTCGACCATGTCTGTAATCTCAAAGCAAGTGAAGACCCAACGCCCAACATGGCTTTGATATTCACCGCCTCTATGGTTACGTGACGTCAGTCATTCAAACAGCATGTAACAATTTGCATTATGATGAAGGGCAATTTAAAAATAGATCAGTCGTATGCACCATTGTTTTTGCATTGGTTCGCCTAACCTTAAGGTATTTATTTTGAGGCTTCGCAAAACTTACGGTTATAGATATCGTTTTTACGTGATTTACTGTGTGATTAAAAAGTTTTGTTTATATTTTTCAGTTAATTCGACTCTCGAAGTGGACATACGCACAATAAAAAAAGTATGTCAGAATTTTATTAGGTTTATGAATGCAGGGAAAATGTATCACCTCCCAACCCACCACATTCACGCCGGTAACTAGGCCGGATGCGATCGGATATCTAGTGGGATGCGCAAGAAGGTACACACTCCCCAATCGATAGGTCATTCAATGTCCTTGGGGGGGGGGGGGGGGTATCGCATGACTCTGGATCGTGGGTTCGAAACCCACGTTAAGCTGTAGGTCCCCCTCGAGAACGGCCCTGGCAGCGAACGAAGAGGTAAAAACCTAATTGTAAAGAATGGCAAGAAATGACAACCTTTACTCATTTCTGCAATTTATAATAATTTTCATAAAATAACTATTGCGTGCAAAGTAGACATTCAAATGCTTCCAGGCAAGTAATCTCTCACGCTGTCTAAAAAACAAAAAGTCTATTTAAAATTTAATTTTTGTAAATTTGTACTTTAAAATGTAACAGCCTGTGAATCACTATGTAATTTGTAATTTGTGATCCAAGATTATATTCTTAATAAATTAATATATTAAGTAGGCCGGTTATTTTACCCAGTTGTTACCACTATAATAATTACGTACTTGCCTAACTTCAAAATTATTCCATATCTTTACCCACATCTAAGCTATTACAAAAACATCATGTGTGATAACAAAAATATAATTTTCAGAATTTAAAATAGCATTACTAAATTTTTACGCTTTGAGCCACTTTTTCCTAAAAATATTTTAAGCAAGAATAGAATAATAAAAGCTGATGGCGTTAAAATTTGCCTAATATGTCGATTAAAAATGCAAAGTAAATGTTTTATGGACAAAAAGAAAAATTGGCTTTTAATTTGGTAAATAATATTTCAAATTAACACAATATTTAAATACAAAATAAAAGTATATTTAAAAAATGCCTTAAAAAGTATTCATGACTTAATAGTATTTTGTTATATAATTATACAAGAGGAAGTAAATTCTTTCGCGGGCAATATTGACAATCCACTCGAGTTGTACAGTAGATTTTTTCTACTATTCAACTTCCGAACTTTATACTAAAAAGTTTTATAAAAATATTTAAATCAGGTAGGTACTATAATTTGTCTTTTTAGTTGGCAGGGAACTTGTGAAAAAAATAATAAAAAACAATTGGAGAAAAATTTCGTTGGCAAATCCACGGACCAAATTACCCTTTAACATATTAGTCGATTTGGATCATTTTTTATATTTACACAAAATTACTTTGAATAAATATATCTTTCTAAAATTCGTCCTTTTGTAGAATAACAGACAAAAGACAATATATTTATTAATAAAAATTCGGAATGCAAAAGTAAATAGCGGGGTCGTATTTCCTTTTTTCCAAAAGAGGAGTAAATTTCATGAAGTAGCGCAAAAGTATGCCAAACTAAAAATAAAGGCAGCCGTATTTCTGTATTTTTTTCAGTATACCGGTTGTTTCACGGTGGATGGAACGTCAAACGTTGATGGAAAACGGGTTTTACGTTTTCTTCAAAAATTTGGTTGCTGAGATAAACAATAATGTTCTATCATTTTAAAATATTTTCAGCAATGCGAAGTTGCCGCATCTGTCCGAAGCAGGTGACAACTTATTTTAAATTGAAAACCCTATATATTATATTATTTTCTAATTCGCTATGTAATTCCACGTATATTTTGTATAAAATATCATATGTCTAAATTCAATTGTTTTTTGAGGACTAAAATAGGCCATTTTCAGATTTTGAGAAGCTGTAGTAAAATCTCAGTTTTTTATTCTCTATCTAATAGTAATTTTTTCGGTTTAACATGTTAAACTGTAAAACCATTTTTTTCTTGTCATTACATAAAATCTACCGACATATTGTACACAACTAATAGTGAAATATTGTCGCATTTCAAAATGGTAGATGAGTGGGATGTGTAGCTTAGATGGTTTTGATAGGTTTTTTTAATTATTTTTTATTATTTAATGTCGCCGTATTGTGCGCTATCTGCTCACTGAAACACCAAGGATTTTTTAAGAGATTTATTTGATGAGTAGCATAAGGAGAGAACCTGTCTTCCGGAAGATGTAATTCCAGCAAGTTTAAAGAAACAATTCCTTCTTTATAGAGAACGCTGACCAAAATAAGAAGGATACAATTTTATACAATAAACACTTAAATAATTTAACATAAAGAACACTTACGCAATCCGAGCAAAGTAGACTAGTTCTGGTGCAGTTCTCTTCATAGCTTTAATGGCTATTGAAATTTAGACTTGTATAGTTACTCAGGCAGAGGTTACCCTTAAGTGTTCCTTCTAGTTTTTATAAAGTTTGGCAACCCTTACCAAATGGAAAAAGGGGCTAATTTTTGCTACGTTAGCAATAATTTTGCAAGTTAATAAAAGAGGGGATTTCCCTGGATGTACTATTCAAAATGGGACCCTTTATCCCAATATTGTTATTGTTATTATTACTATGTAAATTGTTGTAGCACTTGATTGCTTGCTTGAACTACACTTCGCGTCGTTTGTGCAACAGCAGTCGCACGCAATCACTTCACACACACACAGGAAAATATTTATTTTAGAAGATTCCCAAGAAGTAACGCTCGTCGTGAATCACCCTATACAGGATGGAATTCTTAACTGGAATAAATTCAGTATTACAAAGCCTCTTTATTTTCGGAGAAAATACGGAAATACGGGTGCCCTTATTTTTAGTTTGGTACACTTTTTTCGTTCCGTCATGAAATGTACCCTTCTTTTGGGGGTACAACCGCCCCCCAACTTTTTTTTCTCAAATATAAAGGTATGTATTGCGATAGCTCGTTGGAAAGGTCATAAAAAAGGAATACGCCCCACTATTTACTTTTGCATTTCGGTAATCTAGACGCAAAATGTTGCCCATTATTTTCTTGACAAAACCCTAATCTAAGGTAAAATTCATTCGTGACATTATGTACAATTTCCGGGGCTATTTGGCGAGTTTCGTGTATAAGTCGTTGCCTAAGTTCTTCTACATTTTCTGGTTTTCTTACGTAAACTTTGGGTTTTAGGTGACCCCAAAGGAAATAATCCAGAGGATTAAGGACCGGCGATCGTGGCGGCCATTCAATGGAACCCCTTCTTCCAATCGAGCGGTTTGGAAAATATTTCTTTTTATCCAGCCTGCGCTGTAAAAACATAAATTGTAGTATATGAATTGTTGCTAAAATAGACATTTCTTATTTTTTTCTGGCTTTCTATATTACCAAAATGCAAAAGTAAATAGTGGGTCGTATTCCTTTTTTTTATGCCCCTTCCAACGAGCTATCGCAATACATACCTTTACGTTTAAGAAAAAAAAGTTGGTGGCAATTTCTACCCCCAAAAGAGGGGTAAATTTTATGACGGGACGAAAAAAGTGTACCAAACTAAAAATAAAGGCACCCGTATTACCGTTTTTTCTCCGCAAATAAAGAGGCTTTCTAATACTTAATTTATTCCAGTTAAAAATTCCACCCTGTATAATATTCACAATTTCTAGGTATTTATGAAACAAAAAATTACATAGCAAATTAAGTTCGTTTATAGCGTATACTTATTTAGTTTTTAATTTACCATATGGGCGTAAAGTAAATATTAAATGAAATGCTAAGGTTAAGCGTAGATGTTTTTTGAGCTTAAGCTTCATTTCCATTCCCCAAGACTAGATATCACTTATATAATATTGGCATTGGCATATATACCATTTATATATTATTGGCATTATCCTATTATCTCACTACCCACTCAGTAACTCCTCACCTTTCTATTAAACCTTATTGTAAATTGGTTTATATTTGTACTAAAAGCTTTTAATATTAGTAAATTGCTCAATAGTGTCATTTACTATGTAGTTACCTACTTATTTTACTTTCAGGGTCAATAGTGCCAATATAATATATTTTGGCGATATATACAGTACCTACATTAAAAAACCTCTATTTTGTTTCGATTTGTAAAATAGCAATCGTTACCTTACTTGAGACGTGTTTTTACCCCGATTTTTTTTTGAGTCTGCACTGGTGGCAGGAGCGGACCCTTTATGAGAAAAAATGTAGACTCTTTTTTACCTGATGCAAGTATAAAGACCAGTAGTTTCACTAGCGTCGGCCCCTTTGTAAATAGGAACTTAAACTTCGTTTTTTGTTTTTCCGAGGAACCGGGTTGGTAAAGGTCGAAGTCGATGTTACAAGGGCGTTCATTAGCTGGTATTATTTGACACACACAGGGTTGCAATAAATCACGATTTTTTTGAAAAAATCAATAATTCTGATTTTTTCGATTAAATCGGGATTTTTTTGATTTTTATCAATTTATACTGATTTTTTCCTTAAATATGGCAATAATAAAGTTTAAAATCACTTATTTTCATTATTTTGTCTCTATTCGCCCAAAAATTTTTGTTGTCTAGATTAAGAGTTAGAAAATCTCCTCGGCGACATACAAAATAACTTGTATTGACATGAAAATTTTCGGCAGCGTAATTTATAAATATTTTTTTCGCTAGACTGATGACGATTAGTTACTTACATAATGAATCTAAACACTTCGTTTTAAATAAACGATCTTCCTTTTTTTAAATTTTCTGATTAGGTATTTGCTTCGGCGACTTGTTTTTACAGTAATTTATAATTTGATTTAAATCACGATTAAAATTGAAAAAATCAGTTGACTTAAATCACGCTTTAAATCATTTGATTTAAATTGTCGCAGCCAGGGCATTATTAAATAAAATGAAAACATTTACGAATAATGAATAATAAAATTATTTTTAACGTTATTGGGTATTGCAAAAGTTTTGCTGTACTTTGTTGATCTATATAAATAATTGGTTAGTAATATATCTCAAGATAATAATCAAAACACAAAAATGTTGGAACAAAAAGTATTTCTTTTGGCAGGAAAGGTATGTTCATCAATTAAACGGATCATCTTAATAACGTTTTGAGCAACAAATGGTACACTGGTTACTGTATAATACATTTTATATTTGATATAATGTAAATATATCTAAAGTTAAAGTTTTTGCTACTAAATCCAAGTACGGTAAAATGTATATTGAAACCCAGGCAGAAAAAAAAAATTAAAAATCTAATATCTAATAACCCAGTAAAATAAACATTTATAGTTCACATTCTACATTGGTGATATTTTGCCAACCAACAAAATCCAGCTAATCGATTTTTTAGGCGCTAAAATCTCAACACTGGCTAATGTGAATCCAAACGCGCTAAAATTTCCCATATTAAATTGCGTTTTCTTTAACCAAATTACAAAAAACTATGCAAGATTTTGAATTTCTGTTTTCACTAATGTGGTATCTATGTAGGTGTAAGAAACTTATTTTCATGCAGAAAAAAATCGAGAAAGAAGGTACAAGCCAATGAAAATTCTAAAAAAAAAGATAACTAAAGATCATTATAATGTTAAAATTATTGGAACTTATTTGTTTTTAATAAAAATAACTTTTTGACATTCTCCAATATTTGTAGAGTCCAAATTTAAAAAGTTTTTGAAAATGCATCAATTAACATGGACAGGATTCGGTTCAAGAGAATGCAATGTTATTTATATATTATATATAAACAAAATTTCGCATGATGCTGGTAACTTTGGAGAAGAATTCATAAATATTGTTCGAATCCACTTAAATTACTTCTCGGTTTAAGATTGTCCTAAAAATTGGTAAATTGTTATACCAATCTTTAAAGCTTTTTTATTTTTAAATTTAATCATTTATTAATTGTTTTAGCTTTAAACTATAGTATCTGCCATATAATGACGCTTTAAATGCCTATTAATAATAAAACAAACTAAAGCAATGTCTGTTTAAAGGTTGGAGACAATGACGTTTCTTGAACGGCAGTAGAGATTTGGACTTGCATTGTCTTTGTTTTGAATCACTACGTTTCAACTGGTAAGCATCTGCAGTTGTCCTCAGGTGAATACTGACAGTATTCACCTGAGGACAACTGCAGATGCTTACCAGTGAATACTGTCAGTATTCACCTGAAGACTATAGAGTTTTGGACTTGCATTGTCTTTATTTGTTTTGAATCACTACGTTTCAACTGGTAAGCATCTCCAGTTGTCCTCAGGTAAATACTGTCAGTATTCACCTGAAGACTATAGAGTTTTGGACTTGCATTGTCTTTATTTGTTTTGAATCACTACGTTTCAACTGGTAAGCATCTCCAGTGAATACTGTCAGTATTCACCTAATGACGACTGGGAGATGCTTGCCAGTTGAAACGTAGTAATTCAGGACAAATAAAGTGAATACAGGTCAGTATTCACCTGAAGACGACTGTAAATGCTTACCAGTTGAAACGTAGCGATTCACAACAAATAAAGACAATGCCAGTCCAAAACTCTACTGTCGTTCAAACTAACGCAATAATAAATAGAACAAGTAATGGTAAAACAAAAACGTATTCACAATGGCCAATTTTAAAACTACTACAAATTCTTTAATATAGCTAGTTTAACCTTCTTATTTTTTTGTCCTTTAATGTCTTTGTAAAAAAATTGTTATGTGAAATAAATACGAACCCTTGTATATAAAAAATATAAATAATTAAACGGAATGTCTTTACATGGAAGTGCAAAATGTATTTTAGTGAGACCATTTTTTAAATTTTTTCCCACCGAATGTTGACAGGCCAGTTTATTAAAATGTTCAAGGAAAACATTTTCTAGGGCTATGACAGTCAACAAGGTCTCTAGGTGAGACTTTTAAGCCACCAAATATTTTATTTTCGGTTGAATATGTTTTATATTGCACAAAAGCATTTTTTCATAATTTAAACAAATTTTTTAAAAAAATACCCAGCTACATTTACTAAATTTTAATTGGACAATGTAGAAGTATAAGTAAGCACAAACAAAGGCTCATTATAATTCTTAGTAAATTCTGGGGTTAGACTGAATAACAATCGGATCACAACCCTTATACATGCTATTAGCAATATATTTGTTATACATTATATGACTTTGACAGGCTATTGTATCTTAACGATTTATCTTAGAGAAAAATGGCTTGCACATTACATATTTTAGTTTTTTATTACCTACAAAATTATTTGAATAATGCTAACTTCCTGCTTGACATCTAAAAGTTACTCGAAAATTAATTTGTTTCAGTAGAAAATAAAAATTTAAGTTAGGAATGTTAAAGCAGTTTTCTTTAATGGCACGTTAAGGTGCTATACCGGTCTGCCAAAGTGCTAAAATTTTAAAATTCTAAAACTCGAAAACTATTTAGTTTGAGATCTTTGAGCTGCTAAATAAAATATATTTAGAATTTCGAGAAAAATCAAAAAAGCAATAGAAATTATCATGTACAGGGACATTATTTTTAAGTGTCTCACCCGATTGGCGACTTTGCTATCGACCACAATAAAAAAACAATTATGTATTCCCTAATATCTTTTAGTGAAGAAGCCACATTTGATGTCAAAAAAATCTATGTTAACAAATTTAACAGATACGACGCCATATTGTATTTTCTTAAATGGCAACCATATATTATAGTAAGCCAGCTGCATTCGCTTCTTTGTTCCAACATTAAAAATGTATAATTGTCAACATTTATTTTCAAGCGTTCCGGAGATACGAGGCTTCGAAGTTGGTGATTTTGTTATCATCGAATTAACAGAAGCTTTGTGATAAGAAACTCAATTTTTTCTGGAGATACGTAATTTTTTATGGCGGAGCTACCCATGCTATTGTCATATGTCAGATGTCAAGAAATAACAAATACGACGACATTTTGAAATTTTTTAAATGGCAACCCACATTTATATATATTTCCGTAAGGGTTGGAAATAAATATCGATAACTATATATTTTTGAAATAGGTCGCCATTTAAAAAAATTCAAAATTGCGTCGTATTTGTCATTTTTTGACGTCTGACATATATGGGAATGGCATAGGTGGCTCCGCCATAAAAAATTACGTATCTCCAGAAAAAATTGAGTTTCTTATCACAAAGCTTAATTTAAGTTAATTCGATGATAACAAAATCAACAACTTCGAAGCCTTGTATCTCCGTAACGGCTGAGAATAAATGTTACTTACTTACTATAAAATAGGGTTGCCATTTAAGAAAATCCAATATGGCGTCGTATCTGTCAAATTTGTAAACATAGATTTTTTGACATCAAATTTGGCTTCTTCACTAAAAGTTATTAGGGAATACATAATTGTTTTTTATTGTGGTCGATAGCAAAGTTGCCAATCGGGTGAGACACTTAAAATAATGTCCCTGTATTTAAAATAATAAAGTTGACAGCTACTTCCAGTATAACCTGAGTGATAGAAAAAACTCCATATTTTAAGTATAAAGGACACATCAAAAAATATAAACTAGCAAAGTTTTAAGAAAATATGTTCAAATGATCACCCAAAAGTTCCAACGATCGCTCGGCGGTTGTAAAGTAAATAAAAATTTTATTACATAAAATTAATTAAATGCCAAGGAGTTAATTGAAATCAAATTCATAATCTCAACAAAAATTAATTAAGAGAATAAATGGACCCCTCTGTAAGCTTAAAGTGTTAATTTTTACATCAAGGTGTCAAACGTATCTTTGTTGACTCGTTTACAATTTTTTACGACAGCTTATATTAATACGATCCATATTATAATTTAATTGCTCTAAAATTAGCATTTTGCTTCTGTAGAAGTAAATCAAATCTGGTTTAATTTAAAATAGTTTTAAATTCCTGAATTCTTTTTTTTTTTTACTTATTTGAGCTGGGCTACATTCTTGGTGAAATGAAATCTCCATTATATGGAAAATAAAACAGTGGTTACTAGTTAAGTTTCACAGTTTTTTAATTCAGTTTCCTGACACGTGTTTCGATATTTTCAGATCATTCTCAAAGGTAATGAGTTCAAAAAGCTACTTTTTCTGAGTAGAAAAAGTAGCAAATTTCCATGTGGGAATCCACATGGAAATTTGCTGTTTCCTTTACACTTAAGTGGTGAGTCAAGTAGGCTATTCCAGTTAACTGTGCGGCAAAATTTTATAACAATCCTAGATAGGTAATGAAACTGACCAATCACAGTAGTCAATTACAGGAATTCAAAGAAGTCCATTTCTCAAAGAGACTTAATTTTATTGTGTTTCTTTTTAAACATTTTTGTTCATCATAACCTAATTTATTCAAATTCAAGCATACTATTAACTAGTGGATAAAACCGTGGTAAAATTGGCTATGTTAAATTGTAGTTGTTCTCGGCTCAAATTATAAAACAGCTAAGTAAATTTTTGGGTTTTTTTTCACCAATGGAAAACCCTGCTCTAAAGTTAACAGGGGAGCAAATATTGGGACATGCTAAAACTTGCATGGGATTTTCTATATTTCCAACCACGATGCACCACCCGGTAGGTATGTCAATGAACACCCTAAAAATAATTAGGTACTAAAGTTCCATGTATTGTAGAAAATTTTAAACAATTAGTATTTATTAATAACAATAACTTTCTGATATTCTCCAATATCTGTAGAGAACAAAATTAAAAAGTTTTTAAAAATCCATTATAATCATTGGAGGAGGGAAAATTTAGATATTTTTTTTGTTTAAGCCCCTTGGCTTCTAATTCTTCTAACTTATTATTCAAAATATAACTCCATAAATGTTTGTAATTAAAATGGCTTGTGAATTAAACACAATTTATTACTATTTTTAATTTAAAACACTAATTAGGCATTTATTAAAATACACGAATACAATAAATTGTCTTTAAAACTTACCTTGACACAATATTACGTAGTTTGAGTTATCAAAGATTATTTATTGCTGTTTTTTGAAGATGATGTCAATTAAAATCGATGTAACTGCTGACGCCAAGAGATTTTGCTTAATTTTCGTGGAATCATCTTTTAGGGCCAAACCAATGGGAGAGGAAGGCAACCCTTCAATGCTATTGAAAATTGAAACAGTCGGGATATTTCGGGTTCAGTTGGGAATTTTTAAAAGTAGGAAGTAAAGAACTACCTATAGGTATATTTATATGTCATGAAGTTCATCTTTTCAGCAATAAAGGAAGATTTTGTCCTTGCACAAAGATTTTGTCGACTCACTGGCAAATCGTATCTGAATTTAGATTAACTTCTACTGTCACAAAAAATATATTAATTTATGGACCACGAATAATTTTAGGTACAGGGACATTATTTTAACAAGATAAAAACAATTACGTATTCCCAAATAGTTTTTCGTGAAAAAATCAAATTTGATGTAAAAAAAAATATTTTTACAAATTTGACAGAAAGACGCGATATTAGGCAATCCAACGATGTGTCCAAATGGCGGCTGGCTGACAAATACTGCTTTGTAATTGGTGCACGTGACCATAAAAATAATGTTGCTGGTGGCATTTAACGGGTGACTCAATGCTTTTTGTCATCCAACCGCCATACTGAATCACGTGGTTTGGATTCCCTAATTGGATTTTTTTTAAATAGCAACCCTACTTTGCCACCATGCCATTTTAAATTTTTTTAAATGGCAACCCACATTTATAACTATACCAATTCATTGCATTTCGCGGTCCGATTCCAAAAATATACAGATGTCGATATTTATTTCCAACGGAATTAATTAATAAATTTTTTAAATCACATTTATAACCACACCAATGTATTTTTGACATGTGATATATTTGATAATAGCATGGTTAGCTCGGCTATAAAAATTATGTATCCAAAAAAAAAAAAGAGTTTCTAATCTCAAAGCTTCTATTTTTGAATGGAGTGAGATATTTAAAAAACAACATCACGATGCAGTTTTTGATGCGTCCGTATTTTCGTAACGGTTAGAAATAAATATCAACAACTAGGTATATATTTTTAAAATCGGGCTGCAAAAAGCAATACACTGGTGTAGTTATAAAGGTGGGTTGCGCCGTATCTGTCATTTTTTGATATGTAATAATTTGACAATAGCATAGTTAACTCAACTATAAAAAATTACGTATTCCTAAATAAAATAAGGTTTTTAATCTCAAAACTTTTATTAATTATAACGAAGTCGAATCTACTCTCCAGAAGGGACATGATAAATTAGGGTTAGGAACAAAAAGCCCTATCTCCCTATATTTTTGTAAGAAGGAAGATAGGGCTTTTTGTTCCTAACCCTAATTTTTTTATTAATTAGATAATAACAAAATTACCAACTTCGAAGCCTCATATCTCCGAAACAGCTGAAAATAGATGTTGACAACTTTATATTTTTAAACAAAAAAATAAAAAAAACGAATGCAGCAGGCAAAGTAGGGTTGCTATTTAAAAAAATCCAATATGGCGTTTTATCTGTAAAATGTGTAAACATATATTTTTTTATATCAAAATTGACTTCTTTACGAAAAACTATTGGGGAATACGTGATTGTTTTTTATTGTGGTCAGTAGGAAAGTTGCCAATCGGATGAGATAGTTAAAATAATGTTCTTGTACCTATAAATAATTCAGACTTGATAAAACTGAATTTACAATTTTTTATCCTACTTTCAATAATTATAAACTTATTTAAAAAACTTTTTAGCAAATTTAGGTTGTTTCGCAAAAAAATTGTTTCAATATTATTGACGGTAAACGATGTAAAAAAATGAAGATGACATTTTAATCTGTAATTTTACTTCTTATTCAGAAACTAACATTCTTTGTTAAATGTTTTGCAAGGTGTGCAATTAAATTGTTTTTTTTAGGATCATAAACTATAGATTTTTTAACATTACTTGAAGAAGGACCTATATTAAAATATTGTTTTTATTATAAGTAAATAAATTAGAATAATAAGGGTTAAAAATTTCAATTTATATTAAGTTATTACCAGTTAAATCACTTTTAACTCGAACTTTTCTGTGAATCCCACATAATAAAATGACCATTTTTGACATTGCTTCGATATAAACTGGACCTCGGTTTATATGGACTTTATAGAATTGGGCAAAAGAACATCTATAAGGTCCAGTTTGAATCAAAGAATAATTCTAAAATCGTAGAAATGTCAGAAATGGTGGATTTATAATGTGGGATTGACAGCAAAGTTCGAGTTAAAAGTGATTTTTAAGTCATAACTTAATATAATATAACATAACACAACAAGTTATGACCAGGTTGATTACTCTTAAAGGACCCCGCACAAAGCTTATGGGAAATGGCTTTCGGCTAATTTTTTTGAATTTTTAGTATTTTCTAGATCTTGACATCCTGATTAAAAGTGTCCATGGCTGTAATTCAATTCTATGACTAATTTTTGAGTTATGGCCTATTAAAGTTGACAACTTTGATATTTTATGCATTATCTGGATTTTTCACTTGTTTCTTATAAACTATCAATTTTTTTATTTTTTTTTATTGGTGGAAAAGTGGTCCTTAAGTTTTCTGTCATTTGTATAGAAATAAAATATGTTCAGGATGTTGAATAATTTATAGGCTGATTAAATAATTAATAGTATTAAAAAATTATGAAAATCTAAAAAAAAAATTTTACTCATTTTTTGAATTTTGAAAACCAACGGCTAGATTTTGTTTATATTTTAATATCTTGTAGTTCCAAGCTGTTAATGTTTTTTCTAATAATATATTTTATTTTGATATAGGTGAAGCTAGTTTTCTCAAATGTTTTAAAATAAAAAAAATTGCCACTGCAAGTCTTAACGCTATAAATATATTATTTTATTTCGCTGTAGGTCATTTGGTCATTGTTGTCCGTTCATAATTTTTTTCTTACCAGACATTAGGACATTTCAAAAGCCTTCAGAAAAAGAGGCAGTGTGAACCTTACAGTAAATTTTAAAAAATATATATTCATAAAATTAAAACAAAAATAAAAACACTGATAATATTTAACTTTAGAACAATATATAAATTATGAAAAAAAAACATTTTGTTATGACTATATGAAGATAATCTAAACGTATCATGTACAAGAACCAAGGTATTCTACGAAAAAATATTTTATACACAATAATATTTTGTCAAATGATAAAAAAAAAACTTTTTTTAATTTCATATTTTTAAAAGTTTTCACTTGTGTAAATCATTATAACTGGTTCACATATCTAAGATAAGAACATGTTAAAAAAAATTATTGTAAAAGAAAATTGTTACAAATTGGCATAATAATTAAATGAATCAATTAAAAGTCGTTTATTACGTTTTCAGGTGAATTTTCAATTCTATCAACCTATACCCATTTTTTTCATCCACAACTTGGTACTACAAGATAATAAAATATGATCAAAATCTAACCGTTTGTTTTCAAAATTTAAAAAAATAAGTAAAATTTTTTTTTGGATTTTTATAATTTTTTAATATTATTAATTATTTAATCCGCCTATGAATTATTCAAGACATATTTTAATTCTATATAAGTGAAAGAAAACTTAAGGCCTACTTTTCCACCAATAAAAAAGTTGATAGTTTTTAAGAAACAAGTGAAAACTCCAGACAATGCATAAAATCTCAAAGTAAGAAGTTCCAGCCAGCTTTAAAAGGCCATAACTAAAGAACTAGTCATAGGATTGGATTACGGCCATGGACACTTTTAATCAGAACATCAAGATATAGAAAATACTAAAAATTCAGAAAAATTAGCCGAAAGCCATTTCCCATAAGCTTTGTGCGGGGTCCTTAAACTTTGCTGTCAATCCCACATTATAAATCCGCCATTTCTGACATCTCTATTATTTTAGAATTATCTTTCGGTTATTTAAACCAAGATTTAAGAGGCCCTTAATGAATCAATGGTGTTAACTTTTATTTTAAAATTTATAACCAAGAACGCGTAAAATTAATAAAAAACGAGAAAACTAAAAATGCGAAATAATTTTTCTAAAATATTAGTTATTTCTGATGCATGTAATTCAGATTTCCACTATTGTTTTCTAATTAAGTTATGAGACAAATCCTAAATTAAGTAATTTGTATGTTAACTTTATGCAAAAATTTAAAATGTATATATAAGAAATATATTATTTAATTATTGTCGATAAGGCATGACTCAATTTCGGAGATGACTTAAAAGACTTTGACCATAATTATCACCAATTCATAATTTACCTTGTGTAATTGATGGGTAACCAAAAAAACATTCACTTAATACAAATCGCCAAAAAAAAATTACATGCAATAATTTCGTACGTACCCATCCGAGCCATTCTAAAAGTGCCAAGAGGGGGCCAGATGAATTTAAACTATAAAAAGTTGAGATATACTTTAAATCGGAGTCTCACACTGACCGATTTAAGAACATTAGGATAGAATGAAGCCATTTTTGGTAAGTAGCAAACAGCGAACAAACCCGACATCGACGTATTATTTCGAGTGAAAGTGTTAAGTTTTAGAAGGGCGCGCTTTAGGACTATTATTAAGAGTGAAGTGATTTTAAAAGTGAAATTGGGACGATTTCGTATAATATCGATTTTTAGTGAACAAGATTTTAATGTGATGATGGACAGTGATATGTGAAAGGACCACCCGCGCTCTTCTTTGGAAACGGTGTTCTAATCATAATGTGACACTTAAAGCATTAAGGAGATCGCAAATAATTTTTCTGTTATGCAAAAAATTTTATTGAACGTATTCATTATCAGTTTTTATTTTTAAATTTTAAAGGTAACAATACATTTTGCAAAATTTAATATTAAAAAATTTCTAATTTTATTTTTAAATTTCAAATTATTAGGTGCATCTTCTTAAGAGTTAAATCTAGTGATGCATTCATCAGTCATTTAGCTTTTTGATCAATATTTCGTAACTCTTTCCTTTTATTCAAATATCGGCCAAATACCCATATTTCAAGCATAATTACCTATAATTTAAAGTTAAACAAGTTTAAATTTATAAAGTAATAAAAGCAAAAATTAAAATATGGACATATTTCACAAAATTTTGTGTTGTGCTTTTTTTAAATCATTAATCAAAATTTCTTTAGTTCAAAACTATAGGTAACTTATACTGAAGGACGGGTATTTGGTCTCTTTTTGAATAAAATGAAAATAATAAAAAATATTGAACACAAAATTAAATGGCGAATGCATCACTAGACTTCACTTTTAACGGCTCTAATATAATTGAAATTAAACCACATTATCTTAAAGATTATTTGGTTTTTTTAAATTTATCTGTCCTACTTTTTTATTTTGAAAATATTTTGCCGATGCCTTAATGTTTCCGACAAAATAATAGTAAAATTTAGTGAATTTATTTTAGTTTGCATTTTAGTAATGAAAATTTTCTATATTTAACTATTATAATATAACTTCAAATAGCAATAAAATAAAACCAATTTTGTTGGTGTTATAAATGATGCATAAACGGGTGTATTATGCATTAGTTCGTGTAAAGATAAAAAAACGTTTATTTTTTTTTTATTAAAAATCATAAGCAGTTTTTAAATTTGAGTTTGTTCTTTTTTAAGCTTGGTAACTTGTAATAAGTTCCAACAATATTTTAAGTAAGAATTTTGACATTTACGCGATTATAAAAAATAATTCCAAATGACACCCACATTGTATTAAAATAATTGCCATAAACATATTTTTCACTGACAAATAATGAATTTCTATTTTCATCTGCTTCTGCCGATAATATATACTTAATTAAATTAAAATATTATTAATATAAAAGTTGAAACCTTCGTTATTATTACATTGCATTTTTTTTAAATATTGCACATTTTTACTACCGTTTTATATTTATAGAAATTTTGGTAAAATGAAATAATTTCTTTTTTTATTAATTATAATTTTTAAGCCTGAAAAATCAATATTTGGCCGATTTTTGAATATTTTGAAAAAGTTATCAAAACATGGAACAATTGACGCGTTACTAATGTTTAATTTGAGTTTATTATCGCCTACAAATAACTTTAAAGAGAGAAATAAAAATACATATTATGTAATAAATAATATTATAAAATAATTGTTCCTTATTTGTTCTAATTCCTATTTTTTTCTTTTAGTTCGCTCTCTTCGTGGCAGTAGCCTCCGCCCGCCCTGAACCCCCTGTAGGCTACAACTATCCCGCTCCATCAGGAGGTGGAGATTATTCTTCTGGAGGTCACAGCAGCGGTGGTGGTGCCTCCTTCAGCTCCGGATCAATTGGCGGCGGATTTGGGGGTGGAATCGGTGGAGGTTCCGGTGGTGGATTTGGAGGCGGCGTTTCCAGTGGATTCGACAGTTCCTCTAGCTTCTCCTCCGGCGGAGGAGGTTTTTCGGGAGGATACAGCGGGCACTCATCTGGTCCAACTGTCCACAAGCACGTATACGTTCATGTTGCCCCTGAAGAACCCCAAGAACATCATGCTCCCAAAGTCTACCCTGTATCAGCACCACAAAAACATTACAAAATCATCTTCATTAAGGCCCCAGCTCCCCCAACTCCAACCGTTCCAGTAATCCCAGCTCAACCTCAGAACGAAGAGAAGACCTTGGTTTACGTTTTGGTCAAAAAACCAGAAGAACAACCAGACCTTGTTATTCCAACTGCTCACCCAACTCAACCCAGCAAACCAGAAGTTTATTTCATTCGTTACAAGACCCAGAAGGAAGCCGCAGCCCATGGTCATGGTGCTGGAATTGGTGGTGGTGCTGGAATTGGTGGTGGTGCTGGAATAGGTGGTGGTGCCGGAATTGGCGGTGGATTTTCTGGAGCTGGTATCTCAGGACATGGTGCCGATCTTTCTGGAGGTGACATCTCCGGTGGAATTTCTGGCGGAATTTCCGGTGGAGATATTGGCGATGGACACGGTGTTTCATTCTCTTCAGGAGATATTGGCGGAGGTGCCGGTTCTCACGGTGGTTCCATTGATGCTTCTGCTGGAGGTTATTCATCTGGAACTTCCAGTCAATATGGTCCCCCCGGCTATCACAAATAATTTAAGAGCTAAAATCGAAACAATACTTTTTGTATTGTTTACGGGTACCTTCATAACTAAATAATTTATTTTATTATTAGGCTGACAATGTTTGAGATGTGTCTGGCTCTGTGATCAAACTGGTATGTGATACCTTCACTTAAATCATGTCAGGATGTTATCTTTGTATATAGTCATTATCATAGGTTTTTTATTCGCTTATAAGAATGCTCATTTAGATTTAGTAAACGGTGACAAATACATATTTTTTATAAAATGAATTTTTATTGATTTTAAAACGGTATTTTAATATAATGAAGATATAGATGCCACCAGTATATAATAATTGTCAAATGTACCTCAAGTTTATCTGATACAGATAAATACGTCGACTATATTTTTTATAGTAAAGAAATGTCTTGTTATGCAAAAGATTAAATATTTCAGGAAATAGAAAAAATCTTTCTCCAAATTGAAAACCATAAGTTAACAAAATACTAAATTATTTTTATATCCGGTTTCTAAAGTGGTACTTTGCGAATGCGAACCCAAAGTGTTGCAAGCGATTGCAAAGCTTTCTCGAAATTTGGTAAATATGCAACGCTGTGTACTTAAAGCACACTTTATTTTTTATAATACATTTTAAGATGGCAGTCATATAACACATTTATGTCGGGTTGCACAAAGAATTTTGATAATAATTAACTCACCAGCGAGTTTGACTGTGAAATACATGACGTTGACAGAAATAATTTTCTCACAATCATACTGGCCCGGTTACCTTAGTTTTTAATTTATTAATTAGGCGCCTTGATTGTGAGTACGTAATGTCACAGTCAAACTTGCTGCATAGTTAATTTTGATTAAATATCTTTGTGAAACCCAACATAATACGTTTTTCTTATTAGGCTTAGTAGCTCAGCTGTTTCATCTGGTGCAAAAGGTAATGAAAATATTCGAATAAGTGACATTTTTATTTCAAATTTTTAATAATTTCATAAATTCGTTTACGACAAATTTACATTACATTTTTTAATTTAATTTTTATTCCTACCTATTCGAGCAAAATTATTAAATGTAAGATTATTTAAGCATTATTTAAAAAGAAAGTGAATACAAGGAATGATTAATATTACGGGGACGTCAACCAATGTACGGGATGTTGCACATAATGCGACATCATCGCATATTATAAAAGAAAGCAAAAAAAGAATCCCGACGCTCGTACTGTTTAATTAAAAAGTAAGACCACTCCTTTCCATCTAATAATTCATCTGGCCAATAGTTTAAATTGCCCATCACATCTAGTGCAACAACACTTCTATAGCACTTATATTGATACGGCAATTCACTTGTTTTTCATAACGATTAGTACCAGTAGCGTCTCGCGGTCTTAAAAAATAGTGAAGAGCTAGGTATAGTGCGGGTACTTAAACAAAAAACAAACATTGACCCCCGTAACCCGTGTAACAAAACTTCTCTCTTATCCCCATCTGTCCAACGACTGAATGGAGTGTCCAACAAATTACAAACTATATTATTAATTGGGTTCATTTTTAAAACCACAACTAAGTAGGTACGTGTCTCATTATGGATGGCCACCGGCCGTATCTCAGAAACTACTGGACATAGAAACTCGGGGGGAAAAAATAATAACTATAGTGGCCATGAGAAAATCCTGAAAATAATTTTTAAGTTTCGCATTTTGCCGCGAGGGCGTTATTGAAAAGTAAATTTTAAAATTTTACATATCTCCGAAAATTCCAAATTAAGGTATAGCTCTGATAACACCATTAAAAAGATTGGACAATTATGCATCATTTTGGTCTTATGCTCATTGGCGTATCGACTTTAATAAGAATGGGGGAAACTGTTGAAAGTGTAATCATTTAGGTAAATCGCTGTAACTTATAAACGACTTATCCGATTTTAGCAAACTTAAGACGGTTTGGAAGAAAAATGTATACACTTTCACCAGTCGTATTTAGTTGTCCATAATAGTTTAAAAAAAATGCTAGAGGGCGCAATTTGTAATAATAACATATTTTTTGATTTTACTCCGAAAAAAACCATACGGTATAATTATGATACCATAATCGAAAAGTAGATAAAATTTGCTAGAAAAAATATTTAAACCGCAGTTCGATATCTCCGTTCGTTTCAGCGTTATCGCCAATAGAATAATTTTTATAACTTTTAAATTAAGAAGCGGATATATATTTTTTAGAAAAAAAGTGGGACGCCACTGATATTTTTCCATGGATATTATTTCGGATTAGCCTGGTCAATTCTGCATAAAAATGGTCTCTTGCGTTTTTCTCCTCAGGCACGTCGTTCTTAATTAAGTCTACAGTCTAAAAGTCTTTAGTTTGCTAAAATCGGATAAGTTCTTTTATGAGTTACAGCGATTTAAATGATTACACTTTCAACAGCTTCCCCCCTCTTATTAAAATCGGTACGCCAATGAGCATAAGACCAAAATGATGCATAATTGTCCAAGCTTTTTAATGGTGTTACCAAAGATATACCTTAATGTGGAATTTTCGGAGATATGTAAAATTTTATAATTCACTTGTCATTTACGCCCTCTTGCGGCAAAATGCGAAACTTAAAAATTATTTCCAGGATTTTTTCATGGGCACTTTATTTATCATTTTTTTTCCGAGTTTCTATGCCCAGTAGTTTCCGAGATACGGCCGGTGGCCATCCATAATGGGACACCCGGTACACTACTGAATTAACTGAAAAATAAAAACAATACTTTTTAATCACACAGTAAATCACGTAAAAACGATATCTGTAACCGTAAGTTTCGCGAAGCCTCAAAATAAATACCTTAAGGTTGGGCGAACCAATGCTAAAACAATGGTGCATACGACTGATCTATTTTTAAATTGTCCTTCATCATAATTCAAATTTTTACATGCTGTTTGCGTGACTCACGTCACGTAAATCAAAGCCAAGTTGGGCATGAGTCTTCACTTACTTTGAGCTAACGGACACGGTCGGCTGGGGCGCGTCAAAATGCACGAGTGTTTATAATTATTGTCCATCGGAGTTAACCGTGGCCCTATTATGCATAGTTACATTTGGATTAAATTAATATTATTAATTAGAACATAATTATTTTTTAAGGGCTAAAATAATAGCTGTATTGGTACATTAATATTTAATATTGTCGAAAAACTTCACCTGACGAGCCGCCAATGATTAGTACTTAATACTAAGTGAATTTTGTACATTTTACCGATACTCATAATAATTACAAACAATTTTCTGAACGTTCATTCAGTTTAACGGAATATTTACGAAATTAATGGCTGTAATTAATTAGCAAAATTAAAGCAATTTCTTAATTTGTTTTTACACCATATTTTTTGCCAGTTCGTTAACTATTTAAAATAAGATATTAAGATTCAAAGATAAATTAATTCTCAAATTTGGCAAGTAATTGTAATAATTATTCTTAGGTAGAAAAAAAAATATTAGTTATGGACGGAAGATCAGAAGGTGATGTCATAGCTCTGTCATTCCCACCAGTTTTTCGGACTCTTGAGTAACCTTATTGATTTTTTTAATGAGAAATTGCTATGTATGACCACAGAGGAATGATATATTGGTGCTTGAACCAGAAGGACATTTAGAGTTTTGATTAATCAGGAACTTTCTCTTTTTTCCTTCAATTCGGTGAAACTAAATGGCCATTTTTATGGTCCCGGTGTGACATTATTTTTTATGAATTTAAAATCAAGGTGGCTTGGCACCCTTCTTAAAAATTGCATTATTTACTACAACTTTTGACATTTAATAAATTACGTGGCTTTAATTTCTTCCACCCACCTAAAGTGTTGGTAACAGGCAGTGGCGTAATTAGCCCTCTGGCCTGGGGGTGGCCTAGGGTGGGCCTGTTATTGTGACTTGCAGTGGCGGCTCGTGTAGATGCGGGTTGGCGGAGAGCCCAGACCACGCCCAAATTTTAACAAATTTGGTCAATTATCAACAGTAATATTACAAGACCTCATTTTTTTATCGGTTAGATTTTTTAACTGTCGCGAAAACCTTTTTTTGGAAATTTTTCGAGTTGAATTTGGACATGTTTATTCTGATTAGATCCCGAAAGCGAAGCTCAAGGGATTTAATTTTTGAATAAACAAGCCCAAAGTTCAACGAGTATTGCCAAAAAACTTTAAGTGAAAAATGGAAAATATAACCAATAAAAAAATAATGGTCGAGTGATATTTGGCCGCGCATGTATGTTCATTGTTATGTAAAAATTGATGTTATATTTGCGAGGCAAGTAGCGAGCTTACAAAGTCAGCATTTTTTTGGGGGGGGGGCCTAGCGACGTCTGGGGAGGCCCGGCCCGCCTAGGCCCCCTGTAGTTACGCGCCTGGTAACAGGTATATTGGGTTGGAGTAAAAAAATTATGTTTTTTGGAATAAAATTATCTGGGCAAAGTTGGGAAGTGTTTCTAAAAACAACCTTCTAATATGTCTTTGGACTAACTCAACGTTTAGAGATGCCCCAGGATTTTTTCTTAATCGGAATGTTTGATAAATAAATTTTTTTTTCGACAAATTGAATTTTAAGGGTTTATCCTAAATGTAGGGTACAAACAGGCCATTTGTAAGATCCTGATTTTTAAAATGTTTTTCTACTTATTTTGTTTTCAGTACCTACCCACTTTAGGTCACTTGGAGCACCTTAAAACTAAAATCTGACATCGATTTCTTGCACACTTCTTAATTAAATAGTTAAGTATCTTTTTGAAGCTACTCCGTTTTAAAAATTGAAGAAAAAATCTTCATAACTTTACTCCAATCCAGAGCTGGACAGTAATTGCCTCGAAGGTGTTTGAAAAAGTGCTTTAAGCACAACAGTGCTTTGAGCACAGTGCTTGTCCGCGCTTTTAAAATACAGTGCTCGGTAATTGGTAATAAAAGCCCTTTTTAAAAAGTGCTTAGTGTTTTGTAATTAAATTTAGCATTTCGAGCCATTAAAGCACCCAAAATTACTTTCCTCGGTAATTGCAAGCACTTAAAATTTCTAAACTGCTTGATGCTGGCAATTACTTTTCCAAAGAGTTTGGTTCTTGGTGCTCAGAGCACTTTTTTCGAGTGCTTTTCCCAGCTCTGCTCCGACCTAGTGAATAAACAAGATCAGATTAAAAATTTATTGACGTCTGATTTTATTGGTTTGACATTTTAAGGTCCCTGTCACTTTTGACAAGACGCCGGGAGTATCTTGCCAGACCTCTTTTTTGTACAAGGCCTCTTCTTTTTTTTTGTATATGAACTCTTCTTTTTTGGTACATGGACTCTTTTTTGGTACAAGGACTCTTTTTTGTGCATTTTATGGAAAATAGATATTAAAAATATCACTTTAAAAATAATTCACTGCTTTGATTGCTTTATTTGAAATGTAGTTTTTGTTAGAAGTGCGTTTATTTATTTGTATTTTAAAAGTATGGTTAGTTTTTGAAAAGAAAAAAGATGGGCCTAGTATGTCTTTTTGATGAAATTCTCAGAACTATGTATGTGTTATTCTGTTTAAAGTATGTAAAAGGAATTGCACGGTACGTCATTTTTATATAATAAAACAATCACCATGACATCACATATCTAGCGGCAGTTTATTTGCAGTTCAAATTAAAGACCCCCTGATGAATGTAGTTCTCTTTACACCACAGTACTGTGTTTGTTTATGGTATAGGAATTTCCTATCTACCAACAGTATTGGTGAGGACCATTTTGTTGCACCAGAAGGCCGGAAAAAAATGATTAGTACTTCAAAATTATTTTACAACTATTTCTTCCTTTATTTTATCAAATTTAGATGCAACTTACCTACGAAACAGTGTCTCGCGGCGAACAACATTCCATATAGAACGTTCCTTTTTTAATATTAGTAGTATTTTAATTCCGCTATATTTTAACAAATTTTCAAAATTCACTATTATCAATAGTCGAATTTTGCTACGTCATTGTTTCTCGATCGTCATAGTGGAACTACAACTAAGCTCGACCTGTCCGCCAAGCCGGCTATGCACCGTACTCGTTTATTGAAACCGACGTTTCTACTCACCCGCTTGAACACCGAGATATTGTGAATTATTGCCTTAGCTGGTTTTGTATAAATTTACCGTTTATATGTTGCTAAGTAGTTTGTGAGTTGTGTGACAGCTTTAAAATGTAGATTATACCTGGTATATTTATTTTCAATTGACATCGAAAGTAAACATTTATGAACCTAACCACGAAATCGGTTGGTCAATCGGCACTATTCTACTTGTTCTAGCAACAATGATCCAATTAGACAAGTATAGAAGAGACTAACGAAAAATAATTTTTATTGATAAAGCCGCATAAAAACAAAAACGGAAAAACATTTTCGTCGAAATATCTACACCTGCTAACTCGGCGTCATCATGTGTGAGTCAATTAGGGAGCGAGTCCATCGACAAAAAACATTAAATATATGGATAATTCTCTGGATAGAGAAATTTTTACACAAGCGCCGAAAAAAATATATTTTAACGTTTTTCTGGCTTTTCGATCACTCAAACAGAATTTCTTGTCGAATAACCCATTATTTTTAACTTGTCGGACTAGGAAGATGCCGGATAAGCTGTTTGATGTCCGCAACCTTTATAAATAATTTTTCGATTGTCCCTTCGATACTAATAGGACTGCAATCAGCCTGGATTTTAATAAACACGTCTTCCGATTATATTTTAGCGTATTTGTTTTAATTTTCTGCCAGTTGAAGATGATATACAAATATGCTTTGCTCTTTCGCTTAATTGATTTTAGCAATTAACGATAGTTGTACTAAAAATCTTTACAAAACGTTATTAAACTTTACTAAACTTAATTATTTTACAAACAAGGCTAGACAGGCTAACAGAAATATACCTACTTGAAATGAAAAAATTATAATAAAGTAGTTTTTACTTTTATCTGATTGCGCGCCTTGAAAGTGGTTGCCCTGCAATTCGGTCAGTTCGGTGGATAAATAAGTGGTATTAGAAAGATTTTTAACAATAATTAACTAACCAGCCACTTTAATTGTGGCACATTGGCAGGCATTATTTTCTATAAATCAAAGTTCTCTGATTAGGAAATCAAGTATTAAGCTAACCTGGCTACCTTGGTTGTAAAAAAACTATTTCTGCCAATGTCAAAGTTGCTGGTTAGTTAATTATTTTTAAATATCTATATGCATTATTATATTATGTACCAACATACCAATATGGTTAGAAAATATGAGCCCCCAGTGGCGTATTTAAGGAGGGCTGTCGGGCTGCAGCCCCCCCGAACCTAGGAGCTCGGGTCTAAAAGTCTAATTGCAACCTAATTTTTCGTCCCACGCTTGGACTCTTAATTTAAATCTTTAAATAATGTATTATTGGCTTAGATTACAAAGGTCTTGTAGGAAACGTTTAGTTTTAAACTTTTCCTTCTAAGAGTCCTGTTTTATATGGCGATTAAGGTTTCGGAAGCATATCGTTCTAGTTATTGATTTATGATGCAATTTTAAAGGAAAACGAGCAAAAAGAATAATATTTTATAATATTTTTTTATTATATACATTTCTGTTCCATTTTCCCTTTTTTAGAGCTTTTTTAAATCAATACAAACAAAAATATAACCTCTGCAATAAAATATTTTTACAACAAAAACAAAAAACAATTAGGTATTTATTTTTAAAGAGAAAAATTTAGGCAAAATTTTAATTGAAACATTTTTTATGGAAGAAGAGTGATAATTTATTATATAAAAAATAGTGCGGGAAGAAACGAGAATGCTTTATTATGAATATACAAAACGACATTTAAGAAGCAGTATTTCAAAACCTAAGCACTTACACCAAAAACTGCTCTTAGATCTACGCTCCTAAAATACATGATTTCTGAATAAATTATCAATTTTGGCGTGGTGAGCGATATTTACTTTATTTTTAATCATGAAAAACCGAGCCCGAAAAACGCTGGTTAGAGTCATACATACATACGTCTTATGTTAAAATTTTGGATTGACACCAATATTCATATTTTTCACAAATATAAAAAATGTTTTTTTTTCAGAGCCAGCTAGGAATATTAAAAAAAAGAAAAAAACATTTACAAAAACAAATTTAATCTAACAATGCAGAGGGGGAGAGGTAATAATTTAATAATTTTTTAATTTTATAAATTTAATAGTATTTAGGTGAATTTTGAAATTTGATTTGATTTGAAATTTGAAACGAATTTTGGGCGGGGCACCAAAAATTTTTCGCCTGCGGCGCTTTTCCCCCTTTTTCACTAGGAACAATATCATAAAATCATGTCGTCCCGACTATCCCTTTCTCCAGAAAAAATACAAAGTCCTACTTACGCTCATTGAGCCTCCTCCGAGTATATTTTCTGGCTACGCCACTGTGAGCCCCCCCTTCCCGAACATATTTTCTGGCTACACCAGCTTTAGTCATTACTCTTGTCTCGGATTGTAATATATTGTAATTGTTTATATCATGAAACAAAATGCTTTACTTCTATTTAGAATAAAAACATTTCCGTATTACTTAAACTTTATAACGCTTCGTAACATTTGGTGTTACCATAACGAACAGTTTCAGCCAATTAACCACGAATCTTCATGTGAAAATAAAGTGCGAACTACTGAACCTACTCATTACCATTATGCGGTAGATATATCTAGGTAGGTACAGATAATAATCATAATTTCTTTAATTTTATTGAATCAGTGGCAAGAACTGTTGTAGTAATTACATTTCTCAGTTAGTGGAACATCGAACAAAAAGGGATACGCGGCTTTTGAACCTAATAATACAAATATATAGTTAAAGATTGCTTGAAGCTATTTATTAGTTACATAGTTTTTCGATGATTTTTTAAAAGCAAAATACCACTACCGGGCTATTACATTTTCCAAATTTTGAAATGCAGCTCATTTATGTATAACTTGGAGAAACCCCGATTGCTCATTCCTATCTTTTTTCATGATCCACGGCAGTGGCTCAGAGGTGAGTTACCGGCATTCAACCGTGGCGGTCCGAGTTCGATCCTCGGACTGGGCATACACACAATACCATTCATGATGAAATCGGGCATCTCGTGGGGTGTGGAAGAAGGTACACACTTCCCAAAAATTCAAAATGGCAATAGACCGAGAGTTGATAGACCTTGAGGGGTGTCACATGACTGAGGATCGCGGATTGGAACCGACGTTAAGCTGTAGGTTCAAAAGCATGCTGGCTGAATGTTTGAAAGGGCAAGTGGCCATCAGTAACCCAGAACAAAAAATATTTTTTTATGCCTAGTCATTCCGGGCAGCAAACCTAAGCATTTACAACAAAAACGACTCTCAGATTCGTAATCCATGCTCCAAAAATACGTAATTTTTGAAAAATCATCAATTTTGCCGTAGTGAGCGTATAATAGTTATTTATGTACCAAGGCAGTAAAGTGATTCTTTATCGGACGAGTCTAAAATTATGAGATGAACGAGCGAGGCAAATAACAGGCGAGTCGATAAAGGCACTTTACTGACGTGGTGCATACAAAATTTTATCGCTAACCGTTCATCACCGTTTTATGTAAGGCAGACCGCTCTAAGAAAATAGATGTTTTTCCCCATGTTAAATTAATAGAAAAGACGAGATGTAGACCTATTTTAGAATTGGGTCTGCGTAAAATATTTAATAGTTCTTGCCTTATATTTGGTCAAAATATAAAGTAGAAGTTTAATACTACCTATTTAATCCCATATTCAAGCTCAAAAGCTTAAAATAGCTTTACAATTCGAAGACAAAAAAACCCATTTTGGCCTAAATTTGACACATCAGAAAATTTTGGCCGACCACGTGCGTATTCCAAAGCACCCCTCAAAAAATTTGACCTACTATGAGAAATGGCAGGGTAATACTTTATCTGCCGTATATGCGGCAGATAAAATACTTTACCTGCCGCAAATGCGGCAGATAAAGTATTTTGTTTTACAATAAAATAAAGTATTCGTTTACTGCCGGAAATCACTCTGATAATGTACGGCTTTACTGTCGGTTGGCGATAAAAGATATTTACTTTATTTTTAGACGTGAAAAGCCGAGCCCGAAAAACCCTGATTAGAGTCATACGCACGTCTTATTTTAAAAATTTTGATTGAAAATTCATATTTTTTACAATTATTTTTTTTTTAATATAAGAGCTAGGAAAATCAAGGAAAAAGTAAAAAAAACTTTTAAAATACCAAATTTAATCCAACCATTAGAATGGGGGAGGCGGTATAGGTAATAATTTCATTCTCGAAATTTGATGGTACTTAGTTAGGTGGATTTGGAGAAAGGCTCAGGCCCAGATAAGGATGCACTCTAACAGGGATCTCTTAAACCACATGAGATACAGAGATGGTTAAATTAGAAAAAACTTGCACCCTAATAAATTCTTTAACATTGTGTTTTCAAATTTAAAAAACTTCGAATCCTTCCGAAGATATTTGGGCAAAACTGAATTTTAGCGATTTAGTTTTTATTTTTTTCTGACTCTATTTGAAGAGATATGATTCCAAACAAATGAAGACAATGCAAATCTAAAACTCTTCTACATTCAAGAAACATCATTGTCTCCACCCTGCAATAATTGTAGCCGATAAACTGGCTAGAGCCGGATCATCTCAAAAACTCAGGGGCCCTGAACCCGCCCTTGGCATATCAAAACAGTCAACCAAAGCAACATCAGACAGGTGGGTGCAACAACAACAGCTATTCCGATGAAACTGGATACCTGGTCAAACCCAAGCGACGCCGACGGCCACAATTGGGAAACCCTCCAAAAAGCTATCAACTGGAATATTGCTTCTAACTCGCACCCTGCTAAAACAAGTGGTTGGCCTACTAACAGGCTAGTGCCACTTAAGAAAATACCTACGTCGAATAGAAATGTACAATGGTCCCATTGAAGGCAGACTTTACGGCGAAGAGGACGAAACCGCCTCACATATCATATAGAACTGCGAAGCACTGACCCGAAGAAGATTCAAAATCTTCGAAGGAATCCAATGTGGGGGATAATCTCCCGCATGACAAACTTGGTTGAAATTTGCTGGACCTTATAAAAGGAACAAATCTTCTCTAGCAAGATAGGGGCGCACAATAAGCCACTAGGCGGTAGTGCAGCCAACCAACCAACCCTGTAAACAGACACTTATTATTTTTCTCTTTCAAATAACCATTAACCCGTAAAATCAAAGATCTTCGAAATAACATAGGTTATCAAAACGAATTTTATGTCAATTGATAGGACCCTTTAATTAATAACAGACCTACCTTATTTTTTGTTTTGGTAATGATCTTGTTTTCGCGAGTCCTGACGTACATCCATCCATTTGCATATTTTTATTAGAAAAAACTGTTGTCCGTGAAATTATATAATTTTTATTTTTGGCATAATTTCATCTCCAATGGTCCTTTTTTTGAAACATTAAACGAAAAATCTCACCTTTTTAATTTCTTCATAATGCCAGGCCTTGAGATCTGTATTGGTGCAATTAGGACACCAATATATTTCATCAATGTAAAAATTTTGAAACAAATAAGTTTTGTTTACTTGTACTTGATGCATTTAAAAATTAAAATATTGATGGAATTAGAGAGGCGGTTTGTTTATTTAATCTGAAAATAATACGAGCCTAACTAAGTATCCTTCATGATTTACTTAGTATGGTGTAAGAACCTACATTACTTTTGAATTATTTAATACAGTAAGTACTACTTATGAACATTAGTTCATACTATCAATCATACTCATTCACAGCGAGAGCTGTCATTTCAGTGAATGTATGAGGAACTATAATCGATTCGTCTTAAGAGCACAAAAATAAATTTCACATTATGCTAGCATAAATAGACCATATTTAGGAATTATTTTCTCCCAATTAAAATGCTATAAATTGAAAATCTATTACTTTTTTGGTGAGAGGATTAGGAAATCTCTATCTAGACACCTATCTATTATATGGTTAACAACGTTTGAACTCGTAGAGTTTATTTTAGAAAGGTGTACAGTAATAAAATGGGAGATTCCGTAAAGTTCGGCTTAATTTCGGTGTTGGCCATAGGCGCAGGTAAATTTTGTGCAATAAATTATTTATTTATTTATTTATTTATTTAAGTATTTGTGTCACAAAATTAAAATTTTTACACACGTCAATCTTAATAATTAAATAAACTTAAGATATGTAGAAAACATGTAAAAAACATTTAAATACATTCATTATACAATAAACAATACATATTATAGAGCACATTATGCACACTTTAAATTTAACATTTAAAATTTCAGACGTTATAACACACAATTATTAAATTTAAGATAAAACTTTAAAAAGTAAAAATTTCGGGTAGGAATTGAGATCAGTTACTTAATGATATTTAAAACCTAAACTCAAGAAATTCGTCCACATTATAGAATGCTTTAGTTAATAGAAATTCTTTGATACTATTTATAAATTTTATGAAGGGCATTTGTTGAAGACTAATTGGTAGCTTATTGAAAAATTTTAAAGAATAATAGTTTGATAAGATTCTTGATTTACTCAACCTAAAGTAGGGGATTCTAAGATCGTTTGCAAGCCTCGTATCGTGCAAGTGCAGGTCATTATTTTTTTGAAGATCGTTAATATTTTTGTGTGCGTGTAGTAAACATTGGTATATGTATTGAGACGGAGTAGTCATAATCTTCAGATCAACAAAAGTCTGCCTATCTGCTCGGTATTCCAAACCAGCCATGACCCTCAGAGCCCTCCGCTGCAACCCAAAAAATCTGCCCACATGACAGGAGTGACCCCACACCAGGATTGCATAACTAATCAGGCTGTGGAAAAGTCCGTGATATGCTTGAAGCATTACTGATGTTGGTACTATGCCTTTAAGATTTTTTAATAAGAAAACACCCTTGCAAAGCCGGTCTGCAAGGTGTTTTGTATGGTTTTCAAAGGTAAGTGAAGGGTCCAAGTAGACACCCAAAAACTTTACCTCTTGGGGATTTGAAGTATCCTCTTGAAGATGCCTTAAAGTGAATATAATCTTGGAGGATTTATCTTGATTTATGATTACTAACCAAAAAAAAAGGAGATCATTTGATAAGGAAGGAATTATTAGCTATATCAAATTTACACAAACATCGTTTTATGAAATATGCTACAAAAGATATAGCTGAAAAACATAGTGTAACTGTGCTGCCGACACCGCCATATCATTGCGAACTA
Source organism: Polydrusus cervinus (assembly GCA_935413205.1). NCBI lineage: Eukaryota > Metazoa > Arthropoda > Insecta > Coleoptera > Curculionidae > Polydrusus > Polydrusus cervinus. The sequence goes on from OW284511.1 coordinate 80,800,231, forward strand.
AATACTATAGGGGCGCAGGTGAATGGATTTGTAGCAAGGCACAACACGATATTCAAAATGAAAGACGTTATGCTACTATTTAATCAAGCCATTAAAGAAGTGACACCAGAGAACTGGCGAAAAGCAGTCCATCAAGTCATTAAAGAAGAAGACAAAATGTGGGATCTTGACCACATGATCGATCGGACCGACGACTCGTTAATTATAACGTCAAGAGGAAATGACAGTTCCCCAGATGACGAGGAATATTATGATTTTTTAAATTTAATTTATGTATAATGTATTTTTTGTATTTTCAAAGAAAATATCTTGTTTTCATATTAGTTGGCAGAAATAAAATATTTTGTTTAGCTGAATTTTACTCTGTATATATCTTATTTAAATGTTACATCAGGTTCCTACAAACTTGTATTTATCAATTAAGCTTGTTGTAATAACACATTATGAATTTGTAGTCCCTATCATTTTGTTAATTTTGATTAAGATACATTCTTAGTTACCAGAACAACCTTTTCTTTTCAAGTAATATTATTCTTCATATTTATAACTAACGGCATCAACAGAGACTTGACGCCCTTGCCCGGTGGGTGACATGTGACATCATTCTAGGCAGGACTGTCAGGAGGTTATGTTTATGTTAGGGTGCTTTTGCGGTTCCGTGTCCATTTTTTCGTATTTTTAAGGCAATAATTGGCCATTTTCATGGCCGTATGGACAATGGATTTGACAATATTTTTTGGTGTAATTTATTTGTGTTTATTGTCTTTCTTGTGTACGTTCTTATTGGCAGAAGGGAGTTAAATCATAAGTAAGTAAACATTTTATTTTTTATCATTGCAGTTGTACTATTGTGCCGATAAAAAACTGGGACAAGAGATTTACAAAAACAATGTAAGAAATACATATCCCCTAGACTATAAAAGGTGTCTAGAGCTAAAAAGGAAAAACATTCAAAATTTAAAAAGTAACCTAGGTTACATAATGGAATGTTTTGTATTTTTCGATACGGGGTGGTTAAATTTGAGAGACATCATATAATATGGATAAAGTAAATTTATTAGATTTTTTTAAAGTCAAATATTTTATAAATTATTATATTTACCATTACCACAAAATAATAAATAAAGCTAATACAGGTAATAAAATACATTTAATAAAAAGAAAAAAATTGCGAACACAAAGTTTGTCAAAACAACACAAAATTAATATTTGGTCATAGAACCATTTCTGTTTATTACTTTTTGGAGCCTTTGTGGCATACTTAAAACTAAGTTTCTACATAATTCGACAGTTATTTCATCCCAAGCTTGATTTATCCTATGACGTAATTCATCCCTGTTTCTAGGTTGAAAATCATGTTTATACATAGATTTGACCATGGCACCCCAAATGTTTTCTATCGGGTTCAAATCGGGACTCTTCGAAGCCCAGGGAAGAACTGTTATGTTATTTTCTTGGAGAAAATTTTGTACAATGCGCGCTGTGTGTATTGGAGCATTATCATGCTGAAATGTGTAATTTTGACCGTATACAGCGTTTACCGATGGTATCATCACTTCGTTTAGTATATTAACGTATACTGCTGCAGTTAGTCTTCCTTCGACGATTTGGCAAAGTCCTGGTCCTCTAGCGCTAATCCAGCCCCAAACATTTATGGAGAAACGCCCACTTTGGTTGGTTTTGTGGGTGTATCTCTCATCATACCGCATGCCGGAAGGCCTATACACCCGAATTCTCCCATTATTGCATGACTGAAAAGTTTTCTCGTCAGAAAATATAACTGTTTCCCATAAATTTATTTGATTAATATATTCATGTGCAAATTCTAACCTGCCCTGTTTATTTATTTCCGTTAAAAAATTTTTATTGGCAGCACAACGGCTTCGTATATCGGAATTTCGAACCCTGTCTCTAGCGGTATTTGCAGAACCTGGAAAATTCGTCTCTTCTTTTGCCTTGATTGCAGTTTCGAAGGGATGATCCCTTATATAATTAACCAACCAGTCTTCTATCATGATCACCAGTAGACATTTTAGGGGGACCAGAACCTGCATTCCTAATAATAGTCCCATGCCTTGCTATTTTTTGTTTTGCCAATAGCACGGTATTCTTGCTTACTCCCAGTTCATCTGCAATATCCCTAATAGCAACACTATCTCGCAACCGACTATAAATAATTGCCTTTTGCTGGGGGGTTAATTGTGGCATATTTACAAATAATATATGATTGTATGTTTGACGAGTCAATCATAAAGTGACAATCTTTATTGACATGCAAATTTTCATGACATTTTACTGGTACCAGGCTTGATGTAAAATTATTCTTAATAGTCTAGGAGAAAATAGAAAAATTTCCTGTCCCAGTTTTTTATCGGCGCGATGGTACATTAGAAAGTTTAAATGAGATTTTTATAAAGCATGGCAAGGTGACCCGATGAGAAATAACTTAAAAATATTTATTTTTGTTTTGTTTTTGTTCTATGTTCCATTTCTATAAAAGAACGTCATATTAATGACTTTTTAATCTGACCAAGTACAACAAATTTCATATAGCTGTATATTTTAAATAGAAAGTCCAGGGGATATTTTTTATTTTTTAAAAATCCCAGTTGCAGATAAGAAAATTTAAATAAGGACAATTCAGTTCTATAAGCAATTGAACAACTCAAAAGGTTGAGTAAAATAAGTTAAAAATCTAGTGTTTCTGTTTTGTATTGCATAAGTATGTAATATGTATTATAAAGAACATGAGAGAACAAGGACATTGGAAATAATTTTTTTTTAAGAAACCATAATATCCCTGATAATTTATTCCCATTAGTTTGCGCATACCTAATAGAGTAGTAATACCAAGGCATTTTTTATTTAAATGGGGACCTAGGAAGGAATATATTTCGTTGCTAAGTATAAATTACATATGACATTTTTTTTTTAAATGAAACAGACTTGTTGTGACTACATACGTAATTGTTACTCTATGAAAATTTCAAGTTTGGCCCAAATAAATGATTGCTTTGGCAAAATTTGTAGATTGCATCATTAACAAAAACAATATTGCCTTGAAAAAAAATTTTCAATTTTCCATATTTACACATTAGTTGTGACAACTAATTTTAAAAGCAGGAGTACCATATAAATTTAGTTACCCGTTAACGTTATTAATTAGTTCAACAGTTCAATAACGACAATTTTTTTTTGGTTGTATAAACTAATTTTTGGGTTAAGTCCGATTTCACGAAAATAAATAGTTGTCAGAACCAAATTTTAGTAATCCATACCATGTTTTTTTTAAGAGTGTGTTTAATAAAAAATAAGTGCACCTAATACTATGTACCTACATAATGCACGCCTTTGTCACACCATTTTCAGTGGTTGTAAATGAATAACAATAGGCAAAACCCATAAATTGACCCAAATCAGGGTGGTACTACCTGCACTTGATGAAGATACAGAATTTTGCAATGAAATCAATGCCAAATTATGAAATTACCTTAAATATTCGTTGGGTCACTCTGTGGTTCCTTTGCATACCTAATGAGCGTTTATTACTCTACACCTTTCTGAAATAGACTATAACAAAGCCACCTGGCAAGATAAAAAACAAATAATTTTCACGTCTTAAATTCTTCGTCGCTTCGGTCTTTGTGATTTAAGCTCGACGCTCGGGCAATAATGATAGTGCCATGTGTCCTGTAATGGTTCTCAGCTGATTCCTGTTGATTTGAAGCAGCTGTTTCGTAAGTCTTGATGGGTCTGGATCCCTGAAGAAACTTTTGAGGTTGTGTTGCTTCAGTAGATTTTATGGTCACTCCCGATCCATCGCTTTATGGCATCTCGTGCTGTGCACCTTGGTAGTCTGAGTACCGGTTCTGGACCAATTAATGTGTTTTTTAAGCCTTTCCTCGAAAGTTCATCGGCTTTTTCATTTCCTATAATACCTTCGTGTCCTGCTACCGGTAATATCATACAAGCAAACGCAGGCAGTCTTAAAACGAATGGAGTTATTTTACCCTCCTTCAGGTATTTTATAGTGAATGTACATACAGGATTCTTTTGATCAACAAGCATCCTTAATATTAATAAATACACCACTGTTTATGTCTAATACGCTTTATCATTTCATAATAACCAGAACAGACCATTACCTTGTCGTATTTGACTTACATAACTAAAAATTATGACCAATTATTTAGGTTTCTAAAACAATATTCATATTCCGAAGATGTCCTGAATAACGTGTTGTTATTATCAAAATGCGTAAAAAATTTCTTTGAAAGGCTGTGATACAAGACATTGCTTTGAACATGACGAAAGTGAAAGTAAAAAGTAATGTAATATCGTATCGGGTCATACGAGATAGTCCGACAAATATACTCATTTGCCTGTCCGGTACGTGCAGATCAGACAACATTAATTTAATGTTGAGTAATTTTTGCATTTAGGAAACCGTCGGCGAATGATTAGTAAAAATTGATCTAGTGGCCAGCTATTACGGTTATTAAGAACCTTTCATATCAGTGTGAAACGCGGCATCATTCCTGTCTTGTCCAATTGAAAATATAATACAAAAAATTTACTAAGGGGTTTACAGGAACTTCTAGTTTGTCGAATGATACCTTATTTTGTTTTTTCAAAAAAAAATTGAAAATTTATTTTAAAGTTTAAATTATACAGGGTGCTACAAAGGCGTGTGCGTACAAGAAGATCTCGAAAACGGTAAGAGATACGAGGATGATTAAATTGAGGCAATGTTGCATATTTTGGGGCTTAATAATTTGGTAAACGAAAATTGTAAATATTCCGAACGCTTTCGGAGATATCCGAAAAAAAACGCAATTTTTAGTTTTGGTTTTTAATTTTCTGCGTCTTCATTTTTGACTTAGGAAAAAACCAAAAACATTTTTTCATAGCCGTTTTTTATGTTCTACAGGACAGTGTTTTTAGTTTTCAAATTAAACGTTTCGTTCTTTAGATACCAACCTCAATTCATTTTTTTTTAATACGGGCCTGGAATTTTTCAAACAGTTTTGGGGAAGCTTTGAAAATTTAATACAATTTAAAGGGTTTTAAAATTTTAACGTTTTGTCATCAAATAACACATCACTAGCATTTCAAATTATCCTTTCTTTACTATTACGGCCCTAGTAATTATTTTTATGATTACTTAAATATTTAAATTACAAAGCAGGATTTTATGGTGTTTAGGCTATTTATTTTTTCAATAATATTAACCGTCACAATACTCTAAGTTAGGAGGTAAGTCAGTTTTTAAGGAATGAGAAGTAATTCTATTTTTTATTGGTATTTTATTAATATGGTTTTTGCCTAGACCTAGAACGAAATACTTTAAAACAGAAAAAAATAATGCTCCCGAGTGAAGAAAAGGTAACTGGAGTGTTAGTCTAGTTATGTATATATGCGCATATGTTTGTTTCAAAAACAATTTAAATTTTTTTTACTGTGGTGATGCTAGTTTCAGGCAAAACATGTAACAAAAATAGACAGACCTACATATTTGAGGCCGTGACTTTTGGTCTTTTCTCGCTATCAAATATTAGGCCTCTTTGAGTAAAAATGGACGTATTTTGTAAATCATAAATCTTTTGTTTCTAGTAAGGGTTTAAATTTTTAGGACCGTAATTAAATGAAAAAGGTGTTATTAGATGAGAAAACGTTAAAATTTCAAAAATTTGTACATTGTATTAAATTTCTAAAGCTTAGAAATCCCTAAACCTGTATTTAAAATTCCAGGTCCGTATTTAAATAAATTGACTTGAGGTTGGTAACTAAATAACAAAACGTTGAATTTGAAAACTAATAACGCCATCTTGTAGAACATAAAAAACGGCTATGAAAAAATGTTTTTTTATTTTTTTCCCAAGTTAACAATGAAAGCACAAAAAATTAAAAACCAAAATGGAAATTTCGGTTTTTTCGGATATCTCCGAAAGCTTTCGAAATGATTACAATTTTTTTTCATCAAATTATTAAGCCCCAAAATACGCAACTTTACCTCAATTTAACCAGCTTCATATCTCTTACCGTTTTCAAGATACCCGTGTACGCACACGAATTTGTAGCACCCTGTATACCTCATATCTTATTTTCCATTAAAATTACAAACTATTTTAAAACGTAGGTATTTCGGTGACTGTAAATAATTTTTAAATTGAAAAATGTTTGCCAGCGTAACCCCACCAGGTTAATAGAAAAATTAGATCGTAATGTTTAGTGGTAGTGAATGAGTTCCCTTTATTTATATTTGTGTAAATTTGCTATAGCTAATAGTTCCTTCTTTATCAAATTATGTTCTTTTTTTTTGGTGAGTTATCTAAGGCGGAACTTTGTGCAGCAAGAAATTTATTTGCAAGAGAGTCTCACCCGAAGTGGGCATACTAGCGAGCTTATGACGTGGTGAAAAATATTCCGCAAACGTCGACACACACTGAAAGCACGATGCAAGGCGGCAGGTTCTTTATTATGCTAATGAGTTTGATTTTATTTTGGAAGAGAAATTTGTTTTGTGGAAAATAAGTACTTGTTATTGTATTCTTAGTTAAAATAATGTACCTAATCGTTATACGGATATATCTTTTAAATTTTGTCTTATTTTATTATTAAAGCTATAGAATATTTACAAAAAATAAAATTAGGTAGAGCAGAAAGTTTAAAGTGTTAATTAATAATAGGTATAAAAGCACCTGCAAACAGGGTGTTCGTGTTCCACCGGGAACCGCTTCGAACTATATATGGAAAACTACCTATACATAGGAAAATTTTCAAAATTTGCCATCGTGGTAATGCTGATGGGGACGACCGGACTAAAAAATTTTTATAATGGTGGTACTTCCGGTTACACCGCAAGTTAATGTCAGCTAGGGTAGCCAGATTTTATAAATTGAAAAGCAGGAAGTGGATAGTGCCTGGGGGACAAGTTTTTTTTGAGGTGCTTAAAATAATTATATTGATGATTTCTAAAAAAAAAGGTCGATATCCCGTTGACCTTACGCTGTGGCGTGCTTTTTATATTTCTTCCTCCTATCATCAAACGTGCATTCTAAAAAAAAAAAGGTCGCCCCTCTCTAAGGCAGCTGTACAGTTATTAGGCGTCCGTCGTGTTATTGGAAAAGCGGGAGTTTTGTTTAAGTGCGTGGGAGGCGGGAGGTTAAGTAAAAAAGCGGGAGCCTCCCGACTAAATCGGGAGGGTTGGCAACCCTAGTGTCAGCGTGTTTATTTTAAATAGAACATCCTATATATTATTACATTTTTGCATTCTACGTAAGATTCTAGGCAGATTTTGTACAGGGTGGGGACTTTAATTGGAATAAATTCGATATTATTAAAACTGCTGAAGTTGCGCCTACAAAATTTGGTATGTGGGGGTTTTAGAGCATGCGGAATTGGATTATGATGTCGGCGTAGTTGCCAGATTTCTCAGCTTTGCGCTACACGTAGTAATTTTGTTATTTTAAGAAGAATGCCCTATTTATTTTTATTTAGTTACTTTTAGTTGGCTATAACGGCGTTGAAAAACAATCAAATGCGAGAAAAATTTATGAAGCTGTCACTTACCATTAAAACATCATTAATTGTCATGCCTGTGCGCTTAAATTGTACATACAAACGAAGATTATTTAAATTTATTTATTATTTATGGAGAATGTGTTAAAGTTATATCAAGAACATGGGACACATTTGCCAATCGATATCCGCAAAACAGAAGCCATCACAATGTGCTTATTAATAATGTTCAACAGTTTTGGGATATACAAACTTACCCTTTTTTAATGCTAAACTAAAATTAATTATAAAATTTGGGTGTTTCCCTTTGAAAATTTAGACTTTTTGCAGTTTTTTCTTATCTTATTGTTTAAACACCCTGAATTAATAGTTATCAAAATATTATAAAAAATCTAATAAAGCAGGTCCTTTATAACAAGGAATCCCGCTTAAATTAAATAAATATAAGGCTTCTTTATAGAAAAAATTGATAATTATTTTAAGGCTTGCAAACGTCATTCTTAACAGAAAAATTCAAATATGTCAAAAAACGCTTAGATATTTATAGGTATAGGCATACAGGGTAGGGACTTTAACTGGAATTAATTCGATATTATTAAACCTGCTGAAGTTGCGCCTACAAAATTTGGTATGTGGGGGTTTTAGAGCATGCGGAATTGGATTATGATGTCGGCGTAGTTGCCAGATTTCTCAGCTTTGCGCTACACGTAGTAATTTTGTTATTTTAAAAAGAATGCCCTATTTATTTTTATTGCAGTGAATTGGTAGTGTCAAATTTAGTAAGATCTCAAATTTACAAAACTCTATCTTCACTAATTGCTGAGCTATTGCAATCCTGTAATTCCATTAAAAAGTACCATGAGAATTTCTATTTTTAAAGTTTAAATTAAATAGGCCATTTTGAAAAGACAAGAACTTTTCTTGAATCTTGTCAATAACTTAGTAACTATGGAGGTAGACAAGCGTCCCGGTACTTTTTAAGGGAACTTCAGTGTTGCCATAGCTCAGAAACTAGTGAAGATAGAGTTTTGTAAATTTGAGATCTTACTAAATTTGACACTACCAATTCACTGCAATAAAAATAAATAGGGCATTCTTTTTAAAATAACAAAATTACTACGTGTAGCGCAAAGCTGAGAAATCTGGCAACTACGCCGACATCATAATCCAATTCCGCATGCTCTAAAACCCCCACATACCAAATTTTGTAGGCGCAACTTCAGCAGGTTTAATAATATCGAATTAATTCCAGTTAAAGTCCCTACCCTGTATGCCTATACCTATAAATATCTAAGCGTTTTTTGACATATTTGAATTTTTCTGTTAAGAATGACGTTTGCAAGCCTTAAAATAATTATCAATTTTTTCTATAAAGAAGCCTTATATTTATTTAATTTAAGCGGGATTCCTTGTTATAAAGGACCTGCTTTATTAGATTTTTTATAATATTTTGATAACTATTAATTCAGGGTGTTTAAACAATAAGATAAGAAAAAACTGCAAAAAGTCTAAATTTTCAAAGGGAAACACCCAAATTTTATAATTAATTTTAGTTTAGCATTAAAAAAGGGTAAGTTTGTATATCCCAAAACTGTTGAACATTATTAATAAGCACATTGTGATGGCTTCTGTTTTGCGGATATCGATTGGCAAATGTGTCCCATGTTCTTGATATAACTTTTACACATTCTCCATAAATAATAAATAAATTTAAATAATCTTCGTTTGTATGTACAATTTAAGCGCACAGGCATGACAATTAATGATGTTTTAATGGTAAGTGACAGCTTCATAAATTTTTCTCGCATTTGATTGTTTTTCAACGCCGTTATAGCCAACTAAAAGTAACTAAACTTAAAATCTGCAGCAAAATCGCCATATAAAAATATTAAGTTGGCAATGTTTCTAAAACTAAAATTTTTTGGAATATACAAACTTACCCTTATTTTTAATACTAAATAAGAAGTAATTATAAAATTTGTGTATTTCCATTTGAAAATCTAGTCTTTTTGCAGTTTTTCAATTTAATTTTTAATCGTATTGTTTAAACACCCTGTATTAATAGTTATCAAAATATTATAAAAAATCTATTAAAAATATCTAAAACGCTTAGACATAGGTATAGGACATGGTATACAAGATATGCCTAAATTCTTGCGTAGAATGCAAAAATGTAGTAATATATAGAGTATTCTATTTAAAATAAGCAAGTTGACACTTACTTCCGGTATAACGGGAAGTGCCACCATTATAAATATATTTTAGCCCGATCGCCCCCATCAGCACTAGCATATACTGTCAAATTTTCAAAATTGGGAGGCACAGGCCTACCCTAAAACTAAAGGTTTTCAGCATTGGTTATCAAATACTTCGTAAGGTCAATAGTTTTTCAATCAAAATTTTCTTATATTACAAATTTTTCACCATGTTTATTTATAAAACGAAAGATAAGTCCTGCTGGTTCTAGGATTTGTTGACTGTGGTTACTAACTCGCGCAGTATTTTGTCCGTCGCGTTCCGTGCCATTATAATTAATTTTTTTAAAAAGTGGTATGTTTTTGACGATTAGTTGCGCTGCACCTTCAAAAGAAAAAAAAGTAAGTACCTAGATTTTTTTTTAGTAACACAGAAACAACAGGAGGTAGTACCGTATCGTCGCGCCAATCCGATACAAAATCACGGTATTAATGTTTCTTATAAACATAAAGTGATAGGGGGGTAGCCAAAAAAAGTGTAAGTTCTCAAAAGTTAATTCTATAAAATAAAATACTTCGTAGCCTTTACTACACTTTCTCCACCGTTCAAAAGTGGCTACAAAAAAAACAAAACTTTGCGTTTTCAAGAACTTCTATCAAAAGTGATTCCTACAAAAAAAAATGTCGCAGTCGTTTCATAAACTCCCCCTAACAAAAGTTAGTAAAAAGTATATTTACACCCCCCCCCCCCCGGCTCCCCCTTGGTCAAGAGACAGGGGCAACTGCCCTATTTATGGACGCCCATGCCTAACAAAAAATTGTATTTTATTACTCTGCGTGGCATACTGTCCAATTTTTATTTATTACCTACCTAGCTTCTTAAAAGCATTGTCACTATACAGTAGTCTCGCTGCACCAAATTGTAGCTGCGAGCCAATAACATGAACAGATAAATGTCATGTGACCAACGCCAAATTCGTGCCTGACAACTACTTTTAAATCGTTAAACCATGGATAAAATAATAAACACATTTCACCTTTAAAATGAATTTATATTTTAACAGGTTTAGACAGAAGCTCACTATATAAACAATATATAGAGCCTGTATAATAAGCATAAAATATAAAAACAATCGAATAGAAATAGATTCATTATGCAACAGTTGGTTTCTTTACTCACTAAGAACCTTTATAAATGGCTTTATTTTATTGCACCTATCACCCTTTACCAAGACAAATTAAACTTTAATTTTAGATCTAAGAGTTAATATACCAGGGTTACCATACATCCTGGGATTTGTCGTAAGTTCCCGGTGACCCAGTTTGGGCCTCTAATACCGATAAGCTATTTACCTTAGTATATTTTGTTCACAGTCAAGAGAATAACCCATTTCGATAAAAAACGAAACAAAAAATTGAATATAGCCCATTTTTGATTGCAACAAATCGACTGGATTTCGTTCAATTCTTATCCTTACCTAACATGAACAAGAAATTTTGAAAGCCCAAACACCAGTTTTGACAAAATGGTGAACGCGCCTTGAACATTTTGCCCTGCGGCGCGTTATAAACCATCCCGGTCTAAGCCGAAAAATGTATGGTAACCCGGAGTTAATAGCACAACTACTAGTTACGTCTTTTTAATATTAACGCTTAGATATTCTGTTATTGGCACAGACAATCCAAAAAGGAAAACATAAAATTTAGCCCAAAATTACCCCCGAAATTACATCTTGTTCGACCACCTTTAATTTTTTTCAGTGTATCATTATTCTCTCTGGATGTAAATTGTTTCACGTCAGCCGAGAATAAATTCAGCTGTATATAGGCAACTTCTATAACATGACAACAAAATTTACCTAAAACATGAGTTGCGCGCTGCAAGATAACGGACTCTTTACGACATTGTTTTGTCTCAATTTTTGAAGTCTTAAAGATAAGACATGGAAGTTCTAAGGTACATGGCTATTTTTTTGAAAAAAAAATTCTTAGCTACGATATTAACCTTGGAAAAGTGCCTAAAAATACGCACCTTTAGTGGGCATTTTCTTATACATATTCTTATTTTAAAAAAAAAAGGGCTTTGTACCTTAGAAATACAAACATTCCTTTATTAAAATTTAAATTGTCCGGACAAATATTTCAAATAGCCTTTGCAGAATCCTGCAGTAGCGAAACGGTGTTTTTCATCCTCTAAATTTGCGCGTGGTAGAGCCTTAATGCACAAAATTTACCTGCGCCCATGCCCAACACCGAAATTGAGCCGAACTGGATGTAATTTCCTATTTTATTACTCTACAACTTTCTGAAATAGGCTATAGTAACCTAGTATACTGTAACTCTAAAGATATATAGTATGTCCAATACCTAAAAGATTTTTTGAAGGTACGTTGTATCAAGTCAAACCGGAAGTGACATAGTTGTTCATAAGGAATACCTAAAAAGATATAAAAAAATAATATTACATTTTTTAGTTATCCATTTGTTTTTTGTAAAAACAATAAAATGTCTGGCTAATTTGACACTCGACCGCCTTTTTTCGGACACTATCTTAGATATACAATATACATAGAATATAATTACATGTCAAGCGCGCTGCCAGTTGCGCTACGGGGACCTGAAATTCTCTCACCAACTTCGGTCATATAACTTATTCAATTTTATGTTAGTAGTAATAGTCTGGAATCTCCTGTGATTCACAGACCGGGGAGGGTGTTATAAGGGGAAAGGGAACTCACTCACTACCACTGAACATTAAGATATATTTTTCTTTTATCCGTACATCGACGATCAGTGGTAAGAATAAAAATGTGACGAAAACTTAGTATCGCCATCTGTAGGAATCAACTTAATGCCAAAGGTAGCCATCAGACGTGAAAACCTAGAACTAAATAAACCGAGTACGGTGGCCAACAAATACCAGTATAGGAAACGTTTTTGCGGATCCCTACCCTTTTTCTACGGGTTTGTAGATTCAAATATAGATCGCGCCGCAGTAGCCCACTGGGTGCCACACCAAAGTGTATACTATGCCGTGTTTTAAAAAATACAGTAGGAGAGTTTAGTGTCCCCGTATAAGTAAATACATTTATTAAAATAAAGTGATGTATTCCCATCAAAAACAATTGGGTTATGTTTAAGTGGTTGAGGCATTTGGAAAAATAAATTTTTGTTATGAATCCCACGACACATTTCAATCGACATGTTCTTCCATTTTTCACAATTAGTTTTTCCTATCCTCTTTGCCAATTTGTTCCAGTTAAAGTCCCCATCCTGTATATATCAGTATTGGGCAAGGTTGCTGAACGGAACTTTTAACAGCTTCTTAATAATTGAAATTAATGGATTGGAACGAAGAGCCCCGAAGACGGTTTTATTTCAAGAATAAACAATTATTTTTTAACTCGTGAAAATAAGCTGTTGCATGATTGCAATTTAAAATGATCCGTCGGCATCACCGAAATGAGTTCAATGATTATTACAGTCTGCGGAAAAAATGATAAGATCAATGATCACCGACCAACGTTGAGCAATTTCGACACTTATATTTAATATTGATTGCGGGCACTGTGATACCCAGCATTTTTAATTTAATTTTTATTACCGATAGGGAATCAGCAATTTAAAGATCATACTGCCCAATTAAATATGCCAGCTGATCAGTCACAATCGCTATATCTACAGGTAATAGAACCAATAAATTTGAACGGCAGTAGAGTTTTGGACTTGCATTGTCTTTATTTGTTTAGAATCACTACGTTTCAACTGGTAAGCATCTCCAGTTGTCTTTAGGTGAATACTGAATAAGTAGGGTAACTACAGCTCTATTTATACTAGGCAGGTGCTGTGACGCATGACTAGTGCGTGGAGTCATGCGTGTTGCTAGGTGATGACGCATAACTGGATGAGTCATGCTTAATGAGTCATGCTCGATGACGTCATGCTCGATGACGTCATGCTCGATGAATCATGCGTTTAACTCTTGGGTGGTCTTATTCTAAGATTACATTTACTTAACAAAGGTTTCCAGACGTTTCTCATATCTAATGAAGGCTTACTAAAGCAACCTGGATTTTGGTGTATGGTCGCAGCTTCCTTAAACTTCCGTTTCCTCCAGTGCGGTTCTTTTTGCAGGATTTCCGCTTTTGTCCACATGATATGATGACCGTGCGTCTAGGCGTGGTCAGCTGCACCTGATTTTTCGGTCTTTCCTTTTTGGGTGTTATTCCTATGTTCTTTAATCCTTACTTCTAGTGGTCTTAGTGTCTCAGCAATGTAAGATTGGCCGCATTCGCAGGGGATCTGGTAGACACAATTTTTCTTGTCTTTCTGGCTTGCTGGTTTCGTCTTCGTTAGGTGGCCTCGTAACCTGAAGACGACTGGAGATGGTTAGCAGTTGAAACGTAGTGATTCTAAACAAATAAAGACAATGCAAGTCCAAAACTCTACTACCGTTCAAGAAACGTCATTGTCTCCAACCTTTAAACAGACATCAATAAATTTGTTCGTTAAGTGGATCCGAATAATATTTCTAAATTCTCGTCCAAAGTTACCAGCTCCAGGGCCTATTTTTGTTTATCGGGGGCCTTGGGCCCGTTACACCACCGGGCCCCTAATCACGGGCGCTCATAGAGCCAATGTCAGGCGAGGAGGGGGAGGGCAACCAGCCACCCTAGAAACATGAGTGCCCACCCTGGTGCCCCCCCAAAATTGATGGATCCGGTTTTGTAATGGAATTTTCGGGGGAGGAGGGACTTGGCTATAAAAGTTTTGATGAGTGGTTGTATGGTATTTTCAAGAGAACGATGACTTTTTTTGACATCATTTAGAACAAGAGGGAAGTTTTGTTTGTCGCTGCATATGGCGTTTTAAAGCGTCGGGAGGCCGGCCGGCCGTCCTTTTTTTTTTTTTTAGAAGTCACTTTTATTTTGGGTAGTGCCCACTCAAAAATCATCGAGCCCATTTGTGCCCTCCCATCCCAAAAATCCCTGTGGAGAACGTAAAATCAACTGGTCGGGCTACACAATGATATAAATGATCAACAAGACACGACAATTCTCTAAAAACACCTGTTTTTTCTTATCTTTTCGTTGCTTTAGGATTAAAAATAAAAGTCCGTAAATGATTTTAATAAACTCAACTTGGCGAAGAAGTCAAAAAATGACCTACCATTTTGGTTTGCTTCTTGGCTACAGTTGGTTTGTATCTTATACTCAACGAGTAGCAGCACTCTCGTCTATTTCCCATGGCGGGCCATTCAAAATATAGGTAGAAATGGATTTAAATATTTTTTTACGTCACGGAACATATCACGAACTTCTACTATTATCTCCACAACCCAAACATAATCAAAATCTTTATGCTTTCATCTTCAGTGAGGCGCATTTTGGATGTAATATCAATAATCTATTTGATTGTGTGTGATCTTGTTGATTTCTTAACATTTTAACTTATTTCTATAAGTTTGTTAGAGGTGCTGGTATGCTCAAGAGTGTCTAACAACGACACAGATGTCGCTAAGAGGTGAGTTACTGGCATTCTACCGTGGCGATCTGGGTAGGCATACCTACAATAAAAAACATAGGTCCGAAATTTAGTGGATTTAAGAATGCAGTATGTTACTAGTGATTCCTAATAACGGAACCGAGAAGGGAGTCATAGACTGGACTTTTGGATGGGGTAAAAAGGATAACTAGTGCATATATGTGGTTCGGATTCCACGTTAAGCTGTAGGCAGGCCCGAACTGGGACCATTTGGGGCCCTCAGCTAATACCTGTAAAGGGGCCCTCTACCGGGGGGTATGGGTGTTAAAAATTAGCTGCTTGAAAATAATGAAAACGCGTTTTTACGCTATTTTGGCACTTATAAAGAAGAATAAATTCAGCTAGGTTTTTATACGAATATTATGATTTTCGACTATTGTTAACATTATTATTCATTAAAATAAGAAATTCACAGAATTTTTAGGATACCACAACACTACAAAACACATGCTGTAAAACTGCTAATAATTACAACGGAGTTCAAAATAAAGTGCAGTATTTTATTCACCCCAAAGTATTAATGAATTATGTCAAAATTATTTGTGTAATAAAAATAATGAAAAACGGATTTTAGGGATTAGAAAAATAATAATAACATTTTTAAAAAAATATCCTGTGTATCTAACAGTTCACAATGTTATACAAGAATAGAAAGGGCTTAAATTAACTGAGATGATTAATTATTTTACTCCCCTAGGCCTAAAGTAACAGCTTCTTTGTAAGCAACTCACTTGTTAAAGGTACTTCATGTATTATTTTATTTTTGTCCAAATCATAAAATAAATCCCTTTCAACATTAATAAAAAGCAGACTGGACATAAGGTCTTGGCCTAAAGACGACCGAAGTCGATTTTTAACTATTTTAAGTTTATAAAAAACTGGTTCACATGTGACTTGGGTAGAAGGTATGGTAAGAACACATTTATTTGCAATATACAGGTTGGTAAACAGTCCAGATTAAGTTAGTTCAAACAGAACAGAAAAAGCACATGTCAAACACTGGAAACATTGTCTATTTTCAGAACAGTAAATGTGAGCATTTTTTTCCGCTTCTTCGGTTGGGTCAAAATCGTCTTCTTCGTCACTGCAACTGTCTCCGTGGTTCTTAGCTCTATCAACAGCCGACTTCTTTCAATTTTACACAGTTTAGAAACACTGTGCAGGGCTTCTGTGGGAAATGTTTTAAGTTTTAAGATAGAGTCAAACTTTTTGGGGTCCAACCAAGAGCAATCCTTTAAAATGTCTTTGATTGCGCAAAATCTTCCTTAGTATATAAAGCTTTAGTTATAAGGCGAGATATAAACAGTTGTTGGATGTGTTCTACTTTTGGAAAATGTAAATAAAACATTATCAATAACACAAAATAACTTCTAACAAGACAAAAACTTTTTTTTTTTGATTTTTTGTAAGTTATGTGGGGGGCCATTTGGGGCCCCTCGGGCCCGGGGCCCTCCGCGATCGTGGACCTGCGGACCTGGCCAGTCCGGGCCTGGCTGTAGGTCCCGTCTGGCTGACATTACTTAGACGATAGGGGATACAATGGGCCTTATATAGGCCTAAGTATACTGGCTCTTCCGCCAACCTTAGCAAAAAAAAACATTTTCCTGGTGTGCTCCACCAAATACTGCTTAAAGCAGTTTTAAGTTACTCCTTTCCTTTGTCGGATCCTAGCTCTACTGATAAGCCATGATATGGCGAAATTCGTCTAGGGATGGATCTGACGAAATGAAAAGAAACTCTTCTTGTGTAATAATCCACTTGCTTTAAGGTATAGAAATGCCCTTTGATATTTCTTATATACAGGGTGTCCCGAAATTACGTGACAATATTTTAAGGGGATAAAGTACATCCAAAAATAGGACTAAAATCCTCTATTAATATACCTTCAAAAATGCTTCGTTATGGGGCTAGAGCTCCCCGAATGGAAGCTATGATAAGCGTTATTTCAAAATATCTCAGAAACTGATTGAAGTATTAAAACAAAATTTGATACATGTTTTACCCATGACAAGACGCAATAAACGGTTTGTTTAGCTTAGGTGTATTTCTTCCAGTGGCGTCCCACTGGGTAGGTAGTGAGGAGAATATTGCCCTAACTTTTTTATTTGTAGGATTTTTTAACGCCGGGTGTAATTTTTAAAAGCACTGAAGTCTTCTATTGAAAAAAGGTACTCCTGCTTCATTTCGGTAGGATTCACTATTTTTCAGTAAAATCGATTTTAAAATTTTCGGTTTTTTACAAGCCGTTAAAAAGGCTAAGGTGTTTTTTGCATATCTCAGCAAACATTTGATATTAAAACATGAAATGTATTAAAAGTTCTACTAGCGACAAGGCACATTTATTAAAGGATGTAACATTAAAATATTTTTCCAGTGGCGTCGCACGGGGTGGAGCCTAAAGTAACTATTACAATTTTTTTTTAATTTGAGGGGCTTTCCTTTTATAATATTTTCAAATTCTCTGTGCCTCACAAAACATAACACGCAGGTCTAGATTTTGCTTCCAACAAAATGGAAATCATTTCGAACATTTGCTTAAGAATTAGTTTCCCGTGTGGTTTTACAATTAAATTTGATTTGCAATTTGTTATTCGTTTTTGTTTTATTTTAAGTCTTTAATAAAAATAAATATTTAAAAAACAAGGTCTAAAAATCTGTTGAAAACCTTATTTTCTGTCAAATTACAATAATGGAAGGTTTTATTAACAAAAAATTAAAAAATTACGTTAAAAGTATGAAAGCCCCTCAAATTAAAAAAAATTGTAATATTTACTTTAGGCTCCACCCCGTGCGACGCCACTGGAAAAATATTTTAATGTTACATCCTTAAATAAATATGCCTTGTCGCTAGTAGAACTTTTAATAAATTTCATGTTTTAATATCAAGTATTTGCTGAGATATGCAAAAAACACCTTAGCCTTTTTAACGGCTTGTAAAAAACCTAAAATTTTTAAATCGATTTTACTGAAAAATGGTAAATCCTACCAAAATGAAGCAAGAGTATCTTTTTTCAATAGAAGACTTTAGTGCCTTTAAAAATTGCACCTGGCGTTAAAAAATCCTACAAATAAAAAAGTTAGGGCAATATTCTCCTCACGACCTACCCAGTGTGACGCCACTGGAAGAAATACATCTAAGCTAAACAAATCGTTTATTGCGTCTTATTATGGGTAAAATATGTATCAAATTTTGTTTTGATACTTCAATCAGTTTCTGAGATATTGTGAAAAAACCGCTTATCATAGCTTCCATTCGGCGGGCTCTAGCCCCATAACGAAGCGTTTTTCAATGTATATTAATAGAGGGTTTTAGTTCTATTTTTTGATGTACTTTAACCCCTTAAAATATTGTCACCTAATTTCGGGACACCCTGTATAGCTATAAAATGAAAAACCAATAAAGTAAATTTCTTTTAATTAACAATAGATTTACTAAATGTCAATAAATGAAGGGCCATTAAAAAATGTATAAAGCAATTAATAACATTTTTGAATTGACCGACAGTCCGTATGTTCGTGTTTTATGAAGGAGTTGTTTGAAAAGGTAATTTCAATCATAACCAACAAAAAGCAGTATGGCCTTTAGAGACTGTTAATTGGTATTCTGGCCTTATGTTTTATTTAATCAGGTCGGTTAAAAAACATGTCGAGTTTCTTTTTCATTTGAATTATTTAGCGTATACATAGAGAGTTTAAGGGTAAAGATATGATAGATCGTGTATGTAGGGTGCATGCTTGAATAAAGTCATTGGAAAAATTACTAAGTATGTTTTAAAAAATATATTTAAAAGAAAAATATTTTTTCTACGACCGTGCGTTTTAAACCATTTTCCCGCACGCATTTTAGTTTTGAAAGTGTCACTTTTCCGCACTAGTGCGGGAAAGTAAAATAATGCAAATTTCGACCTTGTTACTTCGGAAGTTATAACTATTGTGTTTTTAATATTAATATTTATAATAATTAGTAGTTTTTAGTTAAAGTTTTGTATATGTATGTATGAAATAAAATAATTATTGAAAAATGGGTTGATATACTTTTTTGTACATACGGTCGTAGAAAAAATAATGTTCTCAACTCATGAGTAAAGTGTCTTTCCCGCCTTTGACCGCTTGCCCGAACTCCGCTCCGCGTCGTTCGGGTCAACTGCAGGCGCTTGCGGAAAAGTATCACTTTCCGCACTTGTTAGAGCTGTTACCTGCCAAATCCAGACTAAGATATGAAAAGCAATACGACCATTTTTTTACATGGTGTAAGGAGAAATATTATATATAAATAATATTAATATTTATAATAATTAGTAGTTTTTAGTTAAAGTTTTGTGTATGTATGTTGAAATAAAATAATTTTTGAAAAATGGGTTGGTATACTTTTTTGTATATACAATCGTAGAAAAAATAATGTTCCTAACTCATGTGTAAAGTGTCTTTCCCGCCCTTGACCGCTTGCCCGAACTCCGCTCCGCGTCGTTCGGGTCAACAGTAGTCGCGTGTGGGAAAGTATCACTTTCCGCACTTGTTAGGAAAATAACTATATCATACTTATCAGCAGAAGCCCAGAATAAGTATATTGCTTAGATATATATTCTGTGGTAGCAGCGTTGGATGCAATTGCATTTTCTGCACACATCTTCTACATTTCTTTTCAAGATGACCTTTCCATAATTTCGAGTTCGAATGACACGGTCTTGGTTAGAGATTATAAAACCTTCTCTTTCAGCGTGAAGCTGCCTTTTTCCTAACCAATTCAGTGACATTTCTCTATCTATGAGTGGATTGTGAAGTGTAGTAGAGCTTTCTCTTGCCAAGTTACAAGCTGTTGACTTGGCGGCACGCGGATGATGTTAGGTAATCCGTTTTGCTGTAAGTTAAGGACTGTATAGTATATCTAGCGTCTGCTGCTACCACTTTTTGTGGAATAATAATAATGAATGTATTTATTATAAATGAATTAATAATTTTGATGGCGGAAATATGATGGCGTCTAAACTTTTATTTCGGATGTAAATGCAATTTTTTTCCAATTTATAAGCGGAATTTCGAAGTTATTAATTTTTTACAAAGTCCCCGACATTTTCTTCAATATGTTATATAGTGGATACGTAAGCTATAGGTATAGTCTAACATCCCTTAAAATATGATGGTGTCTAAACTTTTATTTCGGATGTAATTGCAATTTTCTTCCAATTTATAAGCGGAATTTCGAAGTTATCAATTTTTTCGTTGCTGTGATAAATCGTTGCCAAATAATATATAGGCGCATTTGACAATTTGACGCTAAATTCGTGGCTGGGTTTTACGGTAAAAAAACCGTTGCCGCTAATTTTCGTTGCTTTCTTCACACACATGAATTTCGAAGTTAATAATTTTTTACAAAGTCCCCGACATTTTCTGGAATATGTCATATAGTGGATACATAAGCTATAGGTGTAGTCTAACATCCCTTAAAATATGGTGGCGTCTAAACTTTTATTTCGGGTGTAAATGCATTTTTTTTCAATTTATAAGCGGAATTTCGAAGTTATTAATTTTTTACAAAGTCCCCGACATTTTCTGGAATATGTCATATAGTGGATACATAAGCTATAGGTATAGTCTAACTACCCTTAAAATATGGTGGCGTCTAAACTTTTATTTCGGATGTAAATGCAATTTTTTTCCAATTTATAAGCGGAATTTCGAAGTTATTAATTTTTTCGTTGCTGTGATAAGTCGTTGCCAAATAATATATAGGCGCATTTGACAATTTGACGCTAAATTCGTGGCTGGGTTTTACGGTAAAAAAACCGTTGCCGCTAATTTTCGTTGCTTTCTTCACACACATGAATTTCGAAGTTATTAATTTTTTACCAAGTCCCCGACATTTTCTGGAATATATCATATAGTGGATACGTAAGCTATAGGTATAGTCTAACATCCCTTAAAATATGGTGGCGTCTAAACTTTTATTTCGGATGTAAATCCAATTTACAAGCGGAATCTCGAAGTTATTAATTTTTTACAAAGTCCCCGACATTTTCTGGACTAACTTAACTTAACTTTTATATAATTATTTTAAGTTTTACACTTTAAATTCTATGATTGTTCTCCTACGGGAGTGCAAGAAATTTTGTTAGTAGTAATGGATAGGTACCATCCCCCTTAAGGGTCCTGACCCAAGATCTATGTTTACGACCCTCAACTTAACTTTTGTATAATTATTTTAATTTTTACACTTTAAATTCTATGATTGTTCTCCTACGGGAGTGCAAGAAATTTTGTTGGTAGTAATGGATAGGTACCAACCCCCTTAAGGGTCTGACCCAAGATCTAGGCGTACAACCCTCAACTTAAATTTTATATAATTATTTTAATTTTTACACTTTAAATTCTATGATTGTTTTCCTACGGGAGTGCAAGAAATTTTGTTGGTAGTAATGGACAGGTACCATCCCCCTTAAGGGTCCTGACCCATGATCTAGGTGTATGACCCTCAACTTAACTTTTGTGTAATTATTTTAATTTTTACACTTTAAATTCTATTATTGTTCTCCTACGGGAGTGCAAGAAATTTTGTTGGTAGTAATGGACAGGTACCATCCCCCTTAAGGGTCCTGACCCAAGATCTAGGTGTACGACCCTCAACTTAACTTTTATGTAATTATTTTAATTTTTACACTTTAAATTCTATTATTGTTCTCCTACGGGAGTGCAAGAAATTTTGTTGATAGTAATGGACAGGTACCATCTTCCTTAAGGGTCCTGACCTAAGATCTAGGTGTACGACCCTCAACTTAACTTTTGTATAATTATTTTAATTTTTACACTTTAAATTCTATGATTGTTCTCCCACGAGAGTGCGAGACATTTGGTTGGTAGTAATGGACAGGTACCATCCCCCTTAAGGGTCCTGACCCAAGATCTAGGTGTACGACCCTCTACTTAACTTTTGTATAATTATTTGAATTTTTACACTTTAAATTCTATGACTGTTCTCCTACGGGAGTGCAAGAAATTGTGTTGGTAGTAATGGATAAGTACTATCCTCCTTAAGGATTCGGACCCAAAATGTAGGTGTACCATTTTTAAAATATCTTAAAATGATGATTTAAATTTTAACACTTTTAACCCCATAACCACCCCTTTAACACAAATTACAGTTTTAGCATAGTAGAAGCACACCCCACCCTAATGTATAAACATTTCATAATGGTTAATTTTTAAATAAAATATATTTAAAAAAAATTATCTCCGCCAATGGACGTTCGGAAGATTTCGGAATTTTGGCTTCTAACTTTTGGCTGCCAACTTCACACCGGTCACTGGGGTGGGATTCCATCTTTTCAGGGTGAGCCGGTGCCCACTCTGCTCCTCCCTGGCGCCGTCACTAATGGTGGACCATAACCTAGACGGGATTTTTAAATAAAGTAAGTTAAAATAATACAAGGAATTTTTAAATTAATATTTCTTTTTATTTCCAATTCTTTATTGTACCTGTCAGTTTTATCTTTATAACTTTATGGCATTATTAGGTGTTTCACCATAAGATCAAGAAATGTCAAAATAATCTTTCATTTACGTTGGTAAATATGGTTGCCTATAGGTAATCTTGGAAAAACAGTATCGGTGAAATGTAACATTTAAAAAAATAGCCAGTATTAAAAAAAACATTTGTCGTTTCAATTTAAGTGTATTTCTAATTGGGGAAGAAACGTATTCACAACTAATTTATGCTATAAGTTTAAATTAAAATTTGTATTTTTAATGTTAATGCGTTTTCTATAGAAAAAATATTATTTCGAATTAAAAAAGATTGTCATGGTATAAATATAAATAAAACCAGAATATTAGGCAAAAAAATTAAACACACAACATTTAAATTATTTTCTTCTTCTAAATTTAAATTATTATTTTGGATTTCGCATTTTGTAAACAAATAATAAAACTATTTCACCATTTAATCAAGAAATCTTTTTACACGGGGATACCTACTAAAATAGTTAATGATGTCTACCTATGTGCCAGGGAATCGAAAACCTTTTTTGACCCTGTGTACTTTAATGCAAAAAACAGATGCACTACTTTGTCCGCCTGCCGCCAAAAACTTTCTTTCTATTTTACTTATACGGACACTCTACTACTTTGTTATTAGATATTTTTGCATAATTTTATTGGGGTTTGTTGTTTAAATAATTTAATTTAAAAATAAATGGCATTAAGCTCAATGTGGTTGATTCTAAGTAGAAGAGAGTAAGAAATTTAGGAATAGTCTTGGACACTTGGACTTAAGGTTTCGTGGCCATTTAAAAAAATGTTTCACAAGTCCTATTCGGCTCTAAAAATTTTATATTCTAGCAGATATATTCTAAACGTTAAACTAAAAAAGACGCTGTGTGAATCACTTGTACTTTGAAACTTTTAGTATTGCGATTTTGTTTACGGTTATTGTATAGGGGTATGTCTAATTTGCGGACCAATATTTAAATCGTGCCACACGCTAGACGAATTGAGCCAGCTCATCCAAAATTTGTATGGATAATCCGAGTCAACATACCTACTTGATAGTATCATCAAATCCGACCTAGTATCATACTAGGCAGTACTTTACTCTAGTACTTTCTTAAAAAAATCGTGCCACACGCTAGACGAATTGAGCCAGCTCATCCAAAATTGGTATGGATAATCCGAGTCAACATACCTACTTAATAGTATCACCAAATCCGGCCTAGTATCATACTAGGTAATACTTTACTCTAGTACTTTTAAAAAAAAATCGTGCCACACGCTAGACGAATTGAGCCAGCTCATCCAAAATTTGTATGGATAATCCGAGTCAACATACCTACTTGATAGTATCATCAAATCCGACCTAGTATCATACTAGGCAGTACTTTACTCTAGTACTTTCTTAAAAAAATCGTGCCACACGCTAGACGAATTGAGCCAGCTCATCCAAAATTGGTATGGATAATCCGAGTCAACATACCTACTTAATAGTATCACCAAATCCGGCCTAGTATCATACTAGGTAATACTTTACTTTAGTACTTTTTAAAAAAAATCGTGCCACACGCTAGACGAATTGAGCCAGCTCATCCAAAATTGGTATGGATAATCCAAGTTAACATACCTATTTGATAGTATCATCAAATCCGGCCTAGTATCATGCTAGGCAGTACTTTACTCTAGTATTTTCTTAAAAAAATCGTGCCACACGCTAGACTAATTGAGCCAGCTCATCCAAAATTGGTATGGATAATCCGAGTCAACATACCTACTTAATAGTATTACCAAATCCGGCCTAGTATCATACTAGGTAATACTTTACTCTAGTACTTTTTAAAAAAAATCGTGCCACACGCTAGACGAATTGAGCCAGCTCATCCAAAATATATATGGATAATCCCAGTCAACATACCTACTTGATAATATCATCAAATCCGACCTAGTATCATACTAGGCAGTACTTTACTCTAGTATTTTCTTAAAAAAATCGTGCCACACGCTAGACGAATTGAGCCAGCTCATCCAAAATTGGTATGGATAATCCGAGTCAACATACCTACTTAATAGTATTACCAAATCCGGCCTAGTATCATACTAGGTAATACTTTACTCTAGTACTTTTTAAAAAAAATCGTGCCACACGCTAGACGAATTGAGCCAGCTTATCCAAAATATATATGGATAATCCCAGTCAACATACCTACTTGATAATATCATCAAATCCGACCTAGTATCATACTAGGCAGTACTTTACTCTAGTACTTTCTTAAAAAAATCGTGCCACACGCTAGACGAATTGAGCCAGCTCATCCAAAATTGGTATGGATAATCCGAGTCAACATACCTACTTAATAGTATCACCAAATCCGGCCTAGTATCATACTAGGTAATACTTTACTCTAGTACTTTTTAAAAAAAATCGTGCCACACGCTAGACGAATTGAGCCAGCTCATCCAAAATTTGTATGGATAATCCGAGTCAACATACCTACTTGATAGTATCATCAAATCCGACCTAGTATCATACTAGGCAGTACTTTACTCTAGTACTTTCTTAAAAAAATCGTGCCACACGCTAGACGAATTGAGCCAGCTCATCCAAAATTGGTATGGATAATTCGAGTCAACATACCTACTTAATAGTATCACCAAATCCGGCCTAGTATCATACTAGGTAATACTTTACTCTGGTACTTTTTAAAAAAAATCGTGCCACACGCTAGACGAATTGAGCCAGCTCATCCAAAATTGGTATGGATAATTCGAGTCAACATACCTACTTAATAGTATCACCAAATCCGGCCTAGTATCATACTAGGTAATACTTTACTCTAGTACTTTCTTAAAAAAATCGTGCCACACGCTAGACAAATTGAGCCAGCTCATCCAAAATTGGTATGGATAATTCGAGTCAACATACCTACTTAATAGTATCACCAAATCCGGCCTAGTATCATACTAGGTCGGATTTGATGATACTATCAAGTAGGTATGTTGACTCGGATTATCCATACAAATTTTGGATGAGCTGGCTCAATTCGTCTAGCATGTGGCACGATTTTTTTTAAAAAGTACCAGAGTAAAGTATTACCTAGTATGATACTAGGCCGGATTTGGTGATACTATTAAGTAGGTATGTTGACTCGGATTATCCATACCAATTTTGGATGAGCTGGCTCAATTCGTCTAGCGTGTGGCACGATTTTTTTTAAAAAGTACTAGAGTAAAGTATTACCTAGTATGATACTAGGCCGGATTTGGTGATACTATTAAGTAGGTATGTTGACTCGGATTATCCATACCAATTTTGGATGAGCTGGCTCAATTCGTCTAGCGTGTGGCACGATTTTTTTAAGAAAGTACTAGAGTAAAGTACTGCCTAGTATGATACTAGGTCGGATTTGATGATACTATCAAGTAGGTATGTTGACTCGGATTATCCATACAAATTTTGGATGAGCTGGCTCAATTCGTCTAGCGTGTGGCACGATTTAAATATTGGTCCGCAAATTAGACATACCCATTGTATAGACATATTGGGAAGTCCCGTATTCAAAAAGTGCAGAACACTTGCGCAAGATTTATATATGGCCTTAGAAAATACGACCATATTTCTCATACTTTTTCTGAACTAAATTGGCTTAGGATGGATGGTCGTAGACTTCTGAACCTTAATAGTTTTATTAATAAAATTTTAAACGAACCTGACTCTCCCTCCACTCTTCGTGAACGCCTAATTCCTCGATATAATATACACACTATTAACATTCGCTCTGTGAGAAAATTAACTTTACCACATCATCAGAGTGCTTTATTCCAAAGGTCTTTTACTTACAATGCAGTAGTTTCCTCTAATGCTTTACCTGGTGAATTAACTGATGTCTCAACTGTTGAATTATTTTTAAAAAGATATAAAAAGTTGGTTTTAAATAAACAAAATAAATAATTTCGATGTTTTAGTATGTCCATGGGTGATTTGTTTAACTTAATTTAGTTATTGATAGACGATCAATGATCAACGGTTTCTTTATAAGATATAGTAGTATAGTAAGGTATTTTTAATAATGGATTTCTTGTTACTGGTATTGTGTCTTTCTACCTGTAATTTCTTAGTTGTAGTATAATTATAACTTTTAATATAGTTTTTTTTTTCTAAAAATTATTGTCGTATGGTTCAGTTGAGTAGCTATTTACAGCTAGACTGCGCCATGCTACAGTAAACACAACCATAAATACTTTTTTTTTCATTCTTATATTGTAATTATCTTTTCGTAATATAAAGGATTTATTTATTTAATATGTTATTAATAATTTTCTAGACAAAACAATTGAGTTTGACCCAAATATCGCCTCTGTGGGATAGAATAAAAAAAAGCATTTAAGGAAAATGTAACTTTTTTTTCCAAACCGGCCTGAGTAATAATTTAACTAACTATACTAAGAAGTTAATTTTTGTCCTGGGCAATTAATAGTGGATAACTTCTCAGTATTCTTTAAGTTAAAAGGGCCTGTGAAATATCAACAAATCATTGAGGAATAACAATGACAGTTGAAAAAATAATCCTTTTAGAAAGTATAAAAATACCTGCCCTTGGGAAGCATCCCTTTTTACTTGAAAATAAAATAAATGTGATATTTTTTGCATGTGCCTATCAGGCAAAGCAGGTCATTCAAGAAAAGGATTTTAAGCCAGCCATTTTTACCTAAAATGTTTTTGCAAAAAAATATTAGATGCCACATTTCATAACTTTTACCTGGAAAGGGTTTAGGGAGAACAGTATAAGAAGAAATTGTAAAAATATATTGACCATACTATTACCTGATTTTAGCTCTATGGCTTAAAGCTAGTAACCTGTATTTTGATGCCAGAAGCTTTTTCACATGCATTTCAAAAAGCATCGATTGTATTTCAATATTTGGTAACTTATTTTCCTAAAGGATCATTTGAATTTTAGATTTATCCCTTGTACATTAGACATCGTCAATTCTTTGTTAGATTTGTCATTGACTTTTCAAAATAGGTACTCCCATTCAAATCAGAACAATCGTATTTCAGAAAGTAAGAATTATTTCTAAATTATTCTCCAAAGTTACCAGCTCCAGGCGAAATGATATCTATACCCCCATAACTTATGGGCCGTAGTGTAACTGGAGATACTAGACATCAAACTAAGCCGATTAGGTCATATACGTTTTTTCGGATTGTTACTCGTTCTAGAGATACAGGGTGTTGAAAGTAAAAGTTTATTCTCGAAAATAAGCCATAATTTTAAAACGGTTTAATGAATCGAATTGAAAGTTGGCAATATTATGTTTTTATGAGCAAGAAATAAGAATTTGTAGAAATTTTTAAGTTTCAAACTAGAGGGCGCTAGTTGCATACACTAGGCTTCATAAATCTATGATTTTTTTTCTTACGATAATAGGTGTTTTTCAATTATAGTTTCTTAAAGAAGGGCATTTTCTGAGTCAAAAAGGTGTACTTAATGGATCTTAATATCTTTAACGGTTTTCGAGATATTTCTCTTTAAACATCCCAAAGCATAAAAAAATATAGAACATAATTAAATTAATATTTTAATTATAAAAAAAAACTCTTATGACATAATCGGCTTAGTTTGATGTCTAGTATCTTCAGTTACTCTACGGCCCAAAAACATTGGGTTCTCTTTTCAAGTTTTTTTAAATGTCCCCTCACACATGCACACAATAAGCAAAAACATTTTTTTAGCAGATCACAACCACAAGCGACCCTAAAGGCCTTTTTACATTAGATGTAAGTTGTAAGTGCAAGTCAATGGTTCTTTTAAAAGGGAAAACTTGCATCAGCAGATTAAAAATGATATTTTTGACAGATGAGTCAATAACATTATAAAGATATTGTTGGGTAGAATGTAAATTGGTACCTTTGTAACCGAGTTTATATTTTAATTTTATTATTGTCAATAATTTAAACTAACTTTTAATATACCCTATTTGCATTGTGTATTAACCCGTCTTTAGGTAGCAAAATGATTGAAGAATTAAAAGGTAGGTACCTAAAGGGAAAAATATTATTGGTACTGACCGGATTTATTACGGTTATAAATCAAATTTGCAAAAAATCATAAATTTTATTCCGATACAATTATTTAAAATTCACAAATCCAAACCTGTACAAAATGTGTTTATAAAAAAAATAGTAAATGCTCTAAAAATTATAAAGTAATATATTAGGATATTATAATAAATTCTCAATAATAATTTATATCTACCTTAATTTTTCAAGTATGTTAAGTATAGTTTTTTAATAAAAACATTTTGTTTAATTATTATCGTGTTTTGTAATAAAAAGATATTATGAACCACTTTGGCAAAATTTGGAAATTATTATAGGTGACTTATTGCCAGCAATTTCGTGAACTTATACCCTCTAAAGTAAAATCACCTGTAAATGATCCGCTATTTTTTTGTATTTAATTTTTTTATATTTTCAACGGGGCTCCAACCCCAATCGACCTTAATACGTATTAAGTGTGGTAAAAATCATATTACGCACGCCGCGTAACGACGAGCGCGGTAATTGCATGAGTGCGTAACTGCTTTCAGTGGCGTTTTTAGGGGGGGGGGGCTACCGGGCTGCAGCAGCACCCCCCCCCCCCCCCCGTGCCTCGGAGCTCAGATCTAAAAGTTTAATTGCAACCTAATTTTTCGTCTCACGCTTGGACTCTTCACTTACATTTTTAAATAATGTATTATTGGCTTAGATTACAAAGGTCTTATAGAAAACGTTTAGTTTTTAAACTTTTCCTTCTAAAAGTCCTGTTTTATATAGAGATTAAGGTTAGCTATTGATTTATGATGCAATTTTAAAGGAAAACCACTAAAAGAATAATAATTTATAGTATTTTTCTATTACATATATTATATACTTTGTCTGTTCTATTTCCCCTTTTTTAGAGCTATTTTAAATTAACAAAAATATTAATGCAATAAAATATTTTTACAACAAAAACAAAAAACAATTAGGTATTTATATTTAAAGAAAGAAATTAAAGTAAAATATTTTAATTGAAACTTTATAACTAAAAAAATAGTGCGGGAAGAAACGAGAATGCTTTATTATGAATATTATTATACAAAACGGCACTTAAGAAGGAATGTTTCAAAACCTAAGCATTTGCACCAAAAACTGCTCTTAGATCTACGCTCCTAAAATACATGATTTCTGAAAAAATTATCAATTTTGGCGTGGTGAACGATATTTATTTTATTTTTAATCATGAAAAATCGAGCCCAAAAAACGCTGGTTAGAGTCATACATTACGTCTTATTTTAAAATTTTGGATTGACACCAAAATTCATATTTTCACAAATATAAAATATGTTTTTGTTTTTTTTTTAAATAAAGAGCCAGCTAGGAGTATCAAAAAAATAAGTAAAAAAAAACTTTTACAAAAACAAATTTAACCCAACCATGCAGAGAGGTAATAATTTAATTTTCGAAATTTGATAGTAGTTAGGTAAATTTTTAATCGAACTTTGGGCGTGGTCCCGAAAATTTTTCGCCTGCGCCGCTTTTCCGCCCTCTTCACTAGGTACAATATCATGAAATACATGTAGTCCCGACTATCCCTTTTTCCAGAAAAAAAAATGTATTACTTACGCCCTCTGAGCCCCCCCCAATTGACTCTAATAATTTTCAACACTCCAATCGATCTTTTCCTTTCCTTTCCTTCAAGGGAAGAAAATGAAGATAAGTACATAAAAGTAGATAAAATAGACAACTTTTTAGAAAATAATTCAATTATTTTGTGTTACTAGTATGTAAATTAACGATTATTGAAAAACTTTACCATATCAAAAGTTTAAAGGTGAAAAAGTCGTTTTTAAGTTTTGATAATCAATCTTAAAGCTATTTTGCTGATCTCTCGGCGTTATTATTCTTACGCAAGCAGGCAACGAAAAATACAATTCAGCAGACCAATAAATAAAAATTTGCTGTGTTTTAGAAAAGAAATGTTAATTTTAATTAAAATATATTGAGTTTTGTCTATTATTCACAATAAAATTTTTTGAATTGAAATTATTTTTAGTAATTTAATTTCTTCATTACAAAGTAATTTAATAACAGTGATGGAAAGCCGTAATTAATTCCTAGTAATTTAATTATAATAATTCCTTTTTAAAAATAAAAAAATTATTATTTAATTTGTTTTATTACCGCCGAATTCGGTAAGAACTTTGTAATATCTACAGGGTGCTACAAATTCACGTGCGTGCATGGGGATCTCGAAAACGGTAAGAGATACGAAGATGGTTAAATTGAGGCAAAGTTGCGTATTTTAGGGCTTAATAATTTGAAATTCAAAGAAGTAGTCCATTTCTCAAAGAGACTTTATTTAATTTTTAAAGTCATGTATACGATGTGTTAATTTTAATTTTTGTTTTTTTGTTTTTTATTCTGAATGTTAGGTCTGATGATGCCCATATGTTAGGGCGAAACATGTCACCAAGTTATTAAATTTTAATGCATGATTGAGACTTTTTGACTTTGAGTTTCCCCATTTTTAAAAACTTAATAATTTGGTAAAAGAAAATTTTTAATATTTCGAATGCCTTCGGAAATATCCAAAAAAACCGAAATTTTCAGTTTTGATTTTTAATTCTTTACGCCTTTATTTGTGACTTCAGAAAAAAACAAGAAACACTCTTTTATAGCCGTTTTTTATGATCTACAATATGGCCTTTGTAATTTTTAAATGCGACGTTTCGTTCTTTGGATACCACCATCAAGTCATTTTTTTTTAAATACGGACCTGGATTTTTATTACGGTTTTAGGGACTTATAGGCTTTAGAAACCTAATACAATTAAAGCATTTTAAAAATGTTAATGTTTCGTCATCAAATAATACATTTAAAATTATTAATTTATTTCCTTACGGCACTGTAAATTATTTTAAAAATTGAGTCCTTTTTATAGTTTTAAGATTTTTTAGTTAGACACCTATAAATAAAATACGATACAATTATTATTACAAGGAAAAAGAAATATTAATATTGATTAGTGATGTATTAGTGTGTATTAAATTAACATGTTATTAAATGTTTTTATTTTTCTTTATGATTTTTTTTTTTTAGATGTATTATCGAGGAAGAAAAAATTGTTATAGATAGCGATTACTATTATCTGTCTTAAAGTTTTGCCCAAGAACCTTCAAATTTTTGTTTCACTTCACTCTACTGCTATGTACCTCTTTTTCATTTATGATTGTCCCTTTTTCTATTTTAAAATTTTTTGAGAACTCAGGACAAAATTATACGAATTAAAGTAAGTGTTATGATAAAATATAATATAAAAACATTAATAAAAAATACAATTACTCCCTATGCTTTAAAAACTATGCGTTTTATTGACCTGCTGAAATATTTGACTTTGACTGTCTGACTAATTTTATTAAAATAATTAATGGCTTAAACCATACGTCTCACTTCCTGTAATGCAATTTTAATGTTTAATCCTAAAAATAATTGTCAGGACCGTAATGGGTAAAAAGGGATAATTATAAATATTGATGTGTTATTTGATGACGAAACCTTAAAATTATTAAAATGTTGTAATTGTATTACGTTTCTAAGTCCCTAAAACCGTAATAAAAAATCCAGGTCCCTATTTAAAAAAATTGATTTAATGGTGGTATCCAAAGAACGAAACGTCGCATTTAAAAATTAAAAAGGCCATGTTGTAGATCATAGAAAACGGCAAGCAAAGGTGCTTCTTGTTTTTTTCCGAAATCAAAAATAAAGGCGCAAAAAATTAAAAAACCAAAACTGAAAATTTCGGTTTTTTTCGGATATCTCCAAAGGTATTCGAAATATTTAGAATTTTCTTTTATCAAATTATTAAGCCCCAAAATACGCAACTTTGCCTCAATTTAACCATATTCGTATCTCTTGCCGTTTTCGAGATCCCCATGCACGCACGCGAATTTGTAGCACCCTGTATAAGTTTTATCATTTTGAAGGTTGGCCTAGTTTTTCGACGCCTTCGACTATTATACCACGACAGAGTTGTCAAGTAAAAATTGTTAATTCTGTATCATTTTTAAAACTACAAAACCAGCTACGATATGTCACCACAGACAATTTAGAGGATATCTCACTCCAGACGCTTTTTAAGTATCGACCAATTAGTCTAAAGCAAAAACAAACAAAAAATCTGCTACATAAACGGTACGCATCGTAAAAGGTCACATGCGCCCTTAAAATAATACATCTGTCCGATTTCAATCACTTTGACAGGCTCACTTTTAAGTTCGGTTCCGATATATTTCGTCTAAAAATAACAAAAAACAAATAAGCTGGAAACGCTTTGCCCTTTAAGTCGTTATTTCCGATTTGAAAAATGAGCCCCGCACGCTTCTGTGTTTATGGACAACTTAAAAATAATGGCGTGCCTAACAGATTTTGAGCAAAGATAATATGGATTTTATTTATTTTCAATGCATTTTAAACGATACCCGAAGAAACATACACTCAACGAATATTTAAGCCACTTTCATAATTTGGTATTGATTTCATTACAGAATTCTTTATTTTCATCAAGTGTAGGTAGTATCACCCGGGTGTGGGTCAATTTATGGGTTATCCATTCACAAACACCGAAAATGGTGTGACAAAGGCGTGCATTATGTACATAGTATTAGGTAAACTTATTTTTTATTAAACATTATAAAAAGAATACAAAATACATTATACAGAAATTAAATTATAAAAAATCATAATATTCTTCGTCATCTAAGGAACTTTCATCTCCTCTTGACGTTATAATTAACGAGTCGATGGTCCGATCGATCAGGTGATCAAAATCCCACATTTTCTCTTCTTCTTTAATTACATGATGGACTGCTTTTCGCCAGTTCTCTGGTGCCACTTCCTTAATGGCTTGATCAAACATTAAACAGTAGCTTAACGTCTTTCATTTTGAATGTCGTGTTGTGTCTTGCTACAAATCCTTTCACTTGCGCCCATATAAGTTCTATAGGATTTAGTTCGCAATGATATGGCGGTGTGCGCAGCATAGTTACACTATGTTTTTCAGCTATATCTTTCACGGCATATTTTATAAAACGATGTTGGTGTAAATTTGCTATAGCTAATAGTTCCTTCTTTATCAAATTATCTTCTTTTTTTTCTTTGGTTAATTATCGTAAATAATTTAATACACAAAATTTACCTGCGCCTATGGCCGACACCGAAATTGGGCCGAACTGGACGGAATTTCTCATTTTATTACTTTACACCTTTCTGAAATAGGCTATAATAGCTAATTTTCAACGTTAATAGTTTTTTTAGATTCGGGGCGATAACTGATTAAATAGTACAAAATGAAGATAAAAATAAGAAATAAACGAAAAGAAAATAAACGAAATTATTTTATTTCTAGAAATAAATTATTTCCATTTTTATTTAAGTTATGTTATTTCGTATCGTTTAGTCAATTTTGTAGCCGGTATTACTACAGTTTTGTAACTTCCCTTTCCACGTTTACAGTGTTGCCAGTATGTAAATTGATGATTATTTTAAAAACCTTTACAATAACAAACGTTAAAAAGTAATATTAATTCAGCAAAGCCGTTTTTAATTTTTTTAAAACGAATTTTAAAGCTAATTTGATAATCTCTCGTCGTTATTATTATTCTTATTTAAGCGGTACCCAAGACTATACTTCAGCAGACTAATTAATCAAGTTAGCTATTTGTTAGAAAATGATTCATTATAACAACCTGAAACTAATTTTTTTCCTCATTTTTCTTCAAAGAGTTAAATATTGAATACAGTAAGTTTTTAAACATTTTATGAATTTAAGGTTGGCAATTTTAATAAAGTATGTTTCTTATATTAGTATCTTTATCAAAATATCAAACCTATATGAAAAATTATATTTTAAGTGGATTCCGTACCAACTGGCATTTACAGTTTTCATGATGTTTATTTCACGGAAGCTGACGGTCGTCGTCAGTCGTCAGGCCGACACGAGTTGCAGGTTTTAACACTAATGTTAGGAGAGAGGCATTTTTTTTTTATGATAAAACACCTGCACTGTAGGAAAAATCCTTTAAGGCGCTCTGGGAGCGGTGCGTGTGCGAAGAAAGCGATTAACGTTGGTCTTGAAACGTTGAAGATTGTATTCATTGGGAAACACGACCTCAGGAAGATCATTCCACAAAGATGACGTTCTCCAGATGAAAGAATTCTTGAACAATGAAGTTCGAGGAGTACTAAGCTGAACAACATATGGATGAGCGGCAGTGGTTTGCCGTGTATTTCTGTTTTGAATTGCTTCAGGTGGAATCAAGTGGGCAATGTCAGTCGAACACCTGCCATGGAAATATCTGTAAAAGAGAGCCAAATCACCAACCTGTCTTCGATGCTCCAGGCTATCGAGGGTCTTGGTCAGCTCGGGGTTGCCGATGAGACGAATGGCTCTCCTTTGAATGGAATCCAGTAGCCGAAGGGTGTGCTTGGGTGCAGAGCTCCAGACATGAGAGCAATATTCTAATGATGGTCGAATCTGGGCTTTGTAGAGTGTCAAAAGTTGATGAGGTGTGTACAACCTTTTGGTGCGGAAAAGTACACCAAGTTTCTGTGCAGCTGCCTTGGCAATTGCGGCAACGTGATCATGCCAAGACATATTACCTCCCAGATTGACCCCCAGCAAATTAATAGACGGTGCCAGGGGAATTGCCTGTCCTGCCATGACTATATCCGGTTCTGCAATGTTAACCTTTTTGGAGAAGACTGCTGCCTGGGTTTTCTTAGCATTAAATTCGACTTGGTTACTGTCACCCCAAGCCAAAATTTCTTCCAGGTCTTTGTTGAGGCGCAATACTTCATGCTGCCTGCGAAGATGTGCGTCGGCAGCGAATGTTTGGGGAGTCAAGGTAAAAGATGAGACAAGTGTGCTGTCATCAGCAAAGCTATAAATTGGATTTTGGGTTTTCACTAGAAGGTCGTTAATATACAGTAAAAAGAGGGTAGGCGACAATATGGACCCTTGAGGAACACCGGCATTGATGGTGAAGGTGTCTGAGAGAAACCCGTCAATCGCCACTTGCAGAGAACGGTTCTTAAGGAAGCTGGTTAACCATAAACAGAATAATAATAATTAATAATAATATAATATAATATAATAATTAAGCTTAGATATAGACTTCAATTCTCGTTTTAAAAAAATCTGTAATTGTTATAGCTAAATTATTTTAATCAAAGTTGTTAAGAATTAATTATAGAATATTGACAAATCATAATGACTTTCCAATATTCTTTGTTTAATTTCTAGAAACTTTTACATACAACATTTTTTTCTTAATCAATTAATAAACTCGTAAAAGGAAATCTCGTTTAAAAGGTGTACGGACTCCTCTTAAGACTTCTTTTTACTCAGGATCTATGAAATACGATACATTATCATAATCCGGTACATTCCAAAGAACTGAAGATACTCATTCATTTTAATTTTGCGCTTAAACATTCTAAAAAACCGAGACCCGTGTCGAGAAAGAGCAGATTTAATTTAAAAAATGTACACATGGTTTGGTTCTGTGATTTATTATGACTGCAGTAGGTAAAACGAATCTAGAATTTCATGCAGCAGAGGGAAATAGATTTTTCTTATTTAATTAAAAGTATATTGACAGAAAATTTTCAGAAAAACTAATTTTAGTTAACGAATTATAGAAGAGTTTTTGGCCTGCATTGTCTTTATTTGTTTTACATCACAACGTCACCTGGTAAGTATTTCAAATCATCTTTAAGTGAATACTAAATAAGTACACTAAGTACAGCTCTATTTATACTAGCTAGATGTACTGGGGCATAACTGAGATAGGTGCAGTCATGCGTTCAGTTCGTTGCGGTATTTTAAGTTTACATCTACTTAACAAAGGTTTCCAAATATTTCTTATATCTAATAAGGGCTTACTAAAACAATATAAGTTCTGATGTATGGTAGCAACTTCCTTGAACTGTCTTTTCCTCCAGTGTGGTTTTTTATGCAGGATTTGAGCTTCTGTCTAATTGATATGATGGCCGTGTGTCAAGGCATGGTCACTGCACCTGATTTTTAGGTATCTCCTTTAAGCGTGTTATTTCTATATTTCTTGATTCTTGTTTCGATTGGCCTTATATTAGTATCTCACCAATGTAAGATTGGCCACATTCTCAGAGGATCTGACAGACACCATTTTGCCTATCTTTCTTAAAGTGTATCTCGAGCTGAACATCGTATTGATATTGTATCGTTGTCCTAGTATTCCAATTCTCTCAGGTACTCCTTAAACATACGGAATGTTGAGGTTTGATTGTGATTCTATTCGCTTCCTTTGTGTATTTGGCAGATTCTTACGATTTTCCAATAATTTATGAACTAAATCCATGGGGTAGCCGTTTTTGTTGAGGCCGGTCATGATGATTCAGTTTCTTCTTTGAGGGCTTCATTTGAGTTACTAATGGTAATTGCTCTATCCACAAGCGTTATTACTATACCACGTTTTGTGTTGTTTGAGTGATTTGAAGTGTAATTGAGACATTGACCTGTATGCGTAGGTGTCCTGTACACTGATGATTGGATGGTGTTGCGATTTTTCTTTGCGTTGACATCTATGAAAGGTAATTGATGGTTTTCTTCTCTCTCCATCGTAAATTTGATTCAGTTTAACAATTATCTGCTAGACTGTGACATAAATAACATTGACGCACATTATGTACTCTTAATCAAAGGTGTCTGATTGGTTACTTAAAAATTAAGGTAACCGGGCCAGTATGATTATGAGAATATTATTTTTGCCAATGTCATGTATGTTACCGTCAAACTTGCTGGTTAGTTAATTATGGTTTGCAAAAAGATAAATAAAGAGGTAAACGTCCAAGAGAATTTGAAGGTTTTTTTAAGAGAGTTGTTTTTCGAAAACGAAAAGCTTTTCTCTTATGACAATAACAATTCTCTTATACAAAAATAATTTTTCTTGCCTATAATAATTAAATAACGTTCAAGAACGTCCACTACAAAACTTTTACTTTTACTAGTAAACAGCCCAATACCCGCAATTTTTTTGTAATATTTATCTTGATTCCACCTAGAGCAATGCAAAACAGAAATACACGGCGAACTACTGCCGCTTATCCATATGTTGTTCAGCTTAGTACTCCTCGAACTTCATTGTTCAAGAATTCTTTCATCTGGAGAACGTCATCTTTGTGGAATGATCTTCCTGAGGTCGTGTTTCCCAATGAATACAATCTTCAACGTTTCAAGACCAACGTTAATCGCTTTCTTCGCACACACACTGCTCCCAGAGCGACTTAAAGGATTTTTCCTACAGTGCAGGTATTTTATCATAAAAAAAGTTACACAAATCCTAAATACACAGGGTGATTCCTAAGTTGATACATCTTTTTTAGCTGTGTATAGAAGGCATTAAAATAAACAACATTTTCAAATGCCTTTTTTTAAACTCAAAAATAAGGTACTTATATTCATTTATTAAACTATGGAACAAATACGGTTCTGCCTAACTTGCCCGTTGAATAACATTAAGAACACTTTTGGGTGTAGGATGAGCCCGCCAGGGGAAAGCGTTCTGTGTATAATCTCGAAGCAGCAGCCGCACTTTGATGACACTCACCGTAAATTAGCACCATATCTACTAGTTCATTGTTTTCAAATTTTACCATTTTCACGTATCACCAATTTCAAATTAACTTGCTTCACAAAAACATATCGCAGCGGAATGCCAAATATCTCACCACCGACCCGTAAATTGCATGACTAATAAGAGATAAGACAAACAACATAAAGTATAGCAGGCTACGTTTTGATGACCGGGCCCGCACTTGGATTTTTTAGTTTTGCATCTCGCCTATTTTTAAGTTTTTTGAAAAAAGGTATTTGAAAATGTTGTCTATTTTAATGCCTTCTATACACAGCTAAAAAAGAAGTATCAACTTAGGGATCACCCTGTATAAAAATTACTTTAGCAATTCTCAAGATATCTTAAAATACGACAGAAGATACCAAAAGGCGATGGAAGCCCCTTAAAGAATACCGTATTATTGTTACCAATAATAAATCTACCCACCAAAACCTTTTAAGGAAAAAAAACGTCCTTCTCAGTGACACCGAACAACACAAAAAATGTTAAATGGCCAACAATTAAGCTTCTTTCTTGGTAAACTACGGGCTATCGAATTTCACTCCTTGCATAAAAAATCGTGTCCGCAAAGGCAAGGCATCACATCCTCTTCCTTGTGCTGACAACATGTGGACGAGCTTGCCTACAGTTTTTCTATCAAAGTTGACGTTTCGCCGACGATAAGTGCGTTCGCGAATGTTTTAATGTTTTGGAAAAAAGGTAAAAATTATGTAATGACGCATCTGTCTATTTCTTATTACATTATAACGAGAGAGAAAGAGATAGAAAATTAAGATCAGCCATGGTTTCCGGTACATACAGGGTGTCCCACCGGGAACCGAATCGATCTATATATAGAAAACTATACATAGGAAAATTTTGAAAATGTGACAGTATGCTGATGCTGATGGGGGCGACCGGGTTAAAATATTTTCATAATGGTGGCACTTCCGGTTATACCGGAAGTAAGTGCCAACTTGCTTATTTTAAATGGAACATCCTATATATTATTACATTTTTGCATTCTACGCAAGATTCTAGGCAGATTTTGTATACCATGTCCTATACCTATGTCTAAACATTTTTGACATATTTGAATTTTGTTGTCAAAAATGACGTTTGCAAGCCTTAGAATAATTATCAATTTTTTCTATAAAGAAGCCTTATTTATTAAATTTAAGTGGGATACCTTGTTATAAAGGACCTGCTTTAATAGATTTTTTATAATATTTTGATAACTATTAATACAGGGTGTTTAAAAAATAAGATTAAAAATGAAAATGAAAAAACAGTCAAAAGTCCAGATTTTCAAATAGAAACACACAAATTTTATAATTAGTTCTTATTTAGCATTAAAAATAAGGGTAAGTTTGTATAAGGTTGTATATCCCAAAAATTCTTAGTTTTCGAAATATTGCCAATTTAATATTTTTATATGGGGATTTTGCTGTAGATTTTAAGTTCAGTTACTCTTAGTTGGCTATGGCGGCGTTGAAAAACAATCAAATGCTAAAAAAATCTATGACGCTGTCACGTCACAATATTAATAATCATTCCCGGGCGCTTAAATTATACAAACGAAGATTATTTAAACTTATTTATTTTTTATGGAGAGTGTGATAAAGTTATATCATGTCACATTTGCCATTCGATATCCGCAAAAACAGAAGCCATCATAAATTGGCAATATTTCGAAAACTACGAATTTTTGGGATATATACAACCTTATACAAACTTACCCTAATTTTTAATGCTAAATAATAAATAATTATGAAATTTGGGTGTTTCCATTTGAAAATCTGGACTTTTGACAGTTTTTCATTTTCATTTTTAATCTTATTTTTTAAACACCCTATATTAATAGTTATCAAAATATTATAAAAAATCTATTAAAGCAGGTCCTTTAAAACAAGGAATCCCACTTAAATTAAATAAATAGGGCTTTTTTATAGAAAAAATTGATAATTATTCTAAGGCTTGCAAACGTCATTTTTGACATAAAAATTCAAATATGTCAAAAACGTTTAGACATAGGTATAGGACATGATATACAAAATCTGCCTAGAATCTTGCGTAGAATGCAAAAATGTAATAACATATAGGTTGTTCCATTTAAAATAAGCAAGTTGACACTTACTTCCGGTATAACCGGAAGTGCCACCATTATGAAAATATTTAAGCCCGGTCGCCCCATCAGCATCAGCATAGTGTCAAATTTTCAAAATTTTCCTATGTATAGTTTTCTACCTGTATAAATATGACCAAAGTTTGAAAATTCCAGAAACGTTCTAAAAATAATAAATATCATACTTCTAAATATAAATTCTTATAAGGACGAAACGGCCGTCATCGTCTACCTGTGTACTTTAATGCAAAACAATGCATGCACCACTTTATCCGCTTAGGGCTAACTTATCTTTCTTATCTTTTATTATTACGGACGTTAAATTTCTACTACATTGTTAGAAAAACAAGTTTCATTAATTTTACTTCCGAGTATGGTACTATAGAAAATTGTTTTTGATTTTAGTCAAACATAGAAACCTTTGAATATGATTTTCTTTTGTTTAATTTTAAAAAATCTCTTTTATTACAGACAAGAAAACATCATTTTTCGTCGGTCTAACCAACATATAGAACGCAGCTTTTTTCTATTAGATGATCGCTTCACACTTGTGTTTAGTGTCTTTCTACTAACCATTTCCTTGATAGGCAAACACACGCCAAATATTTCCGTACAATGCATTAACACTCATTAAGTTTCGCTCCGTTTTAGACGGTTAATGACACGATATAGATATCAAATTTAAGCTGATATAAAATACGTAACATCAACGTTAATTAATTAATATCTATAAACAAACACCTAGTGGGAGATCCAAGTGGGGAGGGGACTATGGAGGCAATTGTTTTCCTCCAAAAATATAATTGAATGATAGAAGAGTTTTAGACTTGCATTGTCTTTATTTGTTTTACGTCACAACGTTTCAACTGGTTTTAGGTTAACATCTACACAACAAAGGTTTCCAGATATTTCTAATATCTATTGAGGGCT
Source organism: Polydrusus cervinus (assembly GCA_935413205.1). Classification (NCBI taxonomy): domain Eukaryota; kingdom Metazoa; phylum Arthropoda; class Insecta; order Coleoptera; family Curculionidae; genus Polydrusus; species Polydrusus cervinus. Next base: position 80,841,700 of record OW284511.1, read on the forward strand.
TACTAAAATAATCTGGGTTATGGCAACACCCCCTTAAAAACATTAGAAGATATTGGTTATGGTGTATGGTAGCAGCTTCCTTGAACTTCTTCTTCCTCCAGTATGGTTATTTATGCAGCATTTAAGCTTCTGTCCACTTGATATGATGGCCGTGTGTCCAGGCATGGTCAGCTGCACCTGTTTTTTCAGTCTCTTCTTTTAGCGTGTTGTTTTTGTATTCCTTGATTCTTGTTTCGATTGGCCTTAGTGTCTCACCAATGTAGGATCGGCCACATTCGAAGCGGATCTAGTAGACACAGTTTTTTTTGTCTCTTTGGCTTGTTGGTTTCGTCTTCGTCAGGAGGTTTGCTTGAGTGTCTCTCGAGCTGAATACCGTATTGATATTGTATCGTTGTCCTAGTCTTCTAATTTTCTCAGATACTCCTTTAACATAGAATGTTAAGTGTTGGTTGTGATTCTATTTGCTTCTTTTGTGTATTTGGCCAATTATTACGATTTTCCAATAATTTATCAACTATATGCAGGGGGTAGCCATTTTTGTTGAGGTCGGTCTTGATGTAGGTAGTTTCTTCTTTGAGAGCTTCATTTCAGTTACAGTTGCTCTATCCACAAACGTTCTTACACTACCATGTTTTGTGTTGTTTGAGTGATTTAAAATGTTATTGACCTGAATGCGTAGGTTTCCTGTACACTAAAGTTTGGATGGTGTTGTCATTTTTCTTTACGTTGATATGAATGTCCACGGCATCAACTGAAGTAATAGTTAGTCGTTACTTCCAAATAAAATATTAATTTAATTTTTAATTTTAAGTTTTATAGTAGCTTTTTAAAGTTTTCTCTTCGCCGTCGATTACGTCATTGTACTTTACATGATCCACTTTGACTCTACTCCCGCACACATCAGTTGTATACCTATAGTGGATAAACACAGGGTGTAAATAAATAACATTGTGTATCTATTATTGTGATTTATTTATTATAACTTTGATGATCTCCAGTATTTCGAATCTTCAAACTGAGACTCGTCGTCATGAATTAAATCCAACCCATGCCAAACAAACTGTCACGTATTCCGTTTTTCACAACAAAACGGCATCAAAATGCAAAAGAGTATGAGATTAATGGAATGCATTGTTACCTGGATCCAATTTAATTCTGATAGGGATAACCCCACACGCATCTGTCGAGTCCATAATTTATAAGGGACACCACCCCCGCATGAGTCACAATATCAGTGGCGGAGCATTGTTATAGATATAATACCTGATATTATAGCGGCACTGGATTTCTATAAAAAAAATAGTAAACAGACACACACAGACAAATTGATTGAAATGGAAAGACTGTTTCTTCATCTAAAGACGACTGGAGCTACTTACCAGTTACGTTGGGATTTAAAAAGAAATAAAGACAATGCAAGTCCAAAAGTCTTCCAACATTCACGTTTATTCAGATCTCAAGACCATTATTAAACGATTACATCCATCGTCCCTCGTATGTGACGATATGCGCAGCGATATTAAAATTTCAGCTTGCATATTGGTATACCGTTGTAGGTGTATCCTGGGTTAGACAATGTTATCTGCCAAGGTTTACTCTCGCGACAAGCACAATTTTCTTCAAAGTTTTATAGTACATTTAAAGGAAATACTGTTATTTTTAGTTTTTTAACTATTATTTTATTTATTTCTCGTTGGACGTTCGATACGTTTCTTAGTCTGTTTATTTCAATTAATGCGTCATTGTATCATAATTAAATGCATATATATATACGAAATTTCGTGTCTGTTCTGTTGACCGTATAGGAGTTCCCTCATCTGGAGTCAATCCTGGATATAGAATCAGCTTCATGTTTATCATAATAACGTTTTTCTCTATTTTTTTTTTCAACATAAGCGCACTGTACTTTTGAATGATTTTTATATTCTTTGCCCTACCCTGTATACTATATAACTTGTAGCCATTCGAAGTGCCTGAAATGGTTATCGGAGTTGCAAAAACTTTTAATTTGGTTGTGCAACTAATAAAAAAACTCCATTTGTTCCAAAATTAATCGATCACCCTGTATATCCTGCGTGTACAATCAGGTTATGCTTATAAAAATGCATTGTCATCGAAACTAAATCAACGTGAAAAATTTTAAACTCTGTAGAATAAGAGGAAATTGTTCTAATTCAGCCTGAAAAATTTGACCCAATAGTATATTACATAACAAGTGATGAAAGTGATACTTTTCAAACGAGGATATTTAGCACTAGGCGTCAGCCGAGTGCGGAAATTCTTCGAGTTTTAGAATAATTACTATCACACGAGTAATGTACACCATTTTTCCTACGACCACAAAGAATTATGAAAAAAGCCTTTGATTCGTGGAAAAAAAAATATCAACACCAGTGTTGAAATTAGCATACTTAGGATTATGTTCCACTTAATATCTGGTTTCATAGTTTGTCAATAGGCTTTAAGGCTTTAACTTTATTTGTAGTTTAACTTTTTAATTTTTTCATATTTTATATATCATAGAAAGAACTAATCCTGGATTGACTTCTAGATTAATCAGAATGAAAAATTTTAAATTAAACCAGGAAAGATGCATTAAACATAAATTTAAAAAATCCACCCAACAAGGAATATTTCAATTCAAAGTAATTCTATAAATTATTTAATGTTTAAAAAAAAAGTTAAATACTTCTGGTGGGATTTGAACCTGTGACCTTGCGATCTGTACCGATAAGGATTTATTGTTTAATACATGACACTCTCTTCAGCGCGATTTGTTTTTTCTGGTAATAGATTTCCAGTATATTATTAACATTTTTTATAATTTCAGATGGCATATTTTCACACTCTAATTCTGAATCACTCGACAAATACATGATAAGTTGAACACTTTATAGTTACTGCTTTCTAAAATTTGTTCTTTTTAATAAATATGGGTGGTGTGTCAAATTGGCACCATATGTTTAAATTAAATAGTGTGCCTTGATATTTCAACACTAGTGTTGAAATATTCTTTTTTAACACGCGTGTGATATACGGCGCTTTCTAGCTAAATAAACCGTGCTTTTTTTCTCATTTTAATAAGTTTTCGTAGGAAAATAAACTAACATTGTTAGTTAAATAAAAGCTTTTAAAAAAATGGCACGTCACTGATAATAATATAGCCAATCGCGCGGGGGAGACCTCAAAACGATTCTTCAGGGATGCTGATGGTGTGCGACGGACGCGGCAACCCTCGCCTCAGCAGCCATTTTAGATTTTATTACCGTTCGATACTAAAACACATATCGACGACTGTCACTGCGAAAAAAGAATAAGGGTGGCTCGATCCCCCTCCCAGTCCCTGTCTCCCCCAAGCCGAAGTTATATGGGCTTTTAATGTTTTTTGGCCGGAGTTTTCTTGGCATCGGACACAAAGGGAAAAAGTTTTTTCGGCTCTTTCCAGTTATTAAAAATATTATTTATAGTCTTTGCTATTTCCAAGTTTTATCCGAAAATTCATAATTTGGATGTTTACGACTGTTTTTGTTGCTTTTATTACCATATTTAATGGTTTAGTTAATGAATATTGAGTATTAAATCTATCTTATTCCGCATATCAAAAAGTTTATAGGTCAAAGAAAAAACATAAAAACTATGCTGCTTTCTTCAACTGCTTTTATAAACCAGAACTTCGGCATTAACACTATGATCATTCATAACTCATTACAGCAGGTCTTATTTTTAGTTATAGGGAGGCCCTAGCCAGTTATGCAATCCGAGCCCCTAATCATTTTTTTCCAAGGGCCCATCCGTGCGCCGGATGTACTTAGGCCAGGTTTGGCTCATTGTGCTCATCCTGTTTGGTTGTTAAACCCACTCCGTGATCCCAGTTCCTTGCACTAGTTTGTGTAAGTCAACTGGGGAGAGGGTAAGGATGTCCTCTGGTTCCAGTTTTGGTTGCCCGAGTATTCGTTGCCTCTTCCGATCTAGTGACTCACAATGGCAGACTATGTGCTGTATTGTTTCCCTAGCTTATTCGCACAATCTGCAGTTAAGGTATTCATTGTACAGTTGCATTCTATGCAGATGGTTCTGGACAGCCATGTGTCATGTCAGAATTACTGTATCTAATGGTTCTCAGCTGATTTCTGTTCATTTGAAACAACTCTTTCGTAAGTCCCCAATAAAGCTTTTGCTGTGGTGTAATCCCTGTCTCCAGTGGATTTTGTTTTCACTCCTGATCCATCGCTTTATGGCATCTTGTACTGTGCACCTTGGTATTCCGAGTGCCGGTTCTGGATCAATGAATGTATTTTCTGAGCCTCTTTTTGCACATGCAATCATGAATGCACATAAAATCAATTTCAGGTGAGAGGAGAACCAGCCAAACAACAAAGACGTGGCCTTGGAATGCGGCATCAAAAATTTCTATCAAAAGTGATATCTAAAATAATAATTAACTAACCAGCATCTTTGACGGTGACATTATATGACGTTGGCAGTAATATTTTTCTCACAATCACATTGGCCCGGTTACTTAGTTTTTTTTCGATTGTTAGTACATAAATGCCTGTCAATCTCGTTTATATTACAGTCAAACTTTCTGGTTATCATTAGTTATTATTATTAGTTAATTATTGTTAAAAATCCTTGTACAACCCAACAATAGTATTTAATAAGTTACGCAATAATAATTTATGTTTCAATAACACCATGTCCAAGTTTTTTTTTGAAAAATAGTCTTAAACTAGTTTTTGCTTCAACATAAGCGCACTTACTCTTGAACGATTTTTATATTTCTTGCCCTACCCTGTATACTATATAACTTGAAGCCATTCTGCGTACCTGAAATGGTGGTCGGACTAATTCGATTAGAGTGAAAAAGCCCGTTTAAGCCATGAAGTTGTATCCTCAACAATATTCTGTAATTAACACAATCAAAAGCTTTAGAGATATCACAAAATATTTCTGCAGAAAAATTTTCTTTATTATGCTTTAAATTCCTATTCGCTAGAGGTGGATTATAGTACAAGCCGAACAGCTACATTTTCCAGCGCCAAGACTCCAAGAGAGACTAAGATAACCAAACAAGATATGAAACTAAGCGATTTCAACCGTGGTTAGAAAAAAACGTAGTTTTTTAAAGTCTGGCATATTGCCGCCGATTAAGCTTTACGGTTATTTAAACCCATAAAAGGGTGTGGCACCCAAAAAAAAGCAAAACAGCGCCATCGGCGCCCCCCCCCCCCTCGAACAAATCCTAAATCCGCCACTGTAGAAGGGGGCGCAAAAATATCCCAGGGCTTTTGGCGCTTCCAAGTGTTAATACGCCTCTGCTATTCACAGCATTCTATTACAAAAAATTATCTTCTTACCTATAAAATTTATACAATTTGTCTCTATTTTAAACATTATAGATATTACAGGTTTCTAAGAATCCATAATGACATCCAGTTCATCAATCGGTATCCATTCAATAACCTGATGGAAACTTAAAAAAGTAAAAAAGAGAAGAAGAAATCAATCAGTCGAATGGTCAGTTGGTCATTCTAAAAAATGTGAACTTGGCCCAACAATGTGACCCATAAATGTCCATAATGACTGCGAAAAGGAAAAGAAGGCCGACGGTAGCGCCATAATTTATCCACAGGCAGATTTTTCAGCTTTTGTCAAAGACAGTCTTGCTTTTTAACTTAAAAAAGAATTGAAAGTGATAAACTGCAACGAGGGTCTTTTATTGTCCTTGTAAATGTTGCACAAAATTTGAAGACATGAGGTTTTTTAAAAGAAATAGAAAGTTGGTTCTTGGAATTTTAGAATCGGGCACTACAATGGTATGGGTAATTATAATTTTTTTTAATGGAACGTGAAGGTGGTTTATCAATACTTTTAACTATAAGTGACATGCATAGTATCACCACTGTCAACGGTAAAGCTCCCATGATATGGATAATTTCTATTTTGTGGATAGTTTATGCATTCAAAATATTAATGCAAAATGCCATAGATAGAAGTTATAACAGTAACTTAAACCTTCGTTTAGTCTTCTTTTATGTCCTTTGTTCACTTGATTCTCCTTAAGATGAATGTTTATTCATTCGAAACATGTAGAGACAGTGGCGTAGCCAGAAAATATGCTCGGGGGGAGCTCAGCGTAAGTAGGACTTTTTTTTTCTGGAGAGAGGGACAATCGGGACTACATGTATTTCATGATATTGTACCAAGCGAAGAAGATGGAAAAGCGCCGCAGGCAACAAAAATGTTTTAACATTTTTTTTTGATATTCCTAGCTGGCTCTTTATTAAAAAAAAACATTTGTTATTGTGAAAAATATGAATATTGGTGTCAATCCAAAATTTTAACATAACACGTATGTATGACTCTAACCAGCGTTTTTAGGGATTGGTTTTTCATGATTAAAAATAAAGTAAATATCGCTCACCACGCCAAAATTGATGATTTTTTCAGAAATCATGTATTTTAGGAGCGTAGATCTAAGAGCAGTTTTTGGTGCAAATGCTTAGGTTTGGAAATACTCCTTTTTAAGTGCCGCTTTGTATATTCATAATAAAGCATTCTCGTTTCTTCCCGCACTATTTTTTATATTATAAATTATTCTTCCATAAAAAAATGTTTCAATTAAAATTTTTACTCAAATTTTTTTCTTTAAAAATAAATCCCTAATTGTTTTTTGTTTTTGTTGTTAACATATTTTATTGCATTGGGTTATATTTTTGTTGATTTAAAATAGCTCTAAAGAAGGGAAAACGGAACAGACAAGTATATAATAGAAAAATACTATAACACATTCTTTTTACTCGTTTTTCTTTAAAATTGCATCATAAATCAATAACTAAAACGATATTAGTCCAAAACATTAATCTCTATATAAAACAGAACTTGTAGAAGGAAAAGTTTAAAAACTAAACGTTTCCTACAAGACCTGTGTAATCTAAGCCAATAATACATTACTTATATAAAGATTTAAATTAAGAGTCCAAGCGTGAGACGAAAAATTAAGTTGCAATTAGACTTTTAGACCCGAGCTCCTATCTCCCTAAATACGCCAATAACAAATTTTTTTAAATATATTAGTACAGGAAGACTATATAGTTAAATAAACAATTTTCAAGTTAACGTAGATTGTTAATCAACTTCTAGTACGGGAAAATGTGAGTTCAAAAAAATATTCAGTAGAAAGCCTCCAACAAATAACTTACATGATAGAACAGTTTTAAACTTGCATTGTCTATACTTGGCTTTAAATCACTACGTTTCAACTGGTAAGTATTTCCAGTCATCTTCAGGTGAATACTAATTGTAATTTCAAGCCAATGTAGACAATGTAGACAATGCAAGTCCAAAAATCTTCTATATTCAAGAACACATTTAACTATTTTATTGAGGTTAAAATCGAACGGACCAAAAAAATGACAAGTAGCTGTAGTAGCTTGGATACTAGGAGACTGGGCGTCTAGGCAACAACTCCTAAAATACATCTAGGAGTTATTGGTCTAGATCACCCAGCGTATAGATTTGAATGACGCTACCCAAGTTGCGGTGACTGGGAGACCCGGCAACCCGAGTATCAGCGACTCGGCATGCTGGTCGCCACGCTACTACAAACTTTTGAGTGACGCAAAATAATAAATATGGAGCAAATTTTTAAGTTGAGAATTGTAAATGTGCAGCCTGTAGCTTGCGACTGCGTGACTATAGTATCGGCCTTGTGAGGATAAGAGGCAACTCGAGTAGCCTAGTCGCTGAGACTCCTAGTTCTCAAGCTACTACTGTTTCTTTTAAGTTTGCTCGTGTGAGGACTCTGCCTTAGATAAAAGCGCGAAAGAGTATCGAAATTTCATATCAGAGCAACATAAACATTTCAAAAACTCTTAGGGCATAACATTCTGAAGGCAATTTGTTAATTAATTTTGTTATATATTTATAAAAAAAAAATATTTTGAGTAATGACAATTCCTAAAAAAATTTATAAATAATGAAAATGTTGGCGCCATAAGTAAACAACCTTTTTATAGCTCAATAATTGACCAAGGGATCCAAAAAACATTGCGCAAGAAATAACGGTTTATTGATCCTGCTTTTTTCCTCACTGTTGTAAAATAATAACAGTTTTTTTTGTCAAAATATAAAAGGTCGCCCAACGGGACATTTAGTGCTTTTATGATACCCACTTTATTATGTATTACAAAAAACTAGTAAAAACATTGCGCAAAATGTAACGGCTCTTTCTTTACGGTAATAAGACCTTTTTTGGCACGTTTTGTCTGTTTGAGAATAATGAACCGCTGTTATGAGGGTGAATTTCCTTTACATTTTTTATTGGGGATATAAACTTTTAAAAGTGCTGTTATTCTTCCCCACAAAAATTTTAAAAAATTGAGTGAGATGAGGATAAAATTATAAAAATAATTTGCGTAACTAAGTTGGTTAAGTAAGGGAGAGTGGGGCAGTGGCGTATTAAGAGGTGGGCTACCGGGCTGCAGCCCCCCCCCCTACCCCCTACCTAAGCATTTGCACCAAATAAGTACTGCTTTTAGATCTAATCTTCTAAAATACATAATTTCTGAAAAATCCTCAATTTTGGCGTGGTGAGCGATATTTACTTGATTTTTAATCATGAAAAACCGAGCCCGAAAAACCCTGGTTAGAGTCATACATCTGCCTTATGTTAAAATTTTGGATTGACACCATTCATATTTTTTATAAATATAAAAAATGTTTTTTTTTCTTTTTAAAGAGCCAGCTAGAAATATCAAAAAAAACATTTACAAAAATAAATTTAATCCAATCATGCAGATGGGGAGAGGTAATAATTTATTTTTCGAAATTTGATAGTGAATTTTAAACGAACTTTGGGCGTGGCCCAGAAAGTTTCTTGCCTTCTTCGCTAGGTACAATATCATGAAATAAATTTAGTCCCGACTCGACTGTCCCTATCCCTAGAAAAAAATGTCCTACTTACGCCTACTGAGACCCCCCCCCCCCCCCCCCGGAGCATATTTTCTTGCTTCGCCACTGAAGTGGGGTAATGGTATCAGTGAGTAATCGTGCGCACCAAGATATTTCAAATTTCGCGGCTTATCCGGATTATATTGTACGTTTTTTCTATATAGGAAGATGCGATTAATTTCAAATGATTTTCGCTTGGTGGATGTATTGTAGTAGTCAATTTTTGTCAAATAAATTTAAAAGTCAGTCCGCTTAATGTTACAAAATGGCAAAAAAATGTTTCGGTAAAATTTTACTGCCTCAAGTCGACGAGGCTATCAAAAAGGTGAAACCAAAAAATACCGAGCGTTCATACAAATACGTATGGAAGCAATTTACTGAGTTTTGTCTTGCACGGACTATAGTCTATTGCAGAAAGGTGTAGAGTAATAAAATGATAAATTCCGTCCAGTTCGGCTCAATTTTGTAGTCGGCCATAGGCGCAGGTAAATTTTGTGCATTAAATTATTTATGATAACTAACCAAAGAAGAAAAAAAAGAAGATAAAGAAGGAACTATTAGCTATAGCAAATTTACACAAACATCGTTTTATGAAATATAGGTACCGTGGAAGATATAGCTGAAAAACATAGTGTAACTGTGCTGCGCACACCGTTATATCATTGCGAACTAAATCCTATTGAACTTATATGGGCGCAAGTGAAAGGATTTGTAGCAAGACACAATACGACATTCAAAATGAAAGACGTACTGTTTGATCAAGCCATCAAGGAAGTGTCTCTCCGAGAACTGTAGAAAAGGAGTCCATCATGTCATTAAAGAAGAGGAGAAAATGTGGGATCTTGACCACCTGATCGATCAGACCGTCGACCCGTTAATTATAACGTCAAGAGGAGATGACAGTTCCTCAGAGGACGAAGAATATTATGATTTTTTATAATTTAATTTCTGTATAAGTGTTTTGTATTTTTTTTTTAATGTTTAATAAAAAATAAGTGTACCTAATACGCGCGGCGTACATAATGCACGCCTTTTTACACCATTTTCAGTGTTTATGAATAGATTATAATAGGCAAAACCCATAAATTTACCCAAACCAGGGTGGTACTAACTGCACTTGATGAAAATAAAGAATTTTGAAATTAAATCAATTCCAAATTATGAACGTGGCCTAATTATTCGTTGGGTCACCCTGTAGTTCCTTTGCATACCTAATGGGCTTTTATTATTCTACACCTTTCTAAAATAGACTATAGGACGGTTTAAAGGGTAGAAGTGGCATTATACAGGAAACAGCTAATTTGTAGTAAAAAGTAAAAAATCCAAAAAGCTACAATGCATGAATAAAAAATCAACACCATCATAGAAACGTTAGATTTATTTATAAAATTTCATTTGTATTGGATTTGCCTGCATGCGAAATATATTTTTAAAAACGTCTAATTTATTTACGCAGGGTCAATGGAACCCCTATCTTAGGTCTGTGATTGTTTTATTTATATTTAGTTGCCATTTGGCCCATCTTTGCTATTTTTCCCATTTCAACGATATTTTCTCTGCGGGGTTTATAGATTCTATTTGTTTTGTGCACTTACTGATGCGCGTGAGCTATCTTTATGTGAAATTGTATACGGGGGATTGTTTTGACAGATTTTTACGAAGGGTGAGAATACAGTTATCAATATTTAAATCTTAATAGGGGACCACAACTATGCTTTTGTTCTATAGTGTTTGACTTAATAATACAGTGATGGTACACAAGATAGAGGTAAAGGAATACTAAGTGCAATAAAGTAATTCTCTTGACAGGTTGAAACTTTAAGCACCTAAAATCAAGCTGACAAAAATCGAAAAAAAATAAAAAGTGTATAGAAAATCAAGCTTTTGATGAATTTTTTACTTAAAATAGGTCGAGGTATCTCCAATCAAAATAAGTGTTACATACAATTAAGTAACACTCTATATACAGGATGGCCCACTCTCACAGCAGGATTTCATAGCATCTAAACTACTTCATTTCTTGATCTTTTTTAAACACAGAGTTATAGGACAGCATTAGTTCTATAATCGGTGCCAGATAGTCAGGGCATTTTAAACATACTTTTTTTAAATGGAACACCCCAGTTACAGCTCGTGATAATCGATACAGGTGAGGCCAAAATATCAAAGCAAAAATCTTTAATGAGAATACAGGGTGTTACAAACTCAATGCATTAACATTGTTATCTCGATGACTATAGGAGATACAGATTTGATTAAATGGAGGCAAAGTTGCATAATTTAATGCTGAATCATTTGTTAAAAAAATTTTCAAAATTCCGATGATTTCCGGAGCATCCGAAAAAAAAACGAAAAAAAAATGTTTGTTTTCATTTTCTTTACGACAAAATATTGGCCCGAATGAATAAAAATGAGCAAAGCCTTCTACTTGCAAAACTTGAAGCATATGCTATATAGTTTATGAATAAAAATGTAAGTAAAAGGTTTTGCTCAAACTTGTATTAGAAGCATGAGCATCTACTCACGTTTAAGTATTTGCTCAACTTGTTATGAATAAAATGTATGCTTTGCTTACATAGTTGAGCATTTGCTCCAAAATTTTTGCATCTCGTTAGTAGGAGATGCACCTTGCAATAAGCTGGTCATAAAATGGCAGAATTCGTGAATTTACGTGCACAGAAGCAATAAAAAGTGCGAAGGAAAGCTAATTGGCGAGATTTTAAATCTCTTTACAGATTTCAAGAAGAAAATGTAAATTGGATGGCAACGTATTTTTTGGGAGAAAATCTTGAAAGAAGTAGAGGCGCTCTCACGTCAAATCATAAAATGAAGGTTTTCTTGCGATAAATGGCCAATCCTGGATTTCAGATGGGTGTAGCAGAAGAATTGGGAATCACTCTGTCGACTGTTTCAAAAACAATTTCATTTGTAATGAACAAAATAGTTGAAAAGTCCAATTTATGGATGAAATTTCCGTCAACCCAACCCAAAATAAACGAAGCACAGCAAGCGTGGCAAGAAAAATTTCAGTTTCCAAGTGCTATTGGAGTGATTGCACGCACATTCAGATTTTAAAACCGAATCAACACGGCGATAAATACATCAACAGAAAGGGATTGGCGACTATAAATGTGCAGGCAACATGTAACTCGGTGGAAATGTTTACTAGTGCTGATGTTAGTTGGCCGGGTTCTGTACACGACGAAAGAATTTGAAGGAGCTGCGATATACGTGTAACTATGCGACGGTTTCCTGGTGCAGTACTACTGGGTGATTATGGTTATGGCTTAGAACCGTGGCTAATGACTCCGTTTAGAAACCCTAATAACGCATTGGAAAGAGCTTACAACAAACTGTTTAAGAAAGAAAGGGTTATAATTGAAAGGTGTTTTGGCCAACTTAAGCGCAGGTTTCCAATTTTAAAATATATATTTTTCCCACTGCTTTAAAACAATTTTTTTATTGCCAGTTTTGTTCTTGTCAACCTTATTTCTTAGTCTCGTTTTTATGTTGTTTACTTTTTTTATTAGTTGCGAAACAGTTAATGGCTTTCCTATTTTTCGTTCTATTTCTGTGGCAGCATGTTTTAAGAACTCGTTTTTTTTATTTTTTATATGTGGAATTTGTGATTTGGTGAGGATTTCAGGTCTTTCTTGCAATTGCATTGCTACTAACAGATTGATACCTTTTTCTTCCTCATTCTCCTAGTCTGAAGATATTTTTATTACACTTACAATCAAAACACGGCCAAATTAATGCAGACGCAACTCGAGTGTACGTTAATTTTTGCGAGTTTCGACAGGAATGACTAGGCGCAGATGCTCGTTTTATTGAAGCAAATGCTCTTGAGTATAAGCAAATCATTATTCATATCAACTCAAGTAGATGCTTATACTCCGACCTTTTACTCTAAACTCTTGCTGGGAGCGTTTGCTTATACTCATGAGCATTTGCTTTCTTTTTATTCATACGGCCCATTGATTAGTTTTACTTGACTTTAAGAGTTTACTTCAACATAGAATATGTTAACCATATTGTGGACGATTTAACTACTTTCGATCTTTCCGCAAGATATAGGTACTCGAGTAAAATATTTTCGGATGCTTTTTTCACGTTTTTTTCAAACACCGTTGTTTTAAATTGTCCATCTTCAATTTCGAGGTTGTCAAGTTAATGTATTATTTTACTTTTCACAATATCGAAAACGTCAGTAAAAAACGTTTGTGGTTAAACACGCAGAAGAAAAATGGTTAGTTCGGGTTCCGTTAGTATATCTAGAATAGATTCGACTACTATGTTTTTAAAAATTAATTTGCATTAAATATTATAATACAAAGATTTGGCATAAAGTTAAAAAAATTTTGTTCTCGATCACCAATTTGGAGAAATGGAAAAATTTTAATACAGAAGGGGTACCCTTAAAAAAAATATGTCTGATACGCCCTGACTATTTGGGAAACTCTGCAAAATTTAAATTGTAAAATTAATGCGTCCGTATAACAACTACTACTAACTAAGTAACTAGATGCTATGAGGTCCTGCGTTAAAAGTGAACCACCCTGTATTTAATGAAATTTTAAAAAATGGTTTCCTTATTTTTATAAGTAGGTATGTATGTTGATTTCTTTACTATTCTTGATGTTACATGTGAATGAACGTAAAGTATAAATAAATAGTTATATAATATCAATTACTTTACCTAAATATGTCATTAAAAACAACAAAATCTTATATTAAAATCAATATTTATTAGTTTTGATTTGATTATCAACAATAGTATTGTCATTAAATAAATTATTATTGGTTTCTTGGTCTCAAGGAATACAGAATTGAATCAATAGATATTGTGTTTAAGGTATTCATTTACTCAATATTTCCAGAGCTTGAGGATCATTTTTTTTTTAAGTCACTTTGAATTGGGCAGAAGTTTTGAGAAGGAGACACGTCTCTTTTTTTAGAACTCACTTTTGATCGGGAAGAAGTTTTGGGAAGGACAAGCGTATATTTTTTAGAAATCACTTTTAATCAAGGAGAAGATTTGAGAAGGAAACATATTGTATTTTTTTAGAAGTCACTTTTGATGGGGAAAGTATAGCTGATCTTGTGCTCATCCCAAAAATATCGGGCTCGCTTCTGGCCACCTATTACAATTTTTCTGGCGTCGCCACTGACTGGCAGACGAAAATAGTATTGAATATTTTGTTAAAAATAAAACTGTAGCAGTTGAAAAAGTAATATTAATTATTCCTTTAATGCCCTTCAGATTTACATCTCAAATAAAACGCATTTATTGCTATTGTAATGCATAAGAACTGTTGATAATTTAATTAATTATTAAATAAATATTTAAATGCTTAAAATATTTTTTTACTTTTAAATATTAGCAAAGTTTACTTTTTAATATTTGAACTATTAAATTATTTGCAAATAGACGTAAGTAATTTATTTTTCGCAAATTGTAAGGTTACTGCACCAATAAAAATAATAACCAAGAATAATTTTAATCTTGTTTTAAATATACATTTATTCAATTTTACGTAAAGTGAATTTCTACTATCCGTTCTTTTTTTGTCTCTAATAACTTTAATAATAAAAGAACATATACATGGTCAGGCCTGGACTGGCCAGGTCCGCAGGTCCGCGATCGCGGAGGGCCCCGGGCCCGAGGGACCCCAAATGGTACAAAAAATCAAAAAAAAAGTTTTTGTCTTGTTAGAAGTTATTTTGTGTTATTGGTAATGTTTTGTTTACATTTTCCAAAAAAAATTACATTTTCCAAAAGTAGAACACGTCCAACAACTGTTTATATCTCGCCTTATAACTAATACTTTATATAGTACTAAAGCTACAGTGTTGTGAGTTTTTTCTAAACTTAAATTAGTTAAAAATCGACTTCGGACGTCTTTAGGCCAAGACCTTATGTCCAATCTGCTTTTTATTAATGTTGAGAGGGATTTATTTTATGATTTGGACAAAAATAAAATAATTGATGAAGTAGCTTTAACAAGTGAGTTTCTTACAAAGAAGCTGTTACTTTAGGCCTAGGGAAGTGAAATGTTGAATCATCTCAGTTAATTTTTAACAACATTGTAAACTGTTAAATAAACAGGATTTTTAAAAAAATGTTATTTTTCTAATCCTTAAAATCCGTTTGTCATTATTCTTATTACACAAATAATTTTGACATAATTCATTAATACTTTGGGGTGAATAAAATACTGCACTTTATTTTGAACTCCGTTGTAATTATTAGCAGTTCTACAGCATGTGTTTTGTAGTGTTGTGGTTTCCTAAAAATACTGTAAATTTCTTATTTTAATGAATAATAAAGTTAACAAAATTCGAAAATCATAATATTCGTATAAAAACCCAGCTGAACTTATTCTTCTTAATAAGTGCTAAAAACAGGTTTTCATTATTTTCAAGCACCTAGTTTTCAACACCGAGACCCCCGGTGTAGGGCCCCTTTACAGATTTTAGCTGAGGGCCCCAAATGGTCCCAGTCCAGGTTTATACATGGTAATAAAAGCATTAATTTAAATGAATACACCTAAACAAAATCAGTCGTTCTTCTAGTATTCTTGTTATTTTATCGCAATATTATAATATTTTATAAAAAGAGCCTGTTGGGGCTCGGTGGGCGTAAGTAGGACATTTTTTTGCTGGAGAGTCGGGACTACATGTTTTTACGATATTGTACCTAGTGAAGAAGGCGGAAAAGCGCCGCAGACGAAAAATTTTCGGGGCCACGCCCAAAGTTAGTTAAAAATTTATTTAACTAATATCAAATTTCGAAAATTAAATTATTACCTCTCCCCCTCTGCATGGTTGGATTAAATTTGTTTTTGTAAATGATTTTTTTTTCTTTTTTTTTGATATTCCTAGCTGCCTCTTTATTGGAAAAAAAACAATATTTTTTTATATTTGTAAAAAATATGTAAATTGGTGTCATTCCAAAATTTTAACATAAGAAATCATGCATTTTAGGAGCGTAGATCAAAGAGCAGTTTTTGGTGCAAATGCTTAGGTTTTGAAATACTCCTTCTTTAGTGACGTTTTGTATATTCATAATAAAGCATTCTCGTTTCTTCCCGCACTATTTTTTATATTATAAATTATCAACTTCTTCCATAAAAAATATTTCAATTAAAATTTTTACTTTAATTTTTCTCTTTAAAAATCCTAAAAATACTTAATTGTTTTTTGTTATTGTTGTAAAAATATTTTATTGCATTGTGTTATATTTTTGTTGATTTAAAATAGTTCTAAAAAAGGAATAACGGAACAGATACGTATATAATAGAAAAATACTATAAAATATTATTATTTTTACTCGGTTTCCTTTAAAATGGCATCATGAATCAATAACTAAAACGATATGCGTCCGAAACCTTAATCTCTATACAAAACAGGATTTTTAAAAGGAAAAGTTTAAAAACTAAAAGTTTCCCACAAGATCTTTGTAATCTAAGCCAAGAATACATTATTTAAAGATTTAAATTAAGAGTCCAAGCGTGAGACTGAGAAAAATTAGGTAACAATTAGACTTTTTGGGGGAGGGGGGGCCGCAACTCGGCAGCCCCCCCCC
Organism: Polydrusus cervinus; assembly: GCA_935413205.1. NCBI lineage: Eukaryota > Metazoa > Arthropoda > Insecta > Coleoptera > Curculionidae > Polydrusus > Polydrusus cervinus. The sequence goes on from OW284511.1 coordinate 80,858,240, forward strand.
CCCCCCCTAAATACGCCACTGATAAAACTTATTGTTTTGTAAAAAATATTATAAATTTTTTTTTTATAAATAAACATGGCAAGGATTTGGGTCAAGAGAACGCAATGTTTTTGATCTAATTTAATATATAATTTCGTACGAAGCTGGTAAACTTGGAGAAGAATTTAGAAATATTGGTCGGATTTTTTGAATGAAGGATGGATGATGAAAAACTGGAAGCGTCTTATTTCTTTCCATTTAACTTATCACTCCACTGCAAGTATGGACTCTTTTCTTAAATTATATAATTAGTTAGTTATTTCATTATGACTGATAGAGGGGTTTTGGACTTGCATTGTCTTTAATTTGTTTTACATCACAACGTTTCAACTGGTAAGTATCTCCAGTCGTCTTCAGGTGAATACTCAGTATTCAGATACTTACCAGTTGAAACGTTGTGATGTAAAACAAATTAAAGACAATGCAAGTCCAAAACTATTCTATCATTCAAGAAACATCATTGTCTCCAACCTTCAAACAGACATTATTTCATTATATTATGTGGATTTATAAATAATTTTATTTATCTTTATAAGTTACCTTATCAATTGTGTAATGTCTGAGATAGCTGGAAAGCGTTGCATGTATGGTGTTAAAGTCAGGACCGTCGGCTAAGACGTTAGACGCTAGCATGTAACTTCATATTTGCCGCTTCACTTTAGGAAAATTTAAAAAAATCTATTTTAATATAGTTATCCGTGGCAAAGTAAGTTCTTCACCAAAAATAGTATTTTATTTTATTTTGTCCAGTAAATCAACTTACCATGTACTCATTTGCGGCCAGTAAGAGGAACATTACAGTGTCAGGTACTGTAATGTATTTCCTAGCAAGCATCTTTTGTTTTTAGAAATAAAGACTTTTTACTTTGGATTTTTGACAAGTTGTCACTTAAAATTATAGAAAACAAAATGTTCAAGTACACATATTGTACCAACTACCAACTTTAGTAAATGAAAAATGTTACGCAACTTCAGAATAGGCTCTCGTTTACAATTTTTTAAATAGTTTACTTAACTAAAGTTAGTAATTTTTATTTTGTTTTCAATATATACCTATCGATACCAAATAACTTTGTGTAGATGTGATAAACTATATTTATATTCTTTACTCAAATTATATAATTTTATCTATTTGACAGTGACAAGCAAAAGACAATTACAATTTAAGGTCATGTGATTTAATATTGGCAATAATATGTTAAAATTTGTAATAAACATTTCTATTAAATCTTTTTAAAAAGGATTCGAATTAGGCTTTTTTCCTCTTCGTTCGCTGCCAGGGCCATTCCCGACGGGACCTACAGTTTAACGTTGGTTCCGAACCACGATCCTCAGTCATGCGACACCCCCCAAGGGCTATCAACCCTTGGTTTACTGCCATTGCATGACCTACCGATTGGGGAGTGTGTACCTTCTTCCGCACCCCACGAGATGTCCGATCTCATCCGGCCTGGTTACCGGCGTGAATGGGGTGGGTTGGGAGATGATACCTTTTACACTCTTTCCTGCATTCTTAAATCCACTAAATTTCGGACATACTTTTTTTATTGTACGTATGCCCACTCCGGGAATCGAACCCGGGTCGCCGCGGTCGAATGCCAGTAGCTCTACCTCTGAGCCACAACCGCGGTCTTTAAAAAGGATTATAATGACAAAATGAAATAAAATATCATACGATACACTCCTACGTCGCCTCGTCCGTAAACCAACTCGTACTGTAATAAGTTCCCTACCGGCCTTGTAACGTAAAATACTATTATGTTACAAGTCCGATAGGTGAGTTCTTACAGTACAAGTTACTTTACTGGAATATAAACGAGTACTGTAATAACACCTAACGGACGTGTATTGTATGATATTTCATTTAATTTTATATTTATAATCCTTGTTAAAAAGAACAAATAAATATGTTTATAAAAATTTTTTTTTAACTTAGTTGGTCATTTAAATCATATTATCTTAATTGCAATTGAGCCATTAGTTTCCAGAGATAAATATGATTGAATGATAGTAGAGTTTTGGACTTGCATTGTCTTTATTTGCTTTACATCACAACGTTTTAACTGGGTAAGTATCTCCAGTCGTCCTCAGGTGAAAACTAAGTAAAGTAACTACATCTCTCCGCATTTATTGGAAAATCGTAAGAATTGACCAAATACACAAAGAAAGCAAATAAAGTCACAATCAACACTCAACATTTCGTATGTCAAAGGAGTATCTGAAAGAATTAGAAGATTAGGATAACGACACAACATCAATACGGTATTCAGCTCGAAAGACACTTTAAAAAGCCACCTGAAAAACTGTATCTACAAGATACCCTGCGTATGTGGCCAATCTTACATGGTAGGACTCAAATGCCACTTGAAACTAGGATCAAGAAACACAGCAACAACACGCTTAAAGAAGAAACTGAAAAATCAGGTGCAGCTGACCATACATGTCATCACATCAAGTGAACAGACGCTCAAATCCTGCATAAAGAACCGCTGGAGGAAAAGGAAGCTGCTATTTTTAGACTTATCCACTTATTCACGGATGCTACAGAATTTTCGTAATCGGTGGGCAATCTGGACGCCCTTAAATTTTGTTTTATATTCTATTCAAGCTTTAGCCAACTGCCAATAGATGACAGATGCAGCAAATGTAAAAATTGTCTATTGTAATTGAAATCAATCCGTTTTGTACGGAGTTCTTGAATGTTTATTTCCAAAAATTCTCCCGTTAGGGCAACACATACATAAAAATTCTCCTATACTTTTAATCGTTTATAATTTACACGGTATTAACAGGGTTTGAACAGATGTAGGCCAAAAGTCAACCGCACAACAAAAGCCGATAAGTGATTTATATCGCCTTCTTTTATAGAAAAAGTGACCCTTGGTCAGTGCGACAAAAGTCCAATGTCAAAATTTATCACGTAAAATTTAATATGCGCCCTTACCATTGTCCCTGTAATGGGTTTGTTTTGTCCCCCGCGACCCCGAGGGTTAAAAATTTTGACCCTCGTAATTGTAGCGTGGATAAACATATCGGCAATTTTTCAATACTTTTCGGAAGTCTCGGACATTGTTCCGGTTTTGATGGGCGCAGTCACAGAAGGGTGAAAAAGGTCTTTTTCCAGATTTATTACAGTTTTAATGGGTTTTCATTTTAATGAATGTAACGACAATACGACGTTTCCCACGAAGTTTTTATTTTAGGTTACTTTTATATTTTCTTCAATTCTAAAATAATCCGTAAAATTATTGTGGGAATAAGAGATACAACAAAAATTTGGTTGCTCTGATAAACGACCATGGTCTATCGTTTCAAACTATTTTCAGCAAAGCGGCGTTGCCGCTTCTACCCGAAACAGGTGGCAACATCGTTATTTTAAATATAACATCCTATATTTGTTTATAATTCCTTATACAATTCCACGTATATTTTGTATAAAATTTTATATGTCTAAATTCAATTGTTTGTGAGATATTAACGTTTAAAATATGCCATTTTCAGAATTTGACAGGCTGTAGCATTGGAACGGTGCATCTAAGAGAAAAATGGTTTTTACCTCCCTATCTTAGTTTTTTATTCTCTATCCAAAAATATCAACTTTCGGTTTAACATATTAAACAAAAAAAAAATGATTTTACGGTTTAACATGTGAAACCGGAAGTTGAAACTTTTGTATAGAGAATAAAAAGATAGGGAGGTGAAAACCATTTTTTTCTACTCCCACATGGAAATTTGCTGTTTCCTTTACACTTAAGTGGCGGGAAATTTTCCAGTTAACTGTGCGGCAAAATTTTATATCCATCCTAGTTAGGTTATGAAACTGACCAATCACAGTAGTCAATTACAGAGAAGCCAAATTTACATGTTGTAAATTCGCTTTCTGACAGTTGAGAGAAGTTAGGTTAACAATATGCTTCAAAAATATGCAAACCTGTCAGATGAAATTTGTTCTTTTTAAAATTAAATCAAAACATTTATCCCAAAGTCTATGTATACACAATATGTTCCTAAAGAGTACACGAAATGGTGCTAAAATTGAAGGTATAATAACAAAATTAATACCAAAATATATTTCTACCAAATTATTGTTATTTTCTGCCGAACTAAAGATTTGAACACAGACACACTTTCTTATTTTAAAAATATCTTTATTTCCACTCATTTCTAGACAATTACTACAAGCTTTACATAAAATGTACTATATACCTACCAAATGAACGTTTTCTTACTAACCTTGGTAATTTTTTTCCATATAAATAATATATATTATTATGAATATTTGTGCACGGGGATATTTTCCGATATATTTCGAACGGGGATCCAACCCCAATTGATCTTAAAACTTTTATTATACGCAACAAACATAGAAAATTAACTGGTAATTCTTCCTTAAATGGTGGAACATGAAGATAACCCGATAAAACAGACGAAGTTATAAGATTTCTAGAAAAAAAAACATTTTTTACTAACATTTTTAAGCTTATTTCTACTTACACTATTGCTACTTCTCGTCTTCTCTTTCCACGTTGCTAGTTTGTAAATTGGCGATTACTTTAAAAAATTTGACCATAGCGAACGTTAAAAATTCATATTAATGCACAAAATCAATTTTTAACTGTTTGAAACTAATTCTACAGCTATTTTGTTGTACTTTCGGAGTTATAATTCTTTACGCAAGCAGAAATAAACCCGAAAAAACTATTTTTCTTCTGTGCATTTCAGTAAAACAATATTGATTAAATTACCTGGTTGAGAAAATAAATTGTTCGTTTTTATTAATACATAATATATCGCTTTTGTCTGTTATTCTGCAAAAAGTTGAATGTGAGAAAGATGGATATATTCAAAAGTGAGTTTGTATATAAGAACTTACCCAAATCGAGGAATATGTTACAGTGTAATTTGGTCAATGGGTTTGCCATCAAAATGAATTTTTGTTTAATTGTTTCTTATTATCGTTCTCACAAGTTCATGGCCAACTTAAAAAAAAAATTATGATGCCTAATTTAAATAATTTTTTTAAATTCTTAGCATGAAGTTCGGAAGTTAAGTCGTAGAAAAAATATACTGTACAACTCGAGTGGATTGTCCATATTGCGCTCGGAAGTTTGAGCACTCCGCCTACGGCGTCGTGCTCAATTACTTCCTCGTGCGATATGGACATCATATCCACTCTTGTTGTACAAACTACTATTCTCTTAGATGCGTCATTCCAGTCCTACACCCTGTAAAAATCTGAAAAAGGCATATTTTACACGTCAATCTCAAAAAAAAATTGAATTAATTGATACATCTCTTTATCGACCTGAAATATTGACATAATTACACTGATACAGTTGAAAACTTTTTTTTACCCAGTCTTCGGCCTCTTCCACAAGGTTTGTTTTTTAAAGATTATTTAAAGCTAAAATTAAATGCGAAATTAATTTCTGTAGCATCATTAAAATCGATCAAAGTCCTCGCCACAAAAATCGAAAACCGATAACCCTGATTAAAAATATAAAAACCATTAAGAAAACAAAAATACGAATCAAAATACCTAAATTTTCCAATTCGAAATTTTATTTTTATAAGAAATGTGCTAACTTCATAAACATATTTACGATTTTTTTATCTATTGACCCATTTAAATCTCATTAAATTTCGTTATTTTAATGTTACATAAAAAACGGATAACCAGATGTATCGGTGTTGTAACCGTCGATATTTATGCAATGCTAATAAAAAATATAAATAAACACATAAAAAATGTATTGCCACACTGAAAAGAAGAATCTGTAAATTCCACAGAAAGGTTTACAAAATAGCTTTGTTATGTTTAGCTGCAACGAATTAGGTAACTACAGTAATTTATTGATTTAATTTTTTTATTTTTATCGCCAGATGCAAACCTACCTATTTTTTATAATAATAATACTTACAGACCTGAGTTTTTATAGCTATTAATATAACGAGATTATTATGCGATTTATAATAGTCGAGGACATTACTAGGTGACGAGGCAACAGCCGAGTCACCCGCAATGTCCGAGACGGTGTTAAATCGCTAATAATCGAGTTGTATTCAAAGCTTTATCGTATCATTGACAACGGCGATGCGAAAATAAAAACAAGGTTTTATGTCATTTCATTTTGGCATTTCAAAAAGTCATCATTAAAATCATGGAAGATTTTGATATTCCTGACGATATATTAGCTGCAGCCAACATTATAAGGTTGAACTTGCTTCCGGACAAATCTAACATCCATTATGAAAAAGAATATCGGCAGTTTTGTGAGTGGCGAAACAAAGTACATGTTCAAGGTGCAGAAGAAACGGTATTGCTGGCGTATTTCGCAAAACTCTCTGAGGAATACTCTGCTTCATCCTTATGGCCGAAATATTCCATGTTACGAGCGACTTTAGAACTGAAGGAAAGAGTGGAAATCGACAAATACGGCGCCTTAATACGTTTCATCAAGAAGAAAAATGTTGGATATAGAGCAAAAAAATTTACAAGAGAACAAGTCAACGAATTTGTGTGTTTTGCCTCAGACGAGAAGTTTTTAATGATGAAAGTGGCTTTTTTAATTGGAATTGGAGGGCCTGTCGATCTAATGAATTAGCAAAGATGACCACGGAAGGTGTTGACGTTTTAGAGGACAAGCTGATTATTACTATTCCCGACTCAAAAACCCACAAGAAACGTATTTTTTCTGTGATATTTGACGGCGAAGTCAATCCTGTGCTTTTATTTAAAAAGTACGCAATGTTAAGGCCAGACCATGTCACTCACCAAAGATTGTTTGTATCATATAGAAAAGGGAAATGTACGGTACAGCCCTGCGGCATTCGCTTCTTCTCTAAAATACCTTAAAAAATAGCTAAATATCTCTCACTTGAAAATCCTAATTTGTATACTGGTCACTGCGTTAGAAGATCTTCGGCAAATTTTCTTTTTAATGCTGGAGTAGATATATTAGACCTACAAGAACTTGGTGGATGGGAATCGGCGAATGTTGCTAGAGGGTATTTAGAAGAAAGTGTGACCAAGAAAGTTTCCATTGCTCGCAAAATTCAAATCGGCGATGTTTCCGGCAGTGGATTAAGCACTGGGGAACCGCACGAAATCGAAAGGAGTGCTTGCTCGGTCATTAATTATTAGTCTTCAGAGGGCATACCTAAGATCGTGGACGTTAAAGACAAAGGTGTATCCATCAATTTTGAAAACTGTCAAAATATTGTTTTACAAGTTCATGAAAAATAGTTCTAATATTATTTGGTATCTAACGTATTATGCTTTCGTAACTAACGTATTAAATTATGGTAACTAATGTATTATGAGTAACTAAGGTGTTATGTAGGTTTTAGTACGTTTATGATGTTAATAATTATTAATAAAGATATCATATAAAAATGACTTAATCTTTAATGATACGATAAACATTTTTATGCGGGATTCACAAATTTGTTTCGTAGGTTCCTATAAACCAAAATTCCCAGTTTCAGTAAATACCGGGGTGTGGTTTTTGGAAGCAAGTTAATTGGCGAAAATGGTAAAATTTTAAAACAATGAACTAATTATGGTGCTAATTTATTGTGACTGTCGTAAAAGTGCGGATGTTTCTTCTCTACACCCAGAAATTTTCTTAATGTTATTCAACGGGCAAGTTAGGCAGAACTGTATTTGATTTGTAGTGTAATAAATGAATGTTAGTACTTTATTTTTGTGTTTTTTGAAAAAAGGTATTTGAAAATGTTGTTTATTTTAATGCCTTCTATACGCAGCTAAAAAAGAAGTATCAACTTAGGAATCACCCTGTATATTCCAGGCAAGTACCAAAGAACTATGGAGCTCTCATCTTCTTTCATATTTTCAGGAAGTTGAACATAGTTGGATCCCGTCGCATTCGTTTCACTGGATTTATTGATCCAATTGATCCGACTGCTCTCTGACATTTGATTTTTTGTTTTTGTTATTTACATTTTTAAATTTTAATATGTTATGACTGTTTCTTCTCCATTTTAAATTCTAGGTGGTTTTTAATTATTCTTGTATCTGTTAGTTAGGTCTCTTGTTTTAGGTCTGATGATGACCGAAAGGGTGAAACACGTGTAACCATACCGATTATACTTGCTGAGACCGTGACTTTGTTGTCTGTCTTTTCCTTTGAATCTATATCCGGTCTCTTTGAGAATTATGGACGATTTCTTCGAAGTACCAAATAACAATAACTTTTAGTAGATAAAGGGGCCCATATGTCAAAAAACCAAACAATTCTGCAGACTAGGGGAAAGAGGGAAGTGCCTCATTTGCCGCCCCCATAGACGCCCTGGGCGATGACAGTTTAAAAGCAAATGACAAATAGGCTTTTTAATACTAGAATATTGATTATTATTTTAACTAAAAAAACACAGAAAATAAGGTGGCTTTTGCTTTTTTAATAAGTAAGGGTTGTGCATTCGAAACGTAATGTCTATAAAATGGAAATTTAGGAAGGAATATTTCAAATACTAAGCGTTTTCAAGAAAATGGGTTTCAAATACATGCCCCAAAATACATTATTTCTGAAAAATAATCAATTTTGTCATGGGGGGCGTATAATAGATATTTACCACATAAATCTTTGTATTAATTTTTTTTATGATGATTCTTGGGTGTATTGGGTTACTCCAAAAAAAATTGTTATGGTAACAACGTTTCATACGTCTGTATCGTACTTTTTCAAGTTTCAATTAGTTCACCATAAAACATCAACTACAAGATGATTTAATTAAAAGGAAAACTTGAAAAAGTACGATATAGACGTACGAAACGTTGTTACCATGAGTTTTTTATTGGAGTAACCTAATACACTCAAGAATCATCAGTATAATTAGTGCGGTGTCCAAATTATTTTCTCACTTACCAGCAATGGCACGCGTGCCATTGGTTCGCCATCCCTGGTATAGAACAACCCCTTTGTAAAATATTACCTTTGGTCATTTTTTTTCTACCTATTTATTTTTTCAATACTCTATACTAGGTAGTCCATTGAAAACACAATATTGCTAATACCATAATTTAATGATGCCACCACTTGCTTCTTGATGTAAACATTTGACAAGGCTGACTTTCAAAATATTTTTACAAGCTTTTATTTAAATTCACCCGTTTAGTTCGAGTGTGTACAGTTTATGGTCAAATAAAACTAAGTAACCAATATTTTACATACCTGAAATACCTTATTCCTGGTATTGAACCGCGATTCGTGCAAAAAAGGATTATGCACTTTTTCTACCCATCTTGAGACACAAGTCGCTAACAATAGCAAAATGTCTGGTAAAGTTTTATACCTAAATTCGCACCCAAAACTTAAAAATAATATCCACAATCACACACGAAACATCCGAACGAATACAACCTAAAAAAAGCTGGAAACGACTACAACTTACAAACCAACAAAAAAAATGTCTAAAGTAAAGTTTTATAAATATTAACACCCAAAACTTGGAAATTATAACCACACGAATGAACGAAATAAAAGATGGCGACAAATAAGAATACAACCCAAGCAAGCAAGCAAGTCGGTTCTGTTCAAGAGACCTTGGGTTCTGTTTACGTTCTGTTAGAAATCGTGTGGGTTGCCTAATTTTTTCCCTACTGCGCAAGCGCCACGGCCCCCAACTCAGGTTATTTTGAATCGCACGATGAGTGTATTCTTGCTTTGTGCGGCTGCTTGTATTGGCAATATAGTGTATGTATATATGTGATTGAAACACCTCGAGTCTGAGAAATCGATCTCTTGCACAGTTCTTTGTTAAGTAGCTGAGCATCTACAAGCAGCATTACCTTTTTGAAAATTAAAGAAAAAAAGTCGTATATGTATAATTTTACTTATAACAATAAAATTGAAAACAGAACGCCCCTAAAACATTGCGCCCCTCCCGCCCCTAGAGTTTGGCTACGTGAATGAATAAAAAATATTTCAAAAATCTGTTCAAAAATCAATAAGAAGTAACGAAGCTACCGTTTAACAGATCATCACATCTGGTTCCAAAATGTAAATACCCAACAACCGCAGCGGGACTTGCGTTTATTTTCGGAAACGCATTGTGCAACTCCGAGCAGTTTACGATTTTTTAAAATGCTTTTAACGACAGTCGACACCGTAAAATTAGGCACGGCACATCGTAGAAATAGGTTAATTGCTTCATTTTTATAAACACGATTTTTTGGATGCCTTTGGGATTTAGGTCAATAGACAAAACGTTTATGGGGTGATTGGTAATTACTGTGTTAAAGGTAAAAATATCGTAATGGTGTATCCATCAGTAAAAATATCGTAATGATGTATTATCATTAAGGCTGGGCGATTTTGGAAAGCTAGTATCGATTATCGATATGCAAAAAAAATTTCGATATTGTCGATGCAGAAGGTGACTCGTCCCTATATTTTTTTGTATTTTAATTTGACTCTGGACGTCGACTTATCCAACTTCTCTAGAATATTGTTCTATAATTTTTATTAAATAAAACTACAGTAGAACCTCGATTATCCGGGCCAGCCGGGACCGAGCCTACGCCGGATAATCGAAAACACGGATAATCCAAAGACCTCATTTTTATTTTTTTAATAATTTATTCTAAAAAATACATGTGTTAGCACAGCATAATACTGTTACACGGTCTTTGCTTACTTTGAAACCTAAAAAAAATATTTTAAAAAGAACTGTATACACGTAAAAATATGTATGTAATGCTAACCTGGTGCACTAGTTTCTAAGCCTGCAGTAAGTGTTCTTTTTGACATCGCTTTCCAATAAAGTCCAGTTTCGTCTCCATTATACGCTTGCTCTGGTTTTAGGTTGTGCTCCTGTATAAGGTTTTCCAAAGCATAGCAAAATTCTACCATAGCGCCATAATCAGCACTTAATTTCTCCCCTTGAACAGCTAATTCTCGTATTCCATGACGTCTTTTAAACCTGTAAAGCCAACCAGAAGATGCCAAGAAGTTTCCTTTAATTTTCAACTGCTCGTGAAAATTTTGAGCTTGCTTAGCACACATAGGTCCTGATATTGGAACCCCTTCGGATCTTTTCTGCAAGACTCACCTGGTCATAACATCATCAAGCTCTCGAAAAGTAGACCCTTTTAGAGATTTCCTGTTAGAAATAGCTTTTGCACTGTCAGCTTTAGCTACAAAGCTCTGTAATTCGGCTTTCTTCTTCACAATGTCACGAACCGTTTGTTTTCCAATGTTATATGCTTTAGCCAATTCAGCAACACATGTTATTTTCAAATTGTTTTAAAATTTTCATTTTTTGTTCATAGAACATTGCGTTTACGCTTTTCATTAGCACCGGTACGCTGCATTTTGGGCGCCTGTTTACGTTTAACTAACAAGTCGGTCGGCTGTTGGCGAAAATAATAAGTAAACACATAAATGGGGTATTCCCCGAAATTTAAAATGCCGCACGGATAATCCGCCGCCCGGATAAAGCGCGCACGGATAATCGGGGTTCTACTGTACATAAGTATCACACAAAGTTAAAAGGGCACATATGCCAAAAAATAAAACAATTCTACGCGGGATAAAGGGGAGGGGGAAGTGCCTTATTTACCCCCGTGCCTCGGACGGTGACAGTTCAAAAGCAAATGACAACTAGCCTCTTTTAATACTAGAATATTGATTATTATTTTAAGTACAAATTTTAATTAAAAAACACAGAAAATGAGGTTTTTCCGCTTTTTTAATAAAGAAGGGCGAATGTGACTATTTACAATAAAAAAATAGTGATCAGCATCAAATTGATGCCATTATGCATCCGAAATGTCTATATAAAGTCGCAATTTAAGAAGGAATATTTCAAAAACTTAAGCGTTTTCGAGAAAAACGGGATTCAAATTTGTAATCTACGTCCCAAAATATATTGTTTGTGAAAAATAATCAATTTTGTCATGATGGGCGTATAATACAAATTTACCACATACATTCCTTAATTAATGTCGTGCCCAAATTATTTTGTCGCTTGCCAGAAATGGCACGCATGCCATTGGTTCGCTATCTCTGATAATTATAGACAGTGGCGGACTGGATCGGGTGGCCATCGCCACAAGCCTTTGGAAGTTGGTCCAAACATTTAAACAACAATTTTTTTTTTTTAATTTTTTGCAATTTTATAATTTTAAATGTTTTCCATAAATAAAGACATATTCTTCCATATTGTTCATTACTGCCCTTTACCGTAGATACTCTATTACTACCTCTTTATTATATTAACTTATTTTGAACTTTATTTATGCTACCTAGTTTTCAAATAAGCTTTAAAATTATTTCTGTATACGTTAATATTTATTCGCTATAAAATCCGTTAGCTGATGAAATGGCCATCATAGCAAAAATAATAAGAGGTGGGGCCATAGAGGCCATGTAGCCACCGGAGCCAAATGATTCCAGTCCGCCCCTGGATATAGACTATTAGTAACAAAAGAAACTTACATTTGTATATGACATTTAACATGAGAATATATCCAGGGTGTTCTATTTGAAATACCTACTAAAGTTGAAAATAACTTCCGATATAACCGTGTAATTGTGAAAATTTTTAAAGTTTAAAGTTATAAATGTTACTAATTTAAAAAAAAAATAACTGATTGTTGATGTTATCATATGGAGATCCCAAAAACAATAGGTTGTTTTTTTTTATTTAAAAGTCACGGTGGAGGGAACGTCAGGGACCTTTTTTCTCTTTTTTACAAGGCACATTGGCATACGAGAAGGTATCAACAGGCCAGCGATCTTTTTTTTTAGAAGTGACTAAGGAAAGACGGAGGGGGTTGTAGCACACCAGTCTCTATTAAATTGTAGCACACCAGCCTCAATAAAAGATTGCTCTCTTGATATGAATATGAAGGTATGCGGCCGAAGCCGAAACCTAACCTCTAGAAACGACACTTTAAGAAGAAATATTTCTTTCTATTAATCCCTATGTCAAGATTATTTGTTGGCACATCATGGCCATATTCAATATTTCTTTTGGAAAAATGGCATGTAAATGTAAAAGGGTTCGCCATCCCTGTTTTATACCCTTTGTAAAATAATTTTATTACTAGACAGAACAACATTTAGGACAAAACCGAAGAACAAATTAGATATGCGGTAAAAACCGATTTTTTCAAAATATTTCTATTTTTAAAAAATCCTGGAGCGTCGAGCTGGCCAAAATATATTTTTCACAGTTGCCTTGAGAAATGATTTTATACTTTTTCAAGAATTACATCCTGTTTTCAAAAATTAAAAAAAAATATTTTACGAAAATTTCAAAATTTTTAAGGCACCTTTCAACGCTAGCCCAAAAATATATTTTAGATGGTTTGCTTTTTTTAGTAAACTTAAGCTTGTTAGGAAGAAAAAAGTAAGTACTTTCAATTGACGTATCCATTAGTACACGATAGCTCTTAATAAAATTGATAGAGGGCGCAATTTGTAATCATAACAGTTTTTTCATTTTATCCCAAAAACTTAAATGGTATAATTAGGACATAATAATCGGATATTGTCCCGAAAACTTAAATCATACTTTATAACTATGACATCATAACTGGAAAGAACATTAAATTTGCAAGAAAAAATGTGAAGACCGCAGTTTAATAATATCTTCTTTCGTTTCAGCGTTATTGCCAAAAGAATTTTTACCACTTTAATTGAATTAATACTCTGACAGTTAAGCAGCCCATAGATCATTAATATGCAACAAGGTAACCTCAAGACTGGTATGGAAATGTCAAGAGGAATTGGAGGTCCTGGAAAATGCAAACAAGGTAATACTGCAGTGGGTATTAGGACACGAAGGTATTACAGGGAACGAAATATCTGATGAACTTGTGAAAAGAGGCTCAGAAAATGCATTTATTGGTCCAGAACCGGCACTCGGGATACCAAGGTGCACGGTAAAGCGATGGATCAGGGGTGAACACAACATCCACTGGAACAACAGACATCATAGTAAATGCTTCATTGGGAATCCAGACCCGAGACTAACGAAACAGCTGCTTCAAATGAAGAGGAATCAGCTGAGAACTATTACAGGAATTCTAACAGGAGACATGGCTGTCAAGAATCATCTGCACAGAATGCAACTGTACAATGGAGACCTTAACTGCAGATTGTGCGGATTAGCTAGGGAAACAGTACAGCACATAGTTTGCCATTGCGAGTCACTAGATCGGAAGAGGCAACAAATACTCGGGCAACCAAAACTGGAACCAGAGGATATCCTTACCCTCTCCCCAGTTGACCTACACAAACTAGTGCAAGGAACTAGGACCACGAAGTGGGTGTAACAACCAAACAGGGTGAGCACAATGGGCCAAACCTGGCCTAAGTGCATCCGGCGTATGGACGAGCCCTCGTAGTTCCGCGGTTAACCATTCCACGACAAAAATTATTTTTAAATTTTATGATTGTTACTCAATCAAGTAAAACTTCTAATTTTGGCGTAATTCGAACATGGTGTTTTAAAAAATGAATCTAGATAGCCTTAAAACTAAATCCACACCTATCAATATTAAATCAGTTGACAACTATTTTAATTTATTTATCTCCATAAAAATCTGCCAATTTTGTTTCACAGATATTTAGATTTATTTTTTAAAACATCATATTCGAATTATGTGTAAATTATTCCATAAATACGTTGTTAATTCTAAAGTGGTTTTTAGGCCATTGGAATAATGAGTGATAAACCTACATAATTATAAAGGTTTAAAATATTTTTTACCGTGGTTTGCATGACCACGGAACTATAAAACAAATTACTTCATTAAATAACTTTGTAACGACAGAAGTTATTGAACTGCGATATTCAAATTTATTCTAGCAAATTTAATCTACTTCTAATCTACTAAGTTTTCGGAATAAAAGAATAAAACTCTTATTATTTCTACGAACTATCGTGTACCAATAGATACGACAATTAAAAGTACTTACCTTTCTCTTCCCAACAAGCTTCAGTTTACTAAAATCGGATAAATCGTTTAGAAGTTACAGCTATTTATATGATACTATCTTCCGTAGCTTCCCCTTTCTAATCAAAATCGGTACGTCAATGAGCCTTTTAGACCAAAATAATGCAGAATTATCTAAGCTTTCTAACTATAATGTTGTTACCAATGGTATATGTTAATATTGGGATTTCCGGAGATATTTAAAATTTTAATATTTAATTTCACCTCATGCTTTTTTTCTCATTGTATTCAAAACGTAAAATAAGTACTAAAATAACATCTGCACACTACTTAATGTATCCATGTATATCACTTTGGACTACCAAGTCTATAGATATCCCTTGAATGTCAATAACAGTGGCGGCTCGCGGTCTTAAAAAATGGTGAAGAACTAGGTATAGTGCGGGTACCTAAACAAGCATTGACTAAAAACCCATGTAACAAAACGTCTTTCTTATCCTCATCTGTCCAACGACTGAATGGAGTTTCCAACAAATTAATGTCATTAATTGGGTTCATTTTTAAAACTCATAACTAAGTAGGTACGTACGCTACGGAATTAACTGAAAAATAAAAACAAAACTTTTAATCACACAGTAAATTACGTAAAAACGATATCTATAACCGTAAGTTTCGCGAGGCCTCAAAATAAATCCCTTAAGGTTAGGCGAGCCAATGCTTGCATACGACTGATCTATTTTTAAATTGCCCTTCATCATAATGCAAATTGTTACAGTCTGTTTACATGACTGACGTAACGTAACCATAGCAACGGTGAATATCAAAGCCATGTTGGGCGTTGGGTCTTCACTGGCTTTGAGCTAACTGACACGGTCGCTGAGGCGCGCCAAAATGCACGAGTGTTTATAATTAATGTCCATCGGAGTTAACCGCGGCCCTATTATTCATAGCTACATTCGAATTAAATTAATATTAACAATTCGAACATATATATTTTTTAAGGGCTACAATGGTATTGGTACATTAATATTTAATATTGTCGAAAAACTTTCTTCCTGGATTTATTTTTTTTTGTGAAGAGCCCCTTCACCTACTTCACCTGACGAGCCGCCACTGGTCAATAAATAAATAAATAAATAAGAAATATTTCAATTGTATCCAATAGCGGCGAAATGCGGAATTTAAAAAACACCCTATATAGTAGTACCAGGGCCGGTGGGCCCTTGAGGCAATAGATTATCCAACAAAAAATGTGTGCCCCCCCCCCCCCCCTGAAGATAGTTTTTCGACTGCCCCAGTTGGAATCTCACTCCTAAAAATAAAATAATTCACCAAGATAGGGGTTGCATTAACCCTGTGTAAACAAAGTGGTCATTTTTCAAAGTATTTCGCACGATTCAACCCATAATATCTTGATAAAAACAACAGGGTGGGTAAAATAATAATATTCCCATTTAGTAAAGTTAATATTAAATTGATCTTGGCTAGTATGCCTTATGACTGGACTGCCCTCATGATTAGTCCTGCTAATAGAGCTATTGTTAAAAATTATATATTTGAAGTTTTTTGATAGACATTTATTAAAATACATAGTTTTTGAATTGTTTTTCTTGATATGATCTGGGAGAATGTTTTAACGACAAGGTTTCTTGTAATAAGATTAATAGATGTTGAACGACAGACGAGTTTTGGACTTGCATTGTCTTTATTTGTTTTCAATCACAGCGTTTCAACTGGTAAGTATCTCCGGTTGTTTTCAGGTGAATATTAAATAAGTAAAGGAAAGCTGTTTGATCTAATTTTAAAAAAGTGGGCAAAAATGCAACTTTAGTATTTTATGTTTTTCGGTGTTTATTAATAGGTAAATAATTATTTTTTGACAATACTATACAATAAATTGAATTGCATTTTGCTGGATAGGCTACCGCCGTCAAAATTTGCCCCACCTGTAAAAAAACTCACGAGCCGCGCCTGATTATCTTCTACACTTATGACCAGTGGCGTTAGCCAGGAGAGACCAAGGGACCCGTGCCCCCCCCCCCCCCAATTCAAAAAACCAGAAGATTGCAAAACAAACTAACATCCACGCAAATCTTAAAACTTTTAAATACACATATACGTTACACCATTTCTCATACCACGCGGGCTTAGCCTATCCCACTTTAAAGTATCCACCCACCTGATCATTTCGAGTCTTTGACAAAATGCTACACTGTACCTGCGAAAATTAAGCTGGTTTTTTAACCTATTTTTCCAGCAAACGTACCCCAAACTCCATTAAGTTAGCGATAAAGTCATTTAAAAACCTTCAAGTCTCATTCAAAACTGAATCCTTCATGGCAGTAATAGACTACTGGAACTGTCCCTAATCAAAGAAGTATAAGCCAGTGTGCTACTACCACGAGCCAACACCAGCTCCAACGGGGCGTTGCCTTGTTGTGTTATCTATGTGACGTAATATCATATATGTACATTATCTATGAGTTTAGTATCATTAGATTAGTTAGTAGTACCTGACAATGTAAAATATATAATAAATAAAGAGATTTTAAAAGGAAGTAAGTAAGTAAGTATGTGTAAGGGTGAGACACTTAAAATAATGTCCCTGTACATTATTTATTAATTCAAAAAGTTTAATTGGTGTTTGCATGCATAAACTTTATATGACTATGGCTTCTAACAATTATCGATTATAATTAATATACTTTTTAATTTTTAATAAATAAAAAATAAACCTTATTTTTAATATTTATTTGCTCAGTTATGCTTATTTCATAAAGTTTTTTTATAAGTTTTAAATTAGTTATATTAGTGTATAAGTGTATTAATATAACTCCCTAAAAGTTTCTATAAAAATATTATATATTTTTTCTAATGTAAATTTTTTTTTATGCATGGCACCCAAAAAAGTTTTCGCCTGCGGCGCTAGTTACTAGGTTTCTATCATTTGCCCCCCCCCCCCTTACTACTTCGGCCTATGGTTTGATATTTATTTATAAGGAATCAAATTTCTATTGCCTTTGTCCTATAAGTCTAAGTAAAGGAACCGGAACCATATAAAAGTAAACAAACATGAAAACCGCATAAGCGACACGCTGTCTAATTTGTTCTTTATTGTCCAGTGCTAAGTGGTTCCTGATATCAAATTAGTTCTCTTGTGAACTGTTTATGACATTTACGTTGACCAGAGGTGTCGAAAGGAAGTTAGAAATCCCAAGGGAGTATCTACCATAAAACATTGGTGATTTGTGTAACATGTTTTACCTTTCAGAGATTCTGGAAACTATCAAAAACACTAGGTCAGAATTTATTAGATGTCTCTGTATTTCCTTTAAAGTTCTTAAGAACTTTAGTATAATCTTATATGTGAGCAAGTTTAGAATTTTGTTTTTACATCTTCCCGCTTACGTTTTCTACAAGAATTTTGATTTAATTTCCATTTTATTGAATTTTTTAAAATTGTTCCTAAACTTTTCGCGTCCAGGGTTGGATTGATCTGCTTTTCCAAGGCTATTGGATAAACTGCATGAATCCAAAAAATGCATGTTTTTAATAGGTCCAAATGCGATTGCTCTCGGCCCAAAACCGTAATTCCCTTTTCATAAAGGACCTGTCACAAAGCTTATGGAAAATGGTTTTCGGCTAATTTTTCTGAATTTTTTATATTTTGTAGATCTTGATATCCTGATTAAAAGTATCCATGGCCGTAATCCATTCCTATGACTAGTTTTTGTGTTATGGCCTTTTAAAGTTGGCAACTTCTTACTTTGAGATTTTCTGCATTGTCTGGAGTTTTTACTTGTTTCTTAAAATCTATTACCATTTTTATTTTTCGTCATTGGTGGAAAAGTAGGCCTTAAGTTTTCTTTCACTTATATAAAAATAAAACATGTACAGGATGATGAATAAATTATAGGCGGATTAAATAATTAATAAAATTTAAAAATTATGAAAATTCAAAAAAAAAATTATTACCCATTTTTTGAATTTTGAAAACAAGATTCTGTTCATATTTTAATATCTTGTAGTACCAAGCTATAGAGAAAAAGAAATGGGTAAAGTTTGATGTATATATGATGGTATTTTATTTCTCAAAAAAAAATTAAAATTCATCGGAAAACTTACCTAATAATCGACTTTAATTTCTATTATAATATACTTGATTCATTTAATTTTTATCCAATCTGTAACCCTTTTTTTAATAATTATTTTTTAATACATTGTCATCTTAGGTATACAGGGTGATCCAGTAATAATAATTTACTATAGTGGACATTTTTAAAAATAGAAAAATTTAAAAACAGTTTTTGTGAATATATAACAAATTAGGTTTTTGGTATATAGAATTTTTACCTCGGCTCTTGTACAAGACGCATTTAAACTGTCTTCTAATAAAATATTTTTTTGTTTTAATTTTCTAAATATATTTTTTTATTTGATGTAAAGTTTATACTGGCACTTATTGTAAAAGCATTTGAAATGTCTTAAAGTCTGGTAGATTATTTTTTACAATACAAACGGACAAAAAGGTTTCACTTGTGTAAATTATTATAACTACAAATTAAAACAGATAAATTAAAGTTGACGTTTTCAGGTGAATCTTATTTTTTTTAAAAATAAAATACCAGGCAATATACTCTACATTAACCTATGCTCATTAATTTTCCTCGATAGCTTGGTACTACAATATATTAAAATATAAACAAAATATAGCCGTTTGTTTTCGAAATTCAAAAAATGGGTAATAATTTTTTTTTCGATTTTCAAAATTTTAAATATTATCAATTATTTAATCCGCCTATAAATTATTTAACATAACAACAAGGTTACTTTCCACCAATAAGGAGAAATAAAAAAGTTAATGGTTTTTAAGAAACAAGTGAAAACTCCAGACAATGCAAAAATCTCAAAGTAAGAAGTTGCCAACTTTAAAAAGCAATAACTCAAAAACTAGTCATAGGATTGGATTACGGCCATGAACACTTTTAATCAGAATGTCAAGATCAACAGAATACTAAAAATTCAGAAAAATTAACCCAAAAACAATTTTCCATAAGCTTTGTGAGAGGTCTTTTGAAGGTTTTTTAAGATAGTCATATTTCGTAAACGAAGAACTTTTCTCTTGTAACAATAGAAATTTTCTTATAAGGATCATTTCTCTTGTCTCTAATAATTAACATTCAAGAGAGTTCACCAGTTTTAGCCAACAGCACCTATTTTTTCAGTATATACAGGGTGATTCCTAAATTGATAATTATTTTTTAGCGGTGTATAGAAGGCATTAAAATAAACAACATTTTCAAATGCCTTTTTTCAAAAAACTTAAAAATAGGCGAGATACAGAAGTTAAAAGGTGCGGGCCTGGTCATCAAAACGTAGCCTGCTATACTTAATGTTGTTTGTCTTATATCTCTTATTAATCATGCAATTTACGGGTCGGTCGTCAGTTATTTGGCATTCCGCTGCGGTGTGTTTTTCTGAAGCAAGTTAATTTTAAATGGATGAAACGTGAAAATGGTATAATTCGAAAACAATGAACTAGTAGATATGGTGCTAATTTACGGTGAGTGGTGTGAAAGTGCGGCTGCTGCTTCGAGATAATATGCAGAACGCTTTCCCTTGCGGGCTCATCCTACACCCAGAAGTTTTCTTAATATTATTCAACGGGCAAGTTAGGCAAAATTGTATTTGATCCATTGTGTAATAAATAAATGAAGTTTATTTTAACGCCTTCTATACACAGCTAAAAAAGAAGTATCAACTTAGGAATCACATTATATACTTCAGACACTAATAGGAAACCTTAAATGATTGCAAAGCTAGATGATAAATGCGTTTATTTCGTGTTGGTCAACATTTTTTAGCATCATTTAAATTCCACGCAAACACTTCATCATTTCGGGTGAGACTAATTGAACCTTCGCGCTCTTCCTGTCTCACGGGGTGATCCTGGCGGCCAGCGGAGTCATTAAGAGTCCCGAAAAATTCCCGGCGTAGTTGTCGTGACCCAGGAATGCGACCGGGCTTCCGATTATCAGTCTACGTAAATTTACTAACAAGGAAATTCTAGTTCGCACTACTACAGATGCTCAGGATATAAATTAGTGTAGGACTTACTAGGACTAATTGTTTATATTTGAGACTGTCCAGTGAAGCTGTATCCAGAAGCATATTTGCAATAAATGTGATCATGAAAAGGTATAGAAGAAAACTATTGTATATTTCAGAAAGGTGTAGAGTAATAAAAGCTTATTAGATATGCAAAGAGCTACAGAGTGACACAACGAATATTTAAGCCACTTTCATAATTTGGCATTGATTTCATTACAAAATTCTTTATTTTCATCAAGAGCAGGTAGTACAACCTGGGTTTAGATCAATTTATGGGTTTTGCCTATTATTATCTGAACACTGAAAATGGCGTGCATTTACATAGTATTAGATACACTTATTTTTTATTAAACATTATAAAAAAAATTATAAAAAATCATAATATTCTTCGTCATCTAAGAAACTGTCATCTCCTCTTGACGTTATAGTTATCGGGTCGACGGTCCGATCGATCAGGTGGTCAAGTTCCGACATTTTTTCCTCTTCTCTAATAACATGATGAACTGCTTTTCGCCAGTTCTCTGGTGTCACTTCCTTAATGGCTTGATCAAACAGTAGCTTAACATCTTTCATTTTGAATGTCGTGTTGTGTCTTGCTACAAATCCTTTCACTTGCGCCCATATAAGTTCCATAGGATTTAGTTCGCAATGATATGGCGGTGTGCGCAGCACAGTTACGCTATGTTTTTCAGCTATATCTTCCACGGCATATTTCATAAAACGATGTTTATGTAAATTTGCTCTAGCTAATAGTTTTTTTTTTCTTTGGTTGGTTATCATAAATAATTTAATTCGCAAAATTTACGTGCGCCTATGGCCGACACCGAGCCGAACTGGACGGAATTTCCCATTTTATTACTTTACACCTTTCTGAAATAGACTATAGTATTTTTGATCGAATTTGAATAAAATATTTAAATATTAAATAGCTACTAAAGTCCGTACAATTACTGGCTGGATGCACGTCACAGCTTCTGACGTAATTTTTAATTCGAGTTATGTCGCTGATTAAATCGAATATTTTTCAATTCTGTGAAAATTTAAATAAGCTTTAAAATAAACATATCTTTTTGCTGAATAAATGAATAAAATAACCTTTGTATTTTGTATTTTTTTTATAATTTATTTATATTTTGTACCTAATACTATGTACATAATGCACGCCTTTGTTACACCATTTTCAGTGTTTGTGAATGGATAACAATACCCATAAATTGACCCAAACCCGGATGGTACTACCTGCACTTGATGAAAATAAAGAATTTTGCAATGAAATCAATGGCAAATTATGAACGTGGCCTAAATATTCGTTGGGTCACTCTGTAGTCCCTTTCCATAAATAATGAGCTTTTATTACTCTACACCTTTCTGAAATAGACTGTAGCTTTTGTTAAATTTTTATTAATTTAAAAAATTATCTTCGGTGGTTTTTGGACGCTATTTCAAACATTTTTTGACACCCTGTATAGTGGGTTGTTAACACTTAAGAAAACTGATAAGTAAATAGATTTATTTTTAGTAAATACTACCCAAACGCTAATAATGACCACCCCCTATATGACAACTGGCGCATTTAATATAAGAAATTCACAATGGTCATAAAGGCTTTACAAAAATAAGTGGTCATTTTTCTATGAGAACCGAATGATGTCATTCTGAAAATATCGGAAATACGAAAATCAAAAGAACGAATAAGCGAGCTGTTACAGGCAATGTTGCCGGATCATTTTAAAGCCAATTTATTACAACAGTCATATTTACTTATAAATTTAAAACGGCTTGTCTTATCTTTTACCTTGACTCCCCAAACATCCGCTGCCGACGCACATCTTCGCAGGCAGCATGAAGTATTGCGCCTTAACAATGACCTGCAAAAAATCGTGGCTTGGGGTGACAGTAACCAAGTCGAATTTAATGCTAAGAAAACCCAGGCAGCAGTCTTCTCCAAAAAGGTTAACATTGCAGAACCGGATATAGTCATGGCAGGACACGCAATTCCCCTGGCACCGTCTATTAATTTGCTGGGGGTCAATCTGGGAGGTAATATGTCTTGGCATGATCAGTTGCCGCAATTGCCAAGGCAGCTGCACAGAAACTTGGTGTACTTTTCCGCACCAAAAGGTTGTACACACCTCATCAACTTTTGACACTCTACAAAGCCCAGATTCGACCATCATTAGAATATTGCTCTCATGTCTGGAGCTCTGCACCCAAGCACACCCTTCGGCTACTGGATTCCATTCAAAGGAGAGCCGTTCGTCTGATCGGCGACCCCGAGCTGACCAAGACCCTCGATAGCCTGGAGCAGCGAAGACAGGTTGGTGATTTGGCTCTCTTTTACAGATATTTCCATGGCAGGTGTTCTACTAACATTGCCCACTTAATTCCACATAGAGCAATGCAAAACAGAAATACACAGCGAACCACTGCCGCTCATCCATATGTTGTTCAGCTTAGTACTCCTCGAACTTCATTGTTCAAGAATTCTTTCATCTGGAGAACGTCATCTTTGTGGAATGATCTTCCTGAGGTCGTGTTTCCCAATGAATACAATCTTTAACGTTTCAAGACCAACGTTAATCGCTTTCTTCGCACACGCACCGCTCCCAGAGCGCCTTAAAGGATTTTTCCTACAGTGCAGGTGTTTTATCATAAAAAAAAAAGTATTTTTTAGTTTACAAGGTTAAAGTAGAATCTTATTTAAGTAATGCAGAATAATTCAAAATATTAATTAAAAAATTAAATATCGAACAGGAACTGGGTAAATAACATATTTTCCTGTATTGATTTTAAAATTGTTCTTTCTAAAATAAGAATATATGAAAATTAAATATTATTGAACGGCAGAAGAGTTTTGGTACCCTTTACAGCACAGCGCCATTCATTTTCTGTAAAAAAATGAATTCCAAATATTACTATATTGGTGATTATGCTGCTATAAAACCGACTTTCCCCCTTACCCCGCTTTAGAGGTGGGATAATACGAAAAAGTGTCGATTACAACTTTATATTAGGTAGTACCCACTATAGCACTGTGCAATTTTTTTAATTGACACGAACGGCACAGCGCTGTAATGGGAACAGTTAATACCTAACACAATACTATAATCGTTACTTTTTCGTATTTTTCATCCTCGAAAACGGGGGGAGAGTAAGTTTCGCGGTCGCATAATTGGCAGCATCATGTTTTTTTAATTGACATGAACAGCACTGTGCTGTAGTGCCCAACACAATAATAAAATTCAATTTTCAAAGCTTCGTATTTTAGAAACATGAATTTTAAAATCAGCTTGATATAATAATATTATATTTCGTATTGCCGTTCTCAAATTACAAAATAACAACTTGTAGTAGCAATTTTTCCTCGCTCGGTCAGCACGAAATTAAAAGCATAACACACTCTGTCGCCCCCCACCCGCCCCGCTATTCCGTCCACACCTTGCTCTCTCTGCCACGGCTCGTCACTGCAATTTTTCGTGCGCTCGGAGAAAGGCGAAGTGTTAAATTTCAAGTATGGGTCGCGTCTTGAGAAAAAGTGTGACGCGTAAACACAAGAAAAAGTTACGAAAATTACTTCAGATTTTAGATAGTTCAAGTAAGTATTATATAATTTGTTTTCTTTTTGTTTTAGCCCCTTATACTTCGGTGTAGACATGCATAACTAAGTACACATGTACTTATGTTATGTACTGCTCTCTTTTTGAATTATTGATACCTAGTATTCGCATGAATTACTATTATCAATTATTAAAGTATTCTTCTTGCCTTTTCGGTGCATACCTATGTACATATATATGTACCATAGGTACCGATTTTTTGGGCTAATTGATATGCAGTATTCACATGAATTACTGTCATCAATTTTATTCTTACTTAGTATTTGAGTATATATATACTTCAAAACAAAGTTGCTGGGCAATGTTATTTTTACATAAATAATTAAACATTGCTATTATATAATCCTTTGTAAGATATGAGTAGTCAAAATCGAATAATATTGTTATTTATGCCTGCTAAAGGAATGTGTTTTTGCTGGGCCCAGTCATATTTATACCGATAATGTTTACAGGTGACTCAGACACATCGTCGGCGTCGCTTGAAAGGCCAGGGACGGATTCAGACTCAGATGCCCCCTTAATAAATTTAGTTTCGACGCAAAATTTGGCACCTAGTTTTTCCAATGAACAAGGTGCACAAAACATTTTGGAGTTATTAGGGACTCAAGCAACGGCCATCAAAGGGCCGGAAGTTAATCCAGATGTAGCAGCCCTCTTATCCACTTTTTTGCTGAATGGAATTGAAAAAGACTCCCGCAAAGTTACATTAGAATCTTATCCGTGTTTGGCAAATTGTTTGGCTCTTCAGCCCCCAAAAATTAATCCAGAGATTCGACCTTGTTTGAATACAGATACTGTCAAACAAGACACATTCCTTAGTAAACTTCAATTACAGTTAGCGGCTGGGATAAGTGCGTTAGCCGTTGGTTTCGATAAGCAATATGAATTAACAAAAGCAAATTCGACGGAGGAAACACGCAAAGAATTGGAGCAACATTGCGCCCCACTGAAATTATTTACAGATGTATTTCACGCGCTTTCACTTCATAGGCGTTATTCCATTCTGCCTCTCCTAAATACTAATGTTCGAAAGATTCTAGAAGCTTGTCCAATTGATGAGTTTTTATTTAGTAAAGCTTTCCCGGACCAACTAAAAACGGCAAACGAGGCTCAACGACTAAGTTCAACAATTAAGAAAAAGGATAAAGCGGTACGAACAGGACCTTCTATCGCATCGTTTAATAAGAAGCCAGGAGAACAAAAACCAGGCCCATCGAGGGTTTTCCAAGCCCAGTCTTTAAACTCTCGGCGCCTGCAACACAAGTCTCGCATGAAAAAGGAGGAGGGGAGGTCTCGCACAGCAGGGTCAGCCCCGAGATCGTACCGGAATTAGTGAATGAGGTACATATACTTTGTAATACTAATTATGCTGGTCGCTTATCTGCCTATGTAGATAAGTGGTCACATATTACCCAAGATCCTACTATTCTTTCATGGTTGTCTGGATATAGAATACCCTTTACTAAAAGACCCAAACAGATACGTTTACCTAAATCTATTCTTAACTTAGAAGATTCGCATAAGTTAAATGATAGCATTAAACAACTGCTCTATATCGGAGCAGTGTCGAAAACAACAAAAACACCTGGCCAGTTTTTATCGTCCTTTTTCTTAGTGCCTAAACCTTGTGGAGCATTTAGGTTTATTTTAAATTTAAAGGCGTTAAATACATTTTTAGAACCCCCACACTTTAAATTGGAAGATTTTAGAACTGTATTCAAGTTAACTTATACTAACTGTTTTTTTACGAAAATAGATCTAAAAGACGCTTATTTCATGATTTCTATACACAAAAAATTCAGAAAATACCTCATGTTTTGTTTCCGAGGAGTTTATCACAATTTTAATTGTCTCCCCATGGGACTTTGTACAGCTCCGTGGGTTTTTACTAAAATTATGAAGCCAGTTCTAAAATATTTAAGAACTAGGGGTATAATCTGTGTACTTTATTTGGATGATTTGCTTATTATCAGTAAATCAATAAAAGCAGCCCAGGAAGACTGTCATATTGCTAAGAATATTCTAGAATATTTAGGATTTTTAATAAATTTCAATAAAAGCTGTATGGTTCCATCTCAACAATGTACCTTCCTGGGATTTGTTTTTAATTCAGTAAATTTGAATGTGTCTTTACCAACAGAGAAAGCAAATAATATAATACATCTTATAACAACCCATCTACGTTACAATCGATGCTCGATTTTCACCTTAGCTCAGATCATAGGAAAGCTAGTATCTGTTTGTCCTACTATCGAATATGGCTGGATGCACCTCAAAATGTTAGAAAGGGTTAAATATTTGGCTCTAAGAAGAAGTGAGCAAAATTTCAATGCTTCAGTACTTATTTCGAATGAAATAAGAACGGAAATGCATTGGTGGCTGCGCACTCTTACAAACAATAGGGGTATCTCTATTGTAACAGATAGAAATTTCATACTTGAAATATTCTCTGATGCATCGTTAATCGGCTGGGGTGCTTACTGTACTGGCACAACTACACATGGTTTTTGGAATGTGACCGAAGCTAAAAAACATATAAATTATTTGGAACTACTTGCCGCTTTCAATGCACTTAAATCTTTTGCCTCAAGTATGTCCTATTGCTCTATTCTTCTTAGAATAGATAATATAACAGCTATAGCCTGTATAAATCGAATGGGTAGTGTAAGATTTAAACACCTTAATTATATCACACGTCAAATTTGGGAATGGTGTGAAAATAAACATATTTTTGTATTAGCTTCATATATAAATACTACAGAAAACTTTTATGCGGATAAAGAATCTCGCTCAAAAGCGATTGAACTAGAATATGAATTGTCGCATCTAGCCTTTCAAGAAATTTTTTCTAATTTTGGGGTACCAACTGTTGATTTATTTGCCACACAGTTAAATGCCAAAAGTCTTAGATATATTTCTTGGAAACCTGATCCCGGCTCCTTCACTATCGATGCCTTTACAATATCATGGAAGAATGAATATTTTTATGCCTTTCCGCCATTCGCTCTTATATCCAAATGCTTACAAAAGATCATTACAGAACAAGCTTGCGGAATTCTTGTAGTACCCAGTTGGGCAACACAACCGTGGTATTCCGTTTTTAAAAAATTGTTGACAAAAAAACCATTGATTTTTCCACCGGCTCATACTCTTCTTTCTTCGCCCTTTAGGAAGTGCCACCCACTTTGGAGGAAACTTTCCCTGGAGGCTGGGATTGTATCAGGAAAGCTTTTCTTAGAAGAGGAGTCCCGGAGAGCGGACTGCAAGCAATAAAAGCGTCCCTAAGTCCATCTACCCTAAAACAATATTCATCACACCTAAAAAAATGGTGGTTATTCTGTGCAGCCAAGGGACATGATCCTCTTTTATACTCCTTAGACTTAGTCATGACGTTTTTGAGTATTCAGTTCGAAAGCGGTAGTTCTTACTCAACACTTAATTCACAACATGCAGCCTTTGTTTTAATTTTTCAAATAAATAATTCAGATAAAGCTATTTTAAAACGGTTTTTAAAAGGGGTTTATAACCAGAGACCTTCACGACCTAAATACCAATCTACTTGGGACCCCCAACCAGTTTTGGAATATTTATCTACATTATACCCTTTGACAGACATATCACTGATGCAACTAACAAAAAAATTAGTCACATTACTAGCTCTAATTACGGGTCACCGATTGCAAACGTTCACGTCAATAAGAATACAAAACATATCTCGCTATCCTGATAAACTAGAAATTAAGATCACAGACAGAGTCAAAACTTCCTCTTATAAAAATTTTCAGCCTCTCTTAGTAATTCCATATTTTCGAGAAAACCCAAAACTTTGTCTAGCCTCAGTTATTGATTTTTATGAAGAAAAAACTAGGGACATACGACCGATTAATACAGATCTTTTAATATTAACGGTTAAAAGGCCTATTCGCCCAGTCTCTACGCAACGACTAAGTAAATGCGTCAAATTAACACTTAAAGAAAGTGGTATTGATATGGATACTTTTTCTAGCTATAGCGTTAGACATGCAGCTACTTCTGCGGCTTATAGAGCAGGAGTTTCCGTTGAAATGATAAGAGAAAGGGCTGGTTGGACCCAGAAATCAGAAATGTTTGCGCGGTTTTATAACCGCCCTCTTTGTAAAGATTCTACGGCTTTTGCCAAGAGTATCTTAGGTTTAAGTTAGGTTCACTACTTAGAAATTTAGGACCTTTTTCTTTTTGTATGTTTGTTACTTTCTATTGTACACAGCTTCCTAACAAGGAAAGTGTGTAAATTTATTATTATTACTACATTTCTTATATTGCAAAATTTATTGTAATAAATTTTTATTTTTTTTTTTGTTCTTGACAATAAATGTAGTTTTTAATCCCGGATCGGTTTTCTTCAAACATCTACAAGTTGTTATTTTGTAATTTGAGAACGGCAATACGAAATATAATAAACTGGTCAATTGACTTACCTTAAGGAAAATTGAACCATATTATATGAGTATTGCCGTTCGAAGAATTACAAACCCGCCCTTTGTTCTTCACCCGTCCCACTTACCGATCCGGATTAGTTATTGGGATTGCAGTGACGAGCCGTGGCAGAGAGAGCAAGGTGTGGACGGAATAGCGGGGCGGGTGGGGGGCGACAGAGTGTGTTATGCTTTTAATTTCGTGCTGACCGAGCGAGGAAAAATTGCTACTACAAGTTGTTATTTTGTAATTCTTCGAACGGCAATACTCATATAATATGGTTCAATTTTCCTTAAGGTAAGTCAATTGACCAGTTTATTAGCCATGCATCCTGTAAAAAAAGACATAAAGGGAACTCACACACATTTTACTACGGCCCAACTTTATAAATTCCTCTTAAACCTAAGTTTAAACCTAGGTTTAAGCCTAAGAATAATTCTAAAATTGCAGAAATATCAGAAATGGTCGATTTATAAGGCGGGATTGACAGCAAAGTTCAATTTAAGAGTAATTAATTTGGTCGTTACTTGTTATGTTGCATTATATTAAGTTATGACCAGGTAAATCACTTTTAATTTGAACTTTGCTGTCAATCCCACACAGTGGCGTATTTAGGGGGGAAGGGCTGCAGCCTGGCAGCCCCCCCCCCCCTCCGAAAAAAAAAGTCTAATTGCAACCTAATTTTTCGTCTCACGCTTGGACTCTTAATTTATATCTTTAAATAATATATTCTTGGCTTAGATTACAAAGGTCTTGTAGGAAACGTTTAGTTTTAAAATTTTTCCTAATAAAAGTCCTGTTTTATATTGAGATTTTCTGGAAGAAAATGTGATAATTTATAATAAAAATAAATGAGAATGCTTAATTAAGAATATACAAAACGGCACGTAAGAAGGAGTATTTAAAAACCACCAAAAACTGCACTTAGATCTACTCTCCTAAATAACATGATTTCTGAAAAAATCATCAATTTTGGCGTGGTGAACGATATTTACTTTATTTTTAATCATGAAATATCGAGCCCCAAAATGCTAGTTAGAGTCATATACGTCTTATGTTAAAATTTTGGATTGACATCAATATTCATATTTTTCAAAAATATAAAAAATGTTTTTTTCTAAATGAAGAGCCAGCTATCAAAATAAAAAATAAAAAAAACATTTACAAAAACAAAATGCAACCATGCAGAGGGGGAGAGGTAATAATTTAATTTTCGAAATTTGGTAGTAGTTAGGGGAATTTTAATTGAACTTTAGGCGTGGCCCCGAAAATTTTTCGCCTGCGGCGTTTTTCAGCCTTCTTCACTAGGTACAATATCATAAAATATATGTAGTTCTGACTGTCCCCCTCTCCAGAAAAAAAAGTCCTGCTTACGCCCGCTGAGCATATTTTCTTCTTCGATTTGATCCAAAGAATATAGTAATTTTTATTATCTTTTTAATATATTTTACTAAGTTTTCTTTCCGTGTAGTTTAAATTGTATCCATAGCTCAATCTGACAACCCTGTAAAATCATGAACCGGGTAACTGACCAAGGGCCAAATAAAATACAATATAACCCCGTCCATTGTCCATTCGGGGGTGGTTTCAACGTCATTATGTGAGATTAGCAAGAATTTTTGTATTTGTTCCACGTTCAATTGCAGCAAGCATAGACATGTGCCCTTCCACAACTGTTACATTTATTATATTTTCGAAAGCCATTTGACAATTTCCGTTTCAATTTTATTTCCCATAATGGTTTAAACGCAATATGCTTATGGGTTATTATATTATTAGTTGATATTTTTGAACTATGTATTTAACTACATAATGGGTACTTGTAGGTACTTTAGGAATGTACCTTTGTTACTTAGTATATATTGTTAAAATTTAGCACAACATCTTAAATATCGCTTAAAATAGTTTAAAACCCGATTAGGTTCTTCAGAGAATTTTCTATAATTTAGAGGAGTAGCGGGTATTATGGAATATTGTTTTGTTTTTGCATTCTAACAATGAAATTTAGTACAAAATATTAAATTTAACATAGGATTAAGGATTACTGAAGGTTTTGAAATATTTTACATGTTATTAAAATTATAATAATTTTTTTTAAAAATCTCAAATATATTCTTTATAGTCTTTATAAGTAGTCTATTTCAGAAAGGTGTAGAGTAATAAAATGGGAAATTCGGTCCAGTTCGGCTCAATTTCGGTATCGGCCATAGGCGGAGGTAAATTTTGTGCATTAAATTATTTATGATTACTAACCAAAGAAAAAAAAAGAAGATAAATTCATAAGAAAGGAACTATTAGCTATAGCAAATTTATACAAATATCGTTTTATGAAATATGCCGTGAAAGATATTGCTGAAAAATATAGTGTAACTGTGCTGCGCAAACCGCCATATCATTGCTAACTAAATTTGTAGCAAGACACAACACGACATTTAAAATGGAAGAAGTTAGGCTACTATTTGATCAAGCCATAAGGAAGTGACACCACTGGCGAAAAGGAGTCCATCATGTCATTAAAGAAGAGGCGAGAATGCGGTATTTTGACCACCTGATCGATCGGACCGTCGACCCGTTAATTATAACGTCAAGAGGAGATGACAGTTCCTCAGATGACGACGAATATTATGATTTTTTATAATTTATATTTTGTATTTTTTTATTATGTTTAATAAAAAATAGGTGTACCTAATACTATGTACATAATGCACGCCTTTGTCACACCATTTTCAGTGTTTGTAAATGGATAACATTAGGCAAAAGCCATAAGTTACCCCAAACCCGGGTGGTACAACCTGCACTTGATGAAAATAAAGAATTTGTCAATGAAACTAATGCCAAATTATGAAAGTGGCTTAAATATTCGTTGGGTCACTCTGTAGTCCCTTTGCATACCTAATTAGCGTTTATTCCTCTACACCTTTCTGAAATAGACTATAGGAAAACTGAAAATAAAACACATTAAATGAATTATTAAAATAAATATGGCATTTTAATGTGGAATCTATTTCATATTTTCTTACGTAGCCATTTTGATTTTAGTTGCAGGAATATGGTGCAAAATCCTAATGTGATCAAATTGAAGGTTGAAAGAAGTGTTCTCGATTAGACCAGAAAAATCAATAAAAAGGATCATATCATATTAGAAAAATACATTTTTTCTAATATTATCATTGACAAAAATAAATTGAAATAAATTTTAATGCAAACAAACGGCATCTTAAATCAATTAATCAATATGTAATCATTTCAACACAAACTCCAAATCTTTAAATTTATTATTTATAAATGTTAAAACAAAAGTTACATAAGATTAAGAAGCATTTAAAAAAAAATTTATAAATTAATTTTTATTATAACATATTTCATTTAAAGAAATATTTTATATGTCGAAATAAATACTTTTTGTTTAAAAATTAATATGTACATTGTTAAAATAACCACAATAAGCAATTCAGGAATAATTGAAGTTTTAAGAAATACAAGAAAAAAAAATTCCAACCTCCGCCCCACCCCTTTCACCGCTCCTAAAAAACAAATAAAAGGGCTCATCAAATGGTCCAAGTTTCTATTTTTATATAACATTTAGCCTCGAAATGTTGCCTTCAGGGAGTTTTAAGTAAAATAAAATGTCATACTCCCCATATCCTATTTTAAAAAGTAAGTATTAATTCCAAAAGCCCCCCCCCCCCTTCCGGGGGACTACTAATAATACCATTAATTTTGTTAGTTAGAAAACTCTATTCCCCTGTCATCACCTCTCCCCAGACCTACTCCTAGCTGCGTCACTGCAAAAGAGAAGGTAGACCATTAAAGAATTGTTGAAAGTGTAAAAGATGTAAAATAACTATGAATTGTACTGTATCTACAATATTAAATTTGTAAGGACTTTCTACTTTCAGGCAAAAAAATTTACCTGAAGGGTTTATATAACCCTTTTTATATGAAAGGGTTTTATTTTTGAATAGTTGTGGTGTTTTTATGAGTTGTAAAAACTATAGGGTACATTTAAAGGATATAAACTTTACCTAGAAATATTGTTAAGAGGATTTTTGAGAAATTAGTGATTTAAAGTTATTCCTAGTCCTTTAGAGAAAAAAATTAACTTAAAATAAATTTTTTAAATATTATGATAAAATTTTTCTTTCAATAAGTGACACATGGATGTATAAAGAATGAAATAAAAATAGAGAGAAATGTAGGTTCTAGGTATCCTATTTAAAAATAAAAAACCACTCAAAAAATGCAGTTTTATGTATACAGGGTCCTGCACCTCACCTCCCGTCGTCTATAGCTCACTTATAAATTAAGTTTGAATTTTGATATTTTTGCAGAATTTACCTGTATCCTAGGGCGCATTTTAGGAAAATATTTTTGTTTATACAGGGTGTTCCAAAAAAGTGTAACGTCATAAGGATCTATTATTTTAGATTATATGCTACATATTCTTATTTATTTGGTTGTATCTTATAGTTGCCTTCATACCCCTAAAATTTTAATAAAATCGGTTCAGTAGTATAGACGAGAAGAAATAAAAACTAAGAAAAATCAGTTTGCACCACTGGTTTTAAAAAATAATAAAAAATAATGCCTCGTTAATAAAATTATACAACGGTACTTAATAAAAATGAGGTCGAACAGTCTCGTTAACCAAGTTTCAATTTATTTTTCTTATTTCAAATTGGAGCCTCTGTATATTGTTATGTGATTCGATTCGAATTAAAAATTAAACATTTGTTCAAATTATAACCCTATCGCAATTTCTAACGCATCACGACTTATTTGCAGAAAACTCATTTTATCAACTATTCCACCAGTCATTATTATAAATAAATATGGAAGATGACTTTACAAAACAATTTATTGGTATTAAAGTTTATTAAAGTGACAAAAAAGAATTCTTTCTAATATAATTTCTTCTGATATGTTGTTCTAAAAAAATATGATCTTAATTTGTGATAATAATTTACTATTCTACTGACAAAAGAATATGAGTTTAAATTTAGTAGAAAGATTCTCTAAATCAGTGTTGCCAGAATTGAAGGAATTCCTTCAATATGAATGGTTTTTGGGTAATTTTTGGGATGGTGAAGGATTGAAGGATTGTACCAACATCTCTCTCTTTAAGGAAAAGTTGGTTTTACTTAGAAAACACCGTATAGTCTAATTCAGAAAGGTGTCGAGTAATAAAAGCTCATTAGTTATGCAAAGGGATTACAGAGTGACCCAACGAATATTTAAGCCACTTTCATAATTTGGCATTGATTTCATTGCAAAAATCTTTATTTTCATCAAGTGCAGGTAGTACCACCCGCGTTGGGGTCAATTTATGAGTTTTGTTTATTGTTATCCATTGACAAACACCGAAAATGGTGTGACAAAGGCGTGAATTATGTATACAGTATTGGTACACTTATTTTTTATTAAACATCATAAAAAAAATACAAAATACATTATACAGAAATTAAATTATAAAAAATCATAATATTCTTCATCATCTGAGGAACTGTCATTTCCTCTTGACGTTATAATTAACGTGTCGACGATCCGATCGGTCAGGTGGTCAAGATCCCACATGTTCTCCTCTTCTTTAATGACATGATAGACTGCTTTTCGCCAGTTCTCTGGTGTCACTTCCTTAATGGCTTGATCAAACAGTAGCTTAACATCTTTCATTTTGAATGTCGTGTTGTGTCTTGCTACAAATCCTTTCACTTGCAGTACTTGCACCCATATAAATTCTATAGGATTTAGGTCGCAATGATATGGCGGTTACGCAGCACAGTATGTTTTTCAGCTATATCTTCCACGGCATATTTCATAAAACGATGTTTGTGTAAATTTGCTATAGCTAATAGTTACTTATTTATCAAATTATTATTTTTTTGTTCTCTGATTAGTTATCATAAATAATTTAATGCACAAAATTTACCTGCGCCTATGGCCGACACCGAAATTGAGCCGAACTGAACGGAACTTCCCATTTTATTACTCTACACCTTTCTGAAATGGAGCAAATTACTATTATTATTAATCGTATACCAAAGACTGAAACGAGTAGGCTGCATGTTACTATTGTTACTTATATTTTGTTTCAGCGCCACCTTAAGAATGTACATTTACTAAAAAGATAAAAACCCAGAAAAAATAATATCCGTATTTTTTGAATCGGATATCAGTGAAGAAAATTAGTTTTATCTAGTGTTTTTTGTTTAGATAGTCTATTGACATCCGCCATCCCTTGATATGTCCTATCTTTTGCTATTTACTCGACGAATTTTAAAGTACATTAGAAGAAAAAACAAAATTGTTATTTTTAGATAAGTTATTTGTTTAGTGCGTTTATTGTTTGTGTATTTTAGTTAATTTTGGTGGGAAACTACGAGTTTTTAACCTTATTTTTATTCGTTGTTTACAATATAGTTTTGGCCCTACAATAAACGAAGTTATATCTCGTAATTATTATTCAGTTTATTTGTTTTACCAAAACTAAATAACAGATTTAATAACATTTACCCGATATTATTTTTTCTTTTGGTAAAATACATTGTTTATTTACATTTAAACATAGCTTAAAATATCTAGAAAGCATCAATATTTGGCAATTTTCTGAAAATGCTATGTTACCTTTGTCACGTTTTAACTCACCTACGATACACATGTATTATTATATAGGGTTGTTAAAAAAACGGAATTTTGTTATTTTTAATATTTCCATATGTTTTACGTTCAAAATGTTTTAATGTTTCTAAAAATTGGTAGAAAACTTCTTAATTTTTTAAGCAAATATTCTATGTGAAAATTCCAATTTAATTTACTGTCAAAGATTATTACTAAATATTTTACTTGATTAATTTTCAAAATTTGAATGTCATCATTTATTTTTTTTATTAAATTGGGATGCAACTTACCTACGAAACAGGTGTCCGGCGGCGAACATTTAATATAAAATGTGCCTTTACAAAATAAGCGTTGGCACGTGGTCATAAGGGATCCTCGCAAGGATTTGGGGCAATATAAAATGTGAATGAGTACAACTTTTTATTATGCCTTTCTAAAGCACACTTTTTTAAAATGGGTACGCCCTTGATTCGGATAAAAATGTTCAGCTTTAAATATAACAGATTCTAAATACTAATGCTTTCTTAGTCGGAAATATTATTTATTCTAAATGATAGATTAGCCATCTAGATTTTTTTTCACTTCTTGCAACATGTACCTTAATCATAAAGTGTTTTTAATCATAAGACATTTTAACTAAAGTTTTTTGCGAGTTTTCTTATTGTGACGCAAAGTTTTTTAATTTCTCGAGAGAGATATGATGAAGTTTTTTTAATTTAAACGCAAAAGTAGTTTTTCCTGAAATGCAGGAAACTAAATTATTTATTGTCGTTGGTACGTTTTAATTCACTTAAGAAAACTTTTAAAATGCATTAATTATATCGGTAAAAATGGTAATAATAGGAAAACACGAGCATAGGTTAGAGGATAGGGGGGGGGGGGGGGGTTAAGCTGTAGGTCCCGTCTGTCTGACATAAACAATGGGCCTCATATAGGCCTAAGAAAGTATACTGGCTCTTCCGCCAACGCCAGAAAAAAAAAATCTTGTCTGAGAGGGGATCGATCAAGAGAAACCGCTAACTTTTTTGAATAGCATTGTATTACTTGCAAGATTCTAAAATCTTAAACATTTCTAAACAGAATAAGGGGTCGTGAATGGAAATATGTTAATAAATAGCTCACGTATGACATAATAAAGACATGACCGCGGCAGTGGCTTAGAGGTAAGTTACTGACATTCGACCGTGGCGACCCGGGTTCGATTTCCGGAATGGGCATACGTACAATAAAAAAAGTATGTCCGAAATTTAGTGGATTTAAGAATGCAGGGAAGAGTGTAAAACCAACCCACCTCATTCACGCCGGTAACCAGGCCGGATGAGATCGAACATCTCGTGGGGCGCGGAAGAAGATACATACTCCCCAATCGGTAGGTCATGCAATGGCAATAAACCGAGGGTTCATAACCCTTGGGGGGTGTCGCATGACCGAGGATCATGGTTCGGAACCCCTGTTAAGCTGCTGGTCCCTCGGATATGGCCCTGACAGCGAACGAAGAGGAAAGAGCCGAAAAAGCAAGCGAGCAATAAAGACATAAATGTTTTAATATGTTGATTTCGATTTTTCTTTCGCTGCTTATCAAAATTAAGTCCGCGATGACAAACATCGCTTATTTTGTCGTTGCTATTTGCGTTTTTTGACCGTTGCGATATTCCACTTATTTTGATTATCAAATTGTTTAAAATGATAGTTTTTAATGACGATCATGTCAACTAAGAACATGTTTTAGGATGGCACAACGTGTCATACCATACCATAAAAAATTGTTTCCATCGCTGGTCGCAACTATCAGAATCGATTATGCTTAAATTTTACTAAAGAAAAATGCTTATCATCCCCCTTCTCTTTATTTGAGGAGTTGGAGCAACAAGTGCTGGACCAAAGTTGCTTACAAGTTTTTTAAGATTACAACACATAAATTTTCAATATCGCTTAACTAAGAATATTAAGGAAAAACCTTTAGTTTCATAGTTAAGCATTATTATTACTTCCTCTAGCGGTCACCTGAGAAACTTAAAAATTATTGTCAGCTATTTCTCATGACCACTTTCCTTATTTTAAAAAAATCAAGTAAGCAGTACGATTAATGATTAATGTGTTATTTGCAGGATCTGGAATAGCTAGAGGTGGACTATCTTTTTGCAGTAATAGCAAAGAACAAACGGACCATCTTCGAGGGATGACCTGTTTTCAAAAAGGAATATCGATAGAGATGTATTTTGATAAATTGAAGGCAGAAAGAAGGTCGTAAAAAATCTCCATCTATATCTATGAATGAGTAAACTAGTAACAACGATTTGTCAGAAGTTTGGAGATGATCCCTTTTCAAAATAGCCGAATTAATTTGTCTTCACCCGGGTTTGCGGGTTTAAATAAATAATAGTCAGATTTCCTATTATGTTGTTATTTATAAATATTTTCAAAAATTATTGGAGGTACATAAAAAAGCTTTCATTGCTTCCGAGATAATTCGGAATATTTAATAAATAAGCATGAAAATGGCCCAGTGGCGTATTTAGCTTAAGAGCTCGGGTCTAAAAGTCTAATTTCAACCTAATTTTTCTTCTCACGTTTGGACTCTTAATTTAAATGTTTAAATAATACATTCTTGGTTTAAATTACAAAGGTCTTATAGGAAACGTTTAGTTTTTAAAATGTTCCTTCTAAAAGTCCTGTTTTATACAGATATTAAGGTTTTAGACCATATCGTTTTAGAAGGAAAGAAATAAGAACACAAAGTCTTCCTCCACTATTATATTAAATTAAAGAATCTCGTATGTTCAGAGAAACTTTTTATCTCTACATGTTTCGAATGCAGAAGCATTCATCTTCAGGAGAATGAATGAAAAAGAAGAAACTAATAGATATCACCTTAACGGAGCATCAAAATAGTAAGTTCAGTAAATAGAACTGTGAGAAAACTAATACACACGTGGTATTGTAACAAAAAAAAATATATGGGGTTCAGGCTCATGGCACTGTAAAAGTTTATAATATGCAGAATAAAAAATATAACATCTCTGTCTGAGAAGAATGGTTGGAAAAATGTTGAAAAGAAAAGTTAATAATTAATCGAGAAATTGAAGGTTGGTCATAACAGAAAACTGAAGTGTGAGGAAGATGAAATTATAAATTATGTTAAAATATTTGGGTTATTGTTTAAAGTGGCAGTTCTGACAAGGTTCGTCAGATGAATACCTGAAAAAGAGAGATTTCTTTTAGGTTACATCGAATGGACAAAAATTGTGAAAACTTACCACATGTCGATTTATTACTTAAGAATAAAAAAATTGGAAAATGTAGATTTTGCTAATTTTATTTAGCATTTTGTAGAATAAAGAACTTTTTTTTCAAAAAAACTTTTATGGATTAAATAAAATTAGGCACGATCGCCACCACGTTTCCAAAAAGATAAATTTGGTGACAGTTTACATGTCTGAAGTTAGGTGAGAACACAGAGAAAAAATTGTTAAGCTGAAGGCTAAAACAATCGTTTTAGTTATTGATTTATGATGTAATTTTATAGGAAAACGAGTAAAAAGAATAATATTTTATAGTATATTTCTATTATATACTTGTCTGTTCCGTTTTCTCTTTTTTATTTATTTTAAATCAACAAAAATATAACCCAATACAATAAAATATTTTTACAACAGAAACAAAAAACAATTAGGTATTTATTTTTAAAGAGGAAAATTAAAGTAAACATTTTAATTGAAACATTTTTTATGAAAGAACTGTGATAATTTATAATAAAAAAAATAGTGCGAAAAGAAACGAGAATGCTTTATTATAAATATACAAAACGGAACTTAAAAAGGAGTATTTCAAAACCTAAAAATTTTCACCAAAAACTGATCTTAGATCTACGCTTCTAAAACACAATTTTGGCGTGATGGGCGATTTTTACTTTATTTTTAATCATAAAAAACCGAGCCCGAAGAATGCTGGTTTTTCATAAATATAAAAATGGTGTTTTTTTTTAATAAAGTCAGTTAGGAATATCAAAAAAAATTTAAAAAAACATATACAAGAACACATTTTAATAATTTAATTTTCGAAACCGTGAATTTTAAACGAATTTTGGGCGTGGTCCCAAAAAAATTTCGCCTGCGGCGCTTTTCCGCCTTCTTCACTGGGTACAATATCATGAAATACATGTAGTCCCGACTGTGCCTTTCTCCAGAAAAAAAATGTATTACTTACGCCCACTGAGCCCCCCCCCCCCAAGCATATTTTCGGCTACGCCACTGAAAATGGGAATAACGGTTAAACACTATTAATATCTTTGGACTATTAAAAATAAAGATCCTTTTTTTCTGAAAATTGGAATAATTTTTCAGTTTTCTATTTAATTTTTTAAATTAATAATCTACAGTCTGATATGGGACATTGTTGTATGCATATTAACCGCCCTATAGCAATAAGATTTTTGGTTCCTTTGGTCATTTATGGGGGAAGGGGGATTATTACTCCCTTTATACCCCATCAGGTAAGTCCGCCTTTGAACTAAGTAAACTATAATATGAACCTAGAAACCATTCCGCCATTAGGTATGAGAATGACGATACAACAGAGTCAATGATGCAAATATTTTAAAAGAATTCGCAAAACCTAAAAAATATTAAAAGGAACTCGTAGTCATCAATTACAAATTATACAATTCACCTGACATTTTTTTGCACTCTTAGGTCTAAATTTATCAAAATCAACAGGCACAATAGGTAAAAAAACATATTCAATCTTTCTAAATCTCTTTCAAATCCAATGCCATACCAAAATATATTTTCAACAAATCACGCCATCAATATAACGTCTGCTATTTGAAACTCCTAAAATCTAATAATGATACGACAAGAGGTATTAGTGTTATTTTTAGGGTGGCACCCCATAATAAAAAATGACTTTAAAGACTACCCTAATAAGTAGCTACTAAATAGTGACACGCCGCAACAAAAAATCCTCATAAAAAAGCAGGTCAAATTCGTTCCCTCTATTTTTTTGGGTTCTATTATGCCTTTCAGGTTGAAAGTGATTAGCGTAAGGTGTTCTGGTACAAATATGCAGGTTTATTTGGGATGGATTATTTTTTGGATTTACATTTTTTTCATTTTTGGATTTTGCTAACCATACAGTGGCGTAGCCCGAAAATATGTTCGGGGGGGAGCTCATATTTTCTAACCAGGTTTTTTATTGTTCGGGGTTTTAAGTTAAAAATAAAACCATATTGATATGTTAATACATAATAATGTCGGGTTGCATAAAATTTTTTAACGATAATTAACTAACCACCAACTTTGATGGTGGTATAAATGACATTGACAGAAATAGATTTCTTACAACCAAGATTAATTCTTGATTAACTAATCAGAAAACTTTGATTTTAAGAAAATAATACCTGCCAATGTCATTAATGCCACAGTAAAAGTTGCTGGTTAGTTAATGATTGTAAAAAATCTTTATAATACTTACTTATTTATCCACCGAAGGCAAGCTGATTGCTGTCCTGTTTGTATAGAAGGGACCATTGAAATTTCGTTTATAAAGGTTGCCGACATCAAGCAACTTAGCCGACATCTACCTAGCCCAAATTCGGGTTATTCTAAAAGAAATTCTGTTTTACTGATCGAAAAGTCAGAAAAAACGTTCAAATATATTTTTTTCGACGCTTGTCTAAAAATTTCTCTATCCAGAGAATTACACATATATTTAATATTTTATTGTCGATGGATTCGCTCCCTGTATGACACACATGATGACGCAGGTGTAGATATTACGACGAAAATGTTTTTGCCTTTTTTGTTTTTATGCTGCTTCATCTCTTCTATACCTGTCTAATTGCATCGTTGCTGCTAGACTAACTAGAATAGTGAGGAGTGATCAATCGATTTCGTGGTTAGGTTCATAAATGTTTACTGTAGCCGCCAATTGAAAATAAATATACTAAATTACTTTTTAATATTCACATTTTTACTTACGGCAACTAGGATTATTTAATGTTACACAACTAACAAACTACCTAGTAACGTGTAAACGGTAAATCTATACAAAACCAGCTAAGACGATTCGTCGTTAAACCGAGGGAGTAGAAACCTCGTTTTCAACAAACTAACGGTGCAACTCGAGTACGGTACATAGCCGGCTTGGCGGACAGCTCGAGTTTAGTTGTTATTGCTATTGTGACGATCGAAAAACACTAACACTGTAGCAAATTTGGACTTTTGATAATAGTAAATTTTGAGAATTTGTTA
Source organism: Polydrusus cervinus (assembly GCA_935413205.1). NCBI lineage: Eukaryota > Metazoa > Arthropoda > Insecta > Coleoptera > Curculionidae > Polydrusus > Polydrusus cervinus. Next base: position 80,900,260 of record OW284511.1, read on the forward strand.
AAATGTAGCGGAATGTGACCGAATATATAATATTAGTAAAGGGTGTAAGACAAAAAATTAGTTTGCAATCAGACTTAATAGTTTCTGAGCTCGGGGTGAGGGGGGGGGGGGGCTGCAGCTTGCCAGCCCACCCCTAAATACGCCACTGCAAACATATACAGGGTGATTCACGTTGAGTGGCCTATTAGAAGATCTCGGAAACGAGTAACCCTATCTTTCTAAAAATTTTATAGCAGGCATAATTGGTGCTGAGCTTTTACAACATTATATTATGACGTTTTTATTACTTTCGGTTATACCGGAAGTTAATGCCAACTTTGCTATTTCAAATGGAACACCCTATATATTTTAGCATTTTTGATTACCTTATTAAAATCTAAATAACTTTTGTTAATAATAATCTATTCCTATCTCTAACCGTTTTTGAGATATGAATTATAAAAGGATTTTTTTGTGAAAAAACGCTCCGAGAAGAAAGTTTAGTAACTCTGAAACTAATAGAGGAAAGCATTTAAAATTTTCTAAGCTTTCAAGTAATACATAGATCTTGAGTTTTAATTACTTATGTTTCACGTTTTTTATACAGGAAGTTCTTAAAATTGTGCCAATGTTTCCATTTAAATAAATGTGCATAAGTCAATTTTTGCAAATGAAACACCCCATTTTTTAGCTTACTAACGTGTAGAGAATTAAATTTCCGATCTAAATGCCCAATATGTTACAATCCACATTTTTAGTGGTTTTGGAATCATGAGCAATTTAAATAAAAAATCTTAAAATTTCTTTTTGTGTGACATTATTTTTAAAAAGAAGGCTTCGACTGGGATTTTCGTTTGACTTTGAGCTTTGTTACCATTTTAACTGCCTATCTTCGTTGCTTAGCTATTTCTAATTTTCCAAGTCAAACGAAAATCCCAGTCGAAGCCTTCTTTTCAAAAATAATGTCGCATTAACACAAACAGAAAATTCAAGATATTTTATTTAAATTGCTCATAATTCCAATACCACTAAAAATGTGGATTGTAACATATTAGGCATTTAGATAGGAAATTTAATTCTCTACGCGTTAGTAAGTTAAAAAATAGGGTGTTCCATTTGAAAAAATTGACTTATCCACATTTATTTAAATGGAAACATTGGCACAATTTTAAGAACTCCCTGTATAAAAGAAGTGAAACCTAAGTAATTTAAACTAAAGATCTATGTATTACTTGAAAGCTTAGAAAATTTTAAATGTTTACTTTTATTAGTTTAGTTACTAAACTTTCTTCCCGGAGCGTTTTTACACAAAAAAATCCTTTTATAATTCATATCTCAAAAACGGTTAGAAATAGGAATAGATTATTATTATTAACAAAAGTTATTTAGATTTTAATAAGGTAATCAAAAATGCTAAAATATACAGGGTATTCCATTTGAAATAGCAAAGTTGGCATTAACTTCCGGTATAACCGGAAGTAATAAAAACGTCAAAATATAATGTTTTAAAAGCCCAAAACCAATTATGCCTTCTATAAAATTTTTTAGAAAGATAGGGTTACTCGTTTCCGAGATCTTCTAATAGGCCACTCAACGTGAATCACCCTGTATAGGGTGTTATGGAATTCGCGCATTATGCGCATTACATGAGGGAGCGTGTATTAATGGGGAACGAGGGTGTTAAGAGGGTTACAGGCAGTGTTGCCAATCCTCCTAAATCATCGGTAAATCTACCAAATTTATTTATTGTTTCCCGATAAATCAAACAATAAACCTGATAAAATAAAATTATCGTATTTTTGGCAAGAAGGGGTCGCTACTGGTCAAAGGTGTTTCCTTCTTAGAGTAAAAATTAAACATTTCTAGTAGGTAGTGTAATTTTTATGTTGTGGTTACAATAGTCTTCACTACAATAGTCTTCACTGCAATAATATAATCTTTTTGAGTCCTAAATATTTTGACCTTCCCCCTACTTCGACCTCTGGATGCGCCACTGCTGCAGGATAATATCTAATAGTTTTTTAGAAAACAATATGTGCACTAATTAATTATTGTGAGCTAATTAAGTTCTAGTGATTAATTTGTATTGTGGTTTAATATTATTTATTGACGTGGAATATTTTTTATATTTATTTAAGACTTTTTAATTAGGTATTTTTTACTGTTTAGTTTCCTGGAAAAAATAATAAAATAGACGCCGCTTAAGCATTCAAATAATAACATTTTAATGATAATTCCAAAAATAAAGAATAAGTAAATATTTTTCTATTGTTGAATTTTTGGGACTTAGACTTATATTATCAGTTGGTGATAGTTATAAAAAATAAAATAACGAGGGCAAAGCGATTATTAAAATAACGCTCTAGTTTAAGTTAATATTAAACATTATTTACTTTCCATCAAAAAATAAATTAGTACGTTTTGTTATAAAGAGCACATAACTTTTTTGTAGATTTGCAAATGATTACCCTTATTAACATTTTATTCTAATATTTCCTAATAAATTCTACATAGGTGAAGCCAGTTTCAAAGTTTTTTTTTTAATTTTATCCTAAAAACTTAAATGATTTGGTATAATTGGGACATAATAATCGGGAAGTATATTCAATATACAAGAAAAATCGTAAAAACCGCAGTTTGATATATTCGTTTGCTTCAGAGTTATTGTTAAAAGAATAACTTTTACCACTTTAAGTGAAGTAGTGATTACTTCCAGAGTTCCGTGGTCAAGCTGTCATCCAAACCAGTGGCGCAGTTGTCAACCCCCAGAATAGGGTCTGGGGGTTGACAACAAAGAGAGTAGAAATCGAAAAAAAACAACTTAATTTATTTTGGTTCAGTTGGAAAAAAGATCATTTCTGGGCCTCTGGGTGAGGAGGGTGAGATTAACCCCCCTTGAGACGCCACTGATCCAAGCCATCCTCTCAAAGAGAAATTTAAAAACACTTGTAGAAAAAGCAATACAATGCTGATTTATTGAGAATGGCAAGACATGCTTTAAAGTCAGAAAAAACATATTTATCAACAATGCTATTTACTTTTCTTTTCGTGATTTTCAACGTACGCGTTATATTTGTGGAAGAGTTTCATAACGGTTATCAAAATAAAGAAACTCCAAGCCCAACGAAATTATGCAAAAGTAAATTTAATTTTTTATTTCAATCAATATTTCATTGTGACATTTTCGAAGTATAGTATAGACTTTTACTATAATTTGATTGAATCAGTCAATACTTGAAGGAAATCTACTTTAAAAACTTATCTAAATGAAAGTAAAATATCAAATCTTTACTTCCATTTTTCTAAACTTTAAATCTAAATGACCATATTTTTTAAATAAAACAGTTCGAAATCATCCACAGTTTACATGATCTTATCAGAGTTTTTCTACCATTTAACGAAAATCACGTGGTGTGATGTTTTGCTAATATTATAATCGGTACTGACCTTACACCGACTAAAAATCGTTATTTTTCTGTTAAATGTTTTAAGTATTTTGGTTAGATTAGATTAAATGATGACTGGGATTTTCGTTTGACTTTGAGCTTTGTTGCCATTTTGTAAAGTAGGCTTTGACCAAAATGGTTTTAAAGTTGACACTTATCTTAGCCCTATTGTCATATTCTAGTTAACTTATTTAAAATTACGTTCATTCTTGGTAATCTGAGAATGGCGAATAATAATGATTATTAAAATAATTTTATTAAAAAAAATTAGAAATAGCTAAGCAACGAACATAGGCACTTAATAAAAAATGGCAACAAAGCTCAAAGTCAAACGAAAATCGCAGTCGAGCCTTGTTTTCAAAAATAATGTCGCATTAACACAAACACAGTAATTTTGAGATTTTTTATTTAAATTTTTCATAATTCCAAAACGACTAAAAATGGGGATTGTAACATATTAGGCATTTAGATATGAAATTTAATTCTCTACGCGTTAGTAAGCTAAAAAATAGGGTGTTCCATTTGCAAAAATTGACTTATGCACATTTATTTAAATGGAAACATTGGCACAATTTTAAGAACTCCCTGTATAAAAAACGAGAAACCTAAGTATTTTAAACTAAAGATCTATGTATTACTTAAAATCTAACAAAATTTAAAATGTTTACCTTTATTAGTTTCAGAGTTACTAAACTTTCTTCTCGGAGCGTTTTTACACAAAAAAATCCTTTTATAATTCATATCTCAAAAGGTATTCAAAAATATACAGGGTGTTCCATTTGAAAAAGCAAAGTGGGCATTAACTTCCGGTATAACCGGAAGTAATAAAAACGTCAATATTTCATTGTGACATTTTCGAAATATAGTATAGACTTTTACTATAATTTGATTGAATCGGTCAATACTTGAAGGAAATCTACTTTAAAAACTTATCTAAATGGAAGTAAAATATCAAATCTTTACTTCCATTTACCTAAGCTTTAAATCTATATAACCATATTTTTTAAATAAAGCAGTTCGAAATCATCCACAGTTTACATGATCTTATCAGAGTTTTTCTACCATTTAACAAAAATCACGTGGTGTGATGTTTTGCAAATATTATAATCGGTACTGACCTTACACTGACTAAAAATCATTATTTTTCTGTTAAATGTTTTAAGTATTTTGGTTAGATTAGATTAAATGGTCTCACAAATATTTGTATTTCTAAAGTAGATTAATTGGCGAGCTGAATCTATTTCTTTGCAATTTTGGTAAATTCAGGTCAGTAGTTATGTTATTATGTTATAATAATAATAATGACACAAGCGAATCAACTTACAGCGCAGTCTCACCAGTTGAATATGATAAAAACATTTGACTGGGACTATTTTACTCATTAGGTACTTCTTGAACCAATGAACCAATCAAACTGTTAAAGCAATAAAATCACTTCCCCAGTGAAAAGCCACTTGTAGTTTTTCGGTATTTTTTTTTATGTTAACTTTAAAAATTTTGCTTGGTTTCTATGGCAAAAGCAATGAAGTCAATTATTTTAATTTCAAATTGAAAAAAATGGTAAAGTTTGCGATTTAGCAAGAAAAAATGAACTTGAAGTTGAACACTAAAAAACTGAATGCATCCATTTGGAGGCCATTTAAGGATTTTTGTGGGCAAGAGGTTATCAGCAGCACAACCATGTTACGTAATAAAAATAGAAAAAAGCATAGAAAGAAAATTTCTTTCCGATATGGGTTAGTACTATACAGGGTGTTCACGGTGGATGGAACGTTAGACGTTACGGGTAATACGTTTTCTTCAAAAATTTGGTGGCTCAGATAAACAACCATGGTCTATCGTTTTAAAATATTTTCAGCAATGCGGCGTTGCCGTTTTTGCCCGTGGTAACTTTTAGACAGAGAATAAAAAACTGAGACAGGGAGGTGAAACCCATTTTTCTCTAAGATACGCCGTTCCAGTACTACAGCATATCAAATAACGACGTTGCCACCTGTTTCAGGCAGAAGCGGCAACGCTGCATTGCTGAAAATATTTTAAAACGATAGATCATGGTTGTTTATCTGAGCAACTAGATTTTTGAAGAAAACCAATCACCCGTTATCATTATATCCACCGTGAAACACCCTGATTATGATTTTTCTTATTCAAAGTAACAAACTTAAAAGAAAATAAAAACCACAGAAAAAGAAGATAATGAAACATAAATATGCAAAATCTGATTTAAAAGAAGTTCTTCCTATTTATATTTTTAATAAAGTTATTGGTGACATTTGGCCAATCAACAAAATCCCGCTAAACGATTTTTCAGGCGCTAAGATCTCGGCAGTGGTTTATGCCTAAAACAGGATTTTAGATTCGCTGGAAAGAATTATGATTGCCGCTAAATATAAAACATGTTTTTACTAAATTGTTTGTGTGTATTCAGAGATAATCACTGTTAAAATATCGTTTAGCGGGATTTTGTTGTTTGGCAAAATGTCGCTAACCTTAAACAAATCTTATCAACATTAATACTATAATAATTTTCATGTGTCCTACATTTTCCTAAAATCTTTTCCTTATTTTTCTAGCTATATCCAATATAACAAAAATCGACAAAGATATAAATTATATCGCCCCCATCGTAAAGCCGAATCCATATTTCTTTTAATACATTTTTTCCGATAAGTCATTCCCCTCGTCGTATTTTTATATTTCGTTTCCCCTTTTCAACCCCTTGCAAACCCACCCTCGCCTTTTATTCGCTACTATTGGTCACCCTCAGCTGGACAATGCTGACCATGGTTGGGTTTTAAACAGTAAGGCAGAAATATATTTAGATATTTGTAAATTTTTCTTTAAATCTATCTCTATGGATATTTGTTCTATATAAATAGTGCAAAATAATACAGCTGTCGGTTTTTAAAGGAATTTGTCATGGGATTCCCCCAATCGTTATCAGTAGAGTTGGTTCTTTTAACATGCCACCCGACAAAAATTAGGTGCATCGAGACAGGCGCGGATCCAGGGTGGGCGAAGGCAGTTTCGCCCCCCCCCCCCCCCTCCCCATGAACTTTACAAAATGGGTGTTTTTTTACTTTGACCCTTGAAATTTGTAAGGCGCGTGAAGAGTCAGAATTTTTTAGAAATCACTTTTGAGAGTACCGGGTGGTCAACTAAGAATGACCGCCGGCCATATCTCAGAAACTAGTAATCGTACAGCATCCGGGTAAATTTTTTTATGACAAAAGTGCCCAAGAGAAAATGCTGGAAATTATTTTTTAAGTTCCGCATTTTGCCGCAATAGGGCGTAATTGAAAAGTAAATTTTAAAATTTTACATATTTCCGAAAATTCCACATTAAGGTATATCTTTGATAACATCATTAAAAAGCTTGGACAATTTATGCATCATTTTGGTATTATGCTTATTGGCATACCGACTTTAATAAGAGGGGGGGAAGCTGTTGAAAGTGTAATCAGTTAAATCGCTGTAACTTATAAACGACTTCTACGATTTTAGCAAACTAAAGACTGTTTGGAAGAGAAATGTATGCACTTTCACCAATCGTATTTAGTTGTCCATAATAGTTCTCAAAAAAAAATGATAGAGGGCGCAATGTGCAATAATAACACATTTTTTGATTTTACTCCGAAAAAATATATCATACGGTATAATTATGATACCATAATCGAAAAGTAGATGAAATTTTCTAGAAAAAATATTAAAACCGCAGCTCGATATCTCCGTTCGTTTCAGCGTTATCGCCAATAGAATAATTTTTACAACTTTAAATAAAGAAACGATTATATATTTTTTAGAAAAAAAGTGGTACGCCACTTTTATATTTCGGATTAGCCTGGTCAATTCTGCATAAAAATGGTCTCTTGCGTTTTTCTTCTCAGGCACACCGTTCTTAATTAAATTAGCTTCATGCATGCCTATTAAGTGAAGGTGTCATTTCCACCAATTTTAATAAAACAAAATTTCGCATTATCAATGTTAATAATAATAGTAGAGCTAATTTAATTTAATTATTTTAATTAAAACGGTGTGCCTGAGGAGAAAAACGCAAGAGACCATTTTTATGCAGAATTGACCATGCTAATCAGAAATAATATCCACATGGAAAAATATCACCAATCGTATTTAGTTGTCCATAATAGTTCTCAAAAAAAATGCTAGAGGGCGCAATGTGCAATAATAACACATTTTATGATTTTACTCCGAAAAAATAAGTCATGCGGTATAATTATGATACCATAATCGAAAAGTAGATGAAATTTGCTAGAAAAAATATTAAAACCGCAGCTCGATATCTCCGTTCGTTTCAGCGTTATCGCCAATAGAATAATTTTTACAACTTTAAATAAAGAAACGATTATATATTTTTTAGAAAAAAAGTGGTACGCCACTTTTATATTTCGGATTAGCCTGGTCAATTCTGCATAAAAATGGTCTCTTGCGTTTTTCTTCTCAGGCACACCGTTCTTAATTAAAATAATTAAATGAAATTAGCTCTACTATTTATTATTATTATTAACATTGATAATGCAAAATTTTGTTTTATAAAAATTTTTGGAAAAGACCACCTCACGTAATAGGCATGCTTCCACCCATCTAATTTAATTTAATTATTTTAATTTTGAACGGTGTGCCTGAGAAGAAAAACGCAAAAGATCATTTTTATGCAGAATTAACCAGGCTAATCCGAAATAATATCCACATGAAAAAATATCAGCGGCGTACCACTTTTTTTCTCAAAAATATAAAATCGCTTCTTCATTTAAAGTTGTAAAAATTATTCTATTGGCGATAACCCTGAAACTAACAGAGATATCGAGCTGCGGTTTTAATATTTTTTCCAGCAAATTTCATCTACTTTTCGATTATGGTATCATAATTATACCGCATGATTTATTTTTTCGGAGTAAAATCAAAAAATGTGTTATTATTGCACATTGCGCACTCTAGCATTTTTTTTTAGAACTATTATGAACAACTAAATACGATTGGTGAAAGTGTATACATTTCTCTTCCAAACAGTCTTTAGTTTGTTAAAATCGTATAAGTCGTTTATAAGTTACAGCGATTTAACTGATTACACTTTCAACAGCTTCCACTTCTCTTATTAAAGTCGGTACGCCAATGAGCATAAGATCAAAATGATGCATAATTGTCCAAGCTTTTTAATGGTATTATCAAAGATATACCTTAATGTGGAATATTCGGAGATATGTTAAATTTTTAAAATTAATTTTCAATTACGCCCTCTTGCGGCAAAATGCGGAACTTAAAAATTATTTCCAGGATTTTCTCTTGGGTACTTTTGTCATAACAAAATGTACCTGGATGCTGTACGATTATTAGTTTATGAGATATGGCCGGCGGTCATTCTTAGTTGACCACCCGGTACAAAGATTTTCAGAGCCAGGATACGCTCTTTCTTTTTTAGAAGTCACAAACAAACAAAATTCTGGATTCGCCACTGTGTCGAGACGGAATACATGGCCGCTCGGCGACATTTTATTTACATTTTCCAAGCGAAATTTACAGTATTCGCACAACGTATACAAATTTGTTTCTAGGTTTCCCGATTAGAATATACTTTCTGGTTCAAAAATATATTTTCATTAAAGCTGCAACATTGGAATTGAAATAGCAAAGCGTTAGACCGGGCGGGCCAGGACAAGCGGCATAAGAATCCCCCAAACTGCTGCGAACGGCCGGAAATTTTTACGAACTGTCTGCCATTGCGGTGTTTTATTAAATTGAGATGCAACTTACCTACTTAACAGTGGCGCGCGGCGGACAACATTCAATACACAGGGTGATTCACGTTGAGTGGCCTATTAGAAGATCTCGGAAACAAGTAACCCTATCTTTCTAAAAATTTGAAAGCAGGCATAATTGGTTTTGGGCTTTTAAAGCATTATATTTTGACGTTTTTGTTACTTCCGGTTACACCGGAAGTTAATGCCAACTTTACTATTTTAAATGGAATACCCTGTATATTTTAGCCTTTTTGATTACCTTCTTAAAATCTAAATAACTTTTGTTAATAATAATCTATTCCTATCTCTAACCGTTTTTGAGATATGAATTATAAAAGGATTTTTTTGTGTAAAAACGCTCCGAGAAGAAAGTTTAGTTCTGAAACTAATAAAGGTAAACATTTTAAATTTTGTTAGAATTCAAGTAACACATAGATCTTTAGTTTAAAATGCTTAGGTTTCTCGTTTTTTATACCGGGAGTTCTTAAAATTGTGCCAATGTTTCCATTTAAATAAATATGCATAAGTCAATATTTGCAAATGGAACACCCTATTTTTTAGCTTACTAACGTGTAGAGTTTCCTATCTAAATGCCTAATATGTTACAATCTACATTTTTAGTGGTTTTGGAATTATGAGCAATTTAAATAAAAAATCTTAAAATTTCAGTTTGTGTTAATGCGACATTATTTTTAAAAAGAAGGCTTCGACTGGGACTTTCGTTTGGCTTTGAATGAGAAATAGCTAAGCAACGAACATAGGCAGTTAATAACAAATGGTAACAAAGCTCAAAGTCAAACGAAAATCCCAGTCGAAGCCTTCTTTTCAAAAATAATGTCGCATTAACACAAAAAGAAATTTTATGATTTTTTATTTAAATTGCTCATAATTCCAAAACCACTAAAAAGTGGATTGTAACATATTAGGCATTTAGATAGGAAATTTAATTCTCTACACGTTAGTAAGCTAAAAAATAAGGTGTTTCATTTGCAAAAATTGACTTATGCACATTTATTTAAATTGAAACATTGGCACAGTTTTAAGAACTCCCTGTACAAAAAACGTGAAACCTAAGTAATTTAAACTAAAGATCTATGTATTACTTAAAAGCTTAGAAAATTTTAAATGTTTACCTTTATTAGTTTCAGAGTTACTAAACTTTCTTCTCGGAGCGTTTTTACACAAAAAAATCCTTTTATAATTCATATCTCAAAAACGGTTAGAGATAGAAATAGATTATTTTTAACAAAAGGAATTTAGATTTTAATAAGGTAATCAAAAATGCTAAAATATACAGGGTGTTCCATTTGAAATAGCAAAGTTGGCATTAACTTCCGGTATAACCGGAAGTAATAAAAACGTCAAAATATAAAGTTTTAAAAGCTAAAAATGCCTGCTATCAAATTTTTAGAAAGATAGGGTTACTCGTTTGTGAGATCTTCTAATAGGCCACTCAACACCTATAAATAAAATACGATACAATTATTATTACAAGGAAAAAGAAATATTAATGTTGACTAGTGATGTATTAGTGTGTATTAAATTAACTTGTTATTAAATGTTTTCATTTTTCTTTATAATTACACTATTTATTTTTAAATGTATTATCCAGTAAGAAAAAATTGTTATAGATAGCGATGACTATTATCTGTCTTAAAGTTTTTCCCTAGAACCTTCAAATTTTTGTTTCAACTTCACTCTACTGCTATTTTCATTCATAACTGTCCCTTTTTCTATTTAAAAATATTTTGAGGTCTCAGGACAAAATTATACGAATTAAAGTAAGTGTTATGATAAAATATAATATAAAAACATTAACAAAAAATATAATTACTCCCCATGCTTTAAAAACTATGCGTTTTATTGACCTGCTGAAATATTTGACCTTGACTGTCTGACTAATTTTATTAAAATAATTAAGGCTTAAACCATACGTCTCACTTCCTGTAATGCAATTTTAATATTTAATCCTAAAAATAATTGCCATGACCGTAATGGGTAAAAGGGGATGATTTTAAATATTGAAGTGTTATTTGATGACGAAACCTTCAAATTTTTAAAATGTTATAATTGTATTAGGTTTCTAAAGCCTATAAGTCCCTAAAACTGTAATACAAAATGTTTTTTTCCAAGTCAAAAATAAAGGCGCATAAAATTAAAAACCAAAACTGAAAATTTCGGTTTTTTTCGGATATCTCCGAAGGCATTCGAAATATTTACAATTTTCTTTCTCCACATTATTAAGCCCCAAAATACGCAACTCTGCCTCAATTTAACCATCTTCGTATCTCTTACCGTTTTCGAGATCCTCATGCACGCATGCGAATTTGTAGCACCCTGTAAAGTATATTTTATGCATTAAATCTTGTAGTAATTGTTTAGAAATTAGTGGAAATAAAGAGATTTTTAAAATTAGAAAGTGCATATGTGCGCAAATCTTTAGTTCGGTCAAAAAATAACAATAGTGCTATACTTCTGTAGCTAAAAAATTTGAAAAATTATTAAATCCAGAATTATAACTTATCTTTTTAGTTGGTCGTTAACTTATGAGAAAGATAATAAGAAAACAATTGAAGAAAAATTCATTTGGTTGGCAAATTCATGGACCAAATTATACTGTAACATATTTATCGATTTGGGTGATTTCTTATATTTACACAAAATCACTTTAAATATATCTATATTTCCCACATTTAACCTTTTGCAGAATAACAGACAAAAAGCGATATATTTTGATTTCTAAAATAGGTACCTACGTCTATGGTTTCAATACAAATGTTTTAAAGTAAATGTGTGGAGTTGGTTGTACACTGTGTTCTGAAGAAAGGAAAAACGCTGTATTTCAGTGTAATAGTAAACAGTACACACTGAAATACAACGTTTTTCCTTACTACAAATGTTTTAGTTTCAGTCATAACATAACAATTGCATTTTTAATTTAATATTTTAAGTTTTACTCTATTACATTCAATATCAAACTCAAAATTTATAAAAGCTTTGTCGATAAAGATGTTCTCCTACGACCACCTATGAAAATGAGAATAAAAGCACGGTTAACTTGGCTCGAAAGAGCCGAATATCACACGCGTGTTAAAAAAAAATATTTCAACACTAGTGTTGAAATACAAGGCACGCTATTTAATTTAAACATATGGTGCCAATTTGACAGACCACCCCTATATATTAAAAATAACAAATTTTAGAGAGCAGTGATTGTAAAGTGTTTAACTTATTTATCATGTATTTGTCGAATAATTCAGAATTAGAGTGTGAAAATACGCCTTCTGAATTTATAAAAAATGTTAATAATATACTGGAAAATCTATTACCAGAAAAAACAAGTCGCGCTGAAGAAAGTGTCATGTATTAAACAACAAATCTTTATTGGTATCGATAGCGTAGAGAATAGAGCTCTAGCCTACAAATCGCAATGTCACAGGTTCAAATTCCATTAGGAGTATTTGACTTTTTTTTATCGAAAGATTAAATCATTTATAGAATTATTTTGAATTGAAATCTTCCTTGTTGGGTGGATTTTTAAATTTATGTTTAATGCATCTATCCTTGATTAAATTTAAAATTTTTCATTCTGGTTAATCTAGAAGTCAATCCAGGATTAGTTCTTCCTATGATATATAAAATATAAAAAAATGAAAAAGTTAAACTACAAATAAAGGAAAAGCCCATTGACAAACTATGAAACCGGATATTAAGTGGAACATTATCCTAAGTATGCTAATTTCAACACTAATGTTGATATTTTTTTTTCAATACTAGTGTTAAAATATTTTTTTACATATCAAAGGCTTTTTTAATAATTCTTTGTGATCGTAGGAAAAATAGTGTACATTATTCGTGTAAAAGTGATTATTCAAAAACTCAGAGAATTTCCGAACTAAATATCTCCTCGTTTGAAAAGTATCACTTTCATCACTTGTTATGTAATATACTATTCTATCTGACATTGAAGCATATTTTGACTTTTCCCAAAAAAAAAGTTTTAAACAACGCCACTGATCTATTTTACTTAGCCCACCCTTGCAAAAACGTCGTCTGAACTGCACCCTTTCCTATTTGTGTTTTTGGTGAAAAAATCGCCCCGTCATCGTTATACGCTGCCCGTCCATCGCAGTGCTTTTATTGGGAACGGTCTGTTTGTCGACTTAAAATCTGTCAGGCATTTGTTTATATATCGTATGGTATGTATGTTATAAAAGGGGTGGCTTCTCTTACAACCCCTTTTTTGGTCAACCTTATGTATTCAGCGATAAATTATGTACAGTGTGTCCCATAATGAATTTGATTTATGGATAAATTAAACTGATTTTCTGCCCGAATCTTGTTTAGTTCGTTTAGTGAACAACAGGGTTGCAAGGATTTTTAATTCAACTGGTTTTTTCAATTTTAATCGTGATTTGAATCAAATTATAAATTGCTGTAAAAACAAGTCGCCCAAGCAAATAACTCATCAGGAAATTCAAAAAAAAAGGTAGATAGTTTATTTAAAACGAAGTGTTTAGATACATTATGTAGGTGTAAAAACATAACTAATCGTCATCAATCCAGCGTCCAGCGTAAAAAATATTCATAAATTACGCTGCACAAAATTTTCATGTCAATACAAGTTATTTTGTATGTCGCCGAGGAGATTTTCTAACTGTAAGTCTAGACAACAAAAGTCAATATTGCTATAGTTAAGGGAAAAATCAGTATAAATTGATAAAAATCAAGATTACATCGAAAAAATTAGATTTATTGATGTTTCCAAAAAAAATCGTGATTTATTGCAACCCTGATTTGTACCATCATGGTGTATGTTATTCGCTTTTTGAAGACAATACATTTTTTCAAAATACCGTACAAAGGAGACATTATTTGAGAATCTATTAATTTTTTAATAACTCGCCTTCTTTAAAATTTCTTTCTTGAAATAGTTATTTGCCTAATAAGTGCGGAAAGTGGTACTTTTCCGCACGCGACGGCAGTTGCACGAACGACGCGAAGCGGAGTTTGGGCAAGCCGTCAAGGGTGGAAAAGACACTTTCCGCATGTGTTAGGTACAAAAGTTTTCGTACGATCGATATAGTTCTCAGATAAACGTCAATTAGGTTCGTAATAATATTCTGTAATTACAAAAATTATTGAATTTCTGACAAAAAAAATATTTATTTTGCAAGTATTTTACTTTATTGAGTGTTTTAGATAAGATTAATTTAAACAAATCGTGCGGAAAAGTTACTAGTGCTAGTAGTCCTGAAAAGTTACTTTTCCGCACGATTTACAAAATTGTGCGGGAAAATAAAATCGTGCGGAAAAGTGGTACTTTCCGCACGATAAATCGTGCCGAAATAGCTATTTATACAATAAGTTGCGAAATGACTGTCTTTTAGGCACGCGACGTGAAAATTGTCCAACGAGGCAAAGCCGAGTTGATCAACACGTCTAGTGGCTAAAAGACATCGTTTCGTAACGAATTATATACAAGATTTTTTGTGAAAGCGGAGAATTTGATAATTTAAGCTTTTATTAGTATTTTTAAACATTTGGAAAAGTAGGCAGGCAATCTGTTTCTAAGGCATTGTTTATGCATTATTTAATGTCAAGTGTGTTGTCAAATTCGAACGTCGCGTTTTGCTTTTTTTCCCGCAAAGTTTTTCGAAAAAAATTACCTACTTCAAATGAGTGATATTGACGAGTCTTTGGAAATTGAACAAGCTGCTTAAGCTGCGCTATCCACATTAGTACCAAAAAAATCGAAACATTTATACGAAAAAACCTACGACAACTTTGAAACCTGGGCCAAAGAAAAACATATTGAGAACTTTACAGAAAAGGTATTACTAGCCTATTTCCTCAAGCTATCCACCACCTTAAGGCCATCAACTTTGTGGAGCAAATATTCGATGCTCCGCACCATGATTTATCTAAACAAAAACGTAGATATTTGCAAATTTACAAACCTTATATTATATAATAAATAGATACTTTTCATTGATTTTAATGTTTCATTTTTACTTTTAGGCACTAGTGCCTAAAACTGTCACATTTAGACACTAGTGCCTAAAAGAGTGTCATTTCGAAATTCTAATCAATATCGAAATATGTCTATTTCGAAACGCTTTCACGAAAAGTAAGTTTTCCCCACGATCGTAGGAAAATGAATAAAAAGTAAATTTTTTATTTAGTTCAAAAATTCCATAAATATTCTTAACAGTATTAGGCAAAAATATTATTTAGAGTGCACTTTATTGATTTTTTGACCATAAGGCATATTATTATGTATAACTAGGTAAACTTAAAGGTGCACAATTCCAAAAAATCAAACAAAACCTACCGAAAATAACATATTTGAACAAAAGCCAGGGGAAGTCCTTCAAAAATAATCCTTTTTCGGAAAAAGAACGCTGATTGACCCTTTCGAGGACAAAGAGGTAAAAGATGGCAAGAGTAACCCTATACCGGAGCAGCTGATACAACTCCATCATGCAAAACACAATTGCATTTTGCGTTTGAGTGAAAAAAGGGGAGAGTGAAAGGGAATAGTTAGTATATTTCGGAAGTAAGGGAATCAACCACAGTGGCGCAGCCAAGGGGGAAGGCGGGGAGCTCGGGTCTAAAAGTCTAATTGCTACCTACTTTTTCGTCCCACGCTTGAACTTTTAAACTAAATTTAAATATTTATTAAAAAAATATAAAACCAACACAGCACAAAGTCCTCAAATTTTCACTTCTCAAAGCACCTAGAAGATCCTAAAATATTTCAAGCTTAAATGCAAAACGCGCTACATGTACCTGAACAAATTAAGCTGGTTTGGTCAAACGCTTTTCCAGCAAACCCATAGTTTAGAACTTGGCAAGTAAGTAAAAATTCACAAAAAGATGCAATCAATTTATTGCAAAACAAATTTTCTTAAGCCAGTGAATGGGATACCGGAACTGACCGAAGAAAATAACTAAAAGTTATTTTGGCTATACCAAGGGCTAACACCAACCCCTTAAAGCTAGTCCTAGCTATTCGCTAGCAGAACATTATATAATATATAAATAGTATAGGAAAATGACATGTAAACAATTATAGTAACCAAATTTTAAGGTTTGATGAACTGAAATATTGAAACATTTATTTTCATGTGAACAAAGAACATGAACATAGAAAAATATGACAATTTTCGCACTTAGACACCATATCAAATATACAGACATTATTCACACAATCCTAAACAAATGTCTAAAAAATGTTATTTAAATTTAAAAATTCATCCAGAAATATAAAAGAACTTTAGTTAATTTCTGTTAAAAACTAATCAGAGATGATGCATTTAGGATATATTCTGGCATTGCATTATATAAGCGACATCAATTAAAAAAAGCTCCCATCTGATAGAAACCTAATTTATTCCGATGTCGAGTTTCATGATCATAGTCCACAATGGACCTTTGAAACAAGCCAATATTACGTCTAACAAAGCAGACTTAAAAATAGAAACATTGCCCATTTGTGGAAATGTGTGGAAAAAAGCCCTTTAGAGTTACGTTCAGGGAGTAATAGTGCAAAAAATGTGTGGGATCAGCTGATGTCTGCAGTCAGGGTGTTATTATTTTGTTTACATTTTTATTTTTACTTGTCAAACTTACGCAGGTGCCGATCTATGAATTTTTTAAACAAAGAGTGTTAAAATAGAAGAAAATAAGACACCTTATACTGATATATTCAAGAACAACTTTTACATTAACTCTCTACGAATTCAAAGATATACATTAATCATCAGGAGAAATAAGATGTAATTTAACAAACCAAGAAATGGAGTTGGATATCGTCTTAATAGAGCTTTGAGAAATCTATTAATGTTTAAGAATTGACCGAAGAAATGTAGAGGGTGTAATAAGAACAAAGTTATAACTAATACAGTTGACATTAGATGGGATTGCTATACGAATAGGATCCAGCCGAGAACTCAAACTTAATGAGAGACTGATGAAGGACACAAAAGGTGTAAGGCATCTCCAAAACCATGGAAAAAATAGTCCTCCAATTTCTTGAGACATTTACGCAATTTTACCCACAAGGGTAATATTGCAATGATGTCTCAAGAAATTGAAGACCTCGTTCGAATAACCCACCGAACAAACCCACTAGTCCTCTAATTTCTTGAGATATCTTAGCAATTTTACCCAGAAGGGTAATATTGCAATGATGTCTCAAGAAATTAAAGAACTCGTTCGAATAACCCACCGAACAAACCCACTAGTCCTCTATTTTCTTGAGATATCTTAGCAATTTTATCCAGAAGGGTAATATTGCACAGATGTCTCAAGAAATTGAAGAATTCGTTCGAGTAACCCACCGAACAAACCCACTAGTCCTCTAATTTCTTGAGACATCTTAGCAATTTTACCCAGAAGGGTAATATTGCAATGATGTCTCAAGAAATTGAAGAACTCATTCGAATAACCCACCGAACAAACCCACTAGTCCTCTAATTTCTTGAGATATCTTAGCAATTTTACCCAGAAGGGTAATATTGCACAGATGTCTCAAGAAATTGAAGAACTCGTTCGAATAACCCACCGAACAAACCCACTAGTCCTCTAATTTCTTGAGATATCTTAGCAATTTTACCCAGAAGGGTAATATTGCACAGATGTCTCAAGAAATTGAAGAACTCGTTCGAATAACCCACCGAACAAACCCACTAGTCCTCTAATTTCTTGAGATATCTTAGCAATTTTACCCAGAAGGGTAATATTGCACAGATGTCTCAAGAAATTGGAGAACTCGTTCGAATAAGAGCACTTAGAGCACCGGTGTTATGCGGCTCCTTTTCTAACATGGGTGCGTGCGCAATTAGCTCGTTATCTAACAGGATAAGTGATCTAGTCCCCTCTCGCCAGGCAATAATTATATTGTTATTTATTCCTGTACATACTTTCATTGTCTTTATTGACAACTTGCAATGTCATACGTTAGTAGAATTTATTGTATGTATTATTACATCGGCTGGTAAATCCTATTTACATTCCTTGGTGAATACCTAACTTTTGTAATTAGATTTGTACAAGTAGGTAATTACAATTAATATTTCTATTTATAAGTAAATATTTATTTAATGGTGATATTTCAGGCATTTACGTATAATCGGTACATGATTTTCGTCACACTTAAAAAATCAGCATATGTTTTTTTAGATCATTTTATTGTGTAAAAACAAAAGGTATTAGTTTGTGACACAAATAAACATGTACGACTTAAAATTATCTTTACGACAAACCATTACAACACTTTATTTTTAAAGATTATTTTATTTATGCTTAAGTCCCAAATTGCAAGAAACACCGGATATATAATTTGGAAAGGAAGTTTATCATCGCATACAAACTAAACCCTATTGCCCTTTCTGTCACTGAATTTCTCCGAATTAATACACCGTATAATTTACTTAACGATTTTAGCTATTTTTTGCCAGCCACCAAAATACCGCTAAACGATATTTAAAATGCGAATTTCTCTGAAAAATCCACACCTGTAATTTTTAACCAATCAAAACGTGTATTTTTGACAGATTACCATGGCAACGAATGAATTTTAGTGGACATTTTTTCCTCGTTGGTACTCAACAGCGAATTATACTGGAAATTTTTTGACGTTTATAATGACAGAATATTTTTTTTGTAAATCTGGTTCTTATTTATTTACATGATAGTTTTGATACATTTCAATTACAAAGCTAAGATGTTTTCTATATTCTTTGGACACCTCCTTTCTTCTTAATGGCGAAAATGCAGGACTTGGAATGGAATGAATTAAATTTCTATGTCTAATGAAATATATATAATATTTAGACACTATTCTATTCACCTTTTTTCTATTTAGCACTTTGAATTTTGAATAGTTTAGATGCAAATATTCGTGAACAATTCGATACAAATTTTCTTTCTTCAAGTAGGAGCTGTCACAATTACATTAGACAATTTCACACATATTTTGCATATAGTATGATTTTCAAACCGATTTATTTTTAAAACAACAAATTTTGTTGGTTTTAGTGGCTGCACAATATTCTTTATTACAACAAACCGCGAGATTTTCTGATGTTTTGAACTGTCAACATACGATGATCACAGCCTTCAATGATTGACGCTTGCTGACGCTGCGCGCTGGTTATGAATTCCATACCAATAAAGCGCGTATGAAAAGTTAATAAAAACGCAAAAGAGCAATTTTCTACCACTTGTAGTTACTCAGAACTTATGTAAAATTAAAGAATATACTGTGTTGTGTCTTGAGATGGTATTTTCGTGCAACTACAACGAGTAGAAATCAACAATTTAAAGGTCTAAATTGCTGTCAAAACTGTGGCGCGCTGTAAATTTGTTCATGCAGCGTTCCGAAAAACCTTTTAAATTATGATTTTCTACCACTTGTAGTAAGAAAAAGAATATAATATTTTAGATCCTATAAAATGGCACTTTTGAGCTACTACATTCAGTAGAAATTCGCGGGTGTCAACTGCCAATCTCCTGGCGACTATTTTCTTTGCTTTCTTGACCGAAGCGAAACATTTTTTTACGTCGTGCCGCTTGACAGCTTAAAAACTGAAATAATTTTTAGGTTAGGGTTTCTCTTAGTTGCCATGGTAACTAAATAATTAAGTCGACCAAACCCAAGGTCTATAAATTTAGGAAGGTTGCATGGTAACTTTCGACCAACCAGAGAACAGCGCGGGAATACGTCACAAGATTGCCCAATTTAAATTTACCGTATTAACAAAGCATTGAAATCAGATCGCGTGTTTAATTATTAGACTTATAAAAAGTGATTGTGATTAATAAATTGAAATGTAGGTTCCTTCATACAGTAGGAATTGAAAGTATTGCAATTTTAGGATATTTGTTTTTAAATTTAATTTATTTGATTGATTTTAAAATGGATAGGAAAATTAATTTTTTAAATTATATATTATAATTCCTCAAATTGGACGTATTTTTTTCCTGCAAATCACAATTTACTTTTTCTTATAGGGTAAATAAAACTCACAGTCACACTCTTTTGGTTTTTTATTGCAGTGGCGTTATTTAATTTAATAAAGCCTAAATTAAAAATAATCAGTCACATCTGATAAGTAATTTGTTTCAGTCTATATTTAAGTAGATAATTTTCTAATGTATATGTTACCGACCAAACCCGATTTCAGGATAAACTAGTTTGGCCTAACCCGATTTCAGGATAAACTAGATTTGCCTAGGCCTGTTCGGGTTTGTTCGTATTCTAACAAACCTGACCAGACCCGAACAACTTTTGGGATAAACTAGTTTGGCCTAGTTCCGTATATAAAATGTTTTGGGATTGTATTGGATAAACATCTTAAATGGGGACCACATATTGATTAATTATCTAATAAAATACGAAGACTACATACATAAATTCTATCTTTTAGGAAAATTTCTAAGCCGAACAATTATGGAGATTATTTAAAAGTCGTTGGTTGAGCAGCTAACACTGCCACTACCTTATTTTTGAAAATGTTGTTTATTTTAATGCCTTCTATACACAGCTAAAAAAAAGTATTAACTTAAAAATTACCCTGTATATAGTGACAGATAATAATTCCTAATCATATAGTGTAAAAAAATGCAGTAAAAATTATTAAATTTTACTATATGGTATCTTTTTCTGGGGTGGGCTGTATAATAATTGTCTCTACAAACTAAATATAATTCAAAAGTTTATACTTAAAATTATTTACAAAAAACATAGGTTATATTCATCCCACTTACAAAAATATGTAACATTAGAACTATATACATGTCCCCTATCTGTTCTGCATCCTTATTTTGCTTTGGTATACCGACAACCAGGAGATTGTTTTCTTTTGCTCCCTTACATTTAGTTTTTCCTCCAGAGCTTTAACTTTTGATTTCAGACTGTTGTTTTCGTCCCTGACTTTCTTCATTTCTCTTAGTAAGTCCTCTATGGCTTTTTTTGTTCATCGAAATTATCGTAATTAGACTTTTTACAATAACTTTATCTCCTTTACGAATCATTCTCTTCGACCTTTTCACTCTCAGGTTTTTCTTTCCCTACCAGCAGGTATAATGACGGAACAGCTAAAAATATAAATTTATTATGTATGCAGTTATCCTATTAGTATTAGGCCTCACTTAAGTACACCATAAACACTACACACTAGGTACCTGTTGTACCCTATGGATAAAGTATAAGTACTATCAAACAAAAACAATCAACTAAAACTCTGTACCAGATTTTTTTAGACGGTTCCGTTGAGTATTCATTATTCTAGCCTGCAACTTATCTTCAAAATCCTCGGGCTTAAAATGTTTACTGCAAATTCTCTTATTTGCAATATTCCAAACATCTTTACGATAACATTTCCTTACCCATTCTTTCTGGATCTTGGGATCTTTTGGAAACGAAAAAAAAGGAAAGAATTATTTTTGCAAATTGGCACACTACAAACAATCCCTCTAGGCATCTAAAAAATATTAAGTTAAGGTTATCCATTGATTTCATGTTGTCACCTTTATACAATATACCTAGCTATTTTATTTCAATAATTTTAAACACATATTTACCTTTATGGATTATTCACTGATTTAATTCACAAAATATTCTAATTTAATTGTTGGATTTAGTTAAATATAGACAACGAAAACAAAGAAATTAAAAACGACGCCAATCGATCAGATAAGAGCTGCCATTATCATCTGATTCTCGGGCAATCATGTGACGTAGCGCGCTCCTCTCGCGTCTCTCCCCTCTCAGAGTTACCAGGCAACCTTCCTAAATTTAGAGACCTTGGACCAAACCTTCTATGTTTTGCTGGTAGTACTTGATGAAGACGAAAATTGACGTTGTTGGAAATCAAAGAATATATTTTAATTATTTAAACACAATTTGGTGTGGAATTTTCTTACGGAATACCACACGAGGCCACATTAAATCCAGAAATTTTTTGACCTCTAGTGGTATTATAAGTGAAACTATACAAACAATTTGGTAAAAATCTGTTTCATATTCAGCAGTGCATATCATTCGTTCTAGCGCAGTGGCGGCGCCAGGATTTTTGGGATGGGTGGGCACAAGTGATGGGCTCTATGATTTTTCAGTGGGCACTACCCAAATCAGAAATGACTTAAAAATAAATAGGTCGCCGCCTCCCCCACGCTTTATAACGCTATAAGCAGGGACAAACCAAACTTTCCTCGTGTCCAAAATGACGTCTACAAAAAAAAAGGTCATCGTTCTCTTCAAAACAATACCACTCCTTTCTAATCAAAACTTTCATAGCCGAATCCCCTTTCCCCCCGGAAATTCCATTACAAAACCGAATCTATTAATTTTGGGTGGGCACTCATGTTTCTAGGGTGGGCCGGTGCCCACCCTGGCCCTCTTGGCGCCGCTGCTGTTCTAGCGAACTGAAAATAGGCCCTGATGAAAAGTATATTTTTCTACTCCCACATGGAAATTTGCTGTTTCCTTTACTTTTAAGTGGCGAGTAAAGTAGGCTATTCCAGTTAACTATGCGGCTATATTTTATATCCATCCTAGTTAGGTAATGATACTGTCCAATCACAGTATACAATCACAAAGAAGCCAAATTTACATGTTGTAAATTCGTTTTCTGACAGTTGAGAGAAGTTAGGTTAAAAATATGGTTCAAAAATATGCAAATCTGTCAGATATGAAATTTGTTCTTTTTTAATTTAAATCAAAACTTTTATCCCAGAGTCTATGTATACACAATATTTTCCTAAAGAGTACACGAAATGGTGCAAAAATTGAAGGTATAATAACAAAATTAATACCAAAATATATTTCTACCAAATTATTGTTATTTTCTGACCGAACAAAAGATTTGCACGCAGACCCACCTTTCTTATTTCAAAAATATCTTTATTTCCACTCATTTCTAAACAATTACTACAAGTTTTGCATAAAATGTACTATATACACCTACCAAATTAACGTTTTTTACTAACCTTGGTTATTTTTTTCCATATAAATAATAAATATTTGTACACGGGGATATTTTCTGATATATTTTGAACAAGGATCCAACCCCAATTGATCTTAAAACTTTTATTACACAAACAAACATAAAAAATTAACAGGTAATTCTTCCTTAAATGGTGGAACATAAAGATAACCCGATAAAACAAACGAAATTATAAGATTTCTAGAAAAAAAATCCATTTTTTACTAAAGTTTTTAAGGTTATGTACTTACAGTATTGCCACTTCTCTTTTCATGTTAACAGTGTTGCTAGTTTGCAAATTGGCGATTATTTTGAAAAATTTGACCATAGCGAACGTTAAAAATTCATATTAATGCACAAATTCCATTCTTAACTGTTTAAAACGAATTCTACAGCTATTTTATTGTACTTTCGGAGTTATAATTCTTACGCAAGCAGAAATAAACCCGACAAACCTTTTTTCTTCTGTGCAATTCAGTAAAACAAATAACCAAAATACCTTTATTTGAGAAAATAAATTGTTCGTTTTTATTAATACATATATATCGCTTTTTGTCTGTTATTCTGCAAAAAGCCGAATATGAGAAAGATAGATATATTCAAAAGTGAGTTTGTACAAATATAAGAACTTACTTAAATCGATAAATATGTTACAGTGTAATTTGGTCCATCGGTTTGCATTCAAAATGAACTTTTTTGTTCAATTGTTTTTTATTACTGTTCTCACAAGTTCATGGCCAACTTAAAAGACAAGTTATGATGTCTAATTTAAATAATAATAATTTTTTTAAATTCTTAGCATTTAGTTCGGAAGTTAAATCGTAGAAAAAATATACTGTACAACTCGAGTGGATTGTCCATATTCATATCCACTCTTGTTGTACAAACTACTATTCTACATTTCTACCAAGGCCTGTAGTACGTAACAATCTAACAAACTGACAAATGAAGGTCTGGGCACAGCCCCCTTCTGTAAGGGGGACTGTGGTCTGGGCGTCGTGCAAACGTAACTTTATTAAACAAGTGGTATTTCAAAAATAACACGTTTGTTTGGTATTTTCTTACAAAATTCTTAGTATTGCTGTTTTAAATTTCAAGAATAAATATTTTAAAGCTATTTTTTCGTTGGTTTTTCCAAAATTTCTACGATTTTTTTGTTTTCCTTGTTATTTCGATAAATTTAGCTATAACTACTAAACTACTATTTATTTCTATAAAGCAAATTGCTATATAGAACAACCAACTAATTTATTTCTAAAAAATCCAATTTTTATTGCCCCAATAAATTAAATAATGGGAATTGCGAAATGAGTTACACACACATATTTTTCATTATTTTATTTATATTATGACTTATGCTGATATCTTTATGCTTTACTGATAATTTGTTTTTTTTTTATTTTTCTTAAATTTAAATACCGTTAAGGCTGAATAATACAACGTTTTACTAAAGTTATCGCTAAATTTTGCTTATAAATAATATTTTTTGACATGACATTGACCGTTCTTGCGTACCACCAACACCACAATCGCCAGTGGCGGATTAACCATTAGGCACATTAGGCACATGCCTAGGGCCCCATAGCAAGGGGGGCCCCGCAGGGGCCCCCGAGGTGTTACAAATATAATACACATACATAAAAACATAAAAATAACATATAACGTAAAAAATCCAACTTCCAACTTAGAAAGGAAACCGAAATAAAAATTTTGGCAACATCGCAACAGTAATATTCATAATAACGATCGTTAATCATTACGCTCATTGACAGTTATTGATCGCGGATCTCCTTAGTTTTTGGAGTGAGTGTGTTAGTTCTTTTTAGTGCCTTAGTGCTGATATTTGAAACGGTAAGTATTTTATTGTAAATTTTAAACTTTTCCTTTTTGAATGCTGAAATTATACCTTTAAATAGTAAACAGTATGGTTTTATCCCTTAAATTAGACTAGACTTTTAAAGGGCACACGTTTCTCTGCCTAACTAAATTGTATAAATAGGGTAAGGCTGTGTACAAAGTGAAATCAAGAATAAGATTATGTTTGTATTCAGTGTAGCTTTATTTAAAACTTTCTTTTTAATTGCAGAGCGCTTTTGGCCACTGAGAATGGCCGTTCAAAGCGAAGCTCCAGTTTGACCGTCTCGCGATTCGTACCGCGACGTGCGACGTTGCCTTCTCGTCGAGAATTTGGTTTTACTAAGCAAACATTCGGTTTTTAGATTTATGATTTGATCGAGTAACAATACACTAATAAAAAAACGTAAATAGGGGGTGTTTTTTTTAAATGTATTTTATGTTTATAAATCTAAGCAAAAAAATATTAGCAATTAAAAAAAAATTTACTTGATGTTAATGTTCGATTATTTATTTTATGGTTCTTTGCTGTAGTGCCTGTAGCTGTGGTGTGGGTGGATAACGTTTCTGTTTACATTTTCAGATAAAAGAAATGATGTCAAAAAGGACCTATCCATCAGGATTTGAAAAGAGAAAAAGGAAGCAACAGCAAGAAAAAGTGAAAGAGAAGTTTCGTGGTTCACTGGATGACTTTATTCGTAAAACCAAAGATACTAAAACTGATGAAATTTCTTGTGAAAAGATAATTGATGTGTTGCCCTCAACCTCAATTCAATTAGAAAACGCAAATCCGATTAGGCTTCCTGAAGAACATTCAGCACTTGTCATAGGTGAAGCAAGTGCTTGTATAAATGAGAGTGAGGCGAGTAGTGATGGTGCTTCTTTAATGGAAAATGCTAAAGGTCTGGACGTTATACCCTGTACTTCCAATATTGCTGAAATTTCGTGTCAACATCCTCAGTTAGTTGATCAGCTTAGTGGTAAATTAACTCTATCGGACGATATTTCCCAATGGCCTAACATTATAACGGATACCCAAAGGGATTATGCACTTTCAAATCCTCCAAAAAATTTTGGAATATTGTCGAACGTTCGAAAAACTTACAAACAAAATGGGCGAATCATTCATAGAGGTCTAAATAAATCACATTTTTATAGAGTTAAACCAAATGGAGAAAAGGAGTTTAGGGAGTGGCTAAAATTTAGTGAAAAAAGCAATAGTGTATATTGTTACTTGTGCAAATTATTTAAATCTGATAATACAAATGTATTTTGTAAAGGTTTAGATGATTTTAAAAACATAGTTAAATTGTTGAATGCTCACGAGACCTCAAATATTCATATTAATGCGGTGTGTGTTTTTCTTAAACGGTCTAGAACAACGGGAAGGATTGATACTCAGCTGGTTTTGCAAAAAGAAGCAGAAGTAAAGTATTGGAGGGAAGTTTTGAGAAGAGTAATTTCTACAGTTAAATTTCTAAGTAAACTAGGGTTAGCGTTAAGAGGCCATGATGAAAGTAACCAGTCGACAAGGAAAGGTAATTTTCTAAGTTGTTTAGAGTACCTTAGTGAGTACGATGAGTTTTTGAAATGTCACTTACAAAAATATGGTCAAGGAAGAGGCAAGATTAGTTACATGTCTCATACTATAGTCGACGAATTTATTTTCACCATGGCCGAACATGTCAGAGAGGTTATAATCAGGGAAATTCAAGAAGCTATCTATTTTTCCTTGATAGTTGATTCAACACCAGATGTATCCCATGTAGACCAATTGTCTGTTATTATTCGGTATGTCTGTGGTGGGGAAATTAACGAAAGATTTCTGACATTTATAGAAATACATTCTCATACGGCCCAAAGTCTTTTTGAAGTGGTACTTAACATACTTGAAAACTATCATTTAAAAATTAAAAATTGTAGAGGCCAGGCTTACGATAACGCTTCGAACATGGCTGGTAAATACAACGGATTACAAGCTAAAATATTGGAGAAAGTTCCATCAGCAGTATTTTGTCCGTGTACTAATCACTCTTTAAATTTGGTTGGAAATTTCGCAGCGGGATCTTGTCAGCAGGCGACTTCTTTTTTTAATTACGTACAAAACCTGTTTACGTTTTTTTCAGCCTCATGCATGAGATGGAATTTCCTTCACCAGAAATGCAAAGAAGCTAAAAATTACCTCAATATAAAGCGCATTTGTGATACCCGTTGGTCAGCACGCGCTGATGCAGTACGAGCCTTAAAAATAAATTACCATGTGATAGCATCCAGTTTAGAGGAAATCGGCAATAATCCCGAAGAGAAAGTCATAACTCGGACAGAGGCGAAATCGTTGCTCAAAATATCAATGAAAATTGAAACCGCTCTCCTGATAGTTCTATGGGGACGATTGTTGAAACGCATAAATGCCACTAATCTGAGCCTACAAAACAAAGAATGTGATTTACTTACCGCTGTGATGTTATTGGAGTCTCTAAAAGAGTTTGTATTAGACACACGAAATAGCTTCACGGAAATTGAAAATGAAACCAAAACGTTACTTAATGCTCAGGAGCTTTCCTACAAAGAAGATACTAGAAGCCGTAAACGAAAAATATTTTTTGACGAAAGCGATGAATATGATGTTCGAATAACGGGTAGGGAAAATTTTATAGTTTCAGTCCTCAACGTTATTTGTGACAACTTTTCGAGCGAACTTGCAAGAAGACTGGCCTGCTATAAAAATTGTCTCGATAATTTTGAGATTTTATTTAATTTTGACATTTCTAATGAAAAACGCGAGATATGTTTTAAGAACCTTGAAAAAAACTATAGACATGATATTGATATCGAGAATGTGCGAAATGAATATAATCATTTTGTAGCTTTGGCCAGGGGCACATTTTCCGTTTCTACAAACCATGTTCGCGTTATTGACATACTTCAGTGTATTATAAAAAATAACCTAAAATGTACTTTTCCAAACATTGAAATTTTATATAGAATATTTCTTTCAATACCAGTCAGCAATGCCTCTGATGAGAGGTCGTTTTCCGTTTTGAAACGTATTAAAAACTATCACAGAAATACGATGACTAACACGAGACTATCTTCATTGTCACTTTTAAATATTGAAGCATCAATTTTAGACAAAGTTAATTGTGAAGATTTAATAAACAGTTTTGCTGATAAAAAAGCAAGAAAGGTAGTTCTCTAGTATGAAATAATATTAGTGACAATGAGTATACTATATTCTATATTTATATTTTATGCATATTTTGATTTAGTTTCATGTTGTTACTTTGTTACGCATTTACGTATTTTTATATATGTATGTTTAGATTGTTTAGATTAGTTCTCTTTAATTAATGTAATCAATAAATAAAATTAATCGAATCGTCGCTTTAATTTTTTTTGCCTACGGCAAGCTTTCAACTTGTGTCTCGACCCTTAGTAAGGGCCCCATCTGACCATTTGTGCCTAGGGCCCCCAAACGTCTTAATCCGCCACTGACAATCGCTTACTCAACAACGGAAATGAAAATAATCGATTTGTTTTAATTAACATAATATTACTCAATATTTCAGTTTTGTTCAGATTTAGTGGTACCGATGGTCATGGGTGTCCAGTAAAGGGGGCAGGGGGTTTCCCTTGGCTGCTGGCTGATCCACCATTAATATTCTTAAAAGAAGTTATTTTCGACTCATCTCATTTGGTAATGAAATATAAAATTAAAAAATTTGAAAATGTAAGGCATAAACTAAGTAAACCTAGACATCCGATGAGGCTCAAGGCCGCGATGTAAATTTTGCAAACTTCTTACTTTGTGATTTTCTACATTGTCTGGACTTTTCACTTGCTTCTTAAAAACTACTTATTTATTTTTCCTAATTGGTGAAAAATTAGGCCATAATTTTAAACGAATAAATAAACGAATTTTATTTCTATTTAATTAATTCATTAACTTAATACCCAATCTGTAACATTTTTCTTACAATAATTATTTTTTAACACTTTCTAATTTTTGATATAATGGGTGATCCAGATACCAGATTAAAAATAGCAACATTTTTAAAAAATTAAGGACATAATATTATTGTTAAATTATAAAATATTTTTTTTAGAATTCTTACCTGGGCTCTTTGCACAAGACGCGTTTAAACTACCTTCGGGTTCTAATGAATTAAAATATTGTTTAGAAAGGCATTCCAAATATATTTATAAGATAAGCCACACAAAGCTTTTACTCTTTTGCCTCAAAGTTAAAAAATTCGCGCACCGGATAGAATAGCACGCAGGGCGTCGCAAGAATTTGTTTAAACCAGGAATAGGAAAGAAAATCATGCATGGAATTATTTATTACTTATAATTATAAAAGGGTGGTTTCGTTACACAAAAGTATTGTGCTTTAGTGTAGTTGACAGTGGCGGCGGTGAGTGCACGTGGAGATATTTTAATTTTTGAGGCAAAGTCTATAATGCATGACTTACAACTATAAGAGAATAGATATTTATGTTATAAGGCCGGTAAATAGGCTTTTACAGTATGAGTGAAATGTTTCGAGACGAGGCGACGAAGGAACCGAGTCTGGAATTTTGAAACGAATACTGTAAAGGATTTGCCGGACGAATGACGTACAATATTTTATTTCATACTGTTCTGTTGAAAATTATGTTTTGAAATTATAATGAAGTTTTATTCAGCGTCGTATATTTGAAAAATGCTTGTATTT
Organism: Polydrusus cervinus; assembly: GCA_935413205.1. NCBI lineage: Eukaryota > Metazoa > Arthropoda > Insecta > Coleoptera > Curculionidae > Polydrusus > Polydrusus cervinus. The sequence continues at coordinate 80,930,003 of OW284511.1, forward strand.
ACTGGTGGAAACATTGTGTCTTTGATATAAAATCAAATCTAATGGAAACGTAATTGTTTTAATTTCGTTTATGTCTAAATGGCGTCTAAATAAAAACTAAAGTCAGTTGAAAATAAGCGTTATTTCACAATTATTTTCGGTAAAATAACGAGATGGAGTTGGAGGATGGTGTAAATTTATTGCACGAAGGAATAACTTAAATAGTATATTACGTAATAAGTGTTGTAAAAAGCAATTTACGCACAAATAGAAAAGTTACGCACGACGCCGCGTAGCGGCGAGTGCGTAATTCTATGAGTGCGTAATTGCATTACAACACGTATTACGTACCATACTTTACCTACGACCTACTTATTCACACAACATCATTTAGTTTTAGTTTTTCATCTTAACTGGTAACAATATTATTAATTTAAGAACGTGATAACATCAACGAGAAGGTATATATTGTAATAATTCTACAGTATGAATATTTAAATTTACAAATGTTATTTTTTATAATATTATTTATTCTCATTACAATAATTATTTATAGTTACAGAACAATTATTGAAGACAAAAGGTATATCGTTTTTTTTGCTTGTTGAAGCATAAGTAAGATTTACATTATTAGTTGCCTCAATGAAATTTTCATTAATACTATTAGTACTACTACTAGTACTTGCTATTGCAGATGATATTTTAGATGAATTGTTAGTTTGATTATTTAGGGAATTATCCACATACCCTTTAGCTACGGCTGAGGACTGCCATCCGCCGTGTCTTTTTAAATCTAATAAATCACCACCCGCGTCAACAAGAATAGTCGCGGACGAGCGTCGAAAACAGTGTCCTGTATAATTCGCTGCTTCTGGTAGTCCCAGATATTTGGCTATTTCTTTTGGAACCTTTCCTAACTTGTTAATACCAACAGACTGTTTGGTACATTTTCCGTTTATATAGTTTAGAAAAAAAGGTAAATTTGGAGCTGTACTTACTGCAGAGCGAATGTTTATATATTTTTTAACCTTTGGGTAAAAATATTCTGACACCACAAAAGAACGTTGCCGTTTAGTTTTTGAATCGGGAATATTAATAATTAGATTCTTCCCTGTGTCTTGGATATCTGACGGTTTTATATTACGCAACTCTTGTTTCCTGCATGCACCGCTTATACCAATTATAAGAGCAACCTAAAAGACGATTTGAAATAAATTTACACATTTAACATTATATTGAGCTCAATACATTACCTTCATAAACAAATGTTTATCATCTGGTGCGTTTTCTAGAAAATCGTTTATATTCTTGCTTGTCAAAATCTTGGATTTTTTGGATTTAAAGCCGTCCGATTTTCTCTTCAGAAGAGCTTGTAATTTGGAGTAGTTTGCAATATCGACATTGTGATTTATATTAATTGTGGCCTTTAACATTGAGTAAAATGACCAAAGTGAGGAAGGCTTCATCGTTTTTGATAGTTCTTGGAAATATGCCATCATTACATTCTCGGAAAATGATTTAACGTCGTTTTTTAATCTCCATTCCATAAATCTTTGGTAAGTAAATTTGTATCGATATTCAGATTTCGCCGGTAACAAGTTGTTTTTAGCAGCTTCTGCAATTTCGCTAATATTGGGTGGAGTTAAATTTTCTATTTCACTGTCACTCGACATTTTTTATGTACCTAATCAAACTAATTTCACTTTATAATATTACTCACATACAAATTTGATCTACGATTATGTCAGTTTTTGAATAAGTTTGTTTGTATTGACCGTTGCTAAGCGGTTGCTAGGAAAACTGTGCGATTTTTTTACCAAGCTGTGCGATTTTTTTACCGTGCGTAATGGGAATCTTACATTGATCGGAAACGGTGTGTTTTTAAGTATTTACAGTAGTGGTCGTAGGTAAATACTATTACGTTACAAGGCCAGTAAGTGACTTATTACTATTACAGTACGAGTTGGTTAACGGACGAGGCGACGTAGGAGCCGAGTCTAGAATATAAACGAGTGCTGTAATAACACCTAACGGACGTATATCGTGCGATATTTTATTTCATCCTGTTTTTATAATCCTTTTTAAAAAGAATAAACAAATAGGTCATATTACCATTTAAGTGACAACTTGTCAAAGATCGAAAGTAACCAGTCATTGTTTCCAAAATCATACCATTGTTGCTAGGGGCAACCCATTACCGTATCTGATACTGTAATGATTCATTTACCGGCCGCAAATGAGTACAGGGTAAGTAAATTTACTTGACAGGATGAAATAAAGGAATTTTACAGGATTAGTCCGGACTTGTTGCTGTAAAACCTTATTTTCTGGACTAAATTCAAATATGTAAAGGTGTGTTTTACAATACAGTATGAAATAAATTAAATTATATTGTTACATTTATGTTACAAATACCCGTATATACTCGAAAAGAAAATAAATTCGTAACAACACAATTATCAGAACTACCATCCAACTAATTGTTTATCTGGTACAAATAAGAGCTTGACGACAGGTATATTTGTCTGTTTGAAGGTTGGAGACAATGATGTTTCTTAAATGGTAGAAACCTTTTGGACTTGCATTGTCTTTATTTGTTTCAAATCACAACGTTCGAACTGGTAAGTATATCCAATCGTCTTCAGGTGAATACCATAATAAGTATCGTAACTACAGCTCTGTTTATTTATACTAGCTAGATGCATTGGAGTATAACTGAGATGGATGCAGTATGCAGTAATGCGTTCAGCTCGTGCGCGGTATTTTAAGTTTACTCTACTTAACAAAGGTTCCCAGATATTTCCTAAATCTAATTAGGGCTTACGAAAACAATCTGGGTTCTGGTGTATGGTAGCAGCTTCCTTGAACTTTCTTTTCCTTCAGTGTGGTTCTTTATGTAAGGTTTGAGCTTCTGTCAACTTATTATGATGGCCGTGTGTCAAAGCATGGTCAGCTGCACCTGATCTTTCGGTCTCTCCTTTTAGCGTGTTATTTCTGTGTTCCTATTGATCCTTATTTTGAGTGGCCTTAGTATCTCACCAATGTAAGATCGGCCGGATTCGCAGGAGAACTGGTAGACACAGTTTTTCCTGTCTTTTTGGCTTGTTGGTTTCATCTTTATCAGGTGGCTTCTTAAAATGTATCTCGAGCTGAATACCGTATTGATGTTGTATCGTTGTCCTAGTCTTCTAATTCTCTTAGATACTCCGTTGACATACGGAATATTGTGTTCATGGTGTCTCTATTTGCTTCTTTTGTGTATTTGGCCGATTCTTTAGATTTTCCAATACTTTATCAACTAAATGCATGAGCTAGCCATTTTTGTTGAGGTTTATCTTGATGTAGTTAGTTTTTCTTTTAATGCTTCATTTAAGTTACAGATGGTAATTGCTCTATCCACAAGCGTTCTTACTATGCCATGTTTTGTGTTGTTTGAGTGCTTTGAACTGTACCTAATTGAGATATTGACCTGTATGCGTAAGTTTCCTGCACTCCTGCACACTGAAGTTTGGATGATGTTGTCATTTTTCTTTACTTTGACATCTAGGAAAGGTAATTGATTGTTTTCTTCTTTTTTATCAAAATTAAAACAAAATCCCCCCCCCCCCCCCCCAACCAGCTTTTCGCAATATCCTCCCTACAAACTATGTTGTTAACACATTTTTCATCTGCGGCACATTGCCTACGGTGATTTTTCACCTTGCCCTGACCCGCCCCCCAGAAGAATATTCTAGTTACCCCAATGACAATCTATAGATAAAAGATCATTGGTATCACCTCTATTTTCCCGTTCCAGTTAATTCTTAAAAACAATTGTTTTCGGTCGATGAACTTTTTTTTAAATATTTTATTATTTCTTATATCAAATTAGGTTCTCAAACTCAAAACACAATACAAATATCAAGAAATACATTATATAATGCACTTATGTTTGTATGGTACAATCTTACAAATATTAATTAATAATTATACTATAATATAATAAAATGCATAAAATTTGACCTTGTATTTTCAATGATGTTGCATAAAAATTTTTAATATGTAAAGATTATTATGTATTTATTGCGGTTTCTTCGATAATTTCGAGTGTCTACTTGTAATGTAAAACCTCATTTTATCTTTAAAAAAATGGGTTGTTACTTATTTATTATTATGAGGTGATGATAAGAATATATAGATAACAAAATATATTCAAAACGCTTGTTGTTTTTTTGAACTTTTAAGAAATTAACAACAGTCATTTATATTATAATGGTTCTGAAGCGAATACAACTATGCATAAAAGACGACGTGTTTTAACTTGTTACCTAGATTGAAGCCAAAATCAAAAAAAAAAATGTAACATGTCACTGCATAACAATACATTCCTAATTACTGCGATCTTGATGAATTGTTTTCTTGCAAGTCCTAATTAAATAGTAGTTTGTACAACAAGAGTGAATATGATGTCCATATCCCCATAGGCGAAGTGCTCAAATTTCCGAATGCAATATTGACAATCCACTCGAGTTGTACAGTAATATTTTCAACTTTTTTTTTTTATGATAAAACACCTGCACTGTAGGAAAAATCCTTTAAGGCGCTCTGGGAGCGGTGCGAGTGCGAAAAAAGCGATTAACGTTGGTCTTGAAACGTTGAAGATTGTATTCATTGGGAAACACGACCTCAGGAAGATCATTCCACAAAGATGACGTTCTCCAGATGAAAGAATTCTTGAACAATGAAGTTCGAGGAGTACTAAGCTGAACAACATATGGATGAGCGGCAGTGGTTCGCCGTGTATTTCTGTTCCGAATCAGGCATTATAAACTGTATTTTAGTTGGCCGAAACCTTGTGAATATAAAAAATAATTGAAGAAGAACTCATTTCGTTGGAGAATCCATGGACCAAATTACACTGTAACATATTCTTCGATTTGAGTCATTTTTAATATTTACACAAAATCACTTTGACTTATGGTTTAACTATCAAAGAGGAAAAACTTTTTTATTTGTGGGTTTATGAAAAAAAGTTATTTTTTATTAAAACTTATGCTTGTTCTCAAACGACCAAAAAACATATTATTTTTATTATAGAATTTAGAAAAATATAAAAAAAGCTAAGAACAAAATACCCTTATGTGTAAAGATAGCATAAAAAGTAATTAGTAAAAGTTGTTGTGGTTGAAAACCTACTACTTATTACCAAGTTTTGACTTATTAGCTAAATGTACAAAGACCGGCAAAAAGTTCCAACTCATAAAATATGATTTGCTTTAAATTAACGAATTTACTTTCAAACGTATTTAATTTTTTAATAATATGGGTAGTTACTTAGCCGGTTTCGACTATTCCTCGTGTAAAGATAAAGATTTTACAGAATATACCTTCTAAAGGCTAACTAATTTGCAAAATGAGTTAATTTAAAGCAAATCATGTTTTGCCAATACGGTATATCATTCTCATATTCGGCCTTTTGCAGAATACCAAAGAGCGATATAGTTATTAAAAAAGGGCAATTTCTTTTTCTAGATACCACCATCGATAATGGTAAAAGTGGTCCTCCTGAGGAAAAAAAATAAACATTTTATAATCGCTACAGTTAGATCCTCATAGCTCAAGCATACAAGCTAGGCGTGACTACGATACTCATCCAACTACCGTATGTACATTTTTTTAAAAGAGAAGTTTTATCCCTACAAACCTTTAATTGTACAGTTATTTGAAGATGATCCTGATAGACGAGGGCAATCTTGTAAAATAATAATTGAGCTTACACATAATCGAACGAGCCCATGTTTGTTAAATTCGGGTAAACCAAACCAAATCTATAAGTAATAATTTTTTTAACTTCTTTCGCCCCCTGTTCCCCTCTTATTTAAATGTGTGCCAAAACTTGAAAACAGAGTTTTCAGAATTCTTTATATACAGGGTGGCGCATCGAAAACGAAACAGAGCCATTTACTATCAGCTCAGTTTTTTTTTCGAAAAACGCTCAGACACAAAATTGGTAAAAAATCACGTTAACACGTGCAGCCCCCGTGGCACCACCCCTAAAATCTTAAATGGAAAGGGGGTTCGAGTGATACCATATTTTAAAAGTCTTAAATCCATTTACTACTGAACTAAGGTACCTACATAAATTTTATATCATTACCACTTGTCGCTTTCTTTTGGATTTTATGATTTTATCGGTAAATTACTATGTATGTGACCACGACCACTGCTCGACCGCGCCTCGCTTTATTACAGATACTATACTGACTTACCCTGTATAATATACAAATAGTACATCTTATAATAAATTATAATAGAACCACTTAATCACAGATAATAAATGTTAAGAAACGATATACTACTACAAGAAATTAATTATTGATAACTGTAAGAATATTTTATAATTCTTACAATAACGTTTAGTACAATAAAATCTAGAAAAAACAAATAAAAAAAAATAATTTTTAATATTAGCAAATATCGTAATATTTGATAAAACTATTATGACGGTTACAAAATAATTTATATTACCAAAAATAATACCAGTCACCACACAGGGTATCCCATAACTTATGGGCCGTAGAGTAACTGGAGATACTAGACATCAAACTAAGCCGATTATGTCATGTAAGTTTATTTTTGATAATTAAAATAATAATTTAATTATGTACTATGTTTTTATGCTTTGGGATGTTTAATGGGAAATATCTCGAAAACCGTTAAAGATATTAAGATCAATCAAGTACACCTTTTTGACTCAGAAAATGCCCTTCTTTAAGAAACTATAATTGAAAAACACCTTATATCACAGGTAAGAAAAAAATCATAGATTTATGAAGCCCAGTGTATGCAACTAGCGCCCTCTAGTTTGAAACTTAAAAATTTCTACAAATTCTTATTTCTTGCTTATGAAAACATAATATTGCCAACTTTCAATTCGATTCATTAAACCGTTTTAAAATTATGGCTTATTTTCGAGAATAAACTTTTACTTTCAACACCCTGTATCTCTAACACGAGTAACAATCCGAAGAAACTTATATGACATAATCGGCTTAGCTTGATGTCTACTATCTCCAGTTACTCTACGGCCCATAAGTTATGGGACACCCTGTATAATAATAATGTAACCGATATTATTTATACTGGATTATGGTCCTATTAATAAATTTATATTTCTTATAGTTCTTATTATAAATTACCATCCGTATAGGGTTCTTCTGGAAAAACGCAAGATGCGTACATTTTGTGAACTATCATGTCTCCTTTGAGGGCTTCATATGCAAGCTTTAAATGTGTCCAAGGAAATAATCTAGTAGGATCAAGTTCGGTGATATTGCAGACGTTTGTTAATACACTATTAGTATTATAAATTTGAAATCGCTGAAACGCTAAAGGGAACGTTTACCAGATTGACAAACTCAATATTTTTAAAATATTCTAGAGACTGTATAATTTGCAAGCTTCGAAAGTCATTATAAATTACTGTCAAAAATGTGGTCCTTTCAAAATGTTTGCCTGGTTTTGCATTGTACAATGTAAAGAGAGAGTTAAAAAGCCATAAAAAGATTGCAAATGCAAATTTTTGGCAGACTTTCTAAGAAGCTTTTTCAAAGTGAAGGCTGATTTTGTTTATTTAAATGTAAAAACCAGGTAAAGAATTAGGCAAGCAGGGCATTTCTAGTAAAAGGGTTTTATTTTTATGGCAACTATTTAAATTTGACTCTTTTAGAGGTGTAGGCAATTATAAAACAATAAAAGTATTCTTCTGGGTAATACCTCAGCAAAATACGAAATAGACTTAACGTTTAGACGTATTACCGTAGATAACTGTTATTAGTGACATTTCACCAAACAACAAAATCCCTCTGAACGCTATTTCAAAAGTGATTTTATCTTAGTCCACACTAACAATTTTGTAAAAAGCTGTTTCATATTCCGCGGCAAATATAATTCTTTCCGGTGAATCGAAAATCCGATTTTAGGAATCAGCCACTGCCGGATCTTAGCGGCTGAAAAATCGATTAGCTGGATTTTATTGGTTGGTAAAATGTCATCAATATTTTTAATCATCAAGAATAGGAATTTGTACGACAAGAGTGGATATCATGTCCATATCGCACGAGGAATTAAATTGAGCACAACGCCGTAGGCGAAGTGGCTAGATAAGCTTTAATATGCCTAACAATAATTTTTAGTTTTCCAAACGAATTTTAGCTATTACTTGGTTGGTTTAAACAAAAATCTTTAGTTTTGGAAACAACTAGGTCGGCATGTTGCAATTACATAACAGATTAGCTTGCCTAGTTCCCACAACAAATTTAAATATGTAGTTATCTTAACAAAACACACGAGGACTACCAAAAGATGACGTTAAAAGTTATATACAACAGTACAGAACCCTAGGAGGTCGGGTCTAAAAGTCAAAAAATGTTCGTCTCACGCTTGGACTCTTAATTTAAATTTTTAAATAATGTATTATTGGCGTAGATTATAAAGGTCTTGTTCGAAACGTTTAGTTTTTATACTTTTCCTTTTAAAAGTCCTATTTTATACAGAGATTAAGGTTTCGGAACGCATATCGTTTTAGTTATTGATTTATGATGCAATTTTAAAGAAAAAAGAGTAAAAATAATAATAAGCTATAGTATTTTTCTATTATATACTTGTCTGTTCCGTTTTCTCTTTCTTAGAGCTATTTTAAATCAACCAAAATATACAGCAATAAAATATTTTCAAAACAAAAACAAAAAACAATTAGGTATTTATATTTAAAGAGGAAAATTAAAGTAAACATTTTAATTGAAACATTTTTTATGGAAGAAGTGTGATAATTTATAATATAGAAAATAGTGCGGGAAGAAACTAGAATGCTTTACTATGAATATACAAAACGGCACTTAAGAAGGAGTATTTCAAAACCTAAGCATTTGCACCAAAAACTGTTCTTAGATCTACCCTCCTAAAATACATGATTTCTGAAAAAATCATCAATATTGGCGCGGTGAGCAATATTTACTTTATTTTTAATCATGAAAAACCGAGCCCGAAAAACGCTGGTTAGAGTCTCACATACGTCATGTTAAAATTTTGGATTGACACCAAAATCCATATTTTTCACAAGTATAAAAAATATTTTTTGTTAAATAAAGCTAGGAATATCAAAAAAAAAATTTACGAAAACAAATTTAATCCAAGCATGCAGAGGGGAAGAGGTAATAATTTAATTTTTGAATTTTGATAGTAGGTAGATGAATTTTAAACGAACTTTGGGCATGGCCCCGAAAATTTTTCGCCTGCGACGCTTCTCCGCCTTCCTCATTAGGCACAATATTATGTAGTCCCGACTGTCCCTCTTTCTAAAAATGTCCTACCCACGCCCACTGACCCCCCCCCCCCCCCCCCCCCCCCGAGCATATTTTCTGGCTAAGCCACTAAGATTGTAGTATGGTATACTAGGCCAATTTTAAGAGTGCAGAAGACATAATTCAATATTTTTGGCGCTTACTTTCCTTGTCTGCTTGCACATAAAGGTTTTTCTAGCAAATACATGTGACAACTCGACATTGAATAAATAGATTCTATATCATCAATTCACCTTATAAACATTAGAATAATTTTATTTTTTATATTTCTAATTATTTTATTTTTTATATTTCTAATTACGTCTTTAAATACTTTTAAAACGTAAATATAAATGCTTCTAAAATCCATTGTTCAGGTAAAGTATTTTTCCAAATGTTTCCACATCTTTAAATATTCTTTACTATTACTATCTACTTATTTTACTAATGTCATACAAATACCAACCATTTCTGTTTAACATTTGTTTAATTCAAGCAACATTACCTAAACTAAGCTAATACAAACAACAAGACACTTGTTATTTGCGTTTTTTAACGAATTACCAGTATGCCTAATCATTTACTTAAACAAAGTATTTTTCAATTTGTTCCCAAAAAAATTTCTTTTATTACTTTTTATCATTAATTAAATACAAGAGACCTAGAGTTTTAATATTGTGATTAGCAAAAAACAATTACATATAAATCTGTTTATTCGTTTTCCGTTTACTTAGTTATTTTTATAATTTTTAAGCCCATCATGGTTTGCGTAATAATTTAAAACATTGCGTTTTGGTTTTATTCCAAAGAATGTTTTGTATTTTTGTTGTGACACGTCACTTGACAGTGACGCCTGATACTAAGTAGGTATAGAGTATTTTAACACACAATCAGGATTTCCATCATTATACAATAGGATTGCATTAAAATTCCAATAAAAAAATGCAAAAATTATAGTTATAAATGATACTAGTTCGATATGGACACCATAATGAAGTTCAAAGAAGTAGTCCATTTCTCAAAGAGTCTTTATTTAATTTTTAAAAATGGGGAAACTCAGTGCAAATAGATTTTATTCGTCTAAATTTCATTGATATCAGATAACGTTTTCGTTATTTTTAAAACTTTCAGGTGTCCATATTACTCGATATCATGGTAACCGCATTTTTGATTGTTTTAATTTCGATTTTAACAACGTCATTATTGTCGTCTAATTTTCTATTATATGCAAAATGTTGGTATCTTAACAATTGGATGTTATTATGAATTCATAAATGGCACTGAGTGCTATAATGATGGTCATAATGGCATCCAAATGATAATGCTAAATACGTCATAATGGCACTGTCGTCGATTATACTATTTTATTTAAATTTTAATCACTGATTTACCCACAAATTTAGAGCACAAATATTTTTTTCTATTGGTTTTAGAAATATACATATATTTTTTTAAATTCACTATTTATTTTAGATTTTAGACCATTTTTTTTTATTTCTAACTATTATATAATATTTAATGCTAGAGCAACATTCTTTAAAATAATGATTAGGGCTTTCCAAATTATTTCCAGTGACCTGCAACGGCCCTAGGGTAGAGGCCTGCACGGGTCGGGTTTTCATCTCGGGCCTTAACACGACCCCGCCCGACTCTCGGGCTCGGATCGGGTTTTCATCTCGGCCTTTAACGCGGCCCAGCCCGACTCTTGGGCTCGGGTCGGACCTGGCTACTTAATCAATAACGGTTCGGATTTTCGGGCACTAACAATTTTTGCCGGGTCTCACGGACCTGTTGGGCCTCTCAGGCCTGTTGGGCGTATGGTCATGTTGGGTCTCACGGACCTGTTGGGCCTCGCGAGCCTGTTGTGCAATATGGGTCTCACGGGCATGCTGGGCATCGCGGGTCTGCTGGGTCTCACGGGCCTGCTAGTTCTCACGGGCCTGTTGGGCCGACGCGAAAAGGCGAGGAAACACAAAAAATTAGCTATGAAAAAGTATAGTACAAGAAGAAACATATTACACATATTATATCGCTATTACACATCAAAACAAAAAAGTTTTATTTTCAACTTATAGAACGATAAGTTCGTTCTATAAGCTCTCTAGAAGGGTCATTGTAAAATTATTTAGAGAAATGGAGCAAGTAAAGTTCCATGTACCTTCTTTATTGTAAGGTTTCACTCTAGGTCCTCCTTTTTAACGACCATTTTATGAGGTGACATTCCAGCACGTGTACATTATAAACTTTACCATTAAAAATATTTTATAAAAATTTTGCTTCACCTACTGTCACAACAAACTTGAATATTTTAACAGGATAATGAACTCATCGAAAAAAATCAAAACATGTTGATGATATGATGATACTGGTTTTGTGAAGAAGAAATAAATAAAGGTAATAAACTTCAATTATGAAATTATTTTTCGACCTAAAACAACAAGAGATATTCAGAAAAAACGTATACAGGGTGATCCCTAAGTTGATACTTTTTTCTTAGCTGTGTATAGAAGGCATTAAAATAAACAATTTTCAAATACCTTTTTTCAAAAAACTTAAAAATGGGCGAGATACAGAAGAAAAAAATCTAAGTGCGGGCCTGGTCATCAAAATGTAGCCTGCTATACTTTATGTTGTTTATCTTATTAGTCATGCAATTTACGGGTCGGTAGTCAGTTATTCGGCAATACGCTTCGATGAGTTTTTCTGAAGCAAGTTAATTTTAAATTGGTGACACGTGAAAATGGTAAAATTTAAAAACAATAAACTAGTAGCTATGGTGCTAATTTATGGTAAGTGTCATCAAAATGTGGCTGCTACTTTGAAATTATACGCAGAACGCATTCCCTTGCGGGCTCATCCTACACCCAGAAGTTTTCTTAATGTTATTCAACGGGCAAGTTAGGCAGAACCGTATTTGAGCCATAGTGTAATAAATGAATATAAGTACCTTATTTTTGAGTTTTTTGAAAAAAGGTATTTGAAAATGTTGTTTATTTTAATGCCTTCTATACACAGCTAAAAAAGAAGTATCAACTTAGGAATCACCCTTTATAGAAGTATAATACTTCGCTACCTTTTAACGGAATATGTACATAAGTAAATACTACTCAAGGGCAGTGGCGGAGCAATGGTAGGGCAAACCAGGGCAATACCCCGGGGCCCCTGACCAACAAGGGGCTCCGACGGCCGCGAGATATTAAGGAAATATACTTTTTACTATAACTTAAATATTTATAGTTAACACAGTTGGTTTGATTCATAAAACACATAGAAATAATGTTGATTTCCCTACTTACAATACAATACAAGATTTTAATATATATTTATATATTCCAAAGAAATCTATAATTTGATGATTTTAAAAAATGATGCATTATCTTCATATATCAAATTTTAAAATAATATTTAAAATAACGGTTAAAAATTTATTGTTGGGAAAATTTTTTTGTACTGTTAATAAATATTTTAATGATAATAATATGTCATTACTATTTACATTTTTTTAATTTAATATTTTAAATTTTACTATATTATTTACTCCGTCCGCGTTAATTAATTATGGAATATAAAAAAAATATAAAGATATACTATAGACATCTAAACAAACATCTCAATAAAATTCATACAACCAATACTAAATCTACTATTAAATACTTTTCTCTACCCTTTTGGGGTTCCATTTCCTACAAACTCTAAAATATTTTTAATTCTTTTACATACATAAGTTTCAAAACTCAACATTCTTTAAAATCTTTCTTATGTAACTCTAAGGACTCTGTTCCTATCACAAATAAATCTGGTGTCTACAGTGTTTCTTGTTCTACACAGGGCTGTTCAGCTACCTACGTCGGTCAAACGGGCCGCAAGTTCTCGGTCAAAGTGGGTGAACATTGTAAAGAGATTACGAAAGCCAGAAACCAGAACATTTCTCCTTCAAAGATCAAATCAAATTTTTCTAGACACATTTATACTGAAGACTACTCGTTCAATCCGGATTCAAATACTGAATACCTTCATTTGTGTAACAAGGGCAATAAACTAGATCTTCTTGAAATTTTAGAAATTAACAAAATTATAAACAATATCAACATAGACTGTCTAAATGACCAGATTCAACACAGCTGTTCTTCACATGCTACTTAATTTTTAACTTCATAACCTAACCCCCCCCCCCCCCCCCCTCATGAATAACGTCTAGCAACGGCCCTGCTCAAAATACACACAGATCAGCTGTTACATAGTTTTAAATGGGTAATACCATCGCAATTGACTAATAATTTACTCCATTTCAGATCAGTCAATGAACAGTAAAATAGTGTCGTTATCTATATATCCCATATTCAATGGGGTCATTTGTAAAAATATTTTTCTTAATTAGCTTCCTTCCATACTCGTAAACACTTGTTGAATATTAATACTACACCTACGCTGGGATCTTTTATGAAACATTGAATTAATTTATTAGTCATGTAATCTTTTTTCGTAAATCCCTATATATTGTGTCTATAGCCTACAAAAACAATTTAAAAAAATACCATTGGACTGTGATGATGTGATGAAATTCTCAAAACAATTCATTTGTTTGCACATTTCCCAATAATTCTATATCTGAATAATATTTATACAGCAATAAAAACCAAATCTTTCGTTTCGATATTTATTTACATATTTGTAATTTTTTTATTGCTTAGTCGTAAACATTAAAAAACGATGTTTCATCAGGTAGTACGTGTCCAAAAACTTTCACCAATTAGTGGTTATTTTACCGGATTATCGATATTTAAAAATTCGTCTTCTTGGTAATAAATTGCAGTATTCATTAGTAGATTAGTAGGTAGATAGTTATTTTAAGTACTTCATTTGAAACTTATAAAACACTCATTGTAATACCCCAATGAACAAGAAATCAATGGCGTAGCATATAGGGGTTAGAGGGCGACCGCCTTTTCCCATTGACCATACAAAAGCCCAGTTTCCCTCACCTAAAAAAAAGTTAGAACTCTATATCCTCAGTGGCGTATTGATACGCCACTGTATAATTTCAACTACTACCAACAAACTTTTTACATTGAAACATTATATGGAGGTAATTAAAAGCAAACAGTAGTCGATGAGTCATTACGAACAAATGGCGCATTTCCACACACACGCGCATATTGTACCTGTGTCTGGGGATGGCAATAAAATGTATTTTTTTAAATACAAAGTAATATAAAAACGAATTTCCCGAGAATTAAGTGACGCGGCGTCAGTGGAGATTCTTAAGATAATATCGGGGCATCGTTTGTAATTTTAATGGAAAATAAGGAATTAACATGAATTGCCTCAATTATTTCATGTTTATGTTCTACATGGCGAATGATATAATTTAAATGTATATAATTTAATTTTAAAATAAATTTTCAATTTTTATATTTTTTTTGAAAAATATAAGGTATTATATCTTGTGAACCCTTAGTTAAATTTTAGTATTAAATTCTCACTTAGACAAACCAAGAAATAATGCCGCGTTTCACGCTGGTATGGAAGGTTGTTAACCAAGAGATTTGGAAATAGCTCAAGAAATTTGGCTTTTTCAAAATGCGTTTCCTTCAAAAATAATAAACTATGCATTGAAAGAATTCACCTATCTTTTAAAATATACGGGGTGTCCGGTAACTTATGGGCCGTAGAGTAACTGGAGATACTAGACATCAAACTAAGCCGATTATGTCATATAAGTTTTTTCGGGTTGTCACTCGTTCTAGAGATACAGGGTGTTGAAAGTAAAAGTTTATTCTCGAAAATAAGCCATAATTTTAAAAGGGTTTAATGAATCGAATTGAATGTTGACAATATTATGTTTTTATGGGCAAGAAATAAGAATTTGTAGACATTTTTAAGTTTCAAACTAGAGGGCGCTAGTTGCATACACTGGGCTTCATAAATCTTTTTCTTACCTGTGATATTAGGTGTTTTTCAATTATAGTTTCTTAAAAAGGGCATTTTCTGAGTCAAAAGTGTGTACTTGATTGATCTTAATATCTTTAACGGTTTTCGAGATATTTCCCTTTAAACATCCCAAAGCATAAAAAAAACATAGTACATAATTAAATTAACAAAAAAAAAAGTTACAATCCAAAAAAAACTTATATGACTTAATCGGCTTAGTTTGATGTCTAGTATCTCCCGTTACTCTACGGCCCATAAGTTACCGGACACCCTGTTTAAGAGCACCCCTAGAATGCATCGCAATTGCTTTTTAAATTCGTGTATCTTCCAACTTATATAATTCTTAAAACAATATGTTGGACTGATTTGAATAAAAGCCTTTTTCCAAAAAAAAACTCAATGATTGCTTATCCCGGAAAGTATTTGGTTTTTAATTATCTTTGGTTGAACACGAGTCTATACTCTCCCAAATCTGTCGTGTACCGCTTATCTTTAGTATTTTAAAGTAATTTTGTAATAGTTGTGTGCACCTTCCTTTCTTTCTTCAGATCTTATAGCCTTATTGATGAGTCATAATATGGCGAAACACGTCTGTGGATGGATCTGACGAAACGAAAGTATGGCATTGGCATGGGTTATACTTTTCCCGATGATATCCGTCCAAAATAAAATATCGGGTGGTAGTTTTAGGTTCCATAGAAATTTACACTTTTAAGTGATGTCTTCTTTTAAATTAACTTTTTATAATTCGTTTTAAGTAGCTATTTTTTGTCTTAAATAATAGGAATTTGTAAAATGGAAACAGCGTTACTTTTTGACACTTAAACACATTATTTAAAATAGGCTCAGATCCAGAAACTAAATTATTAAGGGGGTTATTGTTATTAGGTATTTTCAACGGGTTTTCTTTTACCCCCTGAGTAGGGGTGGAATAGCAACTTAAAATTCAATTAAGAACATGTCGAGTTGCAGCGGTGACGGTGACATACATGATATTGGCAGAAATAATTTTCTAACAATCACAGTGGCCCGATTACCTGAATATTTATGTTACCAATTACTATCAGGCAATAAGTGTTTGTGTTATTTTTTTAGAGCATTAAAAAAATATTTTTTAGAAGTCACTTTTGAGAATAGGAAGGTTTTTAGAGCCGAGATACGCACTTTTTTTTCAGAAGTATTTTTCTTTAGTTGAAAAGTCAGGGATGCGTATTGTTCTAGTTGCATTCCCATACTCACATCCAGGATATAGAAATTGTACCTGGAAATTTCGCAAAAAAAAAACATTTTTTAATTTATGAGGTGGTAAAAGAAATTACATTATTTTATAATCTATGTGTTATTTTTTTGTCTATGTTGGAAGTAGATATGTACATTTACATCTGTATGTATATCTATAAAAAATCAGTTTATAGAAAACTGTGTTTAATTTTTTATTCAGTAACGATTTCATTATCATATAGAAAATGTTATTTTAATATATATTATAAAATTAGTATTTGAATGTTAAAAAAACGGCTTTATTGCATCGTATGGTTTTCCTGACTCTAACCCTATATTAAAAAGATGTATAAGTCTCTTAACAAGAATAATATATTTCGCTAAATTGCAATGATTGGATTAATTTGCAACAACTATTCTGTGATTACATTTTTGATGCTTTACCTCGGCGGTCCTTAAACTGTGGTATGCGTACCATTAGTGGTACTTAAAGTTTCCAACGGCGGTACGGAACCAGGCAACTCAAATAAAATAAATATTTTAAGTATTAAAGTTCTCCCGCAATAATATATTTTATGAATACGTGTTTTTGGAATACATTGTTGCTATTATTGGCTACGATTGGTCAACGATTGGACCTCGTGTCAAAATCATAGTGACCCCCGTTATTTTTTTTTTTTAATAAAACCTAATGTCCACAAACAAAAATGTCCTTGATTTTCTAGTTCAGTGGTACGAGATTTTACATGAATGGTACGCGAGAGAAGGTTGGAAACTGCCGCTTTACCTACTTATGGACTGAATCTATCGAACTCCTTGTGAAATATCATGCAAGATACGACTTTGAAGATACAAAGCAACTTTTTTAACATCTAAATTCTAAAATACTTGCAAATACTGCCATTGGAAGTTTAATGTAATAAAAAAATAACTTAAAATTATGTTTTTTATAATTAAATCAGTAACTTTTAACCGCGGCAGTGGCTCAGAGGTGAAGTACTGGCATTCTACCGTGGCGGTCTAGGTTCGATCCCCGGAGTGGGCATACGCATAATAAAAAAAATTATGAGTAAAGAAGAAGATTTTCCTTTTTATTTCGCCAGATCCATCTCTAGACGCGTTTCGTCATATCATGACTCATCAGTAGAGCTAGGATCCGACGAAAAGAAAAGGGTTCTCGAAGCTACTTAAGGCAGCACTTGGTGGGACACACCCGTAAGATATGGCACGGAGCGCCATCTGTGTCATTGTTAGATACTCTTGAGCATACCAGCACCTCTAACAAACTTATGGAAATAAGTAAATGTTAGGAGGAAATCGCTTGTAAAGACATTCGTCACAATTACAGGAGTCCCGCTAGGCAGCGCTAACTCACATCGGTTTATTAACCGAAAACAATGAGTAAAGAAGAAGATTTTCCTTTTCATTTCGCCAGATCCATCTCTAGACGCGTTTCGTCAAAAAAAGTATGTCCGAAATTTAGTGGATATGAGAATGCAGTATGCTACAAGTGAGTCATAATATCGGGACCGAGAAGGGCGTCATGGACCTCTGGGGGCGTCAAAAGAATAACTAGTGCATACACGTGGTTCGGATTTCACGCTTAGATATGCCAGTTTCATAACATATATTTTTGGAAACCTGATTCAAAATTTAATTTTCGAACAATATAAAATTCCAAATAATATTTTTTAAAATTACATACGCCCATGAAAATAATCCATTAAACTAATCCGAAACCTTTTTTAATAATATTTGAAATAATTAACAAAAAGGTTTACAAGTCATAATGATGTCTTCGGAAGAATTTATTTATGCCGTAGAAATTTTTAACGACATCGCCATTCATTGAAATATTGTTAATGACATTATTTAAATAATTAACTTATAATGAGATAGTTAATGACAATTTTGTTTGTGATTTAAGAGAATTAAGGGGTCCGCATAATCATACTACTAAAAACCAGCTTTTTAAAAATATTTATTTGAAAATACCAAAATTTGGATAAAAACACGCGAAAATACTTACCGATCGACGTCACAACAGTTCCAGGCAATGGCACCCGCCCACCGCTCTGTAAACGACGCACTCCTAAGCTGTCCTTGTCTATTTAAGTTATGAAAACAAAAATATCAACATATAGTTGGTCAAAGGTTTATTCGCCTATTTACACATACAACTGGAATAAATTCAGTATTAGAAAGCCTTTTTATTTGCGAAGAATATACGGAAATACAGGTGCCTTTATTTTTAGTTTGGTACACTTTTTTTGTTCCGTCATGAAATTTACCCCTCTTTTAGGGGTACAAACTGCCCCCAATTTTTTTTTCTCAAATGTAAAGGTATGTATTGCGAAAGCTTGTTGGAAAGGGCATAAAAAAAGAAATACGACTCACTATTTACTTTTGCATTTCGGTAATCTAGACGCAATTTTTTTTATTGTAAAAATTGTTGGAGACGTTGCCCATGTTTTTCTTGACAAAACCAATAACAACAAATTACCACTGGAATGCGACTTTAACTAAACAAGCAACCTTGTCCAGGGCCAGTTCTTATCTTTTTCTGGCTTTCTACATTGCCGAAATGCAAAAGTAAATAGTGGGTCGTATTCTTTTTTTCCAACGAGCTATCGCAATACATACCTTTATATTAAATTTGAGAGAAAAAAGGTTGGGGGCGGTTTCTACTCCCAAAAGAGGGGTAAATTTCATGATGGGATGAAAAAAAGTGTACCAAACTAAAAATAAAGGCACCGTATTTCCGTATTTCTCCGCAAATAAAGAGGTTTTTTAATATTGAATTTATTCCAGTTAAAAATTCCACCCTGTAAGTATGGTTTATAGCACGTTCCAAAATATACAAATTAATATAATTAATCATATACAGGGTGCTGATTAAGTAAGCACAGAAACTTTAAGGGATTAATCTTTGATTGATTTTAAGACAAAAAGTTCCTATAATTTGGGTCCGCAACGGCTTCGTATTCTAGATACAGGGTGTTCAAAATTGAAACAAATTTAAGATTTTTCCATATATTTTTTGAATGATGTCAGCTGCTTCATTGGAACTTAGAATACACTAATAGATATTCAAAGACTATATTTTGCAAGTATTAAGTTATTTTTAATTCAACCATGAGCGTAGATATGAGTAACATTTTTAGAATTTTCGAGCAAAAAATTGCACACCACTGATCCTGGAACGCTACTGATTCTTTTAAAGCATTATCGAGTAAGCCAGGTAAGACATACACAAAAAGTGTCTCTTGATAATTTTTAATAGGATGAACTATTTTCGAGAAAATTTCCGAAATACGTTAACATCTATAATAAAATAAACCTTATGAAAATAATTTTTAAAAATTATGACTTAATACTATATACAGGGTGTCCCGTAACTTATGGTCCGTTGAGTAACTGGAGATACTAGACATTAAACTAAGCCGATTATGTCATATAAGTTTTTTCGGATTGTTACTCGTTTTAGAGATACAGGGTGTTGAAAGCAAAAGTTTATTCTCGAAAATAAGCCATAATTTTAAAACGGTTTAATGAATCGAATTGAAATTTGGCAATATTATGTTCTTATAAGCAAGAAATAAGAATTTGTAGAAATTTTTAAGTTTCAAACACCCTGTATATATGGAAAGCAAAAGAAATGATGGGAAATAACTTTTTTTGAGAAACTGATAACTATTTTTATAATCAGTTAAGTCCATACGTGGACGACACACTGTAAAAAATACCCAAGTCCATAACAATCTGTAAACAAAACACTTTCAAATGATTATCGTGGTTATTAGGCCGTTCAATTTGAGTCACCTCATATCATTGAATGATGTAAATATTTATAAGGCACTATACAAACACATTATAGATAATAGAATAGAATTATAAAAAAATTTAAAAAAAATAATAATAATAATAAAAAAAGGAATATAAGCACAGCTATATTAAAAAAAACAAAAACAAAAAAAAAACATTATTTAATGTTATACCTATATAGAGATAAACACCCAAATTTCAAAATGTAAGATATCATAATTCCAGTAAAAAAACGGTTAGATTGTTTTTTTCCTCTCTCCTCAAACATTTTCGAAGAAAGGAACGCTCCTTCTTCAGACTATTGAATCAAAAAACCGAAGCTGGCCATTTGGTTTAAACCAGTGCCATTAACGTAATACACACACACATCGTGTTTATTTTACATGAAAAACAGTCACAATGCTAAAAGTAACTATTTTCAATCTATCACAAATTTGGTGGAGAAATTTTTGCGGATTCCTTAATGCTTTTATTAGAGATTAATTTGTTTTGTGCTGACGATATTAAAACATTGCTTAATAATTTCATTTTTTGTAAATAAAAAACTGTGAAATACATAAGTATTTAAAATTTTCCATTTAAATTTGCTACGTGATCGAGAATGTATGGACTTTAACTATTTATGTAAAATAATTTATCACCAAAAATAAACATAATATTATTGAAAATGGCAATTTTTATTGACAAAGGTTTCGTAGATCTTTTTATTGCGACACAGTTTTTTGTTATATAAAGTAGGTTAAAATTATCATTTATTAAACAGAAGAAAAAAAAATAATTACTTTTTATATTGAAAGCAGAAGTCAGTTTAAAAATGCTCAAAAGTAAATAGGTTCTTCTGGAGGCTATAAAATAAGATCTTTGTACTTTCGAGACTAAAGTAGTTATTGTAGGCCCTCCAAGCATATTGGGTCATTTAATTCCAAGGGACTTAATTATTTCCTAGCAAATAATGATCTCAAAATGTGCAAAATTGTCTATGACTGTAACGGATTTTCAGATTTAAGCTCTATTTTTAAAATATACAATTTAGGCCATTTTTCAAGCGTGGAACAGGAAGGAGGTTATCCTGTGTAGAAAACTATGACACAACTTTTTTGTTCACATCACTGAGTTGATGACAATGATGAGTAATTGATCTGAATTATATCTATCTATATCTTTAAAATGTTTTTTTATTAATTATAAGGCAATGATTTCATGGAACCTCTTTTTTAAAAAGTTAACCCGATTACGCCAACTCGGCTGCCATACTTTGAATGATTCTGTATCTAAATGCCATCCGCGATTGCGTCGGTACTTGCTATTGGGATAAGTACCTACTTTAAATAAATATTTGAAGAGACATTTCTGTCGAAAAGAAAAATAAATATATATCTTATGTTAAGACATATATCTTAAATAAAGTGGTTAAATAGTATAATTTCTAAGTCTTTTGAAACAAGCGAAATCGCCTTTTGTTTCAAGAAATAAACGGCCAATAGAAATTTAAAGATTTTTTAAGAGAGAGAATTATTCTGTATCTAATACGAAAAATTCACCTATATACAATAGTATATTATGTATTAAGTGTGGTAAAAAGCATATTACGCACGAATGGGAAAATAGCGAACGAGCCACATAGAGACGAGTGTGGTAAGTATATGAATGCGTAATAATTGCTTTACACACGCCGACCGTGTCTGTTAGCTCAAAGCAAGTGAAGACCAAATGATCAACATGGCTTTGATATTCACCGTTGCTATGGTTATGTGACGTCAGTCACGCAAACAGCATGTAACAATTTGCATTATGATGAAGGACAATTTAAAAATAGATCAATCGTATGCAGCATTGTTTAAGCATTGGTTCGTCTAACCTTAAGGTATTTATTTTGAGGTTTCGCGAAACTTACGGTTATAGATATCGTTTTTGCGTGATTTACTAGGTATGTGATGAAAAAGTTTTGTTTTTATTTTTCAGTTAATTCAGTAGTACCTACTTAGTTGTGTGTTTTAAAAATGAACCCAATTAATGACTGGATGATGGATAAGAGAGAGGTTTTGTTACACGGATGTTTAGTCAATGTTTGTTTAAGTACGCGCACTATATCTAGCCTTTCACCATTTTCTAAGACCGCGAGCTGCCACTGAATAGAGTTCACTGATTTGAGCAAAAGCATTTAGTTTTTCAGTTTGCTTTTCCGCAAACTAATCGTGGCTGCGCTACTCAGTGCCGGATTTATATTTTTTATGAGTGTAGGCCACTTTTTTCCGCCGCCCCATATACATACCTTTCTAAAATAATAATTTTCCATTTGTAGTTTACTACATTTAGAATGCCTTAAAGTTAAATAAACGAATGAATTAGTCATTAAAAAAGAGTGCAACAAAGAAACAAGATTTATAGTTTTTTACGGGACTTTTTAATAGTAAAATCATCTATAGAATCATCATAGTTTATGGTATTCATGATCTCTGCTTCTATGTAGAGAAAAGCTACAGAATTCATTTTTTCTTGAGACAGTGAAGACCTTTGATAATTTTTCACGCGTTTTAAACAGGAAAAACTCCTTTCCCCAGAACAATTTGTAGCCGGAGTGGAAAGTGTAATGCGGAGAGCTATATCCAAGTTAGGATAAACATTGGACAGAGATTGATTTCTCAAAAACGTTGAGAGACTGAGTAGTGAGTTTGATCCAGGCTTCACTGCACACTTGGCAGTTTTATCAGAGGAAATGTTACTGTGAAAATGCACACATTCTTGAATCAAATCGTCCTCTAAATCATTGGTATAATATCTCACGAGAAACTCGGCTTTTTCTATAACTCTTTGTGTTGAAAGTTCAGTCATTTTGGTTAAAAATAAAAAAATTTCTTTAAAGTTCAAGTAAGCATTATGCCTTCTCTGTATTTCAGCTCTTAGTCTATCAAGGATGACCAAAAAGGTGTTCACTCTGAAATAATCTCTGGAGCCGGAGGCTATTTCAGGTTCTGCATTCGCTGTTTCATCCGTCATTTTTTTCTTTTAGGTTGTCTTTTTATTTCACCTTGATATTGCTTAAGTGTGCTCATCTCAATTGCTTTTTTTTCGAAATAGTCAAAGTTTTCTCGTTCTGCTATTGTAAACTCTACTAGAGATCCATAGAGATCAGATACCGGCAATACATCTACAGATGAGCTCTGAATCTGAACACTCACTTTATTTAACCTTTCCAAAATAGCATTCCAAAATACGACCATGAACGCAGTTTCAAGTTTTTCTAATTTGATGCGAATTCCCTTTGCCTCATTTTGCGGGATCGGTTTCTCTGTACTGTCATTTTTAATTATTTTTAAAACTGTAATTACTTCATCCCATATTACTGCATCATTACACACATATCGTAAAAAGCTGCCTAGAACAAGGTTATTTTCCTAAAATTTGGAGAACAACAATTGTATATCCAATATCTGAAGTAAACTCTCCAACAACATTTAGTGATGTCTGTTTGAAGGTTGGAGACAATGATGTTTCTTGAATGATAGAATAGTTTTGGACTTGCATTGTCTTTAATTTTAGACAATGCAAGTCCAAAACTATTCTATCATTCAACATTAAATGATGTCAGAAGTCTTCTACCGGTGCTAAGCAAGGTTCTCGAGAGGGTTGTGTATAAACAACTACTTACTTATGTCACAGAGAATGGAATATTACCGGATCACCAGTCTGGATTTCGCCCCGGGCATGGTACGACGACTGCTTTATTACATATTAATGATCTCATTGTTGGGAATTTGGACAATGGAATGGCAACAGTCTTAACACTTCTTGATTATTCCAAAGAGTTTGATTGTGTAGACCATACTCTTATGCTTGCTAAACTACATTACTTTGGATAAACTAATCTAGCACTCTCATTTTTTCGAAATTACCTACTTGGAGGGTAGACGGCAACTCGTAAGATCACGGTCAGAAGTGTCAGACGTCGGTGACGTAACGTCTGGAGTACCGCAGGGCTCCATTTTAGGACCCCTTCTCTTTATATGGTACACCTTTGATATGGGTAAAATACCATCATTTTCCCAAATCCATACTTGTGCTGACGATACACAACTCGTCTGCACTTTTGATCCGGAAAATTACAATAATATCGAAGCAAACATAAACACAGACTTGCAAAAAATCACTGAATATAGCTTTACACATAACCTTAGATTAAATGCTCAAAAAACACAACTCCTACATTTTGCACCTGCAAGGTGTTACGACTTCTTAAAACAGTATGTTAACATACAACCTAATGGGCAACGTCTTGAGTTCACAGATACTGCAAAAAATCTAGGAGTACTGTTTGATGACAAATTAAGATTTAGTAAGCATATAACAGCTTTGAGCCAAAGAACTTACATGGTGTTAAAGATATTATATGCACACAAACATTTTCTTAACTCTAAAGTACGGAAAAAATTATGTGAAGCATACATATTGTCTATGATTTCTTACTGTATTATCTTATATTATCCATGTTTAACTCAGGAGGACAAACAACGTCTGCAGAAAATGCAGAACAATTGCTGTAGATTTATATTTAGCTTAAAGAAATATGATCATATCTCTCTGAAAATATCTGAACTCAACTGGCTAAACATGATGAATACATTTAAATTTTTGCTATTAACATTTGTATATAAATTATTGAAAACATAAACCCCTATGTACTTAAGGTCTTCTTTAGTTTTTCGCAGTGACATTCATCATGTTTCAGTAAGGTCAAATACACTTACTATGCCCCAACACAGAAAAGCTATTTTTCGGCGTGGATTTACCTACAATGCGGTAATAGTATATTACGTAATAAGTGTTGTAAAAAGCAATTTACGCACAAATAGAAAAGTTACGCACGACGCCGCGTAGCGGCGAGTGCGTAATTCTATGAGTGCGTAATTGCATTACAACACGTATTACGTACCATACTTTACCTACGACCTACTTATTCACACAACATCATTTAGTTTTAGTTTTTCATCTTAACTGGTAACAATATTATTAATTTAAGAACGTGATAACATCAACGAGAAGGTATATATTGTAATAATTCTACAGTATGATTATTTAAATTTACAAATGTTATTTTTTATAATATTATTTATTCTCATTACAATAATTATTTATAGTTACAGAACAATTATTGAAGACAAAAGGTATATCGTTTCTTTTGCTTGTTGAAGCATAAGTAAGATTTACATTATTAGTTGCCTCAATGAAATTTTCATTAATACTATTAGTACTACTACTAGTACTTGCTATTGCAGATGATATTTTAGACGAATTTTTAGTTTGATTATTTAGGGAATTATCCACATACCCTTCAGCTACAGCTGAGGACTGCCATCCGCCGTGTCTTTTTAAATCTAATAAGTCACCACCCGCGTCAACAAGAATAGTCGCGGACGAGCGTCGAAAACAGTGTCCTGTATAATTCGCTGCTTCTGGTAGTCCCAGATATTTGGCTATTTCTTTTGGAACCTTTCCTAACTTGTTAATACCAACAGACTGTTTGGTACATTTTCCGTTTATATAGTTTAGAAAAAAAGGTAAATTTGGAGCTGTACTTACTGCAGAGCGAATGTTTATATATTTTTTAACCTTTGGGTAAAAATATTCTGACACCACAAAAGAACGTTGCCGTTTAGTTTTTGAATCGGGAATATTAATAATTAGATTCTTCCCTGTGTCTTGGATATCTGACGGTTTTATATTACGCAACTCTTGTTTCCTGCATGCACCGCTTATACCAATTATAAGAGCAACCTAAAAGACGATTTGAAATAAATTTACACATTTAACATTATATTGAGCTCAATATATTACCTTCATAAACAAATGTTTATCATCTGGTGCGTTTTCTAGAAAATCGTTTATATTCTTGCTTGTCAAAATCTTGGATTTTTTGGATTTAAAGCCGTCCGATTTTCTCTTCAGAAGAGCTTGTAATTTGGAGTAGTTTGCAATATCGACATTGTGATTTATATTAATTGTGGCCTTTAACATTGAGTAAAATGACCAAAGTGAGGAAGGCTTCATCGTTTTTGATAGTTCTTGGAAATATGCCATCATTACATTCTCGGAAAATGATTTAACGTCGTTTTTTAATCTCCATCCCATAAATCTTTGGTAAGTAAATTTGTATCGATATTCAGATTTCGCCGGTAACAAGTTGTTTTTAGCAGCTTCTGCAATTTCGCTAATATTGGGTGGAGTTAAATTTTCTATTTCACTGTCACTCGACATTTTTTATGTACCTAATCAAACTAATTTCACTTTATAATATTACTCACATACAAATTTGATCTACGATTATGTCAGTTTTTGAATAAGTTTGTTTGTATTGACCGTTGCTAAGCGGTTGCTAGGAAAACTGTGCGATTTTTTTACCAAGCTGTGCGATTTTTTTACCGTGCGTAATGGGAATCTTACATTGATCGGAAACGGTGTGTTTTTAAGTATTTACAGTAGTGGTCGTAGGTAAAATATTTTAACGACTTTAATAATTATTTTACATGTCCCTCTTTGTTATTATTTCGCAATGGAATTAGAAATACGCTGCTGGAAAATCAAAGGAGTTCTAACGCCGAAGGCTAAAGTTTTATAATTTTCTAGAATAATTACCAGTTCTAATATTTCAAGTGCTATCTTTTTTTTTTAATTTAAATTTTCTTAAAGTGATTAAATTACATTAAAAGTGTAATATTTGTACTACTACTTATTTTTTACTAAATTGATTTATGTACAGATTATAGTGATTTATCTTGTTGAAAAAAGGGTTAAAGTTGAGTAGCTGACGCTTATCAGCTAGACTTCGCCCTTTAAGAATTGCAAATTATTGCAATTCTTAATAAAGACTATTATTATCCCAAGGTATCTTTCATGTTAAAGAAGGACCCCCCCCCCCCCCTCCCCCAAACAATCGATTGTCAGTACAAACTCAGTATTGAGTAATAAAATAAAATTCTTTGAAAATTCGACAAAACAATGAACAAATAATAAAACCAAAGCAATTCATTGCGGGAAAAATAAAAAGATATATAACAGCGGTAAACAAACCAATCATAAAATTTCCAGAGCTGTTTTTCCTTACGAAAAAGCTAGCCTTGCAGCAATTTCATAATAGCAACCAACCCACGTCGTTTCCCCCAGTAAAAAACAACTTTATAGCTTTTCTATTTATACACGAAGCCATATTTCCGATATACATGCCGTTTTTTATTTATTTTGCAATAAAAAAACCCAGCCTGGTCGGCGCCCACAGTTTTAGCTATAACCCCGGCTTATTTTTATAATCCATTAAACTGTTTCATCATTCCAGCCCAACGTTTTATTGCAGCTTTTATTATATTCCTTAAAAATAACGATTATATTTTAATATCTCTACGGCGATCGAGCTTTTAGGAAGAAAGCTCTAAAGCGCAAATAATTAAGATACAGTGGTCGAACGCGCTAATATCAAAAAAATTATATCAATTAAAAATATTTTTATTGCAATAATTTTATAACATTTTTAAAGTGTGCCGTGACCAGGCACGGTTAAGGGAGGGAGGAGAAGGGTCAATTTTACAAAAACTTTTGTATTTAATTTTTTATCCGGGATAAGGAAAATTCTTTGGGTGCCTAGCCCAAAAAACACTTTTTTTGACCCATCAAGTTTTTCAAAATAAAAAAAATCTATGTAATAATAATATGGGAAATTCCGTCCAGTTTGGCTCAATTTCGGTGTCGGTCATAGGCGCAGGTAAATTTTGTGTATTAAATTACTTATAATAACTAACCAAAAAAAAAAAAAAGATAATTTGATAAAGAAGGAACTATTAGCAATAGCAAATTTACACGAACATCGTTTTATGAAATATGCCGTGGAAGATATAGATAAAAACATAGGGTAACTGTACTGCGCACACCTCCATACAATTGCGAACTAAATCCTATAGAACTTATATGGGCGCAAGTGAAAGGATTTATAGCAAGACACAATACGACATTCAAAATTAAAGACTTTAAGCTACTGTTTGTGAAAGCCATTAAGAAAGTGACACCCGAGAACTGGCGAAAAGCAGTCCATCATGTCATTAAGGAAAAAGAGAAAATGTGAGATCTTGATCACCTCATCGATCGGATCGTCGACCCGTTAATTATAACATCAAGAAGAGATGACAGTTTCTTATATAATTAAGAATATTATAATTACTAGATATGAAATATTCTTACCAAATCTCCCTCGAGCTTGAATTATACATTCAGAAATTTTCTCAGACGAGAATTTTTTAAGAAAATTTAGTATTAAAAAGAAGAAGACTCTGAGATTTTCTTTAAAATTAACGATAGCGATAAACCTTGATCGCGTCACTATTATAATATTATTTAAATTTAAAGTTTTCTTGCGAAGATCAACATTCCCCATATTTTCCGGAGAATCTGGATTCTTATTTAACATTCTTTTGGAGTAATCGAGTCTGTTCCTTAAATTTTATTTATGCATATAAAATAATAAAGTAGTAGAGTTTAGTGTCCTTATACAGAAAGAAAGATTTTAGCGGCAGGCGGACAAAGTAGCGCATCTATCTTTTGCATTAAAGTACACAGGGACGCCAAAAGTAATGGGTTCCCTGGGGCACTGGTAAACAGTCACAGGCTGTTTCGTCCTTGTTAGAGAACTCATCAGAAAGCCAAAACCCGTAAACAACTCCCCGCACAGCGAAAATATGCTTTCAAGACATTTTTAAGAATAGAATTGTGATGAAAACCTAGTATCGCCATCCGTAGGGATCAACTCAATGCAAAAGATAGCCATCAAAGGTGAAAATATAGAACTAAATAATCCAAGTACGGTGGCCAACAAACACCAGTATAGGAAACGTTTGAAAACATATTCTCGCTGTACTGGGTGTTGCTTACGGGTTTTGGCTTTCTGATGAGTCCTAACAAGGACGAAACAGAATGTCATTGCCTACATGTGCCCCAGAAAAACCCTTTATCTTTGGTGTCCCTGTGTACTTTAATGCAAGACGTAGATGCACTACTTTGTCCGCCTGCCGCTATAAACTTTCTTTATAAAATAATTATAAATCTACACAAATTAATAATCATTATGATTAAGACCCTTGTAGTTTTTTACGAAATAAATAATATGAACACATTTTATCATTAACTGTAATATAGGAACTTTTTGAATTCCAGCTATCTAATCAAAAGTGTTTTTCGGCGTCTGGCCACCTGTAATAATAATATTTTTAATTTAATTTTAGAAACATATTGTCGTAGAGCTAACAATTAATAATATAATCAATATTGTAAATAATAAATAGCATTTTTAAGAGTTTTTATACGCTACATAAAGATCGATAATTAAATAAATGTAATTTAGTTTTCTATAGATTCTCGGAATAAAAAAATTTATCACTAATAAAGGAGGCCAATAACGAAATTATATTTATCATAAAAAAATTAATGCACCAAAAAATAAGACACAGGTATTTCACATTTTTTCTTTTTACTTATTATTGCTTCTTTTGGGTACTTCAGATATCGATTTTAATCTTTCCCGTTTCTCACTATCTATTGTTTTATAATACAGGGTCCTGCAATAGTGGGTTAGGCTTCTATAGCTCCTATACGATTTAAGTTAGGAATTTCATTCATAGGGTGTATTTCAGAAAAATATTTTTCTATATACAGGATGGCCCAAAAATGTGTGATAATAAAAGGTTGTATTTTTTAAATGGAACACCCAGTATTTTATTACATATTTAGGTTCGTATTAAAATTATTTATAACTGTCCAAAAATGTATTTATTTTGATTTGGTAGTTTAATGTCGGGTTGCACAAAGAATTTTAATAATAATTATTTAACCGGCAAGTTTGACTGTGAAAAAAATGACTTTGACAGGCATTTTATACTCACATCAAAGGTGCGTAAATTAAGAAATGAGGTAACCGGGCCAGTATGATTGTGAGAAAATTATTTCTGTCAATGTTACGTCTGTCACAGTCAAACTTGCCAATTAAATTATTATTATTAAAATTCTTTGTGCAACCCGACATAAGAGTAATAAATTTAAAAACTAAAAAAATAAAGTTTTACGGTCCTGGAAAAAAATCAAAGAAACCACCCAAATTAATTTTTTAAATCATGGGATTGGGTGGTATTTATGACATGAACACCCTGTATATTATTTGACTATTTGAATTCTTAAATAATTTTTTTTGTACTACAAGCATATAAGTTATTTCCAACAGTTTTTGAAAAAATTGCAAATTTCTTAAATTATGTTTAAAATAAAGTATTAATATTATTAAAATACACATAGTACATAGGCAAATTCCACTACTTTATTAGAATTTCAAAAATACACTAGAATTGTGTTTCATACAACCCGATGATCTTTATATGAAAGCAATGAATAACAGTTATTTTGGACTATTGGAGTATTATATAGAAGAAAGTGATTTTGTATTACGTGTAAAAAAAATCGTTTATTTAGTATCGTCGGTGATCGTCCTGGTGAAGTGGTACCTCCATGAAACAGTGACAAAATAGAAAAACGAATGCACAAAAATCAGCATGTAACTTACAGATACAAGACATGCTAAACATTAGTACCATCAAGGGCGTAGATATGGGAGAGGGGTGTAGCGGGGGGGGGGGGGTCTTAAGTTTCCCCCCGGAATGTTTTTTTAGAACTAACTTTTAATGGGAACAGAGGTTCGTAGCAGAAATAATATGCTTTTTTTTACCCCTCACAGAAAAAACAATTATCTACGCCCTTGAGTACTATGGTCAAGTAGGAAAGTTTATTCACTGTGCTTTTAAAAAATGTGTAACATTTTAAAAACAGCCGAATGACAGGTTCTATTTTTAAAAAATTCATGAGAACCTGCTGTTTACTGGTTTATCCAGCGTTATTAGTGTATTTAAGTCACTACAAATAAAATATTTAAAAATATTTCTTTTTTCTTTAAAATCTTTTTATGATAGGCAAAAAAAAGCCTTTTAGGCGTGGCACCCACAGATTTTAAAGATCTGGTCACTTTTAAGTTCCAATTTTATAAAGGCCTCTTAAACCTATGTTTAAACCTAGGTTTAAACTTACATTTAAGAGGACCTTATAAAATTGGGCCTAAGTGTCATACAACACTTTTTATGAAGCTGTTTTTTTTTAATTTTTGAAGTTGGTAATGCTATAATTGAAATTTTTTTAATCTGCTGACGTATTATGGCATGACGTTATGACCTTCTTTTTTGCTGGGGTTGGCGAAAAAGCTAGTATACTTAGGCCTATATAAGGCCCATTGTATCCCCTATCGTCTGGGTAATGTCAGCCAGACGGGATCTACAGCTTAACGTGGGATCCGAACCACGTGTATGCACTAGTTACCAAATAAACATACAGAAACAGACAGAAAAATATTGAGGTTGATAATTACGCTCTGCAGCACTGTCTCTTCAACAGGTCACGAGCCGCCACTGCTTTGATAAATAATTTAAAAGTATATAAATTATCTACATAAAAATTTATAAATAGCTATGACATATTTTCTTTTTAAATACCTATGTTTTTTATTAAAAAATATGCAAATCTTTTACTTCAATTAATATTTTAGTGTTTTAAAATAATATTTCAAAAAAAAAAATTAAAAATGTTTAAAACTGAGAAAGTTTGAGGTTACTCAGTGAAGCCCTTTGGGCGAGGGCTGCAGCACTTTCTTTATCTTAGTTTATTGTAGGCCTAATTTCAATCCTCTACCCCTCAAACAAATAATTATTATTTTGACAAGGCATTACCAATTTCTTAAAAATCATTTTACGAAGCTTAAAATAGTCTGCCCAACCCGTACTGTAAGTGAGTCAGTTTCCACGTCATTAAATACCTCCAATCCAATCGCAAGGCGTAGAAAATTATTAAAAACAACTCATAACAATGAATTTCTAGAAATTCATAATTTAAGTGGCCATTAAAATTTGAAGGTTTTTCATTAAAAAAAAGTTATCCCCAAATTAATTAGGATTTTCTTTTTTATCTAACATTTTTATGTTTCAGATTTATGCGTTGGTTGATGTATGATGTATGTGCTATTGTGTTATAAATATATTTAACTAGAACTAGTATAGGGTAATTATTTGTAATACATTTTAACGGACAAGACAGGGAAACTCTACAGCACATAGTTTGCCATTGCGAGTCACTAGATCGGAAGAGGCAACAAATACTCGGGCAACCAAAACTGAAACCAGAGGACATCCCCACCTTCTCCCCAGTTGACTTACACAAACTAGTGCAAGGAACTGGGATCACGGAGTGGGTGTAACAACCAAACAGGGTGGGCCAAACCTAGCCTAAGTGCATCATTATGTGCACGGACGGGCCCTCGAAAAAAAAACATTTTAAAACCATTTTACGATTATTTAAAACGGTGTCCTTTATAAAAATGTAAGGTTTTCCTTTTTAAAAGAATGAGTTTTAAAAAACAAAAAATCTATTTGTTTTTCACTGGAAGTATAATACCTTACATTTTGATATTTGGGTGGTGTTTGTTTATATCTATATAGCTTTAAAAAATGTGTTTTGCTCTTTTTTTTGTTTAATTTGTATTTTTTTTCCTTTCTTTCTTTTCTTTTTCTACTTTTTTCCTTTTTTTTTTAAATTATTTTATTTCGTTATCTACGATATGTTTGTATACTACCCTGTAACTATTTATGACATTTACTGATATGAGATGAGGTGACTCAATTTGTGCGGCCTCGAAACAAAGTCACACATATCATCAAACAGCGAGTTTAAGCTATTTTGTAGGTTAATACATTCTAGAATGTTTCATTTCCTCTATTCTGTCACAGCTACAATACTCGGTGCAAACTGAAAATTACTTTTTAAACTGTAATTTTAACTGTTTTTCCATTAAACTTTTCAAATCATCTACAGCGTGAAATGCAAGCGCGTAGATAGTTTATTTTTCTATGAGGGTGGGGGGAGGTTAAGGGCGTACTTAGAATATTTTTTATGGGATGAGTGACGTAGTGCACCATTAAAGGCCAAAAGCATCGCAGGCTATGCACCGCAGGCGAAAAATGTTCGGAATCAGGCCCAAATTTTGTTAAATTTGGCCAAAAATATAGAGTAAATATCAGTAATTTATTCAAAAGAAGGTCCGTTAAATATTAAACAGGAAGTTCTTAATAAAAATACTGCCTTAAATCGTGTTCACGATTATACAAAAATAGGAACGTAAAACCATTTTTTTTCAAAGACAATGTAACCAACATAGCCCATATAGCATATAGGAACCTCGAAAACGTTTCTTTAAAAGAATATTTATTGCATGGATAAGGTTAAAAACAAAGCAGAACATAACAAAAATGTATTAACGTATATAAAGTACTATTAAATACCTACAAAAGACCAAATTGAAAACATAACATTTTCTTCTCTGTAAAAAAACATAAAATAAAAACTTTCATTGCAGAATACAGTTAGAAACTTAAGTAAAACGTTGATTGGATTTTAAAACTTTAAAAAAATAAGATCAACAAGAAAATTTAAAAGTAATTAGCAGGTATTTATGAAAAAACAAACGCTTTTTCGAAATGAACCTTTCCAAAAAATTCCAAGGAAGGGATGTACTATTTACAAGTTGTGTTAAAGAATTTTCATCAAGAAAATGTGTGTTAAAACTTTTTTCTTTATGAATATTAGCCGTTTATAAGTACTTATGTAAATTGCCATTTTTCGACCTTAAACCTTCGAAACCACTTCCGGTTTAACCGGAAGTGAAGTTAACTTTTAATTTTTAAATGGAAACCCCTTTTTTATTCTATATTTAAATTCTAAAAAAGATTCTCTTTTCAATGACATATTACACTTTATCATTTGTTTTAAAAATGCCCGCCTAGATCAATTTTCCTTTGTTTTTTAAAATGTCCATAGTTTTGGTAAAGCAAGGTACTAAGTAGTAAAGAGTAGGCCATGGAAATGTTAAAATGACTCATTTTAACCTGCTTATTTGTTTAAAACTGACTTGCTTGAGAAAAATGTATCCGTTAGGGCTATTTAATTTACAACGGGCTTTCTTAAAAAAAAAACGGAGTTTTCTTAATTTTTTTAAAATATAAACCCATCATTGTTTTAATATAATTAATAGTATTGTTCATTTAACTTTCTTTCTTACCATTTAAGATAAGTTCAAATTATTCATTAGGTAATAGTAGAAATTAACAAGAAACATCATATTAAATGTAATTTCTAGATTCAAACAAGCTAAAAAATTTCAGTCAAGACCAGGGTTGCAATAAATCACGATTTTTTTGAAAAAATCAATAAATCTGATTTTTCCTGATTTTTATCAATTTATACTGATGTTTTCTTTGGCAATAATGAACTTTAAAATTACTTATTTTCATTGTTTTGTCTCTAAAAATATTTGTTGTATAGATTAACAGTTAGAAAATCTTCTCGACGACATACAAAATAACTTATATTAACATGAAAATTTTCGGCAGCGTAATTTATGAATATTTTTTACGCTGGACTGATGACGATTAGTTATGTTTTTGCACTTATATAATGTAGGTAAGCACTTCGTTTTAAATAAACTTTCTTTCTTTTTTTTTGAATTTTCTGATGAGTTGTTTGCTTCGGCGCAATTTATAATTTGAACACGATTAAAGTGTTCCACTTGACATCAGGGGCGGTCCTAGACCAAAAATATTAGGGGGGCACTACATTGGCGTAGCCAGAAAATATGCTCGGAGGGGGGGGGGGGTGTAAGTAGGACATTTTTTTTCTGACGAGAGGGATAGTCGGGACTATATGTATTCCATGGTATTGTACCTAGCGGAGAAGGCGACGCAGACGAAAAATTTTTGGGGCCACGCCCAAAGTTCGATTCACCTAACTACTAGGTATCAAATTTCGAAAATTAAATTATTACCTCTCCCCCTTTGCATGGTTGGATTAAATTTTTTTTTAATGTTTTTTTTTTAAATTCCTAGCCGGCTCTTTATTTAAAAAAAAAAAACATTTTTTATAATTGTGAAAAATATGAATATTGGTGTCAATTCAAAATTTTAACATAATACGTATGTATGACTCTAACCAGCGTTTTCCGGGCTCGGTTTTTCATGATTAAAAATAAAGTAAATATCGCCCACCACGCCAAAATTGATGATTTTTTCAGAAATCATGTATTTTAAGAGCGTAGATCTATGAGCAGTTTTTGGTGCAAATGCTTAGGTTTTAAAATACTCCTTCTTAAGTGCCGTTTTGTATATTCATAATAAAGCAGTCTTGTTTCTTCCCGCACTGTTTTTTATATTATAAATGATCACACTTCTTCCATAAAAAATGTTTCAATTGAAATGTTTACCTTAATTTTTCTCTTAAGAAATAAATACCTAATTGTTTTTGTTGTAAAAATATTTTATTGCATTGGGTTATATTTTTGTTGATTTAAAATAGCTCTAAAAAAGGGAAAACGGAACAGACAAGTATATAATAGAAAAATTCTATAAAATATTATTATTTTTACTCGTATTCCTTTAAAATTGCATCAATCAAAAATCAATAACTAAAACGATATGCGTGTGAAACCATAATCTCTATATAAAACAGGACTTTTAGAAAGAAAAGTTTAAAAGCTAAACGTTTCCTACAAGACCTTTGTAATCTAAGCCAAGAATACATTATTTAAAAATTTAAATTAAGAGTCCATGCGTGAGATGAAAATGCAGCCCGGCAGCCCCCCCCCCCCCTTATATACGCCACTGGGCGCAGCCACAATTTTTGGTAGCCTTCGCAAGCAAATAACGCCACAGCCCAAAATTTTTTATAATCATGCTCAAATTGTATCAAATTATGTAAATAATAAAGCACCCGGAATTTTTTTTATCAGTGGCATGAATTTTATAATTTTTTTCAAAAATGTTGAGGGGTGCTGGGCTCCCCAGCCCCCCGTAGAACCGCCCCTGCTTGACAAAACTTTTTATGGCGGGTCTAGATTTATGATATTTTTATTAATTTCCACTATTACCTAAAAAATAATTATTAACTTGTGATACACCGTTAGAAAGAAAATTAAAGAAAGAATTTTATTATTATAAAACAAAGAATAGATGGGTTGCTATTAGAAAAATACGAAAAATTCCGTTTTGTTTGTTTTTTTACATCAGGTTGTAAATATAATAGCTCTAACAGCCACATCTTTCTCAAGCAATTTATAAAGCCGGTTGAAATGAACCGTTTCAACATTTCCATGGCTCACTCTTTCCCTTACCTTATTTTGTTAAAGATATGGACATTTTAGAAAACAAATGAAAATTGATCTAGGCGACCATTTTTAAAACAAATGATTAAATTTGATTAGTCATTAAAAAGAGAATCTTTCATAGCTTTCTAGCATTGAATACAAATGGGGGGTTGCCATTTAAAATTTAAAAGTTGACTTTTCTTTCAGTTGAACCGGAAGTCGATTTAAAGGTTTGAATTGGCCGAAAAATGGTAAATTACACACTTATTACCTCCTCCTCCTTTTTAAATCTTTACTTTTAAAATTACGGGAAAAATTAAGGGGGTAGCACTTTCTTGTGTCACCCGCTAGAGGGAGTTTAGGTTCTGAGGAAGAACTTCTTTATGTTCTAAACCGATGCAAAAGAATAAATTTATGAGTGAGAAGACTGTTCTTTTTTATTTTTTTCCTTTTAGGAATAATTACCTTATAACCAATTGTTTTTCAATATATGTGTGTAACAACACATCTAACGATTATAATTCTGATTCATCTAAAAACGGAACTGCTCTATTTAATAATCTATCACAATATTTTATTTCATTAAAAAAAATTTTAAATCCCAATTTAAAAAAAAATTTTTTTATATTTATCGAAATTAAAAACCATTTTTAACCACTGTACGACAATAAAGCTCTTGCAGAGAATGATGTAAAGCGCACCCTTCGTAGAGTGGGCAAAATGGGTGGAGTTAGAGTTAAAGGCTAGAGCCTTCGTCGGGGGTGGGAGTGAATTGGCTCTATCCTTTCGGTCGGCGGCTGTCAAATTCTATAGTTCAGTCGAATCTTGACTTCGGTCACTGACAGTCGAGCGTTCACATTAAACTCTGCGTTCTAGTTAGATTATAGTACAACCGTGCGCTCTTACGTGTTTTGTTATTGTGACGTGTTTACATTCATACATTGGATTACAAATCTTAGTACGGCGCATTAAGGTACTTGAACAAACTATCTTTGAAATATTTTTTAACGATTTTTTCCTGGAAGATAAGATCGATTTTTTTTCACCGATATATAAACGTAAATCATTATCAGCAGTCGTTTGGTTTTTTTATTTACTAGACTTCAATAAGTAGTAAAAAAGTGATATATGGTTTTTCTGTAGACTATCTAGTGGCATTCGCATGTCATGAGGGGAGAAGCCAGTGAGATGTCTTCAACGTGTATACAGAGTGGGGTACCACCCATGGCGAGATTCCAGCACCAACAGAACAACCCTTTGGCAGGCCAGTCGCCGGAGCCTGCATGGCAATATAATGGAACAATCATTAACATGGTAAGTTTTTATTCTTTAAAGAATTGACTGCTTTTAAATTTTTTGCACTTCGGAGTAAGTAAAAGGAAAGCCGTGCACGTCTATATTCTTGGGACTAAAGTATCTGCTAGGGTTGCCAGATGTCCATTTTTTAACTAAATAATCGAGTTTATATGATATCCGTTCTTTTTTTTAACATGGATAGATATCTGGTAACCCAGAGGGCGACTCTAAGGGCCCCATAATCCCTTTAGGAGCAAGAAAAGTACCAAAGAGTTACATTAGAAAACCATATTTATCATAATAATTACTTTAAGATATTTTAAATTAACATTAACGACAGTAATGTCATTTTACCGATATTTTCTTTGATTTTGAAAACGATAATAACCAACCTTATGTACCCTTTTACCATATCGTCACTCTTTAGATATTTTTTACAAGATCATTTAGAACAAAACTGAAGGAACTAGATTTTCAATAAAAAAAAACTATTTTTACAAAAATTGTCAATTTTCAAAAAAATTCTGGGACACATCTAAACGTTGAAAATTTTCTGGAATCTAATTTAAGTATTCAATGAATGTAAATAAAGTACCTGGAAAAAGTTAAGGAGTGTTTCTTAAAAAAAAAAAACATCCGAAATATTTTTTTTAGAAAATTTTAAAATTCGAAAATTTTCGTTAAAATATTTATTTTTTTAATTTGTGGGAAGGGGATATAATTCCTGAGAAAAGTTCAACAATATTTCTCAATATATATTTTGGATAGCTCGACATTTAGAGGTGCCCCAGGATTTTTAAAAAATCGAAAATTGAAAACATGGCGCCCCACAAAACATTTCAAAGTTTGGCTACACCACTGCACTGGATTTAAATAATCATTTATAATTCAAGTTTACCTGTTACCTATTACTATGGGTAATAAAAATGTTGAATCTATAATATTTAATATGTATTAAACATTATTAAGGTATTGTATTGCAATAAGAGGTGTCACGGGGCAACTGGATCAAAATACAATACCTAATTGTAATATTATATTAAGGGAATTGCAGCAAATTTTTTTATGACTATGGTTCATTTACTGTTATTTCTGTACACAAAATAATGCGCTGGAAATATTTAATTCGTAAAATATAATGAATAGGTGCGCAAAAAATTACCATGAAAAAAGTTTTAAATTTTTGGAAAAAATGGCAAAGCTTTAATTAAATAATTTTTTACAATACAAAAATTTTACATTAGGTCGATCCGAGCAATATTTCTAAATTGTTCTCCAAAGTTACCAACTCCATGCGAAATTGTATACTGGGTCCTGCGCCTCACCTCCTATCTTCTGTAGCTCACTTATTAATTAAGTTAGGATTAAGACGTTTTGCAGGCTTTACCTGTATCCTAGGGTGCATTTCAGGAAAATATTTTTGTTTATACAGGGTGTTTCAAAAAAGTGTGACGTCATAAGGATATGTTTTTTTAGATTACATGCCATATATTTTCTTACTTATTTGGATGCATCTTGTAGTTGCCAACATACCCCTAAAATTTTAATTAAATCGGTTCAGTATTATAGGCGAAAAAAAATAAAAACTAAAAAAAATCAGTTTTGCACCACTGGTTTTAAAAATTAATAAAAATTAAAAATAATGTCTCGTTAATAAAATTATACAAAGGTACTTAATAAATAAGGTCTCACAGTTTCGTTAACCAAGTTTGATTAATACGAATTGTACGGGGTCTCCAAAGTTTAGTGTCAAACTTTGCAAACTTTAAAGCAATATAAATAAATAATAAATATTTTTCTTATTTCAATTTGAAACCCCTGTATATTATTAAGTCATTCGATGCAGAATTAAAATTCAAACATTTGTTCTAATTACAACCCTATCGCAATTTCTAATGCATTTAGACTTATTTGCAGAAAACTCATTTTATCAACTATTCCACCAGTCATTATTATATAATAAATATCAAAGGTGGTTTTGAAAAACAATTTATTGATATTAAAGTTTACTAAAAGGACAAATAAAAATTCTTTTAGCATGCTCCTAATATGAAAATCATATCTACGAGCTTTTCTTAGTTGTATTTCATCACAAAAAATAATATAGCTTAAATAATTAATACTAATCTAATATCTAATAATATTTGAAACAATAAAATAACTAAAGTCAAAATGGGCTTTTGTCACTTTAATAAACTTTAATACCAATAAATTGTTTTTCAAAGCCACCTTTAATATTTATTATATTATAATGACTGGTGGAAAGGTTGGTAGAACGAGTTTTCTGTAAATAAGTCTTAATGCGTTAGAAATTGCGATAGGGTTGTAATTAAAACAAATGTTTGGATTGTAATTCTGCATCGAATGACATAATAATATAGAGGGGTTCCAATTTGAAATAAGAAAAATAAATTGCTTTAAAGATTGCAAAGTTTGACACTAAATTTTGGACACCCTGTACAATTCGTATTCTTCAAACTTTGTTAACGCGACTATAGGACCTTATTTATTAAGTATCTTTGTAGAATTTTAATAACGAGGCATTGTTTTTATTTTTTATTAATTTTTAAAACCAGTGGTGCAAAACTGTTTTTTTTTAGTTTTTATTTTTTTTCGCCTATAATACTGAACCGATTTCATTAAAATTTTAGAGGTATGTAGGCAACTACAAGATGCATCCAAATAAGTAAGAAAATATATGGCATGTAATCTAAAAAAACATATCCTTATGACGTCACACTTTTTTGGAACACCCTGTATAAACAAAAATATTTTCCTGAAATGCTCCCTAGGATACAGGTAAAGTCTGCAAAATATCAAAATCCTAACTTAATTAATAAGTGAGCTACAGAAGACGGAAGGTGAGGCGCAGGACCCTGTATATACAGGGTGGCGCGCTCTCAACGCAGGATTCCATACCATCTAAACTACTCAATTTTTTAATAATTTTTAAAAACAGTAGGATTAGGTCTACAATTTAAAATTACTTAAAATTATACAGAGTGTCTCAAATAGTTAGGACATAAAAAACATTATTTTTTTTAAATGGAACATCCTGTATTTTCATATTTTGACATAAAAATTCAAATATGTCAAAAACACTTAGATATAGGACATGGTACCTATACAAAATCTGCCTAGAATCTTGCGTAGAATGCAAAAATGTAATATTATATAGGGTGTTCCATTTAAAATAAGCAAGCTGACACTTACTTCCGGTGTAACCGGAAGTGCCACCATTATGAAAATATTTTAGCCCGGTCGCCCCCATCAGCATTAGCATACTGTCAAATGTTCCTATGTATAGTTTTCCATATATAGATCGAAGCGGTTCCCGGTGGGACACCCTGTATAGGAATAGAAATGCTTTTTTCTTCATTTCATTTTTTAACCTCATTTCATATTCCTGTTTTTAAATTCAATTTTCCGAATTAGTTGTGAGTTTTGATCATAAATGAATATTTGTAATCGTATATTTTAAAATACCAATGACAATTATGTTTTGATGATATTGGGTTACATTTCTATTTTTAATAAGATACACAAACAGCAGTAAAATATTTTTTTAGTCTATAAATTATTTATTTTTCTAGGCTTAATCCAGTGCTTACAAGTTTTTAAATCCCTATTCTGGGAAAAATTGTAAACATTTTATTATTTTGTTTATTAAAAAATTTTTATGATGATCACGGATATGACTTTGCTAAGAAAATTGCTAGTAGGAATAGATTACATCAAAATCAGTGAAATTAACGTAACACAATTTATTTTAAATTACATTTTTTACTTTTTGTTTCATCCAGAACAATGCCAAATTGCGTTTTTTCGTACCCTGTCTATATATGTTTATATTTTCAAAATTAATTGACAAAACATATTTGATATTTTTAAATGAGTAGGCGAGAAGGAATTTGTAGAAAAGCTAAACAGTGGGGTAAGAGAGGATGGGAGCA
Organism: Polydrusus cervinus; assembly: GCA_935413205.1. Taxonomy (NCBI): domain Eukaryota; kingdom Metazoa; phylum Arthropoda; class Insecta; order Coleoptera; family Curculionidae; genus Polydrusus; species Polydrusus cervinus. Next base: position 80,971,783 of record OW284511.1, read on the forward strand.
TATTTTTCAAAAATGTTAAGTGGTTCTATTGTTATTTTCATGGCTATTAACGCCAGAGAAACCTTATGTATAATTCAATCAAGAAAAGTTAAAGAAGTGAAAAAGATGGGTGTAATAAGACTTTTATAGAAAAAATGTTGAAAATAATTTATTTTTCCTGCGTTTTTAGAAATTAAATTTTCAAATTGGTCATTAACTTTTAATTTTGAGTCAATGAATGTACCTAAATATTTAAATGAGATAACTATTTCCAATATGTCTTATAAAAATATTCAAATTGGTTAAATTTAAATTTGAACCCATAACCATACATTTTGCTTTAGAAACATTTAACCGAGCATTTAACTTTATAATTTGTTTACTTTTAATTTGGCAATAAAACAAGTTTTAAATTTAAAACTTCCAGAATTTCCAGAATATTTTTACAACTATTTTAAATAAGAACCATCTCCAAATATTTGCATCCAGTAATACCAAATCTATACTTGTTTTATTAAATGTTGCTAGTGATATTTAGTAACCGAGGAACGCCTGTAACTATTTTTGAAATATTTATCTTCGCATTCGTTAACATCGTTTAAAAATAAATTCGATAGCTTCAGAGGGTTTTTGAGTATTTATTATCAAAAGTAGACTTTAGACTATTAAATGAATGTAAAATGATTATATCGGTGAAACGGTATTTTCCTTTCATATCAGCTATTTATAGTCTATCAACTTACTAGCAAATAGATACAGATACCGTACACCTAACTAGCGTGATTTAATTCGCAACTCATTACATCATTGAAACTATATGCTGTTAGTTACTTTCTGTAACTGCAATTTCATTTTTTTATTAAATAACCGATGTTCCTTTCCTAAATATAACTTTAAATGGCTATAAATGCTTATCATTATCTAGCTTGGCCTAATTAATTCTATTTTTAAAATAGTATTTCGTCGCACTTTTATCTATAGTCTCGTTACCACACTGTAATGTATATTTTTATAAGTAATTCTGTCCAATATCTTGAATCCACCCCTTTTAAAACACTGTTCTTGTACCGGTAAATTCCCAGTATACTGCACTAGATCTTTTTCTTGCATTTGATTAGGTATTGTTTGCCCGGTTTTTCCTTGTTGACTGTGCATGAAATTAATGGATACATAATAACAATTCACCATTTATTCCACGGTCGCTAGTAGCAACGACTATAGTCTATTTCAAAAAGGTGTAGAGTAATAAAAAATCAATAGGTATGCAAGGGAACTACAAAGTGACCCAATGAATATTTATACACTTTTATAATTTAGCATTGATTTCATTGCAAAATACTTTATTTTAATCAAGTGCAGGTAGTACCACCCGGGTTTGGGTCAATTTATGGGTTTTGTCTATTATCCATTCACAAATACTAAAAATGGTGTGGCAAAGGCGTGCATTATTTTTGGATGGTATTAGGTACACTTAATTTTTTTTAAACATTATAAAAAAATACAAAATACAACAAATACATTATAAAGAAATTAAATTTAAAAAAATCTTCTTCGTCATCTTGACGTTATAATTAACGGGTCGACGGTCCGATCGATCAGGTGGTCAATATCCCACATTTTCTCCTCTTCTTTAATGAAATGATGGACTGCTTTTCGCCAGTTCTCTGGTGTCACTTCCTTAATGGCTTGATCAAACATTGGCTTAACGCCTTTCATTTTGAATGTCGTGTTGTGTCTTGCTATACAAATCATTTCACTTACGCCCATATAAGTTCTACAGGATTTAGTTCGCAATGATATGGCGGTGTGCGCAGCACAATTACATACATGTTTTTCAGCTATATCTTCCACGGCATATTTCGTAAAACGATGTTTGTGTAAATTTACTATAGCTAATATCCTCCTTTATCAAATTATCTTTAAATTCAATACCAGGTTACCCAGTCGATAATTTCTTGTTTTCCCCAAGATGAAGTTGGAGTCTTCTCTGTTCGTCGTGAATAATAGCTTGCGTTATCCATAACTACTGCTGAATCCGCTGGAAGATATTTTATCATTTCACCAAACTAGTCCTCAAAAACATTCGAATTCATGTCCTCGTGGTAATCTCCTTAATTGAAATTTTAATATAACAAATAATACTATTTTATCTTTATACCCGTTAACCTAATTCACTAAAATTTTTGGTTAGTTCTCATAAATAATTTAATGTACAAAATTTACATGCGCCTATGGTCGACACCGAAATTAAGCCGAACTGCACGGAATCTCCCATTTTATTATTCTACACCTTTCTGAAATAGACTATAATTTACCAAGACGTTTACAATGGTTTCTGAATGTGTTTGTTTTCCTATACTCAACGCTGTTTCCGAACTTCAACAATTCATTGTACATCTCTTGGCGAATCAGGCTTCGTTACTGGGTCGTAGTTATCAGCGACTAGCGACCGTAGAGGAAAACGTACCTTGATGACGTTAATTGGTCAATAGAATTAGGGACAATGTGCTGGCATTATCAAATAATGTCTAAGTCATACCAGTAAATTCGCAATGCTTTAATTACTAAGTATTAATTACTAAATGAGTCATCTTTATTTTTTTAATCTACGTAATGCTGTTAATAAATGCCTAATGGAATACTGCACATTCTAGAATATGCATGCATTAATACTCAACTACGTATATGATCCATTATGGATTTAAAATGAATATACATACATATTTTTTTAATTTTTGGAATTTAATCTATTAAAGAAATTATCTTTACCCACCAAATAATGATTCACACTTCTTCGAACAGCGAAAAAATGCATAAAACTAAAATAATTTTTTGTTATGTATATGGAAAATGGGTGTCAAATAAATAATTCACCTTCTGATAATGAATTATTGACACAAGTCACACAATCCACGAGATTTTTTTCCATTTAAAAAAATAAATTGTTTTACAACAGTAAAATTGAAATTTACATATGCTGATAAATCATTTCCTTTTTGTTGTTTTTATCAAGCGTTGCATTTTTTATTGATATCAAATTAAATAATTTAAAACGTAGTTGATTTGAAACAAACAAGTTTTGTTATTTAGAAAAGTCATATCATAAAACTGTTTCTTTATAAAGATGTGTATTTCTATGCGATTAAATTTTTTGAACATAATATCTCTAATTAATTATTCCCTAAATTATTTATAGTTTTTATATCTTTTTATCGTAAACAAATTGTTTTTATTGGCCTCTCGGTTCGTATAAAATTTCTCTTGTATGTTACTTAACATTTGGCCCGGATGGTATATTTTTAGTTTTAAAATTTCCGTTGCCTTGAGTCCAATTGTTTTTTCTATTTCTTAAAAAATAATGACTCAGAGAACTGTTAGGAAATGTTTGTTAAACATCTATTTTCCAGTAAAAAACATTTGGAGGCGTCAGCGAGGCAAAATTAACTAATCACCACAGTCCTCGACAAAAACTTGTTTTTGAAAAATCAGTCAATAAAATTATTTAGTTGCGGTTAAAAACCCAGAACCATAAAAACACGTGAGGCATGCAACGTGCAAGTTGAATGGTCTGTTAAAAAATCCATATAATATTTATAGATAAGCCTGGTTTATTGCGCTTCCTTATCCACTATGTTTGTGGAATATTTGTGGTTCTTTCTTAAAAAGATAACATAAACAAATATGTTATTTTGATCACTCATTCTAAATATAACCGGCGCTGTTCGAAGTTACGCAAATCTGTCGTTTAATCTTTAAACAATTGGTCCAGTTACGTAAACAGAACTTTTTTATTGCCCCTTTTTACTGTTTCTGTGTTATAATCACATCTTTTAACTGCTCTAAACAAACGTAAGAATAATATTTACTCAATATGTTTCTTTTCTTTACAGAAACAGGAACCGTTGGACGAAGCAAGAAACGATTCGGGAGTTACATCCGGCAGCGACTGTCCATCAGCATCTCCAGGCAGTGACAGAAGTGACAACCACCCGTACAGTGCACAAGACCCTAATATGGCGGGGCAAGCAATGGGAAATGGTCATTTTATGAATACACAAATTCCATACCACACTTGGTACAGAAATAACTTTGTAGGATCACCCCCTGCGGGTAAAGATTCAGAACAAACAAACGACGAATCCTCAAGCCAAGCAGGTTACCAGAACTCTATGTCACCGAAAATTGAATCTGGTGATGAAAACTCAGTAGAGTACGATGAACAAGGTATCAGAGTTCCTAAGGTTAATTCTCACGGCAAGATCAAAGTGCATAAATGCAAACAGTGCGACTTTGTAGCATACACTAAACTAGACTTTTGGGACCATTCTAAAGTTCATATTAAAGGCGACAAAATATTAAAATGTCCACGGTGTCCATTTGTTACTGAGTACAAACACCACTTGGAGTACCATCTTCTTAACCATGCTGGGGCAAAACCTTTCAAGTGTGACCACTGCGACTACTCCTGCGTAAATAAATCAATGTTAAATTCTCACTTAAAATCGCATTCCAAAATTTATCAGTATAGATGTTCCGACTGCCTCTATGAGACCAAATATTGTCACTCATTAAAATTGCATTTAAGAAAATACAAACATAAACCAGCGATGGTTTTAAATCCGGATGGATCACCCAATCCTCTTCCCATCATAGATGTATATGGTACCAGGCGCGGACCTAAAGTTAAAAAAACATCAGAGTCGTCCGGGTCTTATCCAGCAACCTCAACATCTCCAGGTGCTGAGCAACAGCCAGCAATGCAGTTCAACCCTTTAATGAATCCACTACTCAGTCAAAACCCAATGTTGCCTTTCCCATTGCCATTAATGCCTGGTTTTCCAGGGGTGATGCCCAATCCTGATATGATCCAAAGCTTCCAAAAGATGATTAGGGAACGCTTGGAGGAATTAGCTAAGCAAAATGAAGTGAAGCCTGAACGGCAAGAAGAGGGTGTTTTGGATTTGAGTAGCGCTACAAAGCCTGTGAGTAACTCATCGGAAGATGGCGACTCAGACGATGATGAGAGAATGACTACAGCATTCGACAATGTTGAGGTTGTTGAAAACAAAAGTGTTGATACAGAGAGACTACCTACGTCCGAAATAACAAAACAGACTAAGGAGCAATCTCCTGAAGCAAATAATAATGCAAACAATAACAACAAATACGAGTTCGCGTGCCAGTATTGTGGTATTTGTTTTGGAGAGGAGGTGATGTTCAGGATTCATATGGGATACCACGGGTATAGTAACCCATTCACTTGCAACATGTGCGGTGAAGAGTGTGAAAATAAAGTTAACTTTTTCTTGCATATTGCCAGGGCTGCGCATTAGATACCCTGCTTCACCAAGGACTTAATTTTTCGAATATGGTAAAATGAAAACTTTTTGTACAGTAGTGCTGACTGATAAGTGTATTTTATAGTCGTCCTGAACCACTAGTCACTTCAATGTGCAATTAATGTAGCTTGTTATTTTACTGAAAGGAGACTTACAAATCAACATTAGATATGTTAGTTATCTATTAACTTATTTATGCATACATAAGACTTAAATCTTATTATTAATCTAGTTTTTGATTATTGTGTTCTACCTCATTCGAATTTTGTATGTTTAGAATTAATTTAGTGTCTGTCCAAAGATTTACTCGTAGTGTCATACTTTTTACTGATTTTATATCAATAGTTCCATAATTTCATAGTACAAACGATACTTGTTTTAAAGTTGATCTCTTTGTTGAATGGTATTTGTGTGTTTTTAACTATTAAGTATAATTTAACAGATCAGACTATTTTTATATTGTAAATACTTACCTGATGATTTTCAATTCCACGTGGCCTGTAAATTTTGGTAATTTAGAATTTAAGTCAATGTAATATTGTGATTTTTTTAGTATTGTATTTTCGTGCATAATTTGTTTTTTCTAATACCATATTGTTGTATAATATGGTTTGAGTAAGACTGATGCCGATACTGTGTATTTTAAACATTCGAGCAAACAATCAAAAATTGTCCGTGTAGATTTGAAAAATTGTGTTGTATTTTTATGCGAATGATGATAATGAAACCAAATATTAATAAATAGAGTTTGCAATTTATTAGAGTTGTTTTATATTCTATTATCATCGTCATAACTCATATCGAGGATGGTCAGCCAGTTATAGACAATCTAAATTGTGCTACTCTGTGAGCCGCACCCAATGGCGTATTTAGGGGGGGGGGGGGGCTGCCAGGATGCACATTTTTTATTGAAGAAGAAACGAGAATGCTTTATTATGAATAAGTATACAAAACAGCACTTAAGAAGGAGTATTTCAAAACCTAAGCTTTGCACCAAAAACTGCTCTTAGATCTACGCTCCTAAAATACATGATTTCTGAAAAAAATCATCAATTTTGCCTTTGTGAGCGATATTTACTTTATTTTTAATCATAGCCCGAAAAACGCTGGTTAGAGTCATACATACGTCTTATGTTAAAATTTTGGATTGACATCAATATTCATATTTTTCACAAATATAAAAAATGGTTTTTTCTTTATTTATAAAGAGCCAGCTAGGAATATCAAAAAAAAGTAAAAAAACCATGTATAAAAACAAATTTAATCCAACCATGCAGAGGGGGAGAGGTATTAATTTAATTTTCGAAATTTGACAGTAGTTAAGTGAATTTTAATCGAACTTTTGGCGTGGCTCCGAAAATGTTTCGCCTGCGGCGCTTTTTCGCCTTCTTCGGTACAATATCGTGAAATACATGTAGTTTCGACTGTCCCGCTCTCCAGAAAAGAAATTTCCTACTTACGCCCGCTGAGCCCCCCCCCCCCCCCTCCCCCGAGCAAGCATATTTTCGGGCTACGCCACTGGAAGTGGGTCTTATTTACAATTAAACAATTCTAGTCACAAGTCACTAGTATAAGAAGAATAAGTACTTGACTTTTTCCTCCAAAGTGACTTCTAAAAAAAACGTATCTCCCCCTTAACTCTTCTCTCTCGATTCAAAAATGCAATTACGTCTAAAAAAAAGCTGGACAATTTTTGGTGGAAACTTAAGTTGGCACTTGGATGGACACCCTTACTTTCAGGGTGAGCCAGTGCCCACCCTGGACTTCTGGTGCCGCCGCTGCACTAAAGTGACTGGATTGGTGGGCTATTCCGGTCAACTGACCAGATATAATTTCATATCCATTCTTGTTAGGATATGAAATTGACAAATCACAGTGGTCAGATCATTATAACTTGGAACAGATTACAAAGCTACCAAATTTACACATTGTAAATTTAACCCGTAGTTTTATGACACTCAGCAAAAGTGAGGTTAAGAATATACTTTGTCTCTATCAAATTTGTTATTTTTTTTATTTGAGCAAAACATTTATCCCAGATTCTATGCACGCACCAATTTTTTCAAAGGCCTGCACGAAAGAGTGCAAAAATTGAAGATGAAAAACCAGAATATATTTTTACCCAAATATTATTAAATATTTTGTGATCTTATAAAGATTTGAACACAAATGTTTCTAATTCCAAAAGTTTCTTGCTTTTCACTCATTTCAGACAATTGCTACAAGATTTAAAGCATACATTGTAAATAAAAAATAAACGTTTGTACTTGCCTTTGTTAGTTTTCCGCGATGCAAATAATATACCACCGCGATTTTTCCACTATTATCTGTTATTTTTAACGGGGTCTCAACCCCAATCGACCTTAAAAGTATTATTATACACAATAGATATAGAAAAAAAATAAATGGTAAAACTTCCTTGCTTACATTTCTTAATACATGTTAGGTTTACGGACAACAGAAAAATTACTGGACGTCCTTAAGATACAGCGATAGCTCAGTAGCGGTCCGAGTTCGATCCTCGGAGGATGTAGGAAAGAGTGATAAATACAGAGTGCTACAAATTCGTGTGCGTACAAGGGGATCTCGAAAACGGCAAGAGATACAAAGATGATTAAATCGTGGCAAAGTTGCGTATTGTGGGGCTTAATAATTTTATAAAAAGAAATTGTAATCTTTCCGAATGCTTTCGGAGATATCCGGGAAAAACCGAAATTTCCATTTCTGTTTTTTAATTTTTTGCGCTTTCATTTTTACCTTGGAAAAAAAATAAGAAACACTTTTTCATAGCCGTTTTTTATGTTCTGCAATATTGCGTTATTAGTTTTTAAATTCGATATTTCGTTCTTTAGTTACCAACGTCAAGTCAATTTTTTAAAATACGGACCTGGAATTTTAAATACAGTTTTAGGGATTTCTAAGGTTTAGAAATTTATTACAATGAACAAATTTTTGAAATTTTAACGATTTGTCACCTAATAACACATTTTTCAAATTATCTTTTTCATTTTATTACGGTCCTGAGTGATGTGTTATTTGCTGAGAAAACGTTAAAATTTTAAAAACCTTTAACTTGTATTCAACTTCCAAAGCTTAGAAGTCCTTAAACCCGTTTAAAAAATTCAAGGTCCGTATTTAAAAAAATTGAATTGAGGTTAGTTTTTAAAGAACGAAACGTCCAATTTGAAAACTAAAAGCGCCATCTTGTAGAACGTAAAGAGCGGCTATGAGAAAGTGTTTTTGTTTTTTTCGTAAGTCAAGAATATAGGCGCAAAGAATTAAAAACCAAAACTAAAAATTCTTTTTTTTTTCGGATATCTCCGAAAGCATTTGGAATATTTATAATTTTCTTCCATCAAATTATTAAGCCCCAAAATACGCAACTTTCCCTCAACTTAAACATCCTCGTATCTCTTACCGTTCTCGAGATCTCCTTGTACGCACACGAATTTGTAGCACCCTGTATATCTTCCAACCCACCCCATTCACGCCGGCATCCAGACCGGTTGAGATCGGATCCGATTTCGTGGGGTGCAGAAGAGGGTACCCACTCCCCAATCGGTAGGTTATGCAATGACCCAAGAAACAAACGGTTGATAGCCCTTTTAGGAACGTTGTATGACTGAGTATCGTGGTTCGGAACCCACGTTAAGCTGTAGGTTTCCTCAGGAATGACCCTGGTAAATGACGAAGAGGAAAAAGGCCTAATTTGAAAGAAGTGAAGAAACGACGTCCTTAGAAAAGGTCCAAAATTAGTTAACAATCGAGTATTTTAGTACAAATTAATAGACAAATTCCAGAACATTGTGCAATAATTTTAATACGTTTTAACCTAAAAAAATCTATTTTCTGTGAATGTAAAAAATACCAAGATAACGTTGTAGTGTAAATATTTACCAGAATTAACAAAATTTTTAGTTTGGAATTATATCTAAATATGACTTGTTACAAAACAAAGTCATAGAGTAAATAGCTGTATTTTTTATTTGTGTGATGAATTTTATTGATATACTTACTTAAATAATATTATAAAAATGGCTACGATACGAAATGTAATGTGGAACATAAGTTTATTATTTAAGAGTTCATCACCGCATAAAAAATAAACCCACTTTTTGCAATCCGCTGTCATTGAATTGCTCGGAAACTGAACATACGATTTGCTTCAATTTAAATAGATCGAAAGATTTATCCGTTGACTCAGTTTTGCATGAAGTGGATTTTTAGATATACCTTTCATTTTCAAAATATACCATAAATTTTGTTAGTATAATTGGAACAACTTTAAGAATTATTTTCTACCAAAGAAAGCTCTAAACTCCAAATCGTACAACGTTTTAAACACCTTACCACCATTATCATCAAACTTTTGCTTGTTTAATAAGACATTATATGTAGTGACAGCAGAATCTCTGCCACTAATTTTGAAATATTTATCTCGATGTTCGTTAATGACACAAACGTAAAAGATACAAAAATTACGTCAGTGTCTCTTAATAACAGTGGCGGCTCGTGGATATTGGGTATGAGTATGCGCAGATCTAGGTACGTAAAATTGAGAGCCTGTGGATATTTTTCTTATTTTTAAAAATGCATGACTAACAAATTCATACCGATAACATTAGCTAGGCAAATAAGCCACGATCTGGTCCACGTTCTTTATTTGTTAAGAGCATCCGAACAATATTACTAAATTCTTCTCCAAAGTTACCAGCTCCATGTGAAATTATATCTATACAGGGTGCTACAAATTCGTGTGCGTACAAGCGGATCTCGAAAACGGTAAGAGATATGAAGATGGTTAAATTGAGTCAAAGTTGCGTATTTTGGTGCTTAATAATTTGATGAAAGAAAATTGTAAATATTCCGAATACTTTCGGAGATATTCGAAAAAAATTGAAGTTTTTAGTTTTGGTTTTTAATTTTTTGCGCCTTAATTTTTTACAAACAAAAAGCACTTTCTTATAGTTGTTTTCCATGTTTTACAAGATGATAATATTAGTTTTCAAATTCAACGTTTCGTTCTTTAGATACCGACCTCAAATTGATTATTTTAAATAAAGACCTGGAATTTTAAATACCGTTTTAGGGACAAAGCTTTAGAAATTTAATACAATTTTAACGTTTGTCATCAAATAAACTAATATTAGTTTTTGAAATTATCCTTTCTTTACTATTACGGCCCTGGCAATTATTTTTAGGATTACTTAAATATTAAAATTACATTACAGGAAGTTATGGCGTTTAGGCCGTTTATCATTTCAATAAGATTTACCGTAACAACACTCTAGGAAGTACTGTTATATGAGTCGCAGGAGATTCCAGACTGTTACAACTTACATAAAATGAAATAAGTTATATTACGTTGGTGAGAGAATATCAGGTTCTCCGTAGCGCAATTGGTAGCGCACTTGAGGCTTAATCGAGAGGATCTGGGTTCGATTCCCAGCGGAGGTATAAAACTTTTTCAATTTTAATCTTGTCTGCACGCCGACAAACATTTTTCAATACGGGTCTTAAGTTTGACATTTGTTACTTTGGTCCATTTTTAAATAAATAAAGGAAATATTTTTGATATGTTTAATTCTTTAGGAAACTCACCAGTGATCAAAACTTGATTGACTAGCCTAACTAATTATAATATATTTAATAAAATACACACAGTTATAGCATCGTGGCCAGGCGCCGAATAATATCTTTGATTTCATTTTCATTAGAAGGGTTTAAATGTAAGCTATCATTGCATTGTATTTCCCTTTAATTATCTATACATATTTATCATGTTGTTATTTGAAATTATCTTTTCAGTTTTTATGTCTTTTATTATATTTGATCCTATCTTAAATAAGTAAATATTTAAATTACTATAGCAATTTTTTCAATGAAAGAGTGGTAACACCGGGTTACTTTCGTCTTCTCAAGGACGATGTAGGTATTAGTAGGTATTGTATGTGTTCTAATGGTGACAACCAAAAATACACATTGACATTTTTGTTACTAGACTCGGAGAAATGTTGAGGTTATGCTTAAAGATTAAATGGCAACCATTAGGTGTTGTATGAACATATACAGTATTCACAGTGGTTCTTTACTCATGCATCATTGTTCAACGATTAAGCGACAACGTCAGTTATTCTCCATCTTTATTTACTACAATAATATTGGTGAATAAAACAACAACCCAACGTCTCTTCAAGCACTATTCTATGGCGCAATACGTCGTTGCCAATAAAACGTGCTAGACTGAGAAAAAATTGTAAGGAAGAAATGCAGATTGATTTGACCATTTAAATTTATTATTTTTTAAAGGTTGTCCATTGCAGTGGCGACTCCTTGAAAGAGGCAAGGGAGGCTGAGCCTTCTCAGTAATTCTTGCCCTCCTACACATTTTCTTGGTTTATTACTTAAATAGTAACTCCTAATTTACAGCAAGCAAATATGTAAAATGTTTTCATTGGGATTCTTAATTTATTTCCTTATATTTCCATTTTTCCACTATTAAATATTTTTTTTACAATCTGACAATAGCGCATAAGGCTGGTGGCTGTTAGGTCTCCATGGTTTTTCCTAAAAGCAACATTAATGTGCGCTGATAAACACGAAATTGTGAAAGGGAAATAGTAGTTTCTAACAGTTTAACTACAATAAGTAGTAACGTCTACTGGCAAGCAGCCTCTATCCAATCACGAGTGTGATCCCTCCCACATGCAAATAGATCACCTGTTTTTCAATGCCTGCTAACTCGTCTTGTGTGCCGAGAACGAATTTAGCGCGGGCTATTCTTGTATTTGTTAGGTTAAATTTTAGAGTTTTTACGGTTTCGCCGGGTTTGTGAAGTGAACATTTTACCTATAATTTAAAAATGAGTGCTGCCGACTTTAATTTAGACTGTAATTTAGTGGAATATTTTTTAACCAACTCGTTTAATTTCCTGAATTACGATGACAAACTTGTAGTGAAAAACAGACGTCCCGAGCCAGAATTAAAAAGCCTAGTAGTAAGTACAGGAAAACAAAACCGTGGCTTTAAAATATATTATTATCTTTTAAATGAAGATATGCTAAAAAATAAATATTCATGTATACCTACTTTGTTGATAAAAAATATTGTGCAAAGTGCTTTTGAACGATCTATTAAATGTATAGATAACATTGATTTTGTGTGGTAAATTTTTGATTCAAAACTTTTAACAACTTTTAGGAAATTAGACTTTGTTTTGACCATATTTCTTCCATTTGATTTGTACGATTTTATTGACGTACCTATAAAGTTATGACGCACGGGTAATCATTCACTGAGAATACTGTAACGAAACATTATCTGGTCCGTAAAGTAACTGATTTAGTGTCAGGATTTTCATTTTATAAGTAGATTTTCATGGATATATTTTACGATAGATTTTTCCTTCTGAACAGTAAATGGTCGGTACTGCGAAAAAGAATGATTATATAAATGAAAAGATTTATGTGTCTATATTGTTTGATCGTCATTGACGTAGACTTTTTTTTTCAAAATAACGCCAAAAACCAAGTACGTACTTTACTTTTCTCGTTCGGTCGAGGTTAAAAAAATATTTTGTTTTGATTTGAACAAGTGGGTACGAATTAAGTTAAAAATATCATTATTACCAAAATGAAATTTAAAAATAAACTTATTAACATACTATGCGTTGTAAATAATTGAAGCGGCATAACAAGTTATCCTGCAAATGATTCCACTCTTGAAGGTTCCGAATTTGCAACTTATATTTAACCCATTAATATAGACAACAATATCTGTATGAAATGCTATAAATAAATTTAAAAACAAAACCTGTCTATCAGGTCAATATCTTTTTATACGATTATTTCCTTTTAGCGAACTAATAAACAAATCTATCATCGATACCGGAATCTTTTTCAAATATTAGCTAAAATAGCAATGTAGCTGGTCGTAAAATAGAATACATAATATGTATTCTTTTACGAGTAAATGACAACAATAACAATTTTTGCAGCCTCAAATAGTAGTTTATACAACAAGAGTGGGTATGATGTCCATATTGCACGAGGGAGTAAATTGAGTCAGGCGGACTGCTCAAACTTCCAATAGGGACAATCCACTCGGGTTGTACATCAGTATATTAAAAATTTAAATCAGACTTTATAACTTGTCTTTTTAGTTGGCCGTGAACTTGTGAGACAGGTAATAAAAACAGTTGAAGAAAAATTTATTTCGTTGGAAAATTCATGGACCCAGTTACACTGTCGATTTGGGTGATTTCTCATTTTAAATATAGTCACATTCGACCTTTTGCAAAATAACAGACAAAGGATATATTTATTGATACTAACGGACAATTTATTTTTCTAAACGATAATCTGCTGCTTGCAAAACAAGTTCGAACAAGTCCTTTTGCCAGCGGCGGCGCCAGGGGGGGGGGGCAGGGTGAGCACTGGCCCACCCTAAAAACATGAGTACCCACCCAAAATTGAGGAATTCGGTTGTGCAATGGAATTTTTGTGGGGGAAAGAGGTTTTGACTATGAAATTTTTGATGATAAAGCAGTGGGATTATAGAAGGATGTAAGAATGTAATAAGAGATAAAGAGAGCAAAGATGACCTTTTTCTTTTTTTAGACGTAAGATAAAAAATGATTACCTGTAAAATATTTAACATTTTCAAATTACATTTGACAATGAGAAATGACAGGTTTACAAGTCCAATCAATATTTTAGAATGATCATTAAACTTATTGGAAACGCCCGAAAATATGAAGCAGCGCCTACTGTTCATAAAGTACTCATATTTTCGGGCTTTTCCGACAAGTTTAATGGTCATTCTAAATTAATAAAATAATGTAATGCTTCGGACACCCGCATTGATTAAACTTGTTAACCTTTGATTTGTCATTGTCAAATGTAATTTAATAAAGTAATAAAATGGTTTACTTAATTAATTTTTGTTAAATGCTGTGTTGTCATATCTCAGCAACTAGTAGAGATAAAATTTTTAAAATTCGAAAACTTGCTAAGTTTGAGACGCCCAATTCATTGCAGTAAAGATTTTGAATGAACAATTGCTTCTTTTTAAATCGCCTCATAAAAAAAAATCTAAGGGACGCACACCGCCATATCATTGCGAACTAAATCCTAGAGACCTTATATGGGCGCAAGTGAAAGGATTTGTAGCAAGAGACAACACGACATTCAAAATGAAAGGCGTTTTAAGCTCCTGTTTAATCAAGCCATTAAGGAAGTGACACCCGGGAACTGGCGAAAAGTAGTCCATCACGTCATTAAAGAAGAGAAGAAAATGTGAAATCTTGAACACCTGATCGATCGGACCGTCGACCCGTTAATTATAACGTCAAGAGGAGATTACAGTTCCTCAGATGACAAAGAATATTATGATTTTTTATAATTTAATTTCTGTAGAATGTATTTTGTATTTTTTTTATAATGTTTAATAAGAAATAAGTGTACCTAATACTATGTACATAAGGCAAGCCTTTGTCACACCATTTTCAGTGTTTCTGAATGGATAAAAATAGGCAAAACCCATACATTGACCCAAACTTGGGTGGTACTACCAGCACTTGATAAAAATAAAGAATTTTTCAGTGAAATCAATGCCAAATTATGAAACTGGCTTAAATATTCATTGGGTTTTATTATTTATTCCTTTATTTTAAACTAAGACGCTTTTTACATGGCAATTGAGACTACAGGGTAAAACATAAACAAGATAGTTATATTGGTTTTAATAAAATTACAAGGAAATTCAAAAAATAGGCCCTTTTTTTACTTGACTGGATCTCTTTCCTACAACCTTTCCTCCTCCCCTCTCGCATGACAAAGTAAAATATCTCCTTCCTGGCTTCAAACACAAACAATTGATATATTACTTAGATATCTTAAAAGGTAAATATTTCAGTAAATGGTTCTATAGTTTATTCGTTTTACCACAGGTAAAAAAAATCAACCACAGTAAAAAGTATCTTTTTTATTGACAAAATAGAATAGCCAAAGAACACATGCCTTTTTACTGAAAGCCCGGTATAGGATATCCACGTGCTGCATGGGTCAAATGTCACCAGTTTTGTCATGAACGGAAGTAACTAAGAGCCTCTACCATTATAATGTGTTCTTCAACTGCAAATTTTTTTGGGTCTCATTCATAAATTGTATTTGTATTAACGTGTTCCAGTGGTGTACCTTATTTTTAAGATTTGAAAATACTCTTAAAAGGAAAGTAGTTAAAACAGGTTTTCTATTTTTATAGTTCGTTTGTTGTAACGTACCATTATAATGTGTTCTTCAACTGCAAATTTTTTTGGGTCTCATTCATAAATTTTATTTGTATTAACGTGTTCCAGTGGTGTACCTTATTTTTAAGATTTGAAAATACTCTTAAAAGGAAAGTAGTTAAAACAGGTTTTCTATTTTTATAGTTCGTTTGTTGTAACGTACCATTATAATGTGTTCTTCAACTGCAAATTTTTTTGGGTCTCATTCATAAATTTTATTTGTATTAACGTGTTCCAGTGGTGTACCTTATTTTTAAGATTTGAAAATACTCTTAAAAGGAAAGTAGTTAAAACAGGTTTTCTATTTTTAAAGTTCGTTTGTTGTAACGTATTATTTAAAAAAAAATGAATGCTGCCTGCTCCATTCTTTATAAGCTAACTTAGCTTATAAAGAATAGAGCAGGCTAACTGCATTACTTTCAACTTTGAATTTCAACATTTAAAGAAAGGCGAATAGATAGGCGCACTATGATTCATTCGCTACGTAAAAATCGACGTGATTTCGAAGCGCGCCATCTTTTATTGCGTAAATAATACAATATCTTGTGTCTGAAATCGATCGAAAATAGTTTGTCTCCAAAAACGGTTGCCACATTTTTGTACTGATCAGTCGTTCTTTAAATATTGAAATTCAAAGCTCTCAATTTATTATATATCGCCTCAACTTTTATCAATCACTAATATTATTTAAGAAAACTTTTATTCATTCTGCATAAATCGGTAGTTTTTGTTGTGTAATAAATTGTGTAGATTTATCACAATGTGTTATTATGTTTGTACATTTTGTGCCAGGTTTAGATTTTTGAGGTAGGTTTTATTTCTATTTCTCTCTATACAACTAAATATTTACTTGTTTTTTTATTCCAAGCGACTGTAAACAAATGCATCAGTAGCGTGCGTGTCATAAATTTAAAAGACAAATGGTCCTTTTCCTCGCTTATTTTTTTTCAACAAACAAAATTATTTGGCGTTATTAGACTACATTTTATAATTTATTGGATTCTTGATGAAACTATTTTACAACAAAGTTAACCCTGAAACTCTAACAAAAATACAACTTTTAAAAATTCATGGATAGGTAATTGACAACATAGAGACCTAAAATAATTTCTAAAATGGAATTAATTTTTTCTAAAAATCTTATGATTTTATCTGTTTAATCTGGTTTTATATAATCATCTTCATTTTCGCCATTTAAGAAGAATTTACTAGTTTTTTTCTATTTCTGTTAAGTTAAGTTTTAAGAACAATTGTGGTTGGAGCCCTGTTGAGAATTAATCGAATTAATAATATTAATTTAATGTAATGTAATGTAAATGTAGCTATGCATAATAGGGCCACGGCACAGAATATATAGCTACGCAGCTATATATTCTGTGGCCACGGTTAACTCCGATGAACAATAATTATAAACACTCGTGCATTTTGGCGTGCCCCTAGCCGACCGTGTCCGTTAGGTCAAAGCAAATGAAGTCCCAACGCCCAACATGTCTTTGATATTCACCGTTGCTATGGTTACGTGACGTCAGTCACGCAACAAGCATGTAAAAATTTGCATTATGATGAAGGGCAATTTAGAAATAGATCTGTCGTATGCACCATTGTTTTAGCATAGGCTCGCCTAATCTTAAGGTATTTATTTTGAGGCTTTGTCAGTCGTCTTCAGGTGAACGACTGGAGATACTTACCAGTTAAAACGTAGTGATTCAAAACAAATAAAGACCATGCAAGTCCAAAACTATACTGCCGTTCAAGAAATTTCATTTTAATAAAGCATTATAAGCATACAAATATAATACATTAATGTTGGGTTGCAAAAAGATTATAATTATTAATCATATTATACTAACCAGCAAGATTGACCGTGATAAAAAGGACATTGACAGGCATTATATAATCACTATGCTTGATTAGTAAATTAAAAATTAAGGTAACCGGGCCAGTATGATTGTGAGAAAATTATTTCTACCAAAGTTATGTATGTCACAATCAAACTTGCTGGTTAGTTAATTATTATTAAATTCCTTTGTGCAACCCGACTAATTTATAAAAATTGGTCTATGCATAGGATCTGGGATAAATGTTTTCATTCAAATAATAAATAACAAATCTAACCGATTTGCATCTTCTTGAAATTTATTCCTAACCTCACTTTTGCAGTGTGATAAAACAACGCCTAAAATGATCGCGTAAATTGGGTTTGTTCGACGTCTATATGTGTCAAGTTAAAATATATTCTAATATATCACTCTAAATTTACAGTGCTCTGGTCACAGCGATTATAATATTACACCAAATAATAAATAAAACTTCTTAGTGAATACAGCCAGAAGATTGATATAAAATTAATGACATTTTAATTAATTTAATTAGTTATGTGAAATTTGTAACTGAATTGCACTGCTTTCGTTCTCCGCTACTGATATAAAGGACATGTGCCATATGAAAGCAATAATCTCGTGGTTTTAAAAATCCACCAAGGAATTCCTTATTTATTTCATTTCTAAAGGGAAGCGAACTAAACAAAATTTTAGGGGATTTTAAATAAAATAATTGCAAGCATATGTGTGGCAGTATTTGGGTGGCTTTCCAATGTATCTAGGTATTTTTGAAATGGGACCATTTATAAAAAAGAAAAACGTCAACAGGTTAACGAAAGTATATTTTTTTTAAATCAGTGTAATAATTAATAATAAGTGGTGGCAATACCCGATAATTTGTAATTAGTTAATCTTATTTCCTTGTTTTTATTCTAAAATTTTTACAATCTTAGGTTCGCCTGTTTATTCATTCTTGATATGTGAAATATTAACCTTGTTTGCATTTTATGTTCATCTTTATCACGGGGGAGCTTATATATCGGTTTACTTTTATTGTGCAATGTTATAATCAGTGGCGGCTAAAGTATAAGAGCTGCAGTACCTGTTTTGATAATATGAAATTATGAATTTTGTATTTTATTTAGTTAGAAGATATAACTTTCATCCATGTGGTTTGTTTTATCCACAATCAGTCGCGACTGCCTAACATCAATCGAATGAATCAAAGACGAACGGTGTCGTATGCTGCTAGTCGCAATGCCGCACCGGCAAATAACAAATGAGAATTGCTTCTAGTCCGGGATTATTTCCAATAGTTTTAAGAGCATGTTGACCTATACATAGAGAGCGTCAGTGGCAGTCTCAAGAAGGGGGGCTTTGGGGGATTATGCCCCCCCCCCCTTATATGAGCCCGGTCAAAATGTATGTAATAAAAATAAAAGGCGTATGCAACTAAAAGATTGTTCAACAACTGACTAATTAAGCAAAAGATTGTTATTTTTAGGTGGCATCCGTTATTGTATTATTATAACCCTTGTTTTAAGTTGTTAATAAGAAATATACGATGCACCACCCGCATCGTGGTTAGAAACATAGGAAATTCCATGCAAGACTAGCCAAATATTTGTTCCTCTGTTGACTTTAGAGAGGGGTTGTAGGTAGACTTTTTTAGGATCCCTGTATGGTGAGTGCAGGGCCGTAGGTAAGGGGGGGGTTTAGGGGGTTCAACCCCCCCCCCCCCCCCCCCCCCATGATATATTACTTGACTGAACTACCCAACTCAAAAATCGTCTCCCTAGCCTTACTAGAGAAGAGAGAAAAGATTCTTTTCTAAAAAAAATATTACTAAAATATATTAGATGGTACTAAAAACAATATTACCTAAATGAATCAAGGTGTGTCCTTCCACGTTCGCTTTACCTCATTCATCACCTTAAGATTACTAACAATTTTATTTGTCCGTCCGTTAGACAACTTCCATTTCCGACAAGTGCGTTTAGTCAGTCCTGTTCTGTGGTCAGTCCGACCCAGTGGCTAATTTGGGGGGGGGGGCGGGGGGCTGCAGCTCCCCCCGAGCTCGGCTCTAAAAATCTAACTGCAACCTAATTTTTGAACGCTTGGACACTTAATTTAAATCTTTAAATAATGTATTCTTAGCCTAGATTACAAAGGTTTTTTAGGAAACGTTTAGTTTTTAAACTTTTCCTTCTAAAAGTCCTATTTTATATAGAGATTAGGGTTTTCAGACGCATATCGTTTTAGTTATTGATTTTTGATGCAATTTTGAAGGAAACCGAGTAAAAAGAATAATATTTTATAGCACTTTTCCAATATATACTTGTCTCTTCCGTTCTGCCTTTTTTAGCGCTATTTTCAATTAACAAAAATATAACCCAATGCAATAAAATATTTGCACAACAAACCAAAAAATAATTATTTGAAACATTTTTTATGGAAGAATTGTGATAATTTATAATAAAAAAATAGTGCGTGAAGAAACGAGAATGCTTTATTATGAATATACAAAACGGCACTTAACAAGGAGTATTTCAAAACCTATAAGCATTTGCACCAAAAACTGCTGTTAGATCTATGCTCCTAAAATAAAAACATGATTTCTGAAAAAATCATCAATTTTGGCGTGGTGAGCGATATTTACTTTATTTTTAATCATGAAAAACCGAGCCCGAAAAACGCTGGTTACAGTAATACATATGTCTTATGTTAAAATTTTGGTTTGTTATCAATATTCATATTTTCACAAATATAAAAAATATTTTTTTTTAACAAAGAACCATCTAGGAATATCAAAAAAAAAGTAAAAAATAACATTTACCAAAACAAATTTAATCCAACCATGCAGAGTGGAAGAGGTAATAATTTTATTTTCGAAATTTGATAGTAGTTAGGTGAATTTTAAACGAACTTTGGGCGTGACCCCGAAAATTTTTCGAATTTAACAGGGCATGGCACCCAAAAAATGCAACTTTTTTTTAACTTAGTAACCCCCCCCCCCCATGGAATAACGTCTAGCTACGGCCTTGGGTGAGTGCACATGCGGAGTTTAAACAATTTTGTTCAACCTGACCTCTTAACTTATTTGAATAAAATTGCAGTTGATTTTTCATTGGAAGTCGACAAGTGATGCTGCGGGCACCAGCATTGATTGGAATTGTCAATCTGTGAGTTGTCATTATTCATGTAATGTTGCTACCGCGACGGGACCAATCTGGTTTGCGCCTTGTTTAATAAAATAGAAAGAAACGTTAGCGGCAAGCGGTGCATCAGTACACAGGAACGACAAAACAATGGGTTACCTGGGGCACAGGTTGGCTAGCTAGTCGTTTGGAGGTGCCCCAGGATTTTTTAAAAACCTAAAATTGAAAACATGGCCCTTCCTAAAATATTTCGCCCCTCCCACTCCTAAAGTCCGGCTACGACACTGCTATATACTACTAGATATTATAGTAAATATTATTATATTTCTTATAGCATGTATTATTAATTTCCTTACTGTGAGTAGTTTTTGAGTAAGCTGTTTAATTTCAAAGCACATAAACATAGCAAATTTCAAAGTAAATGTGTGGAGTACAACGTTTTTCCTTTCTTATAGCAAATTTCATTTAGCACATAGAAAATCCCAAAAACGATTATGGTTCCGTTTGAGGGAGAGAGCCGGAAATATTACGATACAGACTGATTTTTTTTTACGGTTTGTGGGCGCTTTTTATAGACTTGTTTTTCGCAAGCAAGTTAACAAGTGTATTGTAGTGACTTTTAAGGGGACTTTTTTAGTTACGAAGACGTGCATTTAGAAAACAGGTAGGTAGTAATTCTTATGCTGCTTTTATTTAAAAATATAAATACTATTAGGAGGATTTAAAACTGCGTAGCGCTAGTTGTGTGTGATATTATTGAAAAATATGTTGTATAAATAACTGAAACTTGGAGTGCTCTTTTCCAGTGTGAAGACTGTGAAGTATCGCAAAATTTACCTTGAGCCCCTCCAATTTAAAGTATTAACATAATGTGAGAAATAATAAACATTATCTTAAATCCTACAAAAAACTTTAATATGTAACGCAGTAGCAAAGTACCTCCTTAGACCCAATTTTAAAAAGTCCTCTTAAACCTAAGTTTAAACCAAATAATAATTCGTAGAAATGTATAAAATTATCAATTTATATTGTGGAATTCACAGCAAAGTTCAATTTTAGAATAATCAACCTGATCATAACTCATTATGTTATGAACGGCAGTAGAGTTTTGGACTGGCATTGTCTTTATTTGTTTTGAATCACTACGTTTTAACTGGTAAGCATCTCTAGTTGTCTTCAGGTGAATACTCAGTACTATCAATACTACAGTATTCACCTGAAGACGACTGGAGATGCTTACCAGTTGAAACATAGTGATTCAAAACAAATAAAGACAATGCAAGTCCAAAACTCTACTGCCGTTCAAGAAACGTCATTGTCTCCAATCGTTATGTTACATTATATTAAGTTATGACCAGGTAAATCACTTTTAACTCAAACTTTGCTATAAATCCCACATTATAAAATAACCATTTCTAACATTTCTTCGATTTAAACTGGATCATGGATGTTCTTTTGACAAATTTTATAAATTCGATTTACACCGAGGTTTAAATGAAAGAAATGTTAAAAATGGTTATTATATAAAATGGGATTGACAGCAAAGTTCTGGTTAAAAGTGATTTACTCGGTCATAACTTAATATAATTTAACATAACAAGTTATGATCCGGTTGATTACTCTTAAATTGAACTTTACCATCAATCCCACATTATAAAATGACTATATTTGAAATTTCTTCGATTATCGGTATACTAGGCCAGTTTTAAGAGTGCAGCATTTCGTCTATGACGTCATGCTTACATTATTTCCTCGTGAATATGGAAATCATATCCATTCTATTCTACATCGTACATTTTATACTTATCATCATTATTAAATTTATCCGTCCCATTATCTTAAAATCAACTATAACTTTAGAAGCATTTAACCATCAATCTAATTCTAAACTCAACCTCCATAAAAAGACCGAAACAAGGGATGCCGTCATTATCAACAAAGGGAAACACCTTCTCAGACATGATTTTTAATAAATTGAAACACAGCTCGTGCCCATATACTGGTCCTTCTTTCGGACCCAATTGTCTACCATATAATTATAAATTTTCTGCAAAAATATCGTGTAACATCTGGCATTGTTTTAAAGTAATAGATTGTTCCGATCGATACGTGGTAGGTAGTCTTACAAGGTTCTGCGGTGGTGCCAAAATAATTAGGGTAGATGACTGACTACACCTTTAATTATCCATGTTGGTAATTCCTATTTTGAGATGGCTAATAAAGCAATTTTTTTTAGAAGGAAATAAATAAGAACACATGTTATATTAATGAAATATTTTGATTTAAAATAAAAATTCTCTACATGTTTCGAATGCAGAAGCATTCAGCTTCTGGAGAATAAATGATTAAAGAAGAAACTAGCAGATATCACCTTAACAGAGCATTAAGATTGTAAGGTTAGATAAAAAAACGGTTCAATGAGAAGAACGGTGAGAAAATTAATAATTTTGAAAAAGAAAAATATGTGGGTTTGGGTTTATGGGCATTATAAGAATTTAAATGGAGAATGAAAGATTTAATAACAACAAAAAAATTTTTTTAGGAGTAAACCATTGACTTTTATAATTAACATTTTAAACAAACCCCTTCAACTCGGAATAGCGCACTCTAGGTACCATCATAGTAAACCATCCTTTAACACAACGAAAAGAATAGTGGTTTGTGCCTTGTTTTCTTCACCTCAATAACCAAAAAAATGACGTAACCCAACATTGTTGACAAAAATATTAATTTGCCCAATTGCACAAAGATTTTAATCAAGGATAAACTAATTAGGCAACTCTGACTGTGACATGAATGTCAACTAATTTTCACACGATCAAATTGACTCGGTTACCTTAATTCTTGATTTGCTAACCAGGCAACTTTGGTTGTGAGTATACCATTTCTAGCACTGTTACTAATGTTTGAATCAAAGTTGTCTGGTTAGTTAACTATTGTATAAAAGCCTTGTTCAAACGAACATAACTAAAGTAACGTTAAATATGCCGAATTTAAATCATAATTCGATTTAGCCTAAAGTTATATATTTGGCCAAGATTGTTTTAAAATGAGATACTAAAACAACAAAACTTCGCTGAAATTCTGGAATATTATTATTATAAATGTATTGACAAAATATATGACCGTGATTTTTCAAACGTTATGTTGCAATCGCCATTGGAAAAAGTCCAATAATTTCGTTAGGATTTCCTAACTGTAATTTTTAAATTTCTTATTATTAGTAACGGATATTTATAATATTTTTTAAGTTAAGGTATAGGGGCCCCAACAATATCAGAGTTTTTGATTTCACTATTTTCCAACTGTATTCCAGTCCAAAGGTCCCGGAAAATGGTTAAAGTAGCATGTATGCATATTGCATACCCTTTCTAACTTAAAAACACAAGAAAAATATAAAATTATGCCCATAGATTAGGTAGTAGCTCACAATTCAGGTGACATTGACGGAAGTATTGCCAAGGTAGAAACAGCTTTATTCTCGCCAGTCGTTTTAAATACCGAGTGTCTTGCACTCCTAGAATTCGACTTTAATTGTAGTTGGACATCCTATACGATTCTCAGACCGGATCTGTCTATACTATACATTAAACTTGCATGGTCATTACTCGAGGGGTGTCGCAAGGGTGAAGTACAATTTTTGCAATAAGAAAAACACAGGAATGAATCATGCTGACCGTTGGTCAATGCAAGGCCAAGGGCAAGGGACGCAGTGAATAATAGCTGGAGACCGGACAAATAGCACAATAGAAAAGAAAAGATTATGGAGCCTATTTTCGATGGGCAATATGTGCCTATGTGAAGGATTATTAATCAGACAGAATTGTTTGCAATTTATTTTAGTGTCGGAAATGTAGAATTTATAACACTTGTTTTTATGCGTTGGGGCCAAAACCAAATAAAGCCTTAGCAATACAGGATTGCAATTAAAGTGATTTCGTCTTAAAAAAAAACGTTTAGATATTCATTGTCATTGCCAAAATTAATTATATGAATGAAAATTGTTGATAAAATTTTGTTCGGGTTGTTGTTTTTATTATTTACTTAAGGACATTTCACTCTTCTGTATTACTCAACATTTCTGACAAAAACGTTATTTCACCCCCCAATATCACTACTCCTTAAGGTTTTTTTTGGGATGTATTGATTAGAATTATTTTTTTCGTCCTTTCTTGGAGTCAGTTATAAAGGTAGGTACTCATTAATTATAAAAAAAATAAAATAAAACAAAACATTAATTTTTTAAGGCTCAGGGGAAGGGGGAGGGGATCCAATTATTTATTAGTCGACGTTTCAACCTATATTCTGGTCTATTTTATTTTTTTGTTTTAGTGGATGCTGAAAAGCACGCATGATCCCGTGCACAGCATATACTTTTTTAATATTTTCTTTTACACCGAAAACCTAGATTTATAGTCCCGAGGTTGACCTACTATAGGTCAAAACGTCGACTAATAAATAATTTGATCTTTTAAGGTTTGTTATTGACCAATATGCAATATATATTTGACGATAGAGAACTCTATTATGTGATTTGTATTATCATGATATTAGTGCCTGAATGCGCTTTTCATTTTCATTTTTTTTTTTTTTTTTTTTTTTTTATGATAAAACACCTGCACTGTAGGAAAAATCCTTTAAGGCGCTCTGGGAGCGGTGCGAGTGCGAAAAAAGCGATTAACGTTGGTCTTGAAACGCTGAAGATTGTATTCATTGGGAAACACGACCTCAGGAAGATCATTCCACAAAGATGACGTTCTCCAGATGAAAGAATTCTTGAACAATGAAGTTCGAGGAGTACTAAGCTGAACAACATATGGATGAGCGGCAGTGGTTTGCCGTGTATTTCTGTTTTGCATTGCTCTAGGTGGGATCAAGTGGGCAATGTCAGTTGAACACCTGCCATGGAAATATCTGTAAAAGAGAGCCAAATCACCAACCTGTCTTCGATGATCTAGGCTATCGAGGGTCTTGGTCAGCTCGGGGTCGCCGATCAGACGAACGGCTCTCCTTTGAATGGAATCCAGTAGCCGAAGGGTGTGCTTGGGTGCAGAGCTCCAGACATGAGAGCAATATTCTAATGATGGTCGAATCTGGGCTTTGTAGAGTGTCAAAAGTTGATGAGGTGTGTACAACCTTTTGGTGCGGAAAAGTACACCAAGTTTCTGTGCAGCTGTTTTGGCAATTGCGGCAACGTGATCATGCCAAGACATATTACCTCCCAGATTGACCCCCAGCAAATTAATAGACGGTGCCAGGGGAATTGCGTGTCCTGCCATGACTATATCCGGTTCTGCAATGTTAACCTTTTTGGAGAAGACTGCTGCCTGGGTTTTCTTAGCATTAAATTCGACTTGGTTACTGTCACCCCAAGCCAAAATTTCTTCCAGGTCCTTGTTGAGGCGCAATACTTCATGCTGCCTGCGAAGATGTGCGTCGGCAGCGGATGTTTGGGGAGTCAAGGTAAAAGATGAGACAAGTGTGCTGTCATCAGCAAAGCTATAAATTGGATTTTGGGTTTTCACTAAAAGGTCGTTAATATACAGTAAAAAGAGGGTAGGCGACAATATGGACCCTTAAGGAACACCGGCTACCAACAAAAATAAAATAGGGCCATATCTTAAATCATATTGCAAAAAAATGATCTTCTCATTTTCTTATCATAATTTTCCATTATCCCTCCTTATTTAGTGAGTTCTTTAAGACGACTTTTTCTGTTTTCGTGCCCTATATATGAAGTTAGAAAAAAAATACTTTAGTGAGTTTTGGGCTTTTAGAACTATTATCCTTTAGGATTTTCTTTTATTTAGGTTGTACGAAAGCATAGGTTGGTTATACAGTGGCGTATCCATATAGAGTGGTTCTATGGGTAACCGAGTTAATTTTTAAAACAGTACGAAACTAAATTTAATATGAAAAAAATGTTCGAAAATATTGTTGGTTGGTATTTAACAGTAAACAATAAACCTTAGAGTAAAAAAACGTCACTTTTATTTATGCAATAAGAAATAGAAATAATAATATAAAATATTATTCCTGTTGCTTGTTATTTAAAACTTAGACGTCTGTTGTAATTATTGATTGTTTGTGCACAATGAGTCAAAGATAGAGTAAAGTTCATTTTCTCCTTTATCTTAAGCAATAGATAAAAATTCGAAATACAAAAGTTGTGGAGACCATTGAGGTGCACATTTTAAAATTATGCTGGAGTATAGATACGGGGTAGCCTAAAAAAACGTGGCGAATATAACTTGGGTTTTTTAAAATGGAACAACCTATATATTTCATTATTTTATGATATCCCACAAAACTCTACGCTTATTTTGTAAATGTCATGTCTAAATTCAATAGTTTTTGAGATATTGACGTTTAAAATATAGCATTTTCAGATTTTGACCGGCTGTAACATTGGAACGGTTTATCTTAGAGAATAATGGTATTCACCTCCCTTCTTTGTTTTTTATTATCTATCTAAAAGTTTCAACTTCCAGTTTAACATGTTAAACCAAAAAACCGGTTTTACGGCCTAGCATGGTAAACCGGAAGTTGTAACTTTTAGATAGAGAGTAAAATATTAAGATAGGAGATGACACCTATTTTTCTCTAAGATGAACTGTTCCAATGTTACAGCCTGTTTAAGTCTGAAAATGTCATATTTTTAACGTCAATATCTCAAAAATTCTTAAATTTAGACATATGACATTTACAAAATAAGCGTAGAATTTTGTGGGGAATCAGAAAATATAACAATATATAGGGTTTAAAAAAAAACTAAGTTATATTCGGCACTTTTTTTGGGGCCACCCCGTATACTCCAGCATAATTTTAAAATGTACAACTTCTATATATCGAATTTTTATCAAATTCTTAGGATAAAGGAGAAAATGTACGTAACAACATTTTATTTCTGTTACTTATTATTTATCCCCTAATGCTTATTTTTTAACCGTGTCTCGGCATTATGAACGTACCTTTTAATCAAAGTTTAATTCTTACAAATCCTTCCGGATGACTTTCATACTATTTTTTGAAAAAACTTAAACTCTCATATTTAATTATTTCCTCTTAACCTCCCTGACACCCTTAAACTAGAGAGTTCCGCTTTTTAATAAGGGTGAAAAAGATCAGACACGTGCCGTTTTTTATAAGGGTGCGATTTTCATGCAGGTTGATGTTTTTTTATATCCGGGGGGTTGTTTGTATAACATACGCCACATTAGCAGGGGTTAGATTACGATGTAAAAAAGTCTGAACCCTCACGATGAGTTGTTAAAAGATATGGTGAACTACCTGTTACAAAATGGTGCTTTTGAAAAGAATAAATAGAATAATTATGGTGATAGGCAGAAAAATATGAAACGGTGGTAAGTTGATACCGAAAATAATACAACTAAAGCATTTTTTATAAATGTCTTTGTATTAATTATTTATTAACCCTGGTCCGTACAGGTGCGGATTCATGATTTCCATTGGGGGCTAAAAAAAAAGAGTATATAAAAATCAGGGCGGGTGTTTATTATGTGTAAAAGTTATTTATATTTTTTCTACTCCTATCTTAGTAAACATTGTTTTACGTACGTTCACTCTATAAGTAAATCCATTCTTATGCACAACTCTGCGAAACGCAGAACCGTGCGTTATGATGCCTAGTATAACCATCATGTTGCCTTGAACCACTCAAATTATGACATTTATCTATCTTGCATTTTGAGGATTCGACAGTAACATTGTCGTTATTTGAGATTTAAAGTTCAAATCGATATTTTATAAATTATAAACCGTGATCTTTAATTTATTAGTCAGAGCCGTAGAAGAAGTATAAGTAGTACATATTGCGTGTTGTAAAGCAATTACGCACTCCTATAATTACCGCACTCGCAGCTACGCGCCTTGTTCCCAATTTTTTTCCATTACTGCGTACCTAATGTGCTTTTTCTACCCCTATATTAGTAAACTTTTTTTTTCTACTCCCACATGGAAATTTGCTGTTTCCTTTACACTTAAGTGGCGAGTAAAGTAGGCTATTCCAGTTAACTGTGCGGCAAAAATTTTATAACAATCCTAGATAGGTAATAAAACTGACCAATCACAGTAGTCAATTACAGAGAAGCCATTGTTGTTCTTAAAAGTACTGACCAATCACAGTATATTATTTTTACTGAGGCTCCGCCTTCTTTTTCAAGACACTAAATCATATAATTTAAATGCATATGGTACAATTTGTTATTAATTTGTACAATATAATAAAATCTAGATGCATTTATAATAGATTTATCAATAATGCAACCTGCTGAATGTGCATAGAAAATTAATTTCATGTAGCAACATTTATCAGTTGGTTTTCCCATAATAAGTTTAACGTTTCGATAGTCGGTAGAGCGTTTTACTATGGAACCAATGGTCGTGAGTGCGAGCCCGACAACCTGAAAACTTTTTTTTACACTTTTTAGCATAAGGTTTGTAAGTTTGATCGTAGAAAAAATATACTGTTTAACTCGAGTGGATTGTCCATATTGCCCTCGGAAGTTTGAGCACTCCGCCTACGGCGACGTGCTCAATTTACTTCCTCGTGCGATATGGACATCATATCCACTCTTGTTGCACAAACTACTATTACGTACAGTTCACTCTATAGGTAAATTCATTCTTACGCACACCTGTGCGTAAAGAATGAAAACGCACAACTGTGCGTTATGACACATAAAAACACACAACTGTGCGTTTTGATGCCTAATATAACATTCAAGTTAATCGTGATATTTTTATCTATCTTGCGTTTTGAATATTTGACAGTGATATTGCCATTATTTAAGTTTTGAATTTCAAATCATTACTTTATAAATTATAAACAGATCTATAATTTATAAGTAATAGTCATAGAAAAAGTACCTATAGTACGTATTGCATGTTGTAAAGCAATTACACACTGATGTAATTACCGTACTCACCGCTACGCGACTCGTTTGCAATTCCATTCGTGCGTAATATGCTTTTTACCACACTTAATGCGTAATATAGTATTTTATAAATAATAATAATTTCGTAATTGTGCCTAAGACTCTTGTTATTTTAACCTAAATATTTTACCGGGTTGGCAAATATTTTCTATCGTGGACAAGGAAAACTATTAGATTGTTCTTTCTGCAACAGCTTTTTTGTTGCATAAATAAAATATACATTTTTTTCCTAATTTTCAAGACTCAGACATGGACAGAGCTAGGTAGTATAGTGCGGGTACTTAAACAAACATTGACTAGAAACTTGTGTAACAAAACGTTTCTCTTATCCTCATCTGTCCAACGACTGAATGGAGTTTTCAACAAATTACAAACTATGTCATTAATTGGGTTCATTTTTAAAACACACTGAAAAATTAAAACAAAACTTTTTAATCTCACAGTAAACCACGTAAAAACGATATCTATAACCATAAGTTTCGCTAAGCCTCAAAATAAATACCTTAAGGTTAGGCGAACCAATGCTAAAACAATGGTGCATACGACTGATCTATTTTTAAATTGCCCTTCATCACAATGCAAATTATTACATGCCGTTTACGTCACTGACGTCACGTAACCATAGCAACGGTGAATATCAAAGCCCTGTTGGGTCTTCACTTGCTTTGAGCTAACTGACACAGTCGGCTGAGAAGCGCCAAAATGCACGAGTGTTTATAATTATTGTCCTTCGGAGTTCCGTGGCCCTATTATGCATAGCTACATTCGGATTAAATTAATATTATTAATTCGAACATAATTATTTTTTAAGGGCTAAAATGATAGCTGTATTGGTACATTAATATTTAATATTGTCGAAAAACTTTCCTCCTGGTTTTATTGTTTTTGGGTGAAGAGAGCCCCTTCACCTACTTCACCTGACGAACTGCCACTGCGCAATTGGGCACTATAATCAAACATGCACAGACAGCATAAAATTTTGTCAAATTCAGGCAAGCATTATTAAAATGTTGGTAATGTTATTGATAGATCTTTGAAAATGGGTACAATTATAATTTATCCAACTCTTAATTTTACTACAAACTTTTTCCTCCAATATAGACATAAAAAAAGTATTTTTAATACCTCGTAATTTTTTCAGTTTAACTCTTGCTAGTCAATTAAGACAGCCATTAACATAACCCTACGTAATGGCTTAACGCCCAACCCTTCCAAAAGCTAAAAATATCTCCCCTTCACACTGTACGCTTATAAATCCTTCAGCGGCCTTCCATTTTATAAACCGCTGTGGGCGTGGCTAAAAAATATAAAAAAACCCTGCACTCTATATTAACCCTAAAGCAGAAATGGATTTTAGGGCTTCCCTCTTTTTATCAAGCCTGCATTGTGGCAGGTAAAATGATTGGCTGCTAATCTAAAAAACCTTCAAAAGACACCCTTATATATCTATAGATCGGGACTGGGGATTGTTAAAATCGATTTTTATAGGGGCTTTTAATATATTTGCTGGCTCAGGTACGTTTTTGCTCATGTTAACCTAGTTTTTTATTATAAAGAAAAAAGATAAAGAAGGAACTATTAGCCATTGCAAATTTACACAAACATCGTTTAATGAAATATGCCGTGGAAGATACAGCTAAAAACATAGTGTAACTGTGCTGCGCACACCGCCTTATCATTGCTAAATAAATCCTATAAAACTTATACGGGCGCAAGTGAAAGGATTTTTAGCAAGACACAACACGACATTTAAAATGAAAGAAGTTAAGCTACTGTTTGTTCAAGCCATTAAGGAAGTGACACTAGAGAACTGGTCACATGTCATTAACCTCCAGTCGTCTTGAGGTGAATACTAAATAAGTTTGGTAACCACTGGAAATACTCGCTAGTTGAAACTTTGTCATTCAAAACAATTAAAGACAATGTCAGTTCAAAACTCTACTGTCGTTCAATTATAGTCAAGGTTCCAGCGAGTTTTTGTTTGGGTTTTAAAAATCAAAAACTCTGAAAAATATTGTTTGATAAAATTTTTTAACATAACCTAAACATTTCCAGCTGTCCATAAAGTCATTTGATCAATGACCCACCTATAAATGTGATCCACCTAATTAATTTATTTTTCAAAAAAAATTAAAAATTATTATCCTTCAAGAAATGCAAATACCCCAAAGTGTGTCATGCGAAAACTCCCCAATATAGATAAAAGTCACCATCGAAACCTTCCGCTCGGCCGTTTTTTAGTTTGGTTTACAGTTGACCTTATGGGTTTATAATAAATTAGAAACTTACATAATTGAAATGAAAACTAAGAGCAGTGCTCTGGGAAGTCGACTTCGGCGTTCAATCTGTCAGTGGTTTTATGGAAACACAGTCTAACAGTTCCGCGAATCATGCTGTTACAATTAAACATTTGCGTTAGACAAAGAAAATCTTAGTACAAAATATGGAGATTTGCAACATTTGCTTAAACCTTTTGTTTCGTAAGGAATGTCAAATCAATCAATGCTGAAGGCATTGATCAACGCATGCAGACAGATGTTTTTTATACTGACTTTTCCAAGGCTTTTGATCAGCTAGATCACTCCATATTATTAAGCAAACTACAAACCTTTGGGTTTTCTAATAATAATAAACTGTCATTTTTCGACTCATATTTAAAAAATAGGAGGCAGTTTGTAGCTTATGGCGGGGTCAAGTCTATCGAATATTTCGCAACATCTGGAGTTCCCCAAGGATCCATCCTTGGTCCTCTTCTTTTTACATTATTTATAAACGATATTGTCAATTGCTTACTATTTGTTGTCTGCTATATGCAGATGATCTAAAAAATGTCTGTTTAA
This sequence comes from Polydrusus cervinus, assembly GCA_935413205.1. Taxonomy (NCBI): domain Eukaryota; kingdom Metazoa; phylum Arthropoda; class Insecta; order Coleoptera; family Curculionidae; genus Polydrusus; species Polydrusus cervinus. Next base: position 81,004,164 of record OW284511.1, read on the forward strand.
TATCAAGTTTGATGGACTGTTTAAAGCTACAGCGTAATCTGGATTTATTGTATGATAGGTGCACTAAAAACAGATTGAACTTAAATATTGCTAAATGTAATGTTATGACATATACAAACAAAAACACCACTTTTGATTTCAATTATAACCTAAATGGTAAGATTCTGGATAGACCTACCGTGTTTAAGGATCTAGGGGTTATTTTTGATAGAGAACTATCCTTTCTTCCTCATATTGATCACGTCGTATCCACCGCCTATAAAATTCTTGGTTTTATCCTTAGAACTACTAAAGATTTTAGGTCACTTGACCCGTTAGTAACTTTGTATCGGTCTCTTGTTGTATCTAAATTGGAATACTCTTCAATCATTTGGTCTCCGTTTTATAAAGTCCACATTGACAATATTGAGAGCGTTCAGAGACGTTTTTTGAAAGCTTTGTGATATAGATCTGATGGAGTTTATCCCGATTCTCGTTTGTTAGATTACATGATAGACGCACGTATTCTACGCAGTTATTTTTACATAAACTGCTCAATAACAATATTATTTGTGAAGAGTTGCTGCACAAACTGAACTTTAGAATTCCTTCTCTAAATACTTACCACCTTCACGAACCAATGTCTTTAAATATTCTCCCATCAATAGGATGTGTACATGTTACAATGACAATGTCCATGCCTATGATGTCTTTAATTGTAGCTTAAGCGCTGTCAAAAGACATTATTATCACTAGTACCTATACTGCGTATGTAATTACTTTTTTTTTATTATTTCTTGTTGTAGGGTACCTATTATTACTACCGTGTTGTTAGTTTCATAAATTTAAATATTACTAATCTTTATGTTAATTGTTAAATAATTTATTTTAATTTTTACTTAATTAAATTCTGTTTTCTACCTGTTTTGTAACTGGGAAACTGTAAAACAGTGTATGAAATAAATAAAAAATCGCACGTAGTTTGCCCTTAACCCTTATTTAGTTTTTTGTGTGTTTTTGACGTATGCTTATGATATGTGTTGTGACTTGTATTAAAGAGTAATGTCTTCAAAAATTCAAGAAATATTACAGTTTAATACAAGCGGTGCGTTAATATTTTAAAAACGTATTAAAAATTAATTATTTTCGGAAAGTTTAAAATTATTAATTTAAATAAATATAATAAATAGGTAGAGCTACACTGGCATTCGACCGCGGCGACCGGGGTTCGATTCCCGGAGTGGGCATACGTACAATAAAAAAAGTATGTCCGAGATTTAATGGATTTAAGAATACAGGGAAGAGTGTAAAAGGTATTATCTCCCAACCCACCTCATTCACGCCGGTAACCAGGCCGCATGATAACGGACATCTCGTGGGGTGCGGAAGAAGGTACACACTCCCCAATCGGTAGGTCATGCAATGGCAAAAAACCAAGGGTTAGCCCTTGAGGGGAGTGTCGCATAACTGATGATCGTGGTTCGGAACCCACGTTAAGCTGTAGGTCCCCTCGGGAATGGCCCTGATAGCGAACGAAGGGGTAAAAAGCCTAATTCGAAAGAAGGGCAGAACGGCAAGTTTAAATCGATACTTTATAAATATATACCGATCTTTAATTTATAAATAAAAGTCGTAGAAAAAGTGTAGTACCTATTGCGTGTTGTAAAGCAATTACGCGCTCATGTAATTACCATTAAATTTTTGCCATTCGTGCGTAATATGCTTTTTACCTCACTTAATACTTAATATACTATTACCCACCATCATCCAAAATATTTTTATAGTTCTTTACTCAAACAACATTTCAAATAAATTGAAAACAAGGAACAAAACCCAACAAAGCGTAGGGGTGGATCCGGCATTTTCTTTCATAGTTATTTATTACTGCTACAATTGAAAATGCCAGCTTTGCATTCGAAGAAACGCGCGTAATCTCCGGCTTACCGGACAATTTAATGGCTTTAATTGTCCGAGTTTATGATTTGGGACCACTCGGACATTGCGGATTATTACCCTTCGAACTTTTGTTGAAAATAATGGCTGCGTGGGACGTAGTATGTCCGTCCATCTGCGATTGTGGGAAAGAAATTAATTAAAGAGGGTGGAGAGAATTGAAAAGTTTCAATTTTTGGGGTAGATATAGGCGGTCAGATGATCTCTTTTTGGAATTGCATACTGTCATTACTGTATATGCATCAAACTGGCTTTATTATTGTAAAGAAATTTTACAATTCGTAAAATATCTATCATAATACAGGGTGATTCCTAAGTTGATACTTATTTTTTAGCTGTGTATAGAAGGCATTAAAATAAACAACATTCTCAAATGCCTTTGTTCAAAAAACTCAAAAATAAGGTACTTACATTCATTTATTACACTATGGATCAAATACGGTTCTGCCTAACATGCCCGTTAAATAACATTAGGAAAACTTCTGGGTGTAGGATGGGCCCGCAAGGGAAAGCGTTCTGCGTATAATCTCGAAGAAACATCCGCACTTTTACGACACTAACCGTAAATTAGCACCATATCTACTGGTTCATTGTTTTCAAATTTTACCATTTTCACGTGTCACCAATTAAAAATTAACTTGCTTCAAAAAAACACACCGCAGCGGATTGCCACATAACTGACCATGACTAATCAGACAGACTAACAATATAAAGTATAGCAGGCTACGTTTTGATGACCAGGCCCGCAATTAGATTTATTACTTTGGTATCTCGATTATTTTAAAATTTTTGAAAAAAGGTATTTGAAAATGTTGTTTATTTTAATGCCTTCTATACACAGCTAAAAAAGAAGTATCAACTTAGGAATCACCCTGCATATAAAACCACATTTTATTACCTGGTAACATAAAATTATTATAAATTTAATTTATTAGAATATTAAAACTCTGTACAATAATTTTTGTGCATTTTATTAACATATACAGAGTGTTCCTTAATGATGTGCTAATATTTATGGAATGTGATTCCTAAAGTCATTTTTTCAAGATAAGTTCATATAAACATATGTCCTAAACGGCTTAAAATTTTTGCTACTGCTGAATTATTTTTTTTAATGCTTTTTGTAATATCTCCGAAAGTACTTTAGATAATATTTTCAATTTTAGCCTGTGCTAAGAGGACATAAAACCACATATTTTAGTTATAAAAGTTATTTTTTGTCCCACCAGTGGCGTCCCTGCAAACATTTCCTCTGATATTTTTTAGAAAAAAAGTGGTACGCCTTTGACATTTTTTCATGAGTATATTATTTTTGATTAGCCTGGTCAATTCTGCATAAAAATAGTCTCTTGCGTTTTTCTCCTCAGGCACTCCGTTCTTAACTAAAATAATTAAATTAAATTAGACTGGCGGAAGCATGCCTATTAATAATGAAGGTGGTAATTTCCAACAATTTTTATAGAACAAAATTTTGTATTATCAATGTTAATAATAATAAATAGTAGAGCTAATTTAATTATTTTAATTGGTGCATGGAAAAATGCCAGTGGCGTACCACTTTTTTTCTAAAAAATATCAGAGGAAATGTTTGCAGGGACGCCACTGGTGGGACAAAAAAATAACTTTTATTACTAAAAGACGTGGTTTTATGTCCTATTAGCACATGCCAAAATTGAAAATATTATCTAAAGTACTTTCGGAGATATTACATAAAAATAATTCAACACCCTGTAACAAAAAATTTAAGCCGTTTAGGACATATGTTTATATGAACTTTTCTTCTTAAAATGACTTGAGGAATCACACCCTAAAATATTAGCACATCATTAAGGAACACCCTGTTTAATAAACATCACTACTAATAGGAAATTAATTAATATAACTTATTGTAAAAAATAGGATCTATTTATAATAGAACACGAAATTTTAAAGACTCATGCCTTACGGTTTTAAATTGTATGGAGTACTATTTATTAAACCACCCACTACATTTCGCTTACGTTTCACGTTCAACGTATCAACGGGTTGGCACGCGTCAGTCTACAAACAGACTTGGAAGCAAATGAATGCTGCTTCGGGCCCGTAAGGGTAGAACTTTTTGACTACCACAGATTTAAAATTAAAAATATTCTAATGAATACGTTTTGCATATACTCTTGACTTAGTCATATTAAATTAAACTTCTGCCATTTGGGTGGTTTAACTCTTTATATCCAGTTTTTTACTCCATGCACACCCTATAAAGAAAATATATTTTCACAAACTTGCTTGTTTATTTCGTAGTTTTTCTTATTAATTGCTGATGATAACCTTCACTAAGGTCGAAACAGACCCTCCCAACATTTATTATTAAAAGATTTGTGGTTTAGACAGACTTTTATTTCTACAATTTAATTATTGACCACTGCAAGCATGGACTATTTCTAGAACATTCAAAATAATTGAGATAGGACACTTGAATAAAATTAGTTCCCACAAAACCCTTATTATCGTATTTAGAATGAATATTCGTTTTATTTTTAATTATCATTTGTGGTTCCGGATCTGTAAAACCATAATAAAAAAATATTTTGCGGTTCGAGGTCGACATTTTAGTGCGGTTGGATTCACTTAAGGTGCCAGTATCGGTCGTTTGGACCAGTAGGCCGTCCAAGAGTTCTTTTGACCGAAGAGGAAGCCAGTATTGCTGAGACCCTTAGAGTGATGGCCAATTGGGGTTTCCCATTAACCAGGATCGATGTAAGGACTATGATTGCAAAGTATCCTGACAAACAGAGAAAAATAGTTCGGAGTTTTAAAGACAACATTCACGGAGAAGATTTTCTTGATTCGTTTATCAAGAGAAACAATCTGTATGTTCGTCTTGCATCAAACATAAAAAGGTCCAGGGCAACTGTCGACCGTGAAGATATTTTAAAATTTCTCACCAATATTAATGGAGCTTAAAATGATGTAGAGGATTTTAATTTTTATAACTATGATGAAATAAATGTGCCCGATGATCTTGGGGCAAAAAAGGTGGTCCCTAGAAACACATAAAGGGTTGAAAGGGGTGTGCGGAAATGCAAAAGGGGGGGGGGGGGCTCAGTGAGCGTAAGTGGGACTTTTTTTTCTGGAAAAAGGGACATTCGGAACTACATGTATTTCATGATATTATCCCTAGTGAAGAAGGCGGAAAAGCGCCGCAGGCGAAAAACTTGTTTGTTTAAAATTCACTATCTACTATCAAATTTCGAAAATTAAATTATTACCTCTTCCCCTCTGCATGGTTGGATTAAATTTGTTTTTGTAAATGTTTTTTTTTTGATCCAAGGTTCTTTATCAAAAATAAACAGTTTTTATTTTTGTGAAAAATATGAATATTGGTGTCAATCCAAAATTTTAACATAAAACTTATGTATGACTCTAACCAGCGTTTTTCGGGCTCGGTTTTTCATAATTAAAAATAAAGTAAATATCGCTCACCACGCCAAAATTTATGATTTTTTCAGAAATCATGTATTTTAGGAGCGTAGATCTAAGAGCAGTTTTTGGTGCAAATGCTTAGTTTTTAAAATACTCCTTCTTAAGTGCCGTTTTGTATATTCATAATAAAGCATTCTCGTTTCTTCCCGAACTATTTTATTTATTATAAACTACCACACTTCTTCCATAAAAAATGTTTCAATTACAATTTTTACTTTAATTTTTCTCTTTAAAAATAAATACTTACCTAATTGTTTTTTGTTTTTGTTGTAAAAATATTTTATTGCATTGCGTTATTATATTTTTGTTCATTTAAAATAGCTCTAAAAAAGGGAAAACGGAACAGACAAGTATATAATAGAAAAATACTATAAAATATTATTCTTTTTACTCGTTTTCCTTTAAAATTGCATCATAAATCAATAACTAAAACGACATGCGTCCGAAACCTTAATCTCTATATAAAACAGGACTTTTAGAAGGGAAAGTTTAAAATCTAAACGTTTTCTACAAGACCTTTGTAATCTAAGCCAAGAATACATTATTTAAAAATAGTCCAAGCGTTAGACAAAAAATTAGGTCGCAATTAGATCTTTAGACCCGAGCTCCAAGGCTCGGGGGGGCTGCAGCCCGGCAGCATCCCCCCTAAATACGCCACTGGTTTCCACCCTGTATATCTACATAAAGTGATTTAGAATAAAATAGTTTCTTTCCGACCAGTCGGGTTACAAAAAAAACACTTCCAATATTTTTTGTATATCCACCATCTTAGTCCTCATAATTTTATTACACCCTGTCAGATAAACTTAAATTTACTCTACGTGTTACTCTCACCCTCATATACTTGTCGTCGAGACATAAACTCGGCAGCCGTTGAAAATAATCAATACCTCGGTTTCAATATAAATTCGATACATCTCGTTTTCCACGTTTCGAGGGTGCTTTTTCTTAAATCCGGCTTCTTTCGGCGAGCCAAGACGTTTCTAACGGTCTCGAGGAGACGCCAGCTGCTTACACAAAAAATATCCCAATTTGCTGTGGCGAAAGAAAATTCCTGGACTTTGGAGATCTACAGGGTGCTTTTGATGAAGCGAAATGAGTCATTTCGGGCAAATAATATGAAGCTGTTTCATAATTGAATGCTAATCCGAAAGGGCGATAATAATAATTATATCTTTAAACCGGTTTTGTATTTTTTTTCAATTTTGGTACATGTAAAGTACGCATAAAAATACATTTTTTCCAGGATATAGATTTTTAAATTTTTCCTGAAATACTTAATCAAAAAACTGATACGCTACTGATTTTTTTTTTAAATAAATATTATTTATATAATTAGCCTTGACTTGTCTTTGTCCGGCGGATGGCTCTCGATTTAAAAAATTAAATAAAGTAATAAATACGCATAAAATAGTATATTACATAACAAGTGTTGAAAGTGATACTTTTGAAACGAGGAGATATATAGCACGAGGCGTTAGCCGAGTGCGGAAATTCTTCGAGTTTTAGAATAATCAGGTTGGAGACAATGATGTTTCTTGACTGATGAAGAGTTTTGGACTGCATTGTCATTATTTGTTTTATATCACAACGTTTTAACTGGTAAGTATCTCCAGTCGTCTTTAGTATTCACCTGGAATGCAACCTGCAAACTTTTTTAAAAAAATTTAAAATTAGGTTCGCCAGTTTAGTTGTCGAAACATACATATACTGCACAACTCGAGTGGATGTTTAAAGACTTCACCTATGGCGTCGTGCTTATTTAAATTCCTTGTGACATTAAGACATCATATCCACTCTTGTTGTAGAAACTACTATTGCATCTCTACCATTATTACCTTGTAGCTCCAGAAAACTCAAGCATTAAGGAAACATGGTCAAACAACCGGTATGCCGATCTTTTGACGAGAAACGTTGGTCACGTTACCTTTTGTGAATTTCCGATTTAATTTTGTAAAGTACTTATACCTAATATTTTCGGAAGAATAATATACAGTATGCCGCAAATGGGGTCCCCAAGGGGGAAAAATCTTTATTATTATTTATTTTACGACCAAAAGTCATTCTTTATAAAAAGTTCTGCTTGTTGAGAAAATGAATTCACTTTAAAAAAATATCAGATCAGATGTACAGGGTGTTAATAAATTAGGAAAATATGAAAATGCTATAAGAAAGAAGTACCATTATTTATTATTGTTTACAAAAATGTTATAAAACAAAGTTGTTTATAAACGAAATGCCTTTACGGAAATAGAATACTGACAGATGTAAATAAAATTCTGACATAAACATGAACGTATACAAAATATTGATTTTTTTGTAAAATGCAACTAATTAAATGAAAACAATAATTATTAATATTTTATTTTAAAAATCCGAATTTTTATTTCAAAATTTGTATTTAGACTTTACGTTAGTTTATAAACAACTTTGTTTTATAAAATTTTTGTAAAAAATATTAAATAATGGTACTTCTCTCTTGACGCATTTTCATATTTTCCTAATTTATTAACACCCTGTACATCTGAACTGATATTTTTTTATCGTGAATTCATTTTCTCAACAAGCAGACCTTTTTATAAAGAATGACTTTTGGACGTAAAATGAATAATAAAGATTTTTCCCCCTTGGGGACCCCATCCGCGGACACACTATATATATTTAATAAAATAAAGATTTTCCTTTCATTTCCTCAGATTCATCCCTAGATACATCTCGCTATATCATGGCTCATCAATAGGGCCAGGATCCGATGAAAGAAAGGAGTAACTCAAAACTGCTTATACAGTATTTGGTGGGGCACACCAGCAAGATGTTGGACGGAGTGACATCTGTGCCGTTGTTAGATATGGAATATATTATACTTGTTTTGTAAACTTTTTTTAAAAGTTGTAACATAAGGTTCGCCGCAAGTTTGGACGTCGAAATATATACTGTACAACTCGAGTGGATTGTCCATATTGCGCTCGGAAGCTTGAAGACTTCGCCTATGGCGTCGTGCTCAATTTACTTCCTTGTGAGATATAGACATCATATCCACTCGTGTTGTACAAACTACTATTGCATGCCGACCATTATCAACTTATAGCTCTAGACAACTTAAGCATTAAGGAGACATGGACAGACAACCGGCATGCCGTTTTTTTTTACAAGGAACATCGTTTACTAATATCGTACATCGAGACGTTAACTTTTGTGAATTTCCGTTTTAATTGTGTAAAGTACTAAAATACCGCGGCTGTGGCTCAGAGGTAGAGCTACTGGCATTCGACCGCGGCGACCCGGGTTCGATTCCCGGAGTGGGCATACGTATAATAAAAAAAGTATGTCCGAAATGTAGTTGATTTAAGAATGCAGCGAAGAGTGTAAAAGATATCATCTCCCAACCCACCCCATTCACGCCGGTAACCAGGCCGGATAAGATCGGACATCTCGTGGGGTGCGGAAGAAGGTACACACTCCCCAATCGGTTCTTGGGAGGTGTCGCATGACTGAGGATCGTGGTTCGGAACCCACGTTAAACTGTAGGTCCCCTCGAAAATGGCCCTGGCAGCGAACGAAGAGGAAAAAAGCCTAATTCGAAAGAAGGGCAGAACGGCAAAGTACTAAAATATTTTCGGAAAAAAATTAATAATATTTGTTTTGTAAATAAATGACATTAAAGTTCCGGAGTTCTTGTTTTTGTCCCGATTCCCCATTTTTCCAAAGAACTGTGCATTTGCCCCCTAAGAAAATTCGTTTAGGCGCCACTGAAATGTCATACTAGCCCGAAATTACCCAACCATATGTGATATTTTATTTTTGATGAAGAGAATCGAATTATCTGACCCTAAAAATGGACATTCAATTTGAAAATACTAAGGCAGCTTATACCTATATAATTTTACTTTTATCCAGCTTATTATTTTGTTGTGGAACACGGTTGGGTGATGGACTGACATCTCAATAAGCCAGGTGAAGTGGGTATATCTAAAAATAAAAAACTGACAGCAAAGAATTGAAAACGGCTCGTGCTGAAATTTAATATGAAAAAACAAGCTACTTTATTGTGTTAAGTATGTGTTTTTGGTTCATTCATAGAATTGTAGAAAGGTACTTTAATGTAATATTTTTATACAAAAAAAAAATCTAATTTAAAAATGATATTAAGTTCTCTATTAGTTATTATTGCAAGTATCTTATTCATTTAAATTCTTAGTAAATAATATTTACGATGCAATCGCCATTTCATTTTTTGATCAATATTTCTTATCCTCCTCGCATTATTGAAAAAAGGGGCCAAATACCCGTCCTTAAGTAGCAAGTACCTACAGTTTTGAACTAAAGAAATTTTGATTAATGATAAATATTTTTAAAAAATTAGTAAAAAATTTGTGAAAATTGTCCATTTTTCTTTTTCTGCTTTGATTACCTTATAAATTCAAACTTGTTTAAATTGTAGGTAATAATGCTTCAAATATGGGTATTTGGCCAGTTTTTGGATAAAAGGAAATAGTAACGAAATATTGATCAAAAAGCGAAATGGCGTATGCGTCACTATAGTCTATTTCAGAAAGGTGTACAGTAATAAAATAGATATGGATAACGCAAACTATCATTCACGACGCACAGAGAAGACTTTAACTTCATCTTTAACCACCAAAGATATTGAATTTGAAGATAATTTGATAAAGCAGAAACTATTAGCTATAGCAAATTTACACAAACATCGTTTTATGAGATATACCATGGAAGATATAGCTGAAAAACATAGTGTAACTGTGCTACGCACACCGCTATATCGTTGCGAACTAAATCCTATAGAACTTACATGGGCGCAAGTGAAAGGATTAGTAGCAAGACACAACACGACATTCCAAATGAAAGACGTTAATCTACTGTTTGATCAAGCCATTAAGGAAGTGACAATAGAAAACTAGCGAAAAGCAGTCCATCATCTCATTAAAGGAGAGGAGAAAATGTGGGATGTTGACCACCTAATCGATCGGACCGTCGACCCGTTAATTATAACGTCAAAAAGAGATGACTATTCCTCAGATGACGAAGAATATTATAATTTTTTATAATTTAATTTCTGGATATTTTTTTATTTTGTATTTTTTTTATATTGTTTAATAAAAATTAAGTGTACCTAATAATATGTATATAATGCACGCCTTTATCACACCATTTTCAGTGTTTGTGTATGGATAACAATAGGCAAAACCCATAAATTGACTGAAACCCGGGTGGTACTACCTGCACTTGATGAAAATAAAAAATTTTGCAATGAAATCAATGCCAAATTATAAAAGTGGCTTATATTCGTTGGATCACTCTGTAGTCCCTTTGCATATCTAATGAGCTGGCAGGTCCGACAATCCCGGTAGGCCCGACAAGCCCGGCTGGCCCGACAAGTGCGACTGGCTTGACAAGCCCGCCAAACCCGAAAATAATTATTAGGGCTTAAATATAATTTTACAAATATTTTTTTTTTAAAAAGCACTTAAGCACACCAAGGCTGACCCGAAAGACTGTCTGGCTACAAAAGTCCGGCTAGCCCGACCGGCTCGGCAAGCCCAACAGGCCCGGAAAGAAATGTTAGAGGCCGAAAACCCGAACCTTTATTGATTAATAGCCCGGCCCGACCCGTGCCCGAAAGGCAGGCCGGGCCGCGTTAAGGCACGAAATGAAAACCCAGCCCGAGCAGACCTCTAGCCTAGAATAATAGTGTATTTTAAGGAAAATAAAGAATAACTTTTTATGTTCTAGGTATTCGAGACAGGTATTTAGGCAAGTACTTCAAAACCTAAATCCAAATGAACTAAACTCTTTTTATTGTTCTGTTGCGGCCAATTTATCAAAGAAAATTACTTCAAATAATGACGCATTGAATTACCTAAGGAGCATTCATGTGACGGAAACATTTTACTTTTATCCCACAAATGTTCAAGAAATTAAAGATATTTTCAAATCAATAAAAAATAAAAACACTTCTGGATATGACGATATCTCTTTAAAAGTATTTCTTGCACTTTCAGATCAAGTAGTGGGCGTCCTGGCCGAAGCTATTAACTTGTCCTTTCTCTCCGGGACCTTCCCCTCATGTCTTAAACTGGCAACAGTCTTACCTCTCTTTAAAGGAGGTGATAATAAAGAACCGGGTAATTTTAGGCCAATTTCTTTACTTCCAACACTGGCCAAAGTTGTCGAAAAACTAGTTAAGGGGCGCGTAATTAACTTCTTGGAGAAACACAGTTTACTCAGCGTGGAGCAGTATGGTTTTCTCTCATCAAAAAGCACTAACGATGCGATCTTTGCCTTTCTTGAGGATTTGTATTTGAGACTGAATGATGGAGAGAGAGCCGCGGCGGTGTTTTGTGATCTGTCTAAGGCTTTTGACTGTGTGGATCATAGCATACTGCTGCGCAAACTCGAAGTCTACGGCTTCAGAGGTAAATCATTGAATTGGTTTAAATCATACTTGACTGTGCGATACCAGACAGTGTCTATGAATGACAGATTGTCTTCCCCACAGGAAATAACTTAGGGGTACCGCAAGGTTCTATGTAAGGACCTCTACTGTTTTTGATATATGTTAACGACTTACCAATGTTAAATATTACTGGAAAATTTACTATATTCGCAGACGACACAACAATTCTCTGGCATCACGTACATAATAATTTATTGGAAGAGTCCATCAAATGTCAGATAAATGAAATTCACATACATGATCAGGTTGTTGATAGTCTGAGTGAGACTAAATTTTTAGGACATTTCATAGAGTCAAAATTAAAATTCGAAAGGCACATTATAAACTTAAATAACAAGATAGCTCGCGGATGTTATGCATTAAGAATTATATCTCTAGAGTTAAGTTATTCTATAGCTCGAGATGTCTATTTTGCTTTGATTGAGTCTCACTTAAGATACGGCATCTGTTTTTGGGGCGCATGCCCTAACTAGTGTTTTAAAAAGTTTTTTTTATTACAAAAAAGAGCTATTAGGTTCCTTTGTCAAGCTAAAACTCGAGACTCATGTAAACGACTCTTTATAAAACATAAAATCTTAACTGCCGCTTGTCTATTTATCCTTGTTTGCCTAGTGAAGAGGAAAGAAGAAATTGTCACGGCTACGGTGTACCCGTTTCGTAAAACTCATACTCTAGCCTTACCAATTCCTGATACAACCTTAATAAAAAACTCTATTTTCTACAACGGCAGAAAGCTTTTTAACTCTCTACCGCTGAACATAAGGCAAATTGAATTTGATGGCAAATTTAAGAGGGAGGTCCGAGGGTTCCTGGTTGCTAAAGCATACCATTCTGTAGACGAGTTCTATAATGACAACCTTTAATTTTGTCTTTTTTCATGTTACTATGATTATTGTTTTAATTTTATATATGTAGTGTAATCAAATAATGCGTGCTTACAATTTGTTGTTTATTTTTTTTTTGGTAATATTATGCTTTGTCAATGAATTTTTTTTTATGACAATAAAGCTAATTTTGACTTATATCAAAATCAATCTTGCGGAGGTAAGGAACCAAAAATCTTGCCATTTAGAAAAAATTGAACAAAAGGAAGCAGCTTTTTAGTAGGTGTGTTATAGACCAAAAAACGACCCTCATTCTAAATCTTTTTTTCAAATAGGGAAATAAAATATACAATTTGAGTCACAAAGGTGTCCGGCAATAGCTCGTGGCAGCCAATAAATAAAATATCAGTGACAATCGTCGGACCAGCCGTGATTTCTGGCCTTTTTGTCCGTCACATGTGCAGCTTGCGCCAGGTGCGAGGAGACCTAATGCACGCGCGGTTTTAACCGCATTTTAATATTAAATTTTGGCATTTTTTCACAAAAAAGATTATCAAGTGGAAGAAAAATGCAAGTAGTAATAATTGTTGTTCATTTTTTTTATCACTAACCAAAACGTTTCTAGTTAATTTCCCTGTCTAATCCCAGCAACGTATTAGCGTGGGTAACTGTTATTATTTGACAGTATTTATCAACCAGCAAAGTTCCTCTAATCGATTTTTTCCCCGCCCCTGGATTTAGCACTATGTGCAGTGGCGTATTTAGGGGGGGGGGCTGCCGGACTGCAGCCCTCCGAGCCTAGGAGCTCGGGTCTCAAAGACTAACTACAACCTAATTTTCCGTCTCACGTGTGGACTCTTAATTTAAATCTTTAAATAATGTATTCTTGGCTTAGATTACAAAGGTCTTGTAGGAGACCTTTAGTTTTTGAACTCTTCCTTCTAAAAGTCCTGTTTTATATGGAGATTAAGGTTTCAGACGCATATCATTTTAGGTATTGATTTATGATGCAATTTTATAGGAAAACGAGTAAAAAGAATAATATTTTATAGTATTTTTCTATTACATACTTGTCTGCTCCGTTTTCCCTTTTTTTCATCAACATGAATATTTTAAATCAACAAAAATATAACCCAATGCAATAAAATATTTGACAACAAAAACAAAAAACAATTAGGTATTTATTTTTAAAGAGCAAATTAAATTAAAAATTATAAGAGGAAGATTACAGTAAACATTTTAATTGAAACATTTTTTATGGAAGAAGTATAATAAGTATAATAAAATAATAGTGCGGGAAGAAACGAGAATGCTTTATTATGAATACACAAAATGGCACTTAAGAAGGAGTATTTCAAAACCTAAGCATTTACACCAAAAACTGCTCTTACATCTACGCTCTTAAAATACAATTTTGGCGTGTTGAGCCATATTTACTTTATTTTTAATCATGAAAAACCGAGCCCGAAAAACGCTGTTTTTCATGCTTTTCACAAATATAAAAAATGTTTTTTTTTTTAATAAAGAGCTAGAGCTAGGAATATCAAAAAAAAAACATTTAAAAACCATGCAGAGGGGGAAAAGTGATAATTTAATTTTCGAAATTTGATAGTAGTTAAGTTAAGTACAATATAATGAAATACATGTAGTCCCGACTGTCCATCTCTCTCCCCAGAAAAAAAAGTCCGACTTACGCCCACTAAGCCCCCCCCCCCCCCAAAACGTGTTATTAATACTAGGTGTAATACGTCATTGAATTATAAAAAATGTGAGGAATTTAAATAAAATAAAAAAAATATGCGACTATTTAAAAAAGCTCATTCGATGATGGTTTTCAAAAACAAAACGTCGGATTAAAATTTCAATGACACCAACTTATAAAGATGAGAAATGGTAATAATAATGTAAACATTCTTTCAAATAGACATTCGCTTCAAATAGGGGCAGAAAAACGAAATCGTGAAAATTCGGTTTTGCCCAAATATCGTCGGAGGGATTCGGAGTTTTTTAAATTTAAAAACACTGTGTTGCAGAATTTAGTAGTGCTCAATTTTTTTCTAATTTATTCATGTCTATATCTTATATGGATTACGAGATCCCTATAGAGTGCATCCTTATCTGGAACACCATGTATACTGCATGTTTTTAAACTTTTTTTGAAGGTCTTATTTAGCTTTTTTACTAATACATTCTTTGATCCAAAAACAAGATATCAAAAGGAGCAAATGAAAAGAAAGTAATGCAAATTATTTAGTCATTTGTTCCCAAAAAGGCCTACGAAACCCATCGAAAATGCATCAAAACATTCCTCTGTCGTCATATCAGCTGTCACTTCATTTTTTTTTACAAGACATCTTTTCAAAAGGGCTTAGACAGTTCCTTTTAATTTTTTTTCCTGTTATTGACGAATTCTGGTCCTTCCGTTTAGTGAACAAAAAGTCGTACCACAATATTATTTCCTTGCTAAATAATCCTGTTCGGCCAACAAGTCTGTATTTCGCACATACAACTAGAGATTTTATAATCTGAGATTAGATAGCCTTCAAAGAAATGTCCGCCCTCGAGTAAGTAAAGGTGACCGTAAACGAGTGGAAATTGCTTTACAAAAATTATAATAACGCGATCCTTTAACGATAAAGTATCAGACAGACTAACTCATATTTGAAACGATGCGAATTCGTCGTAGAGTAATCAAATGGCAGGTCGCGAAAATGTACACGCATCGACAGCGAATTCGCATCAGTCTGGGGGGGGGGGGGGCTCATACTTTCTAACCAGTTTTTTTTGGGTTTGGGGTTTCAAGTTAAAAATAAAACAACCAAGGTGGTCTGGTTAGCTTAATTCTTGATTTACTAATCAAACAACTTTGATTTTGAGAAAATAATGCCTGCCAATGTCATTAATGACACAGTCAAAGTTGATGGCTAGTTAATTATTGTTAAAACTCTTTATAATACCTACTTATTTATCCACCGAATTGACCGAATTTTATAGCACAGCATTCAAGGCAAGCTAAATGCAGTCATGTTAGTATATAAAAGTTACCGACTTCAAACAGCCGGCATCTCCCTGGCCCAAAAATGGGTTATTCTAAAATAAATTCTGTTTTACTGATCGAAAGGCCAGGAGAAACGTTAAAATATATTTTTTTCGGCGCTTGTGTAAAAATTTCTCTATCCAGAGAATTACCCATAAATTTATTATTTTTTTTGTCGATGGACTCGCCCTCTATATGACTTACACATGATGACGCCGGTATAGATATTTCAACGAAAATGTTTTTGTTTTTTTGTTTCTATGTGGCTTCATCAATAAAAATGAATTTTCGATAGTCTCTTCTATATCTGTCTAATTGCATCATTGCTGCTAGACCAAGTGCGGAGTGACCAACCGATTTCGTGGTTAGGTTTATAAATGTTTACTGTCCCTACATTTAAAAGCTGTAATTTTTTTTTTTGTCACACAAACTACTTCTTTTGAAAATACTTCGGAAAATACCTTATCTTATGATGCCGTGCAAACCCTTAAAAAAATCTACAAATGCACGCAATACAGAAAAAGTATTTTTTTTGCAGATCACAACCACAAGGAACATCCTACTAATATAACACTGTGCGTAAAAATTTCCCTTTCGAGACATCGACCTATCATTCCTGTGTGCTTTGTTCCCCCGAATCCTGAAATCTTCCATGAGTTGACAACATTGTTATAAAAATTGATTTCTCTATGGCGTTCTTATAAAATACTGACCAATCACAGTTTATGGTTTTTACTGAGGCTCCGTCTTATTTTTCAAGCCACTAAATAATATAATTTATGTGTAGGAAACAATATGTTATTAATTTGTTCAATATAACAAAATATATACCCATCTGTAATAGTTTTATCAATAATGCAACCTGCTGAATGTGCATAGAAAATTAATTTCATGTACCACTATTATTGAGTTGGTTTTACCATAATTTCTAACATGATCCTATGGGTCAAACGACAAAAGTCGAAGTTTGGATCCAATGGTCGGAAGTTGAAGCCCCCGACAGCCTGCAAACTTTAAAAAAATTTAATTATAAAGTTCGTAAGTTTCGTCGTAGAGAAAATATAGTGTTCAACTCGAATGGATTGTCCATATCGCGCTCGAATTTACTTTTTTGTGAGATCCAGACATCATATCCACTTTTAATAAAGACAATACAAGTCCAAAACTCTACTGCCTTTCAATATCCACTCTTGTTGTACAAACTACTATTTTTTTTTCATTTCCAAGTTTAATATAACGTCCATTCAGAAATTGTTCTCCATCTCATAACCCAAATAAAAATCTGAAGTAACTGCAGAAAATAATCGATATTTTTATTTAAGTCAAGCTAATAATATCGCAAGCCAGCATGTCACAGTTCTAATGAAAAGGATCACTTCCTTTTTTTGATCTTTTTGGCCTGTGCGGTTGTCTAAGGCTATTTTGAAGCTCGAGTAAATAATATAGACATTTTACGGTACACTCGCTTAGTGCAGATTATAGGAAGCTTAGAGACAGACGGTAGCTTTTTAAACGTAGTTGTAAAGAAATAATTTTTTGACTATTTTAGATAATGATTCTATATTATTATTTAAAAAGTTAACATATTTTTAAATACATATATATGTGAAAGGATAGAAGAACATATAAGGCCAAAAAAGTAGATTAATAAAGACGTGAAAAATATACGGCAACTATACAGGGTCCTGCACCTTACCTCTTATCTTCTATAAGTCACTTATTAATTAAGTTAGGATTTTGTTATTTTACAAACTTTACCTTTATCCTAGGGGGTATTTCATAAAAATATTTTTGTTTATACAGCGTGTTCCATAAAAGTGTAACGTCATAAGGATCTATTTTTTTAGATTACATGCCATAAATATTCTTACTTATTTGGCTGCCTCTTATAGTTGCCTACATACCCCCAAAATTTTAATGAAATCGGTTCAGTATTATAGGCAAAAAAAAAATAAACACTAATAAAAATCAGTTTAGCACCACTGGTTTTAAAAATTAATAAAAAATAAAAATAATGCCTCGTTATTAAAATTATACAAAGGTACTTAATAAATATGTCGAACAGTCTCGTTAACCAAGTTTGATTAATACTAATTGTACAGGGTGTCCAAAGTTTAGTGTCAAACTTTAAATCAATTTATTTTACTTATGTCAAATTGGAACCCCTGTATATTATTATGTCAATCGATGCAGTATTAAAAATCAAATATTTGTCCTTATTACAATCCTATCACAATTTCTAACGCAATAAAACCTATTTGCAGAAAACTCATTTTATTAACTATTTCAACAGTCATTATTATGAATAAATATGAAAGGTGGCTTTAAATAACAATTTATTGGTATTATTTTGGACACCCTGTATAATTCGTATTAATCAAACTTGGTTAACAAAACGGTTCGGGTCTGTTCGTTGATTGGTTTAAGGCGGGGATCGGGCGTTCGGCCCAAGCTTCCTGCACTGCAGCCTAGTGGCTTATTGTGCTCCCCTATCTTGCTAGAAAATATTTGTTCCTTTTATAAGGTCCAGCAACAGTACAAAAGTACCTTGTATAATTTTATTAACGAGGCATTGTTTTTATTTTTTATTAATTTTTAAAACCATCAGTGGTGCAAAAATGATTTTTCTTAGTTGTTATCTTTTATCGCCTATAATACTGAACCGATTTCATTAACATTTTAGGGGTATGCTGGCAATTATAAGAAGCATCCAAATAAGTAAGAATATATAGCATGTAATCTAAAAAATAGATCCCTATGACGTCACACTTTTTTGGAACACCCTGTATAAATAAAAATATTCTCCTGAAATGCGCCCTAGGATACAGGTAAAGTCTGAAAAATATCAAAATCCTAACTTAAATAATAAGTGAGCTATAGAAGACGGGAGGTAAGGTGCAGGACCCTGTATATCATACACCAAGACGTAAGCTTTAATTCAAATAATTAATTGAAGCAATGACGCACTAGAGGCTAACGACAATGAAAATAATTTTTTTAAATACATAAATATTATTGCTTACTTTTTGATCTTTTGCCGCCTTGCGAGGAACCGTTACATCCTAAAAACAAGGCGACAAGAATTCCTATAAAACCATAAAATAGAAAACATGGTTGCACCTACAAAAAATTAAAAAGTCTTCAAATCGTTGCGCAACGTCAATTTGTTACTGTCAGGCATAAAAAAAAGGGTTTGTGAAAGGGTTGGATCTTTTATGATTGTTAAACTCATAATTTAGTCGGATATTTCCTTTTTTCATTTTGAGGCTGTAAATTTTTTTTTCGTTTAATAGCATTGTATGTACGCAAATAAGTGGTACCAATTTGAGGGGGTTTAAGAAATACCGCTTAAATTTTACGTGCTTTGTTATACAGGATACTTTCAAAAGTTAACGGTAAGCACAGAAAATTAAACAGATTTGAATGAATGATGGAAGAGTTTTGGACTTGCATTATCTTTATTTGTCGTAAAGATTACTAAACAAAGGTTTCCAGACAATTCTTATATCTTATGAGGCCTTACTAAAACAACCTAGGTTCTGGTTCTGGTATCAGCTGAACTTCCTCCAGAAGGAACAATTTTATAAGAAATTAAATTTTAATGAAAAAAAATATTATTAAATAATGGAATTTCTAAGTTGTGCAGCTCGTAGTAATAGTACATTGTATATTTAGTAGGAAAAGCTGAACATTCCCGGACGACCGTAAAGATTGAATCTCGAGGCGCAAGCTGAGACTGACAATACGGAGTCCGGGAATGTGGCTTTTTCTACGAGGTATACATACTATTTTTCCGTAAATCTAAAATGATTAAAAGGACATTACTTATTACAATCAACTTATTAAAATTTTGAAGTAATTATTATTAACTTTGTTCACAAATAAAGGATGCCATTAAATATTTATGTTGTAACTATGGAAACACAGTAATATTGAATTGTCAAGCTTAACACATTTTAGTTTACAAGTAGCCGTACAGAAATAATATTTCCTTACAGTACCGGGTGGTCAACTAAGAATGACCACCGGCCATATCTCAGAAACCAGTAATCGTACAGCATCCGGGTAAATTTTTTTATGACAAAAGTGCCCAAGAGAAAAGCTGGAAATTATTTTTAAGTTCCGCATTTTGCCGCAAGAGGGCGTAATTGAAAAGTAAATTTTTAAATTTTACATATCTCCGAAAATTCCACATTAAGATTGATAACACCATTAAAAAGCTTGGACAATTATGCATCATTTTGGTCTTATGCTCATTGGCGTACCAACTTAAATAAGAGGGGGGGAAGCTGTTGAAAGTGTAATCAGTTAAATCGCTGTAACTTTTAAAATGTATGCACTTTCATCAATCGTATTTAGTTGTCCATAATAGTTCTAAAAAAAATGCAAAAATGTAACGTTAAAACTCTTCTAAAATGAAGTATCTGTTTACGAATAAAATATGATTTAAATGCATCGAGTAACCTATGACCAACACAAATGATCTTAATGTGTTGACATCTTATCAAAAAATCAATAAAATACTTGGTTTTTTTATTCGGGCCAAAAAAAAACGCAATTTAACATTGCAAATGTTTTTTTTTTTTTACGGTTCGCCGACTATGTAGGCCATCTTGAACCGGTCATCGACCACAAATGTGATTTACCGACTGGGGAGTGTGAAACGGCACCTTCATCCTACGAGATATCCGATCTCATCCGGCCTGTCCGGCGTGAATAGGATGGCTAGGTGTCGATTCATTTTACACTCTTCCCTGAGGCAAGAGCACGCCGTGTTACCAAGCGGTCACCCGCCCAAGTACTAACCGCGCTCGACACAGCTTAACTTCGGTGATCTGCGGGAACCGGTGCTTAATATGTCGACAGGCCCTTGCCTATTGCAAATGTTAGCGCCTCGAATGCATTCTAAATTGACAGTTCTGGGTTTAGAATGACGTCAGAATCAGTCAACTAAGATTTTTATTGTAAACATTTTTTTTGGTGTTTGTTTGAAGGTTATAAAGAAAAAAATATTTTAGTAGTACTTACTGCTTTTTAAAAAAACTCCAGAACTCTCCCTACCAGCGTGAAACGGGGCATTGTTTCCTGGCTTGTCTAATTGAAAATTTAATACCAAAATTTTACAAAGTGGTTCACAAGAACTTCTAGTTTGGCGGATGATACCTTTTTTAAAAAAAAAACTTGAAAATGTATGTTAGAGTTTCAATTATATAGGTTAAACTTATATCATCCACCATGCAGAACATAAAAATAGAAATATTACGGCTATTAATGTTAATTTCTTCTTATTTTCTATTAAAATTATAAACGATGATCCGATGTTATCTTCAAAATCTCCACTGACACCGCGCCACTTAATTCTCGTGAAATTCGTTTCTATAATATTTTGTATATAAAAAAACAAATTTTATTGCCATCGCCAGACACAGGTCTAATATGCGCGATGTGAAGGAAATGCAGTATTTGTTTGTGATGACTCATCGCCTATTGTTTGCTTTTAAACTGAATTTACAATAACATCCCGGTAAAATTATTTGTTGGCAAAACAATTTAATTACAAAAAAATCATATTAACACAAAAGCCTCATATGTAGGGTTGCCACCCTCCTTACCAACGATTCCGGGAGTCTAATAACAAAAAAAAAGTTGAAGCTAAATACGTTTATTTACATAATAATAATAATAATAATGTTTCTTTATTTCAAATTACAAAACTACAGTCACAAAAGGGAAGGTAACATTTATAAAATGAAATGACGTCATAAAAAAAATTTAGCTAGGCTTTACATATTCCGACTAAGAAACTCCTGTATAGTATATGGTTCAATTTCAATTAACAAGCTTCTTACAGTTTTTTTCCATACTCTTATACTACTAATATTTTTAATGGTTATCGGCAGCTTATTATATAATTTTATACACATGTAATACGGACTCTTTTCTGTAAGGGTCAGACGATGCGATGGATACAAAAGATTAATAGTTCTGGTGTTGTAACTATGGTCATTTAAGTTCTGAAATGTTTCCCTATTTTTAAAAACAAACATTAGGCATTCATAGATATATAAAGCATAAATTGTCATAATACCTAGTTCCTTAAAAACTCCCCTACAGGATTCCAAATATTTTAATTTTCGTATCAGTCGCACTACTCTTTTCTGCACTACAAATACTTGTTGGGTTTCAAAATTACTACCCCAGAAAATAATGCCGTATCTTAAAATCGATTCGAAATTGGCATGATACAGAACTTTAATTGTTTCGTGATCCATGTATGATGACACAACCTTTATACCATATCCAATATTTCCGAGTTTCAAGCATAAGGAGTTTATATGAGGCTCCCATGACAAAAATTCATTGATGGTGAGACCCAAAAACTTGGTTTCTGATTCTCTATTTAGCTCAATGCTATTTATGTTCAAAAAATCTGGTAGATTTATTTTATTTTGTTTTGTTCTAAAAATTACAATATTTGTTTTATTCCTATTCAGGATTAGTCTATTTCCACTAAACCAATTGTTTATTTCTACAAATGCCTCTTCAGCTCTATGATTTAGTTCCGGAAAATCGGTTGCAGCCACCAATAAATTTGTGTCATCCACATAGTTAGTTATTGAAAGATTATCTCCCATAACATCAAGATCGTTTATATAAACTATAAATAGAATAGGCCCTATAATACTCCCTTGCGCTATACCTACAGTATTTGTTTTAAGATCAGATTTAATTGTTCCACTTTCGTCTTGAATTACGACTCGCTGCTGTCTATCCGAAAGGTAAGATCGCATCCATGCATGAGCATTTCCCCTAACTCCATATTTACTTAGTTTAAAGAGTAGCAGTTCTCTATCAATGCAATCATATGCTTTGCTGAGATCTAAAAACATACCCAAAGCCAAGTTTTTATTTTCAAGGTGGTCTACAATTGCTTTTGTAAATTGAAAAATAGCCGACATGGTCGATCTACCCTTCAGATATCCATGCTGACTCTTGGAAAAGAGTTGCCCCAATTGCATGAAGTCCAACAGTCTCGAGCACACCACCATTTCAAAAACTTTTGAAAAACTTGATAGTAAACTAATGGGTCGGTAATTGTTCAAGTCTGCTGGGCTTCCTTTTTTATATAAAGGTTTAATTTTAGAGAACTTAAACTGATTTGGAAAAATTCCAGATTTTATAGAATTGTTAATAATATATACCAGGACTTCAGAGACATCCTTAATCGATAATTTTACAATGCTTGTTGGTATCTCATCCTCACCACTGCTATATTTATTTTTTAATTTATTGGATATTTCTAACAATTCCTTTCTATTTGTAGGTTTTAGATACATCGACTGATCATTTTCAGGAATATTACATTGAAATGGTACATGTGTTATATCCTTTAAAAGTTTTGGAACTATACTGACTTCATTTAAATTATCCGCTAATTCTTGACCATTTTCAAAAAAATTATTCTGTGCAGTTTTAAACTTACCGTTTATTTCATGACATATTGACCACATACATTTACTCTTATTGTCGGAGGCTCTGATCTTATTCTTATATTTGTTTGTTTTCTCTTTTTTAATCAGCATATCATAATGTTTTTTTGTTTCGTTATATTCGTTTTTATAGTGGGCACTATGTCTAGAAAGGACTAAAAGCTTATCTAAATTTATTTTACAGTCCAAAATTTCTTGATTTGTTACTATTCTTTTTTTATTATTATAGACCATAGTGATTGGAAAACAATGATTAAAAATATTTTTGTATGTTCCAATAAATATGTCCCATTGTGCGTTTACATCCGTTTTACTAGCCTGGAAGACGAGTTCCCAGTCCTGCTGCATTAAAAGTCGTGAGAAGTCCTTTTTTTTTGCATCAGAAAAAAATCGTTTATGTATTATTTTATTTTTGTTACAGTTTTTTACCTTAAAACTAATCCTTTGTGCTGTATGATCGGAGATATGTGCTTCCAAAACTTCCGTACTGTAATCGTCCTCCAGGCTAGTAAAAATGTTATCCAAACAACTACTACTATTTTGAGTTATCCTAGTATTTTCAAAAACCGTACCTTTAAGATTATAAAAATTGAGTAAAGAAAACAGAGTATTTTTATGCACATTGTCCTTCAACATTTCAATATTTAAGTCTCCTGCAATAAAAACTATATCATAACATTCAATGTAAGTTAAGAGCTGTTCTAACTTAGTGAAAAATAGTTCTATTTTACCAGAAGGGGGTCGGTATATAGAAATAATTATAAATTTTTTACCACTTAAGCGACACTCAATTCCTGAACACTCAATTTCACCTTGCTCGGATATTTTACAGATAGTTTTTAACGAAACAGAATTAATGTTTTTTTTAACATACACTGCACTACCACCATGTTGGCCATCGCCTCTACAAAAAGCGGAAGCCAACTTAAAATCTTTAACACCTATTTTTTGCAGCTGTTCTGTGGTTTTCCAATGCTCTGTTATACACAAAAAAAGACAATTTGTTGATTCCTGTAGCAATTTTTCTAGTCTGTTAACACTGTTTCCTAGTGATTGGACATTTTGATGTATTAAACTCTGTTTCCACTGTGCTTTTTCATTTTGATTTTGTATCAAAAAGGTTTATTTCCCCCACTTTTGTGTCCATATTCTATAGATTGTTTATATTTTTCGATTTTTTGTAAAAAAGCTGGGCATTTAGGATCTCTGGCTGTGTGTATTCGATCTCGTAATTTTAGGCGTTTACAGTTTGGGCAATCTAAGGGTGTATTTTCGGGATTTTCGGATCATTTCTTGTTTAGCCTCATGGGGTCCTCCGCACTTATGACAGCATGCTGGACTTTTGCAGTACTTTGTTACATGTCCAAACAGACAGCATTTATAGCACATAGACACATTATAATATTCCTGTACGTATACTTTTGTTAGATCAAAATTTACTTTTTCATTTTGAATAAACCATCTAAAGATATTAGGTTTAGTTTGTAAAATCCAGTTTTCTTTGTAATTGTTTCTGCACTCCTTTTTTGTTAGAAATTTTATCATTTTATTGACTTCATTTCCTACCAATGTTTGCAACTCTGGATTTTCATCAAGTATTATTGAAATGAACTCCTCTGGTTCGTATCCTTTTTCAATTCCGGTAATCATTACTATTGGGTCAGTATTTTGCAGCTCTTTTAGTATAAAGTTTTTGTCCTTTTCTAAGATTTCCTTTAGTTTATTTTGCTGAGCATCACTTTCACACTCTACTAATACAGCGCCGCTTTGTAATTTTTTTACGTTAGTAAAAACGTGGGACCCGTTGCCATTACTATTCAGGCTGTGTTTTATTCCTTTCATCACCATTTTTGGGTCGGCTTGGTCTTTGATTTTTATTATAGTTTGATGTTTTTTTTGTTGTGGTGGCGTTGTCCATTTCGTACCGTTCGAAAACGTATTCTTGGATTGGGCGATGGTACTATATGATTTTTGTGTTATTGATTGTGTGTCTTGTTCTACATTTTGTATTTTCTGTAATTGTGGAGTCGATTTTTCGATTGCTGAGGTATTTCTAGAGCTTTGATTTAATAAGCTGATAAAATGTAAGTTATCCTTCTCTACTTTCCCAATTTTGTAGGCAAGTTTTGTAACCATGTTGGATACTGTAAAAACAGCATCACGTATGCTTTTACTCACATCAGTACTCTGTTCATTACCTTCTGAACATTCATAAATTATTGACAGAGCTTTCATGGTTTTTTCTAAAATATCTTCTGTTGGGTCCGAAAAAGCAGACACGTCTAGTTCAGCATTATTTACAGATTCCTTTCGAATTTTTAGTCTATCGAGACATCCTGGGCTTGAATCTGATCTCTGCCTTTTCTGAGGGTTTGTGAATTCGTTTTGCAAACAACTGTCCTCGGGCTGTTTGGGTGGCGTCCTAAAAATTGTGTTTTTTGCTCTAAAAAATCCACCTCCTGAATTAACAGGTATACCATTATCTATCTCACTCCTATTTCTACTGTCCAAATGTTCACTAAAAATCGTCGACTTATTGGATGCCCCCTGTAGCACAGCGTTGCTTGTGTTGGGTTTCTTGAATTTTTCAAGGTACGTTTTTATCTCCGCACTTTTTTTGTTAGTCTCTGCACCGATCATATTTTTTACTTCATTGC
This sequence comes from Polydrusus cervinus, assembly GCA_935413205.1. Classification (NCBI taxonomy): domain Eukaryota; kingdom Metazoa; phylum Arthropoda; class Insecta; order Coleoptera; family Curculionidae; genus Polydrusus; species Polydrusus cervinus. The sequence continues at coordinate 81,030,044 of OW284511.1, forward strand.
TGGCCGATAAGGATCCAATTGAATAATGTCTTGTTTTTCGCTGTTTTTTTTCAGTTTCCAAGCCATCACTCTCACTGTTCATTTTATAAAAGTTGCTTTATTTACGTTCATACCAAAACCAAATTAAACCAAAAGAATAACAAACGTTCACCGATTTTATATCGCTTATCCAAAAGTACGTCCGCACCGAACCGAGGTCGATGATACATAATAAACAAAAACCCCATCAGTGACCTCTAAAAAAAAAGGTCGCGCCGCCTCCCCCACGCTCTATAACGCAATAAGCAGAGACAAACAATACCCTTTTGTCCAAGTGACGATGACGTCTAAAAAGATCCTTCGGCATAATAGTTAACAAAATTTCGCGCGAGGTGTTCGGACCCGGGACGAACACGCTTGCATGGAGCTTCTATTTGTTGAAAAATGGACGGTGAAAAGTTTGTATGAAAGGTGCACCGTTTTGTAAACTGGATTTCCGGGAGAAATTATATGAAACCCGGAAGACGGGAGACCGACACTTTTTTAGGCCCGATTCCGGGAGACTCCCGGAATACCGGAAGAGGTGGCAACCCTACTCATATGGCATATCACAATAATGTGAAAACACAATTGGGGGACTAACAGATCTAAATATTTCGATGCTCTTAATTTAAAACCCCTTATTGAATACGGGTCTAAATGTTATTGCAACACACGGTATTGGCAAAAGTGGGTAATGGACAGATAATGCTAATTCTATAGGTTCTATATTCTAAAATACTACCTCTTTTAGAAAACCAAACCAACAATTTTGACATTTTTACCTGTGGAATTTCTATGACATTAAACCTTTCTTTAAATTTAAAAAAGAAGAGCCAAACTAAAGGTTATTTCAATATTTCTTTTACATCACAAAATAGGTAACATGTTCTAGGTAACCGAGCTTTTTACGAAAATCCGGCCTATTGACCGAATTTCTGCATTCTGGATCGCAAAAATGTGCATCGCCTACTTCAGTGGTCAAACCTTTTTTCATTCATGTTCTAAGTATCTACCGACCGTACCAATAACGTATATAAGGGATTAGAGTGGTATATGATGAATAGCAACTTTTTTAACTAAATTTTTACCTAAATATCCCAAGAATTATGTGTGGTGTATAGATTATTTGAGGCATTGTCTGTCTCGGGTATTCTTCGAATTTTATGAGGCTCAAAAGGACCTTAGAAAAATATAACAGTAACCACAATAATTATTGATCAGTTTTAAATTTTTTTTCGTTTAAAAAATATTGTAGTAAACAGCATTTAATGTTTCCAAAGATTTGGGGATAAATAATATTTTACTCTTCAAATCAGATATTTAGAATGGTCTCTATCACTAAATTTTTATTTTGGTTGTAATGAATAAAGAGACAAAAAATACAATTTTCTGTGTTTGTACTTTTTGATATTTTTAATCACTGAGAAAATAAATAAATTAAAAAAACTATTGGAATAAAAACACGGACTTTTTCGAATATATGTCATGAAAACGGCAGCTTTACAATGTTGCCAAGGTTCTCTAAAATTATTATATTATAATACAATGACAAAGTCTGAACAGTAATCCAATAGAAATATAATAATTGTCCACAACGGACTTATGCGAAAAAATAAAAAATCATCATATTATTATTTCCAAAATGTTATCTATATTTTGTCTTAAAATAAGTTATTCAAGTTCTAGGAACAAATTATATTATTTAACTAGCATAAAAGGTTTCACATATGGCAGCACCGAAATTATTGACAGAAGACCAAGCTAATGAAATTACAGTTGGAAAAAGTTTAATCTAAGTTATTTGTCAATCTTTCTGCTCTATGAGCAAATAAATGTAAAAAAAAAACGTTATTTTAAACAAAAATTCATCAAAATTCCACAATAATTCGAATGTAAGTGGGATATGAACAAAAACACCGATATGAAGTGAAAGATCGATAACGATGTAAATTTCTATTGGATAGACGTCATCAAGTAATAGCGCCAGTTTTGCGTTTTTAAAATTTGTGGAAATTACGCATGTTTTCAATGAGCTGGTCATTTATGGTATGACCTAACAACAGTTTTATTGATGATAAACTCCTATTATAGCACCGACTTAACAATTTAAATGACAAAACTATCAAATAAGAGAATAGTGAAAGAGTCCATTGCATATACAGTCCTTACATAAAATCCCCCCACTTCTCTTGCTTACTCGGAAATGGCTGGAGATATTATATTATTCAAATTCAGTATGATTAAATGTTAAGTAAACTACTTACTTTTAAAAAAGTATGTTTTTTTGTTATTCAAGATTGCGGATTTTGCTTAAACTCGATTTTATTGCAAGATTTACTAGATTTTACTGTAAGATTTGCTAAATTTTATTGTAAGATTTGCTAGATTCTCTTGTAAGATTTACTGGATTTTATTGTTAAATTTACTAGATTTTATTGTAACATTTACTAGATTTTATTATAAGATTTTCAGGATTTATTGTAAAATTTACTAGATTTTATTGAAAGATTTACTAGATTTTATTTTAAGATTTACTAGATTTTACTGTAAGATTTGCTAGATTTTATTGTGAGATTTACTAGATTTTATGGTAAGATTTACTAGATTTTATTGTTACATTTACCAGATTTTATTGTCAAATTTACTAGATTTTATTGTAACTTTTACTAGATTTTATTGTAAGATTTTCAGATTTTATTGTAACATTTACTAGATTTTATTATAAGATTTTCAGAATTTATTGTAAAATTTACTAGATTTTATTGAAAGATTTACTAGATTTTATTTTAAGATTTACTAGATTTTACTGTAAGATTTGCTAGATTTTATTGTGAGATTTACTAGATTTTATGGTAAGATTTACTAGATTTTATTGTTAAATTTACCAGATTTTATTGTCAAATTTACTAGATTTTATTGTAACTTTTACTAGATTTTATTGTAAGATTTTCAGATTTTATTGTAAGATTTACTACATGTTATTGTAAGAAATATAAAATATTCTTATAGTTATTATTAATTAATTTCTTATTATCGTTTTATAATGTATTTGTAATGTATCTGTGGTTAAGTGATTCTATTATAATTTATTATAAGATATACTATTTGGATATTATACAGGGTAAGTCAGTATAGTATACGTTATAAAACAAGGCACAAACAATGGTCACATACACAATAATTCACCGCGATTGCCACCGAAGCGCCACCGCTCGGGACGCCAAAACAATGGGTTATCTGGGACACAGGTAGACAATGATGACCGTTTCATCCTTATTAGGACTCTACGGAAAGCCAATACCTGTAAACAACTACAGAAACAGCGAAATCGCGTTTTTAGGAATAAATAAGTAATCAAAACGTAGCAGCGCCATCTAGCGAAAACCCCAATGCAGAAGACAAATTCGCAGATAAAAGAAAATATATTTTTATTTTATACAATAAAATATATTAATTGCCTAAAATATATTTATTAATAACTACCTATAAAATATTTTATAATCCTTACAATAAAATATAGTAAAAGCAAATAAAAGAATAATAAAATAAAAAGAGTTTTGTTTCTCTTCCTTCATCTACCTTCATCCCTAGACGCGTTTCGTCATATCATGACTTATCAGTAGGGCTAGAACTCGACCAGTGAAGGGAAACGGTCTACTGTATACAGTCTTTATAGTGTCAAAGAAGTGAAGTTTTACGAGTAGCGACATCTAGTCAATAAATAATATTCCTTATAAGAAAATATGGTAATTTAATATTATAAGAAATTATTGTACAGAGTATACAGGGTGATTCCTAAATTAATACTTCTTTTTTAGTTGTGTATAGAAGGCATTAAAATAAACAACATTTTCAAATACCTTTTTTCAAAAAACTATAGGCGAGATACAGATCAAAACGTAGCCCGCTATGCTTTATGTTGTTTTTCTTATTTCGAATTAGTCATACGGGTGGTGTTGAGCAATCCGCTGCGGTGTACTGTAAGTTAATTTTAAATTGGTGACACGGTAAAATTTGAAAACAATGAACTAGTAGATATGGTGCTAATGTACTTCGAGATTATATGCAGAACTCTTTCCCTTGCGGGCTCACCCTACACCCAGAAGTTTTCTTAATGTTATTCAACGGGCAAGTTAGACAGAACCGTATTTGATCCATAGTCTAATAAATGAATTTAAGTATTTCATTTTTAAGTTTTTTGAAAAAAGGTATTTGAAAATGTTGTTTATTTTAATGGTTTTTATACACAGCTAAAAAAGAAGTATTAACTTAGGAATCACCCTGTCATCACCCGTTTCTAGTAAATTGTATATATAAAATAATATAATTTCATATTTTCAGATAATAAAATGTGATTCTGTATTTTATGATACTTATTAATTATTATACAGAATAACTAAAAAAAAATTACAATATAGTAAAGCCAGTCGTCTCCGTGTGTATCTCTCAAATTACAAATCGCTAATTAAAAGACCAGAAAATCACATGTTTCCAAAGACACAGCCGAAAAAAAAGCCATTAATTAATAAAACCATTAAAGTCGGCTTTCCGAAATCACCATTTTTCTTTTTAAATCTAAAACACACCAGCCAAAACGCTAAGGGTGAGTTATTTTTGGCGATAGGACGTGCCCAAAGCGTGCCTATATACCGCAGCAACAGCGGGGACTTTTAATACATAAGGGACGTAAAAATGCCGAAACTATATACGTAAAAAATAGGGTGAGGGGAAAACGAATATAGCTGCCAGCACGCGATCGAAGGGTGTTTTTTACCCTCTTTTTCGGGGAAGATGCAGCTTGAGCCGGAAACATTGCAATATAAACGGAATCTTTTTCATTTTACACACATTTTATATATTTTTTTTTTCGTTTTTTTTATGCGAACAAGTGTATATTTTTTAGGGGAGTTTTTTAAATCAGTAACAAGTGCATTTTAGAACAGGTTGGTAATTGTTGTGGTATTTTATTATCACTAAACTTTTAAGGGTAATGCGTGATTCAGTGGCGTAGCCAGAAAATATGATCGGGGGGGGGGGGCTCAGTGGGCGTAAGTAGGATATTTTTGTTCTGGAGAAAAGGAACAGTCGAAGCTACATATATTTAATGATATTGTACTTGGTAAAGAAGACGAAAAAGCGCCGCAGGCAAAAAATGTTTGGGGTCACACCCAAAGTTCGTTTAAAATTCACCTAACTACTATCAAATTTCGAAAATTAAATTATTACCTCTCCCTCTCTGCATGGTTGGATTAAATTTCTTTTTGTAAATGTTTTTTTTTTTGATATTCCTAGCCTCTTTATTAAAAAAAAACATTTTTTATATTTGTAAAAAATATGAATATTGGTGTCAATCCAAAATTTTAACATAAGACGTATGTATGACTCTAACCAGCGTTTTTCGGGCTCGGTTTTTCATGATAAAAAATAAAGTAAATATCGATCACCACCCAAAATTGACGATTTTTTCAGAAATCATGTATTTTAGGAGCGTAGATCTAAGAGCAGTTTTTGGTGCAAATGCTTAGGTTTTGAAATACTCTTTCTTAAGTGCCGTTTTGTATATTCATAATAAAGCATTCTCGTTTTTTCCCGCACTATTTTTTTATTATAAGCTATCACACTTCTTCCATAAAAAATATTTCAATTAACATTTTTACTTTAATTCTTCTATTTAAAAATAAATACTTTTTTTGTTTTTGTTGTAAAAATTTTTTATTGCAATGTGTTATATTTTTGGTGATTTACAATTGCTCTAAAAAAGGAAAAACGAAATAGACAAGTATATAATAGAAAAATACCTTAAAATATTATTATTTTTACTAGTTTTTCTATAAAATTGCATCATAAATCAATAACTAAAACTACATGCTTCCTAAACCTTAATCTTTATATAAAACATGACTTTTAGAAGAAAAAGTTTAAAAACTAAACGTTTCCAACAAGACCCTTGTAATCTAAGCCAAGAATACATTATTTAAAAAAAAAAATTAAATTAAGAGTCCAAGCGTGAATCGAAAAATTAGGTTGCAATTATACTTTTAGACCCGAGATCCTAGGCTCCGGGCTGCGCCCCCCCCCCCCCCTTAAATACGCCACTGGCATGATTTGTACATAAAATATCTTTAAAACACAGGGTTAACATATCATTTAATACTTATAGCAACATACAAAACAATATAATGAATAAGGTCTCATCATCTATCCATAATATACCTCTTTCTACTCCCACATGCTAATTTGCTGTTTCCTTTACACGAAAGTGATTGAATAAGTGGGCTATTCCGGTTACCTGAACGGATATAATTTCATATCAATCCTAGTTAGGATATGAAACTGACTAATCACAGTGGCCAATTACAAATTTCGACGTTGTAAATTTTACGTATCGTCTTGACACTTAACTAAAGTGAGGTTAAGAATATGTATACTTACTTCAACAATAATTTTTTTAAATATTCTAATTTGATCAAAACATTTATCCCGGATCCTAAGGAGTGCATAAAATGGTGTGAAAATTGAAGATATAAAACCAAGAACAAACCATTATGAAGAGTCAGTATTTTTTTAGTAGTCACTTTTGAGAATAGGGCGATTTTTAGAATCGTGATATGTTCTTTTCTTTTAGATGTCACTTTTTTTAGTTGCTCCCCCCTCAGCAAAATCCTGAATCCGCCACTGTTTACTGTGTCCCGAAATTTTACCTACCTTTGTTACTTAGCAATGCGTACATGTGTTATAAATACAAGGGATATTATATATGTTTCTAAACTCTATTAACTCTGGCGTCTGTAATGATAAACAAATACACTGAAATACGTTTTTTTCCCTTTATTCAGAACGCAGTGTACAACCAACTCTCCCCTTTACTTATAGTCTATTTCAGAGGTGTAGAGTAATAAAATGGAAAATTCCGTCCAGTTCGGCTCAATTTAGGTGTCGGCCATAGGCGCACGTAAATTTAGTGCATTAAATTATTTAAGATAACTAACTAAAAAGAAGGAAGATAATTTGACAAAGAAGGAACTATTAGCTATAGCAAATTTACATAAACATCGTTTTATGAAATATGCCGTGGAAGATATGGCTGAAAAACATAGTGTAACTGTGCTGCGTACACCGCCATATCATTGCCAACTGAATCCTATAGAACTTATATGGACGCAAGTGAAAGGATTTGTAGCAAGACACAACACGACATTTAAAATAAAAGATGTTAAGCTACTGTTTGATCAAGCCATTAAAGAAATAACACCAGAGAACTGGCAAAAAAGAAGATGAGAAAATGTTGGATCTTGACCACTTGATCGATCGCACAGTCGACCCGTTAATTATAACGTCAAGAGGTTCCTCAGATAACAAAGAATATTATGATTTTTTATTATTTGATTTCTGTATAATGTATATTATATTTTTTATAATGTTTAATAAAAAATAAGTGTACACAATACTATGTACATAATGCACGCCTTTGTCACACCATGTTTAGTGTTTGTGAATGGATAACAATAGGCAAAACCCATAAATTGACCTAAACCCGGGTGATACTACCTGTACTTGATGAAAATAAAAAATTTTGCAATGAAATCAATGTCAAATTATGAAAGTGGCTTAAAAATTCGTTGGGTCACTCTGTAGTCACTTTGCACACCTAATGAGCTTTTATTACTCTACACCTTTCTGAAATATACTATAATATAGATTTATATTGATGAGTAGAACTCTTAATAAGCCACATCTACTTTTTAAAATATCTAGATTAAAGTTGATAAAAAAAACTAAACTGAATATTCCAAATATAGGTTTCTAAATCAAGAACCTAATTTTTCAGTACCATTTAATATTTATGTTCTAATACCCAAAAAGGATGGATTGTATTTTTGGTTATCAATATCAAATATTAAACGTTCGCATTGTATAATTTCATGCAAGTCACAATTCGAGGACCGTCATAAAACCACATATCTTAAGAAATGTATTTCAAAATATTCTTTTAAAAAGCTTTTTGTAGAGAAAACGGTCACAACATTAACCAGCAGATTTTTTAAATTTTGAATACACCCAATGACAGTTTTTTCGAGATGAGTGATGATGATATAAAAATGTAATTTGTAGGGTAGTTTGCACATATACGCCCGCAAATCAAAGCAGATGTTGCAGTTTTGAGGGTTGGCTTATCTTTTCAAAAATAGTTCAAACAGTATATTTTTTTTAAATAAGCAAAAAATATATTTTTTTTAATTTAAAATATATTTTATGTTGAATATTTTGTGTTAGCTTCAATGAATTTTATTCTATCGTCTCAGGTTTAGTCCATATTCCTTATTTAGTGAAGATGTGCGATACCTTAATATTTTTTGTTGAAATTTGATGTTTCATAAGGTACCTTATTTTTTTAATCTACAGCAGTGACGGCTGGTGCATATCCGCAAGTCGACCAGTGGAGTAGCCTTACGCTTATGCTATCACCGACTTATTTATCTATTAATCTGGGCCACAAGAACGTGCTCTTCGAGCTCTTTGAAACACCCGCGCGGTACTCTGCTTCCCCAATCTGCTGCATTTAGTGCAGTTGTTTACTTGAAAAAAAAATTAGTAGTTTCTAAAACTTTTAATCATTCTTTTATTAATAAACCAATAACAAATCAATATCAAAGTCTTTGAATATCGAACCCCGGAGATCACGCTCATTCTCCTCCTCCTCCTCATCATCATGATTTTATTCGTTTGACACTTCAAGGTTCCTGACACTTTTAATAAAAATTCGGGAGTGTCACTTTAGTGCTTGATTCCATAACAATCCTGTGGGTGAATTGAAAACAGTTCTTCAAAAAATTTCATGCAAGTCACAGTTCAATATTTAGCACAAAAACCGCATACCTCAAGAAATGCCTTTAAAAATATTCTTTAAAGAGCTTTTTGCAATGGAGAAGATCAAAACATTAACCGGCACTTTTTCAATTCTTAAAAGTACCCTGTGACAGTTTTTTTTTTAAATGACTGATGAACGCTGATTTTTCATTGTTGCATTTCTTTGGGCAGTTTGTATTTACGCCCACAAATCAGTGCAGATGTTGTCGTTTAGATATTTTGTCGGTTTTTCTTATGGTTTATGTTTTATTATTATTAATATTCTCAATGTTAGTTTTCACAGCTTCTTGTTGGTATTGCTGGTATTATTTACAGTACAGAGAAGAAATTCATCTTAACCTGTACTGTTTAGAAACTTCCGTACTATATGGCAGGTTTGGCGGATGACGCTTTTCTGAATTAGTTGGTATAAATAACCTGAGAGGCCCAGCTTTTCCAAGTTGGGCTTGAAATTTTTCGTCATAGCTCCCTCCACCGATAGTATGATCGGAATTATGTCTATTTTATCTAGCTTCCATATATTTTTTTATCTCTATAGCCAAATTCGAGTACTTGGTATTCTTCTCCTATTCGGTTTTAGAGAGGTTGTGTGTTAGTGGGCAACCTATAACCATTATGAAAGCTTTCTTGGTGGTTTTATCGATAAGAAAAATATCCGGACGGTTGTGGTATACTGTTCTATCCGTTATTATTGGCCTGTCCCAGTATAAGAGATATTCAGGGGATTCAAGGACTGGCTCGGTTGAGTAGGTATTAGTAGTATGGTGGGAGGTTTTCTCTTAGCCCTAGCTTATGGGCCAGTTCCTTGTGCCATAGCACCACAACCCGCCGTAATATGTTCTATCGTTTCTTTGGGGCAATTGCATTTTCTGCACACATCTTTCACATTTCTTTTCAGGATGACCTTTTCATGGTTTCGAGTTCGAATGACACGGTCTTGGATAGAGATTATAAAACCTTTTGTTTCAGCATGAAGCTGCCTTTTCTCTAACCAATTCAGTGACATTTCTCTATCTATTAGTGGATTTTGATGTGCAGTGGGGTATTTGCCGTGTAGAGCTTTCTCTTGCCAAGTTATAAGCTGTTGACTTGGCGGCGCGCGGATGATGTTTGGTAATCCGTTTTGCTGTAAGTTAAGTACTACCTCCTACTTCACTCACTCATACGCACAGAACATCGATGTACCAGATTAGATTAAATAAAATTGTGTAATTTAGGTACCTAGCTACTTTACTTTCAAGGGAATTTTGAAAAAATGGCATTTGTTCTCTTAGCCGCATGTGAAATCTGAAATATACGTTTATAGTCTGAAGGCATGCACCAACTTTTAAGAGGAATACAATTTTCTGAGAAATCGGTAATAAAAAAATGTCCCATATGTTGCATACTTTTTCGGACACACTGTATATTTAATGACTTTTTTACACCCAAATAATTGCATTTGTATTAAATAATAAATTACAAGTATTTGCCACGGTTGTAGTCGTGCAAATAAATTTACAAACTATATAAAATTTTAATGTAGAATAGTTTTGGACTTGGTTGCATTGGCTTTATTTGTTTTGAATCACAACTTTTCAACTGGTAAATATGTCCAGTCGTCTTCAGGTAAATTTATTTGACACTATAATTAAATTGTCACATTATATAATTTTGCTAAAAAATAGTTCATCTTTCACTTTTTATCTTCAAAATAAATACTTTGTCTGTAGAAATAAAATTAATTATTTCGTCTTCACTAATCAAAAACCACACGTTTTTTAAATTTTAACGAAAAAACATAATAAAAACCTTGCAATACAAAAAGTGGAGCACTGGAGATGTCGAGAGGTCTCAATAATACGTTTTTTTGCCGCTAAAACTCCAGATAAGTCACATGTGGTCTTTTGAGTTTAATAATGGCTAACCCTAAGTAGCCGTATGCGAAGGGTCAACACCTGCCCTTACTGACCACTGGCTTAGGGTCGTTTTATTTATCTAAAGTGGACAAAAGTTAGTCGTGTTAAAAAGATTGACCGTTTTTCTTTGCCGTTTTACCGTTGGATTGGCCGATTTTTGGGATTAATGATGCTGAATGTCGATTTACTGCGAAGATATAGCTTCTATAGCTTTATCAGACCAAAATTAAGATGTTTTTCGTTGTATTAGTTTTCGCTATGATATTACGTGAAAAAGATGGTAATCTTTAAGACACCGGCGACGTTTTTATCTAGATACCTATGCGTACCTATATTTATTTGCTATAAATATTTTCAAAAATTGGATATGAAGTAGTAGTTTGTAGTACATAAAATAAATTTCATAATACACTATATGTAGAAAAAAGCGCGTAGCCAAGGGGGCAATCCCTGTGTTCCCTCCCAGACGATTTATAATAACTGTGCTCCACCCAGAATAATCCAATCAAAATAATATACAGTGCAGTGGCGGCTCGCGGTCTTAAAAATGGTGAAGAGTTAGGTATAGTGCGGGTACTTAAACAAACATTGACTAACTTTACACTACTGAATTAACTGAAAAATAAAAACAAAAACAAAACTTTTTAGTCACACAGTAAATCACGTAAAAACAATAACTATAGGTAACCGTAAGTTTCGAGAGGCCTCAAAATAAATACCTTAAAGTTAGGCGAACCAATGTTAAAACAATGGTGCATAGACTGATCTATTTTCAAATTGCCCTTTCATCTTAATGCAAATTGTTACATGCTGTCGTGTGACTGAAGTCACGTAACCAGTGGCGGCTCGTCAGGTGAAGTAGGTGACGGGGGTTCTTCCCCAAAAAATAAATAAAACCATAGTAAATATTGATGTACCAATACATTTTAGCCCTTAAAAAAATTATATCCGAATTAATAATATTAATTTAATCCAAATGTAGCTATGCATATTAGGGCCACGGTTAACTCCGATGGACAATATTTATAAACACTCGTTCATTTTGGCGCGCCCCAGCCGACTGTGTCCGTGAGCTTAAAGCAAGACGAAGACCCGACGCCCAACATGGCTTTGATATTCACTGTTGCTATGGTTACGTGACGTCAGTCACCCAAACAGAATGTAACAATTTGCATTATGATGAATAAAATTTAAAAATAGATCAGTCGTATGCATTATAGTTTTAGCATTGGTTCACCTAACCTTAAGGTATTTATTTTGAGGCTTCGCGAAACTTACGGTTATAAATATCGTTTCTACGTGATTTACTGTGTGATTAAAACGTTTTGTTTTTATTTTTTAGTTCATTCAGTAGTGTACATACCTACTTAGTTGGGTGTTTTAAAAATGAACCCAGTTAATGACATAGTTTGTAATTTGTTAGAAACTCCATTCAGTCGTTAGACAAATGAGAATAAGAGAGACGTTTTGTTACACGGGTTTTTATCCAATGATTGTTTAAGTACCCGCACTATATATACCTAGCTCCTCACCATTTTTTAAGACCGCGATCCGCCACTGCACGTATCCATAGCAACGTTGAAAATCAAAGCCACTAGACTGTATGTTGGGTGTTGTCTTCACTTGCTACTTTGAGCTCACGGACACGGTCGATTAGGGCGCACCAAAATGCACGAGTGTTTTTAATTATTGTCCAATGGAGTTAACCGTGGCACTATTATGCATAGCTACATTCGGATTAAATTAATATTATTAATTCGAACATAATTATTTTTTAAGGGCTAAAATGGTAGCTGTATTGGTACATTAATATTTAGTAATGTCGAAAAAATTTCCTCCTGGTTTTATATTTTTTGGTGAAAAGCCCTTCACCTACTTCAGCTGACGAGCCGCCACTGGTACAGTGTGTGTTATGGAATTGACGAATTATAATTAAATGCGACAATCTCGGAAAATACGGGACGTCTGGCAACCCTACTGGCTACTGATTTGTGCCTGTTGTTGCTTTTATTATAAATATTTTCGAAAATTGAATATACAAGGGTAAATAATTATTTTTAAATAATGTCTGTCATATCAAAAAACCAATTTGTTGGAAAAACCAAAAATGATAATGAAATTTAAAAATGTATTCCCAAATTTTAACAAATATGTACGGTACGTCCCTAAAATTACACACGCGTATACATTAATCTATTTATAAATTCGCCCTAAAAAATCAGCACGTTTTGCATCCCCGAGCACACTCCATGTGGATATTTTTATTATTCTTTTTTGTACCGTTTTGGTAAAAATGGGGGTTGAGAGTGACGAGGGGACGTTTTTTCAATAGAAAATACAATATATGCAAAACGATTTAGAAAATGGTCGTATTGTGATTAGCACACGACCAAGAGAGACGGTTTTCAACCGGCCTCATAAAGGTAGGAGGTATAATCAATTCAATATGTGACATTTTTTTAAATATGTTTGGGTTTCTTCGTTTCTTCGCACAAGCCGCAATTTTTTTTGCATTTAACTTTAATTACCTACAACTGCCGTTGATACTTGAATTCCACATAATTGAAAAGCGCACTTTTTTTCAATATATCTACACTTATAAAATAGGAGAAAATTTCAAAACGCTATTTTAAAAAATATTCGTATACTTTGAATATAAAGTATTTTAGCTGGCATATGATGCTTTAATAAAGGCTTTATAATTGTAGTGTGCACAACAAAAATGGATATGATGTCCATATCGTACGAGGAAGTAAAATACCACGTTTCTAAATAGAGCATTTTTGAAGAGTAATGAGCATAGACATAACCAAAAGGTCCGGATGTACCTCCTTCTCCAATTTGCTTATTTTTAAAAATATTTTGTAAAAAAAAGACCCAAAGTCTCGGTTTCAAAATTTTTACGGTCTGTTTATTTTTGTTCGGACATGTTTCGCCTCAAACTGTCATCATCAGACCCTATGAACAGTTAAAAAATATTAATATTGTTTTTAAAACAAACATAAGTAGGTACCTACATTACAGCACAGCTACAAAACTATATAGTTGTTGCTGTGCTGTAACATACTTATATGAAGAATTTGTCCATTTTTTACTCAAAGAGACCTAATATTTGATATTTTGTAAGAAAAACATTTTGAGGCCGAGACTAAAGTGTCTTTTTTCTTACAAAATATGTAATGAACTTACGTCTTAAAAACAATATTAATATTTTTTAACTGTTTATAAGGCCTGATGATGCCAGTTTGAGGTGAAACGCGTCTCGCATATCATGGCTCATTAGTAGAACTAGGATATTTTTAATATGGTCAAGGGGCAACCGACAATATGGAACCAAATGTACCAGTTTAAGGCGAAACATGTTAAAACAAAAATAAACAGACCATAAAAATTTTGAGGCCGAGACTTTGTGTCTTTTTTCCTTCAAAATATCAAATATCATGTCTCTTTGAGTAAAAATGGACGAATTAAAATTAAAATAAAAACACCCTTCCAAGCAAATTATTTTATACAACAAATAAAAATCTTCCTTTCATTTCGTCAGGTCCACCCCTGCGTTTCGTCATATCATATCTCATCAGTAGAGCTAGGATATTTTTTTCATGGCCAAAGGCAACCGACAATATGGAAAAATGTACACACTGTTGGGCTTGCCAGGCCTACCGGACCTGTCGGGTTTGACGGGTCTGTCATGCCGATCGGGCTTGCCGGGCCTGGCGTGCCTAGCTTGCCTGCTGGGACTACCGAACTTTTGTGGTCAGCGTTAGCTCTAGGTCTGCCTTTGGGCTCTTTTTAAAGAAATATTTGTAAAATAGTTTTCAAGCCCTAATAATTTATTTTGGGCCTTCCGGGTCTGCCGGGCGGTTCGGTTTTGGTTGACGGGCCAGACCGGGCTGCGTTGCAAAATTCCAGCTCGGGCCGGGTCAAGTCGTAAAATTCCGGCCCGTGCAGGACTGTCAACTCTAAATTTAATCTTGTAATAAAATCAGTTTTTCTAAAGACTTAACAAATGAATAAATATTCCAGGCAAAGTGTTCAAAAATTGTTTGGCGTTGAAAATTACATAAAAATTTCCCTACCGCGCATTATTATAAAAAATTTGACTAGTAAAGATTATTTTACTGGTGTTTTATGACCTCAGTTAAGTTTAACTTTGTAGAGTTTATTGGATACTGGTCAATAATAAAGCTTATACGATCAAGTTATTTATTAGTCGACATTTTGATCTATATTAGGTCATCCTCAGGACTATAAATCTAGATCCTCCGTGTTAAAAATTAATAAATTCAAAAAGTACATGCTGGGCATGGGATAATGCGTGCCTATTACGGGTATTTTGTTTTAGCAGTTGTTGCTAAAGGTAAACATCAGTGAACAAGCTAATTCAGTCACGTGTGCACTATTTGCCTTAACCAACAACTGCTAAAACAAAATAGCCAGTAATAAGCACGTATTACCCTATGCCCAGCATGTATTTTTTGAATTTATTTTTTTTTAACACGGAGGATCTAGATTTAAAGTTTTGAGGATGACCTAATATACATAGGTCGAAACGTCGACTAATAAATAATTTGATCGTCTAAGGTTTATTATTGACCAGTATCCAAAAAACTCTACAAAGATAAAGTAAGGTTTATTTTACACAAAAGTGTGTTATACACCAACACTAGATATTAAAAACTAACGCTTATTGCCAATGTCTAAAATGTTATTTTATGACACTAAAAAACCTTTAAAAACATAATAACTTCCTTATTTCTTACGTTCCTACGAATAAAAAAACCGTATATAAAAAAACTTGTTGACGCCACCTGTATCAAAAGACCTCTACACTTGTTTCCCCATACAAAAAATTCACCCCTAAAAAAGCATCATCATTAACACACGCCAAAAAAAACGTGAATAAAAAAAGTTACCCTCGGCCTCGGTAAAACCCACCTAAAACCTCCAGCATGGGTAAATTTGAGATTTCATCTTGTCTCAATTCTATTTCCGGCAGACGATGACGGTGCATCTAAAATATATCGGCCTTTATTCTTGGTATAGAATAGAGGGTAAAAATACCCCTCCACAGGCCTGGCATATTGGTATATAAGAAGGGTCACCCATCAAAATTAAATAGTATAAAATAGGGGTCAGATAAAATTTACAATTTGCGGCATTTAATTCATATTGATATTATTTTTTGACCTTAAGACTAAGGTGTAGTTACGCATTCGCCATTTCTCTTTTTTATCAATATTTCGTTACTTTTTCTATTTATCCAAAAATTAGCCAAATAGGTACCGACATTTGAAGCATAAGTACCTACAATTTAAAGTTAAACAAGTTTGAATTTATAAAGTAATAAAAGCAGAAAAAGAAAAATGGACAAATAAATTTTGGTTAGACCACGGCAGTGGCTCAGAGGTTACTGGCATTCGACCGTAGCGACCCGGGTTCGATTCCCGGAGTGGGCATACGTACAATAAAAAAAAGTATGTCCGAAATTCAGTGGATTTAAGAATGCAGCGAAGAGTGTAAAATGTATCATCTCCCAACTCACCCCATTCACGCCGGTAACCAGGCCGGATCAGATCGGATATCTCGTGGGGTGCGGAAGAAGATACACACTCCCCAATCGGTAGGTCATGCAATGGCAATAAACCGAGGGTTAATAGCCCTTGGGATGTGTCGCATGACCGACGATCGTGGTTCGGAACCCACGTTAAGCTGTAGGTCCCCTCGGGATTGGCCCTGGCAGCGAACGAAGAGGAAAAATGCCGAAAAAGCAAGCAAGTTTGAATTTATAAGGTAATAAAAGCAAAAAAAGAAAAATGGACAAATTTCACAAATTTTCGTTTTTAACTTTTATTAATTCATTAATAAAAATTTCTTTAATGATAAGAGTTTTGGACTGTCTTTATTTGTTTTACATCACAACGTTTCAACTGGTAAGTATCTCCAGTCGTCTTCAGGTGAATACTGAAGATACTTACCAGTTGAAACGTTGTGATGTAAAACAAATTAAAGACAGTGCAAGTCCAAAATTCTTTCATCATAATCTCCAACCTTCAAAGAGACAAAAATTTCTTTAGTTCAAAACTGTAGGTAATTGCTAATCAAGGATGGGTATTTGGACCCTTTTTGATTAAAGCAAAAATGATAAGAAATATTGATCAAGAAATGAAATGGCGAATGCATCGCTAGACTTCACTCTTAAAGGTTTTTTTTTCATTTTTATATTTTTGCTTTTAACGTTTTGGTTTAAAAAATACACCGAAACGTCAACGAAATAAATGTTTACAATAATTTCTGTTGAAAATCCTAAAAATATAACATTAATTATTGTTTTCAAGTTAAAGAGTGAGGTCTAGTGACACATTCGACATTTCGTTTCCCATTAATAATGGAAAAAGTACTGGAATTTAAAAAACCAATATTTTTATCAAGATTCAACCAATCCGTTCCATTTTCAGTTTATTGGGTACGACGTCTCTTGGACCACCAAGTAAAATGTATGTGACTTCACTTTATATCTTTTTTATACAGGGTGACGGCTAAAATATCAAGATGTGTTAAATCTGCTGATTTTAAAATTTATGTTTCTAAAAAATTAACCTAAGAAAATTTAATTTTCTTATTGTGCTCGTTCCAGCTTCACAGCGCGGTGCCGTTCTAGTCAATTAAAAGAAATGAATTTTCAAAAATCGTTATATTATTTAAACCCACTTTTCCCTCGTTCTCGAGAATGAAGAATGCGAAAAAGTGTTTATTACAGCTATATGTTAGGTACCTACTATACCCATTACACCTCAGTGCCGTCCGTGTCAATTAAAAAAAATTCCAAAAATAGGAAATTTAATTATCTTCACGTTAGTAAGCAAAAAATAGGGTGTTCCATTTGCAAAAATTGACTTATGCACATTTATTTAAATGGAAACATTGGCACAATTTTAAGAACTTCCTGTATAAAAAACGTGAAACCTAAGTAATTTAAACTAAAGATCCATGTATTACTTGAAAGCCTACAAAATTTTAAATGTTTACCTTTATTAGTTTCAGAGTTACTAAACTTTTTTCTCGGAGCGTTTTTACACAAAAAAATCCTTTTATAATTCATATCCCAAAAACGGTTAGAGATAGGAATAGATTATTATTAACAAAAGTTATTTAGATTTTAATAAGGTAATCAAAAATGCTAAAATATACAGGGTGTTCCTTTTGAAAAAGCAATCCGGTATAACCGGAAGTAATAAAAACGTCAAAATATAATGTTTTAAAAGCTCAAAGCCAATTATGCGTACCATCAAATTTTTAGAAAGATAAGTTTACTCTTTCCGAGATATTCTAATAGGCCACTCAACGTGAATCACCCTGTATTTGGAGTTTAATTCTTTTTTAATTGACACGAGCAGTACTGCGCTGCAGAGCTGGGCAAAACACTCGAAAAAAGTGCTTTGAGCGCCAAGCCCATGGGAAAAGTTATGGCCAGCATCAAGCACCTTATCACTTTGACACTTTGAAAATTCCAAGTGCTTGCAATTACCAATTACCGAGAAAAGTAATTTTAAGTACTTCTAAGCACTTTAAATGGCTTATTGAAATGCGAAATTCAGTTACCTACCAATTACCTAGCACCTCTAATAAAGGGCTTGAATTATCAATTTATAGGTATACTTACCAAGCGCTTCGGAATTTAATTTTTTTAAATTGACACGAACGGCACTGCGCTGTAATGAGTATAGTAGGTACCCAAGATAGAGCTGTAACCAACACAATAATAAAATTAAATTTTCAGAGCTTCATATTTTAGAAATATCAATTTTAAAACAGAGCAGATTTTACACATCTTGATCACCCTGTATAAAAAAGACATATAGTGAAGTCACCAAATAAACTGAAAATGAAATAAATTGATTTAATTTTAATGAAAATATGGGCTTTTGAAATTCAAATATTTTTTTAACTATTCCATCATAAATGGGCGCAGTGTATCTTTTATTTAAAATAAAAGTCAAATGGTTTTAAATTATAATAAAAACATACGTAATATAATTAACATTCAAGTAGGACAAACAGTAAAGTAGTATAAATTTCGATTAATTGGGCATTTTTTAACTTATCAATATTTTGTCACATTCATAGCCAAAATGTCGCCCTTTAGATTTTCTGCCCCGGACAAATGCTTGGTTGTCCGCCCCCTAAAGCGGGCCCTGGCAATATGTCCGGACGAAACCAGCTAATAAAGTCGAACTTATACAACATCCCAGCTTTGGCCTGTCGATAGAATTTAGTTAATTCATATTCATTTTATATTTCTTTTAAAAAAATAAAAAATATTATTTATACTGGTACTCGAATTCTTAAAATCCATTTTTTCTATGATTAATTTATTTGACATGTCACCTTCTCATGTACTTTGACTACGTTACCAAATATTAAAAAAAAAGTTTTTGGCCCATGAGGGGATCGAACCCGCGACCTTCGCGTTATTAGCACGACGCTCTAACCAACTGAGCTAATGGGCCAGTTGCAGTAAATCCTTAGATGCACGTAACTAATCAAGCAGGCAGAAACACCGCCAAAATAATATTCTTTATTCTTATTTTTTCAACTCTAAAAAAGTCTAATGAATCTGTTTTGTACGTCATAATATATTAGATTACTGTTCGTGCCAATTCATTCCCAGACACAATATTATAGACTATCTATTTTTACCTCGCAAGGGCGTGGATAGGTGGCAGGGAGAAGAGGGAACCGGTATACTTATGTATTTTATATCCCACCAGAGGCAGCAAAGCAATAAAACTGCCACGAAATAGTAAAGCATATAGGTATGCTACCCAAGGTTCTTAGCTATCTAAGAACCTTGTATGCTACCTTCCTATCTAGAACCATAAAAAAAAGAATGCCTCGAATGTCCAAAACTACAATATTATCTTTAAAATAATTTGAGGAGTTATATCTGAATTCCCACGATGCATCTTTATTAATTAACGCTTCGATTTGTTTGATATATTATGCCCAACGGCGGCGCCAGGCTTGATACCTGCCCACCCTCTGAGACGAAGGGGGTAGAATTAAGTCTAGCGCTCGGATACCTTTTTTGATAACGCACTTTTGATCAGGGAGAAGTGTTTTGAAGGAGATTAGGGCTGCCAACCCTCCCAATTTTAGCGGAAGTTTCCCGATTTTCCAATAAATTTCCGCCTCCCGACTGACATTACAAAACTCTCGCTTTTCCTTATTTTATAGTAAATATTTTATTTTGTTCTACTCTTCTCTTTTATTTGTATGTTTTTGTTTTTTTGGGATACCTATACAAGCTCAAAAATTATACTTTTCTTAGAAGTCACTTTGGGAGACACAGAGGTTTTAGCACGTCAATTTTTTTTAGAAGTTTTTTTGTCCAAAAAATGTAGCAATAGGTAGGTAGAATATACCTAATTGGTATATAGGTACATAACAAATAATTTTGTTTACGAAATGGCGAACGCGACGAATAATCGACAACTCCCGCTTTTTGTTTTTTGAAATCTGGCAAGTTTTTTTTTTAATCAAGAGAGTAGTTTTTGGAAAGATGTTTTTTTTAGATTTCATTTTTGATCGGGGAAAGAGATTGTGTTATTCAGATCTTGAAGTTATTTTTGATATCGGGGGAGGTGTGTGCTACCTATTCTGGCGCCGCAACTGATATGCCCATTAATTTTATTGCGCCAAAATAAACCAAATAAGTTTTCGTTGTTTCTGTATATATGCTATGATGAGGTTCCTATTTATTTGTAGTTTTTATTATTAGACCCCCTAGAGCAATTTTAGTTTTACATATTCTTATTTTAACGAAGTCGTATCTACTCTCCAGAAGGAACATGATAAAGTGGGGTTAGGAACAGGAAGATAGGGCTTTTTGTTCCTAACCCCACATTCTATATTCCTATTTTATTCTGTGTTTTTGATTTGTAGTTATATATACTAGGCGCGGGGGCAAGTAGGGTCAATTCGCCAGTAAGCCGGACAACGCTAGTAGTCGGACAAAACGGTTATAATCGGCAATAACTTTAAAATTTAAATCTATGTCCCCCTAAATCTTGTGGGAATCGGTGGCTTCATATTTCCCCTAATGTTAAGAATATTATTATTTTTCATTGTTGGTACTATTGAAACGTGAAAAGCGCGCCAAATGATCAACATACTTGTGCTGTGCGTTTTAAAGGTTTTTCAAATGGGCGGTGTCATTTTTGAAGGGAAGTAAAAGTGATTTAAATCAAATATAATATACATAGTTGATGTTAGATATATTAAAAACCATCCAAATTGGCATTTAACAAGATTTAAACAGATATTGGTTAAAATCTTAAGGTTAAATATAGGTGGACGATTACTGGATAAAGGAAATCTACAAATCTCAGTAGTCGGACACCTGTCCGACTACTGGCAACTTAAGGCTTTTATATATTTGTTTTTTTCTAACTGTACATCAAAGGTATCGCTTGTCTCTTATTACCTAAAGAATAAAAACTATATATTTAAAGCCGACGCCAGTGGACGGACAGTGTTAACTCTTAATAATATTAAATTAATTATAAATAATTAATATTAAATTTTATCATTTATTATATCTAAGATATTTCTTATTGTTTATGACAAAATATATGTTAAAAATGTATAAGTTTTTATAAAAATAAATGTGTTAAAAATCTATTAATTGCGGTCCTGGCGGAGAATAACCAATCGTGGACTGTCCGACGACCGGGTAATGCTTGGCCGACTACTAGCAAATCCTGTCCGACTACTGGCAAAAGAGCACTTTTTTATTTATTTATTTTCAGAAATAATAGGTATAAAAATAGAAGTTTTTAGTGATACTCTGCATAAAATGAAATAATAAATCCCTGGTGTGAAAAAAAGTCACCCAGGATAAGTCTTAAAATAAATATTTTACATTAATATGAAGTTCAGATTTGCGAAAACTGTCCGACTACTAGCGAATTCACCCTACCAATTAACATATAATTTGTATATGTATGTCTAAATTCAGTTGTATTTCAGATATTGACGTTTAAAATATGGCACTTTCAGACTTTGACACGTTGTAGCATTGGAACAACGCATCTTAAATAAAAATGGTTTTCACCTCCCTATCTTAGTTTTTTAAGAGACCAACTTTCGGTTTAACATGTTAAACCGAAAGTTATGATTTCTATTCTGCGTGGCGAGCGGACCACCCTGTATATAACAATTTAAAAAATAACATGCTTTTTTATTTTGTCCAATAAATATCATTCTTTTATAATATAAATAAAGATTAATAAAATTTTACTTATTATAATGAATTATTAAAACTAGTCATCATCAGAATCTTCTTTCTTTGCTTCACCTTCGGCTTGTTTATAATGCCTGTACTCCGGCTTTAATTCCCACATATTTTTATGGGGATTTTTTAAATTATAATTACAAACTTCTTTTAAAATTTCCTTAAGGTAAGTTATAGGTTGCTTAGTAATTTTAACCAAATCTTTAATGTTGTAGTACTGATGTTTTTCAAATGCAGAGAACAGCATTTCAAGTACTGCATCTTTGTCATCACGAGCCTTTTTACCTTCGGCCTTCTTACGCTCCATGTATTCAATCTGAAATTTAAAAAAAATTAGTGGAATCTAATGATGCATTCGCCATTTAATTTTTTGATCAATATTTCTTGTCCTTTTCGGTGTATTTAAAAAGGGGCCAATTATCCATCCTTGAGTAGCAATTACCTACAGTTTTGAACTAAAGAAATTTTGATTAATGAATTAATAAAAGCAAAAAACGAAAATTTGTGACATTTGTCCATTTTTCTTTTTTTGCTTTTATTACTCAATTAATTTAAACTTGTTTGATCAAAAAATCAAATCAAAAAACGAAATAGCGAATGCGTCACTAGACCTCACTTTTAATCAGCATGTAGGTAAATACAGAAAAACATATCCAATCACTGTTAAAAATTTTGAGACAGGTATGATCTTGAAATTAAACCAACAAACAGTTATATTAATATTAAGGAAAAAAATGGTTAAAAGTGCTCTCCACAAATACCAATTAAAAAAGTATATATCCCGTTCTTGTAAAAACTAACTTTTTACCAATACAAGTGTAAACGATCTACCTTCGCATCTTGACCTTCACTTTATTTTAAAATCCTTTATTGTCCAAAGAATACATTCTTGCTTGCAAAATGATATGAGACTTTATTTTATAAATATGTAATAATCAGTAATCAGAACACTCCCCTTAAAGGGATAGACACTGCTCTACACTTTCTTTTTTAGTCAAACTTAAAAACAAAAACTTACATTATTTTTGTGATCAGAAACAGGTTTGTAACTTTGTACAACCCTATCCAACTGTTTGACTTTCCTTGTAGGTAATGAGGCCTTTTTAATTGATTCTAGTTTTAATTTCATGTAACAGGTGTCTGCATATGGCCTACATTCCAATTTCTGTACTATTTTTCCTTCCATATGCAACTTTTCTGTTTCAGGAACTACGGAGTCAGTATTTGCAGCTAAAAAAGGTACATGTATAGTTAAACTCAATGTTATATGCAAATAATTAAACATTCCTTAAAGTAAATTTATCTATTTTTTTTATCTGAAAGAAAGGTAAAGACTTTAGTAAAGATAAAACTATACAATGCAGTATTTTCTTAGATGAGTTTAAGAAAATCAGTTTTAAATAACTTACGCATCACATGTGAAAATACTCCTAAGGTTTGTTGAGTCACAGTTGAAACATCTAGTCTGTGATCTTTGGGGATACTCTCTTCTCCTGGTTCATTAAGATTTAAAATTGCCGATGACAAAGTTAAAGAAACCTGAGGTTTTTGACCTTGTTGCCTACAACGAAAGAATGTTACAAATAAGAATATCACCTAAATTCTTCTGGTTACCTTCATTGGTGGTGAAAATAACAATTGAATTGCTTATTGGAACAAGGGCCCATGTGGAAAATTTAAAAAGTGGAACAAGGACCGAAAAATAACTTTGTTTCTCTGTTCTTTCAAATTGTGAGGGGCTATATAAGTACAGTTTTATACACAGACAATAAAGCTAAAGAACTTTATTGCCTGTGGTTTTATAAATTTTAATGTGGTCGCTGATTTTTTCCTATTCATGCAGTTTATTGCTTCCCCTAAAATTTTAATTTTTGGATTCGAACCCTTGCTCATCTGACAGTTTCAATTGTGTCTTAAAAATTCACAGCCAAAAGTTATGTTATATACATTTGAGAACTATACCTACTTAATTTTATTTTTGACTTTTAAAACTTAAATCTTACTTGGTGATTTTTAATTTTCCAACTTCCATATCACTAGGAGCTTTCTCCCAACGATTGGCAACATATTTTGGGACTTTTACTAGCCATACACCTCGATTTGCATTGGATAAATCCAAATCACGATCGATATGTGAATCTTTAGACATTTTTATTTTCAAATTGTTTTTAAAAAAATTAACTAAAATGTCCAGAAACTATTCATCACCCACTCAGTAACTCAACACTCAACTCACAACAAAACAACTGGTGTCCTTGGTGCTACAAACGCAAACGTCACAAAAATGTTTGGTTATAAAACTTCGTAGGGAAGGCCTCGTATTTCTTTGTGTAAAAGTTGACACAGAATAGGCTTGGTCGTCGCTAGTTAATTAATGTACAGATCTCAATATAGTTGCCAACCATGGACGAGAAAAGAAGATTATTGTGTTCATTAAAAACTAGTCTGTGCCGGCAACGGTTTTTGTTAATTTATAAAAATTGAACAGCTGTCTGAAATTTTCAAAAATTTAAATGTGTTATGGTTGTAACTTTATAAACTTTGAATAAAATTTTTTATACCTAAAATTTTTCTAATATGGGTATTAACGCCAGCAGATTGACGCAAAAATCTGCAGAGAACCTAAATTTAGAGAAGCAAGCTCAACAGAATCTAGAAAATGCAACTACAGATGAGAAAGGAAGCATTCCATCCACTCCGATTTTAACACCAAAAATTATTAGAGAAAATATTGAGAAAGAGTATTTAGATCCCAGATCACCAAGCAGGCATATTGCCCGCACTCCCATAGAAGTAAGCTTTAGATTATAATTACTATAAATTATTTACTCAAATGAAAAAAATCATCAATATTTACTGGTATTTATCCTTTTGATAACTTATATTAAATGAATTTTTGATGGTTTTGTATCAGTTTGACTTATTGCGTCACATCAGTGGGCAATTATCAAGTTAATAATGTAGAAAAACCGAGATAAATACATATGTCATATTAATTATTCTAAATAACTTTTATTTCAGCTTATTCCAGCTGCTGCCGAGAAACTTAAAGCTCTTACCTTAGAAAACGCCAAAACTGAGGTAGCCATAGAAACCCCTTTAAAAAGACAAATACTTCTTGGCATTGATCCTCGATCTCCTACCCTTGAATTTCAGAGGACACCCATAGTTGTTAGTGCCTCGCCAGACAAGAAATATCCAGAGAAAATAAGAAACAAGAATTTGGACAAAGTACTGAAATGTGCCCTACCAAATACACCCAAAGGAAAAATAACACCACCCAAGTTATTGGAAAGTTGCCCAGTTACACCCAAACCAAAGTCTTCATGTGCTTACAGGAGGAAATCATTTGTTTTATTGGAAACTAATGTTGATTTTACTGAAACAGACCTAGACAATGTTATAAAAGAAAAATATTTAGGTAAGCTATTTTTGTACTGACTTATCAACTCTTCTTTCTTGGTAGCACCTACCGAAATTTCGAAGAAATTTCTAGAAATTGTTAATTTTTCTAGATGCCACTCTATAGGTTGTAATACCAATGGTCCTGGAAACAGTGCTTTTTACCAGGCTTGTTTTCATAACCAGGTACCCATTACACAACTTTTGGTGCAACCCTAATTTATGACAAACATTGCATTAGATCATTTTTTTTAATTATAAATCAAAGTGATGCAGTTGGAAAAAATTTACTACCAATAGTAATTGTTTTATAATATAAATTTAAAAATCCTTAATAAATTATAGTCAAAGTTTAAATTCATTCTTATTTTATATTTTATCCTTTTAGGTAAAAGCTTACAAAATTTATACATCCCTGATGAGACATCTTGCACTGAACTCAACGATCCAAGATCTCCAACAATCGATTTTCTGAGGACACCCATACAATTATACCAGAAAGTAGAAGAACCAGACAACATAAATACACCTGTAGTCCAAAATGAAGTCACAGAAACTTGTGTTAAGGAAATGACTGAATGTCCAAATAAAGAAACCTCAGTTGACATAGAAGATTGTTCATCCATTAACATTGATCCAGAACCTATCTTGCCTATTAGTTCTGAAGACAATGTGGTTAGTAATATCCCTATAATTCAAGTTGATCAAAATTCCACTGAATTAGAACTTCAAGGTTGTGATAGACTTGAGGAAGAAACTGGGTTGCAGCCAGTGTTTGCTGGTGTCATGATTAATGAAATTTTACTAAATGACCCAACTTGTGTACCTGAAACTACAGAAGCTACTGCTTCTCCATGTAAAAGTCCCTCACCAACTAGTACAAAACAGAAAATAGCCAAATCAGCCCCTGTTTCTCCGCCAAGTATTGTTAGTGTTACTCCTAAGAAGTCTAAGTCACAACCAGTCACACCTCCTTTTATTGATTTGACTGCTGATGTCAAAGAACTTGACAAAAAACTGACACACTTGATCTATGAAGATGAAAGAGACCTTGTAGTATGTCCAAGAATTGTAACAGTTAAAGATCAAAATCGTACACCTCTAGGATTGCGTAATGGAACTGAAACAAAAAAAAAATCTATTCAAAAACTAAAAGTTAGCGACAAACCAAGAAAGGCTGAGTATACAGTAAGCAGAATACCAGTTTTTAAAGAAAAGAAAATTAAAGTTCAATGTGAAAATACTCCCCCAAGAGGTATGAGTATGAGGCCTAAGAAATCACAGTGGGATGCTAAAGATGACACTATGGTTATTTAACCATATATGGATCTTATAGCTTATTGCTCATGCTTATGTATGTACTTGTTTGTTAATTGTATTTATTTTATCGTTTGTACCTTCAGTACCTTTTAATTTTACTATTTTTTTCTGTTTTCCTTATTCATGACTCTAAAGTAGTAGAAAGTAGAGTTTAATTTTTGAGCAATTGAAGTATTTGTTACTGCACTTGTTATCTAGGTGCTTGTTAATAAATATCTGAGGAAGCGTAGTGACTTCTCTGTGGAAATATTATTTTGCTCTTAATTTTTTTATATGAATTAATTATTTTATAATAAATTTTAAATACCTGCTACAAGTTTATTTATTATTAAAAAAAAACGTTTGCGCCTTACCACTTTAGGTTTTAATTTTGTGTAATATTTAAATTGAGCACAATTTCTCTTCCACCAAAACATACTTTGCAATTTAAAGAACTTAAACCTCAAGTGGTGTATTTAGGATTTTGGTACTGGGAGTACTTCTTTGTGACAGTGGCGGCTCGCGGTCTTAAAAAATGGTGAAGAGCTCGGTATAGTGCGGGTACTTAAACAAACATTGACTAAAAACCTGTGTAACAAAACGTCTCTCTAATCCTCATCCGTCCAACGACTGAATGGAGTTTCCAACAAATTACAAACTATGTCATTAATTTGGTCCATTTTTAAAACACACAACTAAGTAGGTATGTACTTACACTACTGAATTAACTGAAAAACCAAACTTTTTAATCACACAGTAAATCACGTAAAAACGATATCTATAACCGTAAGTTTCGCGAAGCCTCAAAATAAATACCTTAAGGTTCGGCAAAACAATGGTGCATACGACTGATCTATTTCTAAATTGCCCTTCATCATAATGCAAATTGTTACATGATGTTTGCGTGACTGACGTCACGTAACCATAACAACGGTGGATATCAAAGCCATATGTTGGGCGTTGGGTCTTCACTTTGAGCTAACGGACACGGTCGGCTGGGGCGCGTCAAATTGCACGAGTGTTTATAATTATTGTTTATCGGAGTTAACCGTGGCCCTATTATGCAAAGCTACTTTTTGATTAAATTAATATTATTAATTCAAACATAATTATTTTTTAAGGGCTAAAATGGTAGCTGTAATGGTACCTACATTAATATTTAATATTGTCGAAAAACTTTCCTCCTGTTTTTTTTTGGTAAAGAGCCCCTTCACCTGACGAGCCGCCACTGCTGTGAGAGTGGGGCAATTTTACGCTTTGCTTGAATTTGTTTAATTATTAACTGGTGTATACTATATTTAAGTGTTAAATAGAGACCAGATATCTTCATTTCATATAAAGAACTTTTAATTTAAAGAAATTTTGATTGATTTTATTATTATTATTTAGCAATAGTGACCGATAAAACCGATGAGACTATTCCATTATCACAATCATGTAAAAATCACGGCGTGTAATGGACGAATGAGTTGTTCCATTGTTTAATGTCCCTGTCAAGTCTATTTTTAAATTGGTTTATTGAGGTTGCATTGACTGCGTCTTCACTTAGTCGATGCCAGTTGTACACCACACGATTCGAGAGAAAGTTTCTTCGTAGAGTAAAAACAATCAAAGAATATTGTTGTTTTTAATTACAGTAATAAATGCAATTTTATACTTAGCATAATTTTAATTTAAATATATTCACAAAAATACAAGTTTTTTTTATAATTGAGGCTTAATAAAACATTACGCCTAAAAAGGTAAAGTCGTATTCATAAATATTGATAAAGCATAAAAATAAGAGTTGCGATTTGTCTTAAGGATCGAACAGACCTGTACGACCAGCGCGATTCAATAGCGATAGCGTTTCTGTCGCGATTGCCGCTCAACGCGAATTCTCGCTGCCTACGCACACTTGCGCGTCCGCGACGCGTTATTTTCACAAGTCATTAGCAGTAACAAATCAGCCTTCTACAAACTACTTCCAGTAAATATACCATCTCGCCGTTTGGTCGCGTGAAAAATGGTGCACGTCGCGAATCGTCTATTAAACGCGGATGTCCAGAGCTGCTGTCCCTCGTTTGACGCGCAGGTATGTACGGTCCAATAAGAAAGTATGAGCAGCGTCCATCGCGCGGTAGCCGCTTCGCTGACGCTTCCGCGTTCGTCGCGTAGGTGTGATTGATCCTTTATATTTTTCAAGTGTCATGTTAATTCTCTTTTACTACTTGTACGCTTATTTTATGAATACAACCAAACAATACACACATTTTTTTTTTGTAGTTACAATTACCAGGACCGTCACGCGACAATCTGTTATCTGGATATTTACATCTTTATTATTTTCTAGTTAAATGTCTTTAAACCAAAACCTACTTGACTAAAACACAACACTGACTAGGTAAAGCAGACCAATCATACAAGTAATATTTTCGTTTCTCCACTTCTTGTACACAAAGTTGTTTATTATTCACAAGATTCTCATACATTGCAGTCATATCCTCGGGGGAAATATTGTGAGTGATTAAGTAATAGTTCTTGCACCCTCGGGTCGTCCATTCAGTGTCAAATCTTATGTCATGGATGCGAATTATTTTATTCACCGAAGAGAGCCACAGGCCTACACTTACATCTTCAGATTTAAATGTTCTGAAAGAAAATACTTTATATTGTAAAAAATATTCCATATTTACAGGGGGTAGGGGAGGTAGGTTCGGACAATTCAAATTTGGCGGCTTGAGCCGGTAGTAAGGAGGAGAAATAGACTTTAATATTTAAAGATGTTACTAGGGGCACGTTCGGACATTTATTTGGGGGCAGGATCAGACTGTCCTGATGTGCCCCCACTTGGTGTCCGAAGAACAGGATCTTCACGCATTTATACAGATTCTGCAGAGAAAAATCAACTAGAGCAAATCCAATTGGATAAAAATTAGAAAGGAGCAGCAAAGAAGATAAAAAGGCAAGTATTTTCGAAATGTCAAAAAATAAAAATAAATGTACTCTTCAGAGTCTTCCGAGTCAGAAGTTGAAACAAAAAGGCCGCGACGCTATTCATCTGATTCGAATGTCCTTTCAGAATTAGACGACAATGAGGAACTCCAAATTCTATTAGACTATGAAAATATAAATAAAGATGATTATTTGCTCGTGAAGTTTCCCACAAAGCGAAATATAAAATACTATGTTGGATTGGTAGTAGAAACTAATGATCAAAATGACGAATATGAAGTAAAGTTTCTTCGTAAGAAAAATACTTACGGATTCTGTTTCCCAGATGTTGAAGATCTTGCTGCAGTTCTACGAGTCGACGTAGTTTCAAAACTTTCCAAGCCAACCAGTATTAAAGCAACATCACGTCTCTCATCCTACATCAAATTTGATGTGAACTTTGCAAATTACAATATACAGTAACATTTTTTAGTGTGACAAAGTATAACATATATTATAGATATATGAATAAAAGTGTTTAATTTGTATTTGAAGATTTTTTGTTTCAAACTGACCTTACGTCCGAAACTGCCTCTAGGCTTGTCCGTAAATGCCCCCACAAGGGGCACTTCCGGACAAAGTTAATTTTTTTAAAACAAAGAAAAATTTTCAAACTTATTAATAAAACTGTTATTTTTATTACCTCCTATAAACTTTTATTTTATAAAGAAATAAGAAAAGTATAAACCAAGGTTCTTTTTTGCCCATTTGTGAAAATACAGGCATTTTAAGTTACGTGTCCGAACCTACCCTGCGCTCCCCTACTATAAAACGGGGATGTTTATTTTTGGCCAAAAATAACTAGAAAATTATTTTTTAATGACCTGGGTTCTGGGTGATATCTTTAAACATTATTGAACTCAAACTCAAAATATACTTTATTGTCTAAAGAAACAGTATCCTTATCGACAAAGTCACTTAGTATCTAAATATGCTTACATAAATACATATAAAAACAAAACAATTAGGGAGGGAAAAATAAACAAACAAACACTATGCCCATTACGAGAGGGTTTAAAACAAGCAAAAATTCAGAAACAAAAAACGATTAGTTAAAATTCTGTAAAAACACACAGATTAACGTATAACTGATGGATCATTAAAAAATTCATCTAAAGTGTAGTAAGCTTTTTCAGTTAAGAAACGCTTAGTTAGTTTCTTAAACTTTTTAAAATTTTGTTGCCTTCTTAAAGCGAGAGGAAGATGATTAAATATTTTCTTACCACCATATATAAAAGATTTTCTAATTTGTTCTGAATGAGGTATAGGTAAGCTTAAAAGCTTATTGTTTTTTCTTATCCGCAGATGATCTGAATTCTAACGTTTAATTTCGCAGAAGGTATTCTACAATAGTATAGCGACCACGCCTTTTGATCCTATTAAAATTTATAAGATCTAGAATCGCAGGACAGTCAATACGATAACTGATTAACATTATGTAAGAAACAGAGGTCAATAACAAATTGCCTTGACTCCAAAGTTTTTAATCTCAACAGAAATAAAAAGCCATCATTAGTATATTAAATATTCATCTCGAAAGAGACCTAATCTAGAGGCCACAGAACTCAGATATTTTCGCTGAATTCGCTCAATAAGGAGTCTAATTAATAATAATAAATAATTATATTATTTAGCACTTGGCTAGTAATTCTAATTTACAAGATAAACAAGACTTGGCATTTATAGGTACACACCCATTTCAAAATTATCTTCGTAAAAAACAGTACCTACAAAATACATAAAAAAATAAATGGCGACAAAGAAGTCATTTATTTATTTATTATGTCATTTTTCAAATGAAAATCTAAATTATCATCTTGTCAAAACTTTACTTGACATTGAAACATAAATTTCACTTTACAAGTAACTTTTTAATTACAGGCGTGGAAAACTTACCCTTGTCCATTTAGAGCAGTTATTCATTTTTATAAGGGAAATGTAGTTTTGTGTAAATGTTAACTTATAGATGTGTTAATAGGATAGTGTGTACTGTGTATATGTGTTATTCAAGATATTTAACTTATTCAGTCATATTGTACATGGCACAATCTTAATTTAAAATAAACTTGTATGGTATCTGTAAATCTGATCTTGACTTATGACTCATATAATATTAAAATCCCCGCCTTTAACTTAGTTTATAATGCTGACTTGATCTGATATTACAAGTATGAGAATTTGATCTTTTTTCCAGATATCCAGATACAATTTTAAATAGTAAGGTTGTAAGTTATGTTCAATTTTATATATTAACATCAGATTTGCACTTCTAATGAACTGCTACCTATGTAGCCATTTTAATGATTTTAACATGCTGGAGATTGGATCGTATTACCAAGCAATACACCATCAGTATTATCGGTTTAATTAAAAAGCAATAAAGATACTTAAAAGTAATGATGGTGACTCTGACACTGAGATTTTGTACAAATCCCAGGATTTCATTGCCACTTAAAATATGATGGCTAGAAGAAAATCTAAAATCTAGTGTATAATGGGCAAGGTTTTTTAAACTTATGTTTAGATAGATTTCTTAATGTGCCCTATGACAAACTAAAATGTAAACATTGCTTTGGAAATCATACTTCATTTCATACCTTAGATACTCAAAATTTCTTCCTATAAAACTGACCAAACTTTTTGACAAAATATAGCCTCCCCCTAGAGCATATGGAGCATATCTATCACAAGTTATCCAATCATTTTCTTTCCATTTTCCACCATTTTTTACTTTAGCACTTCCATGAAAATACCCCCAATACAGGCTCATATTCTGAACAAGACTGTTGGCATTCTTGTCATTTATTTGAACATTGGTTGTTATAAAATGATTAAGCTTGTGGGGAGGTAAATTTAGAGGGAACTGTAAATTTGAATTGGCTAGCATAAATTCCATTTTTGGTATTTCGACCAATAATGAGGAAAGGTTAATAAAGCTGTCATCATCACATTTTAGAACATACTTGTATTCCAATCCATATTCATATTGGCCACCAAGCCACTCAAAGCTTCTAAGTATCTTCTCAGTCAAATTCTTGTAGCTGTCGTATATGGGAAGTATAAGAATATCACTATGTTGTGACTGTTCAGCACTAATATGTAACACTTGATCGTTGGTAAGGCCCATGCTTCCAATTACAAAGTAATGCTTAAATCTATATTTTACACCGCTACTTACTTTACTTTTATCTAAAGTTAACCATGTTTCTCTAATAATATTCCGTCTATTCAAATTCTTTGGTGCTGAGAGGATAAGTACTATTAATTCTGGATTTTTTAATTTCGAATTTTGCATTATATTGTACTCTCGATCTGTATTATCTATTATACATGTTTTATCTATTGGTGTTAGATTTATGGTCAACAGACATCCAAAAAAAAAGAAAAATAGTGCAACGAAAGCTGTTCGATAATATTTGGTCTCCCTGACTTTTCTCATATCAAGGGATAAACACCGAAATTATTTAAATGTTAGTGGAATAGTCCATTATAGAAATTTATAACTTTTAAGAAAATAATTTTTACTTTAAAACCTTAGACGAGGATTGTTAATAACTGTTAAAACAGTTTTGTTTACATTTTTCTCAAATAGGGTTAGGTTGTTCTTTCTGTTTCAAGACAAGGATTTTTGCACAGTCGGCTGTAACCACAGAGGAATGGCGGTCGGTCTTTGTAATGGTTACTGAAAATAAAGGTTACTGTGGCCAGATAGACAATGACGGCCGTTTCGTTCTTAATTAGGACTCATCGGAAAGCCATCACCTGAAGCAACTCCACAGACAGCAAAATCACGTAAATATTTTGAGCCTTAATTATAGTGCCCGCAGAAAAGTCGGCACCATACAGAAAAAAATGCGTATTCGTAAAGTTTTAAAAATAATAATTTTTTCTAGTTTTTGTTTAATTAGGAACCGAAAATTAATCTAAAATATGATATAGCATTTGCTTCAATCCATAAATGTAATTAAAAATTTCGCACTTACTTTTTCTAACCAATCAGATTTCATTTTGACACAGCGCCCCGCGCCTAAGTTCCAAGCTTACTTGTAAAATTATTAAAGTTTAAGAATAAGCATAAAATTTTATGACTTAAAAATTTTTAAGCAAACCTTCGTGAAAAAAGGAATTTTAGGTACATGGTTTGTACCTACTTATCTTAAAATAAGTGATATTTTTATGTTTTTCGCTCATTACAACTGGCGAATATGGTTATATTTTTAGTATACGAAAATGTGAAAATAGGCCATGCAAGAATGCAGGGCCGTAGCCAGGGGGTGTGGGGGGTTAGGGGGTTGTACCCCCAAGAAATGTAAAAAATCTAAAATAATTTACTACCTATACCCTATAAATTTTCTTTGATTTACTACTTGCTCGCTTAATACCTAAAAAGGTTTAATAAATATTTGAACACCAATTACAGTGACGACCGCTACACCGGAGCGAACTTTTTCAACTATGAAGAGAGTGAAAAGTTATATAAGAAACAGCACTGGACAAGAAAGAATGTCCGATTTAGCACTTATGAGCATTTATAGAAATATTAATATTGACAACGAAGAAGTTCTTAATTTGTTTACTGAGAAAGCGCGACGCCTTAAATTTAGTATCTTAAAATCCAATACATTTCTTGTAATTAATTACAGTTTACAGTTGTCACGCTTTAACTTTTCCCGTGCATGTTAATAAGTTATACATAAATCATGATTTAAATGTCATACCAATACTTTTTTTGTTTTGTTTGTTTAATATGTGGAGGCGATGAAAATTGGACAAAGGTCGGTAAATAGAAAAAACTTTTACAAGAAATTAAAGTGGCAGACATAAAAAAAAACTTGTTTTTAGTTCTCTATCTATGGATATTTTACCCAAAAAAGGGCGTGGCACCCAAAAAATAGCGCCGATAGCCCCCCCCCCCCCGAAAAATATTTCTGGCTACGGCCCTGCAAGAATGTCCTTCAGTTCCTCACCATCTTTTATTTTAAAAAATATAGGTACGTACTTTATTTTAATTAAGCAAATTAATGTTTTTTTCTTTTTTACACAATGTTTCCGGTTTTTATCCAAAATTCGGGAAAAATGTATACTGAATAAATATTTTTTATTTTGCACCAAACTATGGATTTAGAATGTGCATGTAAATGCAAATAACTTTTTCTTATGGCATTTGTTGATATTTAGACAAAAAATATCATTTTCCGACGTTTAAAAATGTTAAATAACATTTACGGATTGAAGCAAATGCGATATATCAAGTGTTTTAGACTATTTTTTGCTTTCTAATTAAGCAAAAACAAACTACAAATTAATTTTTTTGAAAACTTCACAGAATACATTTTTGTTCCATATGGTGCAGACATTTCCGCGGGCACTGTACTACAAATAATTGTTATAAAAATAAGGCAATAATTATAATTCAATATATACATTTATTTAAACATTTAATACTTATAGCTACTTATTTACAGACCTCAACGTTTTTGTAATACCATTTAGAATATCTATAGATTCCAAATGCAAAGGATTGTTTTTATCTAATTGCTGCTGCAAGTTATCAATGTTTAAGCTGAACATTTTAAATTCGGGCGTGCTTTCCTGTAACCAAATTCTTGGCAAAACTTGACTGATCAACCTAATTTTCTGAGAGGCATCTGTGAGAGCACAAAATTTTAAAGCACTAAGTAGATATCTGTTTAGCAGAGAATTTAAAGCCAGTTCTTTTAGCTTAGCGTCATTTATAATCCCTTGCCAACTGGTTATATTTTTAAGGAGTTTTAGGCCACTTGCAAATTGTCTTTGGAAAAACTGATTTTTGCTATCAGCTAATTTCGGAGTAATTGGAATAAAAACGTCGTTGTCAAGAGCCGTTTTCATTTTATGCAAAATAGCATTAAATAGATTGATTAAACTTTTGCATTCTGGACCCAATGTAGGATACTTTCTAATAAATCTTCCAACGGTACCGACTAATCTCAATGTCTGTGAACTAGAAAGAGGATCCCAGCAGCTGTCAACTAGTTTTGTTAATTTAGGAACCAATATTTTCTCAATAATGGTCGGCAATAGATTAATATCAGGATCTTTTGCCAGAGTAGTTTCTGACTCATCATCATGTAAACCATATAAAGCCAGTGTTCTGTACCAATCGTTTTTTTCCAAATCCCTCGTTTCATTTAATGGGTCCCAGAAAATCAATTTTAATCTTATTAATGGGCTAACGACTTTGGGCAAACAAAATGTAGCATACGCTTCATTGTAAGCTGTCGCATCCCTACTCCTCCAATGCTCAAACCTAATAAGAATATTCACTGTTGATGAGTAATCCTCCACGACATCTTCAAAGATTTCTTGAAGCTCTTGTTCGATATCCTGTCTCTCTTTGTCAAAAATAAGCAAATCTTGTGGTGACATTTCATCGTCACTTGACATTCCTTCAACATGTTTTGTGATGTTCTGTGAGTTGGGAACTTCTCTCGCTCTTCTGCGTCTAGTTCTTCGTCCTTCTCGTTCAGCTGCTCTTCTAATTTTATCTTCATCTTCTGGGCCTTTCTTGACTAAGCCTTTACCCGTCGCTTCTTCTGCTTGATCTCTAACATCTTGTCTTCGTCGTTCAATTCGCCATTTGGATTTTGACGCCATTAAGTCCAAAGCTCGTTGTTCTAGACTAGCTATGGAGCCTATTTTTTCATCTAAACACTCCACTAAATCTGTAATGTACCCTCTTAATTCTTGATAAAATCTGAACTTTTCTGCAGCTTCTGGAGCTTTCAATTTTAAATCTTCTAAATCTTCAGTTGCTTGTTCAATGTCGTCCTGAACTTTACGTAACTTCGCTAAATTTTGTTCACGCGAATTGCATACATCTTTAAAATGTTCCCGCAGTTGCTGAGCTATCATTTCTGGGGTTCTGGGTATTTCTGGATCAACAACTACTGGCTGAGATTTTAATACTTTAATTTGAGCTTCTTGTTCTGCTTGGTAATCATACATCATCTCTTGAGCGGCAGTGATTGCTGCACCTAGAAAACAAAAAGTTAAAAAATATAAGGTAGTAAAAGTTTTACATAATAACAAAACAGAGAAATAAAAGTTAGCGGCAAGCGGACTAAGTAATGCATCTGTGTTTTGCAATTTGCATTAAAGTACACAGAGACCAGTGTTGCCACAAAATTTTTTTGAATTGTAACAGATAAACTTAAAAACCGTAACAGATTGACTAAAATAGTAACAGAATTATAGAATATCTCTTCTTTTAATCCAAAGTGACTAAAAAAAAAGTCAGTACCCCTACACAACATACGCAAAGGACACAAACCCGAACAGAAGTGATGACTAAAAAACCATAAAATGGGGTTCTTTCTCCTCCTACCCAAAAAAAATCACATCTCAAGAAAACATAAGATTGCTTAAACGCGTAACAGAGTAACAGATCCTTTATAAAAACGTAACAGATCTGTTATATTTCTAACAGATCGGCAACACTAACAGAGACGCCAAAACAATGGGTTCGCTAAGGCAAATGTCGACAATGACGGCCGTTTATCCTTGTTAGGACTCTACGGAAAGTTATAAGCCCGTAAGCAACTCCAGAAACGGCGAAAATGCGCTTTAACGAGTTACTTAACAATAAAATAAGTAGTGAAAACACGGCATCGCCATCTGTAGGAATCAACTTTAAAGAAGACAGAGAAATATGAAAATGTTAAAAATAATTTTCAACCTCGATTTTATAACTCATTCAAGAACAGAATATGTCTTTGATAGATTTTA
Source organism: Polydrusus cervinus (assembly GCA_935413205.1). Classification (NCBI taxonomy): domain Eukaryota; kingdom Metazoa; phylum Arthropoda; class Insecta; order Coleoptera; family Curculionidae; genus Polydrusus; species Polydrusus cervinus. The sequence goes on from OW284511.1 coordinate 81,067,568, forward strand.
AGATTAAAAATTGCCCATTTCAGATTCACTGTTAACGTATATTACAGTATTATACTGAATGTTTTATTCACCTGTTACACCCTTTCGAATCTGCTGATCTTCCCATTCATCAAGTTCGTGATCTAAATCTTGAGCTGCCATAAATTGTTCTCGTCTTCTTTCTTGGTCCCTTTTTGCTAAATTTACTTCCATATCGATTCTTTCATCGTCGCTTTCTTCATTATCATCATCTCTCACTAGACGACCTAGAATTATAAAATAAAAAATGTAAAAAGTATCAACTGTATCCAGATCAATTTCATTTCAGAAAGAATCATTTGTATTTCCGATTTGTGAATTGTAAGTATTTCATAAATTTGTCAAATGTAGTTTAGATCTAGGTTTAGATTAACTTCCACAGCAAGGTCATATCAAATATACGGAAAATACAGTATTATCAAGTCTGAAATAACATAAAATAAAAAAAAGTGCTTAGTATGCCTTGGAATCGATCCCACTAAAAGATAAAAGTGAAAGAAAAATGGAGCTGTTAAGTTCTGAATCTGATTGTGTTAACAGCTGATCATCATACAACTATACAGTGTAGTTGTATTATGACAGCTGATGTATCATTTCTTCTGTTTACAAACCACTATTGTATATTATTGACAACTAACCTATATCTTCAGGCTCTTCATCTTCTACAGGAATAAAATCTCCCATTTCCCTAGCTCGTTGTCGTCGTTTTCTTGCTGCATGAATCATAGCAGCGTCTGGAATGGCGCCCGCTTCTAAAACTTTTTGGACATTATCGGGTTTTGAAAATCGGTGTCTTGTTGCACTTGAATCGTCGTCATCCGATGAAACGTCGTCTTTGCCTTAAAAAGTCAATTAGGAATGGTAATCAATAAATGTACTTATAATATTTATATACAGATCATTTTCTTTACTTTTATAGTTTGTCGCATCCTACTACTCAAGTTAACTTAAATTGTAAAATTATTTAATGTGATATAAAAATGGTATAGCTCTGAAATAAATAAATAAACTCAAAATAAAAAAGTAAATTATTACATGAGAATAATATTTGTTTATAAGATGAGTTGATCAAATATTCTGAACATTATTGTTGTATCATCTATGTTAGTTTTTTGCTAATCAATAATTAAATAACATTATTTGTATCTATTTACCTGCGCACAGGGCATCCCTTCCACTTAAAATGGGAGGTGGTGGTGTTGGAGGTTTCTTATAACTTGAATTTATCACTAAAACCAAATCATCAGTAACAACTTCGGTCTTCTCTTCTTTGGGCTTTGACTCATCTTTGTCATGTTTCTCTTTGTCTTTCTTTTTCTTTTCTTTTTCAAACATTCGCATAACTTTTTTATGGTGGGAGGATTTTTTTACCTTAAATTTGTAAAAAAATATTTAGTAAATGGGTTGACACAAGAAAATTCCCAATTTTTTCCATAATTGGAACATCTGATACTTGAAGCAGACATCTCTTCTTTCTGTAGATTGTATAAAACCCAATACGGTTCAGTATGCATGAGTTCAGATTTTATTTGGGTTTAAAAAAAATGTGGAATTTGAAGTAGGAACTATTCAGAAACTAATTAGTTTAAAAGTGACAATATTTGTTTTATTTTTGTGTTTTCTGCAATAAAAATGGTTATGCAAAACTAATAAAACAAATACTTAAGATAATAAACCATGTTAATGAAAATGGTAAATTCGTGTGTCTCTTAAATAATTTTTTTTTGTCAGGTATTTTACAATACAAAATTTGGGCAGTGGTTTGTTAGAAATTCACAATTTTGTTGAGTTATTGAGCTATTCAAGAAACAGTGTTGAATACATACCTGAAAAACTTCTCCTTCCTCTTCAGTTTCAAAACTTAATAGAGTTTGTTTTGTTTTATCTTTTTCTTTTTTCTTAGATCTTTTGCCTTGTTGTGGAATGTCCTGAAAATCCATTGGCTCGTCCTCATCTTCATCATCGTTTTCTGTAAACACTCTTCTTTGAACAATATTTTTTTTAGGTTTCTTAAAAAGGGACATAATCCTGGTAAAATTAAGCAAATGACAATAAATACAAACAGACAAATAACAAGTGATCGGGCAAGGGGTTAAAAAATATTTAAGGTTATTAAAGATGGGTTGTTATTTAACTGTTATTTTTAAGCTGTTATTTGGAACATAACGGTCGTAACTGTTATTTTGGTTTAAAAATAACAGGTGCAAAATAACGCCAGAACTGAAAGCGCTTGCTTGCTCGCGCTTGCGAAAGATCATCAATTGCGTCGTCGCCGCCGCTTATTTTAAAATAAGTCGACGGTTGCTACTGTTATTTTATAATAATACTGTGATGGCTTACGTTTGCGGCTCTTTGGCGCTGGACGAGTCCAAGTCTACTGACCATAAGGGATGGTCTGGGGTCTGAATGATTGCATTTCTATTATCCAATAATTTTATAAAATTTAACAGTGGCGGAGAGAGTACACTTAAAATCTGTTAAATAAAACTACACTAATTTGGTATTTTATGGTTTTTTTAAAATTATAAAAACCAACTAAAAATCGAAACAAAACAAATAAAAACTTCTTATAAAAATAATAAAAACGTAATACCTATATTTCCAATAAGATACTATAGGAATATAAGTTGTCCTAAATATTTTCATTACAACTAACAAACATAATTTGTTTAACTTTAGAAGATGACAATCTATTTCGACGATCAGAAATTAACTGCCCACTTTTTGAAAATGTCCTTTCACAAGGTACAGAAGTAGCTACTGTACCGAATTTTAATTTAACCAGTTCGCTAATATGTGGAAAATTATAAGAATGTTCTTTCCACCATTCTAACGGATTTTTAGACCGGTTTAAGAGAGGTTCTTCCAAATATCTCTGAATTTCCAGAATAGCGCTAGTTCCAGATGGAGTAAAACTAGACGCCTTTGCGTCAAATGTGCTCCATATTGAAAAGTTTTTACTCTCTGTATTTTGTGGTTGTAGCAGACTTGCATTCACAGGGGTTTCATTATCTTTGGTTTTCTGTTCAATTATTGATGTTAAAGCATTTGTAGCTAAATTTTTGGCCTTTTCTGCAAAGGATTCTGCTGAAAACCCGACGTGTTTGAATCGAGGATCCAAGAATGTACTTAACAAAAGGGTAGAGCTTGATTCCATGTTTTTAAAACGTGTATCAATGCCATTTATAATATTCTGGAGAACACTTTTAGCTAAAGGAGAAAAACTAGTTTTTGACATATCTCTATAAAAATCTCGTAAGCCATTCGTGATTATTATAACTGACGAAAGAGTAACATATTTTTCAGCACTCATGACAACTGTTGTTGACTCCAGTGGTGCAAGTATCTCAATTAGTTCTGTAACATACTCAAACTCTTGATTGGATAGCATTGGCCAATCTTCCTTTCCGAGCGCAGCCAGGGATGCTCGTACTTCTTCTTTTAATTCTGCTATTCTTTTAAGCATATAAAATACAGAGTTCCACCTTGTAGCAACTGATTGAACCAATTTTTTTGGCTCTTTGCCATTCTGATTCTGGTAAAAGTCTAATTTATTTTTTGCCACAGTACTATACGTTTAAAATGAGACACAATGTCTGTTACCTTCCCTACAAGAGTTTCAACCGCTGTTAAGGCATCTTTTACAATTAAATTTATTGTGTGGGCTATACAAGGTAGATGCTTCCACTTTAATTCGTCAATTATAGCTTTTTTAATATTTGCTGCATTGTCAGATAATGCTAAAAAAAATTTTATTTTGTAAACCCCACTCCAAAACTACTCTATTGAGTTCATCTGCCAAATTCTTACTGGTGTGGTTAACGTTGCATAGACCAACTTCCAATAAAACTGATTTTACTTCAAATAAATTGTTTATAAAATGGGCAGTCACTGCAATAAATCCGTCATTGTTGATTGACGTCCAGCCGTCAGTAGTTATGGAAACTGATTCCGCAGTTTTTAAAATTTCTGAAATTTTGATTTTCAGTTCCTCATATTTAGCAGGCAATAAAGTATTAGATAATGTTTTACGGCTGGGTAAAACATATGACGGATTTAAAGCATGTGTATATTCTCTAAACGTCTAAACGCTTCATCCTCAACTACAGAAAATGGTTGTAAATCCTTTGTTATTAATTTTAAAAGTTTTTCATCGATACCTTTTTTTTGTGGAAATCCAATTTTTCTGGGTACCCTTAAATGGGTCTGGTATAGTTGACCCTTGCCCTTGATTTCTGTTGAACAGCCTGCTTCTAAACAAACTCTTTTTGAATTATCTTTGAATGTTGATGAACTATCAGCTGAATTGTCAGGTGGATTTAATATGGATGGTGTGGAATCAGTTGGTGGGGCATCTATAGTTCCTGGAGGTGTTTTCTGAGAGTCTTCTACTAATTTAACAGATGGATGTTTCCTCATAATATGCTGCTTCAGGTTACTAATTGACGATTTATATGACAAACTTTGTTTACAGAAATTACAAGTCGCTTTTATTTCATTTTGTGGGGTAAAGAAATTCCAAAGAACCGACTTTTTTCCTTTTAGATAAGTCTCCATTGTTTATAACATTTATTGATTAAAAAAAAACCAAAAAGTTTAATTATAAGTTAAAGCCAAAAATAATTTATTAATATTTACTTTTACAATTAAAACAATTTAATACAAAAATATATCTTTTTGTCTGCGCACTACACTGCTAGCGGTAAAATAAATCCAATAAATCGCACAATAATTATATTACAGTACAAGCGCAGGCGCTAAACAAAGTTGACTAACCAAAACCGTGTCGGCGTGCATTCTTCCGTCTTCCACTTCCACCTTTACCTATCGACACGTGTTACCACCACTCTTCGATCTCGCGCGGGCCTTTGCCGCCTCCTACTATTGGACTTCATCATAACCGTTTCGCTGTAACTGCTAACTGCATTCGTGACCAGTTCCCATTGACAACGAGTATACGCGTACACCGCTAAATGTTAAAAATAACGTAAACCTGTTATTTTAAGCTGTTATTTAAAAATAACTGTAACAGTTGTAACTGTTATATAAAAATAACGCTTTTTCCCATCTTTAAAGGTTATGTTAGGGCTAAAGCCCGCTATAGTTTCGATAATCGGACATTTATTTTATTGATTAAAAATCCGATGATCTAACTGAGGATTGCAGTTTTAGCAGTCATGAAAGAAAGATGTGCGCTGCTTTTTTCAGAACATGGTGACCCAGAACATTTATCTCCTTAGGTTGTTGTCTCTATAAATATCAAAAAACAGTTTTGGCTTGGTCATCCCTTGTTGAGTGGCAGATACTTGGAAATGTAGTTTTTACATTTATTTTTTTTAAATAAATTTAAATATCCAAAATAATAATTACAAAACGCAATAGTAGTAGGTAGTAAACCACTATGTTCCCCTCCATCCAAATGGTCAAAATATCAAATTCAAAACAGATATCAGTTCTGCCCCGGCACCTAAATCCAGACTTACAAGGTCGCATAAACAAACATTAAAATTGACAAATTTAATGAAAGAAAGATCGGTCCGACATTCGATTGTCGAGTTCACCGTCCGCTGCACTTGCCGGAGCCGGAGCCTGCTGTGCTATGTCTAAAATGATTAACATAAATTTTCTTTGTGATTAACTAACTTGGTTACATTGCATCCGGTGCCGGCACCGACACGGCTTGGGTTTTATAAATTAATTTGATCTTGCTGTTTGCCCGAATATAGTTTATGGATGATATCGACTCATATTGAGTGGAATATTAAGAAACAGTGTTTATATACAAATTTGTAGATTACTAAAATAAAATGGTGTTATTAGACGGCGATCTTGAGCTATCCTGTTTTAAAATTATATCTTACGACGAATAATATACGAGTATATTAAAAAATTGGCCGTGCTTGATTGAAAATCCTACTACATCGACTGAAGTAATTTTTTGCTTACAGCGACGACCTATCATTCTTCTGTGATGTAGCATCATTAAGAATTTGGCTTGAAGCTGCTAGAACATAATAATACTAATCCTCTGTGTTGTTAGATTTTTTTTGATTTAAAAACAAAGTTCATCATTTTTTGAGTGTGACCTGTATTTTTGTAGAACAGTAGTTTTATTAATTTTTTAAGTTTTGTGACGCTATAAAGAATCGTCAATGCTTACGTAGCCCCGAGATTTGCCCCCGGCAAGTTTGTCGAGTTCGAGTTTGAAATTTTAACCTTGCTTGGCTGTTTTAGAGTGTAGTTCAATGGTAATTTCGTTAAAGTACCTTGTTTCTTGTTGATTACATGGATAATATCTTATAATAATACTACTTTATCCAAAATTGTTTGTTTAATTACTATTTGTTGTTTTTGTTTAAAAAACAATTTATTTTGATTTGATTTTTTTTACTTAAAATGTCCAGTAAAAATTCTAGTAAAAATGTAAGAAGTTCTGCAAAGACTGAGCGTGAAGGCCCAACAAAAGCAGTGCATTATTATTTAATTGGATATAATTTGGTACAAACTGTGGGGTAAGTTTTCAAATATTATTTATAAATTTAAAACTTGGATGATAATAATTTAGGAATGTTCTTAACCCTGGATCTCAATATCACCCTTAAACAAATCATACACCACTACTTATATACATGAAAAACATGTAATTTACCAACTTGGTTACCCTTAACTTTAATGGCCTGTTGTACATGGTTTGCTCAAACCCCAGTTTGTAGCACATATTGGATTGATGACTTTCTGCAATATCCAGGGTGTCACAGGGGAGTAATGCAGGTAACTACTCCCACTGGATTTTTATTACCTAGGTTTTTTTATGCTGAAAAGATTTAAACTTAGTTCCATTACCTAGGTATAAGTAAGTACCAATTTTTTTATTTATCTACCTATAGATACCTATTAAGATTAAGTATTTATTATGTTCTTGTCAAAGTTGTGTAGACCTGGATTGTGGCAGGTGAGCAAGTGAAAAAATCTTGGGCTGCCCGCTCAAAAGGATCAATAGGGCCAAAGACCTGGCCACTTAGACCTTTTCCCTCTTTGAAATTTCAAATTATTTTATTTTCCAACCACAAACATAAAATGATGAAACTTGACTATTATATCAATATCATTCACCTTATGTGTTTTCTTAAAAAACGTAAAACGTTTTTTGGGGCCTTCTGCTAATGGGTGTCTAAATGGGAGCAAGAGCCTCCCTGGCTGGCCAATAAATTTTCACCTATTACAAAAATACTGATGCATTGTCAACTTTTTCCACAAGAACTTTGATTTTATTTCCATTTCACTTGATTTTTTGAAAATTGTTCCTAAAATTTTCACTTGCGGCGCATTTTTTCTAAATATTCCATTTTTTTTTTAATCCTATTTCTGCTGGGTGTATGGCTATCTGAGTGGCTATCATCGAGACTAGATGAATCTTATAGAGGTTAACGAGGGAGGGAGGGACCAAGCAAAAATTAAAAAACGTTTTTAAAGAAACCCAGAGAAGTAAGTAAAGGTTTTAAAAGATTAATTTTAATTCAAGGTAAAATTGCATCAGCCGTTTAAAAAGTCATTAAAACCCATGCTAGAGGTCTTTTTACATTTTAGGTGACATTGCAAGTAAAATTGCCTAAAATCATCACTTTGATGACTTTTTAATAATTAATTTATTTTTAATAATTTAAATAATTAACAGCAGTATTTGCCATCTGTCGCCATTTTTGACACATTGGTGGATTGCCTAATTAGTAGGTACAAGTATGAAATAATGATAGGCTATTTGTATACCTACATACATATTTGTAACAAATTCAGTAGTGTCAAAAATTGTAGCTACTTACTGGGACTATAATCATAGAAATTGCAATTTTTATAGGTGTTCGAATTAAGTTTTGTGGGTGTTATTGTTTTTAACATCCGTGAAAAACTCCCATTGTTTTCTTAATTAATTTATTTGCAAAAGAATTGTGATTGGACTTTGTTTCCAAAAATAAATGTAGGTAATGGTAATGCCATTTATTTTTTTAAAATTAATTTATTGATATAACATTTTATAGATGTGGTTTGTCAAATTAGAATGTTAATAACTATAACTAATTGCCTTAAAAGTTAATCCAATACCTAAAAAGCTAATATTAAAGAGATGTTATTTTTAAACCTATTTATCCCCAAGTACAACTAAGTATACTATTAGGCATAGTTTCTAATCTGTGATCGGAAATTATAATAATGTGGAGGGAGTTGAATAAAAAAGGTGTTTCTCGATCGCATAGTCGTGGCCGTGAGGGGGGAGAACCACAAAATATTTACTGGGTTTACCACGACTATACCTATATTACTTTACTTTAAATGTTAATGTCAATAAGGAACCTGGCAATTGTCCAGAATATTGAAATATAACGCATTGAAAGGTACCTATATTAAAGAGAAGTGAAAATTTTAATTTTCACCATACTTCATCTCTTTTTTAAATCTGCTTTAACATTATTCCTAATTTACTATTTTTAATACAAAATTTCTTATTGGATGAATTTTTAACAAACTTTTGGAGTGTCCCAGAGTTCTTTACCTTGCATGTTAAAATTTAGGCGTGACCCCCAATCTCTAGGGCCTATTTTGTCAATAGGCCCGGGCCTAGGGCCCCGTGCTCGGTCTGAGCGACACTATACTCTCAAATAATTTAGGACAAAATACTTCATTTTCAAAACAGATATTTAAACGTTCTTATTTAAAAAAAATATTTTATAAAATCTAAACTCATCGATAGATTTATTTATTACTGTATGTAAAGCAATCGTAAAAATTGACGTTTAAAATATGGCGTTTTCAGACTTTAACAGTCTCTGGCATTAGAAAAATGTATGTTGTATATGCCCTGACTATTTAGGATTTAGGGCACCCTGTATAATTTAAAATAATTTTAATATGTAGATCTAATGCCTTATTCTTATAACTCTGTTTTTGAAAAATATTAAAAAGTTGAGTAGTTTAGATGACCACCCTTTGTATACAAATAAAAATTATTTTAAATTATGTATATATTTTAAAAAATATTAATATTATTCTTTGCGAGGAAAGCCGTTAACAATGTACACTTGCATATATTCGTTCAATCACACGCTTCGACGACGATAACGATTTTCTTATACTGTCTGGTAATTTTTATATTTTTAAAAATAATTATTTTGGGTAGAGTTTTCATTTCGATTTAAATGCATACACGAATAAAAATTCAACTTTAAAAGAAATTTATTTTAATTTATATTTTTAATTAAAAATTAATATTAAATAAAAATAGCCCTACAAAGGAAGACGAACGGATTAAAGGGCCCAAAAAGCATTGTTCCGCTTACTAGTCTAGCAGACGAAAGCCGAAAAGCTCGATTTGTTCTTTGATTTATGTCAGCTTCTTTGCATGCCATATTTATTGGCGAAGTTTTTTAAATTACCTTTTTTGATATTATGTTTTTATACCTATTTTAAAACTGTTTTCCATACCTAATAAATACTAATTATTATTGTGTTTTTTCCTTTTGATAGGAGAAGTTTTTGATACCGCGGCCAGTTTTTTTTTGCTGGTGACTCTACCCCTTCTAAAATTGGCTCTATGATCGCCCATGGTTAGGGGCCCCTGATTGAATAACAGGCCTAGGGCCCCCTATAACCAAAAATAGGCCCTGCCCCAATCTCTATCAACAGTATTAGATAATGGTGGTTTAGCTTGTCGATAATGATACTGATGGGCAAGATTGTTTATACTTGCCATTTAGTGAGATTTGAATTAATGTAGGTACTTGAAGATTTTTAGGATGTTTAATTTATTCCATGTATATTTTTCCAGGTGGTCTTTAATTTTATATCAACTCGTCTCATTCTATATTAACCCCAGTACAGTGTCATTGTACGAAACTGTCAGCCTAGCTCTAAATATCTTCCAGAATGCCGCTATACTGGAAGTTATCCATGCCGCAACTGGTATCGTTAGATCAAGTGCTGTTATGACAGCCTTTCAGGTAAGTTGGTTATAAAATTATTTAAAAAATTGCTTAATTATGCCGATTTCCTTTTTCACTAAATTTTGATTTAAGTTGTGAATATTTTTTATTTTTGGCATTTTTGAGCCATCACTGAGAAAATAAATAGATAAAAAACTATGGGAATCAAAACACATATCAAATTTACTTCATCGAACTGTCAACTTGACAATGTTGCCAATGTTATCCAAAAATTGTATAATTTAATACAATGACAAAGTCTGAAAAGTAATCCAATAGAAATAATTGTCCAAAACGGACGTATGCGGAAAAATAAAAGAAATCATCATATTATTTCCAAAGTGTTCGCGTCAGTTTTGCATTTTTTAAATTTGTGGAACTTGTATATGACCTAACAATAGTTTTAGTGATGATAAACTCCTTTTATAGCACCGACTTAACAATTTAAATGTCAAAATTATCAAATATTGTCAAGTTGCCGTTTTTATGACGTATATTCGATAAAGTCCGTGTTTTTGTTCCAATAGTGTTTTTATTTATTTTCTCAGTGATAGCCTAAATCTATGAAAAAGTACAAAACAACGACATGACTCGAATCAAAAATTACGTTAGAAGCCGTGACGTGCATCCATCTAGTAATTGTATGGACTTTATAATCCAATATACAAAAAATGTAATACTGTCAAATTCAGAGCCGCACGATCAAAATGTGTGTCAATACTGTCAATAATATGTCACTGAAAATATTTTTGAAAATGTAGTATATTATCTACATTTTTGTTTTTTATAATGTAATCTACTCCTGATTTGAATATATACGGTATATTTCTAATAATAAGTTACACCTCTAATTCTCCAATTAACGATGTTAATGTATTTTCTTATTTTATTGTTTAACACGTTATTATGATGTCAAACTAGTATGTAATACATGACTAGAGGTTGTGCAAAACAAAACCGTACTTTTTATTATCATACGTACAAGTAGGTAGCTAATTATAATACTATATATATTGACTAAATGTAAAATGTGTTTCAAAATATTAAAAATGGCTTTTGTGCGTTTATATTAACTTTTATCGCTTATTATACTAATCATATTCTATAATTCATATAATAGCATAACAGCAACGCTTTAAACGAAGTAAAATATGTGTCAATACCGTCTATGAAATTGACAAAGACAAGACAACATAAGATAAAAGTATCGTTTTATTTTTTTCTACAAATCTTATAATTTTGTCTATTTTATCTGGTTTTATGTCATCTTGATTTTTCAATATTTAAGGAAAATTTGCCAGTTATATTTCTGTTGCGTGTAATAAAAGTTTTAAAGGCGATTCGGGCCCCGTTATAAAGATCAGAAAATAGTAGAAAAATAGTAGTGGAAAAATTATTTACATCATTAAAACCAACAAAAGCCAGTACAAACCTTTATTTTGACAAAGCATATATTTTATAAATATTGGTATTGATTCAAATAATAACTAACAAATCATACAGATTTACATCTTCTTATAAAATATTCTTAACCTCACTTTTGCTTAACTGTCAAAGTGACGCGTAAAAATTTACGTGTAAATTGGGTTTCTTGTCATCATTCTCAAGTTATAATGCCCTGAGCACTGTGATTGGTCAGTTTTTCAACTGATATTGCCCATTTATCCGGGTTATTAGGGAAACAGACAATATCCATGTGGAAGTAAAAGAAACTATTTTCAGAACCTCATAATGTTTTATACAATAGATACTTTCTCCATTTTAATTCGATCAAAGGGCAATATAGAATGGTCCGAGGATTATTCATATCAATTGTTTCAAGGTAAAATTTAAATTCTTTTACATTTTTTGAGTTCAAATGTCAGTTTCGACAAATTTTTTAAAATACATTCCTTAAACTTTCGAAATACCGAATAATGGCTTTGTGAATAGTAAGTAAACTTAAATTATTCCAAAATATTTGAAGATTGATGATGACACTTATTTCTGTTTTTTGGTTCAAATTTATGTACTTATTCACTAAAGAGTTTTTTTATAGTCTTCCAGTTGTGTTTTCACCATTTCACCATGGCATTATTGTGATATGCCACATGACAATTTTGTGTTAATTTGATTTTTTTATAACTACCGATAAATAATTTTACCTGAATGTTGTGCTATTAACAAACACAGTACGTACTAAAATACTTTTTTTTCTACTCCCACATGAATATTTGCTGTTTCCTTTACACGAAAGTGATTGGATAAGTGGGCTATTCCGGTTAACTGAACTAATATAATTTCATATCCATTCTAGTTCTGATATGAAACTGACCAATCACTCTTGTTGTACAAACTACTATTGTAGCCGTATTTATTTAAAAGGGACTATCAAATTCCTGATGATGTAAAAATAACATCAAAACGTCTAAAAGTTATTAAATGTGATACATGGTTGAAATGTAGGGCTTAAAGAGATTTCAAAATATAAAATAAAAAATGCAGGTTCATATTTAAAAAACTAAAGTTGATAACATTTTCACAAAAACGAAACGTTACACCGAACTTCCTAGAAAGTTGCTTTAATATTATTGTATTCGTCTTTTCGGCCCAGATTAAAATAAGTCACATAAATTTAAAAAACAAAAATTCCACATTTTTGTTTTCTTCGAATATTTCAAAAAGTAAAAATGAAAGCTCAAATTTGTTTTTACGATATTATTGGTCACAAAATTCCATAACTTTTCCACTATTTGTCCGATCCTGTGTCTCTTATAGTTTTCGAAATACCCGAATTTGGGACACACTGTACAGAAAGACTTTTCCACTTGACTTTCCGATGGAAATTTTTGTATAAAATATATACCAATAGCCTTGAGACAGTTAAAAAAAATTTCCTCTTACCTATTGAGCTTATAATTGCCTTGTTTTTATTTTATATGCTTTTGAAATAAATAGTGGTTGTTCAGATAATTTTATAGCGATTAAGTTATTTTGAAAAATGACAGAAAGAGTTACATAGTAATATTTTTCATGACAAAGTCGAACAGGTTAGTTAATATTAATCTATGATTTTGTGATAATACTTTTACAGATTCAATTTTACTCATTTTACATTGTTATATAATAATTGTTTGAAGTTGTGAAGGTTTAAAGGTATTTTTGTAAAAATATGTCGAAAATTATTTCAAGCACTTCCCAACTACAGATAAAAGTATTTTATTATTGAAATAGTTACTTAACACAGGGTGGGGATTTTAAACGGAACGCTGCTTATAGCGACTCTGGGAACAAGATTTCTCTAAAATACAAAAATACGTCAGCAAAAATTGGAATCCCAAGGAGGGGGCGCAGTACTGACCAACTTTATTTTCAAATCAGAGGATACCAGTTGTAGCGCCTTTTTGTCCATATATTTTTTTTTATATCTGTCAAACTATTTTTCAGAAGTTTAACAAAAACTAATTTAAGAAACAATTATATTAACAATAACTTTAAAACGGTAATGTTACTTTTTAGCATAGCAATTGTTGAAAATGTGCCCCATAAATCTGTTAGCACAGACCAAACCGATGGTAGAACTCTTTCCTCTTTCCAAGACTTCCGGCGTAATTTAACGTATCTCTGCCCGAGTCCTCGCCTTGAACTCTGATAAAGATTTCTAGGTCTGGTGATAATTATGTATATACATAAATCTCACCCCATCCCATGATTTAGAAAATTAATTCAGATGGGTTTTTGATTTTTTTTCCAGGACCGTAAAACTTTATTTTTTACAGAAGAAGAATTTCCTTTCGTTTCGTCAGATCCATCTCTAGACGCGTTTCGTCATATCATGACTCATCAGTAGAGCTAGGATTCGACGAAAGGAAAGGATAACTCAAAGCTATTTAGGCAGCACTTGGTGGGACACAGCGGTAAGGTGTGGCACGGAGCGCCATCTGTGTCGTTGTTAGACACTCTTGAGCATACCAGCACCTCTAACAAACTTATAGAAATAAGTAGATAATGTTAAGAGGAAATCACCTGTAAAGACATTCGTCACAATTACAGGAGTCCCAAGTTTATTATTTTTATTTATAATTTATTACTTTTAAACTATCAAAGCAAGATAAATACAATTTTGGACAATTATAAAGGACTCTAATACGAATCTAAATATGCAATAAACTACTTGGTGTTCCATTTAAAAAAAAAACTTTTTGTTAGCCAACTTTTTTGGATCACCCTGTATATGGAAAAATATTTTCCCGAAATACATCCTATGATACAGTATAAGTGTGGATATGAATAAAATTCCTAACGTAATTCGTATAGGGGCTATAGAAGCTTGAAACTTAAACTCTGTATACAGGGTGATTCACGTTGAGTGACCTATTAGAAGATCTTGGAAACGAGTAAACTTATCTTTCTAAAAATTTGATAGCAGGCATAATTGGCTTTGAGCTCTTAAAACATTATCTTTTGATGTTTTTGTTACTTCCGGTTATACCGGAAGTTAATGCCAACTTTGCTATTTTAAATGGAACACCCTATATATTATAGCATTTTTGATTACGTTATTAAAATCTAAATTACTTTTGTTAATATTAATCTATTCCTATCTCTAACCGTTTTTGAGATATGAATTATAAAAGAATTTTTTTGTGTCAAAACGCTCCGAGAAGAAAGTTTAGTAACTCTGAAAGTAATAATAAAGGTAAACATTTTAAATTTTGTAAGCTTTCAAGTAATACATAGATCTTTAATTTAAATTACTTAGGTTTCACGTTCTTTATACAGGAAGTTCTTAAAATTTGGCCAATGTTTCCATTTAGATAAATGTGCATAAGTCAATTTTTGCAAATGGAATACCCTATTTTTTAACTTACTAACGCGTGGAGAATTAAATTTCCTATCTAAATGCCTAATATGTTACAATCCATATTTTTAGTCGTTTTGGAATTATGAGCAATTTAAATAAAAAATCTTAAAATTTCTGTTTGTGTTAATACGACATTATTTTTGAAAATAAGGCTTCGACTTGGATTTTCGTTTGACTTTGAGCTTTGTTGCCAATTTGTAAAGTACGCTTTGACCAAAATGATTTTAAAGTTGACACTTATCTTAGCCCTGTTGTCATATTCTAGTTACCTTATTTAAAATTACGTTCATTCTTGGTAGCTCAAAGTCAAACGAAAATCGCAGTCGAAGCCTTGTATTCAAAAATAATGTCGCATTAACACAAACAGTAATTTTAAGATTTTTTATTTAAATTGCTCATAATTCCAAAACGACTAAAAATGTGGATTGTAACAATTTTGATAGGAAATTTAATTCTCTACGCATTAGTAAGCTAAAAAATAGGGTGTTCCAGTTGCAAAAATTGACTTATGCACATTTATTTAAATGGAAACATTGGCACAATTTTAAGAATTCCCTGTATAAAAAACGTGAAACCTAAGTAATTTAAACTAAAGATCTATGTATTACTTGAAATCTAACAAAATTTAAAATGTTTACCTTTATTAATTTCAGAGTTACTAAACTTTCTTCTCGGAGCGTTTTTACACAAAAAAACCCTTTTATAATTCATATCTTAAAAACGGTTAGAGATAGAAGTAGATTATTGTTAACAAAAGTTATTTAGATTTTAATAAGGTAATTAAAATGCTAATATATAGGGTGTTCCATTTGAAATAGCAAAGTTAGCATTAACTTCCGGAATAACCGGAAGTAAGAAAAACGTCAAAATATAATGTTTTAAGAGCTCAAAGCCAATTATGCCTCTTTAGAAAGATAAGTTTACTCGTTTCCGAGATCTTCTCAACGTGAATCACCCTGTATAGTAACAATCGGGGTGTCGATGTTCAGCCATGTTTGTTGTACATTGTGTACGATTTTGATCGGAGATTACGCCGTTTTCATTTGTAAAGTGACCGTCCGACAGTTTGTTTCAAGCAAGGAGAGGCGTCTATATGTAAGGAATGTTATTGCTTAGTTTATTAAAAATACCAGATTTTTGGTTCATAAAAGCTGCTCCCATGAATTCAATTCAAATTCGAAAACACAGAGTGACAAACAGAAAAACTACTTTAAAAGATCCGTTTTGAAGCCCAACAGTATTTTTTTGTGGTGAAATAAAGTCTGCAGTACAAGTGGCGAAAGTGCATGGATATTAAAAGAAAAATAAAATGATTTTGTTTTGTTATTAAAATTATTAATTTTAACCAAGGTTTAGACAGTTATTATCATTGCCCGAGCGTCAAGGGCTATAATAGTATAGCTGTCTAAACCATGGTTAATATTTGAAGAAATAGTCCATACTTGGTTAATATATTTTTTTTTCACTACTAACATATTTACAAGATACTTATTTTTGCAGTATTAATAATTATAAAAAAAATTGGTATTGCTTCGGTAATTTTTTAATCAAATCAAGTTACCTGTACTTTGGAATTGGCAAGATAATTTGTCTTATCATATGGGTTTGTTAATGTCAAGTTGAGAAATTGAGATCAGGTGAGGTTACAATTTTGTCGATATTAAAAAAAAAAATTAAGTGACAAAGTCCGTTTTTAATTAATGTATTGTGACATTACTAATTTTAAGTTTCATTACGATCCCAGAACTATTCTCCTAATGAATATAGCACATTTTTTATTCTTATAGCCTATATTTCTGATTTACAGTACCTTTGAAACTTTATAACATCGAATATCTCTAAGAATCTGAGATCTAAAGTTAAGTTACCTGCTTTCAAATCGATTTAACATAAACATGATCAATAATGAGTGTCAAGGTAGAGAAAATCGATTTCCAATCTTACTAATCGGTCAATAATGGCCGTTTTATTGGTTAGTAATGAAAAAAAAGTTTATAGTTCCCCTCGTACTTTGAGAGATATTTTAAAGGGTCCAGACTTTTGCCGATCTCTGTATGTTGTATATGTATTCGGTAAAATTGCTACTATTTTTGACATTATTTTTTCCAGGTTGCGTCCAGAGTTGCAGTTGTATGTGGCGTATTGTTGGCTACAAATAGCCCAAGGGAAGGACTTGGTTTACCATTGGCGCTATTTGCATGGAGCGTAACCGAAATTATCCGATACTCAAATTACTTCTTTAACTTAGTACATTCAGTGCCATATTTTCTTAAATATTTAAGGTAAGAAATATTTTATTTCAAAGTACTTTGCCACATTTATTTTATTTTCGCCTTTAAGGACAAACAAGAGGATGTCTTAAACTGCTTCTTTTGCGTCTTCTCCCACATATCTGCTGTTATTGGTGACAACTTTGCCAACCAACAAAATCCCACTCCTGATTTTTCAGGCGCTACAATCTCCGCACCAGCTGATCCTGAAACCGGATTCTCGTTTCCCTGGAAATAATTATATTTACCGCTGAATATGAAACAAGTTTTTACAAAATTGTTTATGTGGATTCCGAGAAAATCACGTTTGAGCTAGCGTTTAGAGGAATTTAGTTAGTTGCCAAAATGTCACTATTATCGCATTTTAAGGTATCATTTATCGCACAGTGCGAGCTTAAAATATTATCAAGGGCTATACTACGTATCTGTGGCAATATCGAGTGAAATTTTCATCTTTTCGACACCTCTTTCGTATGATTTCAAATTTTCTTAAGTGGAGCTGAACAATATTTCTTAATTCTTCCACAAAGTTACCAACTCCATGCGAAATTTTATCTATATATTAAAAACATGCGTTCTCTTGAAGCGAATCCTGTCCATGTTTATTAATGGATTTTTAAAAACTTTAAATTTAGACTCTACAGATATTGAAGAATGTGAGAAAGTTCATCAAAATAAAATAATTCTCAATATTTTTTTAGAACACAATAAATGTTATAATTTTTTTTAGGATTTTCATTAGCTTATATCTTTTTCCTCGATTTTTTTTTCTGCATGAAAATAACTTTCTTACACCCACATATACAGGGTGATTCATTAAGGGTGACGAGCGGCCATATCTCGGAAACTACTGGGCATAGAAATTCAGGAAAAAAAAATTATAACTAAAGTGGCCATGAGAAAATCCTGGAAATAATTTTTAAGTTCCGCATTTTGCCGCAAGAGGGCGTAATTGAAAAGTAAATTATAAAAGTTTACATATCTCCGAAAATTCCACGTTAAGGTATATCTTTGATAACACCATTAAAAAGCTTGGACAATTATGCATCATTTTGATCTTATGCTCATTGGCGTACCGACTTTAATAAGAGGGGGGAAGCTGTTGAAAGTGTAATCAGTTAAATCGCTGTAACTTATAAACGACATCCGATTTTAGCAAATTAAAGACTGTTTGGAAGAGAAATGTATGCTAGAGGGCGCAATTTGTAATAATAACACATTTTTTGATTTTACTCCGAAAAAATAAATCATACGGTATAATTATGATACTAAATTGAAAAGTAGATGAAATTTGCTAGAAAAAATATTAAAACCGCAGCTCGATATCTTCGGTCGTTTCAGCGTTATCGCCAATAGAATAATTTTTAAAACTTTTTCATACTCTACAAGATGGCGTGATTAGTTTTCAAATTCGAAGTTTCGTTCTTTAGTTACCAACCTCAAGTCAATTTTTTTAAATACGGACCTGGAATTTTAAATACAGTTTTAGGGATTTATAAGCTTTAGAAATTTAATACAATGTACAAGTTTTTAAAATTTTTACGTTTTGTCATATAATAAAACATTTTTCAAATTATCTTTTTCCTTTCATTAAGGTCCTGAACATTTAGAGCCAAACTAAAAAAAAACAAAAGATTTCTGATTCGAAAAATCCGTTCATTTTTACAAAAAGTGGCCTAATATTTGATATTTTGTAAGAAAAAAGACCCGGTCTCAAATATTTTTCTGTCTCTGTTTTTGTTTCTTGTTTCGCCTGAAACTAGCATCATCACATCGTATAAAGATGTGATGATGATAAATATGATAAAAAACGATCAGATTAATGGAAAATTATTTTCCTTACGTATATTATTTTTATTTAGTGATCACGGCAATTCCTTGCCTTACCTAAAATATTTTTAATGTTTGAATAGATGTTTTCGATACGAATTCATATAATTAACATTGTATAGTCGTTGACCTTGCTAATTATGAATAAGCACAAATAATTAAAAATATTTCCATATTTATTTTGCTGGGTTTGAGTGGCTTGCATACAATGTAAAATTTACAAATTTTTAGTAAGATTGTTATACGATATTTTAAATTATTTGATAAATAAATAATGCGTTGACTATGAAACATCAACCATTCTGTGTTGAAAATGCTACCCCGTACGATAAAAAGTTTTTATGGCACGCACGTAGATGAGATATTTACGATATAAATGGGATAAAAACATTATTAACTCACCAAATGAAATTCCGCATAAGTATGGTAATAAAGCGTATATTGAACGGTAGTAGAGCTTTGCACTTGCATTGTCTTTATTTGTTTTGAATCACAACGTTTCAACTAGTAAATATCTCCAGTCGTCTTCAGGTGAAGACTAAATAAGTATAATAACTACAGCTCTATTTATACTAGCTAGGTGCAGTGGGCGGAGTCATGCATTTAACAGAAAACGTAAGAGTTAAACGCATGACTCCGCCGAGTTTTGCGTCACTGCGCTAGTATAAATAAAGCTGTAGTTATTATACTTGTTTAATATTCACCTAAAGACGACTGGAGATACTTGCCAGTTGTCTACGCTATCGCTACCAATAAGGATTTGTGGTTTAATACATGACACTCTCTTCAGCGCGATTTGTTTTTTCTGGTAATAGATTTTCCAGTATATTATTAACATTTGTTATAATTTCAGATGGCGTATTTTTTCACTCTAATTCTGAATCACTCGACAAATACATGCTAAATAAGTTAAACCCTTTACAATTACTGCTTTCTAAAATTTGTTCTTTCTAATAAATAGGGGTGGTCTGTCAAATTGGCACTATATGTTTAAATTAAATAGTGTGCCTTGTATTTTAACACTAGTGTTGAAATATTTTTTTTAACACGCGTGTGATATACGGCGATTTCTAGCCAAATTAACCGTGCTTTTTCTCACATTTTCATAGGTGGTCCGTAGGGAAAAAATAAATTGGTACCGAAACCAACTACATATAATATTATGTATTATAATGCTACAATAAATCGATTTGCTGATAAAAATTAAATTACATAATACTTATAATGGCTTGGTTTGTATTAATGTATTACTTTTGTTTATCGAATAAAATTAAAGCTGATACATATAGGGTGGCGCAAAATGAAGCGCTTCACTAAAAGGTTAGACATGTAAGTCAAATTTTAAATTGGGGTCAAGATATACTCCGAGAGTCTTAATAGAGTTGATAATTTCCAGTTTTTTGTTATCTATTTTAATGTTAAAATATCCTACAAGATATTGTTTTAAATTATTATTACCAAAAACTATTTAAGTATGACTTGTTAGGAGTTTCTTTCACAACAATAGGCGAATTCACAAAGCAGTCAATGTTCAACCCATTTATATATTACATATATTTTTTAAATCAAACATCCCTTATTTTATAGCATTTTTGAATTCTGGGAATCCAACCAATTAAATTTGCTATAAAAGTTTCTAAACCCAAAACGCACTGTTAATGGGATGCTGACTTTTTCACACCTTAACAGGCTACAGTTTATGGTAAAACGTGGAGAAAAAGCGCTTTCACATTTCTTTCTTAGTTATTCATTATTTATTTAAAAAGTTTATTTTAACTTTTGAACTTGTAAAACCAATGTTATCTTAAAAAATAGCGTGGAAAGTGTCGGGCAAAGGTATTTGCGATTTTTTTGAACTTGATCATCCGCCGTATAGTCAGGATTTGACCCCCTCCCCCTACATTTTTTATTTCTAAATTTAAAAACAACCTCAGACACCTCATTTACAAGCAATAAAGCCGGTTACTCGCTCTAGACCTCGGTTTCTGTTAAGTGGATCCGGCCGCGCTTAAATTTGCCGAGTTAAATTGCGGTTTTGGCCCGAATTACAAAAAAGTTTTCTTTGGCCATTATTTGGGCCAAGAAAACGCAATGTTTTTGGTCTAATTTAATATATAGATATAAAACAAATAAATATTTTCCTTTCATTTCGTCAGATCCGTTCCTAGACGCGTTTCGCCATCTCATGGCTTCTCAATAGAGCTAGGATCCGACGAAAGAAAGGAACAACTTAAAGCTGCTTATGCAGTATTTGATGTGGCACGGAACGCCATTTGTGTCGTTGTTAGACACTCTTGAGCATACCAGCACCTCTAACAAACTTATAGAAATAAGCCAAATGTTAAGAGGAAATTACCTTTATTGATATAAGTTCGCATGGAGCTGATAAACTTGGAGAAGAATTTTGAAATATTGGTCAGATGCTTTTAATAACGATTTTTTTTTAGGTATACAACTTTCATTGTTCTCTACCCAATCGGGGTAACTGGTGAACTGCTTTGTATTTGGGCAGCCTCAACGGAAGTTGGAGAAGGAAAATTGTATTCTGTAAAGTTGCCCAATCAATACAACTTTATTTTCAACTATCAGCATCTCTTATGGTTCTTGATGCTTTTATATATTCCATGTAAGTAATTGCAGATACGTGAGAATTATTCCCAAAGTATATTGTTAATAATGGGCTCTTTCACTACCTATTCTCATACTTGATAGTTTAGGCATTGAAATTGTTAAGTCGGTGCTATAATAGGAGTTTATCATCAATAAAACTATTGCTACGCCATTCCATGAATTTTTTGCAGCTCATTGAAAACATCCACAATGCGCTATTACTTGATGACGTCGATCCAATAAAATGTTTCAGCGAGAATCGTTACCGATCTTTCACTTGTCATGTCGGTGTTTTTGTTTACATCCCCCTTACATCAGAATTATTCTAGAATTTTGATGTACTTTTGCTTAAAATAACTGTTCTTTTTATTTATTTGCTCATAGAGCAGAAAGATCGACAAATAACTTAAGTTAGACTTTTTTAAACTGTTATTTCATTAGCTTGGTCTTCTATCGATAATTTCGGTGTTGCCGCATGTGAAACCTTTTATGCTAGTTAAATAATATATTTTGTACTTGAATTTTTAATCATTTATTTTAAGACAAAATATGGATAACATTTTGAAGATAATCTGACGATTTTTTTTATTTTTCCACATAAGTCCGTTTTGGACAATTATTATTTCTATTGGCTTACTGTTCAAACTTTGTCATTGTATTATAAGATAAGATTTTTTTGTTCCAATAGTTTTTTTATATATTTATTTTCTGTTTCTCAGTGATGTCTTAAAAATATCGAAAAGTACAAACACAGAAAATTTTATTTTTTGTTCCAACCAAATTCAAAATTTTGTGAAAGAGCCCATTGGGATTGAATTAGATGTACATGGATGTCCACTCCGTGTTAACTCGTGAATGGAATCGGATATATCGTTTAAATGATTAGTAAAATACTTACTTTTGACCAAAAATTATTGTTTTGTTTTTGGAAAAATGTTTTTAATGGAAAGGGGGGTCGAGTAATACCTGATACCTCATTTCCCTGCAATTTTAGTGTACTAAAACGTTCCGTTTCAAAATGGCGGATCGGAGAAATATGCAAAAAGTCTTATTTTTAGCTGATCTTCGCCATGTGGAGCAACAAAACTTTTTTTTCAAAAGTAAGAGTATCTTACTTATATTTTACATCTATAACATTTCTTCTTACTATAAAATTATTCTTTTGTTTTTTAAGATGATGGAGAACCGCCAAAAATACGTTTTTTTTGCATATTTTTCCGATCCACCATTTTGGAATATTTAAATAGCAGGGTTGAATTAAGCGTAAAAAGACCTTTAAAATAAGGTATCACTGGACCCCCTTTTTTTCATTTAAAACCGTTTTTCAAGATGGTGGTTCTGCGCATATATTTTACCTCTCGAGTAGTAAAATTGTAATGCAAAGAAGAAAAACTTGTTATTACAAAATAGAGGTAAAGTATCAAACAGATATTATATAATTGTCGGAGGACTGACACCGAAGCAAGTTGTTTTCAACAACGGAAAAGAACTTTGAGGTATTTGCGATTTTCCAACGCTGTCCAAAGAAATGATAGCTTCACATATCTTACATTTAGCACTTGTTATAAAGGGGACCATCAAAAATTCATTTATAAAGGTTGCCGATATCAAACATCTACTGGGCCCGACGAGTAAAAAAAAATTGGTTATTTTACACGAAATTCGGTTTTACTGATCAACAAGCCCGAAAAAACGTTAAAATGTATTTTTTCTGCGCTCGTGTAAAAATTTATCTAGAAAATCACCCATATATTTAATATTTTTTTGCCGGTCGACACGTGCCTCCACATGAGGTCGAGTAAGAGGTGTGGATATTTCGACGTTTTGCTTGCTTTTTTGTTTTTATGCAGCTTCATCAATAAAAATGCATTTTCGTTGGTCCTTTCTATACATGTGTTACATATTTCCAAAAAACACTTTCTCGTCTCGACATTTTTAATTTTCTACTCATATCAATAGCATCGATTCGGCAAAATCGAACTAAAGACAAGTAAATAGAGAAACCAAGAATAAAGACCTGCGTTTACCGGGGAAATACTACATATAATACATACAGTATATTGCCAATACAAGCAGCCGCACGAATCAAGAAGATACTGCGATTCAAAATAACCTGAACTTGGACCCGTGGCGCTTGCGCAGTAGGAAATAAATTAGGCAACCGACACGATATCTAATAGATCATAAACAGAACCGACTCGCCGTTGTTTGTATTTTTATTCGTCGCCATCTTTTTTGTAAGTTGTTAGTCGTTTCCATCTTTTTTTACGTTGTATAATTGTTCGGATGTTCCGTGTGTGATTGTGGATATTATTTTTAAGTTTTGGGTGCGAATTTAGGTATAAAACTTTACCAGACATTTTGTTATTGTTAGCGACTTGTATCTCAAGATTGGTAGAAAAAAGTGCATGATCCTTTCTTGCACGAATCGCGGTGCAATACCAGGAATAAGGTATTTCAGGTTACTTAGTTTTATTTGATCATAAACTGTACACACCCGAACTAACGGGTGAATTTAAATAAAAGCTTGAAAAATATTTTGAAAGTCGGTCCTGTTAAATGTTTACATCAAGAAGCAAGTTTCCGAGCTGCGCAAACTCAACGGACCCTGATCATCTGCCTACAGTGGTGTCATCATTGAATTATGGTATTAGCAACATAGTGTATACACTGTTGGCAAACTCGAATCTAGGGTGTCGATATAAACGCAACCGTCTAATGCGTCTATATCGGCACCCTAGATTTGCTGATGTTTGCCAATAGGGTATGTGGGAAATACCCGCTTTTGATCGCCAAAAAATTTGAATGCGTGTCATGCGGTGTTGCCGTATAATAGTCTTTATCAAACGCTAGTATATTGCCCCAATGATCCAAATTTGGGTATCAAATAAATTTAAAAAGTGGCCGATGTCTATCGGTATCGGCCAAAAAATGCATATCGGTCAATTATCAGTCATGAACTTTGATATTAATAATTTAATATTGGCGGTTCCAATAAATCGTTTCTGTCATAAAATAAAGTATTCTCCAATATAAATATAGTGAGATCGCTATAACCCAATTTGTAAACTTATTTTTAGTATTTCCACAACTCTATCTATATATGTTTGGCCAAAGGAAGAAGAATTTGGGAGGAGACAAAAAACAGAAGCCCAATTGAGACAAGTAACGAGTAAGGTTTCAACAAAGTTTACGAAGACTGATAAAAATTTTAATACATTCTACTTCGACCTACTTTTTACCCATTTTTTGTTGATTGTGCAATAAGTAATAAACATATTTTTAAACTTTATTTTTTTATATGGACAGTATAGGGGCTTCCCCTATTACCCGGTAGAGCCGCGCATTCATACACAAATGTTTATTATAATGATTTTGTAGGATTTTATTGATGGAACCGTCATTGTGTACTAGCGTTACGTACAAATCGTGAAACTGATCCCACTTATTGTAGTCACCATAAAATTTCATTAATTCGATGGTAGGAAAACTTTTACTAAAAGAACCAGCACTGTGTTGCAAAGGCGAGGTAGTGTTTGAAGGTGAGCCCTGCGCTTGCGTTAAATTTTGGTTAGATATATTTTTATAACAATTCCTGATAATATTGATAGCACGCCCCGTTGCTTCATAATACTTGTCTTCAAACATTTCTCGCTCCTTATTATCTTGTTCAGACTCATCTAAAAACTCTAGCTCTCCCTGCACTGTGCTAAACTCTGTTAAAAGACTGGCTTTGATATTTTTTAAACGCACTTCTAAGTTACTGAGTTGTCAACCGTAAAACTATCCAAAAACGTTGAGAAACGCGTAAGTGAACTTTTTAATTGCCCTCTATGTATCGCAGGCATTCTCGTTATCGTTATTACTCATTTTTCGATATAAAAATGTAATAAATTCACAATAACAAAACTACGATATATACGATTTTTTATGATATAGTGAAATAAAAATGTCATAAAAAATCCACACTATTACCCAAGCAAATGCTACTACCACTACCTACGGTACGGTAAAAATACTATGGCTAGGAATAGGAAAATGGAACTGACTTGCATACTGCTGGTACTATGATGAACTGTATTTTACACAGGGTTTTTAACCATCCGGCTCGAAGGACCATGTAGGATTTTGTGATTTTAAGTTATCCTTTCGATTTTTTGTTAGTTTTGATTGATTGTTTTATTCACTATTTTTAAAACTACACTATTGTGTAGTGGTGTGGGTTTTTATATTTAAAAAGAAAAATAATTATTACCATATACGCGCTACATGGGCCACATGATTCGTTCGATGGTCGGTTTTCGAATGCACTTAACACATGTGTTTATTTTCCTTATCCTAAGGGTCGGTCACGTAGGCCATACATAGCTCAGTCATTATGTAAATTAATGTTTACGGCGAGCTTTAGAGCTTCACCGGCGCAAAAATGTATATACACTAATATACCGGCAATGGGCCTTAACAGATTTATTGGTTTATTTTTTTAAATTTTATAATTAGATAGATAGACTTAACTTTAGAATATTTTACTGTAAAAATTCTGTAAGTGTGGGCAAACTTTTTATTTCGAATTTTGAACATTTTATGGGGAGGATAACTAGAGCGCGGAAATTTAATGACAATGACGTTTTCCAGGATCCGAGTGAGCACCTTATTCATTTATAACAGTGTGCCCTGAAATAACCATGGCAAGTTTTAAGGGATGATTCTACATAAAAATATATGGAAAAAAGTTCATATTTACATAAATGTCTGCAAATGCTTCTATACAGAGCTACAGACCCTTAAATATGGTGACAGCGCAGTGTTTAAAAAAAAATAGTATCTACATACAATACAAGAAGGAACCTTCTAGGAGCTCGGGGTCTAAAAGTCTAATTGCTACCTTATTTTTCGTCTCACGCTTAGACTCTTAATTTAAATTTGTAAATAATGTATTGTTGGCTTAGATTACAAAGGTCTTGTAGGAAACGTTTAGTTTTTAAACTTTTCCTTCCTGTTTTATATAGAGATTAAGATTTCGGACGCATATCGTTTTAGATATTGAATTATGATGCAATTTTAAAGGAAAACGAGTAAAAAGAATAATATTTAATAGTATTTTTCTATTATATACTTCTTCTGTTCCGTTTTCCCTTTTTAGGGCTATTTTAAATCAACAAAAATATAAACCAATGCAAAAAAATATTTTTACAGCAAACACAAAAAACAATTGGGTATTTCTTTTTAAAGTGAAAAATTTTAAGTAAATATTTAATTGAAACATTTTTTATTAAAGAAGTGTGAAACTTATAATAATAAAAAAAAATGGTGCGGGAAGGAACGAGAATGCTTTATAATCAATATGCAAAACGGCATTTAAGAAGGAGTATTTCAAAACCTAAGCATTTGCACCAAAAACTGCTCTTAGATCTACGCTCCTAAAATACATGATTTCTGAAAAAATCATCAAATTTGGCGTGGTGAGCGATATTTACTTTTCTTTTTTAATCACGAAAAACCGAGCCCGAAAAACACTGGTTAGAGTCATACATACGTCTTATGTTAAAATTTTGGATTAACAGCAATATTCATATTTTTCACAAATATAAAAAATGTTTTTTTTAATAAAGAGCCAACTAGGAATATCAAAAAAAACATTACAAAAACAAATTTTAATAATTTAATTTTCGAAATTTGATAGTTAGGTGAATTTTAAACGAACTTTGGGCAAAGAATTTCGTGAATTCCGGTCTTTATTATTATTACAATAGTCAGTTTTTTCCACCCAACAAAAATCCTCCTAAGAATATTTCAAACGTAAATTCCTGTGAAATCACAAAAACAATTTGGTAAAAATCTGTGAAATGTCATGAACTTTCCCCCCTAACCTTCCCTCGCTACGGCCCTAAGACAATCTGAACAGAAAATAGTCTTGGGCAGGCCCGCGCCGTACATAAGGGCAAAGTCGTGTGGTGCACGACGGCGCCGAAAAGCCTTAAAACTCAAAAGTAAAAAAAAGATAAAGCAACAAACAACATTGTCAAAACAAAATTTATAATGATAAAAAAAAACAGTAAGGAATTGCTAGCTATTACATTGTTTTTTATTTGTTTATTATTTTATTTTTTCTCTTTGAGACGAGGGAACCGAATTTCTCGAAAATAATATATTTTCCAAATGAGAGTACGCAATAATAGCATTTATTCGATCGAATACGTAGCATGATAACATGAATTGTGTAAACTCAAACAAATCTGATTTTATTCATGTTTGAGCTTGAAATTTGGCTTGCAACGAGCGGACAAGCGTTTTTTTCCTGTCTGAGCTTGCAATGTACGAAACTTTATATATTAAGCGCTGCATCGGTCGCGATTTCATTTGTTGCCAGATGCTCGATCGATAATTAACTTAGCGAAGTGAAAAGGTGCATGGGGTAAAAGATATATGTTTTTGAAACTTTAGTTTTTTGTAGTTTTACAGATTTGTGTTTTGTGTTGTGAATTAAAAGGTGAGTTTATCTAAAATTTATTTTTTATTTTAGATTTATTAAAATATTAAAAGCCAAAAACTTGCATCTCAAAAATCATTTTATATTTCATTATATAAACATCACTGTTAATTGAAGTAAATTTAAACAGAATAATTGATAAGCACTAATATAACTATTTATAAAAATTTATAAATTTTGAAATAAGTAATGTTGAGAAAATATTTTCGAGTTTGAGTTTGAGACGTCGAAACATTTCCATTTTTCATGAATAATTTGTCAAGTTGTTTACTTACGTAGGTATTAATTTCTTTACAGTATACAGGATGTCAGAAAAAAAGAAGAAATTGTCTGGATACCAAAATTTGATGAATAAAAGAAAAAGAGAGGAAGAACTGGAAAAACATGTCAAAATTGCGCATTTTTTTCAAAACCCGAGTCTACTTTGCCAAATATTAATAACAACAATAATACAGCTGAATCCCAATATACTGAACCTGTACTTGAAACAAGTATCAGCAGCAGACAAGAAACTGATCTAGAAAGCAAACCATCAACATCTTCAAGTTCCGCTGATAATGAGAAATCAACACCTTCAAAAATTACCAGAACGGAAAATATGAGTCAACTTTCGAAAGATGCAGCACTATGGCCAAAGAAATTACGTCCTAATAATATTCAAGAATTAGTAGAACGTGGCCCTGCTCATTATCAAAACAAAAAGGATATTTATGCGAGAGATAGTTCGGAGTCGGGGCGTAAGTTTTCCAATAGTTACTTCTTTAGAATTTTACCGAACAAAGAAAAAATTGAGCGTTTTTGGTTGTTGTATTCCGAAACAAAAAATTCACTTTACTGCTTCTGTTGTAAAATTTTTAATGACAGCGATTTGAAATCTGTTCGCCTTAGTGATGAATCTGGTTACAATGACTGGCAGCATTTAAGTGAACATTTAAACATTCATGAAAAGAGCAAGTTACATATCGAAAATGTTCTAAAATTGCTAGATCTTTCTAACCGTTTGAATAAAAATGAAATAATTGATTCTGAAATTCAAAATGTAATAAACAGAGAAACTAAATACTGGCAAGCTGTTATAGAAAGAATTTTCTACGTGATTCAGTTTTTAGGTGAGCAAAATTTAGCTTTTCGTGGAAGTAGTAATAAGTTGTTTGAGAAAAATAATGGTAACTTTTTAAAATGCATAGAAATGATTTCCAAATACGACCCGATTATGTCAGAACATACAAAACGCTCTCAAATAAAAGATCACAAAACCTATCTCGGGGATAAAATACAAAATGAAGTAATCAACTTGATCGGTGAAAATATCAAATCCAAAATTTTAGAACTAACTAAAAAGGCAAAATATTATTCCATATTATTAGACTGCACTCCTGACTCTAGTCACCAAGAACAAATTTCAGTTTGTATAAGATTTGTTAATTTAAAGAACACGGGAATTAGTATAGAAGAACATTTTTTATTATTTTGTCCTATAGATGATGTGTCGGGTGAAGGCCTAACAAAGTTTCTTTTGTCGGCGTTAGAGAAAGAAGGCTTAAATATCAACGACATGCGGGGTCAGGGTTACGACAATGGGGCAAATATGCGTGGTAGGCATAATGGTTTACAAAAAAAATTTTGGATTTGAATCCGCGAGCTTTCTTTGTTCCTTGTTGCAATCATAGCCTAAATTTAGTCGTCAATGATGCCGCAAAATCGAATACTTTGAGCATCAATTTTTTTTCTTTAGTTCAAGAACTGTTTGTATTTTTTTCAGCTTCTACTAAACGCTGGTCAATTCTGAAATCTAATTTATCTAATGTAACAAATTTGACTTTAAAACCTTTATCGGATACTCGATGGTCTAGTAGAATAGACGCAATAACTCCTTTAAGGTATCAACTTGGGGAGGTTTATGATGCTCTGTTTGAAATAAGCGAAGGAAACTTTGAAAATAACGTAAAAAATTTGGCTGCATCGTTGGCCAAAAAATTGCAAAATTTTGAGTTCATTTGCATTCTTATATTGTGGTATAATATCTTAAGTAAAGTTAACATTGTTAGTAAAATTATTCAAAAACCGAACTTTGATGTTGCTCAGTGTTATAATCATTTAAATAATTTGAATAATTTTTTGAAAGCTTACCGCTCTGATAAAGGTTTTAATGATCTTTTGATTGATGCTAAAGAAATAGCATCCAGCTTAGACATAGAACCTACATTCAAAAAAAAAAGAGGTCTAAAACCGCGAAAAATAAAAAAAAAACATTTTGATTATGAATGTGACGATGAACCGATCCAGGACGAAACTTTAAAGTTCAAAGTTGATTGTTTTTTTAATGCTCTAGATGTAATCATAACATCAGTGGATGAGAGATTCAAATTACTTTCTTCTTACTCTAATAATTTCGCGTTTTTATGGAATATTGATAAATTTAAAAATTATTCTGAAAACGAACAATTAGAATTATGTCAAAAAGTAGAAAATTTATTAAATGACAAAACTCGCAATGAACGAGACATAACTGCCGTGGAACTTGTTAAAGAATTGCAATATTTACAAAATTTTGATGAAAAAGTTATTACGTCTCCAGAAGAAACTTTAAATTATATAACAATTAACAACTTAGCGGATTCTTTTCCTAATACGAGCATAATACTTCGTATTTTATTAACAATGCCGGTTTCGGTTGCTACCGCAGAACGATCTTTTTCAAAACTCAAAATAATAAAAAATTATTTAAGATCGACCATGGGGCAAAACCGACTAAGTAATCTTGCTATCATTTCAATAGAATCGGACCAGCTAAAAGAATTAGACACCGAAGATTTAATTAAACAATTTGCAAAAATTAAAGCACGAAAAGCTCAATTCACTTAGCTAAAATATTAATAACAATACCTAATACCTCGATATTAACCTTAAAAAGGTGACATGTTGCATTATTAAAATAATATATTGTTTTGTTTTTATTTGTCGATCAGTTTCGTCCTGTGATATATAAACGAGTATTTTTTATGTTTTAAATATTTTTTTTATTTCTTGTGCTTTTGTATCATATATTACATTTGAAACTAAAATACAAAAATTTTGAGTTGTAATACTGTTAAAATATATTTCTGTTTTCTATAAGTTTATAATTATGTTATGTATCTCAATGAGAAAATACTTGTATGGCTTGTACTTGTAAAATATAAAAATAAATTTATGAATATACTTTTTAAAATTATTGTTCAATTCAATAGTGGATAATAATACCTAACTTAACCCGTATCTGTACTCACATATGAACGTTGAACGAATTTGGGGCGTTATTTTAAATTTGCACAAGGGCGCCAAAAGTGCTAGGCGCGGGCCTGGTCTTGGGGATCAACTTACTGCCCTTAGGGCAGGGCCTCAGTTTCCTGAGCAGCTATAATAGCTCTTCTACTAAAAGAATTTAAGTGTAGAGTTCAGCGTTTTCTTCTGAAGTTCCCGTTTTGCGAGGTCTATTTATAAAATGAAATATGTGTGTAGGTTCTGTTAAATATGGGAAATTTATTGTAATTTCACAAATACGTTTTTTTTATTTGAATGTAACATAACATTAAATAAATTATCTCAAAAAATAGTTATATAAACACAATACATTAAAATTTCAAATTATTCAATGCCCTCTGAATTTTCCTGGAATGCCGCGTTCTAGATTCAACCAATGCACTTTCTAACTCATTGGCGATATGTAGCAAATTTGTAGGATCAGTTTGTAGCAGTCTATGATTTAATTCTGGTTCTAAACTATTTTCCTGATGTCTCCTCAGTGTTAAGTCCATTGTTATTAAAGGTGTAACTTGCTGTAGCAATGATCTGGAAGCAAGCTAAAAATATAAACAATAATTATTGAAATTGATACATCTACGACTGTTCTAAGTGCACTTTACAAATTTTACGAAATCTATCAATTCTATACAGTGACCGCCAAAAAGCGCGCAGCCTAATAATATGGAATTATTTTTTCGAAAAACTTCTGCACATCTTCAAACCAAAATAATACTCATCAAATCCAGTCAAAGTCTTATGGTATACAAGGAATAGTCAAAAATTCAAAATGTCCTTAAGAGTAAAGCAGGTACACTCATTTTTCACTTTAGAATTTTTAAGATTATGTTCAAAACTAAGTGTTTTCGAAATTAGTCGCATTTTCTCTCTTTTCTTATCAGCAAACACGCGTATTATCAACAGTCAATTTTAATATAATTTAATAATCACAACATTCATATTTTTAGTAAATAAAGGTGCTATAACTATTTTCCAACTTCTGACCTTTATTCACTATGATTCTGTGAATTATAATAATTATTATTCACAGAAATGTAGTGAATAAAGGTCAATTGTTGTCAAAGTTCTAGCACTTTTATCCCCCAAAAATAAGAATTATTAAATAAATCCTATACAAGATATATAAGGATCCAACAATCTATCACTTCTTGTTCAGAAAGAAGTTGAATTTATTGCTGGAGTTTTTATTTATTTATTTAGCATTACAGCCCAAGAGAAATAGGGCACTGTGTAAAGAAATACAAACATAGGATAATTCTTGAAATAATTAACGATGTAACAGAAATGTAGGTATACCTACAATAATGTTATATTTGTATCGCAAAAATCGTGCATTATTGCATATTGTCTCGCATATTGTATTGATGTCATAAAAATTTATATTTAAGAACAGTAATTTGTACAACAAGAGGGGATATGATGTCCATATCGCACGAAGACGTAAATTGAGCACGACGCCGTTGGCGAAGTGATCAAGCTTCCGAGCACAATATGGACAATCCACTCGAGTTGTACAGTATATTTTTTCTACAATTCAACTTCATACTGAAAATTTAAAAAAATGATTTGAATTAGGCATCATATCTTGTCTTTTTAGTTGGCCCTGAACTTGTGAGAAAGATAATTAAATACAATTGAAGAAAAACTCATTTCGTTGGAAAACCATGGGCGAAATTACATTTTGAATATATCTATCTTTCTCACGTTCCGTCTTTTGCAGAATAACAGACAAAAAGCGATATATTTACTAATTAAAATGAACAAAATTTGTTTTTCACAAAAAGGGTTTATAGTTTTTTTCTGCTTGCGTAAGAATTATAACTCCGAAAGTACAATCAAATAGCTGTAGAATTCGTTTTAAACTGTTAAAAACGGCGTTTGTGCATTAATATAAACTTTTTTTACTCCCACATGGAAATTTGCTGTTTCCTTTACACTTAAGTGGCGAGTAAAGTAGGCTATTCCAGTTAACTGTGCGGGAAAATCTCATATCCATCCTAGATAGGTAATGAAACTGACCAATCACAGTATATTATTTTTACTGAGGCTCCGCCTTCTTTTTCAAGACACTAAATTATATAATTTAAATGCATATGGTTCAATATAATAAAATCTAGACGCATTTATAATAGATTTATCAATAATGCAACCTGCTGAATGTGCATAGAAAATTAATTTCATGTAGCATCATTTATCAGTTGGTTTTCCCATATTTAACTAAACGCTTCAATAGTCCAGACGTTAGAGCGTTGGACTATGGAACCAATGGTCGTGAGTTCGAGCCCGGCAACCTACAAACTTTTTTTTACATTTTTTAGCATAGAAAAAATATACTGCTCAACTCGAGTGGATTGTCCATATTGCCCTCGGAAGATTGAGCACTCCGCCTACGGCGTCGTGTTCAATTTACTTCCTCGTGCGATATAATTGCAAGTAAAGTAGCCAAAATGGTTGAAGAAAAATTTCAAGAGCAGCTGGAATCCCATGAAAATCAGATAAAATCCCATCTAGATTGGATTCAAACTCTAGAATCTGATAATAGAAACCTAAAGAAAAAGATAGACGATCAAGAACAAAATACACGGAGTTTAAATGTGCGCATCTTTGGAATGCCAATCAAAGATGGCGAAGATTTGCGTTCGGATGCACTAAATTTGTTTACCCAAAAATTAAAAGTAAACATTAAAAATCATGATATCAGGAAATGCCACCGAATTGCTACAAAAGACGGCAACGATAAACCGTCAGCAGTTCTCGTGCAGTTTGTTAGTGACGCGGCCCGGCTTAGTGTCCTTAAAAATCGAAAAAATCTTCAAAACAGCGGTATACAAATCAAAGAAGATTTAACTAAAATGCGTCTTTCTCTATTTGCTAGTGCAGTGCGTAAGTTTTCCAGCAAAAATACTTGGGTATTAAACGGTAATGTTTATATAAAATGCGATAGTGTTGTTCATAGGATCACAGAGGAAAATGATCTCTCGAAATTCTAAAAAAAAATCATTTTGTGGTTATCATTACTACAGAGGTGTATTGTCTAAATTGTAAGTACTTTTTCTTTTCTTATTTAAGTGCAGAAGAGCTTTTTTTTTTTTTTTTTTTAATTTCATTTTTCGACCATTCTTTATTTTGCACTTTGATATTATTTAAAATTCTTATTGTTACAAAAACTACCTAGTTATTGGTGTATTATAGTGTTTATTATATTTTTTCCTTCACAAATCACATCATACTAGTTTAAGATTAGATATAAATACTCTTTAAATTCTGGGTATTGCCCTTTTGTTGGAATGGGTTAATACAAGTTGACTAATTTTATGTCCTAACAATGTATTTTAATATTTTGGGTACATCTACAATGTATTTTGTATATATTTAATTATCACATCCTAAATGTATTCATCGTAGATTATTATCTTGTCTCAGGGATGTAGCAAATAAACCTTAAATTTCGACACAATATAACTGAGCGATTCGTGCTATATATATTTTTTTTCTTCGGCTCCATTGGAATTAAATTTCCCATTGTGCGTTTTTCTTTTTAATAATATAAGTTAATTTTTAAGACACTATCTATAACTAAATTGTATTTTTGATTGTCTGTCAGGAATGAATAATACTTTAAAAATTGGACATTTGAACATACGTTCTATTTTTACCGGGTTTCATGATTTCAAACATTTAGTTGAGCATCATAATTTTGATATAATGTTTTTATGCGAGACATGGCTCTCTGTTGAGGATGACTCTGCACGTTTCCATATACCAGGGTATCAGTTTTATAGAAAAGATAGAATTGGGAGAGGAGGGGGAGTTGCATCTTATGTGAGAGATAATTTGAGGGCTGAGGAAGTAAACTTTGATTTTTCTGTAAATCAAGCGCTTGAATTTATTATTTTAAAAATTAGGATAGGAAACAAAAGATTTGCTTTTTCTGCGTTTTATAGGCCCCCTAAATCAAATTTTAACAATTTCGTCTCAGATTTAGATAATATTTTTTCAAACTTATACCCCACAGTTGATGAACTTTTTTGTTTAGGTGATTTTAACGTCAATGTAATGAACCTTGGTAACCCTTTAACTGCTTTGTTTGAAAACTATAATTGTCAGCAAATAATTAATGAACCTACTAGGATCACTGCAACTGCTTGTACCTTGCTTGATGTAATTTTTGCTAGTGATATCGCATTGGTTAGTAAATCAGGTACAATACCTACCGATGACATATCGGATCATAAAATGATCTATTGCTCCTTAAAAATAAATAAAAAACCAGAAGAACCTAGGATTATTCGTTATCGCTGTTTTAAAAATTTTAATGTTGATAGTTTTTTGCGAGATTTACATAATTTACCATGGAATAATATTCTTTATGAAAATAATTTAGATAATAAGATCAAAATATTTAATGATTTAATACTACTATTATTCAATATTCACGCTCCCATTAAAGAATCACGTATTACTAAACCTAGGGCACCTTGGTTAACAGCGAATATCAAATTGTTTATGAAACAAAGGGACACTGCACTGCAAAAATTTAAAAGGACTAGGGACAATGCTGACTGGCTTAGATATAAACAATTAAGAAATTTTTCAGTAACAATGGTAAGAAGGGCAAAAAAAGAATATTTAGATTCACTGTGTTTAGAAAGAAATAGTCGTAAAACTTGGGCAGCTTTAAAAAATTTTAATTTAACTTCTAGAAAAAATGTGTGTATTCCAAAAACCTTATCTGATCCTAATGATATTAATAATTTCTTTGGAACATTCCTTCAAAATGTATCTGATTGTAGTAACAAAATTGATTTTTATAATAATAATTTGTACAGTAATCATAATACGACATTTTCTTTTCATTTAGCCGAGATATTAGATATACATAAAATTCTAAATGGAATTCAAACGAACGCAACGGGAGTTGATGAGATATCCCCCTTAATGCTCAAATACTGCAGTCCATTCATTGATAAATATATTACTCATATTATAAACTGTTGTATAGAATTAAGTTACTTTCCCAATATGTGGAAAATATCAATTGGAAAGCCACTATCTAAAGTATCAAGCCCTTGTAATTTTAACGATCTTAGAATTATTAGTATTTTACCTGCCCTTTCCAAAATTTATGAAAAACTATTATACAACCAAATGTACGAGTATTGTATTAGAAATAAAATTATTCCCGACAGCCAGTGTGGTTTTCGAAAGGGTTATAGCACCACTGTGGCTTTGACTAATGTTATTGATGATGTGATTAGAGCGTCTGATAAAAAGTTAAACAGTGCCTTAATTTTGTTAGACTTTTCTAAAGCATTTGATACGATTAATCACGGACTTCTCTTGTCAAAGTTAAAGTTTTATGGATTTGAGAGGAAATCATGTTCAATTATTGAGTCTTATCTTACAGGTCGTTCCCAAAAAATATTTTCTGATGGTAAGTATTCGAACCAGGTTAGCATATTATCTGGAGTTCCACAAGGCTCCATATTAGGGCCGTTGCTTTTTCTAATTTATACTTCTGATATCCTTAAATCCTTAAAATACTGTAAAGTCCAAGCTTATGCTGATGACACACAAATTTATTTCTGTTTTGATTTTGAGGAATATTTGGAATCTGAAGAACTTATAAACGATGACTTGCAAACTCTAACTAATCTGGCGTCTGATCATAATTTAAAATTAAACCCTAATAAATCATATCTTATGTTATTTGGTAATAAAAATAAAGTTTCCCATCTTAGGAATAATATAAACTTAAAAATAAATGGCATTAAGCTTAATGTGGTTGATTCTGCAAGAAATTTAGGAATAGTCTTGGACACCGACTTAAGGTTTCGTGACCATTTAAAAAAATTGTTTCAAAAGTCCTATTTGGCTCTAAAAATTCTATATTCTAGCAGATATATTCTAAACGTTAAACTAAAAAAGACGCTGTGTGAGTCACTTGTACTTTCAAACTTTAATTATTGCGATTTTGTTTACGGTTATTGTATAGACAATATTGGGAAGTCCCGTATTCAAAAAGTGCAGAACACTTGCGCAAGATTTATATATGGCCTTAGAAAATACGACCATATTTCTCATACTTTTTCTGAATTAAATTGGCTAAGGATGGATGGTCGTAGACTTCTGCACCTTAATAGTTTTATTTACAAAATTTTAAACGAACCTGACTCTCCCTCCTCTCTTCGTGAACGCCTAATTCCTCGATATAATATACACTCTATTAACATTCGCTCTGTGAGTAAATTAACTTTACCACATCATCAGAGTGCTTTATTCCAAAGGTCTTTTACTTACAATGCAGTAGTTTCCTATAATGCTTTACCTGGTGAATTAACTGATGTCTCAACTGTTGAATTATTTAAAAAAAGATATAAAAAGTTTCTTTTAAATAAACAAAATAAATAATTTCGAAGTTTTAATATGTCCATGGGTGCTTTTGTTTAACTTCATTTAGTTATTGATTGACGATCAATGATCAACGTTTTCTTTTTAAGATATATAGTAAGGTATTTTTAATAATGGATTTCTTGTTACTGGTATTGTGTCTTTCTACCTGTAATTTCTTAGTTTTAGTATAATTATAACTTTTAATATAGTTTTTTTTTTCTAATAATTATTGTCGTATGGTTCAGTTGAGTAGCTATTTACAGCTAGACTGCGCCATGCTACAGTAAATACAACCATAAATACTTTTTTTTTCATTCTTTTATTGTAATCATCATTTCGTAATATAAAGGCATTATTTATTTATTTATTTATTTATTTATATGGACATCATATCCACTCTTGTTGTACAAACTACTACGTTTGCCGTGGTAAAGTTTTTAAAAATAATCGCCAATTTACAAACTAGCAACACTGTTAACGTGGAAAGAGAAGTGGCAATACTGTAAAAATAACAACCTTAAAACCATTAGCAAAAAATGGAATTCTTTTTTTTCTAGAAATCTCATAATTTCGTCGGTTTTATGTACTCATCTTCATGTTCCACCATTTAAGGAAGATTTATCAGTTATTTTCTATATCTGTTATGCATAATAAAAGTTCTAAGGTCGATTGGGGTTGAATCCCGGTTCAAAATATATCGGAATTCGAAAAATATCGCGGTGGACAAATATTTGCGTGGCAAAAAATCAAGGTTAGTAAAAAACGTTAATTTTGTAGGTGTATATAGTACCTTTTATGAAATAAATCTTGTAGTACCTACTTGTCTAGAAATGAGTAGGAAACTGGAAGTTTTTGAAATACGAGAGTGCGTCTGTACACAAATATTTAGTTCAGTCAGAAAATAAAATAAGGTAGAAATATATTTTCGCACCATTTTTTGTACTCTTTCTATTTCCTTGTCTAAATTTTGATGTATATTCTTAACCTCACTTCTGTCAAGTGTCAGATCCTAACTAGGATGGATATGAAATCATATTCGTTCAGTTAACCAGAACAGCCCACTTTTCCAATCACTTTAGTGTAAAGGAAACAGCAAATTTCCATGTGGGAGTAGAAAAAAATTACGTTTATGTACTATACCGGGTGATACAATAAAGTGCTCTCCCAGATTTTTTTATAATTCTTGAAGTAAAGATTTATAAATCTCAGGATTTAATAAGTGTGTAAATTGCCATTTTTCGGTGGAATCAAACCTTCAAAACTACTTCCGGTTTAAAAGGAAGCAAGGTCAACTTTATTATTTGAAATAGAGAAACATGCTTAAATAATAATTTATTATAGTCTCAAAACTTACTTGCACTTCAAACCTCCACTGCAAGTCATGATAATGTAGTTCATTTAAACCAATCCTATTTAACTTATCAATGTCACTTTTATTTGATTCATAAAATTTACTGAGAATTGCTTCTTGTTCATTTGAAAATCCTAGAGTTAAAATTGAATCTCTAAAGTCTGCTTCATTCAGCTAAAATAATAGAAAAAAATTTATGGGAGCAAACAAATCATTAAAAATTAACTATAAAAAGAATCGTGTGGAGTTTGGTGTTCATAATATAAATTATCAGTTTCAATAAGGCACGACATGCACCCTTGTAGTTTAAGTACTACTCTTAAAAGGAGAGTTAAAAATGTTGAGTGTATTCCCGATAAAAAGAAAGTCTAGCAAGTCTTACGCCCGCCTCACACCAGGAACCAGGACACAATTTCCAAGGGTGAGACCTGCATAAGAAATGATCTATCTCTAAATATAACAGATTAACAGTACTTGTGGTCGTATAGGTTGTTTATATACATCAATATTTGTTCCATGTCTATTTTAAATGTGTGTTCCTGGTTTGATCACTGGAGATGATTTTAATCATTATGTTGAGACACATTCCTCTACTTTAGAAATAGCCTTGATAAAGATCAAATTAAAGTTGAAACGTTGGAAATTTTTTAATTAAGAAAGAATTGTTTTTATTGTCCTATACCATTATTGTTTCTGAAAAATCATTAATTTTGAAGTGGTGTGCGTATAGTAGACAATTACCAAAGAGGTAGCTAAGAATAGATTGTTACCTTGTGATTACATGCTAGTAGGAGCAAATTTATAAGACCATAAATGCAGCTTTGTATTGCATCCACTTCCACCTGTAAATTTTTGGCAGCTGTTTTATATATTTTTATGTTGGGTCCACTATGTAAAAAATCTGATGCTAACTTACAAAAATCTGTAACAACTAAAAAAAACTAGTTTTAACTCTGTAATTTGTATTTATTGTATTGATCTACATCATACCTTGCTCTGATTGTGCAGTTAGCAATTGCAAATGGGTTTTGTGGTCATTTCTAAGAGATATTAACATGGTTTCATTTATCGAACAACTTTTAGTTTACCACCAAATACAAAAGAAAAAAGGATTGTTTACCTTACACCAAAAAATATATAACAATTCCTTACACCAAAAGAAAAAGTTAGGTTAGAACCACAGAAAACTCTTCTTTTTGGCGTCGGCTGCGATTAGCGCCATTCGCCAGCACGATTTGTGTGATCGTAATTATGATAGTCTGTCTCTACGGCATATAACGACCACAAACTTTCCTTCTTAATTATTTGTTCACAATTACTGACGGTTACACAATATTTTTGACTCCTTTATAGATATCTATAAATATCTTTATAGATATTATCTATATTATATATAGACTTATGCTTTACTTACTTTACCTAGTATTAGGGGGTTATTTAGTTAGACAGATAGGAGGATTTAACCTCTTTTCGCTCTCCAAGAAGCAGACTGACGTCTAAATCACATCATATTTTGTTATATCTAGGTCTTTTAGACGTCATTAAGACGACATGAGTTTTATGTTATTAATATTATAACGTACCTATATGAAGGGTATTGGGAATAAGTCACTTTTGATGTGAGGAGAAATTAAAGGGAAGCAGGACTTTTTTTTAGAAGTTTCTTTGAAAATAGTAAAGTAGTATAAACACTTAGGTATGTAGAAGTAAAAAATCATACTTTTACTGTAATTTCCATTTTATTTTAAACACTGCATGATGTAAATTAATAGTTTTACATGTTTCGCTTCGCTGCAATATCTTCTTCAGGTATATAATAATATAAATAAATAGTAAACCTTTACGTCAGTTTGCTGCTTGGGTAGTTGCCAGCGACCGAATTTTAAAATATATACATATATCTTGGGCGTTCAATAATGGCAGAGTGTATGAAAAATATCTTAAAGCGATAATTAAGTTTTTTGTTTCTTATTTTGACTTCAGTTGATGTTATACTTCGGATAAAAAAACACTTCCACTATATTCCTTACAATTTACTGTAACTTGGCTAAAAATCATTTCATTGGCAATCATTTTTTCAAGATCATTTAAATTAACAAAGAGGGGTTCTAACCAATGTTTTAATTCAAGAAGAGGTGGGTCGGAGGCAGAAAAATTTGGTATCATTGGTATAGCGTTTTTCTGTTCTGATATTTTAAATGTATATTCTAAGTACCTTGGAATAAATCCCCAAGTAAATTCTTTCAAAGTATATTTTAGGGATGTCACGCCCGCAGCAATTCTACCATTATATTGCGCCATTTTTAATCTGTGAGGATTTGGAACTATAGTTAACTTTTTAATATTCTTACATAGTTTAAGATATTGTTCAAACCCTCTGTCGACGTTAATCTCTATCAATTCTAAACATTCAAGAGATTTCAAATGACTTATACTATCCAAAATAAATATAAGGTGACATTCCCTACAACTTTCCAGTCGTAATTTTCTTAAAGAAGTTAACGTTTTTAAAAACGTAGTTGCAAAACTTTTGGATAAATTCCAACAATCTCCTAAACCTAACGTTTGTAGTTTATCACAGTGGTTTAAGTTCAAATCTTCTAAATGTATTAAACTTAAGTTTTTAACTCCTAATAAATATAAATGCTTTAAACTTTTTAAGGACGCAAGTGATTTTAACGGGGTTTCTAGTTCACGGTTGCAATACAATTTTAGAACGGTAATATTTGACATTTCCAATAAAAAATTCAAACTTAGATTTAAACCAATCAGTCCACATATGATGTTCGCTTTAATCACTTCAATGTTGGGGTTTGCTTGAGATAAATTTTCAATTAGTTTTGAAGAACATTCGGAAAGTTCTAGTTTTCGTAACGCTGGCATTTTCTTTAAAGCATTAAATAGGTCATTCTAAAAAATAACAAATAAATCCCATCAATAAAACATTTAATAGAGTGGAGGGGGTGTCTTCTTTAAGTGATCCCGTATTAAAAGTAGATTACAATCATACAATAAACAATAACCACATAAAATGTTCCCTCAGACCAGAGAAGTGGGAGGCCCTGACTTCCATTAATTTGAGACGCCACTGGTACCGCTCTACCTACTATACCTAATAATTATATACTTACATCATTTAAAACGAATATACATTCGTGTAGCTTCAAATGATAGGAACCTAGTTCATTTAAGGCATTTGACATTTTCTCAAAATTCAGTTTGCAACCATCCAATTTGACTGAACGCCACAGTGAAGGCTCCATAACAATTTGCTGCCATAATTTGCACACTTGACAACTACGCAACAGATCTGGAGGGTTTAAATATTGAAAAACCAAAGATAATGTGTTATATGCAAACCACTGATCTTTGGATAATCTATCTCCTACATTGGAATCCATAATATATTATCACCTTTATCTGTAAGGACAAAATCCCGGGTTAAAATAGAAGTAGGTAAACAGTAAAGGCTGTAAAACCATGTTAAATAACATCTCTCGAAAATAAAATAAAAATAAAAATTAAATACTTGAGTCTGGGTTATGTTTTTTTCTAAAATTCCAAGTAAAGAAACAGCGACGGCGCCAGGATTTTTTGGATGGGAGGGCACAAATGGGCCCGATGATTTTTGAGTGGGCACTACTCAAATCAAAAGTGACTTCTAAAAAAAAAAAAGGCCTCCCGCTCTAGGACGCGATAAACAGTGGCAGACAAAACTTTCCTCTTGTTCTAAATGACGTCTAAAAAAAAAGGTCATCGTTTTAATACCATACCCACTCATTAAAACTTTCATAGCCAAGTTCCTCT
Organism: Polydrusus cervinus; assembly: GCA_935413205.1. Taxonomy (NCBI): domain Eukaryota; kingdom Metazoa; phylum Arthropoda; class Insecta; order Coleoptera; family Curculionidae; genus Polydrusus; species Polydrusus cervinus. Next base: position 81,110,457 of record OW284511.1, read on the forward strand.
TCCCCCGAGAAGAATTCCATTTACAAATTACAAAACCAACTCATCAATTTTGGGGGGGGGGGGGGGGGCACCAGGGTGGGCACTCATGTTTCTAGGGCCAGTGCCCACCCTGCCCCCCCCCCCCTGGCGCCTCCGCTGTAAAGAAACAGCAGAAAATATCATTAAATTTTGCGAAACTTTATGTTCGGGTCTTGCTATTTTTCTACGTTAAACCCACCTAAGCACCGGAGAGGTAATAATGCCATATTTTTTTTATCCACTGCTCTACAGCAAAGAATATCCCGTCATAGACTTGTATACATTTACAATTTAATTTTTATATCTTATCTTGGCTACAAAATCAAACTTTTTTGGAATAAAATATTTTTCTCTTCTTAGAAATGTCCGAAACGGAAGAATATCCTGCATGATCAAGGCACACTCAAGATTAGTGAAACCGATGTAATCTAACATAGTTATAACGCAAAGCTAACATTTTTCCTCCTTTTTTGGAGCTTCTACAAAACATAGCTTGATAATTAAATAATGCCTGCCAATGCCATTTATTTCACAAGCAGACAAAGCCGCCGGTAGTTACTGGTGGCAGTTGCCACCTCTAAAATATTTTTTCTAAACTTATAAACTCAGTTTGCATACTTATACCAAATTTTGTTCAGATTGGATAAATAGTTTACGAGATAAATTCATTTTACATGTGTATGCCAAATTTATGGTAGATCGGTTAGGTAGTTTTCGAGTTACAATAAAATCAATTTGTTAAGAAGTATAAAACTGCAGTTACTGGGTATTTCTTAAATATTTTTCTTAAAAATATAAATGCATGTCTTTTACATACGAATACCAAATTTTGTTGAGATCGGTCAAGTAAATTTATTTTACATGCGTTCACCGAATTCTGGGTAGGTCAATTAAATAGTTTTTAAAGTAAATTAATTTTACGCGCACTTACACCACGTTAAAAACTCTTGAATTATGTCTTACCTTTTCCGAATTATAGAAATTGAAGGTGTTTTTCTAGTGTCGAAACATTTAACTCGATATCTGATATCATATATTATAGAAAACGGAATGGAAGGGTAAAATTATTTTTCTTCATCTTTGTGAATGAAACTTTTCCAAACATAATTTATGGAAAAAATCGTATCTGTTAACGTTTGGGCCGCGGCGTATTGCCTGTCAAACGTTGGGCTGCAGCGCCTAAAGTTTTCATCTTCTAATTGGAAGCCGATAAGCTTCGCGACAGTTTGACGCGGTTATAAAGGGTTTTTTACAATAAATTCGATATTTTGGTCAAATTTATCCGGTTTCAGGACTGTTCTTCTTTCTGACTGGTGGCAAGAAGCAGACCCTTTTAGATACGCCACTGCATAAATAATGTTACTTCGGTTCCTGTGAGCTAGGCAACCAACCCAACGTACCTCTCATGATCTAATCATAGAAATATATATATTATATAATCACTTAACTTACTTACCTACTCTTAAAAAACACAAAAAGAAGTTAAATTTTAACTTGTGTTATTGAAAATATGTTTTATTAATTTCATCACTTAATCACATTGTTTAGCCGTAGATTGCCGTGACTAACATCACATCAATAAACTTTTATTTTTATTTTGGGGTGCGTAGCGTGAGATCATGCGATCAATGTTGCCAGGTAAAAAAAAAAATTTCGCATTTAAATGTCCAAAAATTCCCTAAATTTGTTTAACGTCCCTAGACATTTTAATATGGGAAACATTTTGTATAATCATTTCAGAAGGAAGTTTTTAGGGTGTGAGCTTTTTGGGAGTTTTTGTCGCAAATATTTATTTTATTAAAACTTATACAAACAAAATACACCTATATATTTTTCTAAGACATTGTAAGTATGTACTACATGCGATTCGCTGCGAAGGAGTCTGGGATTTACACACAGAGTTACCCAAGGAAATTAGTCCTAAATAAATGGTTATAAGTAGAGAATATATTACATTTTTGGGTAAACGTTTTGAAATGGTTCCTTATAATTTTAAAAGTATATTTTTGTTTTGTTCAGAGATTTTTTACTTTTAAAAAATATTTGTTGCTTATCATAATAATATAAGAAAATGAATTGATTGTATGAAGTGATTATCATCACAAGGTGGCGTGATACAGAGGTGCTGGATTCAAAATTTTGCTGAGGGGGGCGACAAAAAAAAGTGACATCTAAAAAAAATGAGCGTATCCCGGCTCTAACAATCTTCCTACTCTCAAAAGTGACTTTTAAAAAAATACTGACCCTTAGTTTTCAAAGTTCAAAGTAAACAAAACAATCATGCCGGCTTATTGGGACTGCCTCCCCCCCTAAATCCGCCAGTGCAGACGTGACATGCGCGGGGGGGGGGGGGGGGGGGGTTAATGGAAGTACGACAAATTTGAAATAATTACGCAAAAAATGTTTTATATTTCAAAGTAGTGTTTTCCTTTCTTTAGCTAGTGTCTATAATTAGGTTAAAAATTCCCTAAATAATCGTTCATATCAGTTTTTCCCCGCTTGTTGGTTTTCTTAACCGGTTTCAGGGAAGTTCCCCTATCCATGGCAACACTGATGTCGTGAGTGCCCGGGTCAAGTGCGTACAACACAGTCTATAAGGATGTGTCGGTATGTTTATACCGCGATTTCAAAACGGTATTTTATAGATCGATAGGTACTCTGTCACGCTCAACAAGAATAAAAGAACCGATTACCGAGCCGCGTGATATTTTTTAAATAAAGACCGTAGGTTGTTATCGTGTTCTGTGCAGCGGCGGCGCCAGGGGGGCCACCCTAGAAACATGAGTGCCCACCCTGGTTCCCCCCAAAATTGATGGATCCGGTTTTGTAATGGAATTTTCGGGGGAAGAGGGACTTGGCCATAAAAGTTTTGATGAATGGTATTTTCAAGAGAACGATGACCTTTTTTTTTAGACATCACTTAGAACAAGAGGGGCGTTTTGTTTGTCGCTGCATATAGCGTTCTAGAGTGTCGGGAGGCCGGCGACCTTTTTTTTTGGGGTAGTGCCCACTCAAAAATCATGGAGCCCATTTGTGCCCTCCCATCCCAAAAATCCTGGCGCCGACACTGGTTCTGTGTCGTTGTATATTTCGTTAACTTTTTTAAAGCGTGATACTTGCGAGTTCTATTTGTCTTTGGAACATACTTTTTTAGAGCGTAGTGTTTTCTGGCAAGACCGAAGTCTGGCATTACTGGCAAAGTTTAATTAATAATTAAAAATTCGCAGTAATTTGTTTCCTGTTAACATGGTAAATGGATGCAATGAATTTTTCTCGCTTCTTAGTAGACATTTACAAATATCGGCTTGTGAGTTTTAATGTCAAGATTTACGGGTTCAAATTTAATGCGTCAGTTCCATAATGCCCTCTGTATATCATCATTATGTTAAATAAATTAATAAGGTGGGTTAAATTTGTATGTGGGTCATTGACCAAATCAACGACGAGAAAGCAAAGATAGACCCCGCATCTCATTCATAAAATTACTATTGCGCCGCGCCTACAATTCACTGTTTATAAGAGGGCGATAGCATGCGGAGACTTTTACGAAATCCAGGCACTGAATCGGTTATTTTGCAAACCTGACACTGTCTCACCATATGGTTTTTTTATAATTAACCCACAAAACTTTCAAACACTAAAAAAACCCTTTTTATTTAATAAAGCTGGAAATAAATAATTTATTGTTCTTATAATGTCAAATTTGTCATTTTTTATTTCCGTATTTTCACTTGCTACCGCAAACGTGCCAAGTTTTGCGTTAGTATGGAATAATCCGAAAAATTAATTTATTATGACTGTTTGTTGACTGTATGTTAAAGGCAATTATAAAATGCCATCGTAATGCAGTAGCGGATCCAGGATTTTGTTGAGGGGGGGGGAGACTTTAAAGAAAATTACTTCTGAAAAAAAAGAGTGTATCCCGACTCTAAAAATCTTCCTACTCTCAACCGTGACTTCTAAAAAAAACTTCTGACCCTTCACACGTCCTACAATTTTCAAGGCTCACGGTAAAAAACACCCATTTTGTGAGGGTCAGGGGGGGGACCTGCCTTCGCCCCCCCCCCTGGATCCGCGCCTGTCGTAATGCTGATTCACTGTACTTTAAAATATACATTTACTTCTCGAATTCATGATACTCAAATCGTTTTGACAATATAATTATTTTATAATTAATTTATACAGTAGTTCAGCTCAAAAGTTAGATTAAGTTAGGTAAAACCACATAATAATATATACATACACTATATTGCCAATACAAGCAGCCGTGCGATTCAAAATAACCTGAGTTGGGGGCTGTCGCGCTTGCGCAGTAGGGAAAAAATTAGGCAACCCACACGATTTCTAACAGAACGTAAACAGAACCCAAGGTCTCTTGAACAGAACCGGCTCGCCGTTATATTATTAGTCATGGCATCTTTTGTTTCGTTCATTCGTGTGTTGTTATAATTTCCAAGTTTTGGGTGTCAATATTCATAAAACTTTACTTAAGACATTTTTTTTTTTAGTTATATTAGTTATAGTCGTTTCCATCTTTTTTTACGTTGTATTCGTTCGAATGTGTGATTGGATATTATTTTAATATATATAGTTTTGGGTGCGAATTTAGGTATAAAACTTTACCAGACATTTTCTTATTGTTAGCGATTTGTGTCTCAAGATGGGTAGAAAAAAGTGCATGATCCTTTTTGCACGAATCGCGGTTCAATACCAGGAATAACATATTTCAGGTATGTAAAATATTGGTTACTTAGTTTTATTTGTAGGGCAAGGGGCTGTCGACATATTAAGCACCGGTTCCCGCAGATCACCGAAGTCAAGCGGTGTCGAGCGCGGTTAGTACTTGGGCGGGTGACCGCTTGGGAACACGGCGTGCTCTTGCCTCAGGGAAGAGTGTAAAATGAATCGACACCTAACCATCCTATTCAAGCCGGATGAGATCGGATATCTCGTAGGATGAAGGTGCCGTTTCACACTCCCCAGTCGGTAGATCACATTTGTGGTCGATGACCGGTTCAAGATGGCCTACGTAGTCGGCGAACCGTAAAAAAAAAAAAAAAAAAAAAAAAAATAGTTTTATTTGACCATAAACTGTACACACCCGAACTAAACGGGTGAATTTAGATAAAAGCTTGTAAAAATATTTTAAAAGTAGGTCCTGTCAAATGTTTACATCAAGAAGCAAATTTCCGAGCTGCGCAAACTCAACGGCCCCTGATCATCTGCTTACAGTGGTGTCATCATTGAATTATGGTATTAGCAATATAGTGTATGTATATATGTGGGTAAAACTGACAGTCACAGTTCGATTCTGTTGCGGTTTTCATTTAAATCTCGATACGAATACAATTAAAAAATATGCCAACTCGACCTTGAATAATCGAACTCAATACCTGTGTTGATGTAATTTTTAATTCGCTGCGTGGCTTCAGGTCGATTTATGTAAAAAGGTACTTCATGAAAATGTGGTAAATTATTAGGAATACCGGAACATACCACCACTGGTGGCAGTCACAGTGTTCTCTTGGCTGCCATTCAATGAAAAATTATCTCGAACTCGAAATGTTTGTCGTTATTAGTATTTTGACTAGTTTGAGGTTAGAATATGTTTTAAGCAATGTGGAGGATGTGTTTAATTATGTATATTCTTTTTTTCGCTGGTGAGTCCCCGGTGACAGCGGTTCAGCCGCATCGCGTTTTTAATATACCTATTGTATTACCGGTTGGACATGAATCATGTTATTTTATTCATGGTGGATTTCTGCTGATTTCTATCAACGTCAGCAACAGAGAGATCGTAAAATAATTAACCAACCGTTGATGACGTCATTCTACCAGCTGTCAATCATAAGTTCATCAGTTCCACCACTGGTTGAACAAAAAAATATACCTATTTGAGCTCAAATAAAAACCGCAACAGCGTATTATACGCTCGTAAAAATTTCCTACTATTTCCATGATTTCATTCATGTAACTCGTCACTACACTGATACTCCAATCCAGAGGAAGTTGTTTCACTTTTTGCAATCATTGTTTATGGATATAGAAGTCGATATATAAAACTGGTACATTCGGCCATAGGGTTTGTAAATGAAACATTGGGTGAATTATATTTAATTTTTATTTAATATATATTTCAAAACTCCAATAATGTACAAAAAATATCTGTGTAATTAAATAATGTTTTTTGTCTGTCAATTTGTTCATTCATAATCTATTAATTTAAATGGTTTTGTGTGGAGGATGGGTAATAATTGACAATATAATCAAGTATGAATGCTATTTACTAAAATAATTCCTAGGATCAACCCTAGCAACAGTAACATGGCGGTTGCCTATCACAATGTCCAACAAAAACGACTCTTTCAAATAACATACTTTAAATTATGTATAAAATATTAACAGTTACTATTTTAAAAATGTTTTTGGTAATGCGCAGCTGAACTTCCACAAGAAAGGAAGACGACACCAAAATATGTACAAAATTGCTCCGAGTGTCTCAATTATTATTATCATAAAGAGATCATTATTTATTTGCTTAAATATTTTTTCAAGTAGCACTATGGTAGGATGGATTAATGGTAATAATTATCTGTGAAGTTACTAAGTTTGGTAATTTTCGAGACAATCGGAACAAGATGCCGCACCACAGGACACAAAATCACTTTAAAACAAGTCCAGTAGTAAAATATAATAATATACATAAATATTAACATGTCTTAGTATATACAATTGCACTCGAGCCCTGTGCCTTTTCCGTCGCTCCGCACTACCCTTATCAAACATATTATACAACAAGCAATATGTAGTAATGCACTTTCGATACAGCTAACCTGTCTAGATTACAGCCTGCGGTACATAACTGATGAGGTACCTAGTAGAATTATATCTCTCTTTCAAAGGTATGTACATCTCTCGTCATTATTTAGTTAAACTATAATAGATATATTTGGAAAAAACATTAACTCGACTCATCTTCAGGGAAATTTTTTAAATACTGTACCACCATTTTTAATATTGTAAAGAAATGTACCTTCTTTTTACGTTTACTGATTAAAGAAAGCTCCAATTACATTGCCGGGAATGTTGATAGAAAGTATTTTACCAGACATTTCTACAATGTTTCTTAAATTTCTTGGGTGGTAATCAGACGGTTACCGTAACTGAACAAAAAATAATTGTTGAACCAATGGGAAACTACTCGATTATGGTAAAATAAACCCCTTTACTAGAGACCTGCACGGGCCGGGTTTTCATCTCAAGTCTCAACGCGGACCGGCCCGACTCTCGGCCTCGGGTCACTTAATAAAGGTTCGGGTTTTCGGGCCCTAACAATTTTTTACGGTCTTTCGGGTCAGCCTTGGTTTGCTTATGTACTTTTTTTAAAAAATGTTTGTAAAATAATTCAAGCCCTAATAGTTTTTTTCGGGCCTGCCAGGCCTTCCGGGCCTCACGAGCCCGCCGCGTCTGCCGGGATGTTCGGTTTTGATTGAAGGGCTGGGCCGCGTTGCCAAATTCCGGCTCGTGTCAGGTCATGAAAATTCGGCCCTTGCAGGGCTCTATCCATCCAGGTCCAAAATTACTATCAGAGTCATCGCTTTCATATCGAGAGCAGCGGATTGTACCAAGTTTGAGGAAAAAAATGCCATGAAAATAAAAATTCTATAATTTCAAAAATAGACTGCAATTCTTTTCTCTAACTTCTGCACTTTATATAAAAGTGATGAATTACCGAGAGTAATTTTGGACTTACTTATGATGATGTTTATATGGCGGGTGCCGCTACCCAAGTTTAGAATAATTAAACGGTCTTCTGAATAACGTTGGAAGCGCCACAACGTTGCAAAGAAACAAAGTAATTAAGACGCTCCAAAAAAATCAGTCAGAATATACGCCATGCCGACGCAGACGACAGTAGCCCTAAAAGCCTGCAGTACACCGCTAAAAAACATATGCTGAGGCGCATTAGCAATATACATATGACTTTGCCGGGCGCACTGTGTGCACTAAATAATAGAAAATATCATTCACAATCATATCGGGTAATAATGGTTCGCGTTCATGGTGGAGGGTAACTTTTTCCGGGCAAAATAACCTTTTACCCAAGTCGAGAGATAGTTAAAAGTTATCGCGGACGCGGATTGTTTATATTGTGTTGCGCGTTGAGATTGGTTGGGGGACCAACAATTATCACCAAAAAGTGTTCTAGGTTTTTTCTTTTAAATTAAAAAATTGACAAAGGGATTTTCCCACAAATCGTCATCATCTTGTTAACGACGAAAAGGGTCGGGGTAAAATCAGCTATTATTACTTTCTCTACTGGAGACATAAAGCTATTTTTAACAATTTTATATAAAAAATGTTAAAAACTCATATTTGGTTTAATTTTTTCATATAATATGTTTTGACTTTGGGGCTCTCAAACTTAGGCCAACTAGAAGCACAGTTAACTTTATTCTAATATGCATTTATTTTTAAGTATTTTTTAAATTTAGTGTTACATATTTATTTAAAAAAGAAGGCTCAAAGCTGAAGTGGACCAAGTCCATAAGGACTTATTATAAGAAAAACGCATTAGATCTCTGAAGACAGGTAATAAATATCATATACCTCCATCTGTTAACAAATATAAGAGATATAGACTTAGTTTACTACAGCACCAAAAAATACAGTACCAGAAAAGAATGACAAAATACATGAGTATATTTAAAAATGTGTGTAACTGTGGAACATACCATGTCTTAAAATAACTTCACTGTTTGCTTAAAGTCGTAAGGATACTGAAATTAACAAACCGACAACTTCAAAAGGATTATTTAAGACAACGACCTAGAGAAATCATACCAGAATTTACTCCATCCTGCGAGAGAAAATCGAACCTCTCCCTAATAAACCTCGGTTAGAGTCGGTAAGCCTACCGACTCGGCTGTCCGGCACAGCAAACCTGAGATATGTCGTGAAATCCACGTTTAGTGATAAGCTACCGTTTAAACGATTTAGGTATAAAATTTATGGATTTGGTCCGTTGTAGCCGTGAGCTCATAATATACGGTACAGAATTTTACTTGAAACACTTTACAATTTGCCCAGTTAATGTAGTTTCCTATGCTATCCTACGTGTCCACTCTGATCTCTCAATTAATCAAATTTTGCATCACTCTTGACAGATAGTAGTAAATAAAAACTAGATAGGATTACTCCAAGGGTTAAAAATACATTGATAAAATATCAAAGAACAAGTGTTTTAGTTGACTCTGCCAAAATATAGAATGTACAATCACATGAGCAGTAATACGATCGACAACAGGTTCACGTATACACGACATCTTTGGTTCACATATACTATAGATAATAATGTAACATTTTAATAACTTGTATCTTAACAATAAAAGTTTACATCTGGGTATATAGACAGATTCTTTCTAAAACACATGTTTAACATCAAAGACACTTTTTCGAACGTCAAGACTGCAATTATTTACTCTGATCTGACAGCAATTGTTGTAGTAATGAAGTTTTAGTGTGATCACCTGGCCGTCCTTCCTCCATAGTAGTCTGAAAATTAAAAAATAAATATTAGCTGAATTATTAGGAGATCTACAAAATATGTAGTGTGTATGTGCTAACAACACTTGCCTTTGTGTATTACATATTACAATTTACATGAGCTTGGCTAAGATACAGCTTGATTTTATTGTTCATTTGTGTTACAAACCTTTACTAAACTGTACAGTTGTATTCATTCCATCTCGTTCAAGAAGACGTGACAAGACAGAACAGAACAATATACAGTGTTCCTAAATTGATACTTAATTTTTAACTGTGTATTAAGGGTTAATTGTAAAGGTTCAGTTTAAACTACAAGTTATACTATGACTTGCAGTAATGTCACTGCATAAACTTAAGCATAACTGTCACTTGGAGTTTAAACTGTACTTATACAACCTCTAGTTAGTTCTCAAACGAAAATTTTCAAAAAATTAAGAAACTATACTTTTACAAGTACGGTTCTCTCTAACTTAAATATATCTTTAACACAACCTAACCACTGTACTGTGACGGAGCGTAATACGCCGAATAAGGAACCGCACAGTCCCCGTAAATAATCAATACTGATAATGTTCCATTTTCACGTTTAAAATATCAACTTAGATATCACCCCAGTCACACCCCGCAATTTGAAAGTTGTACGGATTTTTTATGAATACAACTGAAGTGCTTGGCACCACATTCTTGGTGACGACCAGCTACAAAATAATTATATAACATCATGTAACACAGATGAACAAACTTACAGTGCAACTAAAGGAGGGTTTACACATGCACAGATTTAGTGGTGTTATAAAAAGTGTAATGCAATTCGTCAACCTAATAGAACATATAACCTTGTAATATCAGGCTGATGGCATATTTAAACTTGTGTAAGTATCTCGGTATCACTAAACCTTTACATAAATAAACCTACATTTATTCCAAAGAGCGCGAGAAAATAAAACTGTTGTTTGTTTGTGCCTCACGGAGTTTTAGTGTTTGTAACGTGACTATATAGACTCGTGAGTCTATTATATTTTTAAAATCAGACTCTGCCAATAATATTTCAATAAATATAGATTACCGAAAGCCATAGCCCTATAATCAGTCTTATAGGTATATTTCTCTTTAGGTTAGAGACACCAATAAAAACATCAATTTTATTGTTGTCAAGAATATGACAGCGTGCAGCACAAACAAACCTAAAATAACAGGTGTTTCTTTAAGCTACAAAGAGCAAAATTATTTTAAAGAAGTTTGTTAGCTACAAAAATATAAGAACTACAGTTAAATAACAATAAGAAAATAAAGGTTGTTACTTATTTACCCGATAAAAAATGAATAATATGGTAGCATCGTTTATATGATAGCATTAGAGTTAGTAAGAGCAGGAAGCAAATGAAGCGTGGGTTTAAAGATACCTATCTAATCTATGCACTATGGAGCATAACAAAAAATATCACATTCACAGACTAGTAGTAAATCCAGAAAATCGTATGGAAATAGTCCATTTTCTAAAAGTGGAGCTAGTGAGATACAGGGAAGTAAAACTGGCAATCTTCTTCACATAATTTAATTATCCTATTAAGGGGAGGGAACATTTTTAACCGGTGAACTTGTTTTGGGGCCAGTTGGCCTCGTCATCAGAACCAATGAGCTCAAGATACACTAAAGTGGAACAGTTTAGAGATTTTTAGAAGATTAATTGAAAAATATTAAATAAAAATAAAATAAATAATATGAATATTTTTGAATAAGTATATGGACAAATTTATATTAAATTATGATAAAAGAAGAAATTTTATTAGTTAACAAAATCCACTCTAGTGTATCTTAAGCCCATTGGTGCTGATAATGAGGCCAACTGGCCCCGAAACATGTTCACCTGTTAAAATAAAAAAAAATAAATAATATGAATATTTTTGAATAAGTATATGGACAAATTTATATTAAATTATGATAAAAGAAGAAATTTTATTAGTTAACAAAATCCACTCTAGTGTATCTTAAGCCCATTGGTGCTGATGATGAGGCCAACTGGCCCCGAAAAATGTTCACCTGTTAAAAATTGTCCCTTCCCTTAATAAAGTAATTAAATTATGTGCAGAAGACTGCGAGTTTTAATTTCTTGTAAATCTAGAAAATATCTAAAGTGGTGGTGTGGAGGCGCTCGAGGACGCCTTAAAGGCGGTCCTTGCAAGGCGTTTAAACAGGTTAAAGTATTTAAAGCTTCTTGAGCTGGCTCTGTATACCACTCTGAACAAAGTATCGAAACACGTCGACCATTTTAATGCAGTGGGTCGAATTTTCTAGCCAATTCAAAAAGTGCACTTTAAAAAAAATGTTATAATAAGACAATTCTGCCAACAATTATCTATTATTGAAACAAATACCAATTCTCTTTGTGACTTTATTAGGTTGGCGCCGTAGGTAAAACATTTACCTTGTACTGCATAGGATGTTACAAGCAAAAATGTGCGCTTGGTAACATGGTTGAATAGGTAACACAAAGTTAATTATTTTATCTGGGCCCATAGAACAGAACAGGCATTTTGAACCTGTCAATTTAAGAAATTTACAAACAAAAAAGGTCTTAATTGCATTCAATGTTGTTTTTAGTTAGCATATATACATATTCTATATACGGGAGACCGGGTGCTGTTTTTTTTTCGCATGTTTTATATAATTTTCCTAATAGCTGTCATAGCATATATAATTTTATAATCTGGTGCATAGCAAAGGCTAATGAACAGTACCAATTTATTTGAGGTAATGTTAAAAAACTCGTTTTCCTATGGTACTTATTTTTGAACATGATTTGCAAACTTAAGTCCCAAAACTAACTAAAAACTAGCCCCAAAGAGTATAAATCCTTAGGTCCGTAGAGAGGTTATTGGGTGCGCAGACAAAAGTTAAGCGGCGAAAGCCTATATGGTTATGGATAGGAAGTTGGTTTTTATAAAAGACTTTGCGAAGAGCGTGCTAACTGGCTCCAGCTTCCCCAATAAATATTCTAAGCGGTCGGATATGTCTTTTTGAGGTTTATAAATATCTGCAATAGTTTTTTAAAAAGTGCACTTTTTTATTAGTCGTACCTAATTCAAAATTCGACTCACTGATCCTTGGAACAACAAAAATAAAGAAGTGAAAAAATGATGTCTGAGTAATTACGGAAGTATTAAATTATCTTTAAACCCACTAATCGAGAGTGTAAATGCGTGTGGCTTACCCTGGAAGTTGCCGGCTGCGGAGACATTGAGCCCATTTCTGACCCCATCGCACCCCAAAGTTTTGGGCTTTCACTCGCACCTGCACGCAACAATGACGTCATTGTACGTAACCCAACAGGAGTACCCTTTCTACTTTCTTTACATTATTTAAAGTACTGTCGCCAAAAATATACCTTCCACACGTACCAGGACTGTAACATTTGGCCGGACTCCCTTACCCTCAAATTGCATTACCCCAAAGTAATAAATCCAGAAAAAGTAATATGGGCAAATTTGAAAAAATTTTGATTTTTGCTTTCGTTAATTTAATAATCAAAATTAAAGGAAACAAATTATTGATCAAAAAATTAAATTCCCTAGCTCTAAAAGTACAAATTTATTGATAATTGGGAAAATGTAATTTAAAAGAGCCAGAAAATTACATTTTTTAGAAGAAACTATGCAATTTCAATACATTTATATTTGAATAGTAGGAACTATCGAAAATTAATTTATAAAGGTTGCCGACATCAAACAGCTTAGCCGGCATCTACCTGGCTCGACAAGTTAAAAAAATAATGGGTTACTCTACACGAAATTTGGTTTTACTGATCGAAAAGTCAGAAAAAACGTTAACATGTATTTTTTCGGCACTCGTGTAAAAAATTGTCTATCCAGAGAATGGTCCAATCCAATAGGTCCGAGTCGCCCGAAAAAAAAATACTAAATACATATATGGGTGATTCCTGGATAGATACACCCATTTTTTTTTAACTTGTCGAGCCAGGTGGCTACGCTGTTTGATGTCGGCAACATTTATTAGGTCCGCTAGATCAATCTCCTGGTAACTTTATCAGCCCCATAATTTTCTATGGAAACAATTGTCTCAGCTTTGGAAATCTCCTTATCGGTAAAATTACTAAGAGATGGATCTAGCGGACCTAAATGAATTTTCGATGGCCCCTTCTATAACATTAATGTCGAGTTGCACAAGGAATTTTAATATTAATTAACTAACCAGCAAGTTTGACTGTGGCATACATGACATTGGCAGAAATAATTTTCTCACAATCATACTGGCCCGCTTACCCTAATTTTTAAATGACTAATCAGGCACCTTTGATTATGAGTACATAATGCCTGTCACAGTGAAACTTGCTGGTTAGTTAATTGTGGTTAAAAATCTTTGTGCAACCTAACATAAGAGTGTAATGCAATAAAACCGATCGCGATATTTCTGAAAAAGTGTATTGCATGAAAACTGTATAAGTAAGTTTCGATTGTTAAAAAGCTAAAAGACCAATTCTGGAGGGGGATCTTATTTTTAACAACACTGAAAATGCACAAAAGCTGTTTTCTTTCTTCTATCTGGTTAATTTTTATTGCACGGAAATATACAAATTGTAAGAGGATATACGGGGCGCTACAAAATGATGTGCGTGCTTGGGAAAAATGGTAAAAGATAAAAAGATGGTTAATTTTGGTAAAGCTGTGTGTCTTTGGGGTTTAAAATTTGGTGAAAGAATATTCTGAAAATTTCAGTTTTGGTTTTTTATTTTATTAAAATCTGATTTAAAAGAGCAAGAAAGACGATTGAAAAGAGTCATGAAGTTCTTCTTATTTCTATCGGGCGAGTCGCCTTTCGGCAATCGCGAATGTAGCCGAGCGATCGTATATAGTGCTAAATAAGAACAGAAAGAAAAATAGGAAATTTTCTATCCTTTCCATGATTCCGCTGCTAATGTCCTTCCTTTCTTAATAGTAACATTATTATCTATTATAATTCGGTACTCTTTTATTTTATTCAAAAACCGACCAAATACCCATATTTAGAGCATAATTACCTACAATTTAAAGTCTATAAGGCAATGAAAACAGAAAAAGAAATATGGACAAATTTCCCCGAATTTCGTTTCGTTAATCCATTAATCAAAATTTATTTAAATCAAAAAGGATAAAAAATTGATCAAAAAATTAAATGGAGAATGCAGCACTAGATATTACCCTTAATGAACCTAATGACATATTAATTGGGTCCCACATTCAGGATCGTAATGAGATAATTTGAAATGTATTATTTGATCATAAAATGTTAAAATATAAAAAAAAAACATTTGAATTATTTTAAATTTCTAAGTCCCTAAAATGCCAGGCTCGTGTATTAAAACCATGATTTTGCAGAACGTAAAAAACGGCTATATAAAAATTGTTCTATTCCCCAAGTTAAAAATTAAGGAGCAAATTATTAAAAACCAAAACTGAAAATATAGTTTTTTTTATATCTTCGAAGTATACGGAATATTTACAGTTTTCTGTACTACGCACACGAATGTGTAGCACCCTGTAATATGTAAAATATTTTCTGTAAACGTCATTAAGAAAATAAAATTTAGAAAATGTTGACTTTTAATTAAGACGTAGATCCGGTTGTACAATTACGGCTTAAGCTTAGTTTAACGTTGAACCAAGGTCAAAATTCATTTTGTTGGTTATCAAAATAAAGTTTAAGCTTGGTTCAACGCTGAACTAAGCTTAAATGGTAATTATACAACCGGACCTTAATGACTATTAGGTACTGCGTTCGATTCATGCAAATCTATCTCCTCGGTCTACCCAATGGTGGATTTTTGCGTTCGTTTAATAGATCTATGACCTCGGGTGCATCTGAGTTAGCTCGTATCGCCTCACCTGAAAATACCGATCTAACAGAATAAACTGAGCGATATTTTGACAGTTTATCTAATCTAAAAAATCAAAAAATCAAGGGTCCGTCTTCTTTTCGTCTCGTCAAAAGAATTTTAAAAATTGCAAATAACCTAGCTTCGTCTTGTATTTAGTCGAATCTTAAACAAGAGGGTGGATTTACAGTTTTGAGTAAGAAAAAGAGGTTAATTTTAATTTAGAAATGTCAGAAGGAACTCTGAATCGCGACAAACTCGTTTAGCTTGAATATCACGTGACATAACATCTGCATCTGCTCTGCTCGATTTTTTCAAAACCGAACGCAGTAAACATAACTAGTATTTATTGACAGTGAGAGTTCGGTATTATTAACATTTTCCGTTTACTGTTGAATATCATTTTTCTATATCGTAACGTGTGGGATACAACGTCAATATAAAAACATATATTAAGTAGAAAGGGTACCACCTGTCCCATTTATGAATTTTTAGTTAAAAAAAACACCATTCACACTTCGGGAGGGGGTCAAACCGAAAAAGTAGATAAAGCACAATTGTTTACTAAAGTTAATATTGTCCTTGATAATGGTACACACGTCTACATATACTTTATCTATTTTTTCTATCTTTAATTTTATAGTATTAGCATTTAATTTACCGAAAATAGTGATAGTTTCTTTGATCACATCCCAATTTAAAACAATGCTTAAAATAAAGGGATAACCCAAACTTAAAATTAATAAAAATGTGCACGTGTTAGTAAAGTTAATGTACAGTTGATGTGAGGTATTATACACAATATTCCCAAATTTACAGATGACCTGTTTCGATCTAAATTGCTATTTTTTAACAGTGATATTTTTACATTTATTTCCTCAACTTTACGCCGTCAGTCGATTTATGTATATACAAAATTTTAATGTAACTCTGTACCTTACCTTTATTCTTAATTTATATTACAGTTAAATTAAATTTTATATTAATCACATTCATGTTCATACATTTTATCCAGATCACATTTTTAAAGGATTTTTTCAGACCAACATTAAATGTATGAATATGCTGAGATATTCAGAAATAATTCACCATTCATTAGCCCCTCCCGTTTATTCATTCAATAAATAGGTTCAAGAAAAAAAAAACAAATGAAAGCAGGTAACTGGTAACTCAAACCAACTAAACTCACTGGTAACAGCTATTTTTCGAAACTTTTACGAAATTGCATTTATTTATAAAGCCATAAAACTTGTCGGTAAGTTAACATATTTGCGAGGGAGTTACATGTGAAACATTAATAAATCCTATTAAAATAACACGCCTACCCTAAAAAAATGTATTTTATTAAATAATTTACTGAAAAAATCCAAAATTATGATTAATGAAGCGAGTTTTGAATGGGCTCCAGTGGCGGCTCGTCAGGTGAAGTAGGAGCTCTTCACCAAAAAATAAAACCAGGAGGAAGTTTTTTCGACAATATTAATGTACGAATACTGCTACCATTTTAGCCCTTAAAAGATAATTATGTTTGAAACACTCGTGCAGTTTGACGCGCCCCAGCCGACCGTGCCCGTAAGCTCAAGGCAAATGAAGACCCAACGCCCAACATGGCTTTGATTTTCACCGTTGCTATGGTTATGTGACGTCAGTCACTCAAACAGCATGTAACAATTTGCATGATGATGAAGGGCAATTTAAAAATAGATCAGTCGTATGCACCATTGTTTTAGCATTGGTTCGCCTAACCTTAAGGTATTTATTTTGAGGCTTCGCGAAACTTACGGTTATAGATATCGTTTTTACGTGATTTACTGTGTGATTAAAAAGTTTTGTTTTTATTTTTCAGTTAATTCAGTAGTGTACGTACCTACTTAGTTGTGTGTTTTAAAAATGAACCCAACTAATGGCATAGTTTGTAATTTGTTGGAAACTCCATTTAGTCGTTGGACAGATGAGGATAAAAAGAGACGTTTTGTTACACGGGTTTTTAGTCAATGTTTGTTTAAGTACCTGCACTATACCTAGCTCTTCACCATTTTTTAAGACCGCGAGCCGCCACTGATGGGCTCTTTCACTATAATCGAATGTATTATATTCAGCACTAACATTCTGAACTAGAACCTATTGAAAACAGATCCCAATAAAAAAAATCTTCCTAGAGTATCACTAAGATTTTCTAGAAACAATTAAAAATACAGCGGAAAAGCTGCCAGTTTAAAAACAGTTAGCGCGAAGGCATTTACGTCACCTTATTAACCGCGCCATTCTTTTATTTGAAAGTCATGCGACCGATTATTTTGTTATCTTTGTCACGATAACTTAAATAGAAAAAAAACAGATTAGAAATAGAACACCAATCTCGAAAGATAAATCAGATCGGAGATGGGTCTGAGCGGGTCGAATGAAAGCTGTCCCGGGGTTTCCATTTGCACGTTTTTGTTGTGTGATAAAATTTTGCCCGTTTTCTGCAGTAATAATAATTTTAAAATATTACAATTTGAATACAGAATAATTATTTTTTAAAACAATGCAAGTGTTTTTCAAATTACCTTTTATAAATAAAAACCTTTTCCCGTAAGCTCTGGTATAAGTTTCTAGTGCACCAAATTAAGATATACGTAATAATACGTCATAGTCATAACTGTTCACCAGTAGTTTTTATATAACGTGCTCTCATTTGATTTTTCTCGTTTGTTTTACACTCTCCTTAAAGTACAACATATATTCTTACTCACCAGAAGCCATTTCGAAACTGATTCCCAAAGACTCGAGATCGACAGTCTGCTGCTGTTGACCCATCTGTTGCATCTGCTGGGCCTGGGTCTGACTAGATCTCTGACCACCGGCTGGTTGGGCTTGCGCGGTCCGTGCACCAACCACGGCACGTAACTCTTGTCTCACGAATTCAGAAGTTGGGTTGCTACCAGCGACACCTGGAGGAAATGAGGAGAACTTAGTGATCGTTTGCAAGAACGTGATGGTGTGGCGGTGTCAGTGCAGGATTATTATAGTTTATGCAAAAAATATTTCACTTACATTTACGCTTAGTAAAAATGATATAATATATACACATGGATGTTCTAGAAGGTTAACCATACCTTCTACTAGAAGGTATGGTCAATAATTTAGGATTAAGTAGTTTGGACCAAAATAAGGTTAGAACTTCGTATTATATGTAGTCCTTTTTCCTCATTACCGACCTACAACTTCCTGAAGGAGGACACTGAAGATGGGTTTCACTAAATATTTTCCAAACCGTCAAAGATAAAAATACGAAATCTTGTTTTGATAAATTTTGTGCGCTGAGTCTACCTATAAAATATGGGACCTAACGAGTGGAGCTGAAGTAAAAATACATCTAACTTATTTGTGTATGACATTTTTACAATAAAAGATAACACAACGTTAGCCAAAATTTGCAAATTTCATATTCAGTGAAAACCAAATTTTAATAATTTAAGTTCGAACCTTATTTTGGCCCAATCTACTTGATCCCAAACTATTGACCAAACCTTTTAGGACACCCTGTATACCGAGTGTTCAAAATGAAGTCGGCACTATTGCTAATTTTCTTATTATAATAGATATGACATCGGTTAAATTAGTAGAGTTGTAGTTTCATGTGCTGATAATTACGGCGATGTCAAAAAAACAATTGAACATCAGAATCACGTGATATTAACAAAAAAATGAATGTAATTTCGTTTTAAATGGAAAATGTTATTTCTGTTATAACTAGATAGATAATAACGGAGATATTTAAATTTAAACGTATTTCCATTGAAATTGGCGATTTTTTTTTGTTAATATCAAGTTAATTGTCTTTTTGACATCCCTATAATTATCAGCACATGAAACTACAGGTATTTACTAGTTTAACCGACGTGGTATCGCTTATAATAAGAAAGTTAACAATGCAGATGTAAGAACATTATATTAAAGTCCAGTTTCAAAAATATCCACAAAATAAACCTACCAGAAAATTTCGATGCAAAACTATTCAAAATTACGGAAATCAGGGGAATGAAAACGGCGTTTTTAAAACTTAAAAGATTCACAAATTGTAATCAATAAATTAACAAATTTTAAATACCACGCCAACAACATTTTCTTGACAAAATAATATGTCAGTGACATACAGAAAATGAAAGGTAAATTTTAACTATGTTACAAGTATTATACTGTGTTGTTCATGAAAAACACAGTTTAAGAATACGTCTTTTATGTTGGGTTGCATAAAGATTTTTGACTACTATCCAGTAAGTTTGACTGTGTCATAAATGACATTGACAGGCAATATTTACTCACAATCAAAGGTGCCTGATTAGTAAATTAAAAATTAAGGTAACCGAGCCAGTATGATTGTGAGAAAATCATTTTTGCCAATGTCATGAATGTCACAGTCAAACTTGCTGGTTAGTTAATTGTGGTTAAAAATATTTATACAACCCGCCATTAATACATTAAAATTAAGCAAATCCTATGCTCTAATTTAGAGAAATTCAGTGACAGTCCATGGGAAAAGTGGATTTATTTTACAAAACTCATATAGTATATTTCACGTATCTTTTTAATGCTTTGACGTTTCTCTTAGCAAACGCGTTGTCAAACTCTTGATTTAAAAAATCCTTAATTCTGAAAACGGCTTTTCCTCACGGACATTGGCTAGATTCATGAGAGATAAATATACTATAACTGACTGTATATTTACATATTATTGTTACAGCAGTTGACATTGATGCTGTTAGTACGTACATCTCTTTCTTATGCTTTTGCCCTTGCATCTCTTGTCGGACGTCATCAATCCGCACGTCTTCTCCGCGTTCTTTTAATATCACAAAGCCGCCATTCCCGGTTTTTTTAGAGATCATTTTGCTATTATTTTATGCGTAAACTTTCTGGTTATAAACTGTTGGACTGTATGTATCTTTGAAGTGTTCTTTTTATGAGAAAGCAAGTAAATAAATAAATAATTTAATTATTTGGTAATTAACTATTACAGGAACACCAGTCCTGCCTTTACGAAACCTCAAGTTCTGGAAAATTATGTTACTAGACATGACGTGTGTCATTGACGGCCATTAAAAGCTTATGTGAAATATACTATACCTTACATAACACCGAATATCTACTCATATTTTACATACAATGAGTGCACATTGAATTTGCTTAGCTATCTACTATAATGGAAATTTTCGTGATGAAATACGTTTCGTCGTCTTGAAGGAATGAATGTTTTTATTTTAAAAGAAATGGAGGTTTGTAAGATTGTAAGGAAATATTCTCATGGGAGAAAAATACCGATTTTTTTAATGCGCTTTGTACAAAGAATAGTAAAATTTTAAAAGTTTAAAATGCAGCAGATGTCTGCTTTTTTAACTACAACAACTCTTTAAACTACCGAATACATACTTCATGCGTTCACAATCTAATATAGAATCATTAACCTGTGTAACTGAAATATTTTTTGCTACTAAACACTATAATTCGATAAAAAAAAAACACCTAGAAAGTAACTAGAAAGCTGTGAAAAGGTATGCAACTCAAGGTAAAACAAAAACATGTGAAAGTATACTAAACAAAACATAAAAAGCAATACAAAAAGCAAAAAGTTTATGGAAAACATATAATAATTTGTCAGTGAGTACTTTAATGACCCATTATCTCAGCAAATGAAAAAATACACTTTTTCACTATTCATTTTTCAAAAAATGTGATTCTTGATACGAGTTGCACCAAAAATAATACTATTGCAATTTGAACACCATAGCAATAGCTATATTTTTTTATGTACCAACTTTTATCAAAAATAAGGTTTTTTAATCAATAAATTAAACAAAAAATGAACAAGCCAAAATCATATCTAAAATCTTCCATAAAAAAAATATAAATGTATGTTCATTTACTAAGATATAGTGCCAATAATAGTGTGGTACATATTTGAGGTCTGGAAGGGGAGAGAATTGCAAAATTGGCGGGATAAAAGGAAAAGGAATTTTCCCCAGTGATTTTTAGCACAGCTAAATGATAGATGAGCACATGTAGATGACTAAGTTCAATCACAAATAAAATTTTATAGGCATCTTATTGTTTTTTAAACAAAAAAAATATTTCTTCTCATTATAAAGATCAAATTATCAAAATAAAAATTCGTTACTTCCTTTTTACCAGCTTCTGGTCCTTTGAATTTATGATATAATTAACATAAAGTGTTAGATATATTTTTAATGTAACTCTGAACAGTCTCGAACAGACCCGAACAGACCCAAACATAATATGCCACATTATTTAATGACTGAACTTTTTAAATATGGTATGTTAGACACAGGGCAGTGCCAATGAGTGCTATGATGAGATGGTTTAACACACACTGTCTCCAAAACAACTTCATAGAAAAAATATTTTTCGTTTTTTTCGAAATAAAAAAAATTATAGGAACCCTAATTTTATTGGCCTGTTCAAGTCAAGTTTCCTGTATAAAATAATAAAAAAGAGTCCGTACTTTACATAAAACCTATAAGTTTCCTGATATGATAAATGATAATGTAATTTTTCAGGCGTCTGTAAGATTTATTTTCACGAAAATCCAAAATTAAAACCACATCTTGTTTAAAATAATAAATAGAAAACTGATTTTTAATAGTATAAATATGCCGTGTTTTCCTTACTAAACTGCTGGACAATTGCTTTCGAGCAAGAAAAATTTCGCCTAAATTTAACAGTTAATATTTTCTGAACCAGATATGACATCGACCTACGGTTTTGAACGGTTGATAAATTCATTCCTTGGGAAACAATTGTCGATGTTGGATTTTCTTTAACTGTCAGAAAATTTTATATACAGGGTGTTAAAGAAGACGATGATTTTTGCTCCAATTTTAATGGCGTGTAACTTTCACAATAATATTTTTAAATTTTATCACTCCACCTCAGTTGAATCACTACCCAAAAGTAAATTTATAAAATATATTTATTTACACAAATATAACAAACCGTAACTTTTAAATGACACAACAATCATACAAACAAAACAAATTAAAAGTTTTAATTTCCATAGTGGTTTAAATCTGAATACATTTTATGTATGAAATTATATCCCTTCAAAATTTTCATTATTTATTATAACGCTTTTCTGGAAAGTAAATTTTAACTACAAAAATATCGGTAACATAGACTCCATTGACGATTGTAAAATTTTACACCAATCTGTAGGCGGTTAAGAATATTGGTGCCGATTCCTTTACAATTTTATTGTCTTAAAGACTTGGTATTCCAATTTCCGAAACTAATGACATAAAATGTAGTACCTTTTGCATTGTCACGTGATTTCGTCACTACGAAGAGTACAACGTCTGATCGCAAAGGAAAAATGTCCAAGACGACATAGTCCCCAAAACAATAAAATTTAAAAAAATCTTAACCGTGCTCGCTGACTGGGGCGAAGCGGAACGTGGTGCCGCGAAGCGTATTGTTGCCGCTTAAGAAATTTGCATGTAAATGTAAAATGTAAGCTTGCCCACGGCAGAGCAGAGGCCGTGAAGCAGTGGACGAGCATACATTTACTTACATGCTACTTAAGCGGAAAAACACGCTTCTCGACGCGACGCGCTACTTTGCTTCAGTGAGCGGGCACCTTAAGAACTCCGAAAATATTATCTCTTTTTTATTTATTGTAGAGTATGCCATACCAGGCAATTTTTTTTTACCTACGGCGTCGCGTTGATTGAACAGGCCTGTCTTACGTGTCAACCTAATAGAGAAGGTCTATTCTCTATAACAGTAAATGAATGTATTTTTAGTGAAATAATGCGAGTTATTCTGGAGACTTATAGACAATAACAACACGTAACGTCCAAGAGATGCTTGTACCCCAGCCCCGAGATCTGTGTAGCGCAAAATCCCAGAAGTTCACTTACCGGGCGGCAGGTGCGGTGGACCGCTGGCCCTGCGCTCGTAGCCAACTAGGCCCGGCTGCTGCTGCTCGTAGCAGCTATAGGGCGAATCCTGCTGCTGCGGGTATAGCATTGGGGCGGGGGGGATGGGTTGGAGGGGGTTGGGAGGGTAATGTGGAGGGGCCTGGTTGCCCTGATACGGTCTGGGCGAACCCAGTCCACCTGTAACACACGCAACCGCTCTTAGAAGACGCTCACGGTGCCGAGTGGTTTGCTATTATACTTTTGGAAATGAAGCCGTTCATCTGGATCGTTTTTTTGCAGTTTCCTCAATGACAAAATTGTTACGTAAATTTTTTTTAAACGGATATACAGGGGGATTCCTAAGCTGATACTTCTGTTCTAGCTGTATATAGAAGGCATTAAAATAAACAACACTTTCAAATATATTTTTTCAAAAAACCGAAAAATAAGTTACTTACATTCATTTATTACACTATGGTTCAAATACGGTCCTGCCTAACTTAAACAATATTTTCAAAGTTGTTTGAGAAAAACACATGGCAGCGGATTGCCAAATAACTGACCACCGACCCGTAAATTGCATTACTAATAAGACAAACAACATAAAGTATAGCAGGCTACGTTTTGATGACCAGACCCGCACTTAGATTTTTTACTTCTGTATCACGCCCATTTTTAAGTTTTTTGAATAAAGGTATTTGAAAATATTGTTTATTTTAATGCCTTCTATACACACCGTAAAAAAGAAGTATCAACTTAGAAATCACCCTGTATATTATATTGTTGTGTTGAAGATGCCAAATAAAATGTTTTATGTTAAAATCAATAATAGGGGGCGAAAGGGACGAGAGTTTAAATGACAAGACATCAGACACCACAGCAGTTAAACTCAGAAAATAAAATATATTTCTTGTAAAAATGTTAACCTTACTTCTAAGGAATTGCCTATTTTAAGCAGAATTACGATTTCGATTTCCGTAAATATTATTAATAGAAAAGTTTTAATTATTCGCGCTAAAGACTAAAATGGTGACAATAAAATTGTATAACTGCAAAACTATTTTATACCGCCAGAACAAATAGGGAGCTAAAATAGTTAATATATATGTCTGTATTTGTCAAAATGAATAAAATAGAAAGGGATGAAGCAAGTACGCCATAAAACCATTGGAACTGTGTTTGATATGCTAATGTATTTAACTATGCTGTTAATATGGCATCTATGATATATTTAACAAACGCTAAGTCATAACTGCACGAGATACTAAGAAAAATGCATTAATATCACTAATACTACCAATCCAAGAACCCAACCGTACCAAAGACCTAATATGTATAAATACTAATAATTGGTTATAAATGTTACTGAAAATAATAAAAACCACATGCTACAAGTCAAATCTATTAGCATTTTTGTAAAACACTATTTCAGATCATAATTTTACTGCTAGGGCATTATACGCTAATAAATGTACATGATACATTCCGACTCAAAAAATAACGAATTACCCAAAACCTTATAGTCAAATTATTTTTGCGTCGCGTCGGACAGCTATCTGGCATCGGCGGAAAACAGTATAATTTGTAATAAGCCCAGTCTTTTAAACGTAAATAATTTCTATATTCTTGTTTTTAGAATAGGAAAAGTTCTAGTTTAAAGCGAATAATTTTAAGAACAGCCACATTTTCATTTTAATAAATGGCTAAATGCAATAAGTACTGATTAGCAAAGTTATACGGTTCTTTTTTTTTGCTGGGGTTGGCGGAAGAGCTAGTATACTTAGGCATATAAAGCCCATTGTATCCCCTATCGTCTGGGTAATGTCAACCAGGCGGGACCTACAGCTTAACGTGGAATCCGAACCACTTGTATGCACTAGTAGGATACTGTATTTTTTTATCCACTAAATTTCGGACATAATTTTTTTGTTATTATGCGTATGCCCGCTCCGGGGATCGAACTCGGTTCGCCACGGTCGAATGCCAGTACCTGATCTAAGCCACTGCCGCGGTCTTAGAAGAATTTTACAGTTAACAAGCGCAGTTCACATTCATCTGTCAAGATAGTAAGCGCTTTTATTTATATTTCGTAAGAAAGAACATCCCAGCTTTGTTTTTTACGCCCTTCCCACTACGCACTTGATTAGTGGACGCAAGCCCCGTGAGCAGGATACCCTACCTACGACACTGATTACCAAATTTGATCGAAAGAGAAGGCTTAATCAGCCTTAACTAGAACTCAGGAGCAGCCAAGTTGCCTACCTCTCATGTGTCGAATAAATCACCGACAACAATGAGCTAAGGAGTCTAGAGAATCAATATGCTAACTGGACATCGACCGTGTCACATTGCCAAGCCAGATCACTGATGAGCACCCAGAATCAGAAACAATCACAATTCTGGGTGCTCATCAGTGATCTGGCTTGGCAATGTGACACTTTCGATGTCCAGTTAGCACTGATTACCAAAGTTATACAGTTCTTACCTTACACAATATAAAACGTCTGAATTCTAAGATTATAGGCTGATCATTTCTGTTGAGGCCTTTTTACATTAGATGCAAGTGTAGGTGGTCGTTTTCAATGGGAAAACTACCATTGACTTGCACTTGCAACTTGCACCTAATGTAAAAAGGTCTTAATACAACTAGATAAGGCCCTAAATTGATAGTATTTCACAAAAAAATGCTAAATATGCCCAGCGGAAGGATTAAGTATAAAATTCTATCATTGAGGAAAGTACAAGAGAAAGAGGCCTAACATGCATCAAAAAGTATTTGTAAACCACTGCAGTAGATCTAATAGTAATTTCTACAAATACAGTATTTATAGCAGAAAATTAAAACCATGCTAAAAACGGACAATCTGTTTATATAATAATGTATAAAATCATATTTGTTGAAATTTACAGTTAAAATAATTACTACATATTAAACAGACTGAAATAAGGCTTATGCTATGTATTTTCTCTGATAGTAAAGTTTGTATACCACTATGTTTATATAGTGGTTATCAATGAAATGGTGTGACACATATAGCAAGCAAATGCGTCTTTACCACACTGATGTGATCTATTTGGAAAACCTTCACACTTGCGTGTAGGAAAGTCGTTTTTACATAACAGAACTTCTTTAACTCTTTAAAACATGGTGCTGATACCTTTAAAATATTATTGCTATATAAAATGGTTTTATAATATTTGGTACGATTTTCCTTTAATATTTGGCTTTCTCTTCTCTTTGTAATAATGAAATACGCAACATGAGACAAGGTAATAGTATGATAGAAGAGTTTTGGACTTGCATTGTTTTTATTTGTTTTATATCACAACTTTCAACTGATAAGTATCTCCAGTCGTCTTCAGGTGAATACTGAGGTAATAGTATATTACATACCAAGTGATGAAAGTGATACTTTTCAAAGCAGGAGATATTTAGCACGAGGTGTTAGCCGAATGCGGAAATTCTCCGAGTTTTAGAATAATCACTTTCACACAAGTAATGTACACTATTTTTCCTACGACCACAAAGAATTATTAAAAAACACTAGTGTTGAAATTAGCATACTTAGAATTATGTTCCACTTAATATCTGGTTTCATAGTTTGTCAATAGGTTTTTCCTTTATTTGTAGTTTAACTTTTTCATTTTTTCATATTTTATATTTCATAGGAAGAACTAATCCTGGATTGACTTCTAGATTAACCAGAATGAAATATTTAAATTTAATCAAGGAAAGATGCATTAAACCTAAATTTAAAAGTCAAATACTCCTGATGGAATTTGAACCTGTGACCTAGTGATATGTAGGCTACAGCTTTATTCTCTACGCTATGGCTACCGATAAACATTTGTTGTTTAATACATGACACTCTCTTCAGCGCGATTTGTTTTTTCTGATAATAGATTTTCCTGTATATTATTAACATTTTTTATAATTTCAGATGGCATAATTTCACCCTCTCTCATCATTTGACAAATATATGATAAATAAGTTAAACACTTTCCAATTACTGCTTTCTAAAAATTGTTCTTTTTAATAAATATGGGTTGTCTGTCAAATTGGCACCATATGTTTAAATTAAATAGTGTGCCTTGTATTTTAACACTAGTATTGAAATAATTTTTTCAACACGCGTGTGATATACGGCGCTTTCTAGCCAAATTAACCGTGCTTTTTTCTAATTTTCATAGGTAGTCATAGGAAAAAGATATTAAATTTTATTCCATTAATTTCAAATATTGAAACAATAAAAAAAAGTATATTTTATTTTGGCCGTAATAGTACAAAAGTTAGTATGTGAGCATACATAAGGCACACCCCGCCATTGTGCCTTTTATCTTTACGGAGAGAAGTAGAAAGCCTAAAATTAGTGGAAAATAGTACGTTATAATTGACAAATCAATGACACTGTGAAGAAATCTGTAATAATGATCATAATAAAACCAAAATTATTGTTCTGACTAAAGCAGTTATCAAAGATTAAAAGTAGTTTAATCAAAACTACCACTATAAGGGTATCTTAAAATAAAAACTATTATGTTTTGATTTGTGATTAGGTTTTATTGTTGATAGCTTTATTAATAGCAAATACCACTTTTTGAAAATTAAATATGTAACAAGTAGTGATCAATGAAGTATGTGTTATTAATGCTATCTAAAAGCTCAAAACCATTTCGTTTAATATGTTGCAGATGCAGCCATTTAAGTTTTCTTAAATATATTTTTGCCATTTTGCCGTTCAAGAAACGTCATTGCTTCCAACCTTTAAACAGATACTGTTCTATGATTTTAAAACTTATTTTAATTTTGGCATTTTTGATTTGCATACTCTAGTGCTTGTCTTGTCTACAATATAATTGGAAAACGTATTTATTCAAATGCGAAAGCTGAATGCAGTTCTGTAGCGATCGCATCGAGCGTTTTTTGTTTAGGTTTAGGTTTAGATAGAAACATATTTTTTAAATAGTATCTAAACCAAGTTTTACTTCCAAATTCATTAAATATATTTCAAATTTAAACTAGAACTAGAAAGCTTCAATGACTGCATCATCATAAACTCAACGTATCCCTCAACCTTATTTTAAATCTACGGAAACTCTTAAAAAAACACACACAACTAACCTGTCATCTGAGTAGTTGTAGTAGGTACACTATTAGCTCGTTGCAACCTTTGCAAGTATTGATTCTGGTTGAAAGCGGAGGTTGGGGAGGAAGGTGGAGCGAACTGATCCCCTCCAAAAGGCGAATGCCTCGCTCCGGGAACCCCGGGGCTGTTCAATGTCCTTTGTTGTTGCGGTTGCTGTGCGGGTGGTCTCTGAAAATTTCCGCGGCCGGTTAGACTGCCCTAAAGAGAGTATAGAGGGTTGTTAGGTCTTTTGGAGGTTACAGGATGAAGGATGGATATGAGATGGGACGAAATGGTTTTCACTAAAAAATGGGATGATGTGTAAATACACGACGGTGAGATGGGTTGATTTTTTTACCAGTAAACTTTCCGGGCATTTTCAATTCTGTCACGGCAAAAAGATTGGTATTGAAGGAACCCCTATATTTACTAAAGGAGTTTTAAATTAAGTCCTAGGATACTGTTGTGATAATCGGTATGGTGCTAGAACAACAAACCACCTATTTCCTTTATAATATTTAAGAAAAATCATCTATTCTCCAGAAGAAACCAAATTTATCCTTTACCTTCTTTATTATATAAATAATAATAATAATAATAATAATAATAATAATAATAATAACAATAATAATAAATAAGTTAATTTTCAATATTTATAATATAATAAATGTGTTTATTTATCTTCCTTAATAAACTTCTTCGTTGATCCCCCGAAGACGTGCTTGTTAGGGGCAAATCTTAGTATTTTAAATTATAAATATTAAAATATTATTTTAAAAATATTTGTTAATATTATATAAAAGTTAAATTGCAAATAAAAACGTTTAACTATATGTATATAAATATAAACGCAGTTTTTTGAAGATAGAGGATATAAAAATTTTGAAAAATATGTTATTCATAACAATATTTATTAAAACATTTCCAAAAAAATTTTAAAGTTATTTGTTTCCAATATCCATGCATTTATTTCGACTTTATATTTTTTTAATGAAATGTATTTTTTAATTTTTATTGGTAAATAATCGTTTAAATAAAAACATAAATATTTGAAATTTTTTTGTCCTATGAACTTATTTATTTTAGGTTTTATGGTTATTTCATTTTTATGACGTGTATTATGATTATGGTTTTTAAACTGTATAAGATTTTTATTTTTAAATATGTATATTAAGATGTTATAAATGTAAAGTTGTCTAATATTCATTTTTTTTTTGTTTCGGAATATAATTTTATTGAAGGATAAAGATAATCTTTATTAAATATAATTTTTAGAAACCTTTTCTGTAATATTTCTAATTTTTTAACTAAAGTTTTATTTATTCCTTCCTAACCTAAAATTGCGTAATTTAAATGACTATGAAAAACTAATGCACAATATAAAATTTCCATATGTTTACGTTTAAAATTTTTTTAATGTTTCTCAAAATTGGTAGTAAAATTCTTAATTTTTTAATCAAATATTCTATGTAAAAATTACAATTTAATTTACTGTCAAAGATTATTCCTAAATATTTTATTTGGTTAACTTTCAAAATTTGACTGTCATCATTTATTTTAATACTATTCATATTTTGTGGTATTGTATTTGGATTTAAAGTAAAAGGAAGATAATTAGTTTTATCAAAATTAATTGTTAATAAATTTCTATCAAACCATCAACAAAATTTAGTTACTGCTAGTCCTGATGGTGGTTTTCAACCGAAAAGCACAGGCAGTAGTTTCATTTATATAACAAAGAAGGTGCAGGACAAATTCAGTTTGTAATATTTATTAACAAATTTGGTAAATTAGATAATTTTTAAATTTATAACTCTTCTTCAATGAATACAGGTGGAACTGTTTTGATTTATTTGTATCCACCTCTAGAGAACTTGTAACAAGACATTCGTAATTTATTTATTTTCCTCTTTTAGATCCTTCTATTCAATGACAACTGAGCAAGATAAACATCAATCCCTTACTGGTTTTATGTTAACTTGAAAATAATAAAATAAAACATTTTGTTCGTTGCTTTTGAATGAACTTATTGCCAAATATACCTTACACAATCAACATAATTTACTCTATTAACATACCGTCAACTGAGCATTAAGCATGGGATTCTGTTGTACCGTAATCCTCTGCGGTGCCCAATTGTTCCCACCGGTTGTTCCGTTGCCCTGAGGATAGGTTTGTCTCGGGGACAATTGAGCGTTGAATTGGGATTGGGGCGACAGGCGTTGGCTGTAACTATTCGCAGTAGTCTGGGTTTGAAAGCTCTGCTGGCCAAGAGGCGATGGCATCTGCGAGTGGGGCGAGTAGGGCTGTTGTTGTCCCGGTTGCTGGGCAACCCCTCTTTGGTTAGTTTGGGAAAGCTGCAAGAGGTATACAGAGTAAGTATTGTTACTGAAAATATTTGTACCATTAGGCCCAATTTTATAAAGTCCCCTTAAACTCAGGCTTAAACTGAAAAATACTTCCATAACACAATTTACGTGACGTGTGGCTTATTACTTGTCATTAAAAACCTGAGAAAACTATGAGATCCCAATATCAGCTGATCGATGACAAATTACTGGTGTCGTCTGTAGGAAAACGAGAGAATTGGTTGCGCAAATTATACGAAAATTCCGTAATAGTATATTATATAACAAGTGATACTTTTCGAATGAGGAGATATTTAGCATGAGGCGTCAGCCGAGTGCGGAAATTCTCAAAGTTTTAGAATAATCACTTTCACAGGAGTAATGTACACTAGTTTACCTACGACCACAAAGGATTATTAAAAAAACATTTCATTTGTGAAAAAAATATTTCAACACTAGTTTTGAAAAAAATATATCAACACTAGTGTTGAAATTAGAATACTTGGGATTATGTTCCACTTAATATCTGGTTTCATAGTTTGTCAATAGGCTTTTCCTTTATTTGTAGTTTAACTTTTTCATATTTTATATCATAGAAAGAACTAATCCTCGATTGACTTCTAGATTAACCAGAATGAAAAATTTTAAATTTAATCAAGCAAAGATGCATTAAACATAAATTTAAAAAAATCCACCCAACAAGGAAGATTTCAATTCAAAATAATTCTATAAATTATTTAATGTTTTTATAAAAAGTCAAACATCTGATGGGATTTGAACCTGTGACCTTCCGATCTGTAGGCTAGAGCTCTACACTATCGCTACCAATAAAGATTTGTTGTTTAATACATGACACTTTCTTTAGCGCAATTTGTTTCTTCTGGTAATAGATTTTCCAGTATATTATTAACATTTTTTATATTTAGCGCCGTATATCACACGCGTGTGATATACGGCGCTTTCCAGCCAAATTAACCGTGCTTTTTTTCTCATTTTCATAGGTGGTCGTAGGAAAAATCCCAATCCCAAAGTCTTTTGAATTTATATTCTTCAAACTAGACTTTAAAAATGCATTACATTGTATTAAAAAAACTCCAGTTGGTAAACTTAAAAATAATAATATGTATTTTTTTCATAGATTGTTTTGAGTAATAATGTTATATAAATACAAGTCAAATACTTACTGAATTTGAACCCTGTAGCTGATTACTATAGTTTGGTGACAGCTGGGATTCTGGAACACTATTGGACCGTTGTAAGGAAACATTGGGAGCAACAGTGTTGTTCAATAAACTGTCGATGTTTTGGATCGAGTTAATCTCAGCAGAAGTGGCATTGGACGGAATTAAAAGTTGTTGCTGTTTCTGAAAATAATAAAAAAAGTAAATGTAAAAATCATTAAAATTGTTCCAGGCTTCAGTGGCGGCTCGTGGTTAAAAAAACAGGGAAGTGCTTAAGAGAATTTTTTGTCAGTTCCCCTTTTAGAGAAAAAAAAAATTAAACCTAGACTTCCTTAAATTCCATCAAAAAGTGTCATGATAATACTAGTCTCTAGTAGAGGCACTTAGACAAACATCACTTTAATAGTACATTACGTATTAAGTGTGGTAAAAAGCATATTACGCACGATTGGAAAAATTAGAAAGGAGCCGCGTAGCAGCGAGTGCGGTAATTACATGAGTGCGTAATTGTTTTACAACACGCAATACGTATTATACTTTTTTAAGGCTTTTAATAATAAATATAAGATCGGTTTATAATTTATAAAGTATCGACTTGAACTTCAAATCTCAAATAATGACAATGTCATGTCAATGTCAAATGTTTATAACGCACTAACTAACGCTAATTTGATTGTTATACTAGGCATCATAACGGACAGTTGTGCGTTTTTATTCTTGCGTAAGAATGGATTTACTTATAGAGTGAACGTACGTAAAACAATGTTTACTAATTTAACCTAACCAAAAAAGTTTCAAAATAAAGCTATATAAGAAGGCAAAGAAATACATTAATCAACAGTTGTTATTTACAGATAAAAAATTAATACTTTTGACTTAGGTTGTTGGAGGGTTAGTATGATTGGAAGTATCCAACATCGACACTAGATGTCGGCGCGTGCTACAGCCTCCTGAAGATGTATGCCTTCTACTATTTAAACAGCGCACAAATTGTCCTTACTTTCGTTAGATCATAACCTTAATGATGATCCGCGATAGGGCGAAACACGTCTAGGGATGGATCTGACGATATGAACGGTAAATCTTCTTCCGAACTACTTTTTTGTCCATACTATTTTAACAACTTAAATTATATTTATTGTAAAATACTGGTATGTAAATGCATAGAAGGGTATCTAGTATATAGGGTGAAAAAAATTCGTGTGCGTACAAGGGGATCTCAAAAATGGTAAGATATACGAAGATGGTTAAATTGAGGCAAAGTTGCGTATTTCGGGGCTTAGTAATTTGGTAAAAGAAAATTGTAAATATTCCGAATACCTTCGGAGATATACAAAAAAACCCGAAGTTTTTAGTTTTGGTTTTAATTTTTTGCGCCTTCATTTTTGACTTGGGAAAAAAAACAAAAAACACTTTCTTGTAGCCGTTCTTTATTTTCTACAAGATGGCGTTATTAGTTTTCAAATTGGACGTTTCGTTCTTTAGATACAAACCTCAATTATTTTTTTTTTTAATACGGACCTGGAATTGTCAAAACAGTTTTAAAGACTTCTAAGCTTTGTAAATTTAATACAATTTACAGGTTTTTAAAATTGTAACGTTTTGTCGTCAAATGACACATTACTAGCATTTCAAAATATCCTTTCTTTACTATTACGGCCCTGGCAATTATTTTTAGAATTTCTTTAATATCAAAATTACATTACATGAAGTTTTGGTTTTTAGGCCGTTTAAAATTTTAAAAACCTTTAAATTGTATTGAATTTCCAAAGCGTAGAAGTCCCTAAAATTGTTTTTAAAATTCCAGGTCCGTATTAACAAAAATTGACGAGGCTGCTATCTAAAGAACGAAACGTCGAATTTGAAAACTAATAACGCCATCTTGTAGTTGAAAACTAATAACGCCATCTTGTAGAACATAAAGGACGGCTATGAGAAAGTGTGTTTTGTTTTTTTCCCAAGTCAAAAATGAAGCCGCAAAAAATTAAAAACAAAAAATTTCGTTTTTTTTTTGGATATCTCCGAAGGTATTCGGAATGTTTACAATTTTCTTTCACCAAAATTATTAAGCCCCAAAATACACAACCTTCCCTCAATTTAACCATCTTCGTATCTCTTACCGTTTTCGAGATCCTCTTGTACGCACACGGATTTGTAGCACCCTGTATACCCAGTGATTTTTGTAGCATTAAATAAACAAATGAATTAAGTCTTTACCTGCTGTTGCAATAAACGCTGCTTTTGTTCCTGAGCGTGCTGTTGCTGCACCTTTCTTTGCTGAAGAAGCATTAATTGTTGCTGACTCGTGAGGTTCGCAGCAGCATATTGGGGTCCGGCCCCAGCCCGAACACCCAGCCTTTGGTACTTGGCCTGATGATAGTTAGGTGGCGGGGGATAGCCAAGGCTATTTTGGGAGGTCACCTGCGAATAGAGAAAAATATTATTAATAGGAATCGCCATATTAAGAAACATTGTCTTGAAAAAGTTTTTAATACCAATTCAAGTAATATAAAATATATTAACAATTATATTCATAACCAAGTCGTTTTGCATATACCCTACTGTCGTACATGGTATTTATTGTATAGTCCTATAAACAGAACAGAATGTCTGCCCATCTAAGAGCTAACTGTAACAGACTTAACCTTATCAATGTGCCACAAAACACATTTAAATCTTCGGTGAAAACGGCAATTTTAAGTTAGTAATTACAAAATATTAATTATTTGATATACTATAGCTATTAGGATTATTGTAAACTTGCAATGTTGATATGTAAATAAATAATTAAATAATAGTATATTACATAACAAGTGATGAAAGTGATACTTTTCAAACGAGGAGATATTTGGCACGAGGCTGATTTTTTTATTTTCACCTTATCACGTGAGTTAACTGTCATTTCCAAAAAAATTATTATATTATGTACTTGTATGTAGTTCTGATGACATTTAAGAATAAATCGATAATTTACCTCACGTATATAGAACCAATCAGAACGCAAATTTTCATAGCAACCGCCTTAGTCACGTCGTCTTATCCGATAAGACCTACCGCTAGCTCGGTAAGACCACTGTAGCTTTTTGTCAAACAATCAGTAATTTACTTCAAGAAATCAAGTTTAATAAATAAATATTATAACCCCTACAAAATAAAAGTGACACACAACAGTATTTGAGGTGATTTTAGGGCATAAACTTAACTTAATTTTGACATTTTTAAAGAAATGTTTTATGACAAAATGTATGCAAGATTAAACTCAGTGTGCTTTGCTTTGACGTGAGCTTAAGAAAACTTGGCGATTTCATGGCAACCGTGATGACAACAAGTGAATTTGATTTTTGACTTTCCACGCGCCTGATTTAGTCTTGGATTTTTAATTAATTGTTAGTTGTGGCGCGTTTATAAACTTAAAAGTAAATCATAATGATGTGTTTGTATATTTTCCTTTATCACAAACGGCTTTTACTTCGGTTTCAGTAAATTATCCAATAAAATACACCTCTAAAGGCGGCGTCTTATCTCTTATCTGTTTTTCACTCGAAACTAGATTTTCTAAGAAAATTATCACTCAATATAATTTTTACTTATAATCTGATATGATCCCGAGAGCTTTAGCTCGAGGGTCTTATCTTTGATTGAATTACATTTCGTGAAAATTATCAGAAAATCGGTTTCTTGTAAAAAACAGAGGTATTACCGATAAGACGCCTCCTCTATCGGTATATTACTGTTGAAAATTCAACGAAATAAAATTTTGCTTTAATTTGTAAGTGAACCCCATGAAAAATATAATTATTGAAACATATTGTTAAATTGAAAAAAAAACTAATAAAATACGTCGTAATTATTTATTGATATGATACTATGACAATGGTCTTGATTAAAAAAACCTGGTGGTTTGGAAATTCCATAAATATAATGAGTATTTGGGTCAGTATCCCAAAATCAATTAAATATGGAGTATCAAATAATAATAGTAGAATCGAAACAGAAAACGGGGTTCTCATTTAAAAAGTACAAAAAAATCGCAAAAGCGATATTCAATTATTGTTTTTTATTTGTACCATTTTAATCAGCCAAAATATCCATTATCAATTTCAAAAGGTTTGTAACCGTCATAAAAATTTGCGGAAAAGGTGTAAAAAAACTTAACGATGGCTGAAATTAAGTGACAGATTTGTAAGTCTAACGCCGGGTTGCACAAAGAATTTTAATAACAATTAACTTACCAGCAAGTTTACTGTGACGTACATGACACTTGCAGAAATAATTTTCTCACAATCATACTGGCCCGGTTACTTTAATATTTAATTTACTAATCAAGCATCTTTGATTGTGAGTACATAATGCCTGTCAATGTCATTTATGTCACAGTAAAACTTGCTGGTTAGTTAATTCCGGTTAAAAATCTTTGTGCAATCCAACATAGATCAAATGAGTAATAGTGAGACTTTAATGATATAGAAGAGTTTTGGACTTGCATTGTCTTTATTTGTTTTACATCACAACGTTTCAACTGGTAAGTCTTCAGGTGAATACTACTTTAGTATTCACCTGAAGACGACTGGAGATACTTACCAGTTGAAACGTTGTGATGTAAAACAAATAAAGATAATGCAAGTCCAAAACTCTTCTATCATTCAAGAAACATCATTGTCGCCAACCTTCAGACACATAGTGAGACTTATTCAGAGACACCCTGTATAGTTAAATTCTAGTCTATTCTTGAGTATATTGAGCATATGATTGACATTGAATGTATTAGTAATTGGTATTTAATGTACTTTTGTAAAAAACATGATTTTTTATCATAAAAATCAGGACGTAAACAACACTGATAATAGAATAGACCTTCAAATAACTCGTCCACCTTTTAGCAGACTACTGACGAAGCGTCTGAGCGGTTATCTGTCATTTACTCATAAGTAGTCAATAGTTTATTAATTAGCAGTTTTCTATTTCCATAAAAAGTTTCTGAATAAAGTACAATAATATATACAGTGAAACCTCTCTTAGGCGGACACCTACGGGAGTGCCCGCCCATGGAAAATTTGTTATTAGGTAATATGTAAATGCAAAATTATGACTACATATATATGTATAAATAAACATTTATTAAACATAACAAAAATACACTAGTTTTAGTTAGGGTGTAGTACTAAAAAAACACCACTTTTTTGCCATTATTTACGATTTCAACCTTACAACTTACAAATAAACGGCGGGCTGCTTTCGGGGAATAACACTACTTTCATTCGCCGAAGTCTTTTCGCGTTGCCACGGATACGCGATTGGTTGTGGGTCTGTCCTACTTGAATACTTTTAAAATTTGTTTGTCCGTTTAAAGGAGAGTTTACGCACTCTTTGTATGAAAACAGCCTGTCCGAGTCCGCCCAAAAGATTTTCATGGAATTTCATATACTTAGTTCCGGACTATGAAAAAATGTCCGCTTAATAGAGATGTCCGTGTATCAGAGGTGTCCATTATGAGAGGTTTCACTGTATATACAGTGTGTCCATGGATTGACTATCGAAGAGGAAAAACTTTTTTATTTGTGGGTTTATGAAAAAAAGTTATTTTTCATAAAAACTTCTGCTCGTTCTCAAACGACCAAAAAGCATATTATTTTTTCAAATTTATATACCGGGTGTTCAGAATTTAGAAAATAATAAAAAAGCTAAGAACACTTTTATGTGTAAAGATAGAATAAAAAGTAATTAGTAAAAGCTGTTGTGGTTGAAAACCTACGTCTCATTACCAAGTTTTGACTTATTTTTTAAAATTTTTTACTCTTCATTCGTTCTCTAATAAATTCGTTTAATTATGTGCACAGTTTTATTTTAAAACGTATTGATTTTTTTAATAATATGGGTAGTTACTTATAATACTTACATAAAGATTTTACAGAATAATACCTTCTAAAGACTAATTTGCAAAATGCGTTAATTTAAAGCAAATCATATTTTATAAGTTAGAACTTTTTGCCGGTCTTTGTACATTTAGCTAATAAGTCAAAACTTGGTAATAAAACGTAGATTTTCAACCACAACAACTTGATGCAACCCGGCAGCCCCCCCCCCCCCCTCCAACCCCTCTTACATACGCCACTGGTACTGTACGTGTAGGCAGTTCTTTAAACACTTTCTCGCAATATGGCATTTTGTTTTACAGTAACTTCAAGGTGAGGGAGGGCTCAAAATCTCCAGTTAACCCAAACCTAACGGGAGGTCAGGCAGAATTACTATTACCAAGCTTATAATAGTTATTATTCTAGAGGCAAGGGTTACTCTAGTCAATAAAACCGGGCACTATGAGTCAAAAACATCCCCAGTTTAAGGGAAAAACATGTTCTTTTTTATAGGAAAATTACTGTACTCTTAAAGGAAATGGCGTGTATTGCGCGTATTATTATTATTAAAACGTCATCGTCAGTGTTCTAATGGCTCATAGCAAGTAAACAATTAGACAATAAAAGTATGTTCCCTCTCTAAAATATTAACAAATTATCAACAAGGATTGAAAGCTTAAACCCCGTTTTAAGTTATCCGCCTTTCTACAAAATTAATGGTGTGATTTTATACCACTTTGAGCTTAGATTGAATATAAATATTACACATACGTCAGATGTAAGCTTAGCGATGTAAATTTCGTTCAGTCTAAGATCACGTTTCTTCACATTCACTTCACTTCTTCACACTTCTTGTTTAATGACATTTTCTTCATTGTGGCTTGTTTTGACTGGTAATAGAATTACCAGTATATTATTACCATTTTTTATAATTTCAGGAGGCGCATTTTCACACTGTAATTTGAAATCACTCGACAAATACATGATAAATAAGTTAAACACTAAACTGCTTTCTAAAATTTGTTATTTTTAATAAATAGGTGTGGTCTGTCAAATTGGACTAGGATCTTCATTGATTAAAATTTTAAGCGAGGCTAGGCCTATAACTCCTCTTAATTATTGACAAAACATTAGCTTAAAATTAGTACATTATGTTCGTGTTGTGTGAGGGGTTTGAACCTGGGTCCCTCATTGTCGTGGTAGCCTGTATGGGCCTGCCTGGTGTTGTGGTTGGTGGGAATGGCGGATTAGCGGGTTCTGGCTTTGTTCTGCTGTGTTGAAGTAATTGTTGCTGGTGTTTATGATGTAGTCTTGGATCGTTTCCATTTTAAGGTATCTGTGTAATGTGGTATTACGTACGAACCATGGTGCGTTAGTTATTATTCGTAGCAATTTGTTTTGATATGTTTGTATTTTGCTTTTCCCGTCATGCAGTGTTGACCATGATGGGGCGGCATACA
Organism: Polydrusus cervinus; assembly: GCA_935413205.1. Lineage (NCBI taxonomy): Eukaryota > Metazoa > Arthropoda > Insecta > Coleoptera > Curculionidae > Polydrusus > Polydrusus cervinus. The sequence goes on from OW284511.1 coordinate 81,149,776, forward strand.
GTAGTGCTGATCTTATGCATAGTTTGTAGATGGTAACTTTGTTGCGGGTGTTTAGCTTGCTATTTCTATGTATTAGTGGATAGTACTGGTGTAGGAGCCTGTTTGCTTTGGTTAATGTTTGGGCCAGGTGTTCCTTCCAGATAAGCTTGGAGTCGAAGTGTAAACCCAGATATTTGGCTTTTTTAGACCATGTCAGTTGGGTGTTATTTAATATGATTTGCCTGGGTAGCAGTTTCCTAGATTTGGTGAATATAATGGCCTGTGTTTTTTGTGGGTTTAGGGTGATTTTCCATTTGGTCATCTATTTGGCTATTTCGTTTATGTGTCTTTGGAGTCTTACTGCAATGGTGTTTATATATATTGCTGTTGTAACCATGGCTGTATCGTCGGCGAACAGAAACAGTTGGTTTTCGGGATCATGTGGAATGTCTGCCATGTAGATGTTGATGTCAAATTGGCACCATATGTTTAAATTAAATAGTGTGCCTTGTATTTCCACTCTAGAGTTGAAATTTTTTCTTTCAACACGCGTGTGATATTCGGTGCTTTCGAGTCAAGTTAACCGTGCTTTTTTTCTCATTTTCACAGGTGGTCGTAGGAAAATAAGTTTTTTCTTATCTACAGAGATGGACATTTAGTATCTCCAGAAATTAATGGTGGTCTAATTTTTATATAAGAACAGAAATATGTATGTAAGTGATAAAATATCCTTAACGATCAAGTAATGGAAAAACTAGCATAGATAATTCACAATTTAAACTCCAATTGAACGGCTTTCTTGTGGAGTGTCGCTTAGCATGGGCGTTTATATATTATTTAATATATGGAGACAAAAAGATTCTCAATCATTTACTATTTTATATTAAAAACCGGCAATGTTCTAAACGACTGCAAGAAAAGTAATATAAAAGTTCTTAACCGAGAAAGTATATTATACAGGGTGATTCCTAAGTTGATACTTCTTTTTTAGCTGTGCATAGAAGGCATTAAAATAAACAACATTTTCAAATACCTTTTTTCAAAAAACTTAAAAATAGCCCAGATACAGAAGTAAAACATCTAAGCGCGGGCCTGGTCAGGTCATCAAACCGTAGCCCTTTACTTTATGTTGTTTTTGTCTTGTTAGTCTTAGTCCTACATTTTACGGGTTGGTCGTCAGTTTTTGGCAATTCGCGCGGTGTGTTTTTTTGAAGCAAGTTAATTTTAAATTAGTGACACGAGAAAATGGTAAAATTTAAAAACAATGAACTAGTAGATATGGTGCTAATTTACGGTGAGTGTCGTCAAAGTGCGGCTGCTGCTTCGCGATTATACGCAGAACGCTTTCCCTTGCGGGCTCATCCTACACCCAGAAGATTTCTTATTGTTATTCAACGGGCATGTTAGGCAGAACCGTATTTGATCCATTGTGTAATAAATGAATGTAAGTACCTTATTTTAGTTTTTTGGAAAAGGTATTTGAAAATGTTGTTTATTTTAAAGTCTTCTATACACAGCTAAAAGAGAAGTATTAACTTAGGAATCACCCTGTATTTTAATTTATTCTCTTTCAACGACTGTCTTAAACATTGGGTAAGTAGCTCTAAAATCAGATTAAATTTACCGGGAGTCCATGGAGAAAATCATTAAATTTCTAGGGTGCCATACTTTACTTTTTGGATTACGTCGCGACAGACGCATCACCGAAAACGAACTTAAACGAGATCACAAGAACTTGAATCTTGCCTCTCGACAGTTCCGCGACTCTAGTCCAAGTCCATTAAATGGCGTCGTTTGGTTCGTTTGTTCTGCTTTACACTACTTAAATGTTTGTGGTATTGACTATTTTGTTTGTTTTACATTTTAATTATTTTAAATGAAAGGAAATGAGACATTGTAAGTATTTCTCTACATATCTCGAATGTATACACATTCATCATCAGAAGAACCAAAGTGTAATTTAACAAAATCAAGATAGGAAGTTGAGTATCATCATAATGGAGAAAGTTGTATCAAAATTTACAGTTGATCTACCAGTCTTCGAAACCGTGTATTATCGGCATTTACGCATTGTTCTTATTGCTTTGTTTACGTTATGCATTGCGATATATTTGCACTAGCTATCTATGTTGTGTTTTCAATATTACGGATTAATTGTTATTTGACTATCAATTTAGTGATTGAATTGTGTTATTTGTAAAATTGTTGCGACGTTAATTGGTCCATTTGAAGGCGTTACAATAACGAAAAACAAAAACTCTGTAAGCATCAATTTTTCCCAAATAAGAGTACATCGGAAACACAGTGCGCATACTCAAATCGAGGGGATTTAATTATTTGCGAGAAACCATAAACTTGTCACTTTTGCCATTATTATGAAGTGATCCAACGAAAACACAACTTACATTAGCCGAATAAGCTGGTGGCCGAGCAGGCAACGAGATATTCGGCGACGTAGGGCTTTTCATGGCGCTCTCGCACAGCATCAGCGACTTCTGAATAATATTAATGGCGGCCGTTTCGCTCAGCTGGAAACTGCTCGGTTGCTGACCTTCTCCAGCGTCCAAAATCGGCATTATTTCGTTATCGGGGACGAGGTCGATCACGTGATCCAAGAGATCGGAAAGGACCGGATCCATGCCTTGAAGGTTGTTGTTTTCGCCCCAGTTGTTGTTGTCGGAGGTGGATGTGGCTTGGTTTATGTACATATCTGTAGGGAAAATTATTATTTAGATTCATAAGTTTACTAAAGCGGAACTACGAGTTATGGGCCGCAAGGAAAGCATAATGAGTTGTGCCAGATGTAATAACTCTATTTAACTTTCTGGGAACTACATAACTGTGAATTGCTCAGATGTTTTAAATATGGTGCATTACAGCAACAGTTTTCTTTAAATGAAATATATATTCCCTATAAATCTATATTTAATATAAAACTCAAATGACTTTTTTAAAGCCCTCTGTTAGCTATATTTGAAATCGAAATTGTACATATTATTGTATTAGACAAAGTCAATATTTTAATTCTTTTGTAAATTCCAATTATCTTAATAATGAGTTTATTATGATCTGCAAATAAATGAGTAACGTCGATATATATAAAAAAAATATTCTCTCGATTAAGTTAAATATAAAACAAAAATATATATGGCGAAACGCGTCTGCGACGTGTGTCTTTACAAGTGATTTGCTCACCACATTTCTACTTATTTTTATAAGTTCGTTGGAGGGCTAGTATGCTTTGTAAGTATCCAACATCAAAACTAGATGTTGCTGCGTTCTACATCCTTCTGAAGGGTAGCGTTACTGTTAAGCCATGATATGGCGAAACGCGTTTAAGAATTAGTATGACGAAATAAAGGGAAACTTTTTTCTTCTGAATAAAAATATGAATATATGTATTATATAAAGATTAAAGAAAAACTCATGTAGCATGAGTATCTTGGCCACATTTTCAAAAAGAAAATCATCAATAATTAATTTTTCTACCTTTCATATAATTTAAAAGAAAAAATATGGAGTTGAATGTACGAAATAAATTCCTTCTTCCGCCGATGTTATACATTAGTGAACCATGTTCTTATACTACTCACTAGCAACTTGGTGTCCATGTCTTTGCAGGTTATTGAGGTAGTTAACTTGTTGTCTTCCGAGCAATCTGCTAGCAGCCTGCTGCCTAATATTGTTATTCTGGGCCATAGTTCCTCCAATAAGCTTAGCAGGATCGGTAATGACTCTGGGCAGTTTTTCTTGGGGCGTAGCCGATATCACACTGGCAGGAATGGGAGGTATGGAAGGAGGATGGGGCGTCTGCTTTGCCAAGAGTGACGCCAGCATCTTGTTCTTCTTGCAGAGCTCACTCGATAAGGAGCCCGATGATGAAACCTGGAAAAAGAAACAGAGGGTTTGTAATTAATCAAATAAAAATTACACTTGTTATTTCAACGCACGTTTGTAGTGTGTGCGAATACTGTTTTAATAATGGTGTGTTAAATAAGCGGCTTATTTATTAATGAGTATACTTTTAAGCAACTCCTCGCTACATCCTTATTCTATATTCTTTATGATCTACCATGTATCCCATAGACTCATTGAAAAATTGATAAAGAATAAAAAACCAAGGCACAAATGTGCAAGTGATTTTGTTACCATAAACAAACTAGTTAAAATGTAATTCTTTAAATGCATCTTGTTTGCAGTGCGTTTTGGGCCACCCTGTAAAATGAAAAGTAATTTCTAAGTTGTAAGGTATTTTTTGCGTAATTTCAACACCAACGCAGCTGTTAGTTTGCTGCCGCATTAGCGGCACTAGATTACCACTCTGTACACATGGGTTCACAGACAGAGAGACATGCATACAAACAATCAGACACAGAGGCAGACAGACATACAGCCAGAGAGACAAAGAGACATACATACAAACAGACAGAGAGAAAATTTAAAATATAATAAAATTCAGTTATTTCCCTAGCTAATAATTTCTTTTAATTTAAGCCATTAAAACAAAACTAATAAATAAAACAACTAAATCTTAACCTAAAATAATCATGTATTAAACATCACAAAGGGAAAATATTGTAATGCGCTTATTTTTAGTTAAAAGCAATGCTAATTTACAATCAAAACATATTAAAATGCATTTACGACCTACACCAAGTTAATTTCAAATTTATCATAGTCGGTTTTAGATAAAGGACAGAAATATGTTATTCATGTACTGATAGCGTTTTTAATATAAAATTCTATACGTAATTTATTAGGAAAACGTATAATAGAAAATTGTTTTTATTAAATCAGACACTTCAGACGTGGGCAACTACAGATTGTCTTTTTATAGTGGTTTCAAAAGTAAAGTAAATTGGAAAAAGTTGCCTTTTTCAGTCGGTTGCTGCGTTGCTGGTCAGCGAATCACATTAATGCTGAGTCCGCACGGGCGACATTGCGAAACCTAAATTATGGATATGATTGGTAAAAAAAAGCAAGTCTGTGTAATCCAAAAAGTGCAGAGGCTTTCAGAAGTCCAAGTGGTCTGGAAATAAAACCTAGCTAAATGAACATATTTACGACTAAGGAAAAATGCAAACTTTTATGAAAGTTGGGTATATGTGTATATATTTATGCTACTTAAAAAAACGCATTCACCAACATGACACATATAACGATATTTATCAACACGACACACGTTTTAGGGATAATATCGTCAAACCTCAACTCAGACTACATAAAAATAACACCATAGCTATCGATCTATTTAATCTGCTACCACCTTCTTTAACACAGCTGAATTTTTTTCCAGTTCAAAATAAGTCTAAATACATACTTAATGGAAATTACTCCCTACTCAATAGGGGAATTTTAACAGGCGGTGAGAGAGAACAGGGATATACATATGTAGGTACTGGGTACTGTCTTTATCTAAATGTACTCATTTTTCTTCCGAACCTTTTGTTATTGGGCACGCCAAATTAAAGAATCTGATTGGAAAGGAACTCTGTCATTTCATCCTTCGTTGGATGGAATCTGAGTCTTTGTAGTTTGCAGAATCACTGTCATCGCTTTTTTCAATAAGGTTTCTTCGCAAGAGCCAAACATAACTGCTGAAATTTGTCCTCTTCAGTAGCTGAAGTTTGTCTTTATTGTGATGGGTTTGTCGCAGTCTTTTCCTGATGCTCTTCATTTTCTTCTAAATTTGCAGGGGTGGGGCATGATCTTTTGATCATCATAGCTTTCTGATTGCAGCATTGATTCAAGAACATCCATAAGTTTGTACTTAGCTAGACAATGATTACATACTCCCGTCAGCTGCAAATGCCGTGACTTCGGTGTAAGCTTCAGGAAATGGATAGGGCCAAAATGCAGCTATTACAGTGAGGTCCATGTTATTTTCGACTCTTACAAAGAAAACTTATTGAAGAAAGAGATGACAGTGATTCGGCAAAAAGGTTCAGATCCAACAAAGGACGAACAAACATAGTTTCTTTCCGATCAGATACTCCAATTTGGCGTGCCCAATAACAAAAGGTTTACTTACTTACTCTTTTAAGTAGGCAGGAGGAAGCGGATACAAAGATATATAGCACAGCAAGAAAAAAAAAGTTGTGGGATGATGGTGACTTCTAAAAAGCTTTGAAATTGTAGAAATTATAAGGGGAATGGTGTCACTTAAATGGCCTAAAACTATTTTAAATTATATTGAGTGGCAATACCAATAAAAGGGCATTCCTAAAGATACATGTGCAACTCAGCTGAACTCTTAGTACCTAGAGTTACCCCTTTCTTGGCCTGAAAAAGGGCAATAACTATACAGTTTATGTAAAGGACAGTGACAATACCAAGTAACAAGTAGGTACCTACCCTGAAAACCATCGTCGCAGATGGGTCTAACGCCAACATCTTTTCAAAGTATCCTTGTTTTATTTCATCCTTTATATTACTATATCTTTTAATTATTAATGTTCTTATATAGCTAGTATATAAGATTTTACGAACTGTTGTTTTATTTCTAACTTATCTTTCACAGATATAAACAGTAAAAACATAATGAGAGGTTCTTAAATTTGATAGATTGTTAACAATTCTAACTATAGCGACATTCTGGAAACGATAAGATTAAGGCATCGACGTAGAACAAAGTATTACCTGTGATCCATCACTACTCCTCTTGCTGTCCCTATCGTCCTTTTCATCACTGGGTCTCTTATTACCCCTGCGTTCTCCATTGGACGACCCCGGAGGAAAACCAAGGCTCCTCAAGAGCGAGTCCTCCTGAGGACCGTTATCGTGTTTCTTGTCTTCGTCGTCGTCGCTGTCTTTTTTCAAAAGTTGTTGCAGCAGCTCGCTGCGTTTTTTCATGCCCGCCTTCGCCTCGATGTCGTCATCGTCACTCTTTTCGTTTAGGAGCTAAAAAGAAAAAATATATTAGAATTTAATAATTAGGGAATAATTTCTAATAAAAAAAAATCAAATCAATGAATAAGAAACCAATATAGCGATGTGTGATAATTATCATCACAATAGGATGATCTTCATTAAAAATATGTTGAGCTTCTTTGTACATTGGGAATTGGGCGTTAGGGTATAGTAGTAGAAAATCACATTATAGATATAAACAAAAACGCAAACTCTGAAACTGTCTTTGTACACGATCTATAAGATTACTGCGAGGCAAAAAAACCGTGATAATTAGCCTTAAGATATCTTGTAGCAAGGAAAACAATAATAGAGCTTATCCTTATGGCGGTTCTTATTGAAACCGCAGAAAATTGATTTCTCAAATGTATTATTAGTTCTCACCAGTCAGGAAAACAACAGGAATCAAAAGCAAATAAAAATATTCATATGCAAAATATCGATAAGATAAAAAAAATCTATAGTAATTGTTTTTCGCGGAGACAAGGTATGTATATTAGGTATTGTATAAAATTTTGTTTAAATAGTGTCATTGACCTTTGAGAAAATAAATTGTTATAAAAAAGAAAGTGAATTATAATTTATTAAAAAATTATTTAAAAAAATCTGCCAATTCAAATTTATTTCTATAAATAGACAGCTTTATTGTTAAAAAAATATGAATGAAAAGGGTGAAAACTGTCGGGTTCCATGTAGATTTTAATCGAGAATCAACCCTAACCATACTTTGACTGCGACATAAATGACGTACATAGAAGTGGACGGGTTAGCTTTATATTTTTAATAGTGATGTCATTGTCATTGGTTACATAACCAAACAAAAACCATCGTGACAGCCTCAGAGTCTCAGACCAATTACGACAGTCCGAACGAACACGAAACTGTAAAGAAATTAGGATCCGCGAAAGTCATTATTTGGACTGAGCATGCGAATAGTCCCGAATCGGTTCAGAATCCTTAGCGCGAACAGAGCAATTAGTTTAGGAAATAGTGGTTTATAACACTGATATTTGTTTTAAAGTTTGACATCTTGATGCGAGATTTACTGTATATTGAGATAAAGCTGTTCTCCTGTTCTTGTTCCAAAAACGTACATTTTAAACACTACAAATTGTCCAGAAATTGTATACGAACCTTTTTTACATTAATGGTAAAAAAATTAGAAGCAAAATTTAACTTTTTCGTTTAATAAAAATATACATACTTTAAATGAAATAAAGCGTCCATAAAACACAATTATCATTATCCATTCATAATAGACTCTTTTGTTTGACTGATAAAATTATTTGCGATTAGATAACAAACAGTTTAAAAGTTGAAATCGCAAAAATATGATAAAAATTTAATTTGTTAAAAATGTATGTGTATAAATATAAATTTGTTCTTTAGCTCACCTATGTATGTTCGAGTTTATAAACATTTTATGAATAGGTTTAGGAAATAGCCCATTCTCATAGTGGTTAATAATTAAAAGGTCTGTCTAAACAAACTTTTTATTTATGGAAGGCTTCTTAAATTGACGGACTTCCATCAATAAAAATTTAGTGGTTTGGAGAGACCTTTTATTTTAATTTAATTATCTCCCATGTTTTTATTTAAAAACTGTTAATAAGAATATCTAGAACTTTTTATATTGAAAATACTTCTAGGCGCGAGTATATGAGACCAATATCACAGAAAACGAAGCGAAATATCGAAATTACGATTTTCTAAAGCGCGCATGATTGTATCATGGCGCAGAGCGCGCCGTCCGCTAGGCGTGTGTTTAGATTAAAATACTTGTTGAATTAAGGGCACATATTTTGTGTTAGTTTTGAGTTACTATATTTTTAAACGAATTCCACAAAAAGTGTTCATAACTTCATGATAAAATATTTTTAAAAATTATTTAAATCCTTGTGAGAAAGTTAATAGAAAACAATTGAGAAAAAATGTATTTCGCTGGAAAATACATGGATCAAATTACACTGTAAAATTTTTGTCGATTTGGGTAATTCCTTATATTTACACAAAATCTCTCTCAATTTATCTATCGTTCTTACATTTGGCCTTTTTGCAGAATAACAGACAAAAAGCGACATATTTTTTAATAACAATGGACAATTTATTTTTCTAAACCATAGTCATTGTGATTAATTGTTCTGCTGAAATGTATTCTTTACCTGCTTGCGTAACAAACCATTTTTTGTGCAGAACAACACGAAATAAAAACATAAAATAGGCGACAATAGCCTTATAAAAATGCAATAATTTTTTTTCTAAAAATCCTATAATTTCGTCTATTTAATTTAATTTTCCATCATTTAAGGACAATTTACCAGTTATTTTTCTATATCTGTTGCGTATAATAAAAGTTTTAAGGTCGATTTGGGTAAAAAAGGGAAGTAAGTACAAACGTTCATTTTGTATATACATTTTATGCATTGAATCTTTTAGTAATTGTCTAGTAACGAGAGGAAAATTGGAAATTTTTAAAAAGAGCAAGTGCACTTGTGCCGAAATCTTTAGTTCGGTCAGAAAATACTTAGCAATAGTTTGGTAAAAATATTTTTTGGTTTTATATCTTCAATATTCGCACCAATTTCGTGCGTTCTTTGGGAAAAATTGGTGTATGCATAGGCTCTGGGATAAATGTTTGATTCAAATATAAAAAATAAGAAATTTGATCTGATAGAAATTTGCATCTTTTTGAAGTAAATCGCTAACCTTTGGATGTGTTATAAAACGACGAGTAACATTTACGTGTAAATTTGGTTTCTTGTAATTGATCACTGTGATTAGTCAGTTTCATATCCTAAGAATGGATATAAAATTATATCCGTTCAGTAAACCGGAAGAGCCCGTCTATTCAGTCTCTTTTAAATTAAATATATTTTTTATTTTATCATATTATTATGATACTAATTCAGTCAGGTAATATTACGAAATGTGCGAACTGATAAAGCATCATCGCGGTACGACCTCGGTGTTTTTAGGGGAGTTACCGTTCGAATGTTGACAGTTAGTGTAGAAAAATAACTTTCTATACGTAGAATATAATATATAATAACCTACCTAAAGTGTATTTCACTTAATCTTTTAATGGCCGTCGATGACACACGTACTTTCTAGTAACATTTATTTTACAGAATTTAAGGTTTGGTTAGGGACGAATTGGTGTTCTTGTAATAGTTAGGTACCAAATAAATGATATATTTACTTTCATAAAAAGAACACTTCACAGATACACACAGTCCAACAGTTTATACCCAGAAAGTTATGCACAAGATAATATGATGATCTCTAAAAATACCAAATACGAAAATAATACTGCACTCATTATTCAACACGATATTGAAAGAACGCACAGAAGACAATTGTATTGATGAAGTACGGAAAGAGATGTGCGAGAGCAAGAGCGTAAGAAAGAGATCACACAAGGTAACAGATTGAACTGTTCAGTGTGTATCTTTGTCGAGTACGCGTAAATATACGATAAGTTATATATCCATCTCTCATGAATCTAGCTAATGTCCGTGAAGAAAACTCGTTTTTGGAATTAAGGAATTCTTAAATCACATGTTGGTCAACGCGTTTGACAAGAGAAAAGCCAAAGCATTAAAAAAGTATGTGAAATTTAGTATACCTATCATCGCTCATAACTTGGTACAGTTTTTAATGTTTAACTGTTAAGTGTATTATTAATGTTTATAATAAACCTTAAGTGTTATATTTTAATTAATAATTGGTAATTAATTTTATAATTGTTAATAATAAATCATTCTTCTAAAAAGTGTGGTTTTATTTAACAGCAACATTTTAATAAAACCGGTTTTTTCCATTCATTACAGCACTAGTGCTGTAATAGATGCCCTTACAAAACGATTTACAGAACTGTAAAATTCATATTACTAAATGAAAGTAGATAAATATTATAACATAACCAATGTGTAGTCATAATTTTTATAACGTTTATTTAGATTTTTAATATTTGCTTACCTAGACATGTGGTAAATAATAAATACTTTTAATTTTCCGCAAATCACGACGTATCTTCGCACTGTCTAATAACTGACATCGGTCCCACTCATTAAAATTAAATTATGATAAACGTTCGAAAATAAAAAATGCGCTTAAGTACACACCAAATGGCTTATTGTTACTAATAGCAATAAGTTAATCAGTAACTAAATAGGACAAAATATTTTTATATTAATGTAAAATTATTTTCAATGAAAAACATTCCTATCAGATATTATTGTTGTCATATCGTCCAAGTAGGTTAAGTTCAAGTCGGGACATACTAGAACTGAGAGAAAAAATGATGTAATCGAACGGGAAGTAGGTCTTTGTCAATGGGACAGTATATAACTAAATAAAAAACACTTTTATGATAACTGAATGAACTATAATAGTATTGAGTAGACGAGCACGCTATGGATATTGTCTGTTTCCTTTATAACTAGGTGACTGCCAGTCCTGAACGGATATAAAATTATATTAATTTTTGTTAGAATATAAAACTGACCAATCACAGTGGAGGATAGTTATAAATCGAGAAAGATAACAAATAAACCAAATTTAAATTTCCAGGTCCGTGTTTAAAGAAATTGATTTGAGGTTGGTATCCAAAGAACAAGATGTCGAATTTAAAAACTAATAACGCCATCTTGTAGAACATAAAAAACGATTGTGAGAAAGTATTTTTTGTTTTTTCTCCAAGTCAGAAGTAAAGGCGCAAAAAATTAAAAACCAAACTAAAAATTTCTGTTTTTTTTGGATGTCCCCGAAGGTACTTATTTGGAATATTTATAACTTTCTTTCACCAAATTATTAAGCTTCAAAATAAGCAACTTTAAATCAATTTAACCATCTTCGTATCTCTTACCGTTTTTGAGATCCTCCTGTACGCACACGAATTTGTAGCATCCTGTATACAAAATTAACGTATTATTATATTTGCCTTTGTTGGTTTTTGCGATGCAAATAATTTTTCACCGCGATTTTTCTACTACTTTCTGATAATTTCAACGGTTCCCAATCAACAAAAAGACAATATGTGTAATTTTACTTTGTTATAATATCACTTTTTATTTACTGATTAGTTACTGCAGTTTCGTAGTATTACTACATTATCAAACTAAATACCTTAAACTACGTTTCACAGTTATAAATAGGTTTTTAACAAAGGGTGCTTATAAATATTAAAATAAAAATAGAATATTTATCCCTTAATCTAGTAATTGATCCCTATTGTATAGTAATGTAAATAGCGGGGAATTCCACAAGTCTGTTTGGTCATTTAGTAGGTTTATGGTCGGGTTTTTATTATGTTTGTAAATTTCTATTGATTCTAAGATGTTAGTTAAGCCTCTTGCTTTTTGGTGCAGTATGTAAAATTTTTAAATTATTCACATCTGGGAAACAATGACCTGTATCCGAACAGTGTTTAGCGAAATTGGAATTTTCTTTGTTTAACAAATAAAAAGTCTTATGTTCATTATATCGGATATTAAAATTTCTTCCCGTTTGACCTATATATGAGCTATTACATTCTGTACAACTTAGCCTATAAACTCCTGATTTTTTAAGTGGGGGTGTTTTTTGTTTGGCGTTAAAAAATAATTGAGACATTTTTTGGGCTGGTTTGAATGCTACTTTTATGTTGTTTTTTGAGATTATGTGTGCGATTTTATCTGAAATTGGGCCAAAATATGTTAATTTTGAATATCTACTTTTTTCATTACTTTTTATGTGTGGGTATATTTTGTTTAGTGTTATTTGTCTTTGTTTTTTATTTATTAAAGAATGAATGATGTTTGCGTTAAACCCGTTATTTTCTGCTATTTTTATTATGGTGTTTAATTCTTTTTTGCGGTTGTCTTCATTTAAAGGAACTATAAAGGCTCTATGTATCATGGATTTGTATGCTGCAAGTTTGTGGGAATTGGGGTGTATGGAGTGATTAGGAATTGTTGTGTCTGTGAATGTTGGTTTTCTATAAATATCAAAGTGTAATTTGTTGTCTAGTCTAGATATTGTAATATCCAGAAAATTGATTTTGCAATCTATGTATTTCTATTTCCATTGTGAATTTTATTTTGTTATGTAAACTATTAAGGTGATTTAAAATCAATTGTAAATCTGTATCCTTACCGGTAAAACAAAGGAAAATATCATCTACGTATCTATACCAAAAAGCTATATTTTTTGCGTATTTTGATTTAAAAAAATTATCTTCAAAGTAGGACATAAAGATTTCGGCCAAGAGAGGGCTTAGTGGTGATCCCATTGCTGCATGTTTATAAAATCTATTATCGTATTGAAAGTAATTTTCATTAATACACAGCTCAAAGAGTGATAATTCCCCAATCAGCCTTAAATCTTTTATTATACGCAGCAGATATAGAAAAATAACTGGTAAGTCTTCCTTAAATGCTGGGAAGTAAAGAAGATTGGTAACATTTTGGCGCAGGTTATACGTTACAATGACACCATTCCTAAATTATTAGTTGTAGAGGACATCTCACGCCTTAGAAGGTACATTTTTGCATACACATAGAGGAGGTAATACAGGGAACAATAATGTTTCGAATAATGAACCAATAAAATTGAAGATGTCAAATTAAATAGGTATGAATTAAAATAACATTAAAAAAAAATTTGTAATTGCATTCCACGACAGCCAACAACAAGTTCTCACTTAATCTTCAACTGTATAAGTCAGCTGCTGACTGGGCACATTTAGTTGAGCTAACCCGGCCACTAGTGGCATTAGTTTTGCAAATTAATTATTTTGTAGGTGCGTAGATTTATTTCATCATAGTAAATACCTTAGTAAAAAATACCTCTCAACTAAATAATAATATTGCAGATATTTTGGTTTATTTATTTTTTTGAGTATTTTATTACTCTTACCATATCAAACCAATATAATAAAAAAATTAAATGAGTATTTTTTAGTTGTCATGTGTAACCACCATATTGTTGTCAATTAGCATAAAAATACATTACATAGTACCCTGTATTTAATTATAAAATACTATCGCGAATTTTCTAAAGGGTCTATCCAATAACATAATCCGTATTAATAATGAAAAAATTGCGTATATTAATTGACTAGTTTCGGTACATGTAACACAGCCATAAAAATAAGCAAGTATCAATTTTTAGATTACCAGGGTCAATGATTTATCTACACTTAAAAGATGCCTGTATAAAAAATACAAAATTTGTGTTTCGTTCAAACGCATTAAGTAATTTGCGCATTTTATCTTTAGCCGTTAAAATATATTATTATTAAATAAAATGATTCCATCTTTGTTACATGTCAATAGTCCAGCTCGGTCTAGTCTGTTGCGTCAAGAATGACAATTTAATGCAATCGTACGTCAATTTGAATGATTCCTGCGCAAATTGACGTCAGAAAACAATTGTTTTTAACACAATCGAGCATGCGTTTCGAGGTACACCATTTAAGAATAAATCGCCAGAATCTGGATTAGTGGCTTTATTTATGGCATGAGATAGTAAACATTGCCGATATTCCAAAATCTTAAAAATTTAACCTAACTCAGAAACACAAAAATATTCTAGACAAATTCTTAGATTTTTCAGCAGATATATCGCTTGCCTATAAGACGTCTTCCTCAAAATAGATGGCAAAACAGAGATTGTATAGCCGACCTAATGCAACTCCTACAAGATCAATCAGACTGACAGTCTTAATAAGATAATGACAGTAACAGTGGCGACAGACCCGAACAGCCCCCCGCCCCCCCCCCGAGCTCGAGTTTAAGAGTCTCATGGCAACCTAATTACGCTTGGATACTTAATTTAAATTTTTAAATAATGTATTCTTGGCTTAGATTACAAAGATCTTGTAGGAAATGTTTAGTTTTTAAATTTTTCCTTCTAAAATACCTGTTTTAAATAGAAATTAAGGTTTCAGACGCATATCGTTTTAGATATTGATTTATGAGTTATGAGTTAAAAAAAATAATATTTTATAGTATTTTTCCATTATATACTTATCTGTTCCGTTTTCCCTTTTTAAGAGCTATTTTAAATCAACAAAAATATAATCCAATGCAATAAAATATTTTTACAACAAACCAAAAAACAATTAATTTTTAACGAGAAAAATTAAAGTAAACATTTTTTATGGAAGAAGTGTGATAATTTATAATAAAAAAAATAGTGCCGGAAAAAACGAGAATGCTTTATTATGAATATACAAAACGGCACTTAGGAAGGAGTATTACAAAACCTAAGCATTTGCACCAAAAACTGCTCTTAGATCTACGCTCCTAAAATACATGATTTCTGAAAAAATCATCAATTTTGGCGTGGTGAGCGATATTTACTTTATTTTTGATCATGAAAACCGAGCCCGAAAAACGCTAGTTAGAGTCATACATACGTCTTATGTTAAAATTTTGGATTGACACCAATATTCTTATTTACAAGTATAAAAGGTTTTTTTTTTATAAAGAGCCAGCTAGAAATATCAAAAAAAAAAACATTTACAAAAACAAATTTAATCCAACCCTGCAGAGGGGGAGAGATAATAATTTAATTTTCGAAATTTGATAGTAGTTAGGTGAATTTTAAACGAACGGCGTGGTCCCGAAAATTTTTCGCCTGCGCCGCTTTTCCGCCTTCTTTGCTAGGTTCAATGTCAGAAATACATGTAGTCCTATATAGCAGCGGCGGCGCCAGGGGGGCCAGGGTGGGCTCCGGCCCAACCTAGAAACATGAGTGCCCACCCTGGTGCCCCCCCCCCCCCCCCCCCCAAAATTGATGGATCCGTTCTGTAAGGGACTTGGCTATAAAAGTTTTGATGAGTGGTTGTATGGTATTTTGAAGAGAACGATGACCTTTTTTTTTTGACATCACTTAGAAAACAAGAGGAAGGTTTTGTTTGTCGCTGCCTATAACGTTCTAGAGCGTCGGGAGGCCGCGACCTTTTTTTTTTAGAAGTCACTTTTATTTTGGGTAGTGCCCACTCAAAAATCACCGAGCCCATTTGTGCCCTCCCATCCCAAAAATCCTGGCGCCGCCACTGCTATTTAGGCCCACTGAGCCCCCCCCCGAGCATATTTTCTGGCTGCGCTGATGTAAATTCTTATTAGAAACAAAACTGATGCGGGAATGACGAAGGATTGATATCATATCAGGATTATCAGTCCGATTGATCGTGTAGGGTCTCCTTCAAGAATTCGCCATATTATATGAACAATATGAGGATTTTATCAAATCCTTTAATTCTGATGATTTGATAAAATCCTTTAAAGCATATTAAAATTATAATTATTGAAGTGTATTAAAATATTCATTACGAGTTGAAACAAATAACCTTGGCATTGAATAATTCAAACTGAACTTGACCTTTTGATAATTTTTTCACTAGAACACCTTAAGGCTCTACCACGCGCAAATTTAGAGGATGAAAAACACCGTTTCGCTACTGCAGGATTCTGCAAAGGCTATTTGAAATATTTGTCGGGACAATTTAAAATTTAATAAAGGAATGTTTGTATTTCTAAGGTACAAAGCCCTTTTTTGAAAAAAATAAGAATATGTATAAGAAAATGCCCACTAAAGGTGCGTATTTTTAGGCACTTTTCCAAGGTTAATATCGTAGCTAAGAATTTTTTTTTCAAAAAAATAGCCATGTACCTTAGAACTTCCATGTCTTATCTTTAAGACTTCAAAAATTGAGACAAAACAATGTCGTAATAAGTCCGTTATCTTGCAGCGCGCAACTCATGTTTTAGGTAAATTTTGTTGTCATGTTATAGAAGTTGCCTATATACAGCTGAATTTAGTCTCGGCTGACGTGAAACAATTTACATCCAGAGAGAATAATGATACACTGAAAAAAATTATAGGTGGTCGAACAAGAAGTAATTTCGGGGGTAATTTTGGGCTAAATTTTATGTTTTCCTTTTTGAATTGTCTGTGCCAATAACAGAATATCTAAGCGTTAATATTAAAAAGACGTAACTAGTAGTTATGTTATTAACTCCGGGTTACCATACATTTTTCGGCTTAGACCGGGATGGTTTATAATGCGCCGCAGGGCAAAATGTTCAAGGCGCGTTCACCATTTTGTCAAAACGGGTGTTTGGGCTTTCAAAATTTATTATTCATGTTAGGTAAGGATAAGAATTGAACGAAATCCAGTCGATTTGTTGCAATCAAAAATGGGCTATATTGAATTTTTTGTTTCGTTTTTTATCGAAATGGGTTATTTTCTTGATAGTGAACAAAATATACTAAGGTAAATAGCTTATCGGTATTAGAGGCCCAAACTGGATCACCGGGAACTTACGACAAATCCCAGGATGTATGGTAACCCTGGTATATTAACTCTTAGATCTAAAATTAAAGTTTAATTTGTCTTGGTAAAGGGTGATAGGTGCAATAAAATAAAGCCATTTATGAAGGTTCTTAGTGAGTAAAGAAACCAACTGTTGCATAATGAATCTATTTCTATTCGATTGTTTTTATATTTTATGCTTATTATACAGGCTCTATATATTGTTTATACAGTGAGCTTCTGTCTAAACCTGTTAAAATATAAATTCATTTTAAAGGTGAAATGTGTTTATTATTTTATCCATGGTTTAACGATTTAAAAGTAGTTGTCAGGCACGAATTTGGCGTTGGTCACATGACATTTATCTGTTCATGTTATTGGCTCGCAGCTACAATTTGGTGCAGCGAGACTACTGTATAGTGACAATGCTTCTAAGAAGCTAGGTAGGTAATAAATAAAAATTGGACAGTATGCCACGCAGAGTAATAAAATACAATTTTTTGTTAGGCATGGGCGTCCATTAAGAGGGCAGTTGCCCCTGTCTCTTGACCAAAGGGGAGCGGGGGGGGGGGGGGGGGGGGAATATACTTTTTACTAACTTTTGTTAGTGGGAGTTTATGAAACGACTGCGACATTTTTTTTTGTAGGAATCACTTTTGATAGAAGTTCTTGAAAACGCAAAGTTTTGTTTTTTTTGTAGTCACTTTTGAACGGTGGAAAAAGTGTAGAAAAGGCTGCGAAGTATTTTATTTTATAGAATTAACTTTTGAGAACTTACACGTTTTTTTGGCTACCCCCCTATCACTTTATGTTCATAAGAAACATTAATACCGTGATTTTGTATCGGATTGGCGCGACGATACGGTACTACCTCCTGTTGTTTCTGTGTTACTAAAAAAAAATCTAGGTACTTACTTTTTTTTCTTTTGAAGGTGCAGCGCAACTAATCGTCAAAGACATACCACTTTTAAAAAAAATTAATTATAATGGCACGGAACGCGACGGACAAAATACTGCGCGAGTTAGTAACCACAGTCAACAAATCCTAGAACCAGCGGGACTTATCTTTTGTTTTATAAATAAACATGGTGAAAAATTTGTAATAATTTGATTGAAAAACTATTGACCTTACGAAGTATTTGATAACCAATGCTGAAAACCTTTAGTTTCAGGATAGGCCTGTGCCTCCCAATTTTGAAAATTTGACAGTATATGCTAGTGCTGATGGGGGCGATCGAGCTAAAATATATTTATAATGGTGGCACTTCCCGTTATACCGGAAGTAAGTGTCAACTTGCTTATTTTAAATAGCATACTCTATATATTACTACATTTTTGCATTTTACGCAAGAATTTAGGCATAGGTATCTTGTATACCATGTCCTATACCTATGTCTAAGCGTTTTAGATATTTTTAATAGATTTTTTATAATATTTTGATAACTATTAATACAGGGTGTTTAAACAATACGATTAAAAATTAAATTGAAAAACTGCAAAAAGACTAGATTTTCAAATGGAAATACACAAATTTTATAATTATTTCTTATTTAGCATTAAAATAAGGGTAAGTTTGTATATTCCAAAAAATTTTACTTTTAGAAACATTGCCAACTTAATATTTTTATATGGCGATTTTGCTGCAGATTTTAAGTTTAGTTACTTTTAGTTGGCTATAACGGCGTTGAAAAACAATCAAATGCGAGAAAAATTTATGAAGCTGTCACTTACCATTAAAACATCATTAATTGTCATGCCTGTGCGCTTAAATTGTACATACAAACGAAGATTATTTAAATTTATTTATTATTTATGGAGAATGTGTTAAAGTTATATCAAGAACATGGGACACATTTGCCAATCGATATCCGCAAAACAGAAGCCATCACAATGTGCTTATTAATAGTGTTCAACATTTTTGGGATATACAAACTTACCCTTTTTTAATGCTAAACTAAAAGTAATTATAAAATTTGGGTGTTTCCCTTTGAAAATTTAGACTTTTTGCAGTTTTTTCAATCTTATTGTTTAAACACCCTGAATTAATAGTTATCAAAATATTATAAAAAATCTAATAAAGCAGGTCCTTTATAACAAGGAATCCCGCTTAAATTAAATAAATATAAGACTTCTTTATAGAAAAAATTGATAATTATTTTAAGGCTTGCAAACGTCATTCTTAACAGAAAAATTCAAATATGTCAAAAACGCTTAGATATTTATAGGTATAGGCATACAGGGTAGGGACTTTAACTGGAATAAATTCGATATTATTAAACCTGCTGAAGTTGCGCCTACAAAATTTGGTATGTGGGGGTTTTAGAGCATGCGGAATTGGATTATGATGGCGGCGCAGTTGCCAGATTTCTCAGCTTTGCGCTACACGTAGTAATTTTGTTATTTTTAATAGAATGCCCTATTTATTTTTATTGCAGTGAATTGGTAGTGTCAAATTTAGTAAGATCTCAAATTTACAAAATTCTATCTTCACTAGTTTCTGAGCTATGGCAACACTGAAGTTCCCTAAAAAAGTACCGGGACGCTTGTCTATCTCCATAGTTACTAAGTTATTGACAAGATTCAAGAAAAGTTCTTGTCTTTTCAAAATGGCCTATTTAACTTAAACTTTAAAAATAGAAATTCTCATGGTACTTTTTAATGGAATTACAGTATTGCCATAGCTCAGCAATTAGTGAAGATAGAATTTTGTTAATTTGGCATCTTATTAAATTGGACACGCCCAATGCACTGCAATAAAAATAAATAGGGCATTCCATTTAAAATATTAAAATTACTACGTGTAGCGCAAAGCTAAGAAATCTGGCAACTGCGCCGACATTATAATTCAATTCCGCGTGCTTCAAAACCATACATACTAAATTTTGTAGGCGTAACTTCAGCAGTTTTAATAATATCGAATTTATTCCAATTAAAGTCTCCACCCTGTACAAAATCTGCCTAGAATCTTACGTAGAATGCAAAAATGTAATAATATATAGGATGTTCTATTTAAAATAAACACGCTGACACTAGGGTTGCCAACCCTCCCGATTTAGTCGGGATGCTCCCGCTTTTTTACTTAACCTCCCGCCTCCCACGCACTTAAACAAAACTCCCGCTTTTCCAATAACACGACGGACGCCTAATAACTGTACAGCTGCCTTAGAGAGGGGCGACCTTTTTTTTTAGAAAGCACGTTTGATGATGGGAGGAAAAAAAATATAAAAGGCACGCCACAGCGTCTGGTTACCCTAGCTGACACTATCTTCCGGCGTAACCGGAAGTACCACCATTAATGAAATTTTTTTAGTCCGGTCGTCTCCATCAGCATTACCACGATGGCAAATTTTGAAAATTTTCTTATGTATAGTTTTCCATATATAGTTCGAAGCGGTTCCCGGTGGAACACGAACACCCTGTTTGCAGGTGCTTTTATACCAGTGGCGGCGCCAGGATTTTTGGGATGAGAGGGCACAAATGGGCTCGGTGATTTTTGAGTGGGCACTACCCAAAATAAAAGTGACTTCTAAAAAAAAAAAAGGTCGCGGCCTCCTGGTCGCTCTAGAACGCTATAGGCCAGCGGACAAACAAAACCTTCCTCTGTTCTAAGTGATGTCTTGAAAAAAAAAGGTCATCGTTCTCTTCAAAATACCATACAACCACTCATCAAAACTTTTATAGCTAAGTCCCTTACACAACGGATCCATCAATTTTGGGGGGGCACCAGGGTGGGCACTCATGTTTCTAGGGTGGGCCAGTGGCCCCCCCCTGGCGCCGCCGCTGTTTTATACCTATTATTAATTAACACTTCAAACTTTCTGCTCTACCTAATTTTATTTTTTGTAAATATTCTATAGCTTTAATAATAAAATAAGACAAAATTTAAAAGATATATCCCTATAACGATTAGGTACATTATTTTAACTAAGAATACAATAACAAGTACTTATTTTCCACAAAACAAATTTCTCGTCTCCGAAATAAAATCAACCAAAACTCATTAGCATAATAAAGAACCTACCGCCTTGCATCGTGCTTTCAGTGTGTGTCGATGTTTACGGAATATTTTTCACCACGTCATAAGCTTGCTAGTATGCCCACTTCGGGTGAGACTCTCTTGCAAATATATTTCTTGCTGCACAAAGTTCCGCCTTAAGGTACCTAACACTTACGATTATATCGCCGTTTCTGTAGATACTCCGAATCTTGGACATGTTGACAAGAATCTTGGACATGTTGAAGAGAATCTGACACGCACACTTATTTATCAAAAATATCAATATTCCATTTATTATATTTGGGACACTCTAAAATCACACCAATTTTTCTAGCGACCGGTACAATAATGATTAGACAACTTCGGCGATGATACGTCATTGTTGATAATCCCGGCGCACTATATGTAAGGTCAGTACCGTGTTGTGTCAGAAAAAGGTCACGTCTTGCAAAGACATAGACACTGTCATTTTATACAGAGTGAATCTTTTTCGGTAAATGTTTGTTTTATTCAAAATTAATCGCGTTCGCACGGAGCCCAGACGTGACAGAATGCCAAACAACTTATCAGCACGACAATGCAGAGCCAAGTAAATTTTTCTTATCACTCGTTGGTGGCTCGACTAATACGACGAAACTGAAATTATCTTTTTTAAATTATTGTCCGCGTTTGGTAAAATCAACGTACGCCAACACCACTCGACCGCGCAGATAAGCACCCTTGACGAAGGTTATTTTTTTTAATATGCTGAAGTTAAAGTAGGAATTACATGAAATGTCGAGAATGTGTTCATAAAAACGGGCAATGGTATTTTTAGTAGTGTCTTTTAAACAGACCCTACACAATCAGTCAGAGTGTAAGTCTTAATAAAGTAATGATAGTAATATTGATTATGATAAGGGCAAATTTCAAGGATTGATTGTCAATCATTTAGGACTGTCAGCCCGACTGAGAGTGTGTGCCTTATCACATACTACTATTTGCAAGAAAAAGAATAGAAAATTCCATAGATCTGATAATAATTATTGGTTCACTTCGTATTCATCTTTGAGTTTTAGAAATATCCAAAACTCTGTAGTTTTTTATATCTAAGCCCGTGTTCACATGGGGCGCAAACGCCCCCCTTAGTTGCTCACATGTCGTATCCGTCTAAATGACCGTGCAGTGTCTGCAATTCGATGTTCTGCTTCTACTATGTTAGCCCGAGTTCATATAAGGCTCAAAAGGCGTAAATATGACAGCGTAAGTAAGAAGTCAGCTGATTGACATTAATTCTGTTGATCAGATGACTTTCGATCAATCACGTCTGACTTGCGCTGTCATATTTACGCCTTTTGAGCCTTATATGAACTCGGGCAGCTCGGGCTAACATAGTAGAAGCAGATCATCTAATTGCAGACACTGCACGGTCATTTAGACTGATACGACATGTGAGCAAATAAGGGGGGCTAGCCCTCCCTGATTTGAAATTAGCCCCAACCTCCCTATAGTCTATTTCAGAAAGGTGTAGAGTAATAAAATGGGAAATTCCGTCCAGTTCGGCTCAATTTCGGTGTTGGCCATAGGCATAGGTAAATTTTGTGCATTAAATTATTTATGACAACTAACCACAAAAAAAAAGAAGATAATTTGATAAAGAAAGAACTATTAGCTATAGCAAATTTACACAAACATCGTTTTATGAAATATGCCGTGGAAGATATAGCTGAAAAACATAGTGTAACTGTGCTGCCGACACCGCCATATCATTGCGAACTAAATCCTATATAACTTATATGGGCGCAAGTGAAAGGATTTGTAGCAAGACACTACACGACATTCAAAATGAAAGACGTTAAGCTACTGTTTGATCAAGCCATTAAGGAAAAGACACCAGAGAACTGGCGAAAAGCAGTCCATGGCGAAAAGCAGTCCATCATGTCATTAAAGAAGAGAAGAAAATGTGGGATCTTGACCACCTGATCGATCGGACCGTCGACCCGTTAATTAGAACGTCAAGAGGAGATGACAGTTCCTCAGATGAAGAAGAATATTATGATTTTTTATAATTTAATTTCTGTACGATATATTTTTGTATTTCGAATTTTTTTATGTTTAATAAAAAATAAGTGTACCTAATACTATGTACATAATGCACGCCTTTGTCATACCATTTTCAGTTGTGACTGGAAAACAATAGACCCAAACCCGGGTGGTACTAACTGCACTTGATGAAAATAAAGAATTTTGCAATGAAATCAATGCTAAATTAAATATTCGTTGTGTCACTCTGTAGTCCCTTTGCATACCTAATGAGCTTTTATTACTCTAGACCTTTCTGAAATAGACTATAGAGGAAACAATTCCAGTATATTTTTGAAATTCTAATAGAACAGAATATTTATTTTCATGTTTTTTTCCCTTTAACTACGTACAACCCCCTGCTCTCGATATGAAAGCGATGAGTCACTGATAGTAATTTTGGACCTGGAGTACGTTTATTATGGGCCAACACTTTAGAGGCTCCTATCAGCACATAGCAGGCGATTACGCAGAAAAATTTGTAAAAAAAAATTCGGAATCAATTTTATATTATCAATTCTAAATTAGTCAGTCGAACCTTAGAGGTAGTGGGTTATTTTTTGAAACTTTCAAGACGGGTTTTAACGTAACAATTCCCTGCGCATGCGCTTAGCACAATGACGCGGCGACGTGCTACCACAATGCAGTGTTGCCAGACTTAAAGGGTAGAAAGGTTTTACTCAGTTATATAGCTGATATGAAGGGTTTTCAGTTTTCTCTATTCTATCATAAACGCAATAAATTATTAGAATATTGCCAACTAAATTTAAGAAAGCAGGATGCCATTTGATTTTTTTTTTGTATGGGAATGTACATTTTTCTTTTTTTAAGTCACTTTTGATATGAGGACAAGTTTTGTGGAATGTAGGGATATTTTTTTAGAAGTATTTAGTTAGAAACAGAATTGAAGGATTATAAAGGGTATTTTTAAACGTTTTTTGAGGGGTTTCTTTAAAAAAATCGGGCGACACTGCCACAATGCAAGCGAAATGTATCAAATATGTATGCACCTTAGTTAATTAGGAAATACTTAGATCTCTGGAAATGAGAAACCTGACAACCCGGAAAATTCACTACAATGCTCACTTTCTATTGGTCAGTTTAAACGAATTAATGCTAACCAACTATTTTTATAGTTGACGTAATATATCACAAAAAAAACATAGAAAAATTGGTTGGTTGGCCTAACTAAACTTGATATAAATTGAAAGAAGCTGTGTATTCTCTCCAAGAGACCTGATTTAAGTATAAGCAATATGACTTTGTGTGATTTATTGCTTATATTGATATAAATTATATAAAATTTTAAGACACTTTTTTGTAAATAACCTGCTAAACAAATCCTTTCCATTTTAAGGGAAATATACTTTTCTTTCAGCCAATTAAAAATCATGTTTCAGGATTAACCCTTTTCTGAGAAATTTGCGTTTAGATTAGCGTATTTACAAAACCTTAAAAATATTGCCAAAAAACGTAGAAGTATATAAAGTATAGTAACGATAAATTTTATTTCCTTCTTACCATTCTGTGTAATTTTCCACCAATCATATTCTAAATTTTAAGTCAACATGTCTAACGAAATCACATTATTAGCGGCTATATTCATGATACTTTTGTAATAGTATCACGGGCTATGCTAGTCTTACAATGTATGATTCAACGATTTGACTAAGTCACAGAATTAAGCTCCAAAAACACTGAATTATCATATAACAAAATCGCGAAGTCTAACTTGTTTTTATGATTAAATCCGCGAACAAAATGTACTACACACCATTAGACAACGCGGTCTCCGTGTCACAGTTTCAAAACTTTGCGAAGTTACGTCGAACCGAACAGAGAAACGTGACTGCACCCGGTGTATTTGCCCAGATTTCGGGGGTTGTTTTAGGGTGGCGGTGGGACAAGGGAGAGTCAGGTAGTAAAAGCAGCATCCCTCATGGTCTGCCGAACGAAAACGAAAAAGCATCAACACTGAAAAGCAACAAGTTTCCAAGCGAGATACGATGGTGGATACGATACACGGCAAACATAAAGGCTTCCATACACTGATGTGTTGAGAGACGAGACGTAATTAAATTTAATGAAATAATATGCATCTGCATTTTGCAATGAGAGTAAAAAATATGTAATCAGAAGCCGCACTTAGTATTCTGCTGACAACATCATCAGCAAACAAATGTAAAAAGCATCATAAAACAAACTGTTTTATTAACGAATTCATTTAAAATTAACTTTTCTTCTGTTTTAAAAAAGATGAAAAATTACCTTCTCGAATTTGTGAATTTTTTGTTAATCGCGGAAAACTGATTTATTTTTTACTATATCAAAGTGAGTGTTCAATTTTAGCTTTTCATTTTATGAATTTTCATTAAAAAACTCCGAAAGTGACTTCTAAAAAAAAGGTCCATGGCGTTCTCTCCACCTTTCTATGAATTCTCAAAAACGACTCACTATTTCACCGTAATATAATACAAACAATTATTACCTTCTCGAATTTGTCAATTTTTTGTTAATCGCGGAAAACTGATTTATTTTTTACTTTATCAAAGTGAGTGTTCAATTTTAGCTTTTCATTTTATGAATTTTCATTAAAAAAAAACTCCGAAAGTGACTTCTAAAAAAAAAGGTCCCTGGCGTTCTCTCCACCTTTCTATGAATTCTCAAAAACGACTCACTATTTCACCGTAATATAATACAAACAATTATATACCAGGCAAGGGGCAAGTACCAATAAACAATAACTTTTGTAGATAAGGGGCCGCGTATGTCAAAAAAAAAAATGCGGGAAACCTATCTTTCGAATTAGGCTTTTTTCCTCTTCGTTCGCTGCCAGGGCCATTCCCGAGGGGACCCACAGCTTAACGTGGGTTCCGAACCACGATCCTCAGTCATGCAACATTCCCCCCAGGGCTAACCTTCGGCTTTTTGCGTCATCGTATGACCTACCAATTGGGGAGTGTGTACCTTCTTCCGCACCCCACGAGATATCCGATCTCATTCGGCCTGGTTACCGGCGTAAATGGGTTGGGTTGGGAGATAATACATTTTACACTCTTCCCTGCATTCTTAAACCTACTAAAATTAGGACACTTTTTTTTACTGTGCTTATGCTCACTCCGAGGATCGAACTCGAAACGCCACGGTCGAATGCCCGTGACTCACCGCTGCAGTTGCGGGGACTTATCAAATTAATATTCTAATGAAATCTTTACATTCTTATTCATTATTTCAATGGCTACCGGATACTAAAACCGTTCTAACTGCATAACCTAGGTTCCTAAGAAGAATCTATTACGACACGCCATTTATAGAAGATACATTATTTTTGTTTGGAAATGCATAAAATTAATTTCTTCTTACTTTGCACTAAAAAGTAACATATATTTACTTTGTAACATTATGTAGGCGGGCATAATAATTAGGTACGTGTTTTGTATTGATTTGGACTGCAGTAGTGCAAATATTTAAACTGGCCATCGTTTTAGGCATGGACAGTGTTTAAATTGGATTTTTCAGACGAAAAATACATAATTTAATAGTTTGTTTGCAAATCATTAATTCAGCATAAATCTTCACAAATCAAACATGACATTTAAGTAAGTTATATTACTTTAAGGCCCATATTATCCATCTCCTGGTAACCAGATAATTTCTATGCAAACCATTGGCTCAACAATGGTTTGCATAGAAATTTGTTTGATTTATATACAGGGTGATTCCTAAGTTGATACTTCTTTTTTAGCTGTGTATAGAAGGCATTAAAATAAACATTTTCAAAAAACTCAAAAATAAAGTACATACTTACATTAATTTATTACACAACGAATCAAATACGGTTCTGCCTAACTTGCCCGTTGAATAACATTAAGAAAACTTCTGGGGGTAGGATGAGCCCGCAAGGGAAAGCGTTCTGCGTATAATCTCGAAGCAACATCCGCAGTTTTACGACACTCACAGTAAATTAGCACCATATCTATTATTTCATTGTTTTCAAATTTTACCAATTTCACGTACCACCAATTTAAAATTAACTTGCTTCAGAAAAACACACTGCAGCGGATTGCTCAACACTAATAAGAGATAAGAAAAACAACAGACACTATAGCGGGCTATGTTTTGATGAACAGGCCCGCATTTAGATTTTTTTACTTCTCTATCTCGCCTATTTTTGGGATTTCTGAAAAAAGGTATTTGAAAAAGTTGTTTATTTTAATGCCTTCTATACACAGCTAAAAAAGAAGTATCAACTTAGGAATCACCCTGTATATTTTTATAGTGATACGTTATCGCCTCTTTTTAAAGTTAAACAAATTATAGGGAAAAACCTGGAAGATTGATGTATTTTTTAAAATTATTCAACGACCCAAAGGAACTTAAATGGGCCATTTTAACCCAAAACAAAAATATGCTGTTACTGAATTTTAATGTACCTATTCAAATATAATTCATAGTTATGGAAAGTATTTTAAATGAGTTGAATCTGAGTTAATACCGAAAAACAAATATATAAATTAGAAATCCCTTAAACTGCCATTGCAGGGTTTGGGGTTCCACAAGGCAATGTTTTGGTGCCATTAATATTTTCTAATAATATTAAGGCTATTGTTACATTATGTAATATGACAACATCCTGTTATACAGGGTGTTCATTTGAAAACTACCCACCACGGATTTATCGAAAACCACTGATTAAAAGGAAAAAGACACGTCAAAAGATGTGTCAAAGGAGACAACTTTTTAACCAAAAACTACTTCACCCCTTTTACCCTCTGTCCCCCGGGGTCATCCCCTTAAAATTTTTAAATGGCAAGGGGTATCAAGTAATAGCTTGTTTGAAAGATCTTTCAAAGTGCTTTATTTTGACGATTGATTTTTTAAAATCGGTCGATTCGTTTTCGAGAAAATTAGAAAAATCTTTATTTATCTTAATTTGTTCAGATAGAAACAAAAATACACGAAAATATCACTTTTTATTTCAATAAGTGTTCAAAAACCAACATAAACAGCAATTCGGAAGATTATACGTGGCAGCAACCAAATAACAACCAGAATTTTTTTCCTCCTTCTTTTTATCAACACAGATAACATGAGCGAACTGTATTTATTCTTATACCTGTTTAGTTTTTTATGGTTGCTAAGGAAAAGAAAAAATTTAATTTGCTGTCAGTTACCTTTGTGACAATCTCGGGATAGTGAAAATTAATTTATTGATTCACATTATACTTCCAAAATGGTTTACACACTAGCCGAAAGAGTGGAAATGATTCTAATTTATGGTGCCCAAAATCAATGTGCTCGGCAAACTGCCGTCACATTTAACGCCAGACATCTGGAAAAGATAACTTCGCATAGGTATGTTTTTCTAATTTTCTCGAAAACGAATCGACCGATTTTAAAAAATCAAACGTCAAAATAAAGCACTTTGAAAGACCTTTCAAACAAGCCATTACTTGATACCCCTTGTCATTTAAAATTTTTAAGGGGATGACACCGGGGGGCAGAGGGTAAAAGGAGGTGAAGTCGTTTTTGGTTAAAAAGTCAATCATTTGACGTATCTCGGCGTTTTTCCTTTTAATCAGTGGTTTTCGATAAATCCGTGATGGGAAGTTTTCAAATTAACACCCTGTATGTAAATTTATTTTACAGTGAAATGTTTTAGTTATTAGTCAACAATCAAGAAAAAGTAAATCATTTTAAATATTTTAGTCTAAAAATGGACGGTTAAAAATCATCCCTGTCTTTGGCCGATGGTTTAACCAACATTCAGACAATAACGTTTACACATAGTTTTATTTATTATTAAGTTTAATTATTAAGCTAACATTCTAAACACGTATTAAGCCATCCATTGCGATATAAACGGGGTATGTAAATATTCATGATCATACCATTGCAAAACCATTTGTTGACTTCAGCGTCAATATTCTTTAAAAAAAATTCTAGTATCTGGACTAATGATACCATTGGCATTGCTAGTCTTGTCTAGAAAACGTTAAGAAGACCAGGTGACGACCCACCCCTTTCATTTTTTAGGATATGATTCATTTAAAGTAAATGGCCTAGTACTATCAGTCATTATTTCAACAAGTTTTCAAAGAAATATTCACAACAACTCAAATTCGTTTATTATTTGTCATTGGTAGTTTTCTGATTCATCTTTCTACCTGGCCAAGTTACCTAATAGAGGACAATAAAGCCCTTTTTGGGGAAAGCTGCAAACTTATTTGTTATCATGGTAGATTGTTTGTACCTATCTATAGTGATAATAAACCAAATAGCTGAACGTTAACTATTATTTCCAAGGTATGATATTTAGAGGCTGTGACGTCATCTTGTGCTTTCTATCCAATACACTTATTGGTTTATGTCTTAAGAAAAAAAAATAATATATTTTTTAGTGTCATAAAGGGATGCGTAAAATTTACGTTTAAATTTGTTTTTTTTTGTATAGAGGGGACCATCGAAAATTCACTTATAAAGGTTGCCTCGACATCAAACAGCTTAAGCTTCAACCGCACTGATGCGCGATGTAAAGTGGCGCTTTGTATTTATTGCATGTGCTACAATGTGGATCCGCGGACACAAGCGAAGCACGGCGCGTCGAACTCAATGCTAAAGTCCCTATCCTCATATTTCCGCGCGCAAAGCTTCGCATAAGTGCCTGACAAGCTTTAGCCGGCATCTACAAGTTATTCTATACGAAAATCTGTTTTAGTAATCGAAAAGTCAGAAAACATGTATTTTTTCGGCGCTTGTGTAAAAATTTCTCTATCCAAAGGGTCACCCATGTTTATTTTTTTTACGGGTCAGCACACGCCTTGGCACGAGGCCGAGTCAGGTGTGGATATTCGACGGAAACGTTTTTGCTTTTTTTGTTTAAAAATAAATTTTTGATGGTCCCTTCTATAATTGCATTATTGGTCGGTTTCATGTTCTAACTATATGGATATGAAATTATATCAGTCCACTTAACCGAAATAACCCTCATATTCAATCACTTTAGTATAAAGAAAACAGCGAATGTCCATGTGGGAGTAGAAATAGTATATTACATAACAAGTAATGAAAGTGATACTTTTCAAATGAGGAGATATTTAGCACGAGGCGTCAGCCGACTCGACTGAGCCGAGTGCGGAAATTATCCGAGTTTTAGAATAATCACTTTCACACGACTAATGTACACTATTTTTCCTACGACCACAAAGAATTGTTAAAAAAGCCTTTGATTTGTAAAAAAAATATTTCAACACTAGTGTTGAAAAATATATATCAAGTAGTAGTGTTGAAATTAGCATAGTTAGGATTATGTTCCACTTAATATCTGGTTTCATAGTTTGTCAATAGGCTTTTCCTTTATTTGTAGTTTAACTTTTTCATTTTTTCATACTTTATATATCATAGGAAGAACTAATCACAACAAGGAAGATTTCAATTCAAAATAATTCTATAAATTATTTAATGTTTTTATAAAAAAAAGTCAAATACTCCTGATGGGATTTGAACCTGTGTCCTTGCGATCTGTAGGCTAGAGCTCTATTCTCTACGCTATCGATACCAATAAAGATTTGTTGTTTAATATATGACACTTTCTTCAGTGTGCTTTGTTTTTTCTGGTAATAGATTTTCCAGTATATTATTAACATTTTTTAGAATTTCAGATGGCGTATTTTCAAAATCAACATATTTCTGAATCACTCGACAAATACATGATAAATAAGTTAAACCCTTTACAATTACTGCTTTCTAAAATTTGTTCTTTTTAATAAATAGGGGTAGTCTGTCAAATTGCCACCATATGTTTAAATTAAATAGTGTGCCTTGTATTTCAACACTAGTATTAAAATATTTTCTTTCAACACGCGTGTGATATACGGCGCTTTCTATCCAAATTAACCGTGTTTTTTTTCTCATTTTCATAGGTGGTCGTAGGAAAAAATTATTATACGTTTTCGTAAAAACATTGTTAGCTAAATTCTTTATTAAAACAAACACTTTAGCATTTAAGGAGAGAGAACTTAATCAATATTTTTGGTAAATTATAGTTTCCAGTTCGTCATAAAGTTAATATATTGTATACCAAATTTCCTTAAAATCGTGGTAAATATCACTTTTGTCGGTGGACATCCATTAAATTTGGGAACATTAAACTTGATTTATGGATACTAAATAAAAACAATTTATTACTCTTTGATGTAGGTATATTGCTATGAACAGTTGCTTTTATAGAAGTAAACATAACCAACATGGGCATCGGTTTTTTTTTTTTTTTTTTTTTTTTACGGTTCGCCGACTACGTAGGCCATCTTGAACCGGTCATCGACCACAAATGTGATCTACCGACTGGGGAGTGTGAAACGGCACCTTCATCCTACGAGATATCCGATCTCATCCGGCCTGTCCGGCGTAAATAGGATGGCTAGGTGTCGATTCATTTTACACTCTTCCCTGAGGCAAGAGCACGCCGTGTTCCCAAGCGGTCACCCGCCCAAGTACTAACCGCGCTCGACACCGCTTAACTTCGGTGATCTGCGGGAACCGGTGCTTACTATGTCGACAGGCCCTTGATGGGCATCGGTTAACGGATTCTTTACATCAATCTAATTGATAATGATGTTTATAACATATTTGCAAGTACTCGTGCTTTTGATATTTTATTTTGGACGGTTTTAATAGTTGAACCTGATCGAAAAGGCTGTAAATACTACTTATCTTATTTACAAAATAAAAATATAGAAATTTGTTAAAATATACAGTAAGTGGATTCAACTACGCTTTTCTTGAGCCGAATTACAAAAAAACTACGAAAATTATTAAGCTTTATTTACCAATAGAAAGGTTGTATCTATTTGGGGGGTCGAAGAGTTATTTTCATGTAGAAATAAAATTCGAAGAAGATACCAGCCAATGAAAACCCCCACCTTATAAATCGACCATTTCTGACATTTCTACGATTTTAGAATTATTCTTCGGTTTAAACTTAGGTATAAAAGACAATTATAAAATTGATTCTTAGGAATTCAATAACCGGCAAGGGCCTGTCGATATATTAAGCACCGGTTCCCGCAGATCACCGAAGTTAAGCTGTGTCGAGCGCGGTTAGTACTTGGGCGGGTGACCGCTTGGGAACACGGCGTGCTCTTGCCTCAGGGAAGAGTGTAAAATGAATCGACACCTAGCCATCCTATTCACGCCGGACAGGCCAGATGAGATCGGATATCTCGTAGGATGAAGGTGCCGTTTCACACTCCCCAGTCGGTAGACCACATTTGTGGTCGATGACCGGTTCAAGATGGTCCCGTAGTCGGCAAACCGTAAAAAAAAAAGAATCCATTAAGATAGAAGTCAATGCAAAGATTTAATAAAATAATAAATCCTTCTTTATTTTTTATCAAAATTTCCGTTAGTATAAGTATATGAATGATTGATGAATTGCGAGCCACTAGATCGGAAGAGGCAACAAATACTCGGGCAACCAAAACTGAAACCAGAGGACATCCTTACCCTCTCCTCAGTTGACCTACACAAACTAGTGCAAGGAACTGGGACCACGGAGTGGGTGTAACAACCAAACAGGGTGAGCACAATGGGCCAAACCTGGCCTAAGTGCATCCGGCGCACGGACGGGCCCTCGGAAAAAAATGAATGATTTATTTTAATCGAAAAAAACTTTGTTTTTGCCTATTTTGATTGTTTTATTGTTTATGGAAAATAATTGGTGATTAGTTAATTACCTACCTCTATATATTAATAATTTACCAAGGATATGGTATAAACATGTTGATGTTTAATTCAGAAAACGTTGTTATAAAAAACAAAGAGATAACTTCTCGTTCGCTGATTTGGTTAAATTATTGTGTCGTAGACATTGTTGCACAATATCTGTAATTGTGTAGTAAGCAAGCCGATAATGAAAATGCAATATTATAGATAAAAATTAAAATTAATGGATAAGATAAAAATAACCATCGATTGTTAATAGTTAATAGAGCTTTGGATGGAGTTATGTACGATGTGGGCAATTTTTTTTGTTTGATTTCATTAAAATTTATTTTAGTCGTACATTCCTCAATACACATTAGGTTTATGCATAGAAGGAAAAATAACATGGTAACTACAATAATCCCTGAAGGGTGTTCTATCTCTTCCATGCCCTTAGGGTATAAAAATGTAGTTTTTTTGGCGATATTTCTGTTTTATAGTTCAAATTTGGGTGCCATCAAACTCTAGAGATTTGTTCACAAAATATTTCAAGTCACATTAAAAATAACAAAAATTCTTAAAATCCTATGAAAAAAAATACAGAAAATTACTTACAATGAAGTAATTCCAATTTTTAGAAAAAATTGTTTCAAATAAATAATTTTTAAAACTCAATTTTACATTCAAGTACAGGGTGTCGCAAATTCGAGGGTGACTATAATAATGTAATCGATTTTATCATATACATCATTAACATCCTGAACTAGAACCAATTGAAAACATATCCCAATAATAAAAATCTTCCTAGAGTATCACAAACCTTTTCTAGAAACAATTAAAAACACGGCGGGAAAGCTGCAAGTTTAAAAACATGAGGCGATAAGGCATGTACGGCATCCTATTAACCGAGTAATTCTTTTTTTTTTGAGAGTCGTGCGACCGATTATATTGTTATCTGTATTCAGGTAACTCAAAAAAAATAATAGATTAGAAATAGAACACCACTTTCGAGATTTTAGTCAGATCGGAGATGGGTACGGGCGTGTCGAATGAACGCTGTCCTGGGTTGCCCATTTGCCGGTTTTGTTGTGACGTCGGTACCTTCTCGCGCGTGTTTTTCTTAGAGAGAGTATTTTGTTTAATTATTTTCTCAGTAAATATTTGAACAATTTAAAAACTTAAAACGTAAAAAATTCCATTTTTTCGTGCTATATTTATGAATAATAGGGTCAAAATCAATATTTAGTGAAAAAGTCTATTGGGATCCCGAAAACTACATATAAGAGATACGAACAATTTTAAATTGGGGCAAAATTGCGCAATTTTTTGTTTAATCAAATATCTAAAAAAAAAGTTTAGAAAATTAATTTTTATTTTTTCCTTTTTTAAAAGAAAAATTATGAAATAAATGGCATTCATTTTCTCATTGCCACCTTTTCTTTTTAACAATATAGCATTATCAGTTTTTGACCCCGACTTTTCGATGTGTTAAGTACATTATTAACTTCATTTTACTTCGAAATTTGAAGCGTTACTTAAATAACACGAACACCCAAACTTGTTTTTAAAAAAACAATTTATTTAAAAATGAATTACAAGTTATAAAAAATGGACTGTGTACCACAGAATATAGTCAGAGAATGATTTTAGTTTACAATAAAAGTGATACTTGGCTTGAAACACAGATAAGAACTTCTTGGAAAGATGAGCCTGGGAATCTGCTTAATCCGCGGTTTTCGTGGGATTCTGTGCATGTAACTCCTCCCTTCTTAAGCTGACAAAATCGAGGATGGATTTTGAAAGTCATCGATATCTTCGGTTTTTCTGGCTTGATTGGATTTTTTCTTAAACCATCTGACAATATATTGTTTCTTCTTAAAAATGATCCATAATAATAGGATCAGTATAACGAACGTCAATAGGCTGAATGTGATTGGACTCTCGATAGATTGATTGATTTCTTGTATTGGCGATAGTTGATTGGTCAGGTCTTTTAGTCGATAGATTTCTTCGAAATTTATTTCGGTGTAAT
The DNA here is from genome assembly GCA_935413205.1 of Polydrusus cervinus. Lineage (NCBI taxonomy): Eukaryota > Metazoa > Arthropoda > Insecta > Coleoptera > Curculionidae > Polydrusus > Polydrusus cervinus. The sequence goes on from OW284511.1 coordinate 81,184,759, forward strand.
TTGGTGTTCGGTACAACTTTGTTGTGTCCATAGTGGCTATTTCAACAGTCGGTAGTATTAATGGTTTTCCTTGCTGTAATTTGACGTCATGGATAAACTTCTTGTATTTTGCTTGAATACTGCAAGAATTCGGAATTTTGATCAATGTTGGGTTTTCGATTTCCAAATATTGATCGCTTTTACATTGGGCAAAAATTCTTTCCTTTTGTGATGGTAGGACAAGAATTTCTTCGGGTGTAACTTGTTCAAAGATTGATTCTGCCATTTTTATTTCTAAAATTTTGCAACCAGTGGTGGAGGTGCCTTCCATTAGTTGAAGGGTACAACTGTCTGGTGGGTAGAATTTCTCCATGCAGTAATAGGTATCTTCTACTGATGGACAAGTACTTTCTTCGAACTGGACTTCTTTAAATGTTTGTGCCAAATAAGGGTATTTTGGGATAAATGCCTTGCCTTTTTGGATCACGGGATATAAATGGGAAAAGGTATAGGTTCCAGGTTTAATTATAGGTACATGTATAGCAAAAATTAATTTTGTTTTAGAAAATGTGACTTGAGTGCTTAAAATTTGATAGTATGATAAAATATTTTTGAAATTTGGAATTTGATTTTCGCTGTATATCGTTTTCAAATAGGTTATCGTCTGTTCTAATTCATGACTAGATATTATAGAATTGTGGAGTGTATTTAGCTTAGCAAACATTATTGCATCTTCTAGATTGTCAACAAAGGTAATTAAATTTTGGCAATCTAGATTTATTTGAGATAAGACGCCTTGAAATGTTATATAGTGATTAAGGTTATTAAAAGAATTTTGCACTGTTGCCTGAAAGATATTTAAGCTGTATTCCAGTTCTTTCTGATTTTTATTCAGAGTCGATATCGTTTTGTTGTAATTATCAATCAAATTTTTCGATAGGGATATTTGTAAATTAAGTTCTTTCTTTATATTTTTCTGGTTTTGAGCTAAGTTTAAGATCGCCTCGTCGTAACGTTTACCATCGTCAGCGTCTAACGTGCCAAAAAGCCATTTATATGTTTTACCTATTATATTAATTAAACCTCGTCTATTGCGTATGTGTGGGTGGAGATTTTCGAGTTTTTCTTGTGTAGTTTGAATAAGAAATTCGGTACGTAAGAGAAGACTTTCCGCTAAGCCCTGATAAGAGATTGGGTTATTGGGTTTTTTTTGTTGTAATGTTGCCTTTTATTATAAAAAAGTATTTTTCAATATTTTGTAGTTGCGTTATTATTGGATTTAAATCTATATAGTGTAAAAAGGTGTGTTTATTATAAATAATTTTTGCATTGCCAAGTTGGATGGGTAAAATGGGATTTTTTATTGTTGTTAGTTGTATGTCTGTCTGTTCTCTGTTGGCTGGAAGTATCTGAAGGACCGGAAGCAGTGTTAGAAGTATTAGCTTCATTGTTTACCTGCAAAGAGGGTTTTTGTTTAATTTTTGGTTTTCTAGCAAAACTTTTATGGTATGTTCCTTTGTGCGTAATTAATTTAATATTACTCTGTCCTTTTATTGGTGACTTTTTAAATTTAGGTAAGGCTTTATTTCGAGCTTTGGTTTTAATGTAAGCTACTTTTTCTTTATCAAAATCGGGTGGTTCGCGGCGATTTTCGTTTCTTTTCAATATAATTTTTTCTTTAGTTTCCGCGTTCCGTTCTTGAATTTTCCTGTAAAGTTCTTTAGCAGTTTCTTTATGTTTCTGTACGTAATTTGATATAATTATTTGGTCATTAATATCGAATGGGTCGGTACTGTTTATATGTCCTTTAACTATTTCAAAAGGTGTAAATTTCGTTACGCTATGTATAGAATTATTATAGCCGAGTATAGCTCGTTTGATCAGCTGTTCGGGGGTAAAAGTACTAGTTTTCTCTTTTAGACACCGATAGTGTTCGATTATTGTAGAGTGGAATCTTTCAACAGGGGAGTTTGAATTACTATTTTTGGGGGTAGTATAATGTAGTTCGATTTTATATATTTTACAAAAATCTTCGATTTCTTTGTTTTTGAACTCAGTGCCTGAGTCAGCAGTTATTTTTTGTGGCAATCCATGGTGTGATATAAAATTTAGGAGGTTTTCTATTACCATGGGTCCTGTTAGACTTTTTAACGAATAGGCTTGTCCGTATCTTGAAAATGAATCTATTATAGTTGAATAGCTTTCGTTTGAAATTTTAAAAGTATCAATATGAATATGTTCGAAAGGTTTTGAGCTAGTGGGTGTCAAATTAAATTTTATTACCGGGGGGTCTCTGTCGTATTTATTTTTTAAACATGTCTCGCAATTATTAACATAGTTTTCTATGTCGACGGACATTTTTGGCCAATAAAATTTAGCACAAAGAGAAATTTTCATTTCATTTATCCCGCGGTGACAAGTTTTAGTGGTATGGTATAGTTCTAGTTTTTCTTTTTGGTCGTTTAGGGTTTCAACATCCTGTAAAAATTTTGTACATTGAATTAATTTAAAAGAAGAATTTTTAAATAGGTTTTGGACCGTGATAACAAAGTTTTGGGCCAGTGTTGGGTTCCTAAAGTATACTGCGTATACTTGTTTTGGTTCTATATATTCTTTTAAAATTTGTACAAAATGGGGCGTTGGATTTCTACTAGAAACAGATATATACAATCGCGTATTTTGAAATATTTTATTAAACTTACATTGAATTTTGTCTATGTCACCTTCGGTTATTATTATTTGATTTTTAAATGTATTTAGAGATTTTTCCGATATAGGTATATTAAGGATTGGTTCTTCTAAAGAAGTGTGTACTGTTTGTGAGTCCTCTGTTATATTGTGGTCTTTGGGTGTACCGGGGGGTGCAATTTGAATGTCTGAAAGTATTTTAATTCGGGTTTGTTCAAATTGGGGGTCAAGGATTTCTTGGATGATTGACTCATCAATATTTGGGAGTACATCTGCGTTTTGTAAGTAGTCCTCGACTGTGATGTCTATGTCTCCGGGGTTATTGTCTATTGATTGATTCTCCAGTGCGTTTAGATCATTATCGATTGGATATCTTGATAACGCGTCTGCGGCTTGATTATTTTTTCCAGGTATTGTTAAAATTTCACCGTTATATATACTGACAGGAATATTTTTTATAATTTTTTCATGGGGTTTAACTGAAAAAGAAAAATTAACTTCGGTAGGTTCACTGTACTGAAACGGAATTTGAATGTTTTTTCCGACTAATTTTTTGTTAACTAGATCGATATTTAAATTCATTTTTATTAAATCTGAAAGTCCTAAAATTCCATCAAAATAATCGTGAAAATCAAATAAAATAAAATTTATTTCGTGACTACTGCCAAATTCTGCGAATGCTGGTATTATAGCTTGAAATTGCGTGGTTTGGCTCCCTAGGGCTGTTTTGATTGTATTATTTGAATTATAGATACAATTCGGGTAGAATTTTTCGACTATTGATGGTTTTAATATTGATCGCGAACTACCGGTATCGATTAATAATTTAATTTTGGGTTTTTTTATTGCTACGTATGGTAGTGTATTATTTGAAGAAATATTAATTTCTGTCAGGCTTGAGGGTTTTCTGGGCCCGTGTCCTGAAAATTTTCAGAACTATGTTGTTCATCTTCGTCATGATTTTTGTCGGTAATTTCCGATTGGTCATTTTCGATAATTTCGTTTTCATTATAGTACGGCATGTTTGGGTCGTACTGATAATAAGAGTCGGTAAACGGCGTCGTTACATCTTGTTCTGTGTTGTCGCCGATTTCGTTTGAAAAAAGCTCCTCGAAAACCAAATGAGGTTTTTGATACTGTGGGTATCTAAAATTTTGGTTTTGGAAATTTTGATTTTGAAAATTTTGATTTTGAAAATTTTGATTTTGGAAATTTTGATTTTGAAAATTTTGGTTTTGGGAATTTTGATTTTGATTTCTATTTGTAGCTACGGAAGGGTTTCGCGAAGTTGTCGACATAGGGGTTGGTTTTGGCATCTGATTTTGGGGTATTTGGTTGGGTCTAAACACATTTTGCGGGGGTCCAAATACTTGTCTGTTTGTCGGGTATTTTCGTGATTGTTCTGGTCTAGGTTGTAAGTTAATTGGTTGGCTAGGCCACATTGGTCTTGGGTAATATTGTTGGTTTGGAAAGTTTTGGAAGAACTGGGGTCTTTGAACTGGCGTGTTTTGATATTGATTTGGAACAAAATTAGGAGAGTATTGCGAATTTTGATAGTTGTTTGGTTTATGCATTTGTGGTAAATTTATTTTTTGATTTGGTCTTTCTGGAATATTTCCGTATAATTTCTCGAAATTTTCATATTCTTTAATATAAGCCATTGCATCTTCTAAAGATGTTGGTTTTTTAATGTACATGTTATTACGTAAAGTTCCCGTACAACCGCCTATAAAGGTATTTAATGCTGTTTTTTCATAATGAACAATTTGGCAATTACGTTGTTCGTCAGATAAGGTAGTATCATTACTAATACGTTGGATAACGTTACTACGCAAAATTTGCAATCTGTTACCAAAATCTACAGGGTGTTCATTTTTATAAGGTCTGGTACGCGTCAATTCTTGTACCAAGCAATCAATATCTCTTCTATCAGAAAAACATTGGAATAATGCAGGTTTTAATTTATCCCAATCATCTAATTCGACACGTCTGCCAACCATGTATTCGGCTTTATCAATTAATTTCTCTTGAATACATTCAAATACGTGTTGATTTAGATCATCGTCATTAAAAGTTTTATATTTATTAACAAGGTCGTCACATCTTTTGACAAATCTAGCTAAAAAGTTACTGTCCCCATTAAATGGTTTAATATTTTCTATTTTGGATTTAAATAAATCCCAATTGACAGTTTTGACTACACTTGGAGCCTCTTTTGTAGCCATTTTCTTAAATTTAATTACTTCAGTAAATTAACAGAATAATTTACTATTTAAAACAATACTAGAATTAACAATATTTCTTTAATAAAAGAAAATTACTTTTTTCTTTACTTTCTCTGCGAGAAGTGTACAAATATATATTATTTCAAAAATCTTAACCTACTTGTCTGCAATAGACTGCAAAAATGAAAGTTCCTTTTTTTCTCTGCGAGAAGGTATTTTTCAAAATCTTAACTTACGTGTCTACGATAGACTGCAAAAATCTTACCCTAATTTGTCTTCCATAGACTGAAAAATCTAAAACTAATTTGTCTACAATAGACTGAAAAAACTGTGTGCTATACACTGCCCTATAACTATCCCTATCAAAGTCCTAATCGAAGGGTTTGACGGGGGTGAAAAGGAAATGGCACTTACTTTTTCCGAAGTCTTCGTTCAGAGCCTTGTCCTTTCCCGATCCTCTGGCCTGGTCAATACTTGTTCTGGGTCGTTCGATGTTGGTTCTTTCGGATCAGCACTTAAGGGTTGAAACCGCAAAGTGGTCGGAATTCTTCAAAATTTGGGAAAAACACCACCGTACCAATCCTACCGACTGCGCCACTTAAATAACACGAACACCCAAACTTGTTTTTAAAAAAACAATTTATTTAAAAATGAATTACAAGTTATAAAAAATGGACTGTGTACCACAGAATATAGTCAGAGAATGATTTTAGTTTACAATAAAAGTGATACTTGGCTTGAAACACAGATAAGAACTTCTTGGAAAGATGAGCCTGGGAATCTGCTTAATCCGCGGTTTTCGTGGGATTCTGTGCATGTAACTCGTTCGTCATTCTAAACACAGATATGCATCACACTTGTTATGTTAGGGAGAAGTAAAAAATCTAAGTGCGGGCCTGGCATCAAAACATACCCCGCTATAGTTTCTGTTGTTTTTCTTATCTCTTATTAGTATTAGTCATACGGGTAGTGTTGAACAATCTGGTGCAGTGTGTTTTTCTGAAGCAAGTTAATTTTAAATTATTGATACGTGACAATGGTAAAATTTGAAAATAAAGAATTAATAGATACTAAGGTGGTAATTTACTGTGATTGTGGCAAAGTACTTTGAGATTATACGCAGAACGCTTTCCCTTGCGGGCTCATCCAACACCCAGAAGTTTTCTTAATGTTATTCAACGGGCAAGTTAGGCAGAACCGTATTTGATCTATAGTGTAATAAATGAATGTAAGTATTTTATTTTTGAGTTTTTTGAAAAAAGGTATTTGAAAATGTTGTTTATTTTAATGCCTTCTATATGCAGTTAAAAAAGAAGTATCAACTTCGGAATCACCCTGTATATTATATTAATTCAGACCAAAAACATTGCGCTCTCTCGGCCCAGATTCTGGCCATGTTTATTATTAATTGATTTTTAAAAACCTTTTTTGGACTGGACAGATATTGGAGATGTCCGGGGCTATTCCAGCGAAAACAATTTTATTTCATTCCCGAAATAATGGTGAACTTTTAATAATAACAACATAAGGCACCGCTCATGATACAACTCTTGTAGTTGTATCATGGGCACCGCTAGCGAAGTCGCACTCTGTTCTTTGTTAATTAAAATTATTCATTTTAAGTAATATCTTTGTTTAAACTTTCCTTTAACTTTGTATGTCAATCATATAAGCTTTCTAAAACCTATACTTTTATGTCACAAATATGACATTAATGCACTTCTTACAGCTCGAGTGTTTATTTTGCAGAAGCAATATAAACGATTGCACAGTGTTGTAAAATGTATTTATTTTATGGTGGCCAATAAATTTGTTTATTGACTGACATAAATATGCAGAAGGAATTATACCGAGAAAGAAGTTAAAATTTATATATCTGGCCTGCAAAGGCTACTATTGTAATAATAATAAAAAAAAACTAACGGTCCATGCGGTGCCAACTGGTTATTTTACTCATTTTTAACAGGGTGGCCCATTTGTCTGACAAAGTAATATACCGTCTCTACTATTAAGGATATAAAAAAAAGTTTTTATAAAAGTTATGGGGTATAAAAAAATATATGCTCCAAAATTATTTTTAAATATACATGATGGTCCAGAAAAGTAGGACAATAAAAAGATAAATTTTTTTAATATATTTTAGCATTTTTTGTTTCCTTACAAAATTATCCATATGACGCCATATTTAGTTTTTTTTATTTTCTGCAACGTTGCCAAACAAAATGCAAAGATCTTAAAATTTTGGAAAAACATGATAGTAAAAAATTAGCTGTATTTCCCAGTAAGAGTATCGAAAATCGAAAATTTCTTGTAAGCTTTTAAGTTTTGGGATAGAAAAACTGTCTTATATCTTTAAGTACCCAAAATTTTGTACAGTGTGTTTTCTGTTGACCTCCAAATATACAAAATTTTAAAATACAATAACTCTGTTTTTTCAAATGAAACACCCTATATTTATTAGGCTAATCTGATAGATATTGTAAGTATCTTTTATTAGTGTTGAGTCATACCTATACCTAAATTAACTAGTTTTGCCAATATTTCGATTTTTATTTAAATTTTCGTGAAAAAAAACTATAGTTTTTATTTTTCTAGTTAGTCATGACCAGCAAAGTCAAAACAAATATAATTGCATATAATGTCATATTAAGATATATTGATAACTGTACCTAGTTACGTATTTATTTAATTAAATCAAACTTATTTTTTATTACTAAACTTGATATTGAAAATAAGTTCACAAACATTTAAATTGTGGAAAACAATACCATTAGACTGAACTCACGAAAGACGAGATTACACGTCGTTTGTTCTCGGTTCAGTCAATAAATCATTTAGCTAATTTTCTTCTGTTCAAATAGTTTTTCTTCTATTCCTTTTATGGTCATAGTCACGCTTCCTATTCTGTCAAACCTATCCATTAATTTATTCAAAGCTGGTTTATTGGGTTGTCGTCTGTCTGAATATTCTCCATGATAAAGTTTTGTTGCCAACATTGTATTTTTGTCACTTACACCAAGAATCATATAGCATTTCGGTACTTAAAAAAATAATTTTTTAGATAAATGTTCAAATTAACGGCCAGCACCTAGATTATAAGAAGACCTCGTCGAAAAAAATATTACTATTATACGTATTTTAATTTGGCATTAAATTCAATAACATTTGTTTTGACTTTGCTGGTCATGTCTAACTACAAAAAGAAAAACTATAGTTTTTTTCATGAAAATTTAAATAAAAATCTAAATATTGGCAAAACTAGTCAATTTAGGTATAGGTATGACTTAACAATAATAAAAAAATACTTACAATATCTATCAGAGTTATTGTATTTTAAAATTTTGTATATTTGGAGGTCCACAGAAAACACCCTGAACAAAATTTTAGATACTTAAAGATTTAATACAGTTTTTCTATCCCTAAACTTAAAAGCTTACAAGAAATTTTCGATTTTCGATAATCTTATTGAGAAATACAGGTAATTTTTTCATGTTTTTTCCAAAATTTTAAGAATTTTGCATTTGTTTGGCAATGTTGCAAAAAATTAAAACACTAAATATGACGTCATATGGATAATGTGGGTCCGCGTATGTATTCTAGCGAAGTGCGGCGTGTGGAACTTCATGCTAAAATCCCTATCCTCATATTTCGGCGCGCATAAAGCTCTATACGCGGCGTGGAAGGCAAAAAATGGTATTTTGAATTTATGCATTTGTGCGTTTCAAACTTTAATTTCTTAACATAATCATAGTATTTTGTTTTAATTTTTAGGACATCATCATTATGTTCAGATAAACGTAATATGTTGCAACACAGGTTAAAGTACAAAATTGTTTAAGCAAAGTCAAGTTTAATAGGTAATCTTAAGTAAATCTTTGAGAAAGGACGCCAAGGTCATGCAAGCACCTTAAAAGCTCGTTTACAAGACGTGACCATGGGCACATGACACATTTACATTAAATGCCGCGGGTGCCCAACCGCGGGTGCTTAAATACAATATAAAAAAGTAGATAACCCTTATCCTTATCAGGAATTTTTATATAACTTCATTTCGACGACTTATTTTTGGCCATTCTTTAAATGTGCTTTATCTTTTAAAAAAAAAACCATGACCGTTGTCAAGCACATTTAACTACATCCCATTAATAACGGTAAATATGTAGATAAAATAAAAATGAAATTATATAAATAGCAAATAAAAATGACTTTTATTTTTGAAAGCGTCTTGGGAACCCTATCCGCTAAGCTTTTTCGTTATCAGAATAGTGAGGTTAGTTAATGAATCGGTAAATCTGCCTGTAAGAACCCTTTGAAATCGAAGGGAATCATTATCGTCTGCTAAAGCCATATAGTTATTATTAAGGGTAAGACGGTTAACTAAACTTTGGGCACGACATTAATTGAGAAATTTATGTGATAATACATATCTATTATACGCTTACCACGACAAAATTGATATTTTTTTGGAAACGATATATTTTGGGGAGTACCTAGATTACGAATCTGAAACCTGTTTTTCCTTTATAAAGTGCCATTTTGTAAAGGTTACGTTCCGAATGCATAATGATAGCAATTTGGTTCTTCTTGATCACTATTTATTTTATTGACATGTACCCTTTTTTCAGTGGCGGCTCGCGGTCTTAAAAAACGGTGAAGAGCTAGATATAGTGCGGGTACTTAAACAAACATTGACTCTCTCTTATCCCCATCTGTCCAACGACCAACCAAACTTTTTAATCACACAGTAAATTACGTAAACACGATATCTATAACCGTAAGTTTCGGGAAGCCTCAAAATAAGTACCTTAAGGTTACGCGAACCAATGCTAAAACAATGGTGCATACGACTGACGTCACGTAACCATAGCAACGGTGAATATCAAAGCCATGTTGGGCGTTGGGTCTTCACATGCTTTGAGCTAACGGACACGGTCGGCTGGGACGCGCCAAAATACACGATTGTTTATAATTATCGTCCATCGGAGTTAACAGGGGCCCTATTATGCATAGCTACATTTGGATTAAATTAATATTATTAATTCGAACATAATTATTTTTTAAGGGCTAAAATGGTAGCTGTATTGGTACATTAATATTTAATATTGTCGAAAAACTTTTTTTATTAAAAAAGCAGTAAAAACCTAATATTCTGTGTTTTTTAAAATACAATTTTTACCCTAAAAACCTCCATTATTCGATATAAAGTCCTAAAAATTGTGATATGTTATAATCTAACGACAAATTTTCCCAAGCGTTAAATTTGCCGGTCAGCGTATCTACCTTTGTTTTCATAAGCATTGTTTTAATTAAAAACGTGTAAAAATTTCAAACAGCAATTAACAGAAAATCTTCATTAAATATTTTGTCGTTATCCTTGAAAATTCAACTTTATTTTATAAACAGAGACATTAAGAATTCATTAGCAGCAATTTTAGGAATGTACATATTATGTAGAGATGTAGATTTTAACCAAAATAATATTTAATTGAATAACACATACAATTAATTATGAATACTTGCACCAAATCCGTTGACGATAGATACGATCAAAGTCATTTCTGCATTGCACTTTCAGTATCTCACTACGAAATCCTTGCATTAATTAAAAACAACACACAGAAATATACTTCTATAATACAACACGTATCAAAGAGGAACCAATGAGAGGAACTAACATTCACCATTAAAATTAACTAGGTGACGTCACCGCGACATTCATAGTCTTTGTTTCGTGGGTTCCGAGAATCATACCGCCGCGCTTTTTGTTTATACCTGTTCATTTTGATGCCTTGGCCTATAAAGCATGTTAAGGCGGAACTTTGTGCAGCAAGAAATATATTTGCAAGAGAGTCTCACCCGAAGTGGGCATACTAGCGAGCTTATGACGTGGTGAAAAATATTCCGTAAACATCGACACACACTGAAAGCACGATGCAAGGCGGTAGGTTCTTTATTATGCTAATGAGTTTTGGTTGATTTTATTTCGGAGACCAGAAATTTGTTTTGTGGGAAATAAGTATTTTACTTGTTATTGTATTCTAAGTTAAAATAATGCATCTAATCGTTATACGGATTCTTATTTTATTAATATGTACAAAAAATAAAATTAAGGAGAGCAAAAAATTTTGGAAAATAAAATCTGTTAATTTTATAAATTCCTTGGAAAAGCTTATTATAATGATTTTAATGATTTAAAAAAGGTAATAAAACTTCTGAAATCGTATTCTAATTTTTAATATAGGTACCAAGATACATGTCTGTTAATCTTATTATTACCTACCGACTAAAGTGTTAATTAATTAATAGTAGGTATAAGAACACCTGCATATATGCCAGTGGCGGCGTCAGGGGGGAAGAAGGCACAGGCATACCCTTAAATTAAAGTTGCCCATCCAAATTAAGTTTAGGTACTTAGGTAGTTTATACATAACACAATGTACAAACTGTTTTATTGTGAATTTTTCAGCATTGGTGTTGAAATATTTTGTAAGGTCAATAGTTTTTGAATTAAAATTCTCTCATATGAATAATTTTTCACCATGCTTATTTATTAAACAAGAGAACAAACGAAGTACCTAGACCTTTTTTTTAGAAACACAGTACCGTATCGTCGCACCTATACGAGAATGGAATAAAATAATTGAATTTCAGCGCCAATCCGATACAGAATATACATGTGATAATAGAATAGATGCAATGGTCTCATCGGTTTTACCGCTTACTATTGCTAAATAATAATAATAATAATAATAATAATAATAATAATAATAATAATAATAATAATAATAATAATAATAATAATATTAATAATAATAATAAAAAATCATGTTATTCTCTGGAGCTATCGCAAAGATAATGCGACACGAGTAGAACCGATAGATATTGTATATCGCATCACACGGAAAGCGTCAGCAAACAGTACCAATCGACGAAAAGTCGTGTACCTACTTTTTAAGCTCAAAGGTTTAACTTTTCGTCTAGAAAAGCGATAAAAATATATCTACAGTAAAAACTAAACAATAGCTAGATACCAGGATCTTATATGCCTACCTCAAAAAAATCGGATCCATTTACATTTTTCTAGCACCTCCACGCCACTGATATCTGCTACCTAAGTACTTAGCCTATTTTTGTGAAAGAAGGTTTTTATTTTGGTAATTGGAGTATAATTGAATATAAAAACTAAGAACTACATAGATTTTTATTCATTTGTGATTTGAACTGTTCGTTGTGAATCTATTGTGAAGTTGTATCTACAGTGTGTTTCTATTTTATATTATCAATATGCCGCAAAAGTATACTAGCACAAATCGTACTCCGTGTGGCCGTCGACGAAGTATTCAACAAAAACTTAAATTACTCAGGTGAGTACTTGCAATCATTTTAGAAATAATTGCAAAGTTGTATAATTTTTATTATCATATATAATATAACAAGTGCATTGAAAATTATCGGTAATTTTAGGAAAATATGCTTGAATACAATTTGGAGCCAAAAAAAGCATGAGTGCACGTAGTGCACGAATGCTTTTGCTTGCTCCAAATTGCATGACGGCATATTTGGCTAAAATTACCGGTAAATTATCAATGCCCGCGTTATATTTGTAAGGGAATTTCATGGACTGATGTTGCTTTTTGTTTGTTATGACTGACAAAAAGAAAATATGTCAAAAAATTATCACGATAATTTTTTGCAACAATAGAATAACCATGGTAACACAAAATAAAATTATGGTATTTAATTGTTAAAATATGAAATTTGACAGGTGAATGAAATTCTCAAGATTATTGATTTTGCTCCTTTTCATATGCTGTAGAAATAAAATAGAACATAACGTGCATAACCGTTTCATACGCTCAGTTTTAAAAAAGTACAAGTAAAGCCGTACAGAAAGTTTAAAATTGTTAGTAAGTGACATTTTGTTAGTTGTTTTTGTCATGTTACGTTGTAACGTTGTTTTATGACCTACAATATTTCGGGAGTATTCGAATTTTTTTTAGGCCCTAGGCCAAGAATTATCCTAATTATTTTAAAAAAGCATCCGTTTTGGACACAACTACTGACATCAGCCCTATGATGCTTATGTACGCTGTTTGTTTTCTATTACAAAAAGAGGTAATTGATATCTCGATTAAACTCCTAGGATAGGTATTATCCAAAAATGTATCAAGAGATCCTAAAGCATAAAAACAACGTTTTTACAAAAACATAAACCTTTCATAGCTATCTTTTTTAAATTTTAATAACGCAATTATCTTACCTTTTTCTTACTCTTTGTAATTTGAGTATAATATGTAACGAATATATTTATTTTCTTATTTATTTTTTATGAAAAAAAAAATTAGTTTATTTGAAAAAAAAACACAGTGTAAACAAGCTGCTGTCACTAGTTGTGTTCAGACCAGCTGTTCTTTCAAATTAGATAATTCTTGCCCTAGGATATAAAACAAAAAAAAAACGAAATTATCCTGAAATATTGATTTGTGATGTTGTTTTCCAAACTACACACCTAAAAGTGTTAAAAAAAATTTGTCGAACATTATGATGAGTTATGAGACATTTCCATTGATACCAGCCAGTCAACCGATTTCCAGAATCCCTTTTCTATATACTAAGTAGTTTTTTGGTAAATTCAGTTTCTTCTAAATTAAAATACTGGGATTTATCTCTACGTTTTATAAAGTGTGAACAGTGCTGTTATAATAAGCTTAAATACTAAAGAGGGATATAAATTATTTTTATATAAGGGTCGAGAAACTTACTCACAATTTTCAACAATTTGTTTAAACAAATAATACAGCTGAAAAAGAATCAAATGCTTGTTTTAGAAATATATTAATATTGGTGTAAATTTATGCTCCCCATTTGGTGATAAACAGAATTCTCCTGTAAAAAATACTGGTTTTATCTTACCTAATATTTCTTTAGGCAACGCAAAAAACTGACAACTCAGGACACCGCCACCCCAAGTAAAAAAGTTGTCAGTATTTCTAATTTTGCCATGGATTTACCTACTTCGGAAGTTGCAGGACCATCTCATGATAGGGTTGAGAGCAGTAGAGATATGAAAAAACTAAACTTGATAGATTATGACAGTGATGATAGTAATTCCAAATCGATTAGTCCAGAACAAGTTTCTAGTTCACAACCCGAAACAGAAATTTCAACCGAATATTCTGAAAAGGTATCCCAAAGATGTCAGACCATATGTGATATTTCCGGAAGAAGAATAATTGATATTAATTTCTTCTTTAACGAAGTAACTAATTTTAAACATTTGGGCATTTTTGGTTGCGAGAGTACAAGTTTAAAAATAACAAAAGAAATATCTGTTGGATTGCAAAGCACGTTTGTAATTAAATGTTCCATATGCCACGAAGAAAAAAGAATATGTACAGAGAACCCTGACACTGCAGACTTAAACAAATTAATCGTTTTGGGTATGATTTCAACCGGCGGAGGCTACAGCCAAATGCAAGAAATTTTCAGCTACTGCGATATACCGATTATGTCAAATTATACGTTTTTGAAAATTCAAAGTGAAATAGCTGATGCAATTCATGCAACCGCTTGGGAAGAAATAAAGAAAGCTGGCGAAGAAGAGAAAGCAATTGCCATCGAAAAGGGAAAAGTTGATCCTGATGGTATTCCATATATAACCGTTATCGCAGATGGCGCATGGAGTAAACGATCATATAAAGTTAACTATAATGCACTTTCTGGAGTGGTAAGTTATACATATTCTTTTAAGTTTCGTTTAATGGTGATGGTTTTATATAATTTAAAAACTAGACCAATTGTAGTCCAACCTATCATAAAGCATGTAAAAGGTAAACAACATTAACGTTCTGGTGGAAGGTAAATTATAAATAACATTTTTATTTTAGGCAATAATTGTTGGACAAGAGACAAAGAAAATCCTATTCCTGGGAGTTAAAAATAAATACTGTTGCATATGTACAAGAGCACAGAGCAAGAATATTGCCGCAAAAGACCACATTTGCTACAAAAACTGGGACAAAGCATCAACAGCTATGGAATCCGAAATTATTGTACAAGGATTTTTACAAAGTAACGAACTGCACGGAATAAAATACGGTTATTTGGTTGGAGATGGAGATAGCAGTGTGACAAAAAAGTTGGCAGAGGCAAGACCATACCAGAATAGATCAGTTCAGAAAATTGAATGTAGAAATCATTTGCTAAGAAATTTATGTACACGCCTTCGAGAGTTAGCCCAAAAAAGAACCAGTTCGAAGAACAAAGTAGTTTCTATAAAGGAAAGAAACATGCTTTCTAATAATGTTAAAAGAATAAGATATGGAATTGTAGCAGCAGTCAATTACTACATTGAAAAAGAGGATCTAAGCTACGCTCAAAAAATTATTCATTTAAAGCGTGATATTACAAATACTTCTAGTCACGTCTTTGGAGATCATTCAAAATGTGCTAACTACTTTTGCCAGGGACCAAAAGAAAATGAGATAGATTTTACCAATATTATGAGAAGTTCAGGCTTATTTTCAGATATTTTAGTAATCATTGAGAGAATAGTTAGAAATTCCGAAAGTTTATTATTAAACATGGATAATAACGCTGCTGAACTTTATAATGCCTTATTAGCCAAAACAGTTGGTGGCAAAAGAATTAACTTTTCTTTAAGAAGATCCTACGAAATGCGTTGCGAGAAAGCTGCAATTTCGTACAATGTTGGAGCTGAGTCATCTCGACTTATTCAAAAGAAACTTTGTGGTCGAAGTCCAGGAAATATACATACAAAATTTATTAAAGAAAAAAAACACAAACGGAGTTGGACTAAATGCCGTAGACAATTATTTCCACAAACTCACAAAAAAAAACACGAAGATGCTCCTCCCGACGAGGATTACGGCTTACCAGCCATAGATATGGACGAGGATGAGTACAAACTGCAACAATCTTTCTTCATAACTTCCATTACGGTAGATAAAGAAACTGCACATAAATTAGAACGTGATACAGTCGGACAAGCAGACACACTGTTATGGATGGAAGAACGTGGAAAAAGACTAACAGCAAGTAATTTTGGAAAAATTTGTAAATTACGTAAAAGTACACATTGTGCAAACACGGTAAAAGCCATCTTATATAGCAGTTTTACCAGCAACAGTGCTACAAATTGGGGCAAAGAGCATGAAAAAATCGCTATAACCCAGTTTGAACGAACCACCGACCTAATAGTTGAGGACTGTGGACTTTTTGTCAGCACAAAGCAATGCTACCTTGGGGCATCTCCAGATGGTCTAATTGGACAAAATGGAATTATAGAAGTTAAGTGCCCCAGATCCTGTAGTACCAAAACTCCTCGTCAAGGCATCGAGACTAAAACAATAAAATTTGCTACAATTGAAAATGGAAATTTTACATTAAAACGAAATCACCACTATTACTATCAGGTACAGGGACAGTTACAAATAACGTCAAGGCAGTACTGTTATTTTATTGTATGGACACCTCTACAACTAGAGTATGAAAAGGTAATGAAAACCACTTTTAAAATAGTTATTTTCTAGGAAACGATGTGTTTATAAATATTATGTCTCTATCTCAAAAACAGAACAAAAATTTTTTTTTTAAATACATAGATACTCAGGAATAATATAGCCAGAAAGGTAAAACCAACAAATTTTCAAATTTTTACAAACCGTGTAAAGTTTTCCTCACAGTGCAATTATTTTCTATTGGAAAATATGAGATTCTTATTCCAGAAGTATTAAATGGGGATAAAACTAGTTTATCCTATTTAGCCTTCAAAGATAAAAAAAATACTCTTCTCAATATTTTCTTTAAAAATTTAATGGCTGGGCATAACTTCATCAATTTACGAAACAAAAAGTAAATAAGAACACTTTTTAAAATATTTAATACATTCATTTCATATAATATTTGATCGTATAAGTATCTATGATTTACAAATTTTATGAAATAATAATTAATGTAATTTTAACAATAATAATTTTGTTTCAGATATACAGAGATGACCAATTTTGGCAAGAAAAGATGGAACAGCAGTTAAAAACTTTTTTTTTTAGTTGCCTTCTTCCCGAAATGATAAATCCTCAATACCCCAACAAGAGAAAAATTAAAGACTTAAGATCGCAATTTTTAAATATTTCTGGTAGCTAATAATATAGTTATTGTAGTATTTTTTATTTTAATAAGTATTTTTAATTTGTACCATGAAAGGACCAACTTTATTGCCTACCTGTATTTTTAATAAAAATTTACAATATTATGAATGTTTTTATTTAGGGTATACTACCTAATAATAAAACCTACCAACATAGGCACACATAGAGTGGAAGGGGGGTAGCCAAAAAAAGCGTGTAAGTTCTTAAAAGTGACTTAAATAAAATATGTAGCAGCCTTTTCAACACTTCCTCCACCGTTCAAAAGTGGCTACAAAAGAAAACAAAACGTTCGTTTTCAAGAACTTCTATCAAAAGTGATTCCTACAAAAAAAATGCCGCATTCGTTTCATAAACTCACCCTAACAAAAAGTAAAAACCTTATCTACGCCCTTGGTCAAGAGACGGGGGCCACTGCCGCCCTCTCTATGGGCGCCCAAGCCTAACAAAATATTGTATTTTATTACTCTGCCTGGCATACTGTCCAATTTTTATTTAGTACTTAGCTTCTTAGAAGCATTGTCACTATACAGGAGTCAGGCTGCACCAAATTATAGCTGCCAGCCAACAAGATGGACAGAGAAATCTCATGTGACCAACGCCAAATTCGTGCCTGAATACTACTTTTAAATCGGTAAACCATGGATAAAATAATAAACACATTTCACCTTTAAGATGAATTCATATTTTAACAGGTTCAGACAGAAGCTCACTACATAAGCAATATATAGATCCCGTATAATAAGCATAAAATATAAAAACAATCGAATATGCAACAGTTGGTTACTCACTAAGAAACGAAACAAAAAATTCAATATAGCCCATTTTTGATTGCAACAAATCGACCGGATTTCGTTCAATTCTTATCCTTACCTAACATGAATAAGAAATTTTGAAAGCCCAAACACCAGTTTTGACAAAATGGTGAACGCGCCTTGAACATTTTGCCCTGCGGCGCATTATAAACCATCCCGGTCTAAGCCGAAAAATGTATGGTAACCCGAAGTTAATAGCACAACTACTAGTTACGTCTTTTTAATATTAACGCTTAGATATTCTGTTATTGGCACAGACAATACAAAAAGGAAAACATAAAATTTAGCCCAAAATTACCCCCGAAATAACTTCTTGTTCGACCACCTATAATTTTTTTCAGTGTATCATTATTCTCTCTGGATGTAAATTGTTTCACGTCAGCCTAGAATAAATTCTGCTGTATATAGGCAACTTCTATAACATGACAACAAAATTTACCTAAAACATGAGTTGCGCGCTGCAAGATAACGGACTTATTACGACATTGTTTTGTCTCAATTTTTGAATTCTTAAAGATAAGACATGGAAGTTCTAAGGTACATGGCTATTTTTTTGAAAAAAAAATTCTTAGCTACGATATTAACCTTGGAAAAGTGCCTAAAATACGCCCCTTTAGTGGGCATTTTCTTATACATATTCTTATTTTTTTCAAAAAAGGGCTTTGTACCTTAGAAATACAAACATTCCTTTATTAAATTTTAAATTGTCCCGACAAATATTTCAAATAGCCTTTGCAGAATCCTGCAGTAGCGAAACGGTGTTTTTCATCCTCTAAATTTGCGCGTGGTAGAGCCTTAACGTTTTGATAAAAATAATTGCATACCAATATTATTAAGGTGGTTGTTAAAAGTAAATTATATAGTAAAAAACCTTTCATTTTTATTGAATTTTATGTATGAATAGTCAAATAGAAAAATATAATTTTTCTATGATTTAGTTTTGTCAAGCAACGGAATTTTAAGTATGTAACTTGTAACTAGCAAACAACGGGTTTTATTTTTCTATGGGGGTTCTATTGCAATCATCATAAATATCATCACATTACTGTATCCTGGTTATATCTCTCATTTATTACAGAATTTAATTTACTACAAAGTTTAGTTTCTGTTTAGAGCAACAAAACGCGGTGTAGAGTTTTGCCGGAAAGGCCTTTTTACATTAAGTGCACGTGCAAGTAAACGGTCGTTTTAAATGGGGAAACTTGCATCAGTCAATTAAAAAGGCATCAAAGCGCATGCTTTCAAGCAAATTAAGGTAAAATTGGACCTAATGTAAAAAGGTCTTAAAGATTGAAGAAACAACTTTACGACCAGTTACGGTAAGTGTTCTAAATGATATCTAAAGACCTTCCGTGATATTTTTAAAAATTATACACGATAAATAAGGCTATGGTGTACCTGTGCCAAGCCCGTACCGAGCCCATGTCTTACACGTCTAGTAAGAATGGGCCTGAAAGGTCTATTCTCACTATGGTGCCAGACATCTCTTCGGCATCGAATCGACATCAAACCTGCAAATTTTATATTTCATTACCTAAATGGGTCTCCCATTAACCGTTCTCATTACACATGCTGTGCTTTCCACGTCTAGTGAGAATATGCCTCTCACAGTCACATTATGATCGGCATCTGTACGGCGTGGCGGAACGCAGGTGTCTATAAGCCACGTGTATGCGACAGTCAAAAACACAAAGTCTGGAGATATCGCATAAATTAAAAAACGCGTAAATCATACCCGCAGGGTCGCTAGACTGTGACGTCTAAGTTGATGAGGACCATTAATAGTTACAACATAACCCAACATAGTTTCAGTTACAAAAAAATCAGCTTAAAGATAAATTCTCGTGCCTATTACTATTAAACTGTAAAGGGACCATTCCTTTGGACTAGACCTGGATAATATGGTTAAGGAGGTAGGTACGGTATGTGGTTAGGGATATCGCATGGTTAACGAAGAATTCTTTCTTGCTACACTAAAGTGTCGCTCTAACTTACTATAACGAACTTTACAGCAAAGTTAACACAAAAAAGACAACAAAACATTATTTATAGTCGCGATCCGGACAAAGAGATAACCATACTGAGCACGATTAGCAACAGCTTAATTACCTACAGTGACGTCACAGCGACATTTGCGTTCTTTGTTTCCCGGCGATTCCAAGAATCATCTGATGGCTAGGCAGTTACTACATCAAGTAGGCCAATGTCGATTTTTATCGTTAATTCTATATTAAGGTATTCCCGTGTAATTCATGTAAACAGTGATTATTTTTGATGTCACACGAGGTCGTTTTTTCCACTAGTATTCACATTTTTAGTAAAACGATCAAAAACCTTGGAAATGGGAGGCGACTAACATATTTTTCCAGGCCGTAAGGTAATTTTGCAATAAAAACCGTTTATTTTTCTTAAAAACCACAATTTTGGAAATTTGAATTTATTGGCACCAGTAAATTTCTGTTGGCCAACCATCAGTAAATAATGCCTAGTTATACAATATGAAACAAAAAAACATACAGTTGTGATAAAGATAATTATATTTTTTTGGTAATGATTTTTTTTTTATAAAAAAAATTATACAGAGGGAAACAGAAAAGTGCTGTGTGCATAAGAAAAATCTATGATGGAATCTTCGGAATTATCAGCGCAACAGGAAATTGTTTTTTAATAAATAGTAGTAAATACCAACACCTCTCAAAAATCCTTCAAGAACATGATAGTCCTCGTTATATGAATATAGAAGAATTTATGACAAAACTCTGCGTTTCGACATTTTCACAAACACACATGGCACCAACAGCTGTGATAATAGTTTGTTCAAAAAGTTTCTAATACACTAGTGGGTCGTAGAAGCATAAACGTCAGGTAGCCATGAGTAGTTTTCTTGCGCCTTCACCACAAAACATTTAAAAAATGCAACAACAAAAAAGGTTCTGAAATGCTAAATATTAATACTATCTTTTCACAAAATTACAGAATATTCAAACACGTAAGTAACGTTCAATCTAAAATATTTTTATTGGGTTTAAAAGGCGGGCTAATGTAAAAGAAATTTAGTCCGGTCCTGCATTTTAAGAAAACCTCTTAACCTAAATTAGACCAGACTTCAGTGGGCTATAAATGACGAAACAAGTGATTTAACTAGAATTAGGGCCGTAGATTAGGGGGGAGGGTTAGTTAGTTCGTTCATGTAACCCCTCCTCCCCCCCCCCCTCCAAGTCAAAAATGAAGGCGCAAAAAATTAAAAACCAAAAATAGAAATTTCGGTTTTTTTTTTGGAAATCTTCGAAAGTATTCGGAATATTTACAATTTTCTTTTACCAAATTATTAAGCCCCACAATACGTAACTTTGCTCCAATTTAACCATCTTTCGAGATCCCCTTGTACGCACACGAATTTGTAGCACCCTGTATAGGGTTGTTAAAAATATATAATTTTGTTTTTACATAATAGCTTTTTTATTTATTGACCGGTTTTATTGATTTTTATCTTGTTTGAGAGAGGATGGATCAAAAGAACCCGCTAATCTCATATTTTTGAGATTTGTTGAAAGAGCGAAATGGCGGACACACCTAAACTTGGTTAAACTTTAAAATTTGCTGGAACTTTTTTGAATAGCACTGTATATTTTTACGTGCAAAATTCTGAAATCCTAAACATTTCTGCACAGAATAAGAGGTCGTACATGTAAATACGTTGAAAAATAGCTGACGTATGGTAAAATAAAGACAGATATGTTTTACCCTTTTGCTTTCGTTACTTTTCAAAATCAAGTCGGCTTTTTCACTTCAATATCCGATAATGCGCATAATACCGTAGTTTCCTTCCTAAATAATGAAAGTTAATAATAATAGAATTTTCTCCTGGTCTCTGTGTCTTAATTTATTTGCTTGTATTTAATCTATTTGCTTAATTACTTTTTCCACCTTGCACTTTTCGTTTTAATAGCGGAACGCTTTGCCAAAGCCAGCAATTTCATTATTGCCAATTATTTTGTTACACAGAACAAAACAATTAGTCGAATTGTGTTTTGTGATAAACCCTTCAAGGTTATTTAATGTTAAAACAAAAGTAGGATTTTTTTTCATCCTATTTGATATTCATTGACCCATTATATAGTTTTTAATTATTTATTAATTCAAAGTTGACAGACAAAAAAAATACGAAATATTGGCAGACAATCTTGTTGGTCACTGGCAATAATAAAGTGGGGAATGGACTATGTATGAATGTATGTAAATATCCCTTAACAATGATGGCAAAAGTTATAAATTTCACGCTATAAAGGAAGCAAGATAATCTCTGCTTTCACTCTTATGCCCGTACACACGATCAGGCATGCCTTCGCGCCTACCTGAACGTTTCAAGCTCGCGAGTAAGTGCGATCGTGTGTATGCTGAACTGATGGTGCGTTCAGGCCACTTTGCGCGGAGCGAAGCAATCTGGCGATTCTTGATTTTCTGGTCAGGCTCGCAGGCAGGTTTTAACGTGTATACACTGCGCGTGCCAAATTTTCATTTTCAACCAGTTAAAAACTATTTAGCACTGAACTTGTTGTTTTGTGTCTAAATAAATAATAATGTATAATAAATATTTATGGCTACTACAAGAGAGAAAAATATAATAACTGAATTTATAGAACTATATCGAGAAAATAGATGTTAAAGTGGATGATAATCTTTCGTGTGGACTTATAGATTGTCGCATTACAGTATCTTCTTTTTGAATGTATGGTGATACCAAATCTAATAGTTCCATATACACTTCTTCGGTCATTCGCATGTAATTTCTGTAGTCATCTGGTTCTAATTATTGTAGCTCTTTTAATAAAATTATGTGTGTATATTTGTTCCTCTTAAGTAACCATGACTTAACCCACTTTCTTTTATTACACTTCTTTTCTTTTTTGGCCCTTTCCTCACTAACCACACATGCAATTATTGCCGTGCTAATTAAACACAAGTCTTTATTACTGCTTAACGACATATTAATATTAAAGCGGATCGTTTGAAAATGAAGTGATGTCTCTCAGTCTAACTGAGACGTGTGTACGGAATGTGTAGTATCAGACTTACTCGCAGACCTGCCTCTTCAGGTAGGCGCGAAGGCATGCCTGATCGTGTGTACGGACATAAAATGCCCGTACACACGATCAGGCATGCCTTCGCGCCTACCTGAAGAGGCAGGTCTGCGAGTAAGTCTGATACTACACATTCCGTACACACGTCTCAGTTAGACTGAGAGACATCACTTCATTTTCAAACGATCCGCTTTAATATTAATATGTCGTTAAGCAGTAATAAAGACTTGTGTTTAATTAGCACGGCAATAAAAGAAGTCATGGTTACTTAAGAGGAACAAATATACACATATAAATTTATTAAAAGAGCTACAATTACCGAAGAAGTGTATATGGAACTATTAGATTCAAAAAGAAGATACTGTAATGCAACAGTCCACACGAAAGATTATCATCCACTTTGACATGTATTTTCTCGATATAGTTCTATAAATTCAGTTATTATATTTTTCTCTCTTGTAGTAGCCATAAATATTTATTATACATTATTATTTATTTAGACACAAAACAACAAGTTCAGTGCTAAATAGTTTTTAACTGGTTGAAAATGAAAGTTTGGCACGCGCAGTGTATACACGTTAAAACCTGCCTGCGAGCCTGACCAGAAAATCAAGAATCGCCAGATCGCTTCGCTCCGCGCAAAGTGGCCTGAACGCACCATCAGTTCAGAATACACACGATCGCACTTACTCGCGAGCTTGAAGCGTTCAGGTAGGCGCGAAGGCATGCCTGATCGTGTGTACGGACATTCTATGCACAAAAAGAAAAGCCTATGATGTTTCCTCTGGGCAACCGCCGACTCACTCCTGAGTTACACTTGCCTATCAACTATCGAAACGCAAAGTCTAACTTCGATGTCGGCATCGATGCAGAGGCGTATGGCGGTTGGAAGCGTAAGGTAACTGCGCCGCAGACGAAAATGTTTTGAGTGCCATACCCTTTTTTGGATTTAAATAACCGTAAAGCTTAACAGGTTCGTTAATAAAGCACAAAAATTGACTTTGTATATTACAACTACCTATTTTATGTATTGGTAACATAAAGTAAGTGAATAACTTTTTCAAGAGCTTCTTAAGATTAAATTTATTTTAGGGGGTCCGAAAAAACTTTTGGGGTGGCCCGGACCACCTCTGGCCCCCCTAGCGTAGCCACTGCAACGCCCGCTGCCAAAGAGATGCCTATGTCGCGATGCGAAGCGTATTAGTCTGAGAAAATAAGCTACAATAATTATTACAGAATAATATACGTGGCGTGTGGTGTTAGCTAAAAATTAACTGGTTAATCAAACGCCGTTTTTTTCTAACCACGGTTGAAATCGCTTAGTTTCATATCTTGTTTGGTTATCTTAGTCTTTCTTGGAGTCTTGGCGCTGGAAAATGTGGCGCCCCTTTTGAGATTTAGCGCTACAAGCCTAGGCTTGTTCGGCTTGTACTATAACCCCCCTCTGCATCGATGACTTAATATCGCTGGAAAAATGTCGACAACAAAACATCGATGAACATCGCCCATCACTACCGGCAAGAACCAGTCCAGCTGCAGAATACGAACGCGATAGTTTAGCACACAGGACGACCATAATTTTTTCTGTGACTTAAAGTAATTTTATATTACATAATAAAAAATAAATATAAATAAATTGATACTTGCAGTTATACAAAACAATTTCTTCATGGTTTTAAACATATTTTAGGAGGTTATTGATTAAAAATGACCAAATGGAGAAGCTGCTTTAAAACTCTAAATAGAAACAAAAAACCACAACGTCTGGAATTATGTACTTAGTCTTTAACACGCTCGACGCAGTTGTCATAGGATATGAAACAATGGTTTTATAGCATGATTCCTCATCTACATCAAGAACTTATTCTGTTGTATAAAAACACATTGGGACGATGGTACGGTAGAATATTTTAACCGGTGTATTTGATAAAAACATATTTTTTTGAATCTTAATGTAATGCTTATATGATTACATTTTAGTATATGTCTAGACGATGTGTCGTCACTATCAGATGCGTGTGGTTTGTTGCATCTTAATCTGTTATGTTCAATAAAACATCGTCGTTATTCCTTATTGTGGGTTGTTATATGGATGTCAATAAAAGCTCACATGTACGCGGTTTTATTATTAAATAAGAATGAAACAAGTTGCATTATCATTTTTAGAATCGATTATGGTTAAATTTTAAATAGATGTTAAGTCTTTTTAGCTGATTGCAATTACTTTATATGATATCGGAAATGTTAACTTCAAATGTCATTAAAGAGATTCTTGAATGATAGAAGAGTATTGGAACGTTTCAACTGGTAAGTATCTCCAGTCATCTTCAGTTGAATACTGAAAGGGATTCTTACCTTTCCTATTCGTCGCATTTCTAATTTTTATAAGCATTTGGAAAGTGAAACGGTAAAATTTAGTTGAATATAGTATATTTACAGTACACAACATACACAGTTGACAGTAACTTGAAAATAGTATTTAATTTGATGTTGGTCTCTCATTAACTTGGCAATTTTATCTTCTTTCTGACAAAGTTTTCTTTCAGTTGTATTTAGCCCACTGAAAGTACGATGAACATGTAGTTTGTTTAGTATCTTCTCTTAGTCGATTGTTCTTTTGGAGGCAAAGATGTTTCTTAAATGATAGCGTTGGACTATTTATTTTTTTTATCACAACGTTTCAACTGGTAAGTATGTCCAGTCATCTTCAGGTGAATACTAAATAAGTACAGTAACTACAGCTCTTTTTATACTAGTTAGGTGCGCTGAAACATAACTGAGTTGGGTGCAGTCGAGTAATGCTTAGTTATCGCAGAGTAGTGGCGAAGCTATGGTAGGGCAAACCGGGGCCGTGCCCCAAGACCCTGGATCAATCAGGGGCCCCGGCGGCTGCAAGATATTAAGGAAGTATCAATAATCCCACAAAAACAATTTGAACTTTCTTATTATTAACGGACATACATACTGTATACTATATTTTTTGAGTTGAGATATATGAAGACCCCAAAAATTTTTGTCCTGGGGCTCCATGACTTCTAGCTATGCCACTGCAGAAGGGACCAGCGAAAATTCAAGTTATAAAGGTTGCCGCCGACATTAAACAACTTATACGGCATCTACTGGGTTCGATAAGTTAAAAAATGACTAGTCAAAAATCCAGAAAAAAAGTTAAAATATATTTTTTCGGCGCTCGTGTAAAAGTTTTTCTATTCCGAAAATCACCCATATATTTAATATTTTCTTGCTTGTCGACACGCGCCTATAAATGACTCATACATGAGGCTGAGTTAGCAGGTGTGAAAAAGAATAAAATGGATGTAAAATATAAAATTCTATTATATATTATAATAAGGTTCCTGACAGCATAAAATTTTTAACAGGTACAAGGTTTAAAGGGGCAATTAAGAAAATTATCGGCAACTTTTTATAGTTCTGTCCAAAGACCATAATACATACTGTGTATCTATATATGCATATATCAAGCTGATTATTATTGTGTTTGACATGTATTTGTTTTATTCCGAAATATGTTTAATTATGTTCTTAATCCCTTGTAGAGGGTATAATTTGAAAATTTAATAAAATTTTGTTTATATACTTAGTGGTTAAGTGAGGAAGCTTGCTTCAACTTCGCCTTTTGTAAATTATTTACAATAAAGTCATTTATTATTATTATTATTATTATTATTATTATTATTATTATTATTATTATTATTATTATATATCCAATTGACCAAAACATTTCCCAGAAACGCTTCGAGATCGCCATTTAACTCCAAATAGCTTACCTAGTTATTTTTCCAATATTTTCAGTCGTTTAACGATTCGACATCCTTCCTAACAATGCCAGTAAAGCAGTAACTAAAACCAAATTTCTTGAATTTGGAGTATTTTTCAATTTTTATTTTCATCTTTCTTGTTTTTACTAGGTTATAAAGAGGGAAAGAATCCTTATCCCTTGGCTCTTGGTGATATACAGAAGCAGCTTGCATCTCATGTATATGCCGGCTGCCTGGAATAAGATAAAAATAATCTTCATCCCTAAGGCTGGTAAGAGCAGTCATGTAACCGTCAAATACTTCAGACCAATAAGCCTTTCTTCGCTTCTTTTCAGGCTTGTTCAGGCGGTTGTTACCGGACATTGCCTCTTCGGTAGACATGCCGAAAGTATGCAAATACCCACTAACGACTTCTGCAGAAGTTGCAGAGATGAGGAAGAAAGTATTCAACATTTTCTGAGTGAATGCCCTGGCCTCGCGCTGCACTGCTCTGGGTGAACCATTTTTCGAGAGCCTGGAGGAACTAAGCAACTTACAACTTGGACGACTGAGCAGGTTTCTGAACAGTAGTGGCTGGTTTGAATAAGTTGTTCAAAGCCTTCTGCAGCGTATGTCGCACTAACCATCAGAGATCTGAAGGTGGGTTCTACGGAACACGTGTGGTATCACAACGGACCTAATAGGACTACGTGAGACTGTTTGGTCAGAATCAAAGGTCTGCCACTCTTACCTAACCTAACCTAGGTATGCATATATTTAAACAAATCATATTACGGAGTTACTTCAATAATTAAAAACTTATAGCTGAAAATCCGCAATTCCCTTAAATACATACTTAATGTAAGTAATAATACTCATACTCCATTATTTAATTTGCCACAGAATGTATATTTTATAAAAGCTGGCAACCAGACCTTTTTGTGTTATTAAAATAAGACAGGTGTTTGATAGGAAAACAATAGCCCTAAAAAAACGAAGGCGGCGAAAAACACAGGTGTCTTGTTTCTTATTCTTAAACCTTCGGGTTATCTTTTTCAGAAATAAATTAATGATATCTATTTACTTAAAATATAGCGTCATGGGTTCATGGAATATATGTATATATAAGGAGCATGTATGTATATGTAAGTTAGGTAACAATATTAAAGAGTGTAAACTATGTATATATATTGGAAAAATATGGACCAAGTCAACCAGGTGTTTGATATTATCTACTTAAATATAATTTTCTTTTAATATTGGTTGATTGGTTTAAGGCGGGGTCGGGCGTTCGGCACAAGCATCCTGCACTGCAGCCTAGTGGCTTATTGTGCTCCCTATCTTGCTAGAAAAGATTTGTTCATTTTATAAGGTCCAGTAAATTCCTACCAAGTTTGTCATGCGGGAGGTTATCCCCACATTGGATTCCTCCGAAGATTTTGAATCTTCTTCGGGTCAGTGCTTCGCAGTTATATATGATATGTAAGGCGGTTTCGTCCTCTTCGCCGCAAAGTCTGCATTCAATGGGACCATTGTAAATTCCTATTCGACGTAGGTGTTTTCTTAAGTAGCAGAGTGGAGTGTTAGTAGGCCGACCACTTGTTTTAGCTGGGTGCGGGTTAGAAGCAACATTCCAGTTGATAGCTTTTAATTTTACAGTAACATGTTCCTTAATTTCAATTCTAAAAACAGAAAAATAGTGTCCCAACTTTTTAGTTTGTATACATCGTAATATATAAGTTATATCTTCGGGCTGGATGTCAAAATATAATCAGTATTGTTCAGTGGTGTACGTTATTCTATACCCTAAGTCCAAAATTAATGTCAGTGGTTCATCGTATCCATATAGAGTGCAGCGGATCGTACGAAGTCAGAGGAAACAATTCCAGTGTATTTTTTAAATTTTAAAAGAGCATAATATTTATTTTCATTCACCGCAATGTGTCATCATTTCAAATTGTAAAATCTTTGTTTTCTCTGCCTATTCTTATGTGGAGTAAACCGAGTCCTAAATAGACAGCTGCATTGTGTGGCGAAAATCTTGGCATACTAAAATTCTCATACGTGACTAAATCTTGATGCCAGTCTATGGATTTCAATTAGTAACGCCAAAATAGCGTTCTGCTTTCAAATCAGCGACTTTTGTGTAAGTGCATAATATGTAAAATTGATGACCTAAGGCAGGGGTCTCCAACCTTTCCAGCCTTAGGGCCATACTATGGCTAAAAATACATTATTGATTAGTTGCTAGGTTTTGTAAAAGCAAAAATATGAATGTGAGCCCCTCTGCTTGTCTAAAAGACTTTCGATTTTAATTCAATTTTAATTTATTTTATTAAAATGTTCGTCTGTTAGTTTTCTCGAGATATTTTACTTTCTTAAGGTCCGCTAGATCCATCTCTTGGTAACTTACCGACAACATTATTTCCCAAGAAACAATTGTTGAGACAATTTTTTCGATTTCTGGTTATAGGCAGGTCCTACTTTCCTCTTAAGGGGGCCCTAGGCCGTTATGTAAATGGGGCCCCACAACGTCAAAAAGTGTTTTTCCTTCAAAAGTTACGCAACTTAAATAAAGTATGTACTATTTATATAAGTGTCACTCAGGGCCAAACTGAAGACGGGTCCGTAGGCCGGTGCCTATTAATAAAATAGGCTCGGATTATACAGGATGATTCCTAAGTTGATACTTCTTTTTTAGCTGTGTATAGAAACCATTAAAATAAAGAACATTTTGAAATCCCTTTTTTCAAAAAACTGAAAAATAAGGTACTTACATTCATTCATTACACTATTGATAAAATACGGTTCTGCCTAACTTGCCCGTTGAGTAACATTAAAAAAACTTCTGGGTGTAGGATAAGCCCGCAAGAGAAAGCGTTCTGCGTATAATCTCAAAGCAGCAGCCGCACTTTGACGACACTCACCGTAAATTAGCACCATATCTACCAGTTCATTATTTTCAAATTTTACCATTTTCGCGTGTCACAAATTTAAAATTAACTTGCTTCAGAAAAACACACCGCAGCGAATTGCCAAATAACTGACGATCGACCCGTAAATAACATGACTAATTAGACAAAAATAACATAAAGTATAGAGAGCTACGTTTTGATAACCAGGCCCGCACTTAGATTTTTACTTATGTATCTCGCCTATTTTTAAGTTTTTTGAAAAAAGGTATTTAAAAATGTTGTTTATTTTAATGCCTTCTATACACAGCTAAAAAAGAAGTATCAACTTAGGAATCACCCTGTATGTTTGCTTGGTAAGGGCAAGTTTTAGAGGTGACACAATAAATATTCCGTGAAATGTCTAACTTATAAAGCCAATGCAGCCATTTCTAACTTAAATATCATTCAAACGAAAAACGAACCTAGCGGCTCCAGCCATACAATTTTTTATCGCAGGAATCACATTACTAAGCTCAAGTTTACGGTTTTATGGATGGTATGTTGACCAAGAATAAAATCAAAATTGCAGATATCTGCAAGAACAGGTTGAAACAGTTGTATATTAAATGCAGTACAACTGTTGACATGCATAACTGCCTGCGAATTATCGCCCAATAACTAAGCCCTAAGGCTCAATTTTATAAATACCTCTTTAACCACAGATTAAGCGTTCGTTTAAACCGAATAATAAATTTAAGTTCTAGCCACGGTCCTGGAATTTTAATTTTATAATAAAAGTTTAAATTGTCGATTTTCTTTTTTATTTCAGGCTTTTTAAGAGAGATTCCGCCGCCTTGTAAGATGAAGAAATATGGATAATCATCATATCCTAATATTTCTTTGTGTGTTTGTTCCTCAGGAAGTGTGATAAATTGCGGGGCTAAACTCGCTATTGCATTTGTAATATTTCTCATAATCACCGACGGAGTGGAGTAGTGTATTCATCCAAAGTCTGGTGCAACAATTATTATGCTTATTTTGTAAGAAAAAAGACACAAAGTCTCGGCCTCAAAATTTTTCGGTTTGTTTATTGTAACATGTTTCGCCTTAAACTGGCATCATCAGATTTAAATAAATAAATACAATTACAAACTGCACGGAAAAATTAAATAAAAAACTCATTACCTTATAAACAGCTAAAAAAATATTTTTTTAAAATTTTTTATTTAGCTAAATTAGTTCTACTATTTATTATTTTTATTAACATTGATAATGAAAAATTTTGTTTTATAAAAATTATTGGAAATGACCACCCGGCTCGTCTAATTGAATTTAATTATTTTAATTAAGAACGGTGTGCCTGAGGAGAAAAACGCAAGAGACCATTTTTATGCAGAATTGACCAGGCTAATCCGAAATAATATCCACATGGAAAAATACCAGTGGCGTACCACTTTTTTTCTAAAAAATATTCTTTATTTAAAATTTTAAAAACTATTCTATTCGCGATAACGCTGAAAAGAACGGAGATATCGAGCTGCGGTATTAATATTTTTTCTAGCAAATTTCATCTACTTATCGATTATGCTATCATAATTATACCGTATGATTTATTTTTTCGGAGTAAAATCAAAAAATGTGTTATTATTACAAATTACGCCCTCTAGCATTTTTTTTAGAACTATTATGGACAACTAAATACGATTGGTGAAAGTGCATACATTTCTCTTCCAAACAGTCTTTAGTATGCCAAAATCGGATAAGTCGTTTATAAGATACAGCGATTTAACTGATTACACTTTCAACAGCTTCCCCCCCCCCCCCCCCCTCTTATTAAAGTCGGTACGCCAATGAGCATAGGACCAAAATGATGCATAATTGTCCAAGATTTTTAATGGTGTTATCAACGGTATAACTTAATGTGGAATTTTCGGAGATATGTAAACTTTTATAATTTACTTTTCAATTACGCCCTCTTGTGGCAAAATGCGGAACTTAAAAATTATTTCCAGGATTTTCTCTTGGCCACTTTAGTTATAATTTTTTTTTCCTGAATTTCTATGCCCCGTAGTTTCCGAGATATGGCCGCTCGTCACCCTTAATGAATCACCCGGTACAACTCTTGCTGTATGTACAAACTACTATTATATCTTTTATGATAATTATTATTTTTATATATAGTCGGCAACGCTGTACCGTAGACATAATTACGTAAATATAAGTGAATAATAAGGTAATGTTTAATAAACTTACATGTTTAAATAATGTAAAGGTAAACACTATTACATTAAATAATAAATATACATGAAGTCTGCAAAATATATTCCTGTCAATATTGAAATAGAGGTTAAACATAAAATTTGGTTATTTTTAAAAAACATCCGTTTGGACAAACTGACAAACAACACCAACGAGGACTTGAGTTTCCAATAGGAATAGCAGTCTTTTTACAAACCCTATGTAAAGTCCCCAAAAGAATGATGTAGATTGGGAAATATTCATAGACAATTGGATTCAGTTAGTGACATAGTTTATTAGAAACTCTGGAACGAAAAATAATTTAGAGATATAGACTGCCATTAATGAAACGGTAAGTTGAAATTAGGGCCGAGGCATTATGGTAAGGTATTATGTCTAGAAGTTATAATACATTTTTTATTTAACCAAATATAGGAAATTCATATTTTGATCAGGTAGTTTGTTTAAAGTGATAAAGTGTATGTTATTGTTAATGCATCAGATAAGATAAAATGTTTAATTCTATTGCCGATAAGAAGTGTTACAATTGTTTTGGTATTGTTTGGCTGCTTTACTTACCGTCAGTAAACCCAAGTTTAGCAATATATCGAAATATTGAGTAAGAACTTTAAAGATTATCAACTAATAGTTATTAAAATTCTACTGATGCAATGTTAAACATTTTTAAAATGCACTGTGGAAATGGGTTACGATGTCACGACATAATATAAAGTATTGAATGTTTCCCGGGAAGTTTGCATTATTGCTATTTATATAACTAAAGGTATACTTTGTTTATGACAAAGTATGTCCCAATAATAAAGTGCAATTTAATGTTTTGATTTATTTATTTAGAAAGTACCTATGAAGTACAATGTCTGGCAAATATGATGACATTGAAATACCTCTTTGAAGATCAGAAATGCATCATGGCGACAAATTATAACAAGTAACCCTTATCTTTAAACGACAAATTTTATGACGGACACATTTTTAACCAATTAAAAGCAAAAATCCTGTGATGAATCTGTGCCTAAGTTATAAATACAGGGTGTTATGGAATTGACGTATTATTTTTGAACTCGTAAATCCTAATATGACCTCCTCAAATAGTTGAAGCATTATTTTTGAACTCGTAAATCCTAATATGACCTCCTCAAATATTAAAGGCTGGCACAACCATAATAAAAACAATGGCTATACATCCAAGCTACGATAAAAACTTTTGCCGCATTTTACACCACAACAAACTTTTACTATTAAACACAAAATACAAATATGTCAAAAAACTTTATAATATGTTACTAAGCAACTTGATATTGTAAATTATCCGATACTTTAACTGTATCAACAAATCAAATAGTGTGGTAGCGTTAACCGAAGTTTCCATTTATTGTCGTTCTTAGAACCATTTTAATGAAGCAAATGCGAAATAGTATATTACATAACAAGTGATGAAAGTGATACTTTTCAAACGAGGATATATTTAGCACGAGGCGTAAGTCGAGTACGGAAATTCTTCGAGGTTTAGATTAATCACTTTCACACGAGTAATGTACACTATTTTTCCTACGACCACAAAGAATTATTAAAAAAGCCTTTGATTTGTGAAAAAAATATAAAAAAAATATTAACACTAGTGTTAAAATTAGAATACTTAGGATTATGTTCCACTTAATATCCGGTTTCATAGTTTGTCAATAGGCTTTTCCTTTATTTGTAGTTTAACTTTTTTATATTTTATATATTATAGGAAGAACTAATCCTGGATTGACTTCTAGATTAAGCAGAAAGAACAATTTTAAATTTAATCAAGGAAAGATGCATTAAACATAAATTTAAAAAAATCCGCCCAACAAGGAAGATTTCAATTCAAAATAATTCTATTAATTATGTAATGTTTTTATAAAAAAAGGTCAAATACTCCTGATGGAATTTGAATCTGGGACCTTGCGATGTGTAGGCTAGAGCTCTATTTTCTACGCCGATAAGATTTATTGTTTAATATATGACACTCTCTTCAGTGCGATTTGTTTTTCTAGTAATAGATTTTCCATTATATTATTAACATTTTTTTTAATTTCAGATGGCGTATTTCACACTCTAATTCTGAATCACTCGACAAATATATGATAAATAAGTTAAACACTTTACAATTACTGCTTTATAAAACTTGTTCTTTTTAAAAAAATAGGGGTGATCTGTGTCAAATTGGCACCATTAAATAGTGTGCCTTGTAGTGTTGAAATATTTTTTTTTCGACACGCGTGTGATATACGGCGCTTTCTAGCCAAACTAACCGTGCTTTTTTTCTCACTTTCTTAGATGATCGTAGGAAAAGAAATTTAAAAATGTGTCTATATATAAGTCCGGCTCTGTCATTGAAAGAGCAGATCAAAATCATCAAAGATAATGACAATTCTGTTCATTAGTCTTCTTCCTTCATCCGAACGATAAGGCACAGCGGGCGCCTGCCTGAACAAGAATTCGTTATGTTGAGTCTCCATTGGCAAACACAACAGTTAACGAGCACATTTGTAGGATAAGGAAGGGCACTGAGATAATATGGAAAACCGCAATAACTGATTGTTTATTAAGTCTGGACGAAACAAAAAACATGAAAAAAACTAGAAAACTTGAGTAGTTACGATATTTTGGTTTTCTAATAAATTAATCTTGAAATGTGCTTCAATAAAAATTATTACTTTAATTAGTAAAGTAGGTACATAGTAATTAATAACACCGCACCGACAGGCATGACAATTTCCTTTTTGATTTAATAGTTTTTTACGTTGCATGGATAGAAAGTATTTATTTACAGGACGAAGTAACCTCCAGACTATTCACTCGCAAGTTAGGACCTACGTTTATTTCTACCGTTTATGTGTCAATATTACACCTACGTAGTTATTACTACAAAGTGAGCGTGTTTACTAAAACAGCCGAACTTGTTCTGACTATATTTGTCTCTTTTTACTTTAACTACCGGTGGATTGCAGAAAGAGACGGCCGTATGCTCTGACTGGCACGAACAGTTTATTTTATAATTCTAACTCACTAACACACACTTCTAATTGTTCTTGAAAAAGAGCATCGTCATTTTGATACAGGTATGTAATTCAAACATCTTTTCGTTAACTTTGATTAATAAATTTTATCTTAATAATTATACAATTTATTAGTATCTAAATTAGCCAAATTTTGCAAACACTTTTAATTGTTTTTCTTATCCTAAACTAGTGAAATCATGTCTTTTAGCCCTTTGCTGATTACTAAATACTAAGTAGAAATCATTTTAACCCACTTTGGAACTGTTTTTGCATTGTGTATTTATGTTTGTTTGTTCTTATGAACGAATGCATTTTGGAGACATAATTTGGTCGTTACTATTCAGCTTGGCACTAAAAAGTTTTAAACCAGGCCCAATAGAGAAAGACGCATTTTAGTTAAATCTTCTTTGATTTGTGTACCGCTGTTTTGAAGATTTTTTCGATTTTTAAGGACACTAAGCCGGGCCGCGTCACTAACAAACTGCACGAGAACTGCTGACGGTTTATCGTTGCCGTCTTTTGTAGCAATTCGGTGGCATTTCCTGATATCATGATTTTTAATGTTTACTTTTAATTTTTGGGTAAACAAATTTAGTGCATCCGAACGCAAATCTTCGCCATCTTTGATTGGCATTCCAAAGATGCGCACATTTAAACTCCGTGTATTTTGTTCTTGATCGTCTATCTTTTTCTTTAGGTTTCTATTATCAGATTCTAGAGTTTGAATCCAATCTAGATGGGATTTTATCTGATTTTCATGGGATTCCAGCTGCTCTTGAAATTTTTCTTCAACCATTTTGGCTACTTTACTTGCAATTTCTTGAAGAAATTTTTCACTGAAGGTGTTAATAATTGTTGTTTTGATCTCTCTTAGATCCGCGGTTGACAGACCCATGATGTCCAAATCACAAATTCAATACTATTTTTGACTAAAACCAGCTATAGCCAACCTAATTGGTAATTTTGAATAACGATTATATAGACAAACAGCCAACTAAGTCCTACAGTATTGTTGGATATTTAATAGATGTAGACTTTCACTTTTATCTTTAGAAATTCAGGAGCGAAACTAAGTACGACCGTTACCACTGGCACGCCATCTACCTTGATCTTACTAAAAAAACTTTAAGTACCTAGAGAATGAATGAAAAACCAGTAAACAAGGAACTCGATAAGAAGATTACGACGAAAAATAAGAATCGAATGATAATTGTGATATATGTACAATACGTCTAATTTTTTAATAAAATTATGGAATTTTATTTTTCGTTTTTACAGACAATGATAAATAATTTAGAAGGAATTATTTTAAAGTGATATTTAAGGTTGAAAATGTTATTCAGAATCATATTATTTGATTTTTGTTACTTATAAAACCACCTAGTGGGATTTTGAATAGTTTTTTTGGCTTAAATATTACTTTAAAATATTGCCAACAAAGAAAATTACAAAACTGTAGGTATTTAAATGTCCCGCTTCTGGACTTAAGGTTCTCGCCAGACACGATGGTGACGCCTCTTGTATTTGACATTTCTTTGCTTCGACCAATTAACAAGTTTGTTTGTCTTCTTTCTCTATTTGTTTTGTTGTAGAATGCCTTAAAGCCAGTGAACAAGCGCTCATCAACGTCTTTGCGTGGATGTAAATATTGCATCCGCGACCCGCGTTTAAGGAAGTCAATATAACAATTTACCTCGTCCATCAACGTACGATGACGCACGCGCACATCTCTCTATGGCCGGCATTAGACTGTGTGTTTTCGAAGATATCGTGTTTATACACTTATGTCTCATCGGCTAATTAAATGTAATTTTTTGGAATTTAAAAACTTAACATAGGGATGAAAATGAATCCACAAATATTTATTTGGGTTGGTGGCTTTATTAGCCACTTAAAATAGGGAATGAACTATGAAATCGAACTGCTGAATCAGTGGTGTATTTTCAATAGATTTCCAAATATTAGTGCCAAATATGATAACGATTATAGCGAAAAAGCCCATTATACCACATCTCAAGCTTCACGGGGCAGGGATTACAATACATTCAATGCGATCACTCTACATTTTTACGAGGACCATTGATGGAAGAGCTTGTTTACACTGTAAATTGTATTAGGACTATTGGTATACTTTACCCCATCAAAAGGAATATATTATGAAATTTCCTTTGTTTTCAAAAGAAATGCACCATCGTTCACCTGCATGCACCAAAAAGAAAACACGTTATTTGCCTAAGAGTGTACATACCTTTTCTATCATTTTATACCAAAAGAACAAATAAAGATATTTTAAATTAAATGCGATGAGTACGAGAGATGGTAAAAAGATGGGGAATGGAGAGTCGAGACTGTATACATTGTAAGAAAGTAATAACGCTATTTAAACTAAATAACGTAATTATTATACAAAACGCGTAATTTTGAATGCAAGTAAATATCCTTAAAAAGCAAAATGTAGGTATAAGAAATATAATATGGTAAATTTTAAAATAAAATAAATTATTGTGAACCTTGAGATACAAAATATGCGTGGCAAGCGAGGACAAAACATTGTTTTAATCAATAAAATTAGTAAATAATAGTGTATTTTTTAAACAAATTGTCCATTAAATCGGTTTTAAATTTAAAATTTTGCAATGAATCTAGTTCATACAATTTTCTACGGAGACTAAAATCTTGCGCAAAACTTTAATAACAGCTAGATTCGCTAAAAATGTTTGCTTATTATAATCATGACATAGAAAACGTATCTTGAACGGCAGTATAGTTTTGGACTTGCAGTGTCTTTATTTGGTTAGAATCACAACGTTTCAACTGGTAAGTATCGCCTGAATACAGTATTCGCCTGAAGACGACTGGAGATACTTACCAGTTGAAACGTTGTGATTCAAAACAAGAAAGGACAATGTAAGCTCAAAACTCTACTGCCGTTCAAGAAACGTCATTGTCTCCAACCTTTAAACAGATAATAGAAAACGTAAATAATGTTTATTAATGTTTTATTTAAGGATACGCTATTATTTCAAAATTTTCTTTTTAGGAGAATCCATCGTCTACTATTATCTTGGGTAAGTCAATTCCAAGGCCTCCTTAACCAAGGTTCTAGGCATAACAATCATTTTAAATGGCGAGCATTAATTTTTTTTGTCAAAAAATAACTCGAAAACGAATAAAAATATTAAAACGCGGGTTTTGCCAGAATGTAGGTATTTTTATGCTTTTCAAGTATATTATACAAAACATTTACCGTTCCATTAATTTTTTTAAAGGAAATTTTAACAAAACTAAAGCTGTTATACATAGCGCTCTCTGTAAAACAAAATACGTTTAATCGACCATCAACAAAACTACTTTTTTATTAAGCATGAAATTTTCTTTCAAACGAGTCCAAATTTATTATAAATGATGTGAAAGATACAGTACTTACTTATTTACCACCTGCCACCACCCTTATTATTGGAGATACGAAAAAAATTCATAGGATCAAACTGAATGAATAAACTTTCCATTCCCGATATTAAAACAGTACCTTAATGGGGCTATCTAGACTTGGATTTTATATTTTGTTACGTCAGTTACGCCCTCTAGCAGCAATCGTACAACTGTAAAAATAATTTCCAGTGTTTTATTTTTGTCGATTTACGATACAGCCGCTGGCCGATCTTAGCGGGACACCCGGTATAATAATATTTTGGAAAATATTACCTATACAAGTTATTCACAACAATATTAATTATTTAAAGCATTTCCAAATATATATTTAAATTATCTGTTTTTATTTCGACCTGATATTTTTAAATTGTTGTTGGTAAATAATCGGTTAAATATTGGTAATAATTGTTTAGTCGTATGGACTTACTTATTTTAGGTTTTATAATTATTTAATTTTTATGACTTTACATACATATAGACAATAGAGAAAGTTACAACTACTGTTTTATTTCCCAGTAAGCAACAAACATACGTACGTCATTGATTACAGCGCTGAAGAACGATAGCAACAATGAGACACATATTCAAACACTTTAAACAATTTTTAAAACTTGGAAAAACTGACTAAAAAATTTTCGTTATGGAGATATTATGGTACGCCGGCACTACCCACGTCTTATCTGTGTAGTTAAAAATAACTTGCCATTATAGTTTTTTTGGCAAGCTCAATAATTTATTTAATATTGAATGTTCGTTCGACAAAACTGTTTAATATCAACATTACTGTTTCACACTTTGCGGGACTGTAACCTAAATCCTCTAGGACAGAAATATTATACAGGGTGATTCCTAAGTTGATACTTCTTTTTTAGCTGTATACAGAAGGTATTAAAATAAACAACATTTTCAAATACCTTTTTTTTTTAAATTTAAAAATAGGCGAGATACAGAAGTAAAAAATCTAAGTAAGGCCTGGCCATCGAAACGTAGCCTGCTATACTTATGTTGTTTGTCTTATCTTTTATTAGTCCTGCAATTTACGGGTCGGTGGTAAGTTATTTGGCATTCCGCTGCGGTGTGTTTTTCTGAAGCAAGTTAATTTTAAATTGGTCACACGTGAAAATGGTAAAATTTGAAAACAATGAACTAGTAGATATGGTGCTAATTTACGGCGTCAAAGTGCGACTGCTGCTTCGAGATTATACGCAGAAAGCTTTCCCTTGCGGGCTCATCCTGCACCCAGAAGTTTTATTAATATTATTCAACGGGCAAGTTAGGCAGGACCGTATTTGATCCATAGTGTAATAAATGAATGTAAGTACCTTATTTTGAAGTTTTTTGAAAAAAGGTATTTGAAAATGTTGTTTATTTTA
Organism: Polydrusus cervinus; assembly: GCA_935413205.1. NCBI lineage: Eukaryota > Metazoa > Arthropoda > Insecta > Coleoptera > Curculionidae > Polydrusus > Polydrusus cervinus. Next base: position 81,224,459 of record OW284511.1, read on the forward strand.
ATGCCTTCTATACCCAGCTAAAAAAGAAGTATCAACTCAGGAATCACCCTGTATATTGAAGACCTTAAAAACGCATCAGCCTACTATCGCATATTGACAAACTGTTATACAGGATCCTGCAATAGTGCAATCGACTGTTCAACTCGCTTTTACGGTTTAAGATGTTAAACCGAAAGTTGTAACTTTTGGATAGATAAGATAGGGAGGTGTAAACCATTTTTCTCTAAGATGAACCGTTCCAATGTTACAACCTGTCAAAAGTCTGCAAATGCCATATTTTAAACGTCAATATCTCAGAAACTATTAAATTTAAACATAAAACATTTTATACAAAATAAGCGTAAAATTAGAAAATAATACAATATTTGGTGTTCCATTTAAAAAAAAGTTATATTCGCCACATTTCTTTGGGCCACCCGGTCTACTCAAGTATAATTTCAATGCTCAAGAGTGTCTAATAACGATACAGATGGCGCTCCGTGCCTCATCTTACTGGTGTGTCCCACCACTGTGCTGCCATAAGCAGCTTTGAGTTCTCTTTGTTTTGTCGGATCCTAGCTCTACTGATGAGTCATGATATGACGAAACGCGTCTAGGGATGGATCTGACGAAATAAAGAGAAATTCTTCTTCTGTATTCTTGTTTTCGGTTAATAAACCGATGCGAGTTAGCGCTGCCTAGCGGGACTCCTGTAATTGTGACGAATGTCTTTACAGGAGATTTCCTCTTAACATTTTTACTTATTTCTATAAGTTTGTTAGAGGTGCTGGTATGCTCAAGAGTGTCTAATAACGATACAGATGGCGCTCCGTGCCTCATCTTACTGGTGTGTCCCACCACTGTGCTGCCATAAGCAGCTTTGAGTTCTCTTTGTTTTGTCGGATCCTAGCTCTACTGATGAGTCATGATATGACGAAACGCGTCTAGGGATGGATCTGACGAAATAAAGAGAAATTCTTCTTCTGTATTCTTGTTTTCGGTTAATAAACCGGTGCGAGTTAGCGCTGCCTAGCGGGACTCCTGTAATTGTGACGAATGTCTTTACAGGAGATTTCCTCTTAACATTTTTACTTATTTCTATAAGTTTGTTAGAGGTGCTGGTATGCTCAAGAGTGTCTAATAACGATACAGATGGCGCTCCGTGCCTCATCTTACTGTGCTGCCATAAGCAGCTTTGAGTTCTCTTTGTTTTGTCGGATCCTAGCTCTACTGATGAGTCATGATATGACGAAACGCGTCTAGGGATGGATCTGACGAAATAAAGAGAAATTCTTCTTCTATAATTTCAATATTTCAAAACGTGCAACTCAATGATCTCTACAACTTTTGTATTTCGAATTTTTATCTAATTCTTAAGGTGAAGGAGAAAATTAACTTTACTCTATCGTTGACTCACCCTGCACAGCAGGAAAATTTCCGTCAAATTTCACCAAAATTTTGTTAAAATTAAAGTTTAATAATTTTTTTATCTTTATTAGAAAAACAATTTTAAACAATTTGATAATCAAAATAAGTGAAATTTGGCAACTGCCGAAAAACGCAAATAGCAACGACAAACATAAAATAATCGATGTTGAAGTAATGAAAGAAAAATCGAAATATGTTAAAACATACATGTCTTTATTCTGTCATACGTCAGCTATTTTTTAACATATTTCCATGTACGACCTCTTATTCTGTTCAGAAATGTTTAAGAGTTCAAAATCTAGCGCGTAAAAATATATTCGAAAAGGGTCCAGCAGGTTTTAAAGTTGAACCAAGTTGAGGTGTGTCCGCCATTTTGTTTTTTCAACAAATGTTAAAAATATGAGATTAGCGGTTTTTCTTGATCCATCCTCTCACAAACAAGATACATTTTTTTATTAATTTTCGGTCCATTATATAAAAATAAAATTCCTTTTTTTTTTTAACAACCCTATATAAGTTAAGTTAAATAACAAGTGTTTTACTTCGCTTAGTATAAAGTACCTACACGAACGTCTAGTACAAATGAAAATTGTACGCAGTACGCGGGATTTCAGGGTCGTCCGAAAACTGGGTGATTACGTCATTTCCACCCATTTCAATTAAAATCTTGTATATTAAGATTATAATAACCTGTTTCGTTGAGATTTTCTACTATAACGCAAACAAAAACAAGATTAATAGACAATTTCGGTTTTATTATGGAGTCAATTTGGTTTTTACGCACAAAAAAAAGTAAACATGCATGTATGTTATTTTTTTTATTATTCCGCACTACTTATTTTATAATGGGCTCTTTCACTAAATTGTGATTTTGGTTGTAGTGTATAAAGGGACAAAAAATGATGAGTACTTGTTGATATTTTTAAACCATCACTGAGAAAGTAAATAAATAAAAAAACTATTGAAACAAAAACAGGGACTTAATCGAATATGCGTTATGAAAACGGCAGCTTGACAATGTTACCAGTGTTCTCTAAAATTTTTATATACAAGATCTGAAAAGTAATCCAATAGAAATAATTGTCCTAAACGGACTAATGCGGAAAAATAAAAAATCATCATATTATTTCCAAAATGTTGTCTATACCGGGTGTTGCATCGTCGAGCGGGACATAGGAAATCCCATGTAATTTTAAATGGGGTCAATTATTGGCTTCCCTAATTATTTTAGAGAAAAATTCTATTTAGGTTTATTAAAGAGCACTAAAACCCACATTCAAAAGAATAACTTTAGATATTTTTGATGAGCCCGTTTACGGGTTATCGCCGATTTCTTTTTAACTATTTCTCCTTTTTATGGCCCCGTATTTGCGGGCACCAGTCAAGGTAAAAGATGACTGTCAAATAAAGTTGTCATTTTGAAATGTGTGCTTTATTGTTATAAAAACTCGTACATTGCATTCTCATAATTCTAGTTGTTAAACTCATTTATTTTAAGTTTTGTGAAATAACTGTACCCAAAAAACTGGTAGGAACAGTAGTTTATGATTAAACAAATTATAAAGTAAACAAACAAAATAGAAAAAGGTATATTCTTTAGTTCTAACCTGAATGGCATTAAAAAAGCCATGTTACTGCAAGGACGCATAGGAATTTATATTATGAATAAAAAGTTTGCTTGTTTTAAACATAGAGTACTTGAAATGTTTAGTATGAAAGTGTCTATGGTCGCTAAAATCATTATTTTTATGCATGTTATGACTTTTGACCGTCGTTAGGTATATCTCTGAAATCTAGAAATAATAGTCCATAATGGGTTTCGTCTTAAAAAAAAGGCAGCACACAGTTTTCAGCTAAAGGGCTCATAATGTCCATCTTTTGGCACCAAAGTGCACTAAATAATAGTCTACGGTAATAGATTAACAAAATTACGTACGGCTCTTTATAAAACGTCCCCTTTTTACCAAAACCGCGCTAACTTATAAAATATTCAATGTCTAGCCCGTAGTCCATCAGAGAAACAAAGGTTGTACAAAAATATATTATTATTATCCCACCAATCCTTGCTTGTCGCAGTAAGTAACATAGGAGTAACATACAATGCAATAATTTAAAGAAAAAGTATCTTGTTATCTAATTAATACATTACTTTCATTTATTTTAAAGTGCTGAATAGCCGATAAAGTAAAAAAATACTCTTTTTTTAAAATAAAATTAAAATATGGATTTACGCCATATTTTTATTATTGTTTATAACTCGGTCATACCACAAGTTTGGTCTTACAATAACCGCCAATGACCTTAAGCAAAATACCTAAAAATCAACATAGAAACAAGCGGCATTACTCAATTGCGCGCAGCTTAAGAGAAGAGAAGAGAAGAGAAGAGAAGAGAAGAGAAGAGAAGAGAAGAGAAGAGAAGAGAAGAGAAGAGAAGAGAAGAGAAGAGAAGAGAAGAGAAGAGAAGAGAAGAGAAGAGAAGAGAAGAGAAGAGAAGAGAAGAGAAGAGAAGAGAAGAGAAGAGAAGAGAAGAGAAGAGAAGAGAAGAGAAGAGAAGAGAAGAGAAGAGAAGAGAAGAGAAGAGAAGAGAAGAGAAGAGAAGAGAAGAGAAGAGAAGAGAAGAGAAGAGAAGAGAAGAGAAGAGAAGAGAAGAGAAGAGAAGAGAAGAGAAGAGAAGAGAAGAGAAGAGAAGAGAAGAGAAGAGAAGAGAAGAGAAGAGAAGAGAAGAGAAGAGAAGAGAAGAGAAGAGAAGAGAAGAGAAGAGAAGAGAAGAGAAGAAAAGAGAAGAGAAGAGAAGAGAAGAGAAGATAAACTGTTTTAAACTACTTACATTTTCTGATATAAAAACCACATTTTTTTTCCAGGTCGGTTACCTGTTTTCCTTTACGTGCGCACAATTAAATCCTCATACCTAATAATTTAGAAAAAAAAATAGAAAATATAAAGATAATATAACAAATGTCAACAACACCGCCATTTTAAGCCTGTTTTTCATAGAAAATCTTTTTTACATTAAATAATGGCATCGTATATGGTAAAAATAGTAATAAAAATAGCATTAAAAATTGCAGGAATTCTTATTTCATATGTTTTGAGAATTTATATTGAAATTTCTACCAATGCAAGATATAACAATTTATGATAAAATATTTGCAAAACTACGTGTAGAAAAATATTTTCTAGGCCTTATACAGCACTGCTGCTTTTAAGAAAAGTTGTAACCGTGCGCTAATGGTTTATATCCGCAACCTTCAAGTTCGACATTATGTTTCACCAACCGCTGAACCAAGAATGGTCACGGTTTAATAGATTTTTATATAAAATAGAGATCAGGGAATCTATATTTCAATATCGGTACTTTATAATAAATGTATTAGACAAGTGTCGCAAATAAATATGTTCAGTAAACTGGGCAAGAGCAAGGAATTTTTTAGTCATATAACTTTAAACTGACGCAATTATTTACTTGAAAAGGCCACTTTCTATAATGGCAGAGAACCGAAAGTAATAAACACGTTCTAGTTAAAGTTTTATGCTTTTACCTGAAATGACAACGAAAAACATAAGCAGGCAGAGATAATCAATAACATACAAAACTGCGTAAAAGAGAAGTTCTTCAATTTTTTTTTAATATTATGTACAACACCGAGTGACCACGAAATCGGTTTACAAGGCGTCATCGAATTATATTTTAAGTAAGAAATTTTAAATTTGGGTTGAAGGACTAGCTTATTGAGACCTATAATTTCCATGAAAAACAATTGAATAGCACTCAGGTATTTCCGGAAGTAGGTCCCAAGTCATAAGTTTTTAATAAAACCCTGTATATTTTTCATACAATTAGATAGACCTTGACCCTTTATAATAACATATTGCGTCGAGTTTAAAAGCGCTGCTCACTGTCTCCACAGGTGAGTGCGAACTCTTCCCTTGTTAAAAAATTGTATTTGTTATAATTGCAATTATTTATTGTATTTCACTACCTTTTCAACAATAAAAACAATTATTATTATTATAATAAAAAAAAATTTTTACTTCAAAATGATGGCGAAGGAGGTATTTCTCCTAAATTCAATATGGTGACAAATTGACATTTAATTGAATGATATTTCTATTTATTTATTGTGTTGTATGCATGTTATAGATACATTTAATGCTTGTATTTAATAAGCACCACTTCCTATTTAAAAATTATGTGGAGTTGCTTCAGGTTAAGACCTTCCGATGACTCCTAATAAGGACGAAAATGCCGTCATTGTCTACCTGGCCCCAGGGAACCCGTTATTTTAGCATTCCTGTCTACTTTAATGCAAAGACAGATACACAGCACTATCGGCCACTTTCCTTGAATATTGTTACGGATACAAAACTTCTATTACTTCTTATTGGTTATAATTTTGTAGTACTGGTGACACGTTGCCTACTAACAGGCCACTGCCACTTAAGAAAACCCCTACGCCGAATAGAAACTTACAATGGACCCCTGAATGCATACTTTGTGGCGAAGAGGACAAAACCGCCTCACATATCATATACAGGGTGTTCCAAGTTAAGTGCGCACTATTGCTAACTCTTTTATTATTATAGATACAAAGTCGGTTAAATTAGCAAAGTAGTAACATTTTTCTGCTGATTAAGATAGTAAAAACAAAAACAATTGAATACAGCATTTCCGATTAAACGAGAAAAATGTATTTTTTTTAAACGGAACACCCTGTATATTTTGGACACAAATGTTTGCAAATCGTCTACAGAACAAAAAAGTTCATGCATCATTGGCCTAAAACTAAGAATAATCTAATTATTGCCATATTTACTTTTTAGACAAGGTGGCTGTGCAAGAAACAAATTTTCTCTAGACCAACAATGCATGTTTTTACGATTAAACATACCCCTGTTTGAAAAATTGGCTTCATCGCTCCAAAAAATGTGCCTTAAAAAGTTAGGATTTTGCCTGCACATTTTAACAAACAAGTGACAGAAATGTAGTCTCCTTTCAGAGTCCCCAGGTAATAATGTTTACACTGGTCGGTACTTATGGGGTACAACGTTATATTTTTTTAAAACTCTCCATATTGTAACTGAGCTTAAACCACTGTCCCTTACCAAATCTCTGGTTGAATTAATTTTGTATGCTTCAAAATATGCCAACACATTTACTTCTACTTGTTCACTTATTATAAACTGGCGTTTAGTTCTAGCCTTTGCAAATACTTCTTCGTTACTTCTAAATTTTCTATACAGCTTTAAAAAATACCTTCTGTTTGGATGATCACGTTCAGGATACATTTGGGAATATTGTTCCTGTACCCGGAAACTATTTTTTCTGCATACAAAATACGCTTCTAACATATCGCATTTTTCTAAATGTGTGAACACCATTTTGTAATATTTCTACCAAAAAATCTAAAATTACAGACCAGTTCAATCACTTAAAATAACATAAATGCTTACTTTTGTTGACAGCAGAATAATCTACTGACGCACCAAATAAAGCTTTTGTTTCAAAAATGCACAGCCACCTTGTCTAAAAAGTAAATATGGCAATAATTAGATTATTTTTAGTTTTAGGCCAATATTGCATATGAACTTTTTTATTCTGTACACGATTTGCAAACATTTGTGTCAAAAATATACAGGGTGTTCCGTTTAAAAAAAAATGCATTTTTCTCGTTTAATCGGAAATGCTGTATTCAATTGTTTTTTTTTACTATCTTAATCAGCAGAAAAAATGTTACACTTTGCTAATTTAACCGAGTTTGTATCTATAATAATAAAAGAGTTAGCAATAGTGCACACTTAACTTGGAACACCCTGTATAGCTGCGAAGCACTAACCCGAAGAAGAATAAAAATCTTCGGAGGAATCAAATGCGGTGACAACCTTCCGCATGGCAAACTTGGTAAAAATCTACTGGACCTTGTAAAAGGAGCAAATCTTTTCTAGTACGACAGGGGCGCACAAAAGGCCACTAGGCTGCAGTGCAAGAAACTTGGCTCGAACGCCTTAAAACAACCAATTTGTGTAAAGATTGAAAGGAGATATCCAATTTGTTCTGAAACAAATAATTATTAACATTTAAGAGCTGCGCGCAATTGAGTAATTCCACTTGTTTCTATGTTGATGCCTTTTGCTTGAGGTCATTGGTGAATAATGTGAAACCAAACTTGTAATATGACCGAGTTATAAAGAAAAATATGTACAAGTATGTTTTTAGCAAGAGTGAAGAAAATCGAATTTTGTTTTTCTGCTTGAATAATGACTTGCAACACATTTAATAAAATAATGGCCCATTAAACATACAGCTTCTCTTAATCTTTACTGATGGTTTGCATTTAAAATTTATTACACGATCTATATAAGAAAATAACATAAATATCCGTTTTTCTGACAACAAACTTTTATTTTTATTCTGCTTAATTTATAATATAACTAAATTTTACAGAACTGAAACCACAACATAATTTCGAAACCCAAGTATCGAACAAGGTGAATATAGAAAATACCTTAAACAGGTTATTTGATTATAGGCTAAGGTTATAGACAGGTGGATAAAGAAACCGTCTCGGCAGGACTTACTGTTAAATTCAATTTCCTTTTATAGTAAAAACAATATTGGCAAACACATTCTACCATAAAATCACTGGCTTTTGTTGATTTGTGGTATTTTGTAATATTGGATAAAGTTTTTTAAGCTTCCGTCGTGAAAAAAAAATAGTAGTTTCTACAACAGGAGTGGATATGATGTATGTAGCAAATCACGCCGTAGGCGAAGTTCTCAAACTTCCGAGAGCAAAAGGGACAATCCACTCAAGTTGTACAGCATATTTTTTCTACGACTCAACTTCCGAACTTCATACTAAAATAATAAATGGAAATCAGGCATTATAACTTGTCTTTTTAGTTGGCCGTGAACTTGTGAGAAAGGTAATAAAAAGAATTAAAGAAAAATTCATTTCGTTGGCAAATCCACGGACCGAATTACACTATAACATATTTATCGATTTGGGTGATGTCTTATATTTACCCAAAATCACTTTAAATATATCTATCTTTCTCACATTTGCCTAAATAATAAGGATATGACAAAAAGCGATATATTTATTAATACAAATTAATAACATAACCTTAAAACCATAAGTAATCCAGAACGAGGTATTTTTTTCCCGGGGTTGGCGAAAGAGCCAGTATACTTAGGTCTATATAAGGCCCACTGTATCCCCTATTGTCTGGGTAATGTCAGCCAGGCGGGACCTACAGCTTAACGTGGAATCCGAACCACGTATATGCACTAGTTATCCTTTCGAACCCGGGTCGCCACGGTCGAATGCCAGTAACTCACCTCTGAGGCACTGCCATTGCCGTCTTGATATTCACACGTAGTCGGTTGTTCAAAGTAGACTGGTTTACGTCATCGACTGCGGTGTTGCCAAACGTCTCTTCATGGCTAGATATTCAAGACGGCAATGGCACTGCCGCGGTCCAGAACGAGGTATATAAAAATCTTATAATTTTGTCTGTTTTATCTGGTTTTATGTACTTACTTATTTTACCATTTAAGGAAGATTAACCAGTTTTCTATATCTGTTGCGTATAATATTAGTCTTTAGTAGAGGTTCTCAACCCAATATCAATTTAAAATCAGTTAAACTTCTCGCACGCTGGCCGGCCATTCGATCGGAATGGGCGGGAAGTTGTAGGTCGCCAGGCCCCGAAAACACCTCCCCGGTCGTAGTTAAATGGAGCAGTTTACACAACATGAATACACTCGACGTTATTATGGCAACTGTCGCGTCGGTTCTAGTTACCCATAATATCAAGTAATACCGCCGCGCTGCATTTCGAGTATTCCACGGTCAGAGAGGATAGTGCGTCAGTGGTAAAACATTAGAAACGAAATGATGAGAGGGTCAATGTAAACAAATGGCATCCGATGCCAATCTCCTCTTTAAGCAATTTAAATCGTATTTCACCACTTTTAAACGGTATAATTGCAAGGGGCCAGTGAAAAATACCCAATAACGATGGCAGACCCTAAACCAATCGATATAAAATTCTGAGCGAGTACCTACCAGTATGGCTAAACAATTCTTATACCAACTTTTTTATATATAAATAATGAACGAAATAGATAAAGTCTAAAAAAACGAGAAACATATGTATAAAGTGTGAGTAAGCCACGCTTATAGGTATATTAAAGACCACGGGACGTTGAGGTGCTGCCAAAAAATTTTGGAAAATATTGTTTAACCAGAACATAAAAACAAGCTCTAAGTAATCAAAAAATATTACATTATGATAAATTCCAGTTAATATATATTTTAAGTAATGGTGCAATTTAACTTAAAAGGCTCTCCCTATAAATATAATTATTAATTTCTGTAACCTTATGGCGAGATGTAAAAAATCACTTTAAATATCGGGAAAAGATTTTCTAATCCTATTCCGCCTAATGTACCGGGTGGTCAACTAAGAATGACCGCCGGCCATATCTCAGAAACTGGTAATCGTACAGCATCCGGGTAAATTTTTTTATAACAAAAGTGTCCAAGAGAAAATGCGGGAAATTATTTTTAAGTTCCGCATTTTTCCGCAAGAGAGCGTAATTGAAAAGTAAATTTTAAAATTTTACATATTTCCGAAAATTCCACATTAAGGTATACCTTTGATAACACCATTAAAAAACTTGGACAATTATGCATCATTTTGGTCTTATGCTTATTGGCGTACCGACTTTAATAAGATGGGGGGAAGCTGTTGAAAGTGTAATCATTTAAATCGCTGTAACTTATAAACGACTTATCCGATTTTAGCAAACTAAAGACTGTTTGGAAGAGAAATATATGCATTTTCACCAATCGTATTTAGTTGGCCATAATAGTTCTCAGAAAAAATGCTAGAGGGCGCAATTTGCAATAATAACACATTTTTTGATTTTACTCCGAAAAAATAAATCATACGGTAGGTATAATTATGATACCATAATCAAAAAGTAGATGAAATTTGCTAGAAAAAATATTATAACCGCAGCTCGATATCTCCGTTCGTTTCAGCGTTATCGCCAATAGAATAATTTTTAAAACTAAGCGATTATATATTTTTTAGAAAAAAAGTGGTACGCCACTGATATTTTTCCATGTAAATATTATTTCTGATTAGCCTGGTCAATTCTGCATAAAAATGGTCTCTTGTGGTTTTCTCCTCAGGAACACCGTTCTTAATTAAAATAATTAAATTAGCTTTATGCTATTAAGTGAAGGTTGTCATTTCCACCAATTTTTATAAAACAAAATTTTGCATTATCAATGTTAATAATAATAGTAGAGCTAATTTAATTATTTTAATTAAGAACGGTGTGCCTGAGGAGAAAAACGCAAGAGACCATTTTTATGCAGAATTGACCATTCTAATCAGAAATAATATCCACATGGAAAAATATCAGTGACGTACCACTTTTTTTCTAAAAAAATTAACCGCTTCTTCATTTAAAATTTTAAAAATTATTCTATTGGCGATAACGCTGAAACGAATGGAGATATCGAGCTGCGGTTTTAATATTTTTTCTAGCAAATTTCATCTACTTTTCGATTATGGTATCATAATTATACCATATGATTTATTTTTTCGGAGTAAAATCAAAAAATCCGCACCCAGTGGCGTATCCAGAAAACATGTTCGGAGGGAGGACCCATATTTTATAACCAGTTTTTTTTACGGTTTGGGGATTCAAGTTAAAAATAAAACCATACTGATATGTTTATTGCATTATATAATAATGTCGGGTTGCATACAGATTTTTAACAATAATTAACTAACCGGCAACTTTGACTGTTAGGGGGGGGGGGGGGGTCTGCAGCACTAAATACGCCACTGTCCGTACCGCATCCAGAGTAAATTCAATCCGGGTCGGCTTTAAAGCTCACGTTCAAGGATTTTCTTTAAACAAAATATAAAACAATTCCTCTTTGCGAATGAAAAAAACAAGATTAAGTTCCAAACATACAACGTTCCATCGGCTTTGGTATCCGCCGACTTATAGCGGATGTAAGGCAAAAGCAAAATACAGAATCGCCATGATGACGTAACTGGCGTACGGGCGACATGGTCGGTGCAAGTAAAAAACAATGCCTAGTTACAGAATCGCACCATTAACTTTGAAAACTACAATATCAAAATATTCCTAAACATTTTTAGTTGCAAAACGAATTACCAAATTGTGCACTACCGTGTTGAACACCAAAAAAAAACTGGTTTAATCAGACAGGTCACGTGAGTGTAATACCATTTTAGTTCTGCACGAATTATCTCAGCTTGAACTTAATAGGCGTGCCGGTAGTCAATATTAATGGAAAATGCAATTACATTATCGAATCGGAATTGATTTACAAGTTTACGGACGTTAGTGTCAAGTTTACTTTTGTTTACCGAGAAACTGATATTTTTGCAAAAAAGACCGACCGAAACGATCTCGAAAATGGTATAAAAAGTATGTGAAAGTTGTCTTCTACCGAGTTAAAATATGTTAATGCTAAGTAAGCAGGCTTTCATTATTTATTCAATTAAATGTTAAATATTACTATTTACCCTGGTGTTGCCAATTAAGAAAAGCAGGTAAATGGATTTTTACATCTACTAGGTCGCAGAGGCGTACCACAAGAGGGTTATGGGATTTAAATCACCAACCACCCCATCTAAAGCAAACAAAAATGTTCGCGCTTATTTTTCGTTTCTTAGTACATACTTAAATCAATATAATAATTTGTATTTGATAAAAGTAAATAGCTATTTTTGTACTGAGGCAAGAGAGTTAAATGCCGCTTTTTATCAGCGACTAAAAGTGGTGCCCAGCTTCACGAGGGAAGCTAAGTCAGCTAAGTGCAAAAAAATCCTTTACGCCACACATGCAAACAATATCTTTCGTATCGACGAAACGCGCGAATTTAATTTGTCCTACATAAATATCCTAATTGACGTGACTGTATAACTATTTATTGCATAGTGTCAGTGACAAAATAAATTAAACGCCAAAAGCAACCATTAATATGATATGTAGACGTAAAAGTTGTTTTTATAAGGCGAAAAAGTAATTTTACGACTACATTTTAGGTTGAAAATATAGTAAAAGAGCCCGTTTATATACTTTATAAACTTTTTAATTACTGATATAAAAATACGAAATATTTTGCGTTTGTAGGGCACACCTCAAATTCTAAAAAAGAAGTCATACTGTTTTATTATAGGTTATATTTAAAATGTAGGTTTAGGTTTAAGGTTTTGGTATTGCTTATTTTATTTATTTGCAAAACCCCATTAGGATATATACCGGGTATCCCATTATGAATGGAATCTCGGAAACTACTTGTCATAGAAACTGTCAACATAATGTAACTGTGCTGCACACACCGCCATATCATTGCGAACTAAATCCTATAGAACTTATATGGGCGCAAGTGAAAGGATTTGTAGCAAGACACAACACGACATTCAAAATGAAAGATGTTAAGCTACTGTTTGATCAAGCCATTAAGGAAGTGACACCAGAGAATTGTAGAAAAGCAGTCCATCATGTCATTAAAGAAGAGGAGAAAATGTGAGATGTTAACTACCTGGTCGATCGGACCGCCGACCTGTTAATTATAACGTCAAGAGGAGATGACAGTTCCTCAGATGACGAAGAATATTATGATTTTTTTAAATTTAATTTCTGTATAATGTATTTTGTATTTTTTTTTATAATGTTTAATAAAAATTAAGTGTACCTAATACTATGTACATAATGCACACCTTTGTCATACCATTTTCAGTGTTTTTGAATGGATAACAATAGGCAAAATGACCTAAACCCGGGTTGTACTACCTGCACTTGAAAATAAAGAAATTTGCAATGAAATCAATGCCAAATTATGAAAGTGGCTTAAATATTCGTTGGGTTACTCTATACTCAGTTTGCATATCTAATGAGCTTTTATTACTCTACATCTTCCTGAAATATACTATAGGAGAATATACATGTTTTAGCGATAATACTAAACTAAATAATTTACGATCCCTTAATTCATCCACAAAACACCTAGAAAAAATGCGGGAAATATTAAAATTCCAAAAAAATATAGCCAGTATTTTAAATTCCATTTAAATATCCCATTTTTTAGGTCTATTAACATTACAATGTTGAATTATAAGTTATGGTAACCACCGTCGACTACATAAAATATTCCGGCTAACAACATGCATTATTCGTTTACGTCAAACTTACATACCCGAATTCGAAAAAGAACTAGAACATGATCAGTTTAAAAATTTAACCTGCTTTAAACTATTTGCCGTAAAATTTGGTTGTAATTACCAGTTAGAGACGAAGCTCTTCAGCAATAATACATTTTCATTGCTGGTGTCTCTTATGGGGCTGAATTAGCTTTTTGACGTGGTGATGCTCTCGATTAAAATATGTTTCGGCGGGTCCCCCAATCCATTATTACCCCCTCTAAATCCGTCTTTGCTTTCTCTTTCGAAGACATATGAGGGTTGAGATCAAGCCACTCAGTTGGCTAAGAAGATTAAATCACGTCGCAATCTCTATTTTTAGAAAAAAACAAACACAAAACTAAACCGAAGTACTTACCTGTCTCAACATGTTATTTCCCGTTGAAGAAGAAGCATTGCTTTTAGGCGGCTCCTGCGGTACTCCCATTTGTCCCCTGTTCAACAATCCCCGAGGACTACTCCTGTTATCGATTCGGCTACTCTGATCATCATCCTGCTGATTTAACAGTTCCTTCAGGATTCTATCGCGGTTCTCGTCTTGCTGAGTGCTGGAGGAACTACTGCTAGCAGTGGAAGTAGGCGGTTTTGTAAGGAGTATTCTCAATCTAAAATAGGATATTATTTAACTAGCGGTCAATGCGGGCTATATAAGATGAGGATGATTATTTATTATAACACGGTTGACGGTGACTTAATGTAAAACTATTCACATAATAAAAGAAAAAATAATAAATACAAACAACTCCGCGGGTGTAAAACAGAGCTGGGCAAGACTTGTGACCCTTTTAGGGGATTCAATTCCACGACTTGGAACGCCTTTTTAAAATGAGAGCTTGTGGCTTAAATTCCATCATAAAAGAGCATTTAAATTTTGAATGAAAAAAATAACTTTAATTCCTTTTAACGGCTTTAAATACTATTTGGGCGGGCTTAAATATTGAAAGGGCTTTCCAAGCCACCAGAGGGCTTGTAAAGCTCTTTTAAAGCTATAAAAGGCTCTGTGCAATATGTAATCCTATTTTAAGATACGACTTTGTTAAGTAAGTACATCTAAATGTCTGCCAAAATGACATAATTTAATTAAGTTTCTTAAAAAGAGCTGCAACATGTTAAAAAAAATATAACAAATGTTTTCGATTCAAGCAAACTTTTTTAAAGGGTTTCAAAATCTTTTGCATAACTTTCAGGTCATAGAAGGCTTTAAATCCTTAATTCTTAGCAAAGGGCCTTGTGACAATCCCTTTTTAAGTGTATTGAGAATTACTAAGCTCTTGTAAATTGCATGACAAATAAGATAAACAACATAAAGTATAGCAGGCTACGTTTTTATGACCAGGCCCGCACTTTTTACTTCTGTATCTCTTTTATTTTTAATGCATTCTGTAAAGAAGCTGTGCATACAGCTAAAAAAGAAGTATTAACTTAGGAATCACCCTGTATAGACATGACAAAATGCCTAAAATTGGATTTAAAAAAATCATGAAATATGCCTACCTGTGAGAATCAGCAAGGCTAGCAGCCTCTTCCAACACATTCGCTTTGGTATCTTTTTCCTCTTCAACAGGAAATACGTTCTGTTCTGGATAGTCCTCCATCATCCCAAAGGGGTTGTAGTTGCTGCTTTGACTTTGCTGTGACTGATTTGCCGGACTTTGTTGGGCCGAATAGTGAGCCAATGGACTTTGCACCACTGTGGGAGCGTTACTGTAGGATGGGTTGCTTGGAGGTCTATAATAATTAATTAGGGTAGTAGACAAAGATGTATTGAACATAATATAAACCAAATATACATACAAGGTGTTATGGAATTGACTTTTTATACTTAAACCAGTAAATCCTGATATGACCACATTTAGGTGACCACGCCGCCACTCGTGGAGCTCTAGAGAAAGAGTGACAAGACAAGAGCGTCATGTGTTTTTATTTGAAATGTGTCAGTGACCCGTGATTATCTGTTCTAAGTAAAGAAATAAAAATTAAATCTAGCGTAGAAATACCAATCGTAGCACAATTATAATAAAAACAATGGCTATAAATCCAATCTACAATTAAAATGTTTGCTGTAATTCACTTTACAACAAACGTTTAAACACAAAACACAACTGTGCCAATAGATGGTCAGTGAAAATTTTTTGTTTAACCACAAAGGCCACATTTAAATACTTAGTGTAAAGTTAAACCAAAGCCAAACCAAACAGAATGACGCGAAGACTAGAATCGCGCAAGGTCGCCAGTTGAGGTTTTAAAAAACAGGATAGAGTGTTATAAATATAATGTGTCAATTCCATAACATCCTGTATACGCAAAGGCTTCTATTTTTATGCATTTAAAGGCACAAATAGTATTATCTAACAAATATTGGAAAAAGGAATAACTAACAATTATAAGTGATTTTTTTTTCTTTGACCAAATTTAAAAAATAATTTCTGTTAATTAAACCATCAGTTTTCGGTTCCGTCTAAAATGCAAACCTGTTTGAAAACTATCAGCACGATTTGTGGAATATTTTCTGATTCCAAATTCCCACAAACAATTTTGTAAAAACCTGTTTCATATTCAGCACATATAATTATTTCCAGCGAATCGAGAATCCGGTTTCAGGTATCAGCCAGTGCGGAGATTTTAGCGTCTGAAAAATTCATTAGAGGTATTTTGTTCCAAAATCCCGCTAAAGTACCAAGTCATAGATTTATTTATTACCTTTTTCAAAACAAAATATTTTAAAATTGTTTTCACAACAAAACAATTTAAATTTTTTTTACCGTTTGTTAAGTCTGATGATGCCAGTTTAAGGGAAACAACAAATATAAACAGACAGAAAAAAATATACATTTAATTGACTCAGAGGACTTTGCGTCTTCTTACAAAATATTAAATATCAGGTCTTCTCAAGTAAAAATGGACGGATTTTTCCAATTTTGTCTGCTGAATACCAATGTTGAAAAGAAAACCTATATTTAACCTTGACTTACCCAGTATACCTTAAGTTAAAATGGACAGTTTATATAAGACACAAGGCTATTACTAGCCGATTTTGATATTAGTTCAATAAAAAATACTAATACTTTATTCAATATTAATAATGATACTTAGTTTATACTGTAACGAAAAATTTATACAATTTAAAACAAATAAAGATTTTCCTTTCATTTCATTTATACAATTTAGTTCATTGTCAGTTTATTATTTGATATTTATGGAATGAAAACAGTCATTCTAGGTCATCAATCATGGTGGTACAATCATAAGTAAGTTGTGTAAACACGTTACACAAATATTTTAAAATAAGACGGAAAACTATTTGTAGGCGAGTAGATTTCAATTTTCCCCCAAGATAAATGTTTCATTAAAGGTGACGTGTACATTAGAAACTTTATTATAAACATTATAAACTGAAACACCATTAATAATAACAACTCTATTTCTCCGTTAGTGTACGTTACAAAGTGACCACCCCTACAATTATAGTTTGTTATTCATACAGATATAAATGTTTTATGCGATACCCCCATAAAAACGATTATTGGATCAATGGCATTTACAATTCAAGCTAACTATAATTATGACTGCATAAGAACAGACTAAAATATATAGCGAAAATTGAGCTAACAGTAATTTCCGTATTCAGGGCATTAAAGTGAAAGGACTCCGCACAAAGCTTATGGGAAATGGCTTTCGGCTAATTTTTCTGAATTTTAAGTATTTTCTAGATCTTGAAATCCTGATTAAGTGTCTATGGCCGTAATCCTGACTAGTTTTTGAGTTATGGCCTTTTAAAGTTGGCAACTTCTTACTTTGAGATTTTATGCATTGTCTGGAGTTTTCACTTGTTTCTTAAAAACTATCAACTTTATTTTTTTTTTTATTAATGGAAAAGCAGGCCTTAAGTTTTCTTTCACTTATATTGAAATAAAATATGTACAGGATGTTGAATAATTTATAGGCGGATTAAATAAATACGACTATTAAAAAATTATGAAAATCAAAAAAAAATAAAAATTTCCTCATTTTTTGAATTTTGAAAGCTAGATTTTGTTCATATTTTAATATCTTGTAGCACCAAGCTGTGGATGAAAAAAAATGAATATTGGTTGATGTAGAATATATTGCCGGGTATTTTATTTTTCAAAAAAAAATTGAAAATTCAACTGAAAACGTAATAAACGACTTTTAATTGATTCATTTTACTATTATGCCAATTTGTAACAATTTTTTCTTACAATAATTATTTTCTAACACATTCTTATCTAAGATATACAGGGTGAACCAGTTACAATGATTTACACAAGTGAACATTTTTAAATATAGGAAAATTAAAAAATGTTTTTTTTTATCAAATGACAAAATATTATTGTTAAATTATAAAATATATTTTTTTCGTAAAACATCTTGGCTCTTATACATGATATAGGTTCAGATTATCTTAGAGTCATACCAAAAAGTTTTTTTTTTCATAATTTATATATTTTATTTTCTTATATTTAAAAATTTTCACTTGTTTAAATCATTGTAACTGGTTCACCCTGTATATCTTAGATAAGAATGTGTTGGAGAATAATTATTGTAAAAACAAATTGTTACAGATTACCCAAACCGCAGAGCTATTGAGACACAGTCGAAAAGACGTGAGAAATATTACTGCGGTTGTTACCGGACATTGCCTCTTCGGTAGACATGCCGAACGTATGCAAATACCCACTTCTGCAGAAGTTGCAGAGATGAGGAAGAGGAAGAAAGTATTTAACAATTTCTGTGTGAATGCCCTGGCCTCGCAAGAAGGAGGTTTACTACTCTGGGTGAACCATCTTTCGATAGCCTGGAGGAACTAAGCAACTTACAACTTGGACGGCTGAGCAGATTTCTGAACAGTAGTGGCTGGTTTCAATGAGTTGTTAAAATCCTTCTGCGGTTACGACGCACTAACCATCAGAAAATTAATGAAGGTGGGTTCTACGGAACACGTGTGGTATCACAACGGACCTAATCAGGACTACGTGAGACTGTTTGGTCAGAACCAAGGGTCTGCCACTCTTACCTAACCTAACCTAACCTACAGATTACCCAGATTGGTATAATAATTAAATGAATCAATTAAAAAAAAAAAGTCGTTTATTACGTTTTTACGTGAATTTTCAATTGGTTTTTGAAAAATAAAATATCCGGCAATATATCCTACGTCAACCTATATTATTTTTTTTTCATTCATAGCTTGGTGCTACAAGATATTAAAATATGAACAAAATCTAGCCGTTTGTTTTCAAAATTCAAAAAATAAGTAAATTTTTTTTTTTGATTTTTCATAATTTTTTAATGATAGTATTTATTTAATTCGCCTATAAATTATTTAACATCCTGTACATATTTTATTTCTATATAAGTGAAAGAAAACTTAAGGCCTGCTTTTCCATCAATAAAAAAATATTAAAAAGTTGATAGTTTTTAAAAAACAAGTGAAAACTCCAGACAATGCATAAAATCTCAAAGTAAGAAATTGCCAACTTTAAAAGGCCATAACTCAAAAACTAGTCATAGGATTGGATTACGGTCATGGACACTTTTAATCAGGACGTCAAAATCTAGAAAATACTAAAAATTCAGAAAAATTAGCCAAAAGCCATTTCCCATAAGCTTTGTGCGGGGTCCTTTAGAATTTATTATAGACCATCAGACTTGTGACTTCCATTATCTTTATTTTTTTTTGGTTACATAAGAATGCGGTTAGTGTGTTATAATTATTATGGATTTTCAAGGATAAACAAAAATAAGTAAGTGATAACAGTGTTCCTAGATTCACAAAAAGCATTCGACATAATAAACATTGAATGCTAATGGACAAACTACAAAAAATGGGTTTTTCTGGTATATGTTATGACTTACGAAAATGCTATTCTACTGACAGAAAAAAACTACACCAAAATAGATGATGAGAGTAGTGAAAAACTCAATCTAAATATCGCAGTTGCACAAGGGTAGATGTTGGAGCAAATACTTTACTTATTATAAGTACATTGTTTGAAATATGACAATATAAAAGCAATATATTTTAAATTTGCAGATGACACTACTAATTTATTCTGATTAAAGTGAAAAACAACTAGAAAACCTTGTAAATAGTGATTCGAAACAATGTTATAATTGGCTTTGCTATAATAAACTGACCTTAAATGTGCAAAAAACTATTTACATGTTGATTAAACAGCAAGGAAAATTACACTGTGATCCAATAATTAAAATTAATGAAATACCTCTTAAGCAAGCAAGTATTTTTATAAACCTAATAGAATAAAAACATTGTGGGCATAACTCAAAAACTGGTACCAATATCGAGGTTCTATAGATTTGTTATATAACTGCTTCATCATACCACAGCTCAGATGTCTACTATCATGTTAAAGAAACGCTAGTATTGATCAACTAACTAAATTACTTGATCAACTAACTAAATTACAAGTATTTAACTAGAGAGTGTTATAAAAGAAATGACCATAACAACTGTTATGGTAAAAATAAGTAGACCATAAGCTGCTATCTTTGCCTTAGTCATTAACTTCCAAGAATTACATAATATAAAGATCACCTTAAGTTATAGTAAGATCCTAGGAGTTCCCCAAAAGGTCTACCAAGTAGAATTCTATACGTACTACTGTTCAACAATACTCTAATTACCTTGGTGTCGGTGTCGATACTGGAGTCACACTCTGCCGCGAATCAGGTCGGGTGGCTTCAGGCCAACCTGCCTCGAGATCGGGCCAGGTGGTGGTGGGAAAATCGATGCTAAAATCGTTGTCCAGGTATCCAGGGGCAAAAGCAGCGCTCGTGGGAGCCGTGGGCATCATAGTAACCGAAGATGCAGAAGAAAGAGGGGTCGGATCGCCCCCGGAAGGTCCGTTGCGGGAAGCGGTGCCGGCTCCATTGACCACGCTTGACATCAGCGGACCACCTATCCCTCCACCTGGGTCTCCAGGCCCGAGACTGTCGGTTTCACTAAAATGAAATTAAGGCTTGTAAAAATTGTTTGTTAATGTTAATTTAAATAAAATATTTAAAATGGATTTCGTTCGGTTTTGTTGACAAGGTTGTATGTTGCTTAAGAACGAACCATGTAATAATATTAGACTGACAACATTATGTAGGTACTCTTTTAAAAACATCCTGTGATAATACTGGAAAGTGGTCCCCAACAATAATGAGTCGGTTTCACTGAATTGTTTTTAAGTAAAATATAAGTACAGCAAACATAATATAAAACAAACATATTGCTAATGTATGTATGTACCCAGCCTGTCGCCAACATAGGGTTTGTTCCCACAGCGGTCACAGATAGTCCGTGACAATCAGGATTCTGCGCAATAGACTCGGACGCGGATTTCTGGCTGTTTGGATTGGTCAGAGAACTGTCAAAATGTCAGTAACTTGTCCGTGATTGCTTGTGAGAACAGACCTTTAGTCTTCTGTGTATCTCGTGTGTGAGAGCGGGAACAAGCGTAATATGTAGTATAAATAACTAATTTTGACCAGCTGATGTTACGACGCGTCGCGATGCCCCTAATCATGGGCGCCTATAACATACAAAGAAGCCGATATAATAGATCAAAGAACAAATCGAGCTGTCGGCCCCTCGCCTGCTAAACTAGTAAGCGGAACAATGCTTGTCGGGCCTTTTGATTCATTCGCCTTCCTTGGTGCGGCTATTTTTATTTAATCATATTTTTAAATTAATAAGATAATTTTGGACAAATTTCTTTTAAAGTAGACGTTTTATTTTTGAATGAATTTAAATCGAAACAAAATCTCGCCTTAAAATACTTTAATAATAATATCATATTTTTCCAGAAACTATAAAGAAGCTCCCACCATCGTCGAGGCAGGCGCGGATCCACAACTCCTTTTCGGGGAGGGGGTAATTTTTACAAAAACCCTTTTTCATTCTCTTAATTCTTTAGACAGAACAAATGAAAAGCGCTGCAGGCAAAAATTTATTGGATGCCACGCCCAAAAATCTTTTTTTAGCCTATCAATAAACTTTTCAAAATTAAAAAATATACCTAATACAGTAGACTCCCGATTATCCGAAACCCGATTATGCGAACTCCGCATTATCCGAAACGACCCATGAACCGGATTATCCGAAATGATTCTTGCTATGCCTCTACATTATCCGAAATTTCTAAGAAATTAATCAAACGACAGACTTTAAAATTATAACAAGTACCTCTTTCTTGAATTTATAAATGTACTACACTAATACTAATGTACATACATAAGTTTTAGAATTTATGATGTACATAGATATCGTTACTTTTCCTATAGAGTTAATGATTTTCCTCAATCTCCGCATTATCCGAAATCGGTCCGGTCCACATTATTTCGGATAATCGGGAGTCTACTGTACATGTTTTTTAACATTTTGCTTGTAGTGACTTTAACAAAAAAACACTAATTTTATTAAAAACAGATTTAAAAAATAAAGAAAAAGCTCCGCGGGTAAAATTCTTTTTCCGGAGTTAGTCATAACTCCACCTGGATCCGCGCGCTTGCGTCGAGGTGTGTGATTGAACAAATATCATCAGCAAGTAAGTCGATAACGGTTTCTTTATAGTTTTCGCAAAAGAATAATATTAATATTTCTTAAAATATATAATTTAAAATAATTTTTATTCGTATTATAAAGCGAAAAACGTGCGGCGCAACATGTGTGATTTTTTACGATTGTTTTTGTTTTGCATACAGTAATAAATAAATCTGTTGATCGGCTTAGATTCTATAAAATATTTTTTTACCATAAACACGTTTAGCAGCATCTCAGTTTTGCAAATGAAGTATTTTGTCTTAAACTATTTGAATAGGTATTGTCGCTTAGGACCGAGCGCAGGGCCCTAGGCCCGGGTCTACCGGGCCTATTGGGAATATAGGCCAGGGATCGCGGGGCCCTAGGCCCGGATCTACCGGGCCTACTGGGAATATAGGCCCCGTTGTGATATACTACATAGGACACCTCAAAATTTAAAAATTACAATTTTGTCACTTTTTCATTTAGCTGGTATAACGAAAAGGGGTAACCAAAGGTCGATTTAAAACTGCTATACAGGGTGTTATAAATTCGTGTGCGTACAAGGGGATCTCGAAAACGGTAAGAGATACGAAGATGGTTAAATTGAGGCAAAGTTGCGTATTTTGGGGTTTAATAATTTGGCGAAAAAAAATTGTAATTATTCCGAATGATTTCGGAGATATGCGAAAAAATAATATTATATAATTTCCATTTTTGGTTTTTAATTTTTTGCGCTCTCATTTTTGACTTGGGAAAAAATAAAAAAACACTTTTTCATAGCCGTTTGTTATGTAGGTGGAATTATTAGTTTTATAATTCGACGTTTCGTTCTCTAGTTACCTCAAGTCAATTTTTTTAAATACGGACCTGGAATTTTAATTGCAGTTTTAGGGATTTCTAAGCTTTAGAAATTTAATACAATGTACAAGTTTTTAAAATTTTAACGTTTTGTCATCTAATAACACATTTTTCAAATTACCTTTTTCATTTCATTACGGTTCTGAACATTTAGAGCCAAACTAAAAAACAAAATATTTGTGATTTGAAAAATCCGTTCATTTTTACTCAAAGAGGCCTGATAATTGATATTTTGTAAGAAAAGAGACCCAAAGTCTCGGCCTCAAATATTTTTCTGCCTGCCTATTTTTGTTATATGTTTCGTCATCAGATCTTCTAAACAGTAAACAGTTTTAAATTGTCTTCGAAATAAACATAGGCGCATCACACAACCAGACTAACACTCCAGTTATCTTTTCTTCACTCGGAAGCATTATTTTTTCTGTTTTACAACAGTATTTTAATAAAATACTAATAGAAAATAGAATTACTACTTCTCATGCCTTAAAAACTTGCTTATTTCTTAGAGTATTTTGACGGTTAATCTTAATGAAAAAATAAACGGCCTAACGACCATAACTTCATGTAATGTAATTTTAATATTAGTAAGTAATTCTGAAAATAATTCCAGGGCCGTAATAGTAAAGAAAGGATAATTTGACAAGCTAGTGATGTGTTATTTGACACCGTTAAAATTTTGAAAACCTTTAAATTGTATTGCATTTTCAAAGCTTAGAGTTCCTTAAAACTGTTTTAAAAAAGGCCAGGTCCGTATTTAAAAAAATTGACTTGAGGTTGGTATCTAAAAAACGAAACGTCCAATTTGAAAACTAATAATGCCATCTTATAGAACATAAAGAACGGCTATGAAAAAGTGTTTTTTGTTTTTTTCCCAAGTCAAAAATGAAGGCGCAAAAAAAAAACCAAAACTAAGAATTTCGGGTTTTTTCGGATATCTCCGAAGGTACTCGGAATGTGTGCAATTTTCTTTCACCAAATTATTAAGCCCTAAAATACGCAACTTTGCCTCAATTTAACCGTC
This sequence comes from Polydrusus cervinus, assembly GCA_935413205.1. Taxonomy (NCBI): domain Eukaryota; kingdom Metazoa; phylum Arthropoda; class Insecta; order Coleoptera; family Curculionidae; genus Polydrusus; species Polydrusus cervinus. Next base: position 81,248,559 of record OW284511.1, read on the forward strand.
TCCGTATCTCTTACCGTTTTCGAGATCCCCTTGTACGCACACAAATTTGTAGCACTCTGTATACTTAATTTTTAAATTGTAACATATACTGTTATGTACTTATTTGTTTTTAAGCTGTAAATATGACAGTGTTTGCATTTAGTATACCAAGTGATAAAAAAATGTCATCAATCAATATTAATTATTATGACAATAATTTTTTATTACTCAGTATTACCAACGAATAATATTTGTAAATAAAACAATAATAATTGTTGGTAATAGGACTATAATTATTCCATTTGCATTTTTAATGACATACTCTGCAATAAAAAATTTTTTTTTTAATTTTACATTTATAAATTTAACTATTAATAGTGTTAGGATACATATCTACATATTTGAAAATCGACTTAAATACAATATCTTTTTTTATGGAGCGCCCGGTTAGTCAAGCGTGAGAGCGTTTTCACACGGCACCATATATCGCGCGCGATAAATGGTCGCAATATTGCTTTTACACCAAATGATGTGTTTTCTAATGAGCCATTTTCACACACAAGCGATATTAGAGAACACATAATTTGGTATAAAGCAATATTGCGACCATTTATCGCGCGCGATATATGGTGCCGTGTGAAAACGCTCTAAGTGTTCTTTCTTATTAAAAGTTGTATTAAGAGCAAACAGTAGTCGATGAGTCATCACGAACAAATACTGCATTTCCACCGCATTGCGCATACTGTACCTGTGTTTGGCGATGGCAATAAAATGTCTTTTTTTATATACAAAATATTATAAAAACGAATTTCACGAGAATTAAGTGGCGCAGCGTCAATGGAGATTTTAAAAATAATATCGGGACATCGTAAGAAGTCGCACATGAACGGCCTTAATATTTCTATTTTTATGTTCTGCATGGCAGATGATATAAGTTGAACCTATATAATTGAAATTTTAAAATAAATTTTCAATTTCTTTTTTTTGGGAAAAAAATAAGGTATCATCCGCCAAACTAGAAGTTCTTGTGAACCCTTTAGTAAAATTTTTGTATTACATTTTCAATTAGACAAGCTAGGTTCACGCTGGTATAGGCTTAATAACTCTTTTAGATGGACAGAAGATGTCTGAATCTTCCACCAAGAATCCTCTAGTACAGTGGTTCCCAACCTTTTTTTATTCGCGACAATTTTTAGCTTCTTATAAATGTTCGCGACCCCTCGCCAAATTTTTTAATCAATAAAAGAAGAATAAATATATTTAAGGACTTGCCAAACATGATATTTTTTAATAAATAGTTTAATGTGATGACTGAGCTTGCATCTGCATAACAAGATTTATAATTCTTAGTTAAGTTTTGGTCAAAGCTAATCTTATGTCATTTTGAACATCGATCCAACTTATTCCTAGCTTTCGTCTTGATTTGCAGAAGAGTCGAAAATCCACTTTTGCAATAGATAAGTAAAAGCAAAGGTACTATAATTATTTAAAAATGCGCATTCTGATGTAAATAAATTTACGTATTCTGCGTTTTTAAAATAATGGAGATTGGTGAATATTGATATTTGACGTCCCCCTCAAAAAATCAGCGCGACCCTCCGGTTGGGAACCACTGCTCTAGTAAAGTGAAAATAACCTTTTAGCATTTACATAGGCGATAGGGGCATATTTAAAATAAAGAAGAAAAAGATCATATAATATTAAGGTTTTCATTTGAAAAATCGACTTCTTTGCCAGCGAAAAGATTGACCAATACGGCATGTAGTATTAAAACATGTATTTTTTTGTAAAATTACTGTAAATTTGAGTTTACTTGCTCAGTACCTAGTGTGGCCAGATAATTGATAAATATACTGTCGGAGATCTTAAACTATATTTACTACATTTGTTATAGAATAACCACTTGATGTTTGGGCTTCTGGCCCAAGATAGCGAATTGCTGCAGAAATTCTTAAAAAATAAAAACGAGTGTATACTATACCGGATGACACAAGAAAATGTCTACCCCCCCCCCATTTTTTCCGTTATTTTAAAATTTGGGAGTTTTGTTTTACGTAATTAATTATTTAAAATAATGGATACGAAGTATCCAAGTTGCACATCACTACTAGGTACTGATTTTGACTGAACTGAAAAATTAAATTATGATGGGTCCATCCAGGTGTTTTTTTTAATGCCTACAGGTGTCGGGTGTCGGCACCAGAGTCTGGTGAAATAAAACCAGGAAGAAAGTTTTTCGACAATATTAAATAATAATGTACCAATACAGCTACCATTTTAGCCCTTAAAAAATGGTTATGTTCGAATTAATAATATTAATTTAATACGAATGTAGCTATGCATATAGGGCCAAGGTTAACTCCGATGAACAATAATTATAAACAATCGTCCATTTTGGCGCGCCCCAGCCGACCGTGTCCGTTAGCTTAAAGCAAGTAAATACACAACGCCGAACATGGCTTTGATATTCACCGTTGCTATGGTTACGTGACGTCTGTCACGCAAACACCATGTAACAATTTGCATTATGATGAAGGGCGATTTAAAAATAGATCAGTCGTATGCTCCATTGTTTTAGCGGTTCGCCTAACCTTAAGGTATTTACTTTGAGGCTTCGTGAAACTTACGGTTATAGATATCGTTTTTACGTGATTTACTGTGTGATTAAAAAGTTTTGTTTTTATTTTTCAGTTAATTCAATAGTGTACGTACCTACTTAGTTGTGTGTTTTAAAAATTAACCCAATTAATGACATAGTTTGTAATTTGTTGAAAACTCTATTCAGTGGTTGAACAGATGAGGATAAGAGAGACGTTTTGTTACACGGGTTTTAAGTCAATTTTTGTTTAAGTAGCCGCACTATACCTAGCTCTTCACCATTTCTTAAGACCGCGAGCCGCCACTGGTCGGCACGCGTCTCAAAGCTTTGATGTAGGTATTGTAATTATATCGGGGCATTTTGCATTTTGATAAAAAATTGAAGAATGAATTTAAAACTATTTTATAAGTGGAATCATTTTCATTCCTCAAAAAGGATTATTAACACTATATTTGTTGTAGTATTCACTGTCTTGCATTGATTAAACAAAATTATAATATTTTCGTTGCCATTCCCTCTAATTATAAATAACATATTTGTTTCTATAGATCAGACGCTTAAAAAATGGTCAATAATCAGTGAAATACAGAGTCCTTGGAATGTAATATCAAGATCCGGTCCCTACTCATAACTTACCTAATAATTGAATGTGTAGCCATAATAAAATCCGTATCACTAGTCGCGGGAGGGTTCGTTTTAAACAATTTCGATTTAGTCTGCACTTGCACGAACTTGTCAGGCGTCACTTGAATTCGATACACTGGACTGATGGAGGTACCAGAATTTAATGTTTCCTTCAGGTGCGACGTAAGTTTATGCACGTCCTGAGGTGGCACCAATTCACGAAGAATTCGACCTTTAAAATCTTTTCGGAGCACTTGAGACACAGCTTCCGATACACTAGAAGTGTCAACACAAATAATTTTACCCGAAGTGTCAAGTTTGGTGGTGAACTGTTCAAAAGAGCAAGAAGCTTTGTCTCTATGTGAAATACGGCTGGCTACACAGAGCAAACAGGGTCCACTATCACTACCGTCGTCTTCTGAAACTGAAAGTTGATCACGAAGCTGTGCTGAAGAAATGTGCATAAGCTCGTAACAGGTAACCTGAAAAAGAAGGAATCATGTATGAAATGTTGGCAAACTTCATGCAAATGAAACAATAAGATTTAAAAAGACATAGGTACACATTTTTATTTTTTAATATGTAATACTTGTTTATAGTTATTTGCCGATTTTTCCTGTTCAGACTCGATTATTCTATGAGTAGGGTTGCCACCTCTCCCGGCTTTCCGAGAGTCTCCTGGAATCAAGCCTAAAAATGCGTCGGTCTACCGTCTCCCGGGTTTCATATAATTTCTCCCGAAAATTCAGTTTACAAACCGCTGCACCTTTTATGCAAACTTTCCACCATCCATTTTTCAACAAATAATAAAAGCTCCATTTGCATTCATAATTTATTAAAAAAAACTCTATTAATGTATCACTCAGAATTTCCTATTCTATTGTTATTGGAACAATTTATATTTTTCCTGATCATGAACGTTTATCGTTCGAAACATGCAAAGAATTCCTACTTTAATAATTTTTCTTTAATTTATCATAGTGAGGATGACTGATGAATGACCATTAAAGACGTATACTAAATTGCATCACAGCAATTTTACTATAGATGCATTTTAAATAGTTTGGTCCTTTTATTATATAAATATATTTATTTATGGGTTAAAAGATATATTTGTTTTGTGTTCATATAATTTAATTTTTTATGTACCATCAAGTAAATAAGTAATTAAAATAGCTGGTAAACAATGATAAAGTCCGAATAGTTATAATATCATTTTGAAATTGAAATTACAATACTTAATATTGTTTATTAATTTAATTAATGATGACTTTTTTTAAAAATTAACAAAGTTTCAAAGCTCGTCTATGAATTTTTAAATACAATACGAATATGAATCACCTTCAAAACTATTGCTGTTTATTCTAGAGTATGTGAATTAGTACGTCGCATGTTGTCGTGTAAATTTAATTTTATACTCTGCTAATTATACAAGGTGACAGCGAAATCATTTTACAATTGTATTTTGAGTCAGAAATTTTAAATTTGGGTTGTAGCGGTAGCTATTTAGGACATACTGTCCATGACAAAGTATTTGAATTTCGCTTCCTGCTTTTCCGGATGTAGGTCTAAATCAAGAATTCTTAATAAGAGTAGTTGGATAGAGGTTAAAATTTCCTTTTTAAAATGACATATTGCAAGTTGTTTTTTTTTTCTTTTAAATGCAGGGCTCTACAACCGTATCTAAAGGCGTCAAGGGCCTAAACAAACGTCGCGGGCCAGATGTCCCGGTAGCTACGCCACTGCCTTCAACCCACATTTAAAATTTCTGACTTAAAATACATTCTTCATTCATCGAACTTCATCCCTAGACGCGTTTCGTCATATCATGACTCATCAGTAGGGCTAGAAGTCGACTAATGAAGGGAAACGGTCTACTTTATAGTCTTCAAAGTATCAAAGGAGTGATACTTACTTTGTCGAACATTGACTAGATGTCGCTGCTCGTAAAACGTCACTCCTTTGATACAATTAAATGACAATTTCGTTGTTATAGCACCAGCTACAACTACTATTTTGAACTTTGTTTAACTTATTTTTTATATAATTAAAAATGATAAACTGTTAGAAAAAAGTGAATTTTATAACTTAATATAACTTGTTTGCAACATTATCGCTATAAAACCAGAATATTAATATATTTTTCTGTCTGAAGTGTCTTTTGCTACTATAGGAAATTTACTAAATGACACCAGTAGCGATTCCGAAAATCGCAATTGGCGGCCCACCAATAAAAACATCCTATTGCGTTATGTAATGCGATTGGACAAATATATATATATAATTACCATGATACAAAGATTACAAGGTATGATATTCAGATACTGTGACGCCATCTCGTGAATAAAATTTCCATTTGTAACCATGGAAGCACAATAAATATGACCATCTGTTTCCTGAGTTACTTACTCACAAGAAGATGTAATATCCTTTGAATACCTACCATACCTTGTAAACTTTGTATTATGGATAATACCCAATGACTGTCACGTTGATTTATGCACAGTTTACGTTACTAAAGTCAACGTAAATCAGAGTAAACCACTCATGTTATTATTATTAATATAAATGAGTATGTCGATATATTATGTATAGTCTATTTCAGAAAGGTGTAGAGTAATAAAATGGGAAATTCCGTCCAGTTCGGCTCAATTTCGGTGTCGGCCATAGGCGCAGGTAAATTTGGTGCATTAAATTAGTTATGATAACTTAACAAAGAAAAAAAAGAAGATAATTTGATAAAGAAGGAACTATTAGTTGTAGCCAATTTACACAAACATCATTTTATGAAATATGGCGTGGAAGATATAGCTAAAAAACATAATGTAGCTGTGCTGCGCACACCGCCATATCATTGCGAACTAAATCCTATAGAACTAATATGGGCGCAATAAGTGAAAGGATTTGTAGCAAGACACAACACGACATTCTAAATGAAAGACGTTAATCTACTGTTTGATCAAGCCATTAAGGAAGTGACACTAGAGAACTGGCCAAAAGTAGTCCATCGTGTCATTAATGAAGAGGAGAAAATGTGGGATCTTGACCACCTGATCGATAGGACCGTTGACCCGTTAATGATAACGTCAAGAGGAGATGACAGTTCCTCAGATGACGAAGGGTAATATGATTTTTTATAATTTAATTTCTGTATAATGTGTTTTTTGTATTTTTTTAATGATATTTAATAAAAAAATAAGTGTACCTAATACTATGTACATAATGCACGCCTTTGTTACACCATTTTCAGTGTTTGTGAACGGATATCAATAGGCAAAACCCATAAATTGGCCCAAACCCCAGTGGTACTACCAGCACTTGATGAAAATAAAGAATTTTGCAATGAAATCAATACCAAATTATGAAAGTAGCTTGATTATTCGTTGGGTCACTCTGTAGTCACTTTGCATACCTAATGAGCTTTTATTACTCTACACATTTCTGAAATAGACTTTTATAACAGATCTTTAGTTACATCATGCTTTCCTTGACGTATTCTGTTAAATATCTGTCAGCAAATAACCGTTTCTCATTAAACATAGAGATTTCTAATTTTACTTACTCTTTGTCTTTTCTCTTCTACAGTTTCATCTAGATCATCTGGGGGTTTGACTAACAACCGAACATCGATCGATTTAGATCGAGTGGGCGCAGGCTGTTCGCTGCCCCACTCGATTGTCATGGGCAGTAAATTGGAATGGAACTTGGTGTGGTCCCCGGGGTGCATAAAATTGTATATACTCTTGCCTATAATCTCATCCTTGGTGTATTTGATGTAGTTTGACACGTTCTCCGTTACATGTTCAACCTTAAAAAAAAAAAGAAGCTAGTAGTAATATACATCACTTTGCATGACAAGTCACTTTATTTGCAAAGTCATGTATATTACGTGTTAATTTTAATTTTTGTTTTTTATTCTGAATGTTAGGTCTGATGATGCCCATAGTTTAGGGCGAAACATGTCACCAATTGATTAAATTTTAAGACATGATTGAGACTTTGACTTTGAGTTTCCCCATTTTAAAAAATGTTATTAAAAACAGGTATTTAGAATTAAAAGTTATGGATAGGTTTGAAAACGTGACCTCCTAAAATAATTATGTTAGTAGGATTTCATGTTTGTCGATTATTTTGTATAATTTTCTAATAAACATTTAAAATAAATATTTTCTAATTTAATTTGAAAATTATCATTACTAATGTTTTATCTTGTTAAAAATAATTTTTAGGGTATTTTAAAGTTGTGTTTAATGTCCTTGCAACAAACATGAAGTTTGTGATTCCTTAATAAATTAAAAAGCTAAGTTAATTTTACAAATATGAGGTGAAGGTCTTTAGGGTGAATATAAAAAAAATTTTTTTTGGGAAATAATATTTTCAAAAAAAATTTTGTTTTTTATTTTAGGTGGTCACGTTTTCAAACCTATCCATAACTTTTAATTCTAAACACCTCTTCTAAATAACATTTTCTGAAATAGGGGTACTTTATTCTTGTAGAAGTTTTATATTTTTTGCCCTACCCTGTACACCGTTTGACTTGCATCCATTCCAAGTACACCTAATATGATTATCGAAGATGCACCAACTTTTATCAAGAATAAAATTTTATGAGAAATCGGTAATAAAATTTTTTTCCATATGTTGCACACTTAAATGACCACACTGTATATATTAGTTTTTATCCGTGTAATCCAACTTTTGCAATTTATCTCTATATTATATTTCGCTATACTCGTCCAATTAGAATACACATGTAGTCACACTATCGTGGCTTTGTCGAGCACATTTTTAAAGCTGAATCATTTAACCAAGAAAAAACTCTTAAATTTCGTTTATATAAACACTTCTCCTCGTTCCCTGCCGACCGCCATAATACATGAATCATTACACTGTTGTGCTTTGTCGAGTGAAGTGTCATAAGTTTAAGTGCGTAAAAATGCCGAAAAGAAAGAGAAATAGTGATGAAAATAATAAGTTGGAAAAGAAGAGGAGGAAATTATTACGGGATTTGGAAAAATTGGATAAAAAACAACATAGGGTCCGCAGTCCTAGTAGTACAAGTAAGTACCTGTATGGAAAGCTATCCTTAGGTAAAACCGTTAAACCTAAGAAATTTAGCTTTGGCTAAAATCGTTAAAGCCATTTACAGCTGGTCGTAACTATGTTACAAAATATTGGGTATAACCGTTAAACCCTACTCTACTCAGAATATACAAATATGCAGGTCTCTATACTGAGAACCAATTACAGTGTGGTTGGTCTACATACAGGTACAATATGTAAAAAATAGGTGAGTAATAACAAAAAATTATTTTTATTTTAGGCGACTCCAATGCCTCGTTTAGTTCAAACTCTAGTACTAGCTCTAGCTCAGAGAGTATTATCCCAGAACATTGGGAACCAGAGGTCATAATTCAGAACCCACAGCCACAAATAATACAGGAACCTGAGCAACAAATACGTACTGATCCAGAAATTCTAAAATTATTAGGAGATGAACCAGTTGGTACTGAAATTCTATTCGGAAATGAAGTGCACCAAGCACTAGCAGACCGATGGTCTAAATATCTTATTCTTGGCATTGAGAAGACTGAGAAAGAAGAATTACAGACAAAATATCTAATCCCTAAAAATATTCCTGGACTCCGAGCTCCGCAATTAAACCCAGAGTTGGAGGCATGTCTAAATGATTCCAATAAAAAAGATGACAAGTATGTTACTACCATTCAAGGTCATGTAGGAGTGGCACTTGCTGCAATAGCTGGGGTAATTGATAAAATTTTACAAGAAAATTCACCTGAAATCGAGTCTCAAAAGGGCGTAAAAACACAGTTACTGCCTGCCATTGTCGATGCGGGAAAAATGCTGTGTGGAGCATTTCAGATGATGTCAACAAATCGAAAATATCATGTTGAAACTAACTTAACTCCATCCGTTAAAAGAATTGTCAAAGAAAGCAAGCCCGACGAATATTTGTGTGGAAAAAATTTTGCCGATAAATTTAAAGAAATAAAAGCGCAATGGAGAACTGGGAAAGAGATGAAAAATAATTATTTTTCCTCTAAGAAGCTACCATCTACCAATAATATTACATTTGCTCACAAACAGCAAAGAAGTATTCTTCCTAGTTCATCTTTAAACTACCAGCACGGATATCAAAAGGGAAAAATAAAAGAAGGAAGACAGGGAAAAGAACGACAACCGAGAGAGAGACAGAACAAACAATTTTATCACAAACGCAATTACAACAAATAGAGGTAGGTGCTAACACTTATGGCGGTAGACTAAAACTTTTTACTAAAAACTGGTATGTTTTTACTAAGGACAAAACCATTTTATCCTGGATTAGCGGATATAAAATTCCGTTTGTTAAAAAACCTACGCAATATTATAGCTGTTCTAACAATTTTTTTACTCAAAGCGAATTAAAAATCTATACTTCCGTCATTTCAGAATTATTTAAAAAAGGTATAATCAGCAAATGTCAGGCATTGAAAGACCAAATTTTGTCACCTTTTTTTCTGGTTACGAAGCCTAACAAAACACATCGGTTTATTTTAAACCTTAAAAACTTAAACAGATATATAATTGCCCCCCATTTTAAATTAGATAATTACAAGTCTATTAAAGACCTAATTTCAAAAAATATGTATATGGCAACAATAGACCTAAAAGATGCGTATTATATGGTTCCAATAAGTGAAAAACATAAAAAATATCTTCGATTTCAATTTAATAACCAACTTTATCAATTTAATTGTTTACCTATGGGCCTATCTACAGCACCATATTTTTTTACGAAGCTATTAAAGCCCATATTTAGTCATTTTAGGCAACAGGGGATTATTTGCACAATATATTTAGATGATATTTTACTACTAGGCAGTACCAAACAAGAAGTAAAAGATAAATTAAGCGTTGTTTTAACAGTTTTACAAAAATTAGGATTTTTGATAAACTTTACAAAATCACAGTTAGAGCCTTCACAAACATGTAAATATTTGGGGTTTATTTATTGTAGTAAAGAAATGGTAATGTATCTTCCGGAGGATAAAAAGCAATCTACTATTAAGGCTATAGACATATTTCTTGAAAAGAAAACTTGCAAAATTAGAGATTTGTCAAGAATTATTGGATTACTAGTTTCATCTTGCCCAGCGGTACGCTATGGGTGGCTATATACTAAAAGATTAGAACGCGTAAAATTTTTGGGTCTGAAAAAAGCTAATGGAAATTATAATTCTAAAATTGCATTACCCAACTTTATTTATAGGGACCTCTTATGGTGGAAACAAAACATTAAAAAATCGTTTGAATTTATTGACTGCAAAAAATATAGTTATGAGATATTTACAGATGCTTCAAAAACAGGGTGGGGGGCGGCATGTAATTCAGAGACTACCCGGGGTTTTTGGGACACCAACGAAATAAATTATCATATTAATTATTTAGAACTTCTTGCAATATACTATGCTTTACAGTGTTTTGCTGTTAATGCAAAGAATTGTAATATTCTTTTACGGGTTGACAATACGACAGCCATAGCATATATTAATAAAATGGGTGGAATACAATTCAAGCGATTAAATATACTAAGTAGAAACATTTGGTTGTGGTGTGAAAAAAGAAATATAATATTATATGCCACTTATATTCCTTCCAAGGAAAATATTGTAGCCGATAGACAATCTAGAATGTTAAATATCGAAACGGAATACTATTTAAGTAACAGTGTATTTTTAGAGATAGTAAACATTTTTGGGGAACCAAATATCGACCTTTTCGCCTCTAAAATAAACAAAAAATGTAACACTTATATTTCTTGGCTTAAAGATCCGGGCGCTCTAACAGCGGACGCTTTTACAATAAAATGGGATAAATCACTCAGGTTCTATGCTTTTCCGCCATTTCCGTTAATAGGGCGTGTAATAAAGAAAATCATTGAGGATAAATCCAAAGGAATTTTGGTGGTTCCCTATTGGACTAACCAACCTTGGTTTTCATTATTTTTAAGACAATCTAGAATGTTAAATATCGAAACGGAATACTATTTAAGTAACAGTGTATTTTTAGAGATAGTAAACATTTTTGGGGAACCAAATATCGACCTTTTCGCCTCTAAAATAAACAAAAAATGTAACACTTATATTTCTTGGCTTAAAGATCCGGGCGCTCTAACAGCGGACGCTTTTACAATAAAATGGGATAAATCACTCAGGTTCTATGCTTTTCCGCCATTTCCGTTAATAGGGCGTGTAATAAAGAAAATCATTGAGGATAAATCCAAAGGAATTTTGGTGGTTCCCTATTGGACTAACCAACCTTGGTTTTCATTATTTTTAAGACAATCTAGAATGTTAAATATCGAAACGGAATACTATTTAAGTAACAGTGTATTTTTAGAGATAGTAAACATTTTTGGGGAACCAAATATCGACCTTTTCGCCTCTAAAATAAACAAAAAATGTAACACTTATATTTCTTGGCTTAAAGATCCGGGCGCTCTAACAGCGGACGCTTTTACAATAAAATGGGATAAATCACTCAGGTTCTATGCTTTTCCGCCATTTCCGTTAATAGGGCGTGTAATAAAGAAAATCATTGAGGATAAATCCAAAGGAATTTTGGTGGTTCCCTATTGGACTAACCAACCTTGGTTTTCATTATTTTTAAGACTTTGCTTAACAAAACCAAAAATTTTTCAACCCAGGAAAGAACTACTCTTATCCCCTTTTAGAACCAAACATCCGATGTGGAGGAACATCCCCCTAATGGTCTCGATATTATCAGGAGATCTTTTGCAATAAAAGGAATTCCAGAGGAAGCCATTCCAATAATGATAAAATCATTAAGCGAGTCGACTTTAAAACAGTACAATGGCACACTTAGAAAATGGTGGTCCTATTGTAAACTAAATAATCTAGATACATTTGCCGTAAGTGTTGGTAGCATTATCTCCTTTTTAAAACAGTTATTTACAAATAATATTTCGTATTCAACACTCAATTCCCATAAGTCAGCCTTATCTTTAATTTTAAATGTATCCAATACAGACGAACTGTTGATAAAAAGATTTTTAAAAGGGGCATTCCGGACTAAACCTAGTTTTCCCAAGTATAATGTAACTTGGGATCCTAAAATAGTTTTAGACTATATTAGGCAATGGCATCCTTTAGATTCGTTATCGTTGGAAAAATTAGTCAAAAAACTAGTAGTATTGTTAGTATTAGCATCGGGACAAAGAATACAAACAATATCTAAGCTTAATATAAAAAACATAAGTTGTACAGAAAATAGTGTAGAGATGCTCGTTACAGATATATTAAAAACATCAAACTATAATCGTAAACAGCCGGTAATAAAATTTAATTTTTTTGAGAAATGTCCGGACTTGTGTGTAGCAAATACACTGATTAGATATCTTAAGGTAACAGAGTCACTTAGAGATGGAGAAGATTATTTAATTTTAACATACCGAAAACCTTTTAAAAGAGCATCTACACAGTCTATAAGCCGCTGGATAAAAGATGTAATGAAATGTAGCGGAATAAATATCGATCAATTTAAAAGTCATAGTACAAGACATGCAGCAACGTCAGCGGCTTATAGAGCGGGTATGACCTTAGATACTATAAAAAATTTAGCTGGTTGGACACAAAAGTCTGAAATATTTGCTAGATTTTACAATCAGCCACTTCAAAACGAAACAAATAATATTGTTGAACTCATAGCTAGTAAAAATAATTAGTATAAGAATTAGATTACCTGAATTATGTATAATTAAGTTTATGTTTTCTTTATTATAGGATACTAGCTTATACATATAATATCTATATGTTTTTTCTCTGTAATTACATTTAAGGTTTTTGGTGAAAAATTAACGAGTTTCATTATTCGATATTAAAAATTATTAAGTAAATGATTTCAGTGTCCTTTACTTAATCCATACCTATTATTATTCAAAAAAGCGATTCCTTACTTTAAATAACTACATGTGTATTCTAATTGGACGAGTATAGCGAAATATAATTAATACAACAAACGACTTACCTGTAGGAAGTTCGTTGTATATTATATAAGCTATACTCGTCCAATTAGAGTCCCAACCCAACCCTCCCGCAGCAATCTCTTTTTTGAAAATAAGTACAGTGTAATGATTCATGTATTATGGCGGTCGGCAGGGAACGAGGAGAAGTGTTTATATAAACGAAATTTAAGAGTTTTTTCTTGGTTAAATGATTCAGCTTTAAAAATGTGCTCGACAAAGCCACGATAGTGTGACTACATGTGTATTCTAATTGGACGAGTATAGCTTATATAATATACAACGAACTTCCTACAGGTAAGTCGTTTGTTGTATTAATTAATATAGTAAGTAATAATATAGGACCGAAAAATTAATCCTATATCATTTCCACGAACGCATTCTTTGCTTATTTATATCATAAACTAGATCCCTGTATAAGCATTCCGTAAAACCGTTTTAAAAGCAAAGATCTCGCTGTACATTAGCGTCATATGCAAAAGCACTGCTTTTGTACAAGTGGAAGCAATCGAGAGAGCCCGTAGGCAGTAGGGTAGAAAGAGATGTAACAAATAAACCCGTCGCAACCTTCGACCTTCCTTCATCTATCAGCCCGCGCCAAGAAAGCACGCGTTTGGTGCCAATCTTCAAGGTTTACCGTAGTTTGGAGAATACTTCGCTTTCTTCTTATAGAGAAGTTTTATTATTAATTAGTTTAGTTAAGATATTTTTAAAGGGATAATGGATAAGGTATCGTAAAATAAAAAGCACTTTTATGATAATTAAAATAATTTTTGCTGCCCATAATATTGAATAATCAGTAACCTTATAATATTTTACATAATAATTGACCTCGTTTTTGGCAACATTGGTTCAATCAGGTGGATGATAGATTTTTAATTTATAATTAGGGTTTTCGGCCTTTTGCTAGACTTCGAGCCGTCGGGTTTCGGGAAAAAAATAAATATAGAGCCTTAATTGTTACTATTCCGGCTAGCAGCGCGTCTGCAGAACGATCCTTGTATGGATTAAAAAGAATTTATACTTATTCACAAAACACACAGGCAGAGACACGCTTATTAACAATAATCTCTCTGGAGAGTGGCTTTTGTAGGATTTAAAACGCAAAACCAATTTTTACGACGATATTTTAAAATACTTTTTACGTAAAGACAGCCATGTTGAATTTATTTACAAATAATGTCGCTTGAAGGTAAATTTTTGTCCTAAATGCAATTTTTGCCAACCCTGATTAAAACAGCATTGCACGCCACCGGTATTTAGATATTCTACATAATATCTTAATAATCATTATAAAAATAATTAGCATACATAATATTTCAGCTTAGATCTTGATGATTGCAGTGGCGGATTTCGGGGAGGAAAGGGCGCGAAACTTGTCAAACTTAGTATTTAATGGGTCCGGTCGGATATCGCATAACCTTTTTTAAAATTCTTTGTTAGAAGTCACTTTAACGACACGACGGCACAGTTACAAACCAAACAGCAGCGACAACCTTTCTGATAATTGCCCCCGCCGCGCCGCCCGAAAACGTTCTATACTGGACGCTGATGACGTCTTAGTATGTCAAATCTTACAAGCCATTGCAGGCATTTGGTGTATTAGGTTATTTATTAATTAAACAGAAGTGACCCCTGGCAATATTATCATTAGGCAAAAACAAGTGAAAACTAAGTTATTTATTAATTAAACAGAAGTGACCTCTGGCAATATTATCATTAGGCAAAAACAAGTGAAAACATGTATAGATAATCTTTTTTTAAATTTTACGCAATACTCAATTTCTATTTATACATTAAAAAGGTCAACGCTCACAGATAATTGTAATAATGTTTTTATCGAACCCGAACAAACCTGACGTAATTAAACAGAAACCAGAATGCGTTTCCAGATTGAAAAAATAGCTAAAGTGTAAAGACTGCCTTTTTTAGCTTTTAGGGAAGTAAAATGATGTTTTTATAATGCCTGTTACAACACTCCCTTCATCTTAACATGCCTGTTAAAAACCCCAAAATTCGCTTCCAATATTTGTCAATTTTTTTAAAATTTTCAACCATTTTATGTAATGTTGACATCAGCTACTCTGGCGCCAGAGTTTTAGGACGAATTCAGTCACGGGACTAGCAGGCAGGGCGTTGCTGATAACAAGCGCCTCAGTCAGTGCTGCCTTGTTTTTATGAGTACCGTTGACAGATTAAAAAAATTATAACAATAAAAAATTTAAGTTAAAAATAAAATCGTATAGTATCCGAGATGGTAAATTGTCGATTATTTTCGAGATATACACTACCATCTCGAAACAGTAATGAATTTCATGTTAAGGCTACGTTTGGTAAAATAGAAGACGTTCGCGGACTCGATATTCGTATATTGCTTTCACTGTTAATACCTTACAACAGGAAAAAAACTACAGACACCTCGAGAGATCCCATTTAGATTAAATGAACCATATTTCTCTCTCTTTCGCTTTATTTGAAAAAAAAGCCAATTATTCTTTTTTTTGTTTTTTGTTACATATATACTTAAATTTTGAAAAGTGAATGATAAATGTACACTTAACAAAAAATTTCACAGTCAAAACGAGATAATTGATTTTTTGCACTGTAATCACTCTGTATTTTTGATTCAATACGTGTTTTGCCCTTTCCTTGGCCTTAAGGTCCTATATTTTAATCCTAGAATCTCAAGTTATGATGATTCCCGAATAGACGAAACACGTGGAATTGTTCATTTTATTACACTTTTTTGAGACGCGAACTTTGTGGCCTCTCCCGCCTCTTTGAAATTTACATCAGGTTTTTTTTTGAGGAACATGGACGATTTATTCGACAATAAATTAGTCAAAATAATAATGACCACATTTTAATAAATTTAGTCCACTGATTTACATAAAAATGACGAACCGCTAATGAATAACGACCGGCCAAAAATGTTTCCAACAAATTTTCAAAAAATTTGCAATTAAATATCAAAAGAAACTTCCTTTCAGTTTTGTTTTAATTGGTTAATTTAGTTTTATTAACTTAAAGGATACGATTACAAATCATTAAGGAAGTATCAAATCTGTTGTTGATGCTAATTTGGTGTATAATAACTTGCTTGAAGCTCTCATCAACTCTTTGGGCTTATTAAGCAATAATAGTTATTCAAAAAGACATCCGCAATGAGGCAATAAATGAATAGCTTACATACTGAAGAAAACGATATACTGGTTACAAAAACCGGGTGAGAATATTGATTGCTTTATTATTAAATACGTCCCGCATCATCATATACTAGAGACTTATTGTAATGTAGGGTTGCGCCGATAAACTTAGCCACCTTTGGGCAGAGATCTCATTGGCGCCCCGTGAAATAAAACTAAAAAAATACAGGAAATTATATTTCTTTTGACAATCTCATAATGATTTATGTTAATATTCCATCTTGCAAAGGTGGATTGAATTTGAATGAGTGTGTTCTGGGTGTGTTATGATATCTGCGGCCGCCCTCACATATGGTAGTTCTTGTGCGACGCACACCCGGTTGGCGTGGCCATGTTGTAATGTTTCTTGTAGTGAAATACAAAAAATATTAATCGTCTTATTAAGAGCTTTCTATACCAGCGTGAAACGTGGCATCGTTTCCTGGCTTGTCTCATTGAAAATTGGATACCAAAACTTTACTAAGGGGTTCACAAGAACTTCTAGTTTGGCGGACGATACCTTATTTTTTTCAGAAAAAAAAATTAAAAAGTTATTTTAAAGTTTAAATTATATACGTCCAACTTATGTTAATTTCTTATTTTCCATTAAAATTGCAAACGATGCACCGACATTATCTTCTAAATCCCCACTGACGCCGCGGCACTTAATTCTCGTGAAATTAGGAATTTTATTACCATCGCCAGATACAGGTACAGTATGCACGATGTTGGGTAAATGCAGTATTTGTTCCTGACGGCTCATCGACTAATGTTTGCTCTTAATCATTATTACTTATCGACAGTTTAAGACTCCAGCTTCAGCGCAAGCTCAACAAGAGTTGGAATTTAGGTTCTCATTTCATAATTATGGATTTGAATAAATAAAATCGTATTTCTTTTTCCCCGAGGGCGCGTCCATCCGGATGCACTTAGGCTTGGTTTGGCCCATTATTCTCACCCTGTTTGATTTCCACACCCAATGAGTGATCCCAGTTCCTTGCACCAGTTTGTGTAGGTCAACTGGGGAGAGGGTCAGTATGTCCTCTGGTTCCAATTTTAGTTGCCCGACTATTTGTTGCCTCTTCCGATCTAGTGGCTCGCAATGGCAGACTATGTGCTGTACTGTTTCCCTGACTTGTCTGCACAATCTGCAATAAAGGTCTCCATTATACAGTTGCATTCTGTACAGATGATTCTTGACAGCCATTTCATTCCTATTCATGTAAAGCAGCTGTTTGGTTAGTCTCGAGTCTGGATCCCCAATGAAGCGCTTGCTGTGGTGAAATCCTAGTCTGTTGTTCCAGTAGATTTTATGTTCACTCCTGATCCATCGCTTTATGGCGTCTCGTACTGTGCACCTTGGAACTCCGAGTGCCGATTCTGGACCTATGAATGTTTTTTCACTTTCAGAGTCTTTCGTTGCAAGTGCATCGGCTTTTTCGTTCCCTGCAATACCTTCGTGCCTGGTACCCACTGAAGAGTTACTTTGTTTACTTTTGCCAGGGCCTCTAATTCTCCTCGACATTCCCACATCAGTCTTGAGGTTACCTTATTGCATATAAGCGATCTAAGGGATGCTTGGCTGTCAGAGTATATATGGATCCGCTTATTGAGGTAAGCCTTTTACTTTTTTCTTACGCACACTGTAATATGGCATAGATTTTTGCTTGGAACATTGTAGGAGACTTTCCCAGGGGGGAGGGAATCGTATTGTAAAAAGGTAATAATTTTTTCCCAGTGCCTAGCGTATCTCGTTAGGATGAACATTAAAAATTTGATAACATTTTTGTAATATTATTTTGAAAGATTATGACCAATGATTAGGGCTTCTTCAATTTGTGGTAGGGTTAAATTAGCATTCGTCCATTTCATAGATGGAATGCTGTCGTCATTAAAATAATGATGTTTCTTGACTGGTAAAAGAGTTTTGTCCTTATTTATTTATCAACTTCATTGCACCTAATACACTCAAACTGAAATATGCTTTATTAAACCGAAGTTTGTCCACAATCCTATTGACCAGCTAGGATATAAATAAAGTTGTGGTTACTATACGTATTTAGTATTCATCTGAAGACAACTGGTGATACCAGTTGAAACGTTGTGATATAAAAACAAATGGACAATGTAAGTCCAAACTTCTCTCTTCTATCGTTCAAGAAACAACAATATTGTCTACTTTAGGAGCCTATTAACAATAATTTATTCATATTTCTTACCTTTCCTTCACTATTAACTACAAATAGAAATCCTTCTAATGCCTCCAAGAGTAGAGGACCATAAACCTCATTTGAAAGGATGGTGGGCCTCGAAGACGACACTTCGCCTTGTTGTACAGGATCAGCGTTTTGTTGATTTGTATCCTGAAAAAATGTAATAAAAGTAAATATTAGTTATGTTGTATAACTCGTACAATCTAATATTAAACTGAATATTTTTTCATTAATCATAGTATAGGTTCATCAAGGTTTTTTTTCCAAAAATCAATAGGAAATATTGATATTTTTGAAAAAAAAAGTCAATATTTCCTTAAGGCCTTTTTATATTGGGTGCAATTGCAAGAAAAATGGCCTGGAAGCATGAGCTTTGACGACGTTTTAATCAACTGATGCACGTTTTCTCCATTAAAACCTGCATCAGCTGTTTAAAACGTCGACAAAGCGCATGCTTTCAGGCATTTTTTTCTTGCAATTGCACGGAAAGGCAACGGAAAATAACTGTTAAAAAATATTTATTATTGTACAGTAAGAAAATATTATTTTTCTACTCCCACATGGAAATTTGCTGTTTCCTTTACACTTAAGTGGCAAGTAAAGTAGGCTATTCCAGTTAACTGTGCGGGAATATATCATATTCATCCTAGATAGGTAATGAAACTGACCAATCACAGTAGTCAAGAAGCCAAATTGACATGTTGTTTTTAAAAGTACTGAACAATCACAGTATATTATTTTTACTGAGGCTCCGCCTTCTTTTTCAAGACATTAAATTATATAATTTAAATGCATATGGTACAATTTTGTTATTAATTTGTTTAATATAATAAAAACTAGACGCATTTATAATAGATTTATCAATAATGCAACCTGCTGAATGTGCATAGAAAATTAATTTTATGTAGCATCATTTATCAGTTGGTTTTCCGATAATTAACTAAACGCTTCGATAGTCCAGACGTTAGAGCGTTGGACTATGAAACCAATGGGCGTGAGTTCGAGCCCGGCAATCCACAAACTTTTTTTACATTTTTTAGCATAAGGTCGTAGAAAAAATATACTGTTCAACTCGAGTGGATTGTCCATATTGTCCTCGGAAGTTTGAGCACTCCGCCTACGGCGTCGTGCTCAATTTACTTCCTCGTGCGATATGGACATCATATCCACTCTTGTTATACAAACTACTATCCTGTACGGCTACTTGTAAACTAAAATGTGTTAAGCTTGACAATTCAATATTACTGTGTTTCCATAGTTACAACACAAATATTTATTGGCATCCTTTATTTGTGAACAAAGTCAATAATATTTATTTCAAAATTTTAACAAGTTGCTTGTAATAAGTTATGTCCTTTTAATAATTTTCGATTTACGGAAAAATAGTATGTATGCCTCGTAGAAAAGCTACATTCCCGGATTCCGTATTGCCAGTCTCGGCTTGCGCACAATCTTTACGGTCGTCCGGGAATGTTCAGCTTTTCCTACTAGGTATACAAGATACTATTCATATACATTTCTATTTCCCTATATTGGTCGTTACAAAAGGTTCGCCACTTCAGATGTATCTTCCCTTAATCGTACAGCTTTTGGAAAGTTTTATAAGAAAGGTGGCTATAGGAAATATCTAGAAACCATTTCAAATTTATTAGGTGGCAGCTAGAGGGTGTAATACTAATACTAATGCTAAAATGAATGAGGGATTGACAGCAAAGTTCGAGTTAAAGGTGATTTAACTGTATGTAACATAACATGTTATAACCAAATTGATTATTCTTAAATGGAACTTTGCTGTCAATCCCACATTATAAATCGATCATTTCTGACATTTATACGATTTTAGAATTATTCTTCCGTTTAAACCTAGATATTATAAACTTAGGTTAAAGAGGACTTTATAAAATTGGGCCTCTACACTGGTATTCACCAAAGGGGTCTTAAATTTAGACCATCGAAATATTCAGACCTATAGTTTCACGGTTGTGTTTTCACCATGGCATTATTTTATATGTCAGATGAAGCTTGTGTAGCGACTGATAGTCTCCCAGTTGTTTTCACCGTGGCTGAAGTTTGATATGTCAATAACGTTTTTATGAAAATTTGATCTTTTCGCAATTAAATCGTTTTACCGATAAATAATTTTGCCGGGTTTTCAGTGGCGTATTTAGCCCTCTGATCTGGGGGTGGCCTAGGGTGGGCCTCTTATTATGACTTGCAGTGGCGGCTCGTGCAGATGCGGGTTGGCAGAGAGCCCGCCGCAGGCGAAATGCGCAAATTTTAACAAATTTGGTCAATAATCAACAGTAATATCACAAGACCTCGTTTTTTTATCGGTTAGATTTTTCTGCTGCCACGAAAACTTTTTTCGGAAATTTTTCGAGATGAATTTGGACATGTTTATTCTGATTAGATCCCGAGAGCTAAGCTCAAGGGATTTAATTTTTGACTAAACAAGCCCAAAGTTCAACCAGTATTGCCAAAATAGTTTGAGTGAAAAATGGAAAATTTAACCAATAAAAAAATGATGGTCCAGTGATATTTGGCAAGATTATTTCGTACATCGTTGAATAAACATGCCCAAAGTTCAACGAGTAAAATTACCAAATAAGTTTGAGGTTGACAACCAAAATACATTTATTATAATTTTATTATTGTATGTTTGGTTGCCAGCCTGTTAGCAAAATATGTCAAAATTTTAGATTAGTTATATTATAAATGACATTGTTATGTAAAAATGGATGCTATATTTGCGAGGCGAGCAGCGAGCTTACAAAGTCAGCTTTTTTTTTGCGGGGGGCCTAGTGACGTCTGGGGGGGGGGGACGACGACCCTGTAGTTACGCGCCTGCGGGTTATTGTTACAAATATAATTTCTGTTCTATTAACAAACACAGTATGGATTAAAAGTAATTTTTTTCATTACAAATTTAAAAAAACACAAAAACAAATATTTGGGACACAAAACCTTATTCTGACACTCGTCATTTTAAGTAAGTTTTAAAAATATAAAACCTTTTCGTGAATACTGCTATAAGTCTTTACCTAAGGGGCCACGAATGGGAAGCAGAATAATATACTAGTAATATGACATACTTACTTCTCTCGCTATTAACATGTTTTGGTCAAAGACTATTGCAACATTACGAATTCATACAACGTTCAATGACTTTTAATAAATTAACCGACAGATAAAACCACAGACTGTAGGTTATTGTTTCATGAAATTAAAAATTAAATCATTTCAACAACGACATGAACTAATTAATGTGTGTCAATGTTATAAGTGGAAATTTAGTTTTAGATTTAAAAAAAAGCATTACCACCTTTACTCAGAAATGTTTTATGTTTATATTAATCAATCAGACATAAAAAAAATGTTTTTGAAAAAAATACTAACCTGCTGTTTTATTCTACGTATTTGATTAACCGTTTCTTGAAGAATCGCGCACTTGTCTGGCTTGACCGAGAGCGAGCTCATGTCCGCGAAATTGGCGGAGATCAGCTCAGCCAGCTCCTCTATGTAGATGTTTTCTTGTTCTCGTCGGCGCTTTTCATTGTTGCATTTATTTCTGAAACAAAAAGAGGAATTATTAGTTTTATTTCTGGTATATACAGGGTCGCTTTTATGTATGGAAACAGTCGATTATTTCTTAAAGTAAGATAGCTAGCGAAAAATATTAATTAGAAAAGGGGTTTTAAAAATTTATTACACTGCACTAAATTAGGTATATAGACTCACGTCAAAAAGTCATGGAAGAAGAACCAAGTTAATTTATTTTAAATGGAACACCCTTTATATTATGCTATATTCCGACTATTAGCAAAATTCTAAAAAAGTTGATCAAATAAAGGACTGCAAATGGTTTAATCGCTCTCACTTTGATAAGATTATAGCCGATGCGAACAGAGGATTTATTATTAGAAGTTGTCAAGTATTTAGAAACTCTAAAACATTAATTTCGCTCTATTTTTCTTTTGTTTACAGCAAAGTATCGTTTGCTTCAGTTTTATGAAACTCAAATTACCAAGTGCACACTAACAGAATTGAAGCAATTCAAAATAAGTTTTTGAAGTTTTGGCAAATGAAGCTGACTGTACTCCCGAGGTTGCTGCCCATAAAATCTTACCTCTTGCCGCAAGGCGAAGCGTGTCAGACTTGTGTTTTATAACCATAAAATTGATTCGCCACTTCTATTATCCTTTTTAAATTTTAATGTCTCTGCAAGAGAACTTAGAAATCAGGAATTGTTCAATATATCGTTCAGAAGAACAAACTTGGGAAGCAATACCCCTTTAATTATAATGCAGATTATTTCTAATAAGTATTGTAACGACATTGAAGCATTTTCTACCGCAATCACAAGTTGAAATTAAAACAATTGTTCTTCGCACATGTATTTACTAATGTAATTAACTGACTTTTATCTGAATTATACCTATTTTCATTTAGAATAAGTCAAAAAACCCAATACTAATATATTGTAAACAGCGGAAGTTTTATTTGGAACTCAGTTCTCTAGCTTCCTAAACTTGTATTACATAAATAAATACATAAAAAGCTCTTTTAAGATGTCACATCCAAATTCCTATTCCATGGTTAGTAAAACAATTTATGTTTATCCTGAAGATGAACGTTCAAAACATACGTACGTCAATGATTTTCATTTTATATAATATAGACGACTTAGAATATTATGTCTTCCTATTTAACTTATCCCTCCACATTAAGTAAGGATTACTTCTTTAAATGTGAGATATAATTTCGCCTACGAAATATTTTTCATTATTCTAGATATTCAAAGATTTGCCTGATTTCTTCCAGAAAGAAACGTTTCTTCTTGGCTTCTTGCCAAAGAAAAAATATACCAATAAAATGTGAGGTGAGAACTTTACATATTTGATAAATAATTTGGTTGGTCAATATCACTAAACCAGGAGCAGCAAAACTATCTACGGTAAAAATGGCAGACTTGTAAATAGTTTTTGAAATGTCAATTTGTGTAAACTATTTTGCGTGTGCAACCGCCATATTTGCAGGTCTGCAAAATTGCAGGTATGTATTTTCTGTAATCTTAAGTATACAGTGTGTTTGTTAAAAGCTAAGGCCTCATAAATATGTTTGTACAGGGTGAGTCAACGATAGAGGAAAGTTCATTTCTCCTTTATCTTAAGAATTAGATAAAAATTCGAGACCATTGAAGTGCACATTTTAAAATTATGTTGTTGGAGTATATACGGGGTGGCCCAAAAAACGTGGCGAATATAACTTGTTCTTTTTTTAAATGGAACACCCTATATATTGTATTATTTTTGTAAATGTCTAATATAAATTCAATAGTTTATGAGATATTGACGTTTATACAATATGAAATTTTCAGACTTTTACAGGCTGTTATCTTGGAACGGTTCATCTTAGAGAAAAATGCTTTTCACCTCCCTATCTTAATTTTTTATTCTCTATCTAAAAGTTACAACTTCCGGTTTACCATGGTAAACCAAAAAACCGGTTTTAACGGTTTAACATGTTATACTCCAGCATAATTTTAAAATGTGCGCCTCAATGGTTTCTACAACTTTTGTATTTCTAATTTTGATCTAACAAAGGAAAAATTGAACTTTACTCTATGGTTGACTTCCCCTGTACAATATAGTTTGCCTGGTCAAAGTTTTTCTGTTTAAAAAAAATCTATAATAATTTCCCTACTTCGTCCATGGAGAGCTGAAACATGATGCTAAGAAATCACCCATATACTGGTAATGGTGACAAGGATACAAGGGGATTTATAATCTAGGAAGTTGCTTATAAAGCAAAATACCTTCTAAATAAAGGTCATAATAAGATGGATGGTGGGATGGACCCCAAGCAGCGGATTACATAAAATGTCATGTGAAAAGAACAGGTGAGCGGAAATACGAACTAAATACCTTTTTTAAAATCCTGAATGAATGGTTGATTCTTACATTCTAGGGTTGTAATTTAAAAATATAATACGTGTTGCGAGTTGTAATATTTTATTTACTTTCATGAAAAACTTAATTATGCAGTGCATTTTTGACAATGCCAGTGGCGTGCAAAGTCGTTTAAAACAGGGTAGGCATAAATTTTATTTTCAAACAATTGACTCTGACTCTGAGTTTACATCGCCACTACACTTAAATTACGTGTATGTGAACATGTCCACTCCTCCATTTTTTTTTCGACAACCGACGGTGACGCGCGACGTTTATAGCAAAACAATGGGCGAAAACACTATTATTTTTATTAATACATTTTATCCTCATTCAGAGTTTAAATCTATCATCCACTTGATTGACATATTGCTTAAAAAGAAGTCAATTATTATGTGAATTATAATTTAAGATACTTAGCAAAAATTATCTTTAATCGTCATAAAAGTACTTCTTATTTTACGTTACTAATTAGGATCTTAACTAACCTAATTATTAAACATGTTTTATATCGAGAACACGTAGTATTTTTTGACACTACGACAAAACTTGAATATTGGCACCAACGCACTAAACAAACGCTCTTTTTTCGCCTACGGCGCCGTGCTCAATCATCAATCAAAAAAACGAGGCATTATTTTTATTTTTTAAAACCAGTGGTGCAAACTGATTTTTCTTAGTGTTTATTTTTTTGCGCCTATAGTACTGAACCGATTTCATTAAAATTTTGGGGGCATGTAGGCAACTATAAGAGGTATCCAAGTAAGTAAGAATATTTCTAGTATGTAATCTAAAAAAATAGATCCTTCTGACGTCACACTTTTTTCGAACAGCCTGTATAAACAAAAATATTTTCCTGAAATGCGCCCTAGGATACAGGTAAAGTCTACAAAATATCAAAATCCTTAACTTAATTAATAAGTGAGCTATAGAAGACGGGAGGTGAGGTGCAGGACCCTGTATAGATTAAATTAATTAAAAATTAACTCTCACATTTGATCGCATCTCTACGATTTTACTTGAAACTTTTCACAGCCGGGTATAAATTTTATGTATCCCATTTTCCTTGGGAGCACGGATCAAGTTTATAAATAAGTCCATCATATTTCTTAATTTTAAAATCAATAATGTCGACTTGCGATGAAGAAGCCACATTATTCGCCATATCACACCAGGTACTCTAAAGTCTAAAGATAAGAATGGAATCCCAAGTCAATAAAAAACACTTATAAATTCCGCGGTTGCTTCTCCTATCACTATGTAAATATGACTATTTTAACATAAAATTGTTTAAATAAGCAGTAGGATGGGCTTTATCCTTTCAGGCGAAATGGATAACTACTACTTGAGTGGATCCGAGCAAATTCTTCTCCAAAGTTACCACCTCCATGCGAAATTATATCTACGGTGTGTCCAAAAAAGTATGCAACGTATGGAAAAAATTTGTATTACCAAATTCTCAGAATTTTTTTTTCTAATCAATCAGAAGATTTCATTTTGAATCATTATCATGACAATGAAGAACATTTTCATATAAATCTCAATACTCATGCTCTTTGCACTTCCGGCGGTCAAATTACACTGGAAATTTCCCTGTCACTTTTGTCAAAATAATGACACGAAATGACAGAATTAAATTATTTGTCAAGGCAAAAGGGCATATTTTTGTTTGCGAAATTTTCTAACCGAATCTACCTCGAGCTTAAATTATAAATCCGGAAAGCGGCTGACGCCTCCTGAAATTTTCAAATAATATCGGGTGTATTGGTGAAAAACTACCAGTCTTCCACCAAGTACACGGTTCGATTTAATAAAAATCCAAAATCCACAAAAAACAATGAATTTTGAACAAAAAGTGATTTTAAGCTAATAATATGTATGTAAAATTTAAATGGTGGAAGAGAAATGAATAATTTATTATTAATCAAAAAATAAACAAGCTCGCGGCGGCACGGCTATACAATCTGCTCAGTTTTCTGGAGCTCGCTTTGACCTTTGAATTTCAATATTTAAAGAACGACGGATCGGTGCAAAAATGTGGCAACCGTTTTTGGAGTGAACATTTTACTCTCGATAAAAGTTGGTGCATGCCTTAGAACTATTATAAACGCATATTTCAACTACGGCTAATAGTAAGGGAGCAAATGCCATTTTTTCGAAATTCCTTCAATAGTAAAGTACCTTAATTATGAAAAATACAGCAGAACTTTATATGGAAATGTTGTTGCAAGTTAAAAACTTAGTCCAAATACGAAATTTAAGTTTTGACGACCTACTTTTCAAAAAGCAAAATACCTATTTTATATGGATATTTTGAACTTAAGCGTACTGGGTGAAAATGACAAAACAAATTATGTATTATGTAGTATGAATAGAGTTAATTTCTAATCTATCCTAATTTTGATTAGAATACAAGTTAAGGTGTTTTTTCCAAATAAAATGTTGCTGTATTTTTTATAATTAAGATACTTTACACTTAATGTAATTTCGAAAAAATGGCAATTGCTCCCTTATTATTAGCCGCAGATAAAATGTGAAATTTGCGTTTATAGTTTTAAGGCATGCACCAACTATTAACAAGAATAAAATTTTCTGAGAGATCGGTAATAAAAAAATGTACCTTATGTTGCATACTATTGGACACACTGTATATACATAATAAAAACAAAGCGTTCTCTTAAACCGAATCCTGTCCATGTTTATTGACAGATTTAAATTTGGACTCTACAGATATTGGAGAATGTGTGAGAGTTATTTTTATTAAAAAAAATAAGTTCCAATACAAGGAACTTTAGTTTTCATTGGCTTATATCTATTTCCTATATGTTTTTTTTCTGCATGAAAATACCTTTCTCACACCCTCATAGACATCGCCTTTCATTTGGTGAAAAAAATGCAACATCTATCTTAGTTTTTTTTTTTGAAATGGGTTTAAAAAATCGTAATTTAACATGGAATATTTTAGCCCGTTCGAGAACTATAATATACATTTTTAAAAGCTGAAGCGAAAAATATGTCTAACTTACGTGGAAGAAGCCACACTGTTTGCCATATCACACTCTCCCATACTCTAAAGATAAAAATCTTAGAAAAACTGATGAAACTTTAATCCCAAGACGAAGAAAACCACTTATTCCGCAGTTGCCTATCGCGATAATATACAGACTGCTTGCATGTAACTTAATTATTATCGAAAAGCGATGACAAAAGCGCACGTCCACGCGAAAAAAGCGACATCAGCATTTTTGCAAAGACCGAGTTTTTAAACAATAAGTGGGGACACAGACACTGGGGACACAAAAGGATTCTTTCTCGTGTCGGTTGCATAATGGGCGTGTGCATAATTTTAGCAGGTTAAAAAGTTTAGTACGTACATTTTTCGTGCTAAAGTATGTTTTTTAATACTTATACAGAGTGACTCAGATTAAGACAACGAGATTTGACAGTTTCATTAACTTTTGTTATAAGATATTTTAGTCAATTTATTTATTGCGCAGTTATAATACTCCAGGTCTAAAATTACTATCAGTGACTCATCGCTTTCATATCGAGAGCAGCGGGTTGTACGAAATCAGAGGAAAAAAATAACATGAAAATAAATATTTTTTTATCGCTCTATTAGAATTTCAAAAATACACTAGAATTGTTTCCTCTAACTTCGTACAATCCACTGCACTCTATATATGAAAACTTTAATTGTGAGTAGATAATGCCTGCCAATGTCATTAATGTTACAGTCAAAGTTGCCTGGATAGTTAATTACAATATATGGAATAAAATTTTTATTAACAGAGTACCGAAGATATTTCGATAACCTAAAAATCGATTTTGACGTCACGTGACTACTGATGGTATTATAGAAAAAGTAAAAAAAAATATGAATTTAAAAAAGTGCGGTTAGATGATAAGATATCCAAAAAATGTATTTAAAAAAGTTGTTTAGAATTAAACTGGTGGCCCATATTCTAAATTTCAAGATTTTATTTTAAAAAATTGTAATAGGAATTTTTTAAAAATTTTTATTCAACTAATAAATTCCAGTTTTTCCTTTTAAGTAGCTTGGCTAAGATAAAGCTCATGTATTTGGATAAAAATAAACGAATAACGTAGATTTTTCTACAAACGACAGGACAAAATCTAAAAAATAAGTGTTTGCCAGAAGCTCGAAGTTGCTAAGTAGGCTTAGAAAAATACTAATTTTTCAAATCAATATTTCTAAAACTCTGGGGCTGATACAAAAAACCAAAATTTTTTAAACAAACCGTCGTGTGAATTGTAGAAAAAACTAAATTATTTGTTTATTTTCATCAAAATACATGGGCACTAGAAATTTGTAAATTGATAAAAAATATTTAAAAAAAAATGGTTTTACATCTTTTCAAATACATTTTTTTGATATCTCATCATTTGTCCTTTCTTGCCCTTTTTTCGAATCTTCGTTTGCTGTTAGGGCCATTTCCGAGGAATCCTACAGCATAATGTGGGTTCCGAACCACGATCCTCAGTCCTGCGACACTCCCCCACACCCCACATAATTTGATAAAGAAGGAACTATTAGTTATAGCAAATTTACACAAATATCGTTTTATGAAATATGCCGTGGAAGATATAGCTGAAAAACATAATGTAACTGTGCTGCACACACCGCCATATCATTGCGAACTAAATCCTATAGAACTTATATGGGCGCAAGTGAAAGGATTTGTAGCAAGACACAACATGACATTCACAATGAAAGACGTTAAGCTACTGTTTGATCAAGCCATTAAGAAAGTGCTACCAGAGAACTGGCGAAAAGCAGTCCACCATGTCATTAAAGAAGAGGAGAAAATGTGGAAACTTGACCACCTGATCGATCGGACCGTCGACCCGTTAATTATAACGTCAAGAGGAGATGACAGTTCCTTAGATGACGAAGATTATGATGATTTTTTATAATTTAATTTCTGTATAATGTATTTTTGTATTTTGTATTTTTTTATAATGTGTAATAAAAAAAATAAGTGTAACTAATACTATGTACATAATGCACGCCTTTGTCACACCATTTTCACTGTTTGTGAATGGATAACAATAGGAAAAACCCATAAATTGACCCAAACCCGGGAGGTACTACCTGCACTTGATGAAAATAAATAATTTTGCAATAAAATCAATGTCAAATTATAAAAGTTGCTTAAATATTCGTTGGGTCACTCTGTAGTTCCTTTGCAGCTATTATTACACCTTCCTGAAGTAGAGTATAATACATTTTCCACATATGTTGCGAATTTTTTGCTAATCGGTAATCACTGTATAATCTCTCTAAAAACTACTATTCAGATGCGGACTTAAATGACGACACTGTAGAGCTCTGTTTGAAGAAGTGTTAAAACCATCCTGGCCCTTAAATTATGATTTAAATTTTCAAACCAGGCATTGACTTAATATTAATTAACGATGTTATCATATGGAACAAACTAGTTGCGAAAAACATCTGCTTATAATACTAACCTTGACATTTGTGTTTGTTTAACCGATTTTACAGTTTCTATAAAATTCAAAACAAAATTTAATAACAACAAACCGATGGAAGCTATCAAAGCTCGTGAAAACTGAAAAAATTACAGATAATAGTCATTTGGCACACTTTTTATTTATATTAACGGATGAAATTAACGTCAGTGGCGTAACGAAGAAAAAGGTTGAGTGATAAAATTCAGAAAAAAACTAACATATTAGTGCTACTCCCATATAGATATTTGCTGTTTCCCTCGCTGCTTCCCTTACACTAAAGCGATTGGATAAGTGAGCTATTCTGGGTAAATGAACAGATATAATTTCATATCCATCCTAGTTGGGATATAAAACTGACCAATCACAGTGGTCAATTACAAAGAAACCAAATTTACACGTACATTTGAATACCAGAGCCTATGCATACTGTAGAGTATAAGAATGATGAC
The DNA here is from genome assembly GCA_935413205.1 of Polydrusus cervinus. NCBI lineage: Eukaryota > Metazoa > Arthropoda > Insecta > Coleoptera > Curculionidae > Polydrusus > Polydrusus cervinus. The sequence continues at coordinate 81,279,097 of OW284511.1, forward strand.
ATAATCGTATTACTAAAAAACGTATTGGCAATGTTAAATATTGGATTTCATTATATACCGAGCCTCCTTGTGTTGAGACTAATAAAGTGATAATATGCGAATGTGTTGTGATTTAATAATAAAAGTGATGTATGTTACACATACACCAATTTTTGTCAAAGAGTGCACGAAATGGTGTAAAAATGGAAGATATAAAACCAAAATTATTTTGAAAAAAAAGAAGGAAATGCTCCTTCTTCAGAGTACTAATTCAAAAAACCGAAGCTGGCCATTTGGTTTAAACCAGTGCCTTTAACGTAATAAACACACACACAAAACCAAAATTTTTACCGAACTAAGTTTTTAAATGCCCTATCGAAAAAATTGTCCACTCCATTCTAGACAATCACTGCAAGATGTAATACATAAAATGTATATACAAAATGAACGTTTGTATTTACTTGCTTTTTAGTTTTTTAAAATGGTAAACGGTAGAAAATAATAAGTATATAAAAACTGATAACGATGATGCACGTTTTCCCATTTAAAACCTGCATCAGCTGTTTAAAACGTCGACAAAGCGCATGCTTTCAGGCAATTTTTTCTTGCAATTACACCCAATGTAAAAAGGCCTTTAGAAAAAGAAATTGTCCATTTTTATTAATAAATATATCACTCTTTGTCTGTTATTCGGCAAAAGGCCGAATGTGACATAGAGATATTCAAAGTGAGTTTGTGTAAATATAAGAAATGACCCAAATCGACAAAAATATATTACAGTCTAATTTGGTACATGGATTTGCCAACGAAATAAATTTTTCTTTAATTGTTTTTTATTATCTTTCTCACAAGTTTACGGCCAACTAAAAAGTTATAATTCCTGTTTCACATCATTTTTTAAAAATTTTTAGTAAGAAGTTTGGAAGTTGGGCCGTAGAAAAAACATACTATACATACAACTCGAGTAGATTGGCAATATTGCGCTCGGAAGATTGTTCACGACGCGACGAAGAGCTCAATTTACTTCCTCGTGCGATATGGGCATCATATCCACTTCTGTTGTACAAACTACTATTGTCGTAAAGAAATTATTAACACCATGTTAAGTAGAGGAGAAATTACACCCTTTTTTGCGTGTGTACAATGTATTTCTTGCTCCCAGCTATTTGTCAGTTATAGTGCCAATTTTGAAGTCGATACATTTTCCAAATACTAATAATAAAAAAATATCGCCGCAGGGGGTCCTAAAAATGGATTTATCTCTACACGATGGCCCACCCTACAAAAATAACAACAATATATAATAAACAAGTTTTTGTGTCAGTGACTACTTTGAGAAGTGACCATCCTACGCTTGTTTTGTTGCGCAATTCAGAATTTTCAGTTCTTTACAATAACATACAGACACCTACAAGTCCTTGATAGATTTTGTTTATTATCCATTTTTTTTTAAATACCTCAACCATAAAAAGTACGGTGCGACAAGTGTAAGTGAAATTATAGCCGACAAAGAAAATAATTTTAAAAAAACTTAAACACCATTCTATTACAATTTCATGCGATAAGGAACCGACGAAATCTCTCAATAAAAAAAAATTATATGTATATCCGAAAAATGCACAATGCAATAATTCTATATAGGCAAACATCTTTTTTCTAAATGGGTCTGGAATTTTTGTTAAAAATAGTACACAGTATCTTACAGGCAGTGGCGGCTCGCGGTCTTAAAAAATGGTGAAGAGCTAGGTATAGTGCGGGTACTTAAACAAACGTTGACTAAAAACCCGTGTAACAAAACGTCTCTCTTATCTTCATCTATCGAATGACTGAATGGAGATTCCAACAAATTACAAACTATGTCATTAACTGGGTTCATTTTTAAAACACCCAACTAAGTAGGTATGCACACTACTGAATTAACTGAAAAATAAAAACAAAACTTTTTTTTAATCACACAGTGAATCACGTGAAAACGATATCTATAACCGTAAGTTTCGTGAAGCCTCAAAATAAATACCTTAAGGTTAGGCGAATCAATGCTAAAACAATGTTGCATACGACTGATCTATTTTTAAATTGCCCTTCATCATAATGCAAATTATTACATGCTGTTTGCGTGACTGACGTCACGTAATCATAGCAACGGTGAAAATCAAAGTCACTTGACTGTATGTTGGGCGTGGGGTCTTCACTTGCTGCTTTGAACTCACGGACACGGTTGGCTGGGGCGCGCCAAAATGCACTAGTGTTTATAGTTATTGTCCATTGGAGTTAACCGTGGCTCTATTATGCATAGCTACATTCGGATTAAATTAATATTATTAATGTGAATATAATTATTTTTTAAGGGCTAAAATGGTAGCTGTATTGGTACATTAATATTTAATATTGCCGAAAAACTATCCTCCTGGGTTTATTTTTTTTTTTTGTAAAGGTTCTATTTTCTGCTTCACGTGTGTCAACTTTAGATCGGGCAGTGGCTAACAAACTCCCTAATTTTTAGTTTGCCTTCCAAAGAAAGGGTTAAAAATTGACATTTAATACAATAACACTATTTATATTATTCATTTTAAACTGTACACACCCAATCACGCGATTTTATTTTAAACACAAAACCGAACCTAAACGAAAAGAAAAGAGATGCATAAGCTCTACTGGCTTGGTAATAGAGTTTGGCGGTAGCTGAACGATTTAGACGCCGTATCCCTCTATACATTGATGCTCTGCCGATTGCCGCTATCCAATTGCGGATCAACTAGCAAGTTCAGCATAAAAGTAAAACCACGCGAGGTAGCTGATTCTATGCGATTAAGAAGTATGTTGGAGCGCGGATTATCGTCAGGCAACGAAGGTTATAAGAGAGTTGCAGGCATAGTTGACAATCCTCCCGATTTATTGGTAGATTTACAGAATTTATTTATTGTTTCGCCATGAACTAAATAATAAACTACGCGGTCTCAAGGAGGAGCAGTCACTAAGCTTAACACAGGTAAACCAGTTACAAATTGGGTTCGCTCGACGAATCCCTTTTTGTGCCGTTTTCATGGTTCACATTAGCGTTCTAAAAGTATGATTCAGTGTTGACATTATCTACCTATCGTTTTATTTGGTTTCTGTCATAAAATTATTACAGCTAAGTGCCTACATATATGTAAAATATAATACATATAATAATTTAAATTGGTTATGTGATTCACAAGAATACCAAATTTAAAAATGTAGGTGAGGAGTGGTAAAAAAATTAAATTAGGTCTTGTTTAGTATTTACAGTTAGTTATTTTGAGTTTATGCACACCATTGTGGGTTTCGAATTGCGATGGAAACATTACAATTAAGCTTTTTGGGTTATTTTCTATAATTTTTTTGTAGGGTGTTACGGAACTGACAAAAAATACCTATTCAACGTTTAATTTGCCCCCAGCCTAAAATACAATCTCAACTAGAATAAATCTTTAAATTCTAATAAGACAATAACGTTGTTATTAATTAATTTTACTGCTGTTACCAACCACTAAGTTATTGTTATTACCAATTTATGCTATTACTGGTAATATGTTATTAAATTTTACATTAGGATGACGTCACGTGTTTAAGTGTGTATGTGATGAAAGCGAAAACAATCTTTTCGAGTCGAACTAAAACATCGATGGTTGTTTTAAATATTGCGGCACCCATGCCGTGATCTAAAAAGTGAACATAAATAAAATGATTCAGAAATAGATACAGCGTGTTCCAATTCTAGTTTTAAAAAGATTAGCTGATAAAAATGTACAGTGTGTTCCAGCTCTAAAGACTGATAAAGGTCACTACTAATATAATTCGAACTAATTTGAAATAAAAAATGGTTTTCACCCATGCAGAAACGTGTTGTTGGCCTGTTTGCTATGAGAGTACCCTAAATGGTGAAAAACATGTAGAATTAATGACTCAAATTCTGAATTGTTTCTTCGATGAAGACGAACTGTATCTTACAAGTAGATTGAATCTGCATTTTCAGCAGGATAAGCGCACACGCCCAGTACTGAAGAAATACTGATCACATTCTAAATATTTAAATCAATGGATAGGAAGACAGTGGCGCCTCGTAATAGTCGCTACAGGTGGGGCAAAAATAACTAGTCAAAAATATTTATTGAGAATGCAAGATGTTTCAAATTCGATGCATTAACATTGCTATCTCGGTAACTATAAGAGATAGAGATTTGGTTGAATGGAGGCAAAGTTGCATAATTTAATGCTGAATTATTTGTTAAAAAAATTTGAAATATTAAGATGACTTCCGGCAGGGGCGGTTTTAGACCCAAAATATTGGGGGGGGGCGCACTACATTGGCGTAGCCAGAAAATATACTCCGGGGGGGGGGGGCGTAAGTAGGACATTTTGTTTTCTAAAGAGAGGGATAGTCGGGACTATATGTATTCCATGGTATTGTACCTAGCGCCGCAGGCGAAAAATTTTCGGGGCCACGCCCAATGTTCGTTTAAAATTCACCTAACTACATACTATCAAATTTCGAAAATTAAATTATTACCTCTCCCCCTTTGCATGCTTGGATGAAATTTTTTTTAATGTTTTTTTTTATATTCCTAGCGGGCTCTTTATTTAAAAAAAAAAACATTTTTTATAATTGTGAAAAATATGAATATTGGTGTCAATCCAAAATTTTAACATAAGACGTATGTATGACTCTAACCAGCGTTTTTCGGGCTCGGTTTTTCATGATTAAAAAAAAAGTAAATATCGCTCACCACGCCAAAATTGATGATTTTTTCAGAAATCATGTACTTTAGGAGCGTAGATCTAAGAGCAGTTTTTGGTGCAAATGCTTAGATTTGGAAATACTCCTTCTTAAGTGCCGTATATTTATATTCCTAATAAAGCATTCTCATTTCATCCCGCACAATTTTTTTTATTATATATTATTTCTTCCATAAAAAATGTTTCAATTGAAATGTTTACCTTAATTTTTCTCTTAAGAAATAAACCTAATTGTTTTTGTTGTAAAAATATTTTGTTGCATTGGGTTATATTTTTGTTGATTTAAAATAGCTCTAAAAAAGGAAAAACGGAACAGACAAGTATATAATAGAAAAATACTATAAAATATTATTCTTTTTGCTCGTTTTCCTTTAAATTGCATCAAAAATCAATAACTAAAACGATATGCGTGTGAAACCTTAATCTCTATATAAAACAGGACTTTTAGAAGGAAAAGTTTAAAAGCTAAACGTTTCCTACAAGACCTTTGTAATCTAAGCGAAGAATACATTATTTAAAGATTTAAATTAAGAGTCCATGCGTGAGATGAAAATGCAGCCCGGCAGCGCTCCCCCCCCCCCCCTATATACGCCACTGGGCGCAGCCACAATTTTTGGTAGCCTTCGCAAGCAAATAACGCCATAGCCCAAAATTTTTTAGGATCATGCTCAAATTGTATCAAATTATATAAATAATAAAGCATCCGGAATTTTTTTTATTAATGGCATGAGTTTTATAGTTTTTTTCAGAAATGTTGGGGGGTCCTCGGCCCCCCCAGGCCCCCCCGTAGAACCGCCTCTGACTTCCGGAGCATCCGAAAAAAAAACCGAAAAAATGAATTTTTGTTTTTATTTTCTTTACGACAAAATATTAATTATTTTGAAAAGCTCTTCCAGAAAATAATTTTATTTTTCAGATACGACGTTTGTTTTTTAGTGTACCTACATTAACTTAATTTTTTTAAATACTAACATGAATTTTTTTTTTTAATTTTGAGTAGTTAGCATTTGACCTCTTAAAAGTATTATCTTAAAAAGTGCGTTAAGGAAGTGCTCTTGGGTTTTAAAAGTAATCAGTACTTATTTTGTCATAAAATAAATAAAAACAAGTTTTTCGTTCCTTTTTTCGGATATCTCCGGAAGTCATCGAAATTTGATTACATTTAAAAAAAAATTGTTTAGCATTAAAATATGCACGTTTGGCTTCATTTAACCAACTCCCTAACTCTTAAAACCGAGATAGCAATGTTAATGCATCAAATTGTTAACACCCTGTATATAAAAAAATCGAAAAAAACTTCAAATCACTCAAATTATCTTACAAGAAAACTCCATACGCCTTTGTTCTTTATTTGAAAATGTGTCACTTTTGTTTGTGAAGTTACAAATATTGTTTACAACATGTTTTTCGCCAGACAACATACTTAAAGGGCTTCATTTTATTTATTCTAAAACTGATATACAAAAACCCAGAAATTGATTGACCTAAACCTAACCTACAAGACTAATTTATGTTAAATAGTAAAAACTGTTTAAACGAAAAATATTTTAAAATTAATATCTCGACAGGCAAAACCGTTTTAAATAGCAATAACAGCTGCCACCTAGTAGCTGGTAGCAAAGCCGAAAGCATAACTATATACCCTAATAGTGCCCTAACCCGATTGGGACTTTTCACTCTCGATAAAATAAAGTATCATATTATGAGGATTTGGCCAGGCCAAACAAGGCCCATTTCCCTACGGGTCAGTAAGAGAGGACTATGTATTCATTGGTGTTATTATCCCTCTCGTACGCGTTTAACATCGGGCCAAATACAGAGTTGGTCGGAGCAGCGTGGCGGCAGGGAATTTTCGTGGCGTGACCCACACATTAGGGAGTTTTGCCATAGTTACGCGTTATCAGATATCAACGTCTTAAATTATAAATTATTTACACAAAGAATGAAGCCTAGGGAGACAAAGTAATAATACTTATGAATGAGAAATAAAAAGCTTGGTGTACAGGTAGGTAGGGCCATGGCACTGTGGCCCTACGGTACCAGCCGCCACTGTAGGAAAAAATGAATAATCCCGAGGGCTCCCCGATCACCAGAACTAACCCCGCTGGATTTCGTTTTGTGAGCTTATTTAAAACACTAAAGGCACGATAACGTTATAAAGACTATACAGTTGGGAAAAAGATAAACCAGCTACATAAAATAAGACATGGGCACCCATAATGTAAATTTCAGGGGGGGGGGGTCCAATCAAAAGTGACTTCTAAAAAAACGCATCACAGGCGTCAGTCCCCCCCAATGGGCGCCTATGGTGTAGGACCATCATAAAGACAGTTCTAGTAGTAGTTAAATATGACTTGTTTGTTAATTTAAACATTTTTGTATCTTTCACATACAAACAACAACAACCAATGGTGGATTTTGAATAACCCTGTATAAAAATATTAATTTTAATGGTGGTTGGTAATGAACAGGTTGGAATGGTGCGGTCGAATAAATCTGATCATATGGAACCTTAAAAAGTATTATGTTCTGTTCTGTGTTGTGCTGTTTAATTAAATCGTTAAGTATCCATATAAAAGACCCGAAAGATCGTGTAATTCGTCTATTAATTATAATTATTATCTTGTGGGAAAACCTTGACATTTAACATTGAACCAATATGGCAAACCTTAATCTCTATATAAAACAGGACTTTTAGAAGGAAAAGTTTAAAAGCTAAACGTTTCCTACAAGACCTTTGTAATCTAAGCGAAGAATACATTATTTAAAGATTTAAATTAAGAGTCCATGCGTGAGATGAAAATGCAGCCCGGCAGCGCTCCCCCCCCCCTATATACGCCACTGGGCGCAGCCACAATTTTTGGTAGCCTTCGCAAGCAAATAACGCCATAGCCCAAAATTTTTTAGGATCATGCTCAAATTGTATCAAATTATATAAATAATAAAGCATCCGGAATTTTTTTTATTAGTAGCATGAGTTTTATAGTTTTTTTCAGAAATGTTGGGGGGTCCTCGGCCCCCCCAGGCCCCCCCGTAGAACCGCCTCTGACTTCCGGAGCATCCGAAAAAAAAACCGAAAAAATGAATTTTTGTTTTTATTTTCTTTACGACAAAATATTAATTATTTTGAAAAGCTCTTCCAGAAAATAATTTTATTTTTCAGATACGACGTTTGTTTTTTAGTGTACCTACATTAACTTAATTTTTTTAAATACTAACATGAATTTTTTTTTTTAATTTTGAGTAGTTAGCATTTGACCTCTTAAAAGTATTATCTTAAAAAGTGCGTTAAGGAAGTGCTCTTGGGTTTTAAAAGTAATCAGTACTTATTTTGTCATAAAATAAATAAAAACAAGTTTTTCGTTCCTTTTTTCGGATATCTCCGGAAGTCATCGAAATTTGATTACATTTAAAAAAAAATTGTTTAGCATTAAAATATGCACGTTTGGCTTCATTTAACCAACTCCCTAACTCTTAAAACCGAGATAGCAATGTTAATGCATCAAATTGTTAACACCCTGTATATAAAAAAATCGAAAAAAACTTCAAATCACTCAAATTATCTTATAAGAAAACTCCATACGCCTTTGTTCTTTATTTGAAAATGTGTCACTTTTGTTTGTGAAGTTACAAATATTGTTTACAACATGTTTTTCGCCAGACAACATACTTAAAGGGCTTCATTTTATTTATTCTAAAACTGATATACAAAAACCCAGAAATTGATTGACCTAAACCTAACCTACAAGACTAATTTATGTTAAATAGTAAAAACTGTTTAAACGAAAAATATTTTAAAATTAATATCTCGACAGGCAAAACCGTTTTAAATAGCAATAACAGCTGCCACCTAGTAGCTGGTAGCAAAGCCGAAAGCATAACTATATACCCTAATAGTGCCCTAACCCGATTGGGACTTTTCACTCTCGATAAAATAAAGTATCATATTATGAGGATTTGGCCAGGCCAAACAAGGCCCATTTCCCTACGGGTCAGTAAGAGAGGACTATGTATTCATTGGTGTTATTATCCCTCTCGTACGCGTTTAACATCGGGCCAAATACAGAGTTGGTCGGAGCAGCGTGGCGGCAGGGAATTTTCGTGGCGTGACCCACACATTAGGGAGTTTTGCCATAGTTACGCGTTATCAGATATCAACGTCTTAAATTATAAATTATTTACACAAAGAATGAAGCCTAGGGAGACAAAGTAATAATACTTATGAATGAGAAATAAAAAGCTTGGTGTACAGGTAGGTAGGGCCATGGCACTGTGGCCCTACGGTACCAGCCGCCACTGTAGGAAAAAATGACCTTATTCATCCCGAGGGCTCCCCGATCACCAGAACTAACCCCGCTGGATTTCGTTTTGTGAGCTTATTTAAAACACTAAAGGCACGATAACGTTATAAAGACTATACAGTTGGGAAAAAGATAAACCAGCTACATAAAATAAGACATGGGCACCCATAATGTAAATTTCAGGGGGGGGGGGTCCAATCAAAAGTGACTTCTAAAAAAACGCATCACAGGCGTCAGTCCCCCCCAATGGGCGCCTATGGTGTAGGACCATCATAAAGACAGTTCTAGTAGTAGTTAAATATGACTTGTTTGTTAATTTAAACATTTTTGTATCTTTCACATACAAACAACAACAACCAATGGTGGATTTTGAATAACCCTGTATAAAAATATTAATTTTAATGGTGGTTGGTAATGAACAGGTTGGAATGGTGCGGTCGAATAAATCTGATCATATGGAACCTTAAAAAGTATTATGTTCTGTTCTGTGTTGTGCTGTTTAATTAAATCGTTAAGTATCCATATAAAAGACCCGAAAGATCGTGTAATTCGTCTATTAATTATAATTATTATCTTGTGGGAAAACCTTGACATTTAACATTGAACCAATATGGCAAACACATCTTATTTTGATTTGCATGATGTAATATGACTATGCCGCACTTTCTCATCAAATCAAATTAAATTATGACTTACTATTCTTTATTAGGCTCGTCAAGGCGCATTAGTATGCCCATAATAGGTTAACAATATTTTATAACTAAGTACCAAAATTTGGAGAGAACGTTGCGCGTGCGCTGTTAGCGGGTTAGTTATAAATATTTTTAAACTCTGGCGACAGGGCCAGGCACGGGGTCGGCGCTAGTGTTGACCATTGACCACCAGCTTTGATGTATTTTTTAAGAAATTGTAAGCTTGACTCTTACTTGTCAGTAATTTTGTAAGATCGTAAGAAATTTAGTTTTGGGTTGAAATGGAAGCAAGGTTGGAATTGTCAGAGGTTTTGAGTAATATGTGTCGTTTTTAGATTTGAGGCCAAGGAAATCAATTAAAGGTAAAGGGGTGATGGGGGTAAAAAGAGATAACAAATTATTAAATGTTAAAGGTTGGGTTGCACAAAGATTTTTAACCAAAATTAACTAACCAGCAAGTTTGACTGTGAGATAAGTGACATTGACAGGTATTATGTATTCACAATCAAGAGTGCCTGATTAATAAATTAAAAATTAAGGTAACCGGGCCAGTATGATTGTGAGAAAATTATTTCTGTCAATGTAATGTATGTCACAGTCAAACTTGCTGGTTAGTTAATTTTCAAGTTTCAAGATTTGTGTCTCCATGAAACTACCCTAATTTAAAGAAATATTTTTAACGAAAATTAGCTGTGACTGTGCACACGTAGTAGGATTGAAGAAAAGCGAATTTGTATTGCGTGTAAATGCTTCTTTTATTAATATTATAGCAGAGCGCATTCGGAATCATCAGTGCTAGTTGTCAATAAAATTACACAATGATATCCTCATTTGGGTGGAATGACATTTTGTCCACTTATGTCGGGTTGCACAACGAATTCTAATAATAAATTAACTAACCAGCAAGTTTGACTGTGACATACATGACATGGGTGGTAATAATTTTCTCACAAGCATACTGGCCCGGTTACTATAATTTTTAATTTACTAATTAGGCATTTTTGATTGTGAGTTCATAATGCCTGTGAATGTCAGTTATGTCACAGTCAAACTTGCTGGTTAAAAATCTTTGTGCAACCCAACATTAGTGTTTTAAAAACAATCAACAAGAATTTTGGGCAATATTACATGTCAATGATTAGAACTTTAGCAGTATATTAAACGACAATTTGTCAAGCCTTTTATGAAAGACACAATAAAAGTTAAAGAACGCGCTTGAGGCTTAATTGAGTGGTTCTGGGTTCGATTCCCAGCGGAGGCATACAACTTTTTCAATTTTAATCTTGTCTGCACGCCGGCAAACATTTTTCATGTTAAAGAGTTAGGTAGGCCGTTGCCCAATGTAAAGTTAACGCGAGTTGGTGAACGGAAAGCAAAAAACAACCTTTACACACCATTTTTCTAACATAAATCTTGAATCGAGAGACTTTTTTCTGTGTAGCTTAGCTATTGTTTACTAAAATGTTTACTAGCAGTGGCGGCTCGTCAGGTGAAGTAGGTAAAGGGGTTCTTCCCCAAAAAAACATAAAGCCAGGAGGAAAGTTTTTCGACAATATTAAATATTAGTGTACCAATACAGCTACCATTTTGGCCCTTAAAAAATAATTATGTTCGAATTAATAATAATAATAATTTAATCCGAATGTAGCTATGCATAATAGGGCCACGGTTAACTTCGATGGACAATAATTATATACATTCGTCCATTTTGGCGCGCCCCAGCCGACTGTGTCCGTTAGCTTAAAGCAAGTGAAGACTCAACGCCCGACATGGCTTTGATATTCACCATTGCTATGGTTAAGTGACGTCAGTCACGCAAACAGCATGTAACAATTTGCATCATGATGAAGGGCAATTTAAAAATAGATCAGTCGTATACACTATTGTTTTAGCATTGGTTCTCCTATAACCTTAAGGTATTTATTTTGAGGCTTCGCAAAACTTACGGTTATAGATGTCGTTTTTACGTGATTTACTGTGTGATTAAAAAGTTATGTTTTTATTTTTTAGTTAATTCAGTAGTGTACGTACCTACTTAGTTGTGTGTTTTAAAAATGAACCCAATTAATGACATAGTTTGCAATTTATTGGAAACTCCATTCAGTCGTTGGACAGATGAGGATAAGAGAGACGTTTTGTTACACGGGTTTTTAGTCAATGTTTCTTTAAGTACCCGCACTATACCTAGCTCTTCACAATTTTTAAACCGCGAGCCGCCACTGTTTACTGGTGCTTTTGACAAAGTGAAGCAGCTTTTCGCATTTCACTATTATGTTTACCAACATATTTAATATCTTTATTATATCAGTAAGTAGCGAAATCCCTTCTTTGAAGTTGACAGGAATTGAAATCCCTTATACACGCATCAGTTTATTTTTCTCTCGCTACATTCCAAACAGCAAAGCTCTCAAATCTTTTTAAAAAATAAAATCCTACTTAAAAACCGTATTTTATATAAAGACACGAAGCGCTGTATGGGGGACCAAGAAAGGAAAAAAGAAAATAAATTTAATTAGCTTGTCCTCGGCGTTTAAAAGTATTCCATGGATTTTAGAATAATTGGAATTACATGTTTTAACAAAAATGGTTCATTTTTATAATATATTTTGGCATCCAACGCAATACTTATGGGAAAATATTTTTTTATAAATATACATTTCCAGTCAGTGGCGGCTCGCGGTCTTAAAAAATGGTGAAGAGCTAGGTATAGTGCGGGTACTTAAACAAACATTGACTAAAAACCCGTGTAATAAAACGTCTCTCTTATCCTCATCTGTCCAACCACTGAATGGAGTTTCCAACAAATTACAAACTATGTCATTAATTGGGTTCATTTTTAAAACACACAACTAAGTAGGTAGGTACACTACTGAATTAACTGAAAAATAAAAACAAAACTTTTTAATCACACAGTAAATCACGTAAAAACGATATCTATAACCGTAAGTTTCGCGAAGCCTCAAAATAAATACCTTAAGGTTAGGCGAACCAATGCTAATACAATTGTGCATACGACTGATCTATTTTTAAATTGCCCTTCATTATAATGCAAATTCTTACATGCTGTTTGCGTGACTGACGTCACTTAACCATAGCAATGGTGAATATCAATCAAAACCATGTTGGACGTTGGGTTTTCACTTGCTTTGAGCTAACGGACACGGCCGCGCCAAAATGCACGAGTGTTTATAACTATTGTCCATCGGAGTTAACCGTGGCCCTATTATGCATAGCATTCGGATTAAATTATTATTATTAATTCGAACATAATTATTTTTTAAACCACTGTTTCCGGTGTCAATTGTCTTGTTATGATTTCAGTATTGTGTAATTAGAAATATACCATAAATTCTCTTTTGAGATTTTATTTCTGCATGTATTTAAATTGAAAGCTCGATATCGCAAGAAAATTTAATTTTTAAAACCTCACATCAGCTCCAGCTGTAGCTATTAACACAAATAGTTTTTTACATTATCGGGTGACAACGAAATTACTCAAATGAATAGGTAAAGTAAACATTTTTCGTATAAAAAAGTCACAACTATTTTACTTTCAGTTTAACCGGAAGTGCTGCAAAATTTAATATTCAAACACTGGTTTCTCCAATTATTTTAATGACACTACCCCTTTTTTTAAAATCTAATTTTCAAAATTATATTACCTTTCTAAATATTTTTGGTTTAGCCTTTTCTAAGTCTAAACTTATTAGTTTTTACGATATAAGCAATTAAAAGTTTAGTTACATTATCCAACAAGCAGCAATTGATATTAGTTTATTCATAGTTTCATCTAAATCTAAGGTAATATAGATAATGGTGACATCTTGCAAGCCAACAAAATTCCGCTAATCGATTTTTGAGGCGCTACGATCTCGACAGTTGGTGATGCCTAAAACAAGATTTTCGATTCGCTGGAAATAATTATATTTGCCGCTGAATATGAAACAGGTTTTTACAAAATTGTTTGTGTGGATTCCGAGAAAATCACGTTTGAAATAGCGTTTAGAGAGATTTTGTTGGTTGGCAAAATGTCATCATTGACGAAAGGGAGCCATCAGATCATAATATTTCTATATCACTTTGTTTTCCTGATATCGTAACTACCTTTATATAGTGTTATAGGGTGTTCCTTCATGACGTACTAATATTTTATAAACTTGTCAAGAGTGGCTAAGTATTACAAATCAAAGTTATATTAATTAAAACCAGGGGCTGATGGATATTTGAAACTTTAGTGATAAACAAGTCCACCTTCTTTTTTTTTTTTAATTTAAAATAGTGAACTTCTAATTAGAAGGATTTCAAGAATCTAGCCCCAGCACTGTAAATATAAAACAATATTTATTCTCTATGGGACATAATACAAAAATTCTACGGAGGTCAAAAACTTGTTTGAAGGCGTATTTTAACGGAAATGATAAAACAGGACATCCCATTATCCGAATTTACGTTAATGTGTTCAGATTTGAAAACAATCAACACTTATTATGTATTCAGATTCCCAGTTCAAAAATTAAGTAACTAAGTATACTTTTTAAACGATTATTAAAATTAAAAATAATTTTTACGCAAAATACTCCAATGAAGTTCGCCATTTTTAAATCGAAAAGGGGGCTAAGCGATATTTCATTTTGATGGTATTTTTATGCCTTATTTAACTCTGCAATTTTAATGATATAAAATTAAACATTTCAAAATGACGAATCGGAAAAATATATAACAAAACACATTTTGATGATCTTCGCCATTTTGAATAACAGAACATTTTTTTGTTTAAAGTACATATAAAATCATTGTTAAATTATTCAAGATACTTAGACTCGACGAAAATAAGTGCTTTTCCATATTATTCCGAATTGCCATTTTAAAATGGCAAAATTTCAAATAATAACATTGCAGGCTTGAGTTAACCATAAAAAGACCTTTAACACGACCCCCCTTTCTATTCAAAAATGTTTTTAACAAACAAAATACCCCCACATATCAAATTTTGTAGGCGCAACTTGAGCAGTTTTAATAATATCGAATTTATTCCAGTTAAAGTCCCCACCCTGTATATCTTTTCTTCCATCGTCATCAATCAGTCTGGTCTACTGCGCATTCTTTTGAAATTTACAGAGCTGTATTTGCAAACACGTGTGGCTTGTGTATTACACACTTTTAGGTCACAAGTTTATATTGATTTGGGAGCCACTTTTATAAAGTCGATTTAAACAGAGGTCCAGTTTAAATCGAAGAAATTACAAAAATGGTAGTGCACTTAGTCCTAAGAAGTCCATCGTATCCCCTATCGTCTGGATAATGTCAGCCGAACGGGACTTACAGCTTAGCGTGGGATCCGAACCACGTGTAAGCACTAATTATCCTTTTAACGCCTACCAGAGGTTCACGACGCGATTCTCGGTCTAGATATTAGGAATAACTAGTAGCATTCTTTTACCCACTAACAAAGCATACTTTTTGTTTTCCTTCTGGGTCGCTAGTCGTCGGCGACTTTATTCGCCAAAACATGTACAATGAGTTTTAAATATGTTTGTTTTCCTAAAAGCGACAAAACCGCTACTATCTCCTATAGACGACGACTAATGACTTTGGAGGAAAACCTACCTTTAAGCGTATGCCCTCTCCGAGGATCGAACTCGGACCGCCACGATCGAACTTTATGTTACATTATATTAAGTTATGACCAGGTATATTACTCTTAACTCGAACTTTGCTGTCAAATTATAAACCGACCATTCTTGACAATCTATGATTTAAACTGGACTTCGGTATAAAATTGGTCCAAGCAGAAATGGATGGCTATTTAAATATTACAACTAAATAATGGGACATGAGAGCCGAGAAAATTGTAAACTTCCATAGGTTTTATGACAAAATGGATTTTGTTACTGTAACGCCTGCAAGAGCGAAAAAGGAAGGTACTTACATTTGTGTTTGAGGTTTATTTTCCGACTTTTTCCTTTTCTGCTTAATTCCGGTGAGAGCGTTCATTTTAGCCCACACCGGGTCTTGTATCTCACACGAGCCGAGCCTGAAACAATAAAATAAAATTAAGTCTCTCAAGAAATAAATATTGGATGAAACAAGGATTAATTAGGTACATTTTTATACTTAACCAACAATAAAATCTGATTTTTTGTATTTTGATGTCAAAAATAAAAATGCACGAACGTAAAAGATAAATAATGATGTCTCACTATTTCGAAAACCAGAGCGATACCGAAAAAGACAAAATATGACAATTTAAAGAAAAAATCTTGTTTTTTTTTCTAAATAGTTTTTAAGTGAAAAAAACAAGTCCTGGGTTTTACGTTTTCAGGTGAGTGTTCAGAAAGTTCTGCAGTCATACATACATTTTATATTTTTAATATACAAAAGTGTATTCTCTACATGTCCTCAGGAGAACAAATGAATTTAGGAAGAAAAAGGTAAATATCATCTTACGAGCAAACAGTAGTCTATGAGTCATCACGCAGAAACCGTGCGTTTCCACTGCATCGCGCATATTGTACCTGTATCAGACGATGGCAATAAAAAAATTTTTTTATATATTATAAAAACGAATATCACCAGAATTAAGTGATGCGGCGTTAATGGAGATTTTGAAGATAATATTGGGACATCGTTTGTAGTTTTAATAAAAAATAAGAAATTAACATGAATCGAAGCGATATTTCTATTTTTATTTTCTGCATAGCGGAGGATATAATTTGAACCCATATATTTAAAACCTTAAAATAAATTTTCAATTTTTCTTTTGACAAAAAATAAGGTATCATCCGCCAATCTAGAAGGTTCTTGTGAAGCCCTTAGTAATTAGTAATGTTTGAATTAAATTTTCAATTAGACAAGCCAGGAAACGATGCCTCGTTTCACGCTGGTATGAAAGGCTCTTAACGGAGCTTAGTGTTTTTCTTCATATTCTACTCGTTGAACCTTTATATCTCCTAAAACCTTTTCTTCTTAAGTCCATTTGTTCTCCTGAAGATGAATGCTTCTGCATTCGACACATAAAGAATACCCTTTTGTATATTAAAAAAAGCTTTTTCATTATTATAACATTGGATTCAGGAGGGCAGCTGCTCTCCTTGTCACCTCCCCTCCCCCCTTCCCCAATAAGTCTAGTGCAGGTACTTCCCCTGCTTTCGGTATTTCTTCGATTTTACACAATAATCAAATTTCAGAACTAACACCAATTAAATTAAAAGATGTATATTTAAGTAAAAGTTTTAATTAATTCTTGACTTTCCCTACGATACAAAATATGTTGCTTTTGGTCTTAAAAATTATTAATTATCATTTAAAATAATCTATTAAAAAATAAAAGCAGAATATGTAGTACCTCGCGAACTTGATATTAGGATTGACAGCCTGCGATAAAAAATAATTTAGTTTTACATTAAATAAAGATTATTAATTACGATTTGTAAAATTGTTATTTTTTTAATCATTGCATACATTTTTGCAATCAGTGGGCAACTTTGGCAGCCCGTGTGTTGTGCACATTTTGCACAGGTTGTAGCGGCGGTCTTGCGAATACGATAAGCTATATCACATTCTAAACTTAATATGATGGATTATTAAACCATCGCTTTTCCAGTAACATACCGATTGAATAAACCGAATTTAATGCTAGAATGAATTGCAACACTGCTACGATCACAACTTGTATCGCATCCTTGCAGTTATTCTACACGTTCATTATTTTCTGGCGTCTTTTAAATGTAATTGTTTAAAAAAACGCTAACGTTGTTTTTATTTCACAAAATTATTTAAATATTTATTTTCTAAACAGGAGAAATTATAGGAGCAATAGGATGTCAGTGACACAAAGCTAAACATTAAAAAGCAGACAGCTAAATGTGTTCAATATCCAATTAAAATTGTAAATCAAAAAAATGCAAAATATTAGATATCATTGACCTCTGCAAGTAGACTAAGTAAGTAATTAAAAAATAAAGGAATTCACAATATACGTCAATCAAAGAGTCGTACAAGTTTGCACTCCTAAAACTGGCCTAATATACCATACCAGAATCTTAGTTTCAGTAAGAAAAAAAGTTAGTTAATATAGCCTCAAGAGGAAATTTAGTAACGGAAAATACATTTTACTGCTAGGCCGGCATTGATTACTAGTCACTTTTGTTATTAACAAATCAACTGCTTGTTAGGCAAAGAGTATGTTTGTCGCCAGTACAAATTTGTATGGAAAATGCATAAAAAATAATATAAGATCATATTTTGTCAACACTGTACAATACACGTCAGATTGTACCACCAAAAAGTGAAGACTTTAAGGATGCAACCACCTGCAGACCGGTTTCGATCTTTTTCGTTCTCGTCCGTGCAGGGTAGGTGTCTATATACCTTCCAAACGATAGTATTGATACTAAAAATTACAATATTATCAACCTTCTAGGGTTGTATATAACTTTTAGTGCCATCTCTTGGTAGTCCTGGTGTGTTTGGTTAAGATATATATTTAAACTTGTTGTGGGAACTAGGTAAGCTAATCTGTTGGTTGCAACAAGCTGACTTGGTTGCGAATACTATAATAGAGTTAAGAATAATATAATATATTATTTTCAGGCGGCGATTAAGGCAATCTGTTCCAGCAGCGTCAAATCAAAGCTCGTAAAGCGATGCCGCAACAATCTATGCACACTTGGCAACCAACATCGGGTTACTCTGTGCTGGGTTCCTGGACACTCCAAAATAGATGGCAACGAGGCCGCCGATGCGCTCGCAAGAGAGGGCGCAGGCATGCCAGCTGATCTAGCAGACAATACAGTGAACAAACCACTGGGATTAGTCAAAGAGGAGATTGATTACACGGCCAAGCAGCTTGCACAGAGCAGATGGACAGAGTTGACAACCTGTGGTACATCCAGGCAACTGTGGCCCACACTCGATAAAAAGCAGAGCTATTAAGACACAGTCGAAAAGACGTGAGAAATATTACTGCGGTTGTTACCGGACATTGCCTCTTCGGTAGACATGCCGAACGTATACAAATACCCACTAACGAATTCTGCAGAAGTTGCAGAGATGAGGAAGAGGAAGAAAGTATTCAACATTTTCTGTGTGAATGCCCTGGCCTCGCAAGAAGAAGGTTCACTGCTCTGGGTTTTCGATAGCCTGAAGGAACTAAGCAACTTACAACTTGGACGACTGAGCAGGTTTGAATAAGTTGTTAAAATCCATCTGCGGTGTACGCCGCACTAATCATCAGAGATCTGATAAAGGTGGGTTCTACAAAACGAGTATGGTATCACAACGGACCTAATAGGACTACGTGAGATTGTTTGGTCTGAACCAAAGGTCTGCCACTTTAACCTAACCTAAGAATCATATTTAGTTAGTGAAAAGCCTATTGTTAGTAAATTTTGTTCAACTTAAAACTTACCGGATTTGTAAACAAAAACTGCTGGTAGAATTTAAGTCTTGTGTTATTTGTAAATAATGCATTATTTACTGTATATTTGGTTTAAATCAATACGTCTAGCCAAACTTGGCAACAGTTTTTGTTTATAATAAATAAATAATTCAGTATTAAAATAACAAAAAAATAACTGTTAACATTGAATTTAAAACTCAATTAGAATGTTCAAGCATGAGTGATTACAGCAAACAATTGAACCAAATCTAATAAATGCATTTCTGCTGTTCATTCTGCCAATCCGTTTTCTGCTTTGAGGTTATTAACAAATATAATTACTACGATAAAATCAGTGGTCTGTGTGTATTGTGAAAACTTTTATAAATGTATTATTTTATAATAACCAATATAATATAAAAAAAATTGTAGAGAATTTACTCATCTTTAATTGATAAAGATCATATATTGCTCAAAAGTTGATAGTTATCGAGATCTTATATAATATCTGAAGAGAGAAAATTTTGCCGATACAAAATTTTCCCTCGAATGATATTTGACAAAACTATATCACGAGAAAATAATAAAACACACTGTCAATTTAGCAAACTAGAAATTTTATTTATTTATTACAAATTTTTTTGTATTGTCTATTATTTTCTATTGAAGCATGAATTTGGGTATGATTGACTTGCATTCCAGAAGTCGAAGGTCCAGAACATTTGTTGTTCTGAGATTCTCGATGAGCTTCAGATGATGACGTGGATCTGACTGCAGATATGGCTTCAGGGAATTTGCGTTTAAGTAGCCTGTTAACTTAATTAACTCTTGTTCCTCAACACCTTGTCTAAATAGGGCAGACATAGCGGAAGATCAATGAGAATGATTTGTTATTTTATGCTTCTTCGTATCAATTCCAATTTTTTCCGCTGCAGTTTTGGTCCACTTAGATACTGTATTTATTGCTAGTGAAGTATTTTTGAACCAACATCCCTTCTGCCAGTTGGGATGAACGGAGAGAAATAGTCTGTCTATGGAAATGTTTGGTAATCTTTTTTCCAATAATTTTAAAAATAATCTTACAGGGCATAAGTCTTTGTTTGATGAATTTCTTACCAACCATTTGCTGCATGCCAGTACTTTTGACCCACCTTGAGCTGTCTTGGAAAATATGCTGTTATATTGAATTCGTTGGGTAAATTCTTCATCAAACTCTTATTGAAGATATTACATTTTGCAATTTACGGCCTCATTGCCTCTCCAAGCTAGTTTAAATGAGCAAAAACTTTTTTGTGCTTCATCGGGATTTTCTTCATTGTAGCTTTGCATTATTGTTAGTAAATCTTTGATAGATAATGCTTTTGAACTTACTTTCCTCTTTTCCTGACAATTTTGGAGCTGCTTTCTATTTGTGTCTCTTGCCATTCACGCATTTTTAAAGGAAATATCCGTAAAAGGGTCAATCTTTATTTCGTATTCTGTAAAATACATTTCTTCAATCATTTTTGCTGTAGTGTTCCATATAGCCTTTACAGAACATTCTTTATAGTCTTCGCCATTACCCTACTTCATATTATAGGCGTAATCTTCGAGGATTTTCGCCAGTTTCATCAGTGTAGTACATTTTTCCAGTTTATAATTTCTTCCCATTAGAAACTCTGAAAACTATGCCCAAATTGAGTTCTTGGACTTCCGTGTGTTAAGTGGAATATTTTTAGCTATTAATTAATTTCTTGGGTAGATTGGCACCCAAACCTTGCATTTTCCTTTAAACTGCTTATTTTGACTTTTTCAAACCAGAATGACATTTGTCAGACTAACAATAGTTTTTACCTGACATCTATCAAAATTTTGCCGCTGAAAAACCATCTTGTTGATTTTATCCAGGTAGATGTAATTAAGAGTTTTTCCACTAGAAAACAGGTCGTTGCTATGATATTTCGCCGCCAGTATAAAACACTCTAGTGAAATAGTCACTAATGTTAAAAAAAAATTCTTGGTCCGTTTTTAAACATAGCGGTAATATTCGGGCCTTCTCAGGGGTGCAAAATTAACATGTATTTTCTGAGATCGAAAATAACAGATTAAAATTATTTCCGACTTGTCCGGAATTGCTTCCGCTATTATTGTACTTGTCGACTGGCGAAAGAGGAAAATTTATAGTAATAAGCGCGAAAACGCGTTTGACCATATTTATAATAATTACAAGACAGAGGCCGACGGAGTAGGCGCAGGTATATTTGGGGTAAGACCCAAAATGGAAATCAGCATTTCCCTGGGAAACTACGCCACAGTATACCAAGCGGAAATACATGCTATACAAGTATGTGTACAGAAAAATATCAAAAAGGGCAACCAAGAGATGAATATTCTGTAAGATAGTCAAGCTGAGCTCAAGGCCCTAAACTCCAATCGACTCAAATCGAGGATCACAATGGAGGGCCTAAACAACCTGAAAGACCTAGCGGCAAGAAACAACAGGGTAGAACTCCTATGGGT
Organism: Polydrusus cervinus; assembly: GCA_935413205.1. Lineage (NCBI taxonomy): Eukaryota > Metazoa > Arthropoda > Insecta > Coleoptera > Curculionidae > Polydrusus > Polydrusus cervinus. Next base: position 81,300,705 of record OW284511.1, read on the forward strand.
TCCTGGTCACTCGGGGATAGCGGGCAACGAAAAAGCCGATGAACTGGCTAGAGCTGGGTCATCTCAAAAACTCAGGGGCCCTGAACCCGCCCTTGGCATATCAAAACAGGCAACCAAAGCAACATCAGACAGGTGGGCGCAACAACAATACCTATCCCAATGGAACAGGATACCTGGTCAAACTCAAGCGAGGGCCACAATTGGAAAACCCTCCAAAAAGCTATCAACTGGAATGTTGCTTCTAACGCGCACCCAGCTAAAACAAGTGGTCGGCCTACTAACAGGCTACTGCCACTTAAGAAAACACCTACGCCGAGTAGGAATTTACAATGGTCCCATTGAATGCAGACTCTGCCGCGAAGAGGACGAAACCGCCTCACACATCATATACAGGGTGTGTCAATAAGGTGTCGGGCTTTGATAGCACCTAAACTATCAAAGATAGGAAAAAAAGTATAATATAAAAGTTAAATGGTTTGTTAGGATGCATAACCTAAAAATATTTTAAAATCTACAGGGTGGTCCTAAAAAGTGGTACTGAATAATAAAAAAGAAAATTAAATGGGACACCCAGTATAATTTTCCAGAATATGATTCAATAGAATAAGGACTTTGCAACCATCTTAAAATTTTTGAACTAAAATGCAACGTTGCCAAGTAATTAATATTTTTCCGAAATTTTAGTAATTTTAAGGGTATCGTAAAAAAATCATAGCAACCTGTGGATTAACCCTAAGCAAATATAATTTACATTGTGGGTACTTTAAGGTACGATATATTGATCGATAACAATGTTTTTTAAATCTCTTATACAGAGCGTTCGGTATAAGTTGGACAACTCGACAGTTTTAAAAATGCTTTATTTCAATTTTTTTAAATGGGACCCCCCTAATTTTTTTAGGCAAAAGAATTTATCTTTCGAAAACCTTACTTTTTTATTAAACATGTCATATATCTAAATATTATAGTTTTTGAAATATTTTAGGATTTGTCTTCACTTAGGGTAAAAAAGGAAAGTTCTAATTGAATAATTTAGTCAAGATTGCTTTGGAACAAAAAATAAATAATTTTCTTTATCACAGCTGTCATTGCAAAATTATTTCGCTAACATTTTTGTTTAAAATTTAGTGTCCCGAACTAACTTTATCGAAATAGAAAAATATGAGTTATGATAAAGTTAGTTCAGGAAACTAAAATTTAAACAGTAATTAAACACAAAATGTTGGCGAAATAATTTTACAATGACAGCTGTGACAAAGAAAATTATTTATTTTTTGTTCCAAAGCAATCTTGACTAAATTATTCAATTAGAACTTTCCTTTTTTACCCTAAGTTAAGACAAATCCTAAAATATTTCCAAAACTATGATATTTAGATATATAACATGTTTAACAAAAAAGTAAGGTTTTCGAAAGATACATCCTTTTGCCTAAAAAAATTAGTGGGGTCCTATTTAAAAAAATTGAAATAAAGCATTTTTAAAACTGTCGAATTGTCCAACTTATACCGAACGCTCTGTATAAGAGATTTAAAAAACATTGTTATCGATCAATATATCGTACCTTAAAGTACCCACAATGTAAAGTATATTTGCCTAGGGGTAATCCACAGGTTACTATGATATTTTTACGATACCCTTAAAATTACTAAAATTTCGGAAAAAAATTTATTACTCGGCAACGTTGCATTTTAGTTCGAAAATTTTAAGATGGTTGCAAAGTCCTTATTCTATTGAATCATATTCTGGAAAATTATACTGGGTGTCCCATTTAATTTTCTTTTTTATTAATCAGTACCACTTTTTAGGACCACCCTGTAGATTTTAAAATATTTTTAGGTTATGCATCCTAACAAACCATTTAACTTTTGTATTACACTTTTTTCCCTATCTTTGATAGTTTAGGTGCTATTAAAGCCCGACACCTTATTGACACACCCTGTATAACTGAGAAGCACTGACCCGAAGAAGATTCAAAATCTTCGGAGGAATCCAATGTGAGGATAACCTCCCGCATGACGAACTTGGTAGGAATTTACTGGACCTTATAAAAAGAACAAATATTTTCTAGCAAGATAGGGGAGCACAATAAGCCACTAGGCTGCAGTGCAGGAAGCTTGGGCCGAACGCCCGATCCCCGCCTTAAACCAATCAACCAACCAACCAACCAAGACAGATAGATGAAATACCCTTACGCTAAATCATATGGGTATAAGCGACTTTCCTTTTTACTATAGGGCCGTGGCGCTCCACTCAGTGAGATTCACTGAAAATAATTAGTAGCTTGATCTTGTTGTCGTAAGAGTCAGCTGATTTGTACATAGATCCTTTGTAGTGAATGATTAATTATTTTTAGAACAACCGATTTTTCAATATTTAATTTGCAATAAAAAATCCTTCAAGCGTTCCAAATCGCTTTCAATGTTAATGTTACTTTTCACTGTATTGTTAACAATGGCCGTCGATTTAATTTAAGTTACGTGCTTTAAAGGAGTAGAAGAAATACGTATTATTAAAATAATAGGATAATAAACATTGTAATTATTTGCCAACGGTTTATTGAAAAAATAATTAAACCAAATGTAGTGGAGTACAGAAACTGTATTTAATGTCGGGTTGTATTAAGATTTTTAACAATTATTAACTAACCAGCAAGTTGTAATATAATTGACATTGACAGGTATTATTTGCTCCCAATCACCCGGTCACTTTAATTTGTAATTTACTAACCAGGCACCTTTGATTTTGAGTAAATAATGCCTGCGAATGCTATTTATGTCACAGTTAAACTGGCTGGTTAGTTTTTTTTACGGAAAAACTAAGCAAGATTTTAAATTTCTGTTTTCACCAGAGGTGGTATGGCATCTTTGTGGGTGTGAGAAAGTTATCTTCATGCAGAAAAAAACATCGAGGAAAAAGGTATAAGCCAATAAAAACCCTAAGAAAATTACCAAAGTGCTTTGTATTGTAAAAAATATCGAGAACATTTTTTTTTAATAAAAATAACTTTCTCACATTCTCCAATTTCTGTAGAGTACAAATTTAAAAAGTTTTTAAAAATCCGTCAATAAACATGGACAGGATTCGGTTCAAGAGAACGCTATATTTTTAATATACAGTGAAACTTCTCATAACGGACACCTCTGGTAAGCAAACATCTCTATTCAGCGGACATTTTTTCATAGTCCGGAATTAGGTGTATGAAATTCCATGAACTCTCCTTTGGGCGGACGCGGACAGGCTGTTTTCATACAAAGAGTGTGAAAACTCTCCTTTAAACGGACAACCCTTGGCCGGACACCTCTATTAGGCGGACACATTTTGACAGTCCCGTAGGTGTCCGCCTAAGAGAGTATTTCGCATGGGGCTGGTAACTTTGGAGAATAATTTAGAAATATTGTTCGGATTCACCTAACACAGTGCTCGTCCTCAGTTTTTCCCATTTCCCATACCTTCGTGCGCAATAACCATACTATGAAGCCATAGAAATATTCCAACATTAACTTTAGGTTTGTCAAGAGCTTTAAATGGGGCCCTAAAAAGGATGCAATAAAACAACGGTTGCATAACAAAAATTTAACCTTCCCCTTGGCCTATACGAGAAAAAAATTCATTCAAATTCCGGAGTTGCGCCTCCTGTAGTGCGCAGACTCTCTGCTTTGTTGCGTGACGTCAGACGTCTCGCAGACGGAGTAACCCTTGAGTATTGATTGGCGCACGAGAACGTTTTCATTTTCCATCAAAAGCTTTCTCTCCCGCCGACAGAAAAGAAGAGCAACACGAAATTTCTGCGGAAGCAATGTTGCCGCGAAATATCAATACAATTAATTTCAATAAATATTACACGTTCGTTTTTTACAATATCTATATTTTGAGTAGCATTTTTAGTTCTTATAACTGGATGTGATGTAAAATGTTTGAGCTTTTATTTTTGGATGTTAATAATAGTTTGTACAACGAGAGTATTTATGATGAAGAAGTAAATTGAGCACGACGCCGTAGGCGGAGGGCTCAAACTACCGAGTGCAATATGGACAATTCACTAGAGTTGTACAGTATATTTTTGCTACGACTCAACTACTGAACTTCCTACTAACAATTTTAAAAAATTATTTAAATTAGGCATCATAACTTGTCTTTTGAGTTGACCGTGAACTTGTGAGAAAGATAATAAAAAACAATTAAAGAAAAACTCATTTCGTTGGCAAATCAATCAACCAAATTACACTGTAACATATTTTTCAATTTGAGTCATTTCTTATATTTACACAAAATCACTTTGAATATATCTATCTTTCTCACTTTCGGCCTTTTGCAGAATAACAGACAAAAAGATATTTACAAGGTAGAATTGTGACCCAATTTGGTATTTAATGTATCCATTGAAAAAAGAGATATATTTATTAATAAAAACGAACAATTTATTTTTCTCAACCATAGCTAGTTTGATTAAATTGTTCTGCTAAAATGCACAGAAGAAAAAAGGGTTTGTTAGTGTTTTTTCCGCTTGCATAAGAATTATAACTCCGAAAGTACAACAAAATAGCTGTAGAATTCGTTTTAAACAGTAAAAAACGGTTTTTGTGCATTAATATGAACTTTTAACATTCGCTATGGTAAAGTTTTTTAAAATAATCGCCAATTTACAATCTAGCAACACTGTTAACGTGAAAAGAGAAGTGGCAATACTGTAAGTAAAAAAAATTTAGTAAAAAATGGAATTCTTTTTCATTTGCAAATCTTATAATTTCGTATTTTTTATCTAGTTTTATGTACTCATCTTCATGTTCCACCATTTAAGGAAGAATTACCCGTTATTTCTCGATATCTGTTGCGTAAAATTAGTTTTAAGGTCAATTGGGGTTGGATCCCCGTTCAAAATATATCAGAAAATATGGGGGTGGATAAATATTTGCATCGCAAAGAACCAACCAAGATTAGTAAAAAATGTTCATTTTGTAGGTAAATAGTACATTTTATGCATTAAATCTTGTAAGAATTGTCTAGAAATGAGTTGAAGTGGAGCGATGCACAAATATTTAGTGCGGTCAGAAAATAATAGTTTAGTATATAGTATTAGTATATATTTTGGCATTAATTTTGGTATTATATCTTGAATTTTTGCACCATTTCGTGCACTCTTTGGGAAAAAATTGTGTATGCATAGACTCTAAATTAAGAAAGAACAAATTTTATCTGACAGATTTGCATATTTTTGAAGAAAATTCTTAACTTCACATTTGTCAACTGTCAGAAAACGACTTGTAAAATTGTTTTTTTTTGTATCACTGTCATTGGTCAGTTTCATATCCTAACTAGGATGGATATGAAATCATATACGTACAATTAACTGGAATAGCCCATTTTTCCAATCACTTTAGTGAGAACAGCAAATTTCCATGTGGGAGTAAAAAAAATATTCTGGGAATAATTTTAAAAATAGAACAGAAACGAAAAACTCAATGGTTAAACAAAATATGCCGAATAATGATTAATTTCCAAATTTTCCTGCTACTCTTTTCTTTCTAGTTTTTTTTATTGTCTCAGTAATAATAAGCTATAAAAATACTTGGTTTTACTACTAGGAATGTGAAGTATGCTGGTATTTATTATAACGTTGGGAAAGATTGATTTTTGCCCAACGAGCGTCATTGAGTTCTTGCGACAGACGTCGCGTCGCGACGTTTAAGTGAATCCGACAGCGCTTAAATTTGCTGAGTTATATTGCGGTTCTTTTTGGTTTGAGTTACAAAAAATCTAAGCAAATTATTGGGTTATTTGTCCACCAATTAAGGTGGGAAAGTTATTTTCCTGCACACAGAAAAAAAATTGTTAATATCAATAATAGTGTCTTTATTGATTGTCTTTAAATTGTTTCAATAAAATATATACTTAAAACAATAAATTTCATTTAAACCAATAAAATTAAAATTGACCTGTTTAAGAAAATATTATTTAATCAATTAAGAAGTATGTTTTCCCGTTTTTACAGTACCTACCTATATATTGAAAACCGATAAACTTTAAGATTGCCTGTAAAACCAAAAAACAATTGTATCAAAGGCATAACTAATTAAATTGCATATTGTTTTAAACAAATGATTAAATATCGTCTAATCAATAACTAGGAAATATTAAAATAAATTTAATTTTTTTTATTTGGTACTTATGTTTAATTCAGCGGAGATGAACGACATATTTCTATTTTGGCTGCCGATGACGTCGCGTCGTTGCCTTGCCTCCTAGTATAATTAAATTTGTTAAAATGTAGCGAAATGGGGACGAATATAAAATATTAGTAAAAGATGTAAGACAAAAAGTAAGTTTACAATTAGACCCCGAGCTTTTGAGCTCGAGGGGGGGGGGGGGGGGGGGTTAATTACGCCACTGCACAAGTAACATTTTTGCATTAAATGGTATCCCTTCAACTTACTTTTCCCTGTGGTGTAAGTTTAACAATTTTCTATCCGGACCTTAATAAACTTTTATCTCTCAGACAGTAATAGACCTTGTGTAAAATATAAAATATAGATGTTGTAAACCGTGGTGCAATCCATTAACCTGTTCATTGTTAACCAAGGTATAATTTTAAAAATATAATATGTAATTATTTACGGTTGTAAAACAGTGGTTAACTTTTATTTTGTTATGGTACTCATCTCTTATGATCCATTAAAGTAACAGATTACATATTTTTTAAATGCTATTTAAGAAATATAATTACTTGTTATTTTTAACTTTAACGTTATTTGTTACAAAACGCCTTTACTTTTATATCATCAACCACCGACAGAATAATCATTAAAAAATACTAGAAACAGTGTTTGGATTTGTTAATGTGCAGTCTAAGCGATTTAACTCATAAGACTGCAGCTTGGCAAGAGATTAGACTATGAACTAGACAGGACTTGTGCCTCCCTGTATGTTCAATTTGCCTTTAAAATGAGTTTAAGTTTTTAAATCTAAAATTATTTTAAAATACTTTAAAAAATACGCCCATTGAAAAAGCACGAGAAAACTTATTTCCACGTCATAGCAAACCAACCAGTCGACAGCGGTAGATGGCGTTCTCGCTCATACTTCGAGTCGTGTTCCCTGTTGCTAAGATGTTCTTCTCTATTTAAGTTTTCGCTCGACTGGCAAATAAGAGAAATATTTTTAGAAAAGGTTTCACACTCTAGAAAGACTTTTATTATCAGGATATATTTTTAATAGGTTCTATTTCAGGATATTAATCCTGAATATGCGAAATTCTGTTCCTCATGGCCACCGTATTTTCAAATCAAGCAGGAGTAGTTATACACCATGTCAAATATACTCCAAAAAGCATTAAAATAACAGCAATTCCATTATATGATAGTAAGTTTGTAAAACTACATAAGGCTTTTGATTTGTTTTGTCACAAAATTTAGAAGTCCGGTCCTATGCAAGAGCGGTTCTGGAGCCCCCAATCCGCGTTGCGATGGTTTCGTTGGGGTAGGTCGGACCTCGGCGAAGCGAGAACGGAGCTGGCACAGCTGAGGAATGAGGGCCGGCAAGGACCAGCGTTGCCAGGTTGCTTAATTTAACCATAGAAAAACTAAATCCAAGAGAAACGATACAATGAAAAATTGTTACCGCTCATAAATTTGGACTACGTTCAAATCAGTAACGGGTTAGGCGCGCCGCTGCCTTAAGGCTCTACCACGCGCAAATTTAGAGGATGAAAAACACCGTTTCGCTACTGCAGGATTCTGCAAAGGCTATTTGAAATATTTGTCGGGACAATTTAAAATTTAATAAAGGAATGTTTGTATTTCTAAGGTACAAAGCCCTTTTTTGAAAAAAATAAGAACTTGTATAAGAAAATGCCCACTAAAGGTGCGTATTTTTAGGCACTTTTCCAAGGTTAATATCGTAGCTAAGAATTTTTTTTTCAAAAAAATAGCCATGTACCTTAGAACTTCCATGTCTTATCTTTAAGACTTCAAAAATTGAGACAAAACAATATCGTAATAAGTCCGTTATCTTGCAGCGCGCAACTCATGTTTTAGGTAAATTTTGTTGTCATGTTATAGAAGTTGCCTATATACAGCTGAATTTATTCTCGGCTGACGTGAAACAATTTACATCCAGAGAGAATAATGATACACTGAAAAAAATTATAGGTGGTCGAACAAGAAGTAATTTTGGGCTAAATTTTATGTTTTCCTTTTTGGATTGTCTGTGCCAATAACAGAATATCTAAGCGTTAATATTAAAAAGACGTAACTAGTAGTTGTGCTATTAACTCCGGGTTACCATACATTTTTCGGCTTAGACCGGGATGGTTTATAATGCGCCGTAGGGCAAAATGTTCAAGGCGCGTTCACCATTTTGTCAAAACTGGTGTTTGGGCTTTCAAAATTTCTTATTCATGTTAGGTAAGGATAAGAATTGAACGAAATCCAGTCGATTTGTTGCAATCAAAAATGGGCTATATTGAATTTTTTGTTTCGTTTTTTATCGAAATAGGTTATTCTCTTGATAGTGAACAAAATATACTAAGGTAAATAGCTTATCGGTATTAGAGGCCAAAACTGGGTCACCGGGAACTTACGACAAATCCCAGGATGTATGGTAACCCTGGTATATTAACTCTTAGATCTAAAATTAAAGTTTAATTTGTCTTGGTAAAGGGTGATAGGTGTAATAAAATAAAGCCATTTATGAAGGTTCTTAGTGAGTAAAGAAACCAACTGTTGCATAATGAATCTATTTCTATTCGATTGTTTTATATTGTATGCTTATTATACAGGCTCTATATATTGTTTATATAGTGAGCTTCTGTCTAAACCTGTTAAAATATAAATTCATTTTAAAGGTGAAATGTGTTTATTATTTTATCCATGGTTAAACGATTTAAAAGTAGTTGTCAGGCACGAATTTGGCGTTGGTCACATGACATTTATCTGTTCATGTTATTGGCTCGCAGCTACAATTTGGTGCAGCGAGACTACTGTATAGTGACAATGCTTCTAAGAAGCTAGGTAGGTAATAAATAAAAATTGGACAGTGTTAGGCATGGGCGTCCATAAAGAGGGCAGTTGCCCCTGTCTCTTGACCAAGGGGGAGCGGGGGGGGGGGGGGGGGTAAATATACTTTTTACTAACTTTTGTTAGGGGGAGTTTATGAAACGACTGCGACATTTTTTTTTGTAGGAATCACTTTTGATAGAAGTTCTTGAAAACGCAAAGTTTTGTTTCTTTTGTAGCCACTTTTGAACGGTGGAGAAAGTGTAGAAAAGGCTGCGAAGTATTTTATTTTATAGAATTAACTTTTGAGAACTTACACGTTTTTTTGGCTACCCCCCTATCACTTTATGTTTATAAGAAACATTACTACCTCCTGTTGTTTCTGTGTTACTAAAAAAAAATCTAGGTACTTACTTTTTTTTCTTTTGAAGGTGCAGCGCAACTAATCGTCAAAAATGTCTGTTTAAAGGTTGTAATGGTCAAAAACATACCACTTTAAAAAAAATTAATTATAATGGCACGGAACGCGACGGACAAAATACTGCGCGAGTTAGTAACCACAGTCAACAAATCCTGGAACCAGCGGGACTTATCTAATAAACATGGTGAAAAACTTGTAATATAAGAAAATTTTGATTGAAAAACGATTGACCTTACGAAGTATTTGATAACCAATGCTGAAAACCTTTAGTTTCAGGGTAGGCCTGTGCCTCCGAATTTTGAAAATTTGACAGTATATGCTAGTGCTGACGGGGGCGATCGGGCTAAAATATATTTATAATGGTAGCACTTCCCGTTATACCGGAAGTAAGTGTCAACTTGCTTATTTTAAATAGAATACTCTATATATTACTACATTTTTGCATTCTACGCAAGAATTTAGGCATATCTTGTATACCATGTCCTATACCTATGTCTAAGCGTTTTAGATATTTTTAATAGTTTTTTTTATAATATTTTGATAACTATTAATATAGGGTGTTTAAACAATACGATTAAAAATTAAATTGAAAAACTGCAAAAAGACTAGATTTTCAAATGGAAATACACAAACTTTATAATTATTTCTTATTTAGCATTAAAAATAAGGGTAAGTTTGTATATTCCAAAAAATTTTAGTTTTAGAAACATTCCCAACTTAATATTTTTATGTGGCGATTTTGCTGCAGATTTTAAGTTTAGTTACTTTTAGTTGGCTATAACGGCGTTGAAAAACAATCAAATGCGAGAAAAATTTATGAAGCTGTCACTTACCATTAAACCATTAATTGTCATGCCTGTGCGCTTAAATTGTACATACAAACGAAGATTATTTAAATTTATTTATTATTTATGGAGAATGTGTTAAAGTTATATCAAGAACATGGGACACATTTGCCAATCGATATCCGCAAAACAGAAGCCATCACAATGTGCTTATTAATAATGTTCAACATTTTTGGGATATACAAACTTACCCTTTTTTAATGCTAAACTAAAAGTAATTATAAAATTTGGGTGTTTCCCTTTGAAAATTTAGACTTTTTGCAGTTTTTTCAATCTTATTGTTTAAACACCCTGAATTAATAGTTATCAAAATATTATAAAAAATCTAATAAAGCAGGTCCTTTATAACAAGGAATCCCGCTTAAATTAAATAAATATAAGGCTTCTTTATAGAAAAAATTGATAATTATTTTAAGGCTTGCAAACGTCATTCTTTACAGAAAAATTCAAATATGTCAAAAACGCTTAGATATTTATAGGTATAGGCATACAGGGTAGGGACTTTAACTGGAATAAATTCGATATTATTAAACTTGCTGAAGTTGCGCCTACAAAATTTGGTATGTGGGGGTTTTAGAGCATGCGGAATTGGATTATGATGTCGGCGCAGTTGCCAGATTTCTCAGCTTTGCGCTACACGTAGTAATTTTGTTATTTTAAATAGAATGCCCTATTTATTTTTATTGCAGTGAATTGGTAGTGTCAAATTTGGTAAGATCTCAAATTTACAAAATTCTATCTTCACTAGTTTCTGAGCTATGGCAACACTGAAGTTCCCTTAAAAAGTACCGGGACGCTTGTCTACCTCTATAGTTACTAAGTTATTGACAAGATTTAAGAAAAGTTCTTGTCTTTTCAAAATGGTCTATTTAACTTAAACTTTAAAAATAGAAATTCTCATGGTACTTTTTAATGGAATTACAGTATTGCCATAGCTCAGCAATTAGTGAAGATAGAATTTTGTTAATTTGGCATCTTATTAAATTGGACACGCCCAATGCACTGCAATAAAAATAAATAGGGCATTCCATTTAAAATATTAAAATTACTACGTGTAGCGCAAAGCTGAGAAATCTGGCAACTGCGCCGACATTATAATTCAATTCCGCATGCTTCAAAACCATACATACTAAATTTTGTAGGCGTAACTTCAGCCGTTTTAATAATATCGAATTTATTCCAATTAAAGTCCCCACCCTGTACAAAATCTGCCTAGAATCTTACGTAGAATGCAAAAATGTAATAATATATAGGATGTTCTATTTAAAATAAACACGCTGACACTAGGGTTGCCAACCCTCCCGATTTAGTCGGGAGGCTCCCGCTTTTTTACTTAACCTCCTGCCTCCCACGCACTTAAACAAAACTCCCGCTTTTCCAATAACACGACGGACGCCTAATAACTGTACAGCTGCCTTAGAGAGGGGCGACCTTTTTTTTTTAGAAAGCACGTTTGATGATAGGAGGAAGAAATATAAAAGGCACGCCACAGCGTAAGGTCAACGGGGTATCGACCTTTTTTTTTTTAGAAATCATCAATATAATTATTTTAAGCACCTCAAAAAAAACTTGTCCTCCAGGCACTATCCACTTCCCGCTTTTTAATTTTTAAAATCTGGCTACCCTAGCTGACACTAACTTCCGGTGTAACCGGAAGTACCACCATTATGAAATTTTTTTAGTTCGGTCGTCCCCATCAGCATTACCACGATGGCAAATTTTGAAAATTTTCCTATGTATAGTTTTCCATATATAGTTCGACGCGGTTCCCGGTGGAACACGAACACCCTGTTTGCAGGTGCTTTTATACCTATTATTAATTAACACTTCAAACTTTCTGCTCTACCTAATTTTATTTTTTGTAAATATTCTATAGCTTTAATAATAAAATAAGACAAAATTTAAAAGATATATCCGTATAACGATTAGGTACATTATTTTAACTAAGAATACAATAACAAGTACTTATTTTCCACAAAACAAATTTCTCGTCTCCGAAATAAAATCAACCAGAACTCATTAGCATAATAAAGAACCTACCGCCTTGCATCGTGGTTTCAGTGTGTGTCGATGTTTACGGAATATTTTTCACCACGTCATAAGCTCGCTAGTATGCCCACTTCGGGTGAAACTCTCTTGCAAATAAATTTCTTGCTGCACAAAGTTCCGCCTTAATAAGCCTTACTTTAAGCCATTTTGATCGGATGGCTAGGTTTACGTAGTTTATGAGTTAACTGAATAATGTGATTTATAGTCTTCTTTACTCATTAATTGAGGTTCTATTATACATTCGTACTATAACTTACTTATCAGATATGTTAAATTTTCACATAACGTCGCATATTGGTGGCATTTTGCAAATTAACAAAAAACGCTATTTCAAACGTGATTTTCTCGGAATTCACACAAACAATTTTGTAAAAACTTGTTTCATATTCAGCGGCAATTATAATTATTTTCAGCGAATCGAGAATCCGGTTTCAGGTATCAGCCAGTGCGAAGATTTTACGGCCTGAAAAATCAATTAGCGGGATTTTGTGGCATGCAAAAGCCACCAATGTTAGTTGCCGAATTGTTTTAAGTTTCTGATTTTTTTTATACCAGTAACAATATTTTTTCATAAAATCAACAATTTTTGATTTATTTAAAGTTTATTAAAAAAAAATTATGAATTTATCGAATTCCTATTGTAACTAAAATAATTTCAAGGTGGTGACTGGTGACATCGATACTGAAGAATCGAAAATTTCTTCAAATTGCTGTGCTAACTAACTAAATTTTAATAAGAGATTAGGCGAATCCATATCGGCATAATTAAACCACATTTTGCGAATTTTTTGTTTTAAAATGAAAAGTTCTTTATCATTGCAGATAAGAAAAAAATAATTCCAAACATTCCTAGAAAAACTAACAGCTACTGAAAAATTTAGAAATAATTATAATTTTTTTAGGAGATTTGGAAAAAAAAAACGATTTCTTATCTTCAGATACCACTATGTAGTAGTGGCAGTGATTTTCATTTTAGAATAAAAATATCTTCAAAAAAATTGTCTGAGAGCATGTAGTAAGGCTTAAATATCTATATATCTCCAAGATTCAAAATTAATGTTTTGTACATTAGAGCGTTTTCACACGGCACCATATATCGCGCGCGATAAATGGTCGCAATATTGCTTTACACCAAATTATGTGTTCTCTAATATCGCTTGTGTGTGAAAATGGCTCATTAGAAAACACATAATTTGGTGTAAAAGCAATATTGCGACCATTTGTCGCGCGCGATATATGGTGCCGTGTGAAAACGCTCTTATTGTTGAACAAAAAAGTTTAAAAAATATTTTTTTTTAATTTGTGGAATTTTTTTTAAATGACCCACATCCTTTTAAAAACTTTTCGAAGGGCGTGGTCTCCAAACAGTAAGTAATATTGGTCGTATTATGATTAAATTTTACATACATATTTATTTTGGCATAAATCCTCAGAGAACGGAAATTGTACACAATATTTTTCCATGCTATAAAAAGGTATTTAATTATTTATTTAAAAAAATCTGTTTACTCCAAAACATATGTATGTATAATAAAGTAACATAAAATTGATATCTTGCAATGTTTTCCATAAAACAATATGGAAACTTAATTTTCTTTTTGTATACAATATAAAATTACTTATCCCTATTTTTAGAAAGAGATTTGATTATATTTCTGTTTCATATTCATATTTGCAATTATTTACAGATACAAGGTTAAATATAGCAGTGAATACTGTAAAATCGGTTATATACAGGGTGTCCTTGTAATGCAATAAAGTAAACTGACTCGTGTGCGGCTGCTGTTTCGAAATTATACGCATAACGCTTTCCCTTGCGGGCTCATACTACACCCAGAAGTTTTCTTAATGTTATTCAATGGGCAAGTTAGGCAGGACCGTATTTGATTTGTAGTGTAATAAATGAATGTAAGTACTTTATTCTTGGGTTTTTTGAAAAAAAAAGGTATTTGAAAATGTTGTTTATTTTAATGCCTTCTATACACAGCTAAAAAAGAAGTATCAACTTAGGAATCACCCTGTATATAAAAAAAAGCATTTAATAAACATTAGTAATTTTTATAGCATTTTATTGTCTTATATATTTTTCGTTAAATTTTTTTTCTGTACAAAAATAACTTCTCCACACTCTATGTTTCACCTTTCCATTGGCGAAAAAAAAAAATAACAAAATGTTCTTATTTTTCTTGTAATTCGGGCCAAGAACCACAATTTAACACGACAAATTTTAGCGCGGTTGGACCCGGCAGCGTTGTTTAATGCGAGTTGAATGTTGTAAGACCTAGACACGCAACTAAATAAAGCGTTTCATATTTCCTAAGAAATTAATTTGGTTTCCAAGTGAAAAAAATATTATAACTGGCTTGTCATGCCCCTATAATGGCAACAAAATAAAGCTATATCACAACTATACATAAAGCGGGACAGATTGCGACATTCGATAAAAAAAAATAAGAAGGTAAATTATACACGGCGTTCCAACAATGCGATAAATGATATAGTACAGGGTGAGTCAATTATAGAGTAAAGTTTATTTTCGCCTTTATCTTAAGGGATAAAAATTCGAAATACCAAAGTTGTAGAGATCATTGAGGTGCACATTCTAAAATTATGCTGAAGTATACGGGGTGGCGAATATAACTTGAGTTCTTTTAAATGGAATACCCTATATATTGTATTCTTTTCAGATTACCCAAAAAATTCTATGCTTATTTTGTAAATGGCACATGTCTAAATTCAATAGTTTTTGAGATATTGACGTTTAAAAGATGACATTTTCAGACTTTCACAGGCTGACATTGGAACGGTCCATCTTAGAGAAAAATGGTTTTTACCTCCCCATCTTGGTTTCTTATTATCTATTCATAGAGACAGAGCTGTGAGTAACTTAAGTAACTAGATACTTAGTAACTTAGTTCTTTTTTGAATCATGCCAAAAGGAACTGTAACTTCGTTACTTTTGAAAAGTAACTTGTATCTAGTTACTTTTTAGGAGCTATACACTTAAAAAGTAACTAGATACTTTCAAAGTAACTTAGATGCTTTTAAAGTAACTAAGTTTGTTTTAAAGTAATTAAATTCCTTTTAAAGTTACTAAGTTAAGTTACTTTTAAAGTAACTTAGTTAGGTACTTTTAAAGTAACTTAGTTAGGTACTTTTAAAGTTTCTCTGGGATACCAATAATGCACACGTACCGTCCATCAGTGATGACCAAGGGACGATCGGCGGCCGTTAATCAGATTTTCACGAAGGGACGAGCAGCAAGTCACGACAAAAATATTCCGACATTAACAAGGTTTTTCTCAAATATAACAACCCGTTGCCTTCTTCAGCTCCCGTGGAGCGTTTGTTTTCATATGCTACTTTCATTAATGCTCCTCACAGACATGCCCTCTTAGATGAGAATTTTGAAAGGTTGGTACTTTTAAAAGCCAACGGGGCATTTTAAAAACTTTCTGATTTTTTTTGGTTTCTTATAAAAGTTCCTAGTATATTTGGATTTGTTATTTTATTTAGCTTTGTTACTTATATTTATTTAATAGGTTTTTTGTTACTTATCTTTTCTTTCTACTTTTATCAGAAATGTATTAAGTTTGTAAGTATAATAAATTCGTATTCGTTATACACTTTTCATTTACATGTTATCACTACCTGGTAAATTTATGGTATCTAGTTCAAAAGCATCTTAGTTACTTTTAGAGTATCGTAGTTTCAATCAATGTAACTAGTTACTGTAAAAGTATCTTAGTTACTATAACTAGTTACTTTTCTGAAGTAACTTTCACAGCTCTGCATAGAGATCAACTTTCGATTTAACATGTTAAACAAAAAAAACCAGTTTAACAGTTTAACATATTAAACCGGAAGTTGTAACTTTTAGATAGAGAATAAAAAATTAAGACAGGGAGGTGCAAACCAGTTTTCTCTAAGGTCAACCGTTCCAATGTTACAGTTAAAAATGCCATATACTAAACGCCAATAACTCAAAAATATTTAGACATATAACATTTTGTACAAAACAAGCGTAGAATTTAGTGGGAAATTAGAAAATAATAATACAATATATAGGGTTTTTCATTTAAAAAAACCTAACGCCACGTTTCTTTGGGTTTGGGCCACCTCGTATGTACTACAGTTTAAAGTCAAAATGTGCACCTCAATAATCTCTACAACTTTTGTATTTTGAATTTTTATGTAATTCTTAAGATAAAAGAGAAAATTAACTTTTTCTACTCCCATAGTAGTTAACAATGTTTTATGTACATTTCACTTTATAATTAAATAAATACTCACAACTGTGCGTAAAGAATAACGCATAACTGTGCGTTATGATATCTAGTATAACAATCAAGTTAACCTTGAACCACTCAAGTAGTGACATTTATCTACCTTGCGTCTTGTATATTTGACAGTGATATTGTCATTATTTGAGATTTGAAGTTCAAATCGATACTTCATAAATTATAAACCGATCTTTAATTTATTAGTAAGAGTCGTAGAAAAAGTATAGTACGTATTGCGTGTTGTAAAGCAATTACGCACTTCTGTAATGAAGATCGTGGTTGCTTTATCAAAGAGTTATCTACCACAGAGATTATCTACAACTTTTTAAAAGTGAAAAATGATTATAAAAAGTAATGGAATATAACAAACCAGTATAGGAACCAAAAAGTTAAAAATTTTAACTTAGTAAAATTTATTGTGCAAGCCTTTTTAAAAGAAATTATTTTTCATCACGTTTCCGTCATATCCTTCACAACGTTTTCAGTAAAATGAACAATTGCTGGTAATATCGATCTTTCTAATATATAATGAGAATCGACAACACTGGATGACGCAAATCGACGAAAATCCAGTAAAAGTTTAGTTTTCCACCAGTTAAAAACTACTAAACTATAAAACTTAAAATCGCGATTAGATTGAACCACTTAAAAAGTCGATGGACTTTGATTTTAAATTTGTATAGTGTTACGAACGAGGGCAAATGGAAATGTTTCATAAATGATGTGGATGACTTATGTTACTTATGAATGATATACAGTGAGAACGTAAAGGTTTAAATATATCGATTTAAAATTCATGTTCTTCAACGCCCGTACCTGATCCATGATTTTGAGAGGGGACGGACTATTCACTCACAAGTTAGGACCTGCGTTTATCCCTATCGTTTATGTGTCAATATGACACCTACACTGATAAAAGACAGCTCTTGCCACAAGAGAATACATTATCTTGACTGTAAATTACTTTATCTGAAGGTTTTGAAATGAATGCGTTCTTAAAACATGGTTTTTTATATCTTTGGTAATTTCTGTTTATGTTCTTGGCAGCAACATTCCTTATTTAAAAGCTGGCGTCCTTGGGCCGGTAAAATTTTAAAATAGTATATTTTACAAAGGTAATTCAAAATTCTTTGTGGCAAAGTACTGTGTCCTTGTCCCAAGAGTATGGTATGCGTATGCAGCAAGCAGTTTGGAAGATTCTAAGCATCCCAGCCCGCCAGTCTGCTCTCGTCCCTTGATTAAACTGGTCATTTTTACAAGTACTTACGCAAAATAATAAATAATTATTTAGGCGTAGTTGGTACTGGTCTTTAGAATTGTGTCTAAGTGGAAGTGATGTATAAACAATGAGTGAGATTAAAGATTTTCTAGAGAAGTTTAATCTTGAACACAAGCGGCAAGTTTAATGGTATATGTATTATATAGGATTATATTAACATGTTTGTCTTTATAGAAGTATAAAATATATATTTTTACATTATACTGAACTAGACGTTAGCTCATTATAATCTTGTAACTCTAACTATCTAAATTTAGCCTGAATCTACCCGTATTGCACATTATATTGTTTTTTTTTATCGAGATATCTACAAATGCTACACGTTGTACTTCGCTAAAGTACCATTCATTAACTCTAAAGTCTAGAAACTTGACGAAAGTCCTTGTGTACTTATTTCAAGATAACTAAACTTTATAAAACGAAATTGTTAAGACCATCGCATCGTCGTCGAACTAAAGATATTTCCTTAAAAAAAATCAACAAATTTGAGAGAAGTGTATATAAATTTTAAAAATGGTGGTTCATGATATTTATTAATGTTTTAGTTTTAAGCTTTTTGTTTTTATTGGTTTAAAAGTTAAAGAACCTATTTTTGTTCAGATATTAATTTATTTGAGGTTGCGTTAAAAAAATTTTGCACAAGGTATTTTTTTTATATATAGTGTGTTTCTCGATTACACAATAGAAAATACTTTCTTATTTGCATTTGTAGTAAAAAAGTTACTCTAAATTTTAAAGCTGCTGTTTATTTTAGATAACTTTTTTGTTCGGCCATTGAATGAGTCTCCAAGAAGGTTTGCAATATCCATTTTAGAGAAGACGGAAACGATTTTATTTTTGTTATTAAATAGTATGCTTTTTACGTATGTTATATTTGTCTCTTTTTACTTTAACTACCGGAGGATTTCAGATATTGCAATATGATCTGAGTAGTACCAGCAGTTTATTTTATTATTCTACCTAACTCCTCGTCTGGAGCCAAGTGCAATCGTCCAACAAACCTCTCCCTATGATGAAAATGGCTGACAGTCATTATTAATTTAATTTTTTTTTCTAATAATTCATGAAAAAGAGCATCGTCATTTTGCTAAAGGTATGTAATTCAAACATCTTCTCGTTAACTTTGATTAATAGATTTTATCTTTATAATTATACAAATCATTAAATAATTATTAGTATCTAAACTAGCCAAAATTTGCAAACACTTTTAATTGTTTTTCTTATCCTAAACTCGTGAAATCATGTCTTTTAGCCCTTTGCCGATTACTAAATACTAGTAGAAATCGTTTTAACCCACTTTGGAACTGTTTTTGCATAGTGTATTTTTGTTTTAGATTAGCTGTTTCTTATGAACGAAAGCATTTTGGAGACATAATTTGGTCGTTGCTCTTCAGCTTGCCGAAAAAAAGTTTTAAACTAGGCTGACTATTATTGATGGTTTTTATTACTTATAAAACCAACTAGTGGGATTTTGCATAAGTTTCTGGCTTAAATATTGCCAACAAAGAAAATTACAAAACTGTAGACATTTAAATGTGCAGCTTCTTGACTAAAGGTTCTCGCCAGACACGATGGTGACGCCACTTGTTTTTGACGTTTCTTTGCTTCGACCAATAAACACGTTTGTTTGTCTTCTTCCTCTATATGTCTTCGTTGATAGGTACATTCCGACAGGCCGCGAAGAAGCGAGGCTGCTACGCATGTTATTGTCTCGGTCTGTATGGACTTACCTGCGAGTCTGCCTTATGTAGATTTATGAAAAAAATGTTTCAAGACTGACTCGGTCAGGTGTTTAAAAAGTTCGTATTTAATGCTAATTAATATATATATAGTTATACACTTACATTTGCTTCAAAAGCCAGACAAACTAGAGAGACAATAGCAGTAATGTGGTATATGTACACATCGTTTGTTAGATAAACTTTACTAAGCAAATATGTCCCTTTGTTTTTAGTTTAATGTTTGCTTAGAGCGTTATATAAATATTGACGGATTAGAGTATAAATTAAAATGTCATAAAATCTTTAAACAATAAATCCGAAATTATGATATGATGATGGAATCAATAGGGTAATTTTATTGATGATGGAATGAATACATTAATAATTACAGGATTTGAAAAGTTGTATTGAATATGCAGATGTACATAAAAAAGACCGTTAACATTTTTTTCGATGAGATTTTTTGAACAGAAACGCATATTTCTTTTAATGGTGAAAATGAAAAAAACAAAAAAATCTACACAGTTCTCGATCGTCACACAAAAACATAAATCCATAAAAGTCCTGGGACGTTGTACTATAAGTAACACATAAAGTAGGTAACTGTATTTTTACGATGTCAGTTTTATTACAAATGAAACATTAAGTTTGTAGTAAAACTATTTTTATGATAAATAAACAAAAAATTGATTCATAATTTTATAACTAATATAAACGAATAATTGTTAAGGATTGCACGACAATATAACGTATTTCTTGGAAAATAAAATATGATTAAAGTAGGAGAGAAGAAAGATCAATCTCTTTGTACTACGCCAGCAGAAAGAATATTATCGAGTTACATAAAGATTTTTAACAATAATTAGGTTAGGTAAGAGTGGCAGACCTTTGGTTCTGAACAAACAGTCTCACGTAGTCCTATTAGGTCAGTTGTGATACCAGACGTGTTCCGTAGACCCCACCTTCATCAGATCACTGATGATTAGTGCGGCGTACACCGCGGAAGGATTTTCACAACTTATTCAAACCAGCCACCACTATTCAGAAACCTGTTCAGTCGTTCCAAGTTGTAAGTTGTTTAGTTCCTCACCAAGAGCAGTGAACCTTCTTCTTGCGAGGCCAGGGCATTCACACAGAAAATGTTGAATACTTTCTTCCTCTTCCTCATCTCTGCAACTTCTGCAGAAGTCATTAGGGGGTATTTGCATACGTTCGGTATGTCTACCGAAGAGGCAATGTCCGGTAACAACCGCAGTAATATTTCTCACGTCTTTCCGACTGTGTCTCAATAGCTCTGCGGTTCTCTTTTTATCGAATGTGGGCCACAGTTGTCTGGATGTACTACAGGTTATCAATATCAACTCTGTTCATCTGTTCTGTGCAAGCTGTTTGGCCATGTTATCAATCTCCTCTTTGACTAATCCCAGTGGTTTGTTCACCGTATTGTCTGCTAGATCAGCTGGCATACCAGCGTTGAGCGTCCTCTCTCGCGAGCGCATCGGCAGCCTCGTTGCCATCTATTTTGGAGTGTCCAGGAACCCAGCACAGAGTAACCCGATGTTGGTTGCCAAGTGTGCATAGATCGTTGCGGCATCGCTTTACGAGCTTTGATTTGACGCTGCTGAAACAGAGTGCCTTAACAATAATTAACTAACCAGCAACTTTGACGGAGACATAAATGACATTGGCAGAAATACTTTACTCACAATACCTCAATTTTAAATTTTTATTTCAATAAAAAAAAAAGTTGCTGGTAATTTAATTATTAAACATCTTTATGCCACCCATATATAATAAGACTAACTCAACATTTTTGATTATGCCATTAATGCCAAAGATGGAAATGATAAAGTTCGTACAATTACTGGCTGCTGACGTAATTTTTTATTTGAATCATGTCGTTGATTAAATCGTATATTAATTCAATTCTGTTTGGATTTAAGTAAGCTTCAAAATTAACATTTTTTTTATTGAATAATGAGACATTCAAATTACTTATAATGCGTAAAATGAAAGTTCTTTAAAATGACAAACGTTGTCAATTTTACGTCAATTGACAGGACCCTTTAATTAATAACAGACCTACCTTATTTGTTGTTTCCGTGATGATTATATAGTTGCGAGTTGTGACGTGCATCCAGCCAGTAAATGGATGAACTATATTATCTAAAGCATGTGTGCCTAGAGGTATCGTTTAAATAATACAATAAAATCGATCAATCTAACAACTACAGGAACCAGCAAAATTACTTGTGTTACCACTTCACACCTACCACCTAATTAAATGGTAAAAAAAAGTTTTACCAGCACATCTCACAAATCAACTATTTTTTAAAATTAGTTTATGACGCAAATTTAAAAAATAAATAAACAAGATTGTACGGTATATTATTACTAAGGTGTGTTCCTCTTATCCAATTTAAATTATATTGCGGCAGGGCGCAGTAAAACGAGGACATTACGTAATGGAAAATACTGATTTTTAGATGGCCAAATTACCAATCTAAGTATATAAAGGAGCGTTCTCTAAATAACTCTGTTACAAAAAATATAACACTAAACTTATTAGGAATAACCTGTAGCTCAAATTAAGTGGTTTGTTTGAAAGTTGGAGACAATGATGTTTCTTGAACGCCAGTAAAGTTTTGGACTTGCACTGTCTTTATTTGTTAATTACAACGTTTCAACTTGTAAGTATCTTCAATCGTCTTCAGGTGAATACTATATTACTGTATTCACCTGAAGACGACTGGAGATACTTACCAGGTGAAACGTTGTGATTTAAAGCAAATAAAGACAATGCGGGTTTAATAAGTGGTTTGAAACGTATGAAAAAATATTGCAAATTTCTGTTTTTTACTTGGGTCACTTTTTTTTGCTTTACAAGTCTAGGGCCAAACCCCAGAAGATGTTAACACGGCGGTAGCTCAGTGGTGAGTTATCTGCATTCGACCGTGGCGGTCCGAGTTGGATCCTCGGTCCGGTTTAAGAATGTCGCGAAGAGTCCATTCACGCCGGAACAAAACGTCGAACTTGGAAACTAATCAAGCCATCTTGAATAACAATCTCCGAGAGTATTAGAAATATTTACAGTTTTGTTTCACCAAATTATTCAGCCTCAAAATACGCACCTTTGCTCTATTTCGCCATCTTTGTATCTTTGGCCGTTTTAGATATATCTGTGCCCAAACGATATTGTAACACCCTGTATATTAGCGAAGAAGGTGCCAGGTAAAAGTATTATTTGATGATTTTTAAAAATTTGTTACAAAAAAAAAGTCTATTCATTACATCATCAACCACAAAAAAAAATGGCGATTCGTCTTAACGACTTATAGTAAAACTAATAAAAAAAATCACAAAGACAATTATTACATGAAGCAATTTATCTATTACATGAGAACTGACATGGACTACAGTCAGGCAATGAAGTAATCAGTGTCAAAATAAAAATATTAGGTTTCTGCATGTATTAGATCTAATCGGACACTAAGACTTTTTTTTTGGAATTTAAGTCGACCGGATTAAATTTAAACAACATTCATTATAAATCAAATTACAAAGGTGTGGTCTTATCTCTTATATCTTAAAATCTTATTCGGAGGCAATGAAGCGTGGACATGAAAAAGATAATAAAATATTATGTATAAAATGGTTCATAATTTTATCTTCTTCATGTCCTGGATGCTATCCAAATTTGGCAATCAAAACAAGTTGAACTTTCTCTACTCCATCCAGTTGTTAGTATCTACAGTCTATTTCAGAAAGGTGAGAGTAATAAAAGCTAATTAAGTATGCAAAGGGATTACAGAGTGACCTAACGAATATTTAAGCCACGTTCATAATTTGGCATTAATTTAATTGCAAAATTCTTTATATTCTTCAAGTGCAAGTAGTACCACCCGGGTTAATGGCTTTAAGTCTTCCAGTGTGAGGACTGCCTTAGTCTAAGCTTTTTACGAAAAGCAGCGGCAGATGGTGTACCAATATTTCTTTACACTATATGCTGGCGTTTTATGAAATGTCTAGGCTTTTTGTGAAATTACGGATTTCACTATAGCACTACGATATATGTCAGTGTGCTCAAACAAAAAATATTAAAGAAGTGAATTAAAAATTTTTTAGTGTGTGTGTGTGTGTGTGTGTGTGTGTGTTTTAGGTTTTATGGCTCTGGTTGAAATCAAATGCCCAGCATCCCTCTTTGTTTCTTTTTTTTTATTGTTGAGTTAATTTACTGAGATAATGGTTTTTATTATTTCTTTACTTAACCTATTTTTAGTAATTCTTGATAATACAACTAAAATAAAGTTATAATCTTTCGTATTTTTTTTTGTTATATGTATTTGTTTTTTAATTCATAATTTCGGAATTTAACTTTTAATTTTTTTTCCTTTTTTCAGCAATGTATTTTTTTTACATTTTAAGGTTACTACGTGATATAAACTTATATAGCGTTTTATATACTATACGTTTACATTTCCTGTAGAAATTAAAGTGTCTAGATTAAAAGGGTATTCAATTAAATTATTAAGTTCATTATATAATTCATTGGTAAATACAATGGTAGGTTTATGGCATCCTAATATACTACGCTCTAGATCACCGATTTCCCCACATTCACAATTTTCATTATTCTGTAGACCAATTTTTTTATATTTAGGATAAAGGGCATGATAACTTCTTATTCGCGAAATTGATCTTATGAAGTTTCTGGTAAACTCGGTCTAAAATCATGTTTTTTCATGTATTTTTGGAAATATATTTTTATAGTTGTAGCCTAAATTTGATATAATATTATATTGTTCCTGTCAATTAATGAAAATGTGCTTTTTAGCTAGGCTAAAGAGGTCAGTATATGGAATATAAAAACTATTTACACACGCTGGAGCTCTTGTTGCCTCTTTGGCCAACTTATCTGAAATTTTATTTCTATTAATATTAGTTTGTTTTCCTGACCATTTTAATCGATTAAAATGTTTGTTTGTTGTTGTTTTCTAATAAAACCAAAACGTTAACCCCTTATTAAGAAAAATCTTTTATTCAAGAGTGACCGAAAACCTAAGAAAAACAAACATTTATTTCTATTGATTCCTATGTGAGATTTAATCCAAACAAACTGAAAAATAAATTTTAAAAAGGAAAAATAAAATTATAAAACTATTTGGTTTCATTGACAGAACTACTTTTATATATTTTTTCTTCCGCCGGTAATATTAAAAATAAAACATATCTATATGTGTACCTAATTATTATTATCAATCTCAAATCTCAGAACATTCTACAAAATATAGAATGGAGTTAAAAAAAAGTATCCACAGTCACGCTATAAATCAAGTTCAATGAGTTTTTAATTAAAATCTCTAATTACACAATGCTTAATAGAATATTAAACTACGATTTTTTATATTTATTTCTTAATTAAATTTATTTTATTTTTAGGACTTGTGTAATTACCAAAGCTTAATGTGGATTAGTTTTCGATTCGAACAATCACCGTTAACACTACAAATAGCTTACATGTGGTATGACAATTTAAATATCCAATAAAAATACTTTTACTACAAACCCGCAAATATTCCCTTCATTCCTTCAGTGGCGGTTCGTCAGGTTCACCAAAAAAATAAATAAAACCAGGAGGAAAGTTTTTCGACAATATTAAATATTAATGTACCGGGTGAGTCAACGATTGCGCGGAGCAATTTTATGGCTTGAAGATAAAATTTGTCGACATGTAACAATTTGCATTATGATAAACGGCAATATAAAAATAGATCGGTCGTATGTACCATTGTTTTAGCATTGATTCGCCTAACCTTGAGGGATTTTTACGCCGTTTGTCCTTGCCCGCCAGGTCCCACGCTTTGCTATTTCAACTCCATAGTTGCAGCTTATATTTGTCGGTATTAACTATACTGCACTAACAACTGTAGCAAATAAAAAATAATATTTGTACCCATCAGTTCACTTTCTAGAGAAAAAATTGAAAAGACGGAAATGCGTACGAAATCATTTATTTTTATTAGCGACCTTGGTAATTATGTAAGATTGCCTAACATAATGTAAAATACTCAACTTTCACATCAAAAGTTGGAGTCATTTACTTTAAGTGAAAAGTTTTTCTTTATTTTTGCAGAAACCAATTTATTATCATAAATTTCGAGTATTTTCTGTGCCTTTATGATACTATAATAAAGCTTCTACAAAACGTAGCTTGATTTTTTTAGAAAAATGGGTTCATCTTCTATTTGAGCCATTACTAAAAATGTTGTGTCTAAATAAGTCATAAAATATTTTTTTTAAAGTTTGACTTTAGATATTGTTCTTAATATTTTGGCGAATGACGCCAGACCTGATAAGGCTACGCGAAACTGGTGTGCAGGCGTATTATTATGGAGTAAGAGAACATCTTTTGGATGAATAATAAAATAACACTAATATTTATAATTATTATATATTAATAACAATGACTGTTGAAATAGTTGAAAAAATAAGGTTTCTGCAAATAAGTTTTGATGCGATAGAAATTGCGATAGAGTTGTAATTGGGACAAATGTCTGATTTTTAACTCTGCATCGAATGACACAATAATATACAAGGGTTCCAATTTGAAATAAGAAAAATAAATTGCCTTAAAGTTTGCAAAATTTGACACTAAATTTTGGACACCCTGTACAATTCGTATTAATCAAACTTGGTTAACGAGACTGTTCGACCTTATTTATTAGGTACCTATGTAAAATTTTATTAACGAGGCATTATTTTTATTTTTCATTAATTTTTAAAACCAGTGGTGCAAAACTGATTTCTCTTAGTGTTTTTTTTTAGTCTATAAAACTGAACAGATTTTATTAAAATTTTGGGAGAATGTATGACTCTAACCAGCGTTTTTCGGGCTTGGTTTTTCATGATTGAAAATAAAGTAAATATCGCTCACCACGCCAAAATTGATGATTTTTTCAGAAATCATGTATTTTAGGAGCGACGATTTAAGAGCAGGTTTAGGTAAAAATGCTTAGGTTTTAAAATACTTCTTCTTAAGTGCCGTTTTGTACTTATATTCATAATACAGGATTCTTCCCGCGCTTTTTTTTTATTATAAATTATCACACTTCTTCCATAAAAAATATTTCAATTAAAATTTTTACTTTAATTTTCCTATTAAAAATAATACCTAATTGTTTTTTGCTTTTCTTGTAAAAATATTTTATTGCATTGGGTTTTATTTTTGTTGATTTAAAATAGCTCTAAAAAATGGGAAACGGAACAGACAAGTATATAATAGAAAAATACTATAAAATATTATTCTTTTTACTCGTTTTCCTATAAAATTGCATCATAAATCAATAACTAAAATGATATGCGTCTGAAACCTTAATTTCTATACAAAACAGGACTTTTAGAAGAAAATGTTTAAAAAGTAAACGTTTCCTACAAGACCTTTGTAATCTAAGCCAAGAATACATTATTTAAAAATATAAATTAAGAGCCAGCGTGAGATGAAAAATTAGGTTGCAATTAGACTTTTACGCCGCTGCATATCCTTTATTGCATTTTTAGACATCCAAATAAGTAAAAATATTTATGGCATGTAATCTAAAAACATAGATCCTTATGACGTTACACTTTTTTAGAACACCCTGTATAAACAAAAATATATTCCTGAAATGCACCCTAGGATACAGGTAAAGTGTGCAAAATATCAAAATCCTAACTTAATTAATAAGTGAGCTATGTAAGACGGGAGGTGCAGGACCCTGTATACAGCACTGTATTATTTTCAACTTCAATCATGAATTTTAGCCTAAAAACTTGCTCCATATTTATTGTTTTGCGTCACTTAAGAGACTGGAGTAGCGCGGCGACCATCATGTTAGGTAGCGGATACTCGGGTTGCGTCGGTCTCCCGGTCGCCGCCCCTACAAAACAGCGGGCCGCAAACGAAATAATAAAAGTAAAATTCTTGTCTCCTGAACACAATAAAAGAGTTATTGATGCGGTATGGCGTATATCGTCGAATAATGAGTTATTTTTGACCGTAAAATAAACGAGCGATTCTGACAACAGCACGCTTTAAAGCTATAGATATACATACAATCAGTTTTATTGTTATTTAGTGGTTTAATGCCGTTTGGATCTTAACTGTTGATCGTTTCGTTCATTGTTAAAGTGATGTTATGGATCTGGATTTTATTAAGCGGAACGAGAACAAAGATTCGAGGCTTCTTACAACCCTTGCTTATCGACTTCAAATAATTCTAAATCATTGATTTTTTGAAAAAAATTAAAGAAATCATAATTTTTTCGATTTTAATAAAACCTTTCTCCCGGAAATTCCGTTTACAAAACCTGCACCTTTCATGCAAACTTTCAACTGTCCATTTTTCAACAAATAAAAGCGCAATGCAAGTGTTTTCGTCCCTTTTTTGGTGAGCAAACACCGCGCGCGAAATTTTGTTAACTATTATTCCGAAGGATCATTTATTTATGTTACCTTTGATGGATTTTTTTTTTTTTATTTATGTAAATAAACGTATTTAGATTAAGCTTTTTTTTTGGTCATTAGACTCCCGGAATCGTTGGTAAGGAAGGTGGCAACCCTAGTTGGGGCTTACCCGCGTTTTTGTATGCATAAATTTTAACTTTATAAGTATACAGCACTGTATTATTTTCAACTTCAATCATGAATCTTAGCCTAAAAACTTGCTCCATATTTATTATTTTGCGTTAAGAGACTGGAGTAGCGCGGCGACCATCATGTTAGGTAGCGGATACTCGGGTTGCGTCGGTCTCCCGGTCGCCGCCCCTACAAAACAGCGGGCCGCAAACGAAATAATAAAAGTAAAATTCTTGTCTCCTGAACACAATAAAAGAGTTATTGATGCGGTATGGCGTATATCGTCGAATAATGAGTTATTTTTGACCGTAAAATAAACTGGCGATTCTGACAACAGAGCACGCTTTAAAGCTATAGATATACATACAATCAGTTTTATTGTTATTTAGTGGTTTAATGCCGTTTGGATCTTAACTGTTGATCGTTTCGTTCATTGTTGAAGTGATGTTATGGATCTGGATTTTATTAAGCGGAACGAGAACAAAGATTCGAGGCTTTTTACAACCCTTGCTTATCGACTTCAAATACCTTCAAATAATTCTAAATCATTAATTTTTTGAAAAAAATTATTTTTGTCGATTTTAATAAAACCTTGAATCATCTGCCACCTCTCCCGGTTTTTCGTGGGTCTCCCGTCTCCCGGGTTTCATATCATTTCTCCCGGAAATTCCGATTACAAAACCTGCACCTTTTATGCAAACTTTCCACTGTCCCTTTTTCAACAAATAGAAGCGCAATGCAAGTGTTTTCGTCCCTTTTTTGGTGAGCAAACACCGCGCGCGAAATTTTATTAACTATTATTCCGAAGGATTATTTATTTATGTATGTTACCCTTAATGGATTTTGTGTTTGTTTTGTTTTTTATTTATGTAAATATTTATGTAAATAAACGTATTTAGATTAAACTTTTTTTTTGGTCATCCCGGAATCGTTGGTAAGGAAGGTGGCAACCCTAGTTGGGGCTTACCCGCGTTTTTGTGTGCAACTTAACAGCATTACACGACACAAAGCAAACCAACAAAAACCAAACTTACCCACATTAAAAAGAACATGAACGAATGTCAGGGATTTTTATATTTAGTTTG
The DNA here is from genome assembly GCA_935413205.1 of Polydrusus cervinus. NCBI lineage: Eukaryota > Metazoa > Arthropoda > Insecta > Coleoptera > Curculionidae > Polydrusus > Polydrusus cervinus. Next base: position 81,329,993 of record OW284511.1, read on the forward strand.
GTGTCTCATAAATCACCATAAAATCCCCATAATTGTGCTTGGAATTGCAATAAAAATAGGGTCGGAGCTATATTTCTTGCAAGCAATACAAATGGCGTCAGTTGATCACTAGCCTCGTCCTGCGCATACTCGCAGAAAATCCTTTCTTGCGTGAAAGACAAATTGCAAGCTGTAAAGCGGCCTTTACAGCCCAAATATTTGTCAGAAAAATCCTGTCGCGACTTGTTTCTTTCCCGATCTATAAATTGTCAATGCCCAATACATCTCGCGTATTGTGATAGTAGTTGTTCCAGGGCGTGGAAGTTAATAGTTTTTTCTTGGATATTAAGAAGTGAAAACCCATAAATTGCTGGAAGAAAAAAAGACAATGCAGCATTTTATGTTAAAATAACAGATCCAAAAAAATGATGGTGATGTGAGAGTTGTAAAAACTGCAAGAAAAATATTCAAGGAATCAAAGACTCAAAAATAGTTTCAATTAAATCATGATTTAAAAAAAAATCAAGTAATTTAAATCATGATTTTAATCGTCTATCTATAGAATCGAATATAGAATAAGGTAGCAAAAAACAAATTTCAGAAAACAACACCGACAGAACTGTTTTTAATGCTAAACCTATAAATCAGCAGTTGTTTACTTGTTTGCCAAAGAATGAAAACATACCTGCACACGTAATTAACGATGAGAATTTGCCAAATTAACCAGGACAACGTCATCAACAGCGAAATATGGAAAATACTAGATAATAAAATAGCAAAGCAAAAATAAATTAATTCAAAACATGTGCTCCGAACGCTTTCACTTTCCGCCGATTTAGGCACAAGGTCAAAACACGGTTTTTTTTACTGGTATTAAAGTTAATTGTTTCCTTTTGAAATAATTGAAACATTGCCACGGTTGCATGTTTGTGTGTACACCGAAGAAACAACAATAAATAAATTTGTTTTTACAGTGAGACTATATATGATACCAGGGTGCTGTTATCTCTGAATACTATACAGTTAATAGATATAGAGAGTTCAACATAACCAATCTGTGCATTTTTGGGGAGCACTTGATAAAATTACATACTGATATGGAGTATTATATCCAGACTAATTTAAAACTTAAATTGCGACACTGCAAAATCGGTGGTTAGTCAGCCATCTTAAAAAAAGGAAGTGACATGGTTTTTCCATTATATTCAGAGTTTAAGCAACTTTTTGAAAAAACTATAAGAGTAACAAATAAATATTTTTCTTTTATTTTATCAGATCCATCCCTAGACGCGTTTCGCCATATCATGGCTCATCAGTAGAGCTAAGATCCGACGAAAGAAAGGAACAACTCAAAACTGCTTCAGCTGTATTCGGTGAGATACATCAGTAAGATGTTGCGGAGCGACATAGGAGTAACTTTTGGCCGCAAACAAAAAGAAACACACTTTTTTTCATGCCATGCGTATTTCAAAACGTATTAATAAATATACAGTGACCGGCAAAAAGTTGGACCCATATGAGAAACTTTTTTATTATTGAAATTGTAAAAAAACTTTTTATGCTGATAGCCTCTGTATGATTGGATGGAATCAATTTAACTATTTTTAGAAATTGATTCCAAGAATTCTTTTTTCTAATTTTTAATTTGGTAGGGGCAACTGTAGGAGACACGTTAAAACTTCAAATTCAAAATTAGAAAGAACTGCCTAAGCATATTGTTCCAGAAATACCTATAATTGGTAAATATGGTTGCTAGATACAGGGCCTGGACGCACCCAGTTACATGATAAAAAGCTAAATTTTTAGACAAACTAGTAGTCACGTGACTAATGTCAAGACAAGTTTTTAGGTTACCAATCATGCAGAGGCTATCAGCATAAAAAGTGTTTTTACAATGTCAATAATAAAAAAGTTTCTCATAATATGGGTCAAATTTTTGCCGGTCACTGTATATTTTCAATTCGCAAACTACTGTCAGTGATTAATCGCTTTCATAATAATATAGAGTGCATCGGGTTGTCCCAAGTTAGAAGAAACAATTCCAGTGTATTTTTCAAATTCTAATAAAGTAAAATATTTTTTTATGTAATTTGTTTCTTCTGACTTCGTACAACCCGCTGCTCTCTTTATAAAAGCGATGTGTCACTGACAGTAATTTTGGACTTGGAGTATACAGATACAGTATAGTACGTTCAATCAAATTTAATGTTGCACTCAATTACAATATATGCGGTGCCGTATGTATGTCATATGTAAACTATTACATATATTTCTTATCTCTAAAGCTATCGTCATTGAAAAATAGTTTTTTTTTGTTGTAAATTCGTTTTCTGACAGTTGAGAGAAGTTAGGTTAACAACATACTTCAAAAATATGCAAATCTGTCAGATGAAATTTGTTCTTTTTAAATTTAAATCAAAACATTTATCCCAGATCCAGAGTCTATGTGTATACACAATATTTTCCTAAAGAGTACACGAAATGGTGCAAAAATTGAAGGTATAATAACAAAATTAATACCAAAATATATTTCTACCAAATTATTGTTATTTTCTGCCGAACTAAAGATTTGCACACAGACGCACTTTCTTATTTCAAATTTCAATATTCCACTCATTTCTAGACAATTACTACAAGCTTTAAATAAAACGTACTATATACCTACCAAATGAACGTTTTCTTACTAACCTTGGTAATTTTTTTCCATATAAACAATATATATTATTATAAATATTTGTGCACGGGGATATTTTCCGATATATTTTGAACGGGGATTGAACCCCAATTGATCTTAAAACTTTTATTATACGCAACAAACATAGAAAATTAACTGGTAATTCTTCCTTAAATAGTGGAACATAAAGATAACCCGATAAAACAGACGAAATTATAAGATTTCTAGAAAAAAATAATATTTTTTACTAACATTTTTAAGTTGTTATTTCTACTTACACTATAGCCACTTCTCGTCTTCCCTTTCCACGTTAACAGTGTTGCTAGTTTGTAAATTGGCGATTATTTTGAAAAATTTAGCGAACGTTAAAAATTCATATTAATGCACAAAATCCATTTTTAACTGTTTGAAACGAATTCTACAGCTATTTTGTTGTACTTTCGGAGTTATAATTCTTTACGCAAGCAGAAATAAACCCGAAAAACCTATTTTTCTTCTGTGCATTTCAGTAAAACAATATTGATCAAATTACCTGGTTGAGAAAATAAATTGTTCGTTTTTATTAATACATATATCGCTTTTTGTCTGTTATTTTGCAAAAAGTTAAATGTGAGAAAGATAGATATATTCAAAAGTGAGTTTGTATAAATATAAGAACTTACCCAAATCGATAAATATGTTACAGTGTAATTTGGTCGATGGGTTTGCCATCAAAATGAATTTTTGTTCAATTGTTTCTTATTACCGTTCTCACAAGTTCATGGCCAACTTAAAAGAAATGCTACCTAATTTAAATAATTTTTTAAAATTCATAGCATGAAGTTCGGAAGTTAAGTCGTAGAAAAAAATACTGTACAACTCGAGTGGATTGTCCATATTGCGCTCGGAAGTTTGAGCACTCCGCCTACGGCGTCGTGCTCAATTTACTTCCTCGTGCGATATTGACATCATATCCACTCTTGTTGTACAAACTACTATTTTTACACTTTCACAGGGGGAGGGGTGTCTTTAGCCCTAAACAGTAAAGCGATTCTATAAGTAAATGTGCTGTATTCCCAATTTTGATACAAACACTAATGTCGGGTTGCTTGCATAAAGATTTGTTAACAATAATTACCTAACCAGCAACTTTGACGGTAACATACAATTGGCACTAATAATTTTTTTTAAGACCGACCAGAAAATATACACTTTCTCGACAATTTTTCGTCCAGAAAATAACGTTTTGCCGGTCTCGGGAGCGGAAAATTGACGTAAGGGACCGGAAAATCCTTTGCAAGTCCCTTACGTAAATTTTCCAATCGCTCTTTGATAATGTAATCTACTTTGATTTCGTTACTAAGGTAACAAAATTTCGAATGTATTGTTGAGTGACAGTTCGTTTGATGAATTTGTTGTTTATGTCAAATAAAATATAAAGAATTAAAAAATGTATTATATAAAAGTGTCGGTCTTAAAAAAAATATTGTACGTCACAAACCGGAAATTTGTGTTTTTCAGGTCTCCCCAAGATTCCAGGACTCGCCTACGGCTACTCGCCTGCTTGTCTCGACCTGAAAAACACTTCTTTCCGGTCTTGTAACGTAAATTACTATTGTCACATCATAGTGGCCCGGTTACCTTAATAATTATTTTACAAATCAGGCATCTTTGAGTGTCAGTAAAAAATCCTTACCACAATGTCAATTATGTCACAGTTGCTGGTTAGTTAATAATCGTTAAAAATCTTTATGCAACCCAACGTAAAAAACGTTACTTTAAATTAATTACCAATTAGATATGGTATTTGTGAACAACATACCTACGTAAATCTGGGACAACATCATACATGCGAATACATCAAAACAGCACAACGACACAAATCGACGCGTCGCATCGCGACGCTCACAATTACCGGGGAACAGTAAACTTACCCGAAATTAACAACAGCATTCAAAAGGAACTTTAAAAGCCAACTAAAAAATAAATAAGTTTTCGGCCCAACCAAAATAAAAGTATGCACTTGGCTAAAAATAACTTCCTCAACACTAAAAATATGTTTCAATCGAAACATTTAACTGCCAAATTTTTTTTGCGTCTAAATATAAAGGACACCTTAGAATTAAATCAATTGAATGGATGGATTTATCTACAAGGGGAAATCGTGAAGTGTTTAGACAAGAAAGGGCTCTTTATGATAATAAATATCAGAAGAAATTGTTTAAAAAACTGTGGGCACGCGAGAACATTATACGATAAAGTGTTTAGAGGCTTGATAGATTTAAATCTTCTATATTAATTGTCACTTATAGATTAACAACTAAGATTTTATTGGCGCATAACAAAAGTCGTTCCATCGCCCTTACACTGAGGTATTCGGTGACTGAAATCTCTTTAGTGTAGCTTGTGTAATTATTGTATAATCTCTATCTAAACTTCTGGACAATTGCTTTCGAGCAAGAAAAATTTCGCCTAAATTTAACAGTTGATATTTTCTGAACCAGATATGACATCGACCTACAGTTTTGAATGGTTGATAGATTCATCCCTTGCAAAACAATTGTCAATGTTGGATTTTCTTTAACTGTCAGAAAATTTTATATACAGGGGGTTAAAGAAGACGATGATTTTTGCTCCAATTTTAATGGCGTGTAACTTTCACAATAATATTTTTAAATTTTATCACTCTACATCAATTGAATCACTGATTCATAGCAAAGAAAGTAATAGGTCAAATTTTTGATAACTGCCATATTTTAAGAAATACCGATTTTTTTTTGAAAACCTTGCTTTATTTTAACTTATTGGTAGCTAGATCTCACTGTGCGTTATACTGTGCAAACTTTGCGAGTGATTATTATACCTTATGAAAAGCTTAATTAGGTTCAGTAACAATAGTTGTACCTAAATGTTATGATGTACAGTGGCGTACTTATAAACACCTATATGTCTATGGTTTATGAGTATCTCACAATTTTTCAGGATTGTTTTATATTGGAAAGTACTCGCCCCTAGATTAGGTCAATTTCTTTTTATTTTTTTATTTTTTATATCGCACTACAGGTATTTTATACAGTGTGTTTACAAAATTTTAACAAAGATAATTTTTTTAATTTAATTTTTGGAAAAAATGTATTTATAAATTTCTAACTATCTAGCACTATACCCATAAACCATAGGTGTTTATAAGTACGCCACTGTACATCATAACATTTAGGTACAACTATTGTTACTGAACATAATCAAGCTCTTCATAAGGTATAAGAACCACTCGCAAAGTTTGCACGATACAACGCACAGTGAGATCTAGCTACCAATAAGTTAAAATAAAGCAGGATTTTCCAAACAAATCGGTGTTTCTTAAAATATAGCAGATATAAAAAATTTGACCAATTACTTTCTTTGCTATGAACCAGTGATTCAATTGACGTAGAGTGATAAAATTTAAAAATATTATTGTGAACGTTACACGCCATTAAAATTGGAGCAAAAATCATCGTCTTCTTTAACACCCTGTATATTAAATTTTCTGACAGTTAAAGAAAATCCAATATTGACAACTGTTCCTCAAAGGATGAATATATCAACGATTCAAAACCGTAGGTCAATATCATATCTGGTTCAGAAAATATTAACTGTTAAATTTAGGCGAAATTATTCTTGCTCGAAAGCAATTGTCTAGCAGTTTATATTATGTTCAATCCGACAACGTTTCTGGTGATTTTTGTTCAAAATAGTAAGCTATTTAATTAAAAGATACTAGCTAGTATCCAGATGGGTCCTAATACACTAAAAATACAGGGTAATTTACAATAAGCGTTCGTTAGAATTTTTGGGGAAACTATTGAAAAATTTTTTTGAAAGTTTGCGAGAATAAGTATATTTTTTACCCCATCCCCTTTACCATGTTTGGATTAAATTTGGGTTTTTGGACACATTTGTCACTTTTTTCTTGATATTCCTAGTTGGCTCCTGACTTTAATTAGCAAAATAGAAACACATTAACCAGAACATCATTTATATGTTTAATAATGGAATTTGAAAGATTTCAATATAGTTTTATTGTAAATGCTTGTGGTTGCAGTTTGCAACTAATCTTTGAAAAATTGAGGTTGGAGGCGGAAGTGAGGTTGGTCACTCCTCACAATTCTACTTGGTCTGGCAGCAACGATGCAATTAGATAGGTATAAAAGAGACTATCGAAAATTCATTTTTATTGATGAAGCCACATAGAAAAAAAAAAGCAAAAACATTTTCGTGGAAATATCTACACCTGCGTCATCATGTGTGAGTCATATAGAGAGCGAGTCTATCGACAGAAAAATATTAAATATATGGGTAATTCTTTGGGTAGATTCAAAGATTTATTCAAACATTACAATTAACAATATCAATTCACAATAAAAATAACATTTTTTGTTCAGCTTAAATTATTACTTATTGCACCTAGATCACGAGCAATCTGTATGTGCAAAAAAAAATACTAATACTAAATATATTTTAATGTAATGTAAATAATAAATCGTAAGTGAAATAAACAGAACTTTCATCAGACCCAAAAGGTTAGCAAATTAATGCAAAAAAGAATTAGAGTAAAAGAAAATGAAAATGTTGCCACCGGTCACAACAAATCAAGATACGTTCTATAATTAGCGTATATAACTTACTGACCTACACATTATGGCAACTTTTTTATGATTACCAATATTTTTTAAGTTTATTGGTAGCGAATTAAATATTTTAGGATCCAAACTTTTTGCAAATCTGTGGTAGAGAAGGGTTTTTTTAACTTGTCGGGCCAGGTAATGTCAAAATGGATTTTTAGGTTATCGGACATACAGAATGCAGATCCGATCTCCCGGAAAAGTTTGTTTTGGTTCTCTGCTAATAAAATATTTTACCATATGCTGTGAATTTTTTGGCCTGTCACTGTAAAATTAATCAAATTACTCGAAAAATGAAAAAAGGCCACCCTAGCAGAAAAGAGAACGTTGGAGGGACAATAGGGCACCACAACTTATTTTGATTACCTCTAAAAGCTATTTTTCTGTGGTGTGAGCCCCTTTGTGGACGAAAATGAAAATAAAGCGTCATGCCCTTATTTAAAATTGCAATTTTGTTAAGACGAAGGGATGTTTCGGCCCCTGTTTATGCCTTCATAGATTACGAGAAGGCTTTTGATAGGGTGCACCATGAAAAGCTTATGGAAATCCTTAAAGATATAGGCTTGGAAGATAGAGACCTTCAGATAATCGCAAATCTATACTGGAACCAAACCGCACACATCAACGTAGACAAACAAATGTCAGACGGAGTACGAATCAAAAGGGGCGTTCGTCAGGGATGCATTCTTTCACCGCTTCTTTTTAACATATACTCAAACGAAATATTTGAAGGAGCGTCAGAGGATTGCACTGAGGGAATTTCCATTAATGGCGTAAGTATTAACAACCTTCGCTACGCCGACGATACTGTTATAATCGCGGATTCTCTGGAGGGCCTCCAAATTTTACTTAATAGAGTGGCAGCTGGGAGTGCAGAGTTTGGATTAAACTCAAACACCAAAAAAACTAAATGGATGGCGATCAGTAAGAACCAAGTTGATGGAGGTATACTTCAGGTACAGAACCAACAAATCGAACGCGTCCAATCATACAAATATCTAGGATGTCAGGTCAACGAAAGCTGGGATAATATGCAGGAGATTTGTGCCCGAATCCCTAAGCCAGAGCATCATTTGTGAAAATGAAGTCATTGTTGTGTTGCCGAAATCTGTCGCTCTCCGTTCGCACTCGAGTGCTACGTTGTTATGTGTTTAGCATTCTTTACTATGGAATTGAGGCGTGGACTCTGACAGACGCCATGTGCAAAAAGCTGGAGGCTTTCGAGATGTGGACGTATCGACGGATGTTAAGAATTTCCTGGATGGACAGAGTACGCAATGTAGACGTGCTCAGGAGAATGTCAAAGGATCTAGAGGTCATGTTCACACTTAAAAAGCAAAAGTTGGAATATTTCGGACACATACTTAGGAATGACAAGTAGAACTTCTCAAACTGATCATAGAAGGTAAAATCGAAGGAAAGAGAGGCCCTGGACGCCGAAGAATATCGTGGCTAAAGAATTTGAGACAGTGGTATGGTGAGACCACGGCGAGTCTCTTGGGAAAAGCAGTGGATAAAGTGCAGATAGTGTTGATGATTGCCAACGTTCGAAGAGGACAAGGCACTTGAAGAAGAAGAAGAAGGTTAAAATCGTGAGATTTCGTACTCGATTCATGAAACTGTAGGAAATTAATCGAAATCGTGAACTGTGGCAACACTGGAACAGTGAAAATGTACTTTATGATAAAACAAATAAATACAAACCAAAATTGCATACTTAAGAACTTACACAAAATTAAGTTAGTATATTATCAGCATTTAACAAAGAAAACCTTTTGAACGGCAGTAAAGTTTTGGACTTGCATTGTCTTTATTTGTTTAGAATACTTATTCACCTGAAGACGACTGGAGATACTTACCAGTTGAAACGTAGTGATTCTAAACAAATAAAGACAATGCAAGTCCAAAACTCTACTGCCGTTCAAGAAACGTCATTGTCTCCAACCTTTAAACAGACAAAAGAAAACCTTTGTTGTAAATTTTTTTTTTTTAATATTATAGAAGCACTATTTTTCATGTTTTCACATATTAGGAGGCCTATTTACTCAATTTTCAGATATTACTCTAAAACCTTAATAGCAAATGCGTATGTATCTAGACCTAACTGTTAAATGTTAATTAACATTAATAAAAGGTACTTACTTGCGGTGTTTGGCTAATAAAGCGCCAATGAAAAGTTTCGACATAATATGTAAATTAGATAACTAACTACAGATACACTGCATCATTTTAGTATTTTATACACAGTTTTAATCAGTTTATAACTAGATACTGGTAATACACGCACTACGTTACAGTTAAAAATTCGTAATCCAAGTAAATTTTGGTTCTAAAAATGCCACATAAGTTCCATACTGTAAACAGTTTTATACACACTAAACAATCGAGTTATCAACTTGTTGCCAACCTCGAAATGATAAAACGAGACACTGGGATTGTTTTAAAAATATTTTTATTTTGAACACTTTTATCTGATTAGTATTTAAACCTATTTTTATAAGTGGACGCGTTATGTAACGTAGTAAAATTAATAATAAAAATAATTGTGTAGCCTACATGCAATAATATTAATAATAATAATAATAATAATAATAATAAATAATAATAATAATATTAATAATAATAATAATAATAATAATAATAATAATAATAATAATAATAAAAAATGGTTAAAAAATCATAAAAGCAATGTCGTAGTGTCCGTCGTGATATCCGTTTTAGTTATATTGTGAACTATAGTCTATTTCAGAAAGGTGTAGGGTAATAAAATGGGAAATTCCGTCCAGTTCGGCTCAATTTCGGTGCCGGCCATAGGCGTAGGAACATTTTGTACATTAAATTATTTATGATAACTAATCAAAGAAAAAAAAGGAAGATAATCTGACAATAAAGGAGCTATAGCAAATTTACACAAACATCGTGTTATGAAATATGCCGTGAAAGATATAGCTAAAAAACATAGTGTAAGAGCGTTTTCACACGGCACAATATATCGCGCGCGACAAATGGTCGCAATATTGCTTTTACACCAAATTATGTGTTTTCTAATGAGCCATTTTCACACACAAGCGATATTAGAGAACACATAATTTGGTGTAAAGCAATATTGCGACCATTTATCGCGCGCGATATATGGTGCCGTGTAAAAACGCTCTAACTGTGCTGCGCATACCGCCATATCATTGCGAACTAAATCCTATAGAACTTATATGGGCGCAAGTGAAAGGATTTGTAGCAAGACACAACACGACATTTAACATAAAAGACGATAAGCTACTGTTTTATCAAGCCATTAAGGAAGTGACACCAGAAAACTGGTAAAAATGTGGGATCTTGACCACCTGATCGATCGGATCGTCGACCCGTTAATTATAACGTCAAGATGACAGTTTCTCAGATGACGAGGAATATTATGATTTTTTATAATTTCATTTCTGTATAATGTTTAATAAAAAATAAGTGGACCTAATACTATGTATATAATGCACGTATTTGTAATACCATTTTCAGTGTTTGTGAATGGATAACAATAGGCAAAACCCATAAATTGACCCAAACCCGGGTGGTACTACCTGCACTTGATGAAAATAAAGAATTTTGCAATGAAATCAATGGTAAATTATGAAAGTGGCTTAAATATTCGTTGAGTCACTCTGTAGTCACTTTGCATACCTAATGCGCTTTTATTACTCTACACCTTTCTGAAATAGACATTACATCTACAAAATCCGTCGTATTTGAAACATCTGCATTTCTTAAAAAGACGGTACCAGTCAAATAACATACATAATCAGTGTAACATTTCTTGTTTATTCGTATTTTTCTGAATGTTTAAATAAAACAATAGTAGAAAAAACAGAATCAAAAATGTTTTTGGACCATTATAATCTTTTTTATAATGATAAAATACCAAATAAGCGTCCATACATACATAACAATTAAATGAGGTATACGCATTTACACAGCAAATAGCGAGGGATAGATCCAGAAATATACAAAGCGACTTGGAAGTGTGTTTTCGCTGAGACGCAATTATAGTCCGCCTTATTTAAAACACGTATACTTATAGTAAGAACAGTACCAAACAGAGTTAAGAGATATTTTTGACTTTATCTGACAACAGCGTATGTTGTCCTAATGAAACTTAACCTTAAAAATGTTATATTTACTTCTTTTCTCATTTAATCATAAGAACATAAATTAGTGACGGAAAAAGTTTGTTAACTCTACTACGATAATATCATTATTTTCAAAAAATATGGTATAAAAATATCCTTTAAATAAGTATATATGCAACTTAACATCACAGACGAAAAATTTTGAAGACAGGATTCTAGCCAATATAAATATAACAAACATTTGAAATACGGTGATGCATAAAACTCTGATAAACACAAGATTTTTTCCATTATTGATTGAAAAACCGCAGTCTCTAGCATCAGTAAATATTATTTTTCTCCCGACCTATGCGATGGCCGAATGAGAGTGAAGGTAGGACACTATCGATAATATCGCTATCGATAGTAATTATTGTATGTATCAATAGTAAATTATCAAGTTGTTTTTATTTTAATAAGTCACTTTTTATTCGGAGTTTGGAGGCAGAACTGCCGCTTTTTTAGAAGTCACTTTTAGCGGCAGGAACAGAGTCACTTTTAATCGGAGTAGAAACTATCGATATTAACATCGAACTCTACCACTATCGATAGTTTGCCACCTCTAAAATGAGAGATAAAAGCTTTATATAAAAGGTCGTTCATACCAGCAGATGAATTGCCAAGCAAAAATATTTTTAATGGCCGCCGTTCAAGGTCGAGAGAACGCGAAATAAAAATACGAAATGCGCGCCCATTTGTTATTATAAGTAACTTAAGTGCAAGTCGATTTTCGTAGAGTTGCCTTGATACATTGCAATGACATCACGCTTGTTTTTTTTGCACGTAATATGGCTTGTTATTAGACCCGTAGATTTTCAGTAACGTTGAGGAAAAGTGCAAATTCTACGTACACCTGAAAATATCTTAATTTTGCTGTAGAAAGTAACCAAAATTAAATCGTCAGGTGAGGCCGCCCGCAGGAATTTTTGTAGGGAGGGTCAACTGAAAAAATCGTCGTCACTTCTCCGATCTCAAAAAATACCCTCATTACTAAAAACTTCTCGCGCGGAAGTACTGGCAGTAGAGAAGGCGGTCAATATCCTGCAAGAACACCACCTTCAGTGATAGTCAGGCGGCGATTAAGGCAATCTGTTCCAGCAGCGTTAAATCAAAGCTCGTAAAGCGATGCCGCAACAATCTATGCACACTTGGCAACCAACATCGGGTTATTCTGTGCTGGGTTCCTGGACACTCCAAAATAGATGGCAACGAGGCTGCTGATGCGCTCGCAAGAGAGGGCGCAGGCATGCCAGCTGATCTAGCAGACAATACAGTGAACAAACCACTGGGATTGGTCAAAGAGGAGATTGACTACACGGCCAAGCAGCTTGCACAGAACAGATGGACAGGGTTGACAACCTGTAGTACATCCAGGCAACTGTGGCCCACATTCGATAAAAAGAGAACCGCAGAGCTATTGAGACACAGTCGAAAAGACGTGAGAAACATTACTGCGGTTGTTACCGGACATTGCCTCTTCGGTAGACATGCCGAACGTATGCAAATACCCACTAACGACTTCTGCAGAAGTTGCAGAGATGAGGAAGAGGAAGAAAGTATTCAACATTTTCTGTGTGAATGCCCTGGCCTCGCAAGAAGGAGGTTCACTACTCTGGGTAAATCATCTTTCGATAGCCTTGGACGGCTGAGCAGATTTCTGAACAGTAGTGGCTGGTTTGAATGAGTTGTTAAAATCCTTCCGCGGTTATGTCGCACAAACCATCAGAGATCTGATGAAGGTGGGTTCTACGGAACACGTGTGGTATCACAACGGACCTAATCAGGACTATGTGAGACTGTTTGGTCAGAACCAAGGGTCTGCCACTCTTACCTAACCTAACCTAACCTAAAAACTTCTCCCCCGATCAAAAGTGATTTCATTTCATGAGATCCATCTCTAGACGCGTTTCATATAATATATAAAAATTGTTTAAAATTTGAAGAAATTAATATAAGCTCCCTCGGGCTACGCATAATGGCAATAAATTTACCGTGTAATTTTGTCACGTTACCAAGTCCACACAAAGCATCAGGGCCGCTCTAAAGGCCTTTTTACATTGGGTGCAATTGCAATAAAAAATTGCCCGAAAGCATGCGCCTTGTCGACGTTTTAAACAGCTGATGCAGGTTTTAAATGGGAAAACGTGCATCAGCTGATTAAAACGTCGTCGAAGCGCATGCTTCCAGGCCATTTTTCTTGCAATTGCACCCAATGTAAAAAGGCCTTTAAGAAGCGTCAAACCATAGGTTTGTAGAGATGCGTCAAAAAAGAATAATATTTTTTAACTAGAATTTTTACACCAGAACTAAAATTTTTAATTTAACTTGACTCGAAGGAAGAAGTTTGAATGGAAGTTAGAACATGTCGATTTTTCCTGTTTAGACTGGAATACTATACCAGTATAAAATAAAACAGCGGTAGGCGTAATCCGAAAAGTTTATATTTTTCTTTCGTTACGCAAAATTTAGATAATATTAGACATTCTTTTAATAGTAGGTTTGATATGATCTCATTACGACGTATTTGGTTTTTTAGTTATATATTTAAATTAAACGATGACAATCTTTAAAAAAACGATCGTGTTCTACAACAAACGCTAACTGATCAGAAAAAGAAGTGAAACCGACTTGGAAGAAAATGATTCTCGTCAAATCCTTTTGATATTTTACAATATACAGACATATAGGGATAAATAAAAACATGAAGTCTTTCTCCACTGGTTTAATAAAGTTATTAAAATATGGTAGATACTCTACATGTTTCGGGTGTAGTAACACCCATCATCAGGAATAAAATACAAAGAGAAAATAGTGATAAGTGAAAGGAACAAAGTTAAATGGTAGTGAACGTCAATGGAGCTCTCATCGAGTCATGAGAAATAAAATATTGAGAAAAGGGTTAGTTAGTCTTGACACTGACCATGGGCAACAGATAACAGTGGCAAGAGGGGGGGCCATTAGGGCAGAGAGAAACATACATATATTTAAAAACAATCTGACTTCATCTCTACCAAATATTACCATTTCATTAAGAATCCGCCTCACCGCTGCAGTGGCTCAGTGGTGAGTTACTGATGGCATTCAACCGTGGCGGTCCGATTTAATAAAAAAAAGTATGCCCGGAACTTTAGTGGGTAAAAGAATGCAGTATGCTATTTAGTGATTCTTAATATCGGGACCGGGAGGGGCGCCATGGACCTCTAGGTGCGTAAAAATATAACTAGTGCATACACGTGGTTCGAATCCCACGCTAAGATGTAGGTCCCGTCTGGCTGACATCACCCAGACGATAGGGGATACAACCCCAGGGTGGAGGGGGGAGTGTCGCATGACTGAGGATCGTGGTTCCGAACCCACGGTAAGCTGTAGGTCTCCTCGGAAATGGCCCTGGCAGCGAACGAAGACGTAAAAAAAAGCCTAATTCGAAAGAATGGCAAGAAAAGTTTAATTATATTTAAAAAAAAAGGTACTTGAATATAATATATCTACGGATATGCCATGCATTACAGTACCAGTATGTGGGAGAAGGGGGTCAAGGTATGAGTTACGTCACGATATTAGAATTGACAGATATGACACAAGTTTTTATTGAGAACTAAAATTCTATCTTTTCTGAATATAAGCTGAAAACTTTAACAATAAAGCACCCAAATGGCAGTAGAGTTTTGGACTTGCATTGTCTTTATTTATTTTGAGTCACAACGTTTCAACTGGTAAGTATCTCCAGTCGTCTTCAGGTGAATACTCTTCAGTGAATACAGGTAAGTATTCACCTGAAGACGACTGGAGATACTACCACTTAAGACGTTGTGATTCAAAACAAATAAAGACAATGCAAGTCCAAAACTCTACTGCCGTTCAAGAAACGTAATTGTCTCCAACCTTCGTACTTACGTAACAGAATAGTGACGGGCGTTGACTTTAATAATTAAACTAGTTATTTAGTTAGTTTAGAGATTTAGTTGTAATCAAAGGCCAATGAGAAACTTCTATTTTACTACAGTGCCAGTGGAAACCTTAAACAGCCAAACTTCCAATAATTACTTATTTACGTAACTTTAATTTAAAGGAAAGGGGGATTATATTCTAAACAAACGTACTTACATATCATTCTTAAAACATGATCATCGTAACACAACATTAGCACCATAATATAATCGGCTAGACTTCAGTCTTATTAAAAGCGTACTAACCTGCAAAAAATAAAAGAAAATTAATAAACTTACAAACTTAATTAAATGTTATTATACAGGGTTTCACGCGAAGGTAAAATTGAGACAAAGTTACGAAATTTGCAGACTACTAACAAATTGTTGACAAATTTAAAAAATACCTAGTACCCCCGGAGATATTAAAAAAAAAACGAAAATTTTGGTTTCTGTTAAAATGAAAAATTAATTTTACATTTTCATTGCCACTTTTTAGTTTCTATAACCTGTTATCAAAATTTATTATGACGTTTCGTCTTTCGGGTACCATCATCAGGTATATTTTTTAAATACGAGCCTATATTTTTTAATGCAGTTTCGTAAACCATGTGTCTAATAAAATAATATTGCAATGTTACTTTGATCGCAACGTTTCTACCCTAATAATAATAACATCTTCAACCTTTATCTTCGTAAACGGTAGGAGACTCCTTTAAGATTAAATGACGGCATGACGTTTCGTCTTTAGTGGGCTATCATCAGGTTTTTTGCTTAAATAAGTACTTGCAATTTTGTCAACATCAGGTTGTTCATTTTTAACATAAACGAATTTTCAAATGGGCTTCTTCCCTAAATTTTAATTTTGACTCTGTCGTATAGAGCACGAAAAAATAAAATTATCTAAGGTGCCTGCTTAGTAAATTAAAAATTAAGGTAACTCGGCCAGTATGACTGTGAAAAAATTAATTCTGCCAATGTCATGTATGTCACAGTCAAACTTGCTAGGTGGTTAATTGTGGTTAAAAACCTTTATACAACCCGACATTAGTCAACGAAACTGCAGCTTCGTATTAAAAAAACCTACCTGATGATGGTAATCGAAAGAAGAAAAGTCATAATCAAATTCTAATATCAAGTTATAAAAAATGAAAAGTGGCAAAGAAAATGTATGTAATAGTATTACATAACAAGTGATACAGGAGATATTTAGCACGAGGGGTCAGCAGAATGGGGCAATTCTCCAAGTTTTAGAATAATCACTTTCACACGAGTAATGTACACTATTTTTCTTAAGACCACAAAGATGATTTAAAAAGCCTTAGATTTGTGAAAAAAATATTTCGACACTAGTGTTGAAAAAAATATATTAACACTAGTGTTAAAATTAGCATACTTAGCATTATGTTCTACTTAATATCTGGTTTCATAGTTTGTCAATAGGCTTTTCCTTTATTTGTAGTTTTAATTTTTTTCATATTTTATATAGAAAGAACTAATCCTGGATTGACTTCTAGATTAATCAGAATGAAAAATTTTAAATTTAATTAAGGAAAGATGCATTAAACATAAATTTAAAAAATCCACCCAACAAGGAAGATTTCAATTCAAAATAATTCTATTAATTATTTAATGTTTTTATAAAAAAAAAGTCAAATACTCCTGATGGGATTTGAACCTGTGACCTTGCGATCTGTAGGCTAAAGCTCTATTGTCTACGCTATCGCTACCGATAAATATTTGTTGTTTAATACATGACACTGTCTTCAACGCGATTTGTTTTTTCTGTTAATAGATTTTTCAGTACATTATTAACATTTTCTATAATTTCAGATGGCGTATTTTCACACTCTAATTTTCAATCACTCGACAAATACATGATAAATAAGTTAAATACTTTACAATTACTGCTTTCTAAAATTTGTTCTTTTTAATAAATAGGGGTTGTCTGGCAAATTGGCACCATATGTTTAAATTAAAAAGTGGCTCTTGATATTTCAACACTCGTGTCGAAATATTTTTTTTTCAACACGCGTGTAATAAAACGGCGCTTTCTAGCTTGTGTGCTTTTTTT
This sequence comes from Polydrusus cervinus, assembly GCA_935413205.1. NCBI lineage: Eukaryota > Metazoa > Arthropoda > Insecta > Coleoptera > Curculionidae > Polydrusus > Polydrusus cervinus. The sequence goes on from OW284511.1 coordinate 81,347,446, forward strand.
CTCATTTTCATAGGTGGTCGTAGAAAAAGTTCATTTTTAACCATCTCCTTTGGTAAAACTAGAAATAAATAACGAGGCTGCTCGTTTTTCCTCGGAATATCTTCGGCAAACTCGGAATTTTCCAAATTAGTCGAAGGTTTGTTACTCGTCTCTTAATTTAATCTTTGTTGGATCTCTTACCGTTTACAAGATCCCAATGGAGAGCGCCGAATTTGTAACACCCTGTATAATAGCTTAGAATTACCATAAAAAAATATTTATATTAGAATAATGTGCCTTAATGCAAAAACGTATTACATGAAACAGCAAGGTGGTGAAGAAATGTCAAGTTGAACGGCGAGTTAACTTTCTCGGTTTCCGTTACAACAAGGTGGGCACAGTGGGCTGAAATAGCAATATAATATGGACAAGCTCGTAGTACCTACTAGACCAGGGATGGCAAACCAATGGCCGTTGCTGACACGCGACAAAATAATTTGGGCACGGCGTTAATTAAGGAATGTATGTGATAAATACATATCTATTATACGCTTACATAGGTCCTTTGCTTTTTATTATATATATTAACAATTTGTTTAATTTTTTGAAACCATATGATTCTGTATGTTATTGTGATGATACTTTCTACAGCTGTAGTGGTAACGACCGTTTAAATTTTGCCGAAGAAAAGGAAACTTTAATTCAAGCTGCAAGCACTTGGTTTTCTCAAAATAACTTAAGGCTTAATCCAGATAAAACGCAAGAAATTATGTTCTCCACTAGGGCGGAATATATAAAGGATAAAACGGTTAAACTGTTAGGCATAACTCTGGATGGAGGTTTAAATTGGGGACCTCATATTGATGCAATTTCTGCAAAATTAGCTTCTGCAATTTTTACAATTAAGATTAATTTTGGATAAAGCTACCCTTTTAATGGTATACTATTCTCTTTTTAACTCCCATGTATCGTATGGAGTTTATATTTGGGGCAATTCTTCAAAGTTGATCAAATTATTTAGGTTACAAAAGAAAGCCTTAAGAACTATTGTTCAAGCGCATTATAGAGAGCACTGTAAACCTCTTTTTAACGATTTAAAAATACTAACACTACCATACATTTACATTTTGAATCAACTTTTAGAGATTCATACAAAAAAAATTAATTGCAGAGTAATTTAAATGTTCATGAATATTGCACAAGATCGGCCGAGTTTATTAGACCCACCAGATTTAGACTTGAACTGTCAAAAAGAAATTCAATTGATAGTGAATTATATAATATTTTACCTAAGAATATTAAATTATTAAATATTTTAAATTAAAAATAAAGGACTTTTTAGTGAAACAAGCATTTTATACTGTGAATGAATATAATCATTTTTAAAATTAAATAAGGACGCTATATTGTAACTGTTTGTATAGGTGTATGTACATATATATAATATTTTGAATGCTATGTAATATTTCTAACATGTATATTTCGTGTAGCAGTAGTACTACTGATAGTATAAAATTGTTTGTAATTTACATATATATGTGTTCAAAATTGACTTGCTACAATTGTAATTTTACAAAACGTAGTCAATTGAACAGTTCTTTCTTTCTTACTACGACAAAATTGATTATTTTTTTAGAAGTCATATATTTTGAAGCGTAGATTACGAATCTAAACCCCGTTTTTCTCGAAAACGCTCAGATTTTAAAATATTTCTTCCTAAAGTACCATTTTGTAGAGGTTACGTTTCGGATGCCTAATGACAGCAATTGGGTTCTTCTGGATCACTATTTATTTTATTGTAAATAGTGACATTAACCCTTTTTTTATTAAAAAAAAGCAGTAAAAAACTAATTTTCTGTTTTTTAATTAAAATTTTTACTTAAAATAATCAATATTCTAGCATTAAAAGAGGATAGTTGTCATTTGCTTTTGAACTGTTACCGCCAAGGGCGTCTATAGGAGGGTGGGGGGTTGAGACACTTCCCTCTCCTAGCCCGAAGAATATTATTGTTTTGTTTTTTTTTTACATACGGGTTCCTTTATCTACTGGAAATTATTGTTCATTGGTTATAATATGGAAAAAAACAGTTAGTTGTTTTTTTATTTGGAATTCATGGCGAATAGAACACAAGGGACTTTTTTCTCTCTTTTAGAAGTCACACTGGAAGGCGAAGATGTATTAACACGCCAGGTATGCTTCTTAAGAAGTCACCAAAAAAAGAATGAGGGGTTTTAGCACACCAGTCTCTATAAATAATTGCTCTCTTTACTTGTTCTTTCTTTAAATCTGTATAACAAACAAGTCCGAAACCTAATCTCTATAAAACGGCTTCTCAAGAAGAAATATTTAAAAAACTAAACGTTTCCGAAAAAAAGAGGTTTAGATTCGCAATCTTCGCCCCAAAATATTTCCTTCTTAAAAAAATCATCAATTTTGGGGTCAGCGTATTTGATGCAAACAAAAAAACAGTTGGTTGGCACGTCATGATCATATATATAAAACATTTCTTTGGGTAAAATGGCACGTAAATGTAAAAAGGTTCGCCATCCCTGTACTAGACTATATCGTTGTGAGTAAAGGTCAGAAGTTGGAAAGCAGTTTTAGCATCTTTTTTCACTAAAAATATGAATGTATAACAATTAATCAATTAGTACCTTTATCCACTTACCCCATTAATTGTAACGCACATCATGATAAAGTTACTAGACTCTTGCTTAATGTGTGGACTACGTTGTCGTATTTTTAGTTACTGTCACTTAAATTACTCAAAAGACATGTTGTGAATAAACATAAAAAACTGTTTTCAAGTACTCTTGATACATTTTAATGCGAGTCAGAGTGCAGTGCTTTAAATAATGAGTCTACTGATGCCAGCCACAGAATCAGGAACTGATTTATCGATATCTTTTTCAACAACAACATTATTTTATATCTTCGACAGCCTTTCAGGTAAATTAAACATAGCACTGGTCCCTCTAAACTACAATACTGTCCCACTGCCTAGTAGTAGGCCAACTACGGAATATTTTTTACATAAATTATTAATATTAGTTCTTGAATGTAGAGGCGAGCATGCACGATGGCGTGGTCGGAAAACATCGGTAATTGCGTCAATAGAGTATGTATATGTTTTATTTATCTATTTCTCTTTGCCGTAAGCCAGTCAGCTGACTTAATTTAATTAAAAAATATGTTTGATAGGTTTTAAAACCAAAGCAATAAAGTTTTAAGGTGATTAAAAAAATTGCCTGCTTTAAAGTCACATTTACATAGAATAAACGAACAAATGTGGCATAGAACACCAAAAAATAATATGTAACATTGTAACACTAATTGTTAATTAATATTAATATTTAGGGAGTAGATTACATCATAGCAAATCTTTCTTTGATGATCCAGACCCGAGACTAACGATAAAGCTCGTATTCGAAAGATTTACAATTTTCTTTCGCCAAATTATTAAGCCTCAAAATTCGCAACAATATGTACCAATACAGCTACCTTATTAGCCCTTAAAAAATAATTATGTTCGAATTAATAATATTAATTTATTCCGAAGGTAGCTATAATAGGGTCACGGTTAACTCCGATGGACAATAATTATAAACACTCATGCATTTTGGCGCGCCCCAGCCGACCGTGTCCGTTGATCAAAGCAAGTGAAGACCCAACGCCCAACACGGCTTTAATATTCACAGTTGCTATGTTTACGTGACGTCAGTTACGCAAGCAGCATGTAACAATTTGCATTATGATGAAGGGCAATTTAAAAATAGATCGGCCATATGCACCATTGTTTTAGCATTGGTTCGTCTAACCTTAAGGTATTTATTTTGAGGCTTCGCGAAACTTACGGTTCTAGATATCGTTTTAACGTGATTTACTGTGTGATTAAAAAGTTTTATTTTATTTTTCAGTTAAAACTCAGTAGTGTACCTACCTACTTAGTTGTGTGTTTTAAAAATGAACGCAATTAATGACATAATTTGTAATTTGTCAGAAACTCCATTCAGTCAATGGACAGATGAGGATAAGAGAGATGTTTTGTTACACGGGTTTTTAGTCAATATTTGTTTAAGTACCCGCAGTATACCTAGCTCTTCGACATTTGGTACGGACACGAGATTGTAGCACCCTATATCCATGGGTGTATATTTTACAAAAGCAATATCCCTTTAACATGTTCTTAAAAAAAAAACAAGAAAGTTTATTTAACAAAGACGTTTTTTTACCACAAACTATATAAAGCGCTCTGGCATAGGATGTACAGAGAACGCCGGATGCAATTATGAGATAATTAGTATATGCATATAGTGTGCACCACAAAACCGAGGCATAATTAAAAAAATACCAGTAATTTGTCTTTTTCGAGAATAATATAAGAGCCATGTGAGTACATAATAACAGCAAGTCTACAGTGGAAGTAAATTAAATTAGTATGACTTATTTTATTAGATTAGGTATAATATACAGGGTAGAAACTCTAACTTGGATAAAGTATGTGGGGTTGTTTCCACAGCAGTCACGGACAGTCCGTGACAATCAGGATTCTGCGCAATAGAGTCGGAGGCGAATTTTTGGCTGTTTGGATTGTCAAACTGTCGGTAACTGTGGGTAACAGTACTAAATCTCATCTGTTAACTAACCTTCTAATAATTGGAGACCCAAAAGTTTTTTTTCTTTAAGTAAAAATACTAAAAGGAAGGAGTACAAATAGTACTTAAATATTGCCACGACTACGACAAAAATTGTTTTTTCCCAGGGCCTGTCCATGTGCCGGATGCACTTTGGCCAGGTTTGGTCGATTGTGCTCACCCTGTTTGATTGTTACACACTCAGTGATCCTAATTCCTTGCACTCGTTTCGGTAGGTCAACTGGGGAGGTAAGGATGTCCTCTGGTTCCAGTTTTGTTTGCCCGAATATTTGCTGCCTTTTCCGATCTAGTGACTCACAATGACAAACTATATGCTGTACTATATCCCTTCGAGTGCCGGTCTGTACCAACGAACCTGTTTTCTTAGCCTTTCCCTGCAAGTTTATCGCCTTCTTCGTTCCCTGTAATAACTTCGTGTCCTGGTACCCACTTCAGTGTTGCATTGTTTAGGTTTGCCAGGACCTTCAATACCCCTTGACATTCTCATACCAGTCTTGAGGTTACCTTGTTTGTATATTACCGAACTGAGGGCTGCTTGATTGTCAGGGTATACCGTATTGGCAATCTCGAATCTAGGGTGCCGATATAAACGCATCAGACAAAGATTATTAGTAGCGTTTAACATGTTAAACAGAGAACACGCTATCCCCTACCTCGCACATTCCATTCTTTAGAACACGCGGTCGAAGCAGCCACGGGACCGATCAATACGTCGACTCGGCCACACCACACACATATCCCCCCTTTCAGAAATGTAGGAGAGTGGTTTTTAACTGAAGGTTTTGCCCATATGTGCCTTCTCTCTTGGTTGCATTAGAGATTTCGCACCCTAGATTCGAATTTGCCAATACGGTATATGGATCCGCTTATTAAGGTCCCTCCCATTCATTTCATACACACACTGTATATATGGCGTAGATTTCTGCTTGGAAAACTGTAAAAGACTTTTTTAGAGGGAAAAACGCGTTTTTCTCCGGTCTTACTCCGTGTATCCCCGTATTCACTTTGGTTTTATAGCCATCTGTATACCACATTCCATGAGTAGTTTCTGGTGTTTTGTTTTTCCATATATTTTGTTCATCAATTACGACCTCATATGGTATGTCATAGCGATACCTTGGGTTTATGTGGTCTGATCTCAGTTCTAACTCAGGTCTCTCTATAGTCTCACTTAAAAGTTCGTGTCCAGTTCTCTGTCTGTCGAGGAGCCTAGTCGAACTCTGCAGTCTATAGAGTCCCATTTTAACTTCTCCTTCATCACCAAGTAAAATGGTGGAAGGTCTAGAATAATCTCCAATGTGGGGGTTGATTTCATGGCCCCTGTGATGCTCAAGCCGGCCAGTCTTTGATATTGCGGTTTGCAAACACGAAAAAACAGTTACATTCAAAAAAAAAATTAATAGCCAAGAACAAACTGATATCAGCCGATTTTACAATAACCTGTTCTATCTATAAGAAAATATTGCAGTGCATGATATTACGTATATAAATTTGTGGATTAAATAGCTACTTTAAAAAATTTAATTAATTAAGGGAGTCCTATTAATTTTAATAACAATGGCAAGGCATAATCATCATAATTGATTATTTATTTGCATCTCTATACCTACAATGTGTGAAAAATGCAATGCTTAGAATGGAAATTTCGGTTGTTATTGTTGCTATTAGACGTAGAAGATTTGTTATATTGAAAAAAAGCTATGGAACTTACAGATAATGTTAAACACACACATTATTTAAATTTTGAGATAGGTACTTAAAAAAAAATGGTTGCAATTTTTTTTTCTCGTAATTTTCAAAAATATCCAGATTGTCTTTTATTTCTTAGTTATACGTATTAGGATCTAGCTGGCATTTTTTTACATGCTCGTAATATTGACCCGTTCTGCAGTAATTTAATAACTTATATAACCAAATTTTACAACAGCAATATAAAGGTATTATTATAGACTCCGGAGTATATTATATATTATAGACAATAAAACATAATAAAAGTTTATATCATGTTAGATACTAATTATATAGGCAATTAGTTTTAAGTTCTGCATTTAAAAATCTAACTATAACTGTACTGCACTGGGCACATTATCTATTATTATATTAAATTGCGACACTCTGCTCTTATCGGCTATATTGCTTGTAAACATGCAACGCTGCCAATTCTAAAGGTATGTTGTCTATAAAAACAAGGAAAATCAAAATCAAATAAAAAATATGAAAATTTATCACACAAAACTTTTTTAAAGTGAAACAAAAAGTGGGAACAGTTTTTGGGTTTCGGAATTTAAAGCGGCTATACATATGTTTATTTGTATGGTTTTAACCTTTTTAGAAATTAACTCTTATACTTTGGAAACACAAGTTTTTTGTAATTTTTCTAGAACCAAATTTTTTTATTATATCTATTTTAGTTTTTTTTCTATCTTTAGTAATAAGGTAACATGAAAACATTGTTTTACCTAAAAAAATTATATTAAATTAATGCAGTACTTCTTAAAATAAAAAATAATTTACTTTTTAGGAGTTGCCTTCACATCCTTGAAGGGCGAATTTTGCAATGTCTAAAGGTGTATGCAAAATTTCAGCTATCTATCTTTAGCAGTTAGAGATGTGCGTTGATAAATCAGTGGTAGGGGTAAAATTACCACACGGAAAAATAGTAATATATAAACGAATAAAATAAAGTTATAATAATAAAGCTGCCAATTGCGCTACGGAGGCTCACTTGAGGCTTAATCGAGAGGTTCTTGGTTCGATTTCGCTACGGAGGCGCACTTAAGGCTTAATCTAGAGGTTCTGGGTTCGATTCCTAGTGGAGGCACAAAACTTTTTCAATTTTAATCTTGTCTTGCCGGCAAACATTTTTCAATTTAAAAATTATTTACAGATACCAACATACCTCCCAACATTTTAAAATAAAGTTAACGTGTTTTGGCATTTTCCCTGGAACCTAGTAAATTTTTTCTACGACCACCTATGAAAAAAAGCACGGTTAACTTGGCTTGAAAGCTCCGATTATCACACGCGTGTTGAAAAACAAGGCACACTATTTAGTTTAAACATATGGTGCCGATTTGACAGACCACCCCTATTATTAGCATCGATAGCGTAGAGAATAGAGCTCTAGCCGACAGATTGCAAGGTCACAGGTTCAAATCCCATCAGGAGTATTTGACTTTTTTTATAAAAACATTAAATAATTTATAGAATTATTTTAAATTGAAATCTTTCTTGTTAGGTGGATTTTTTAAATTAAATTAAGCCTAGCAATGAAGCAGCGGAATCAGTAACCTGAAGTCAAGTTCAATCGTAGCGCGTTGTCGCGCACGTGACAATATTTGAATTTAAGAGTACACCTTTAAAACAATATTCTTTTTAGGGGGTTAATTGTTTAAGAAAAAAATGTATGGAAAAGTTTTTAGAAATTAAACAAAGAATATTAGAAAGCCCTTTTTGGTTTGTCATATATTATGTATTATATATATTTAAATAATTTATTCCTAATTTAGCAACACTATATTAACTTCCAATTCAATATTTTGTAATTAATTCTAAGCCACTTTTATTAAAATATTTTTTTTAAAACAATTACGGTTTTTTTTTAAACGAAAGTTCAATTATTAGTCTATTTCTAATCCGAAACTATAACCATCTCTGTCGCCCACTTACGCTATCTCTTTCTAACATCAGTGGCAAACCCTTGCTTTTTAAAATCTTATGCAAGTTCCCTATCAGAGCAATATAACAAAAAATACTGAAGACGAGGAAAAATAGCTGAATCCGACGACATGGTGCCAGAACGAATTACTGCAGTCGTTCTCCATGTTGTATATTATTATAATTACTATTAAATAGTTTGTATCCATGGCCAACCCAGAAGCTACTATATTTTATCGTACTAACTAGTCTAACGAGTTTAGTTATTGCTACAATGTATGTTGGTACATATAAACTAGAAGTATATAGCATTAAAACGGTTTCCTTTAAAAGAACTGTAAAATTTAATTTGGAAGATAATCATAAGTAATTATACCGGAAGGTCGGTTGTCGAAGTGGCAGAATGAAAAATGGTTAAAATATGATGTCATTACGACGTAATTTGGTCATTGTTAATGTTCAGGAGCTATAAATGGAGATAAGGGCAATAGACGACAGTGTCATTCTTTTTAAAGATATAAAAAAAAGTTATAAGGAAATAATGATTTTAATCATATTTTGAGTCAGATTCCAAATTCTCGGGGATAATACCATAAGTGCATAAAAATTTCCGAAAATTTTGAAAAATTAAATGTTTTTTGATAACTGCATAAGTTTATTTTCATTGTTGTTTCAAAATATAAATTGCCCCACTCCGAAGGAGGAGGGCTATTTTTTGAAACAACGATGAAAATAAACGAATGCGGTTTCCAAAAAACATTTCATTTTTCAGAATTTTCTGGAAATTTCTATGCACGAATGGTATTCGGTAGAATATTTCACTCATGTATAAATTTTCCCATAAGAAACGTTAAAAATAAAAAAATATCAGCGGATATACAACGTTGCCTAGACAACGTTGTATATCCAACACACAACAATCGAACCTATTTTTACCTTTTTACTGCGAACGTGATCGTTATTGTTATGAGTTCCCTTCGGGAAATTCATTGCTTTTGAAAAACAAACCCTCTCAACAGATAACGACAAAGATATAATTATGGCATAAATGAAAAAATATAAATATTAAGTATTTAAAAATTTTTTATATATATTTCATTCTAGAAATATTCTTCCTAAATACCGCTCGTGCATAAAAATTAACCAGATAATTTTTAAGCACTCGTGGTATTACCCCCGAAAATTTACAGAATAAATAGCTAACACGTTAACATTTTATCTTAGTTTTTTATTCATTAAAAGTAATATTACAATTATTGTAATTTATTATATATTGTGTGGTCTTATTTGAGTCCATAATACATAGGTTCTCTTGAGTGCTTGATGTTTTTTCACTGGATTTTGGGGTGCTATCTGTTCTCATTTTTTCTACAATGGCTTCATGATGTTCTTGATCCATTTGAAGGTAGCTGGCAATTGATTGGGAACTAGCATGGCCAGTCATTTTTTTAAGTTCCTGTTCTGCAATACCGCTTTTTGCAATTTTTGACACGGCTGTAGCCCTAAGTGAGTGATTAGTAATTTTTGTTTTTTTAACGTCTAGTCCCACTGTTTTTGCTTGAGTAGTAGTCCATTTTGCTATTTCATTTCGCCCAACAGGACTGTTTTTATACCATCGACTTCCAATTTTACAAAATGGATTGACCGTTAAAAATAAACGATCATTTTCAATACCTTCTCGTTTTGATTTTAGCAAGTTAAACAATCTGATTGGACAAAGATCGGGATATTTCGTATTAGCGACTAGCCATTTAGATGGAGCGCACGGCACCTTGTGTCGTTTTGCTGAATATGGGATTGTATTCTATTCTACCTGTTGTTTGCCCCCCATTGTCAAAGTCTTTTTTAAAAAATTCCAATAAGGTTTTGCTGCCTTCTCCCCCTCTCCATGCCAATTCATAGGAGAATATAAAAAACAACTTTTTTTGCAGACCTTCTGGGGTACATTCCTTGCAATTATTGTCAATTAACATTTTCATTTCATTATATTTTAGGGCAATTGAACTGACCTTTCTTTTAACCTCGTGCTTGTGCAATTCCTTTCTTTTAGCATTTTTTGCATCCCTGGCAGCTTTAAACTCTTGATCTTCAAATGGGTCTATTTTAATACCATATTTTTCAAAGTATTCATCCATCACCATTTTTGCAGTTAAATTCCACATTACTTTTATTGTGCTTTCTTTATATTCATCGCCATTATTTTTTCGTATGTTGTAGCCCCAATCTTTAATTACTTTAGCAATCTCATGCACTGATGTTTCCCGCTCTAGTTTATAGTTTCTAACAACACAAAACTCCATGAATTGTTTCCATACGAACGATAGGCTTTTCTTTGTATTGGGCGGGATAGTTTTTTCTATATTTACATCAATCGCATCTTCACCAACACCAAACGACTCATTTTTCAAACGATCGGCTTTTAAATAATTATTAATAAAGAAGAAACGTCAAAGTTGACTTCTTTATTACTTGCTGCTATGGTCGCTACATTGCAATTTCCACTGTAATTCAGTGGAAATCGCATACCTCTTATGGCATTGTTTATACATGAGGGAAATTTTCATTTAAATTTTAAGTTGTTTAAATTTTTTGAAAATTTTATATTTTATATACAGTGACATTCGGCGAAATATGTGCCACAAGGAATAGAAAAGTAAAACATTTTAGAACCAACCAGTTAAAAAGAGAAAGACCTAGTTAATCGAATGAAATATCGGTTCGGCAGCGCTAGCTGGTAGAGCGCCACAACAAATATAACTATGGACTTTAATAAAATTGCGTATTTAATTAAATGGAAATTTTAAAAAATCTAGAGTTATTTAAACATTTATAGGTACTAATTATTTCAGTACTTTTAAAGTGTCATCTTTTGAGCATGTAGAGGCGTCTTCTTTTACTCTTCACCGAGAGTAATGTTATAACAGCTCACTTTTTGCCTGCTATGACTTTGATAACAGAACTGCACTTATGGAAATATTCCTGTGATATTCTTTTTTAAAAAATAATAGCCAAACAATCAGGGTAAAAATATATTTTTAATATAATCATGAATTTAATTTAAAATCCTAAACGTTTAATTAATTTTAAAGTATTCGAACTGTATCAACAAACGAAGAAAACTTTTATGTTGACAAAAGCCTTAAGCTTGGCCTTAATTAAAATTTTATTAGAAATTTATATGAAGCAGACCAAAAACATCTATAATAGCAAGGGCAGATTTACCTTTTTGTCATGAGAAGGGGGAATTCCCTCGAAAAAAACACATTTTATGTGTGTGTGGGGGGGGGGGGGGGGCGCCCTAGCCCCAATTGACCTTAAAACTTGTATTATACGCAACAGATATAGTAAAATAACTGGGTTTTCTTTAATGGTGCAAACTGAACTTGTCCGCATAATCTGAAGTTAAGTTCTCCATTGTACAGTTGCATTCTGTGCAGATGATTCTTGACAGCTATGTGTCCTGTTCTGTAACAGTTCTCAGCTGACTTCTGTTCATTTGAAGCAGCTGTTTCGTTAGTATTGGGTCTGAATCCTCAATGAAGCTTGCGTTATGGTGTAGTCTTTGTAGTCCGTTGTTTTGGTAGATTTATTATGACATTTCGTACTGTACACTTTGGTAGTGGAGTGCCGGTTCTGGACCAATAAGTGTCTTTTCTGAGACTTTCTTCGCAAGGCTTTTTCGTTCTATAATACCTTCGTGTCCTGGTACCCCCTGCAGTGTTATACTTTGTTTACTTTTACCAGGGCCTCCAATTCCCATTGACATTCCCATATAAGCGATCTAAGGGCTGCTTGACTGTCAATGTATAGATCCGCTTATTGAGGTAAGCCCTCCTATTGTTTTCATACGCACACTTTAATTTGGCGTAGATTTCTGCTTCGAACACTGTGGGACACTTTCCCAAAGGGAAAAATGAGTTTTACGTGACACTGTTAGCCATGCCATCTCCCGTAAACGATTTTATACAAAATTACCAACGGAAGTGTTAAAATGCTGTAATTTGAACAATAGTATTAATTAACCTAAAACTTACCGCACAACATTGTTGTATTAATCAGGTAAAATATTTTTAAAATGTACAAAACTAAAGCGTTCGCCATTGTATGTTAATGAAATGGGTATTTTGTTAAATTATTGTTAATATATGCCATTCTAAATTTAAATGAATAATTTTGAATAATGTTCGCGACAGTTGTATTCAGCACCTCCTCATTTATTTAACTATCCATTGTTTGTGATAATAACAATTTAAAGTATTTACTGGCAGTAACTGTCAACTTTCATTAACATTTTTTATGAAAGAACTAAGATATTTTGTAAGATATTGGCAGATTTTTATAAATGTAAAAATGCAGGTACTGGCACAATGCCGGGAAATTAGTGTGAATAAGTAAAATACTTATAGATCTAATATCACAGTCAATGGAGCAAAATCTGTGTATTTTTAGAGATAACTCGAAATTTAAATTGCGTACTGTGGTATATCGATACTAATTTTTCCTACGACCACCTATGAAAATGAGAAAAAAAGCACGGTTAACTTGGCTCGAAAGCGCAAAATATCACACGCGTGTTGAAAGAAAATATTTCAACTCTAGAGTGGAAATACAAGGCACACTATTTAATTTAAACATATGATGCCAATTTGACAGACCACACCTATTAATAAAAAGAACATATTTTAGAAAGCAGTTTAGTTTATTTATCACGAATTTGTCGAGTGATTTCGAATTAGAGTGTGAAAATACCTGAAATTATAAAAAAGTTAAGAATATACTGGAAAATCTATTACCAGTCAAAACAAGCCCCGCTGAAGAAAATGTCATATATTAAACTTAAGCAAGAAATGTTTATGGGTCGCCATAGTGTAGTGACTACAGCCATGACCAACAGATCGAAAGATCACAGGTTTAAATCCCATCAGGAGTACTTGACATTTTTTTATGAAAACATTAAATAATTTATAGAATTATTTTGAATTGAAATCTTCCTTGTTGGGTGATTTTTTAAATTTATGTTTAATGCATGTTGATTAAAAAAAAAAAAAAAACATTCAACAAGGAAGATTTCAATTCAAAATAATTTTATAATTTATTTAATGTTTTTATAAAAAAAAGTCAAGTACTCCTGATGGGATTTGAATCTGTGACCTTTTGATCTGTGAAATTCGCATCATATGTTTAAATTAAATAGTGTGCCTTGTATTTCCACTCTAGAGTTGAAATATTTTTTTTACAAATCAAAGATTTTTTTTTAATAATTCTTTGTGGTCGTAGGAAAAATAGTCTACATTACTCGTGTGAAAGTGATTATTCTAAAACTCGGAGAATTTCCGCACTCGGCTGACGCCTCGTGCTAAATATCTCCTCGTTTGAAAAGTATCACTTTCATCACTTGTTATGTAATATACTATAAAACTCATCGACAGTCATCTTGAAAAAAGGGAGTGAAATTAGTTTTCCCTTATATTCCGACTTTTATCTACTTTATACAGAAATGAAGCTAACTAAAAATATATATTTGTTAATTACTTTTCAAATATAAAATTAGCATTGTAACTGCAATTTAAATTTTAAGTTTTCTCTAAAAATGCATAGATTAGTAATTTGGCCCTCCAAATACTATGTTAGTAGCTCAAGCTAATTTTTCCTTGCTAAATAGACTCTGAGATACCTAACAATAATCTTTAATTTCCAGACTAATTTTAGCTATTATTGGGTTATTTTAATCAACATTATTTAGTTTTGGAAACTAAATATTATTCATAACTGTATTATAGTATTAGTAACCAAGTCGGCATGTTGCAACTAACAGATATTAGCTTACCTAGTTCACAAAACTAGTTTAAATATTTATCTTAGTCAAGCACGCACATTGGCAACATTGCATAGGTATGCGAGAGAGCGTAATTCACAGTGTCCCGTCAACTCGCCATTTATCTGTTATGTTTGTTTATTTATGCCGGTCTTCGAAATGTATTGCATTTGTGTGTGATTTTTAAGCAGCCCGGTGAGATTTGTTATGGGAGATATGGAAATGTGAGACGAAAAGCTCCAGACTATTTAATTAAGTTATGCCCAATGCGTAATGAAACAACTTTATATTTCGATCCGAAGTGACTCGTGTTCCCCAACGTCTCAAGGATAAAACTTCTAATATTATTATTTTATTAATAATTAAAAGTTACTTCTAAAAAAAGGTTTAAAGGGGGAATTGTCCCCTTCCCCTGGAGCTGCCGGTGAGAAACTTTAAAACCGTCCTTCGTAATATTACTTGGAATGTCATCAAAATCGATTACGACCTATCGATTTTAGGAAATCTGATGCCGTTTCTCATTAATATTTCATCATTTCCGAACATCTTTCGAAAATTGCCGTGTGATATCTTTATAAGATTTCCCCCATCGTTCGATGTCCCTGCTCTAGACAAAACACATTTGACGTTGGCTGAGACTTCCCTTTTCGAGGTGTATAGCGACGTCGCTGGGTGGAGGAATCTGCACACCCACATTGAGCCCAAAATGATTGGTGCTTTACGACGAACGTCCTTTAGAACTTTTCAATAAATTGCTGCTAAAGATATTTTTTCAAACTTTCCGTCTTCACTTTTTTCAATATGCCCTCATTCTCTAAAATATTGGCGCTTTTCTATTTTTTTCGTGATTTTACTATATACCTTCTATAAAATATTATTTTTAGTCGTTACTTTATATTAAGCATGTTTCTAAATGAAAATATTGTCGGATATGGATTGATATGATGGATTGCTCATCTAATGTCTCTGCGAAGTTAAGACTTTTAATGGCTAATAAGTTTGATAAAAAAATAGCTGTAGCGGAAAGATAGTGCATAGAACAAGGACAAAAACATTTCTAGTTTTGTAGGAGTTAGTAGACAAATAACTGATTGTAATTGGTTGAAGAAAGGGTTCCATTTATAGGTATAAAGTATATAAGGTATTATAAGGTTTTAAATACGACCCTGTTCAGGTCGATTATTTGTTTACATTTGATGCCAGTTGCAAATATGCAGACTAGTCCAATTATTTCTTTATAAATTTTAATGATTCCTAATAAAGCTAAATGTATTTATTATTAATGTAGTTGTGTATAAGACACAACATAAAAAGATGTCGTCGTGTGATGATCAAGAAGCGGACGCTCTTAAAATAAATTATTTTTCGTGCCATAAAACCCGTCAATGCAGTTACGCCATGTGTATTATAAACTGTGGCCAAATATTTCATAAATTTTTTGCTGAAAGAGTGAAATTTATCTATTCTTCGAGATCAATCTGCTGCAAGGAGATCCTAACCTCAAATTCAACTACAAAAAAAATATACTTGAAAATCTTATGGCAAGAGAAGAATACACTATTGGAGGACAATTCAGACTTGCTAGGAGAAAAATAGGGTATTTAGAGGAGAATTTATTTATTTAGCTATTTACTAAAATTCTACAATGAGATAAAAAAAAATACTAACATTAGTAAATATTTATTTTAGAGACACTAATGTACTTATTTATTACAAATCAAACAATTTTATAATTAATCAAATCGTTGTAATACAGAGTGTTCAGCCATATATTAATTAATACTCTTATGGTTAATAAACTCTGTCATCAGTGTAGAACAT
Source organism: Polydrusus cervinus (assembly GCA_935413205.1). NCBI lineage: Eukaryota > Metazoa > Arthropoda > Insecta > Coleoptera > Curculionidae > Polydrusus > Polydrusus cervinus. Next base: position 81,363,374 of record OW284511.1, read on the forward strand.
CAATAAATCTGTTATATTAAAAACGCAAAATGGAAATTCCAGTGCAAATATACCACAATGCAAAATGTAAACGAAGAACAATGGCCGATAGTATACGGTTCTGAACAAATGATGCTTTCTGCTTTCTGAAGAAGAAACAGCTCATTGCAGATGGATTGTGCGCCTGCGCACCTAGAAAGTCGTAAGAGTAATTTGTCTATCGTTGTAGCATTATAAAGATTTTTAATATATAAAAAAGCTTGAACATTTGTGTCTTCGTTTTCCGATCTATTACCGCATAAATATACTTTCGTTTGAACAAAAATGTTTAATCTCGGACTTTTGGTTAAACTGGAAATTCTTATAATAAATAAAAAAAATAGAAATATATTTTTTTAAATTTTTATCTTTTGATTCCTAATTTAATCCTGTATTTTTTAAAATATTATGTTTGAATTGCTTTGTCGCCTGATGATAACGGATAGAGAAAGATTTTATGCAAATTACCATTTACAAATTGCTTGTTTTAAAAAAGGAAGAAACACGCTTTTATACAATAATGTTACGTAAAAAAAACTATCAAATAAAATGTTGGTAGTGCTCAAATTATCACCGCCCGAGTCGTTAACCTCCAGTGTTTACTTCACTTTATAATCTAAGGGCCGCAATTGGTTAACACGGGAAATCTGGATTCCGAGGGCTAGCCCTTGATTTGTATAAAATAAACCTTTAGTGGGTTTTAATGTTTTATTCAATAACCCTCATATAATAGATCAATAGAAATGTATAGTTTTTTACCAAGGAAAAACATTGATAGAATAATTCGCTCTATAAAAGAGTTATTATTAATAAGAGACTGATTTAAATATGGTGAAATCAACGTTGATTTATATTAAATATACCGCTATTTGAATAATAAAAAATTGTTGATTTATAATAAATACATATGAGTTTCAAAATAAATATTTAACAAAGAGTAATATTATTTTATTTAAGTATATAAAATATTAATAAATTGTACTAAAACTAAACAGGGTGATTCCTAAGTTGATACTTCTTTTTTAGCTGTGTATAGAAGGCATTAAAATAAACATTTTCAAGTACCTTTTTTCAACAAACTTAAAAATAGACGAGATACAGAAGTAAAAAATCTAAGTGCGGGCCTGGACATCAAAACATGACCTGCTCTACTTTTTGTTGTTTATTTTATCTCTTATTAGTCATGCAATTTACGGGTCGGTGGCAATTTGGCAATCCGCTGCGGTGTGCTTTTCTGAAGCAACTTTTTTTTGATGACACGTGAAAATGGTAAAATTTGAAAACAATGATCTAGTAGATATGGTGATAATTTACGGTGAGTGTCGTCAAAGTGCGGCTGCTGCTTCGAGATTATACGTAGAACGCTTTCTTTTTATTCAATGGGCAAGTTAGGCAGAACCGTATTTGATCCATAGTGTAATAAAATGTAAGTACCTTATTTTTGAGTTTTTTGAAAAAAGGTATTTAAAAATGTTGTTTATTTTAATTCGTTCTATACACAGCTAAAAAAGAAGTATCAACTTAGGAATCACCTTGTATAAATAAGGGTTGGTCTGAATTTTCATTTAAAAATGTGTTCTTCTCTTTAACAACATGGACGTAACTTCTATTATTTAAATATATAAAATATTATTGAATTGTACTAAAACTATCCAAACATAAGTTGATCTGAATTTTCATTTAAGAGTTTGTTCTCTTGAAGTTCCCTTTCCAGTTATTTCAGTGTATTTATTTCTGTAGTTTAATTTAGTTAAGGCCTTTTTACATTGGGTGCAATTGCAAGAAAAAATGGTCTGGAAGCATGCGCTTCGACGAAGCTTTAATCAGCTGATGCACGTTTTCCCATTTAAAACCTGCATCAGCTGTTTAAAACGTCGACAAAGCGCATGCTTTCAGGCAATTTTTCTTGCACTTGCACCCAATGTAAAAAGGCCTTTAGGGTTAGGATCTTCTTGCAGCAAATAAATAGATGAATTTCATTATTTCTGCAAAATTTCTTTCGGCACAGTTAATACACACTGCGTAACTGTATTAACGAGTTTTATGGCATGCAAAAAGAATTATTTCAAGAGCTCCACTTCTTGATCATAATCATCACACATCTTTTCTTGTTGTGGCTTCTCAGTAGTTACGAAAGTATTCTTAAAACGTGGTATTTTCGGGGGGTCTGATTTTGATATTAAAAAAATGAAATAAAAAAAATCGATTTTAAATATTCCTATTTTACTTTAAATATCGATAGGGTCGATATTCCGCCATATCTATCGACTATATCGATATGTTTTGATGCATCGATATCGATATATTCGATTTTCAATATTTATTTATTTTATTTATTTCATACACTGTTTTACAGTTTCCCAGTTACAAAACAGGTAGAAAACAGAATTTAATTAAGTAAAAAATAAAATAAATTATTTAACAATTAACATAAAGATTAGCAATATTTAAATATATGAAACTAACAATACGGTAGTAATAATCCTACAACAAGAAATAATAAAAAAAAAGTAATTACATACGTAGTATAGGTACTAGTGATAAAAATGTCTTCTGACAGCGCTTAAGCTACAATTAAAGACATCATAGGCATGGACATTGTCATTGTAACATGTACACATCCTATTGATGGGAGAATATTTGAAGACATTGGTTCGTGAAGGTGGTAAGTAGAAGGTATATAAGTTTTGGGTATTTAGAGAAGGAATTCTAAAGTTCAGTTTGTGCAGCAGCTCTTCACAAATAATATTGTTATTGAGCAGTTTATGTAAAAATAACTGCGTAGAAGATGTGCGTCTATCATGTAATCTAACAAACGAGAATCTTTGCAGCAGCTGGTCATAAGGAAAACCTCGGTCGGGATAAACTCCATCAGATCTATACCACAAAGCTTTCAAATAACGTCTCTGAACGCACTCAATATTGTCGATGTGGACTTTATATGTCCCGGCCTAGCTGCAAATCCAGAAAGTAACGATGCCAGTTTAGCAGCAACTGATTCCAGGTATGGCCAACGACTGTTTATTTAATATTTGCTCTATTGATTACGTCTGTGCTGACATGTATGCTGATAATCGTAAGAGCGCGTGCACTTTCTTTTAAATAGTCGCAAATTCCTTTAACCCATCCAGCTCTCAGGTCAGTAAAATGCCATAAACAACTTGATAATATTAATTACTGCTTAATATTTAAACAAGGTTAAAACGATACTTCAATTTTTGAACTTTCGACATTTAATTACATCCATCCTGTTACGAGGGAAAATTAAAAAAATCTACATAGCCATAATTGAAACAACCTTGTTACGTTGAATAGTTACATCACACGAGGAAGTAAATTGGTCTAGACGCCGTAGGCAGAGTGCTTAAACTTTCGAGCGCGATATGAACAATGCACTAGAGTTGGACAGTGTATTTGGGTTATTTCTTATAATTACAGAGAATCTCTTTAACAATGTCTATCTCTTGCACATTCTGCATTTCACATGCAACAGACCAAAACTGATACATTTAATAATACAAAAATGAACAATGTCGCTTTCTGAACCATAGTCAATTTGATGTGTTGTATGATGGATGTATTTTTAGTTGCCTGCTTTCGCAAGAATAATAAGGTGAAACGATAAGCAACACAGTCTAAAAATCGGTTTAAATATTAAAAACGGCTTTTGTGCCTTAATATTAACTTTTAATATTTGCAATGGTAATTTTTTCAAAATAATAACTACATTCCCTTATTTACATAATAGCATAACAGGAACCCTGTGAACGTGATAAGAGAGGTGTTAATACCGCCTACGAAATTGACAAGGACAAAACAACGATATGGAATAACTTCAAAATTTATATTTTACTTTTTCTACAAATCTTATAATTTCATCTGTTTTGTGCATTTTATGTATTCATTTTAATTTTTCACTATTTAGGGAAATTTTATCAGTTATTTTTTATTTCTGTGCGTATAATAAAAGTTTTTAAGTCGATTGGGGTTGGGGCTCCATTGAAAATAGCAGGAAATGATAAAAATCGTAGTGAAGAATAATTTACATCGCAAAAAAACAACATAGGCAAGTACAAACTTTCATTTTAATACAGCATAAGTAGGTATATAAATTTTTAAAAATTGGTGTATGCATAGCAATTGGGATGTTTTTATTCAAATAATAATAACGCAAACCTGACAACTTTGCATCTTCTCGAAATATATTCTAAACCTCACTTTTGCTCAAGTGTCATAAAACGACGTGTAAAATGTACGTGTAAATTAGTTTGTTATCTTTCTCAAGTTATAATGATCTAACCACTATGATTGGTCAATTTTATATCCTAACAAGGATGGATATGAAATTATATACGTCACTTGGTTATAAAGAAGACAAAATCGACGCGGGAGTAGAAACCCCTTTTGCTGGTTTATTATTTTTTTATCCTTGCATTTATTTTGAAATCTTTAGATGCAGAGGCGATGGGAAAACTTTTTTAATTCCCCTTGTAATATTGTTCAAATGGTTGCTTTGTTTAAATACATGAGCATACTTTTTTAATGAGAAATACATGATAAAGTAAACGCGTTGAAAAACAACTAATAGAAGAGACAGTTACTACCCAAAATTAAATTAAATTCGAGTGTATCAAAACTATTACAAATTCGCACGGTAGCATTTATAATTAATTATTATTTATAGTCATAGTGTCTTGTAATTAAAATTTACAATGCACCTAATACAGGGTGGCCCATTTGTCTGACAAAGTAATATACCGTCTCTACTATTAAAGATATCAAAAAAAAGGTTTCTATAAAAAATGTGAGGTATAAAAAAATATATGTTTTAAAATTATTTTTAAACATACAGGATGGTCCAAAAAAGTAGGACAATAAAAAGATACATTTTTTTAAATGAAACACCCTATATATTTTAGCATTTTTTGTTTCCTTGCAAAATTATCCATATGACGCCATACTTAGTTTTTTAATTTTTTGCAACGTTGCCAAACAAAATGCAAAATTCTTAAAATTTTGGAAAAAACATGATAGTAAAAAATTACCTGTATTTCTCAATAAGAGTATCGAAAATCGAAAATTTCTTGTAAGCTCTTAAGTTTAGGGATAGATAAACTGTCTTAAATCTTTAAGTACCGAAAATTTTGTACAGGGTGTTTTGTGTTGACCTCCAAATATACAAAATTTTAAAATACAATAACTCCGTTTTTTCAAATGAAACACCCTATATTTATTAGGCTCATCTGATAGATATTGTAAGTATCTTTAATTATTGTTAAGTCATACCTCTACCTAAATTTACTAGTTTTGGCAATATTTCTATTTTTATTTAAATTTTGGTAAAAAAAACTATAATTTTTATTTTTTTAGTAAGCCATGACCAGCAAGCTAAAAACAAATGTCATTAAATATTATCCCATATTAAAATAAATTGATAACCATAGTTAGTTACGTATTTATTTAATTTAATAAAATTTTGTTTTTATTACGCAACTTGATATTGAAAATAAGTTTACACACATTATAAATATAAATATAATAATTATAAATATGACATTATATTCAATTACATTTGTTTTGACTTTGCTAGTCATGGCTTACTCGAAAAATAAAAACTATCGTTTTTTTCACCAAAATTTAAATAAAAATCGAAATATTGCCAAAACTAGTAAATTTAGGTATAGGTATGACTTAACAATAATTAAAGATACTTACAATATCTATCAGACGAGCCTAATAAATATAGGGTGTTTCATTTGAAAAAACAGAGTTATTGTATTTTAAAATTTTGTATATTTGGATGTCAACAGAAAACACCCTGTACAAAATTTTCGGTACTTAAAGATTTAAGACAATATTTCTATCCCTGAACTTAAGAGCTTACAAGAAATTTTCGATTTTCGATACTCTTATTGAGAAATACAGGTAATTTTTTACTATCATGTTTTTTCCAAAATTTTAAGAATTTTGTATTTTGTTTGGCAACGTTGCAAAAAATTATAAAACTAAATATGGCGTCATATGCATAATTTTGTAAGGAAACAAAAAATGCTAAAATATATAGGGTGTTCCATTTAAAAAAATGTATATTTTTATTGTCCTACTTTTTTGGACCATCCTGTATATTTAAAAATAATTTTAGAACATATATTTTTTTATACCCCACAACTTTTATAAAAACTTTTTTTTGATATCTTTAATAGTAGAGACGATATATTACTTTGTCAGACAAATGGGCCACCCTGTAGATTATATAATTTGTACGGTAATTCTAATTACTAACATATACTTAAAGCTAATAAAAAAGTCGTTAAAGTACGCAAGCATTTTTTTCGTAAACAGCTACCCGAAAGGAGCCTTTTTCCCGATTTTTGTCCCTAAATGTATCCCAGGATTTTACCTCCCTTCTTGGCCAGGAGGGCTTTCACAGTAATGGAATTCGAACCAGCTGGTGCAAAAATACAAATTTTAAGCATAAAATACCAATTAAGAAAGTTACCGTTACTCGTAATTTATTCGTAATGTTGCCCATAAATATTACAATAAGTTTATTGTATCATAAAATTAGTGTTTGTATATATGATGTTGCTTGGTTATTTTGTCAGTTAAATTACGAGAAAAAAATATTTTCCAGGTTTTACTTTTTTAAATGTTGATAAACTTGACATTTTGGAACCTTGCCAATAAAAAAGGACATTACAACACAACGGTTATTAAGTAAGAACAAGTGAAATAGTATATTACGTATGTGTGGTAAAAAAGCATATTACGCACGAATGAAAATAATGCGAACGAGCTGCGTAGCGGCGAGTACGGTAATTACGTGAGTGCGAAATTGCTTTACAACACGAAATACGTTTTATATTTTTTCTACGACTAATATGTATTATTATGAATAATTTCATCCACATTAGTTTTATATTCAGATTTTAAATCTAACATCCACTTGATTGAACCCCAAGTAAATTATTATGTAAATTATAATTTAAGATACTTATTATTAGCAAAAATTACCTTAAAATAAAAGTACTTCTTATTTTACGTTACAAATTAAGATCTTAACTAACCTAATTATTGAACTATATAGGGACATGTTTTATATCGAGAACACGTAGTATTTTTTGAAATTACGACAAAATTGGAAGGTTGGCACCAATGCATTTTACAAGCGCGGGCGGATGGCTGACGGAGGCTCAGGTTACGAGTCACGTGTATTTGTTCTCTTTCTAGCTTACTGCCTACCGGCTCTCTCGCTCGCTTCTACTCATATAAAAGCAGTGCTTTCCCATAAGCGGTTAATATAATGTAAAATCTCTGTATTTTAATCTGTTATACGGGATGCTTATACAGCGATCGAATTTTCGATTAATTGGTGGTAACGAATGCGTTCGTAGAAATGATCTTCAATGTTATACGATTAACTTTTCGGTCCTGGTCCTCTACATACACAGAAATATTGCCGATTATTACATAAATAAAAATTTAAATATAAAGAAATAGTTTTGGTTAGAGTTTGTTTTATTGTTCCCAGGGTAGGCAATGCTTTTTTGCCCTAATTCTATGCACGCCACTACTGGATGGACTAAAAAGAAAACAAATTAGTATAGTCTGTTACACGGTTCTGAAACCACCTAAAGAATGCAGCAAAAGGTTTGAATTATTGACGGCTCGATCGCTACTAAATACAGATAAAAAAATTTCACAGAAATATACGTTACTTTAATTTAAACTTTATAGGCAAAAATAAATTAGGCACGCTTTGACTTCAAATTTTACATCTAATTTATTGTGTTTCCTTGTCTTTTCGCCCAGGTTAAGTTATTGTATGGATGAATATAATAAGTCTTATTACACAACCTAAATACCGATTTATCGATAAAATAGTTAAGGAAATATCATTTCGGAGATTTAAAAAAAAAGTGTAACCAGTTATATTTCGATTTTCAAAGTCGGTCATGCAAAGCATCCATAGAACACCGTGACAAAATGTGTTATATTATTGTTCGTGATCTTTCAAGTGTCAATTTGTAATTAAAAAAGTATTATTGTTTCAAGCTTATTTGACCCCATTTTGGAAAAAGCCTTGATTTTTTGTTAGCTATTGCAAATCGTTGCCAATCAAATCCAGTTTCTAGTTAATAACAAAATGTTGATTTGTCACTTATTTACTATTATTCATTTTAAATTTAAATGTTTCCCAATTCCTTTTTTGTTCATAATATATAAAAATACTTTGTTTGTTTTGGGTTACTTACTTATTGTTACTACTCTGTCCCAATAACATGCTTCGATAGAAGGTATTCTATACTCATTCCGAGTAGGGAAGAGTGGGAAGGCAATCAGAATATAACGAAAACAGATCACGCAATCTTCACAGACGGTTCAAAAATGGACGTTGGTGTGGGAGCCGGGGTCTTTTCCGAAAGTTTACAAATACAGAAATCGTATAGACTCCCCAACTATTGTAGTATTTTTCAAGCGGAAGTACTGGCAGTAGAGAAGGCGGTCAATATCCTGCAAGAACACCTTGGCTTGGGAGTAGCCTCGTCAATCACCATCTTCAGTGATAGTCAGGCGGCGATTAAGGCAATCTGTTCCAGCAGCGTTAAATCAAAGCTCGTAAAGCGATGCCGCAACAATCTATGCACACTTGGCAACCAACATCGGGTTATTCTGTGCTGGGTTCCTGGACACTCCAAAATAGATGGCAACGAGGCTGCCGATGCGCTCGCAAGAGAGGGCGCAGGCATGCCAGCTGATCTAGCAGACAATACAGTGAACAAACCACTGGGATTGGTCAAAGAGGAGATTGACTACACGGCCAAGCAGCTTGCACAGAACAGATGGACAGGGTTGACAACCTGTAGTACATCCAGGCAACTGTGGCCCACATTCGATAAAAAGAGAACCGCAGAGCTATTGAGACACAGTCGAAAAGACGTGAGAAATATTACTGCGGTTGTTACCGGACATTGCCTCTTCGGTAGACATGCCGAACGTATGCAAATACCCACTAACGACTTCTGCAGAAGTTGCAGAGATGAGGAAGAGGAAGAAAGTATTCAACATTTTCTGTGTGAATGCCCTGGTCTCGCAAGAAGGAGGTTCACTACTCTGGGTGAATCATCTTTCGATAGCCTGGAAGAACTAAGGAACTTACAACTTGGACGGCTGAGCAGATTTCTGAACAGTAGTGGCTGGTTTGAATGAGTTGTTAAAATCCTTCCGCGGTTATGTCGCACAAACCATCAGAGATCTGATGAAGGTGGGTTCTACGGAACACGTGTGGTATCACAACGGACCTAATCAGGACTATGTGAGACTGTTTGGTCAGAACCAACGGACATATTTTGTCATCAACAGTGACATTTTTTTGTCATTAATAGTGACATTTTCCCAAACAACAAAATCCCGATAAACGATATTTCAAAAGTGATTTTCTCCGAATCCACAAAAACAATTTTGTAAAAACCTGTTTCATATTCAGCGGCAAGCATAATTCTTTCCAGCGAATCAAAAATCCTGTTTCAGGCGTCAACCACTGCCGAGATCTTAGCGCGTGAAAAATCGATTAGCAGGATTTTGTTGGTTGGCAAAAGGTCATCAATTAAATCGGTCGCACGACTCGCAAATAAAAAAATTGCGCGGTTAATAGGGTGACGTACATGCCTTCTCGCCTCACGTATTAATCTTGCAGCTTTTCCGCCGTGTTTTTAATAGTGCCTAGAAACGTATGGGATTCTATAGAAAGATTTTTATTAATGGGATATGTTTCCAATAGAGTCTCGTTCAGTGTGTTAGTGCTGAATATAATAAATTCAACTATAGTAAAAGAGCCCTTTAACACACCGAAATGTATTTTCATCTAACTCGATATACAGGGTGGGGACTTTAAATGGAACAAATTCGCTAGTAGTTTAGGAAATTTTTTTTTGAAAAATGGCAAAACACCTGTCGATTGAGATTTTGTATGTGCTACTTTTGGCAATAAATTTTTTTTTTACCCCCTGTATAAGGTGAAATATAACCAAACTTAATTTTTTTAAATGGGAAAATACCACTTATGATACCTTTTTGGAAAGCTCTTGTAAGAAAAAATTGAATATCTTATTGCTTTTAATTTATTTTTTATGGTAAAAAATTAAGTTGGGTTATGTTCTTTTTTTTTTTTTTTTTTTTTTTTTTTTGTGATAAAACACCTGCACTCTAGGAAAAATCCTTTAAGGCGCTCTGGGAGCGGTGCGAGTGCGAAAAAAGCGATTAACGTTGGTCTTGAAACGTTGAAGATTGTATTCATTGGGAAACACGACTTCAGGAAGATCATTCCACAAAGATGACGTTCTCCAGATGAAAGAATTCTTGAACAATGAAGTTCGAGGAGTACTAAGCTGTACAACATATGGATGAGCGGCAGTGGTTCGCCGTGTATTTCTGTTTTGCATTGCTCTAGGTGGAATCAAGTGGGCAATGTCAGTCGAACACCTGCCATGGAAATATCTGTAAAAGAGAGCCAAATCACCAACCTGTCTTCAATGCTCCAGGCTATCGAGGGTCTTGGTCAGCTCGGGGTCGCCGATCAGACGAACGGCTCTCCTTTGAATGGAATCCAGTAGCCGAAGGGTGTGCTTGGGTGCAGAGCTCCAGACATGAGAGCAATATTCTAATGATGGTCGAATCTGGGCTTTGTAGAGTGTCAAAAGTTGATGAGGTGTGTACAACCTTTTGGTGCGAAAAAGTACACCAAGTTTCTGTGCAGCTGTCTTGGCAATTGCGGCAACGTGATCATGCCAAGACATATTACCTCCCAGATTGACCCCTAGCAAATTAATAGACGGTGCCAGGGGAATTGCGTGTCCTGCCATGACTATATCCGGTTCTGCAATGTTAACCTTTTTGGAGAAGACTGCTGCCTGGGTTTTCTTAGCATTAAATTCGACTTGGTTACTGTCACCCCAAGCCAAAATTTCTTCCAGGTCATTGTTGAGGCGCAAAACTTCATGCTGCCTGCGAAGATGTGCGTCGGCAGCGGATGTTTGGGGAGTCAAGGTAAAAGATGAGACAAGTGTGCTGTCATCAGCAAAGCTATAAATTGGATTTTGGGTTTTTACTAGAAGGTCGTTAATATACAGTAAAAAGAGGGTAGGCGACAATATGGACCCTTGAGGAACACCGGCATTGATGGTGAAGGTGTCTGAGAGAAACCCGTCAATCGCCACTTGCAGAGAACGGTTCTTAAGGAAGCTGGTTAACCATAAACAAAATCCATTAGGCATACCGTAGGATCGCAATTTACTTAGAAGCCCATCGTGACAAACACGATCAAAAGCCCTAGAGATGTCCAGTGCAACAGCCCGGGATTCTCCATGATGTTCGATGGTGTTGCTCCAAAGATGGGTGACATATGCCAGAAGGTCACCTGTTGATCTGGACTTACGAAAACCGTATTGATGGTCGCTGATAAAAATTAAGCCCTTCCAGATACTTTAGGAGTTGTTGGTTAATAGCTTTCTCCATTACTTTTGAAATTACTGAAAGCAATGCGACGGGTCGGTAGTTGCTTGGCAGGGTCTTTTTACCTTTCTTTGGAATAGGCTGGACATAGCAGATTTGTTCCAGTTAAAGTCCCCACCCTATACATAAGTAATGTTTTAAATTTGTCTGATTGTGATTAGTGACGTGCCGGTCCAAATCTGATTTCAAAGTTGATTATCTGGCTAGTACTTAGTAGGTATATGTCGTACCTTCAGTAATTTTTAAGCGATTCCGCCAACTCGATTGCAATATAGGAAGGTCATATCATAATATTTATAACTTGGTTAAACTGGTTTCTATAGACGGTTTCTATATGGAACTGGGCGAACGGCAATGTATTAGTACCTATTTTATTCGGATCGGACGTGTGACAAGTCACAATTTGTAAAAGTAGAAATATATAAAGATTTAGGTTAAGAGTAAAAAGATAATAAACAAAATAAACTGATTTAATAACATTATTAGTTACATAACAATGTCCAACTTCAAATTAGTCGAACATAGTAGATATGTTGCTGACCTAAGCTCCTATAGATTATCAGTGAAAAATATTACAAATACAAAATGTGAAATAGATTCGTGAAGTCGCGACTTCTGTATTTGTTACTTTCACTTGCCCACAACTTATTTTATACAAACTTATTATATAAAAATGTAAGTTGAAATAATAAACTTGTAATTTTTCTAAACATCAGTATTTTTTACACGATCTCCTTCGCATGGCGTATAATTGGCAGTAGTATAGAGCATCCTTTGGTGAGGGTTTCTTTAAGATTTAAATTATAAATTCACATGGGAGTTCAAAACTGTTCCAAGTAGAATAAAATAATACTGATAACACTCTACACTTTAAAATTGACTTGTAAATGTTTTAAAAAAATTTTTAATGTACATTTGTATTTACTAGAATTAAAATTTATTTCTAATGAACTTTTTGTTGTATGCTGCATATACTAGACATTAACGTAAAATTAAAATGGCAAAATCGAGTGTCCGTTAAAATATATAGAAAGAAGTTTAGCGGCAAGCGTACAGAGTAGTGCGTCTATCTTTTGCATTTAACTGCACGCCAAAGAAAATGGGTTCCCTGGGGCACAGGTAGACAATGACAGGCTGTTTCGTCCTTATTGGGACTCATCAGAAAACCATAACCTGTAAGCAATTCCCATTACAGTTCCCCATTCTGGTTTTCACGTTAGATGGCGATACTAGGTTTTCGTCATATTTTTATTCGTAAAAATATTTTGAAAACATATTTTTGCTGTAGTGGGAATTGCTTACAGGTTATGGCTTTCTGATGAGTTCTAACAAGAACGAAACAGCCTGTCATTGTATACCTGTGCCCCAGGGAACCCAGTACCTTTGGCGTTCCTGTGTCCTTTAATGCAAAAGATAGACGCACTACTCTAAACGAATTTAAAAATCCATAATTTTACCTTATTTTACATCCAGTTAAAAATGGATAGTGAAAACATTAAATATTTTTTTTACGATTTTCTATATTGTAAGAAACTTTTAAAAAAACTTAAAAAATTACTAGTATATATTGAGAGGTTGACAACTTCGCTTCTGGTTCTTATGCATCGGGGAATTATCGTCAGTTGAACGGCGCCATTCTCTAAGTATGATTTTATTTTGTTGCGGTGCGGCCAGCGTTGTTTTATAATATATAAGTAATCTACACGGTGGAGACGTTAACTGGAACAAACTCGCTAGAAGTTTATGAAAAATGGAAAAACACGTCGATTGAGATTTTGTATGAGCTACATTTTAGCACCAAATAATTTTTTTTATCCCCTGTATAAGGTAAAACATAACCCAACCTAATTTTTTTAAATGGTAAGAAAATAGTAAATAATAATCATTTACTAATATTAACAATACAGGGTGTTGTGTGTTGCATTGAGACCTCGGAAGCTAAATGAAGCTTTGAAAATAAATAAATGAATAATTAAAAGATTTAAATCAGGATTAAAAATATTTAGAAATTGTTTTAGAATTAGTTTTAGATATGATACGTCACTATTATACATTACTGGGGCTGACGCATTAAAAAAAAGTCATCAGATATCCAGGTCCATATTTAATAAAAAACTTGATGATGGTACATAAAAAACGAAACGTCGGATTAAAAAACTGTATATATGATTTTGTAGAGCTTGAAAAAATGCCTTAAGAGTGTCCAACTAGCTTTTCTATAAATTCGAAATTAAAAGCGTAAAAAATTAAAATCGAATATTTAAAATTTCGTTTTTTTGCGGATATCTCCGGAACCAACCGGTTTTACTTTTTCAACGGTGTTTTATTAAATATCAAATTATGCAACTTTGTGATAATTTAACCATCTCTGTGTCTGTTATAGTTTCCAAGATCACAATGCTCGTATGTTGGAACACCCTGTATATTACTACAATGTCACTACGTACTTACGTAAACCCGGTTTGATAATTATCGTACTCTTGTTGTTCCAGGATCGACTTACCTGAAAAAATAGAAACACATTAGATAGTTTAAACGAAAAGTCAAATATATTAAAATATACAGGGTGACGCGCCGAAAACTTTCAGCCCAGGTTTATTTTCTTGTAAATGAATAGCCAGTTTATGCCAATCAACAAAACCCCGCTATTGGAATTTTCAAACGCTAATAAATTGGCATTCACCAACTCCTGAAACCTGCATTTCGGTTCGCTAGAAATAATAACATTTGCCGCTGAATATAAAAACTGATCTTTATCAAATTGCTTGTGTAGTTGTAGAGAAATCCTTGAATGGAATCCTTAAAATCTTAAATTGAAAGGGTAGTCGAGTGATACCTTATTTTAAAGCATTTGAATTGCCTTTTCAATGTACTTAGTTATTCACAAATGTCATGGTTAGTGAGCAATTTTATACGCGCTCTAGCATTCTACTATAGATAGCTAAACAGAAGAATTAAAATAATTAAAGGCTTTAATATGAAATAAACGACCTATACAATACATCATAAAATTTTAATTTACTGAAAGAGCGTTAAAACCATAGACATAAAAGAAACAGAGACAGAATTGTTTACATATTATCGCAATCAGACCGATTTTTAACACAAAGCGATGATGACAAATTTCTGCGGGGTGCCCTAGATCTAACTCCTGTGTTTGAAAATAAAGGGTATACCTAATCATAGTATAATGAGTAAATTTTTATGTGTACTTAAGTAATAATAATACACTAAATTATTAGTGTGCTTTTTTCCATCAAAATACGCAATTTCTACTTTTAAAATTATTTAGTTTCCTAGTTACATAAAACTAAAGTGTATATGGGAAAAACCTTTGGCACCGCTGTAACGCCTTTTATTACGAACTGTGAAGCGTATTTTACTCGTTCATTCATTTTATGTGAAATTACGATTTTACAGTGTTTCTGTGCGGGGCCTATTACGTTTTGCAATTTTCGATTGATTTTTAGTGTTTTTTTTGGCAAAAGAGTTGTTAAAGCTCTTTTATTACCAATTCTAAATGGTTCGCCAGTGCGTGGTTTGCAAAAAAGTTGACTATTCTAGCCCCGGATTGGTATTTCGGCGGTAAATGAGATTACGTTTTTTTAGCTTAACTAGTGGTGTGGTTTATTGTATATTTAAAGTAAATAACTGCAAAAACAATTACATTTTGTCTGAACTTCTTTAAAAAAACGTAGATGACGGATTAAACAAGGAATATAGATATTATTGTAAAATTCTAATCTAGATTTCCCAGTTTAAAGCTTTTCTTTACCCTCTACACATTTTTTAATGCACGTAGTTATTTACATATTATCGCAATCAGACCGATTTTTAACACAAAGCGATGATGACAAATTTCTGCGGGGTGCCCTAGATCTAACTCCTGTGTTTGAAAATAAAGGATATACTTAATCATAGTATAATGAGTAAATTTTTATGTGTGACATAGACATTCTATGTCTGTACTATGTCTCATTACTTTACATTAAATGCAAGATTTGATTAAATGTTATCATACATCTAGAATATTATGTATATACAATTTTCGTGAATTTTAAATACCTACTTTATAATATTGTTGTGGCATTAACTGTAAAATTATCTTAATGTTAGAGAGGTTTCCTGTCTGAAAAGAAAATATATTATGAAAGGGTTTTACTAAACTTGGTATAGTATTTTTATTCCGAATTGAAGCGCTGTGCCGGTATACATTGAATAAATATTGACCATGGTTAGTTGATGTATACTGGCAATATGTTTATCAGTGCTTCAATTTGGAATAAAAGTAATACACTTATTACTATAGGTTAGTACTAATTTTATGATAGGGTTTAAACCAGTGCCAATAATTTATCTACACACACAAAAGTATATTAAAATAGTGTGTTATATTCCAACGTTGAAAAGTGGAGTATATAATATGTATATAACAGCCTGTATATTTTAATCTAAAAAGATAGCATTTTATATTATCTTTCTAAATATATAACACTATGGATGATATTGGTTTCCTAGGCGATTTATTAAAACTTCATTAGATAAATCACAGTAGGCCATGAAACAAAAGCTAATATCCTAGAAACAACTATGTTGTAAATTGTCAATTTTTCGATTTTCCCTCGTATCTCTTAAGCAAGCAAACATTTTCAAATTTTGATTTTACCATTTTACGTTTGACCCAAAAAGAGCACATGACGCCTATATTACTTTTTCGATAGCACTAACAATAACGGAGATACCCTATAAAAGTGGCGAAAATGGAACACCCTGTACAGAAATTTTTGTTCTTATTTAAGAAATGGCGTAAATTATGGCTAATTGTTCCCAGGTTAGTGGTAGAAAAAATATTTTACAGTACATTATAAATATTTTTTAATTAATGGACTTTTATTTTTCCCTAATCTTTAAACAAGGCGCACGCCACTGGTAAAGGTAATCGGCTAAGGGGACAGCCAAGTTACAGCGTTGCCATTTTTTATGCCATCCTTCTTCAACTTACTTAAAACTAAAAAAACATAAATGATTGTAAACAAATTGTGTTTATGAATGAAATGTTTTGTGTCCTCTTTTATATGTCTATGGTTAAAACAATTAAAAATAACCGTAATTTTCCATTGCATATCCATCTTTTGGAATATATTCACTGTCCACATCATTGAGTTTATTGGGAAAAAAATTAGTTAGCTGAAAATTTAAAAAATGTTGACAAAAATAGGTCTTCTTTACTTTATCCATATACATATGTATAAGGTGATTAATAATAATGTGAGCAAGAGAAGAATAAACGCACGCTACTACTTACAGATAAGACAAAGAAAACAAAGAAAAATAAATTGTTCAGGCTAGTTAACGGTAATTTTTCAGGGTCGACAACAATGCGCGTTTTGGTAACGCGTGGGAAGAAGACCTCGTCGAGGGGTTGGTAGTCCTTAATTTATTTGCGAGAAAAAATTTGTAGTGACTTATGAAGTCAGGGTAATTTTTTGTTCACATGTTTATTTTTGAATTTTATTATCATTTATTATTTATAAGTAGTAAAAATATGGATGAAAAATATTCGTTCTACTCCCACATGGAAATTTGCTGTTTCCTTTACACTAAAGTGACGAGAAAACTAGGCTATTCCAGTTAACTGTACGGCCAAAACGTGATAATGTTACTGTTGCCTGCTGCACAGTGTTGCAATCTTTAAAAATAAAATTTCCCATTTTTAAAGAAAACTTCCACGAATCCACAATACTGAAAGTCTTTTTTTAACAGGTCACAACCACAAGTGATCCTAAAGAATTCCTTATGAATGTAACACTGTGCATAAATTTCTCTTTTCCCTTTGGTGACAGCGCCGACCCATCATTTCTCTGTGTTTTGTTCTCACGAATCCGGAAATTTCCCATTAGTTGACAACATTGTTAGAAAAATTAAATTTCTCTGTGACGTATTTATAAAGTACTGACCAATCACAGTTTATTGTATTTACTGAGGCTTCGCCTGTTTTTTCAAATCACTAAATTATATAATTTATATGTATATGGTACAATATGTTATTAATTTGTTCAATATAACAAAATATATACACATCTCAATAATGCAACCAGCTGAATGTTCATAGAAAATTAATTGTATGTAACATTGTTATTGAGTTGGTGTTACCATCATTTCTAATGATTCTGTGGCCGAGACGGTAAAGCGTCGAAGTTTGGATACAATGTTCCAATGGTCGTGAGTTCAAGCCGGGTAGTATGCAAACTCTTTTTTAACATTTTTTAAGAAGTAAGTTTGGTCGTAGAAAAATATACTGTTCAATTCTCGTGGATTGTCCATATCGCACTCGGAAATTTGAACACTCCGCCTACTTATCATTTCTCTGTGCCCTGGGCTCTTTTGCGAGTGTCGTTCAATTTTTGTGATTATTTTTGTAAAATTTCAATTTTATTGTAAAGAAACTATTTAGGACAATTTAGTTGTCATTATAAACTACTGTGGTTGATATAACGCCGTTTACGTGCTATCTAATATGCCGGCCATGTTACCTATTTACATTATCTACAAAATTATGTGAAATGTGCAAACTCTGTATTCCCGTTGAGTCCTCCATGAGATCACAAATCTTAAACATGATATTAGCAATACATTGGTTATTTATAGGATGAGCACAAATGATTTGAGTAATTTAAAATACCTGTTCAATGTTGTTAATGTATATGGGTAGAGCAAAGAAAAAGAAAACATCTACACGAGCGTTCTTGGCTCAAATAGGCCTCGGTAAATATTTTACTTGCTTAATGTACACCGTAATGTATTTATAAATATTCCAAGCGAAACTTGTTCAAAAATAGGCACAGAAAAAAGGACATTTCCCCTGAATATTTCAACTGCCATTAGCGAGCTGTTTCGTGCGTTAATTTTAAATTTTGAAATATCGTATTGTTAAAAGCGTTTGTGAGTATAACCAGTCAAATATGTAAAATAAATACACAATAGTGCAGTATACAAGAGTATTATACAGGGTGATTCCTAAGTTGATACTTCTTTTTTAGTTGTGAATAGAAGGCATTAAAATAAACAACATTTTCAAATACCTTTTTTCAAAAAAGTTTAAAATAGGTGAGATACAGAAGTAAAAAAAAGTGCGGGCCTGGTCATCAAAACGTAGCCCGCTATATACTTTATGTTGTTTTTCTTATCTCTTATTAGGCATGCAATTTACGGGTGGTGTTGAGCAATCCACTGCGGTGTGTTTTTCTGAAGCAAGTCAATCTTAAATTGGTGACACGTGAAAATGGTAAAATTTGAAAACAATGAACTAGTAGATATGGGGTTAATTTAGGGTGAGTGTTGTCAAAATGCGGCTGCTGCTTCGAGATTATACGCAGAACGCTTTCCCTTGCGGGCTCATCCTACACCTAGAAGTTTTCTTAATGTTATTCAACGGGCAAGTTAGGCAGAACCGCATTTGATCCATAAATGAATGTAAGTACTTTTTTTTGAGTTTTTTGAAAAAAGGTGTGTGGTTGACGGGTAGTACAGTCAAACAAAAACAATCAAGCATGTATACTTTTGAAATTATTTTAAAATACCATTCATCATATCAATGAAATTATAAAATAATCAATCGAATTTACCAATCAGTAAACGAAATATGTAGATAACATCTAGAAAATGTAACGTCTCTCGTATTTTTAAAGAATCATATCCTAAGTCCCTAAAAGGCAAATTCAACGACGTTTATGTTGTTAAAATGAAATAAGAGAACAAATTTGAACAATATTGTGTTGCTGGTTGAATGAGATAGTTAATAACCTCAAAAGCAGTGTAAAGATGCACAATTTATAAGTTTATTTGGGAAATATTCTACCGAGTACCACACGTATCCCAAAAAACCCAGATAATTCTGCATTTTCATTAATTTGCATTCGGGTTCTTTCATGTTAGGCAAAAAATGAAAATAAACCCAATTCGATATACAACACGCATTCATGCAAAATTATCGGTAATTTTGACGCACTTGTGGTATTATACTCGAAAATTCTTATATCAATGACATGACATGATACACTTTATCATTTGTTTTAAAAATGACCGCCTAAATCAATTTTCCTATGTTTTCTAAAATATTCATAATTTTGGTAAAACAAGGTAAGTGGTAAAGTAGGCCATAGAAACGTTAAAATGGTTCATTTCAACCTGCTTTATAATATGAACTTAACTAGCTTGAGAAAAATGTATCCGTTAGAGCTATTTTATTTATAAGCTGCCTTTTAAAAAAACAAAGCAGATTTTCTCAATGTTTTCAAATTGCAACCCATCTTTGTATTTTTATAATAAAATTCATCATTTAATCTTCTTTCTGACGGTATATCACAAGTTAATAATTATTTATTAAGCAATAGTAGAAATTAACAAGAAATATCATAAATGTAATTTCAAAACCCGTATGCCATGAGAAGTTATGTCAAATATGCCGTGGAAAACAATTCATTCATTTCAATCTTCGTTATTATTATTAAACACTATCTGACATTTTGCAAGTTGTAAATAAAATAGCCCCAACGGATACATTTTTCAAGAACAAGTTGATTTCATATCATAAAAGGTTAAAATGAGCCATTTTAACGTTTCCATCGCCTAATCTTTACTACTTACCTTGTTTTACCAAAGTTATGGATATTTAAAGGAACAACAGAAAACAAATGATATTGTGAGACGTTGAAAGCAGAATTTTTTTATGGAATCTAAGCATCGAATAAAAATGGCGGGTTTCCATTTAAAAGTTGACTTTACACCGGAAGTGGTTTTGAAGGTTTGAGTTGACAGAAAAATGGTAACTTACAAACTTATTAACTCCTGAAGTTTTTGTGTCACTCGGTAGAGATATAATTATTTATGTTAATTACTGATGGCGAAACTTCTATTCCATGATGTCTACCTTCATTTGTTGGAAATTGTACGCAATGTAAAGTATTTCTAATTTAATTTTCAAGACTTCAAGCATAAACTTAAAATGCATCTTCATAATTATCTCGTTGATTGCTCTGCGGCATTTATCTTTGTTTGCCAGCAAAATTCAAAATTACAAATGTTCATATGGCTACGATGATGAATAGTAACCATTCGGATCAATTAACGTACTGGTAAGTTTGTATTCAGTTCTGAATCTAATTAAGACACCATTGGCCAATAACGCTTTGGTCATTTTATTATGATTTTTTATTTAATATAAGTTTCGTTCATTTCTTGTTCTAATATTGATTAGGCTTGGTAAAGAAAAACAAGTTTTTAATATTGAAATAGAATTGATAATTAAAATTTGTATTATCATTCATATGAATTAAGACAGTGATTTATTTCGTGAATTAAATTAAACTACATTTTTTTAAAACTGAAGAATTTATTAAAACTTTTACTTTTATACAACTTTTAATATATGTAATTGCTGTTATATCTAACATTTGACTATTTTGTAAAATCGGAGAAATACCGAACTCTCGGAAAACACCAGCACTGTGGTTGCATTGTCTTTATTTGTTTTAAATCACGTTTCAATTGGTAAGTATTTTTAGCCGTCTGCGGGTGAATGAAAAAATAAAAAATAAAGTCAATGCAAGTCCAAAACTCCTCTATTATTAAATAAACATAATTATCACTAAACTTGAAACTATAGAAAGTTACGATTTGTTAAAATCATCTGATCAATATTTCTAAATTTTTTTCCGCAAGGTTACCATCTCCATGCGATATTTTATTATGTACCGGATCACACAAAATAAATTATTTCTTTAGGGGTAGAAATAATTGGGAAATGGTCAGTAAAACAGCTCAGAAATTCAATGTTTGTATTTTGCCTTCGTTTCGACCTCTATGAGGTCATCCTCAGGGCGCTAAAAAGGGATTGCACTTATTAATTATTTGAAAGGTTGAATGTTATAAAATGTAATCCCTTTTAACGCAATGAAGATGACCTCATAGAGGTCGAAACGTAGGCAAGATACAAACTTTAAATTTCTGAGCTGTTTTACTGACTATTTTCCAACTATTTCTACCCCTAAATATTAGTCAGCGTGGTCACTTATTATACCAATTTAAAAAAAATTATTTCCCTAATTTTGAAAGTAAAGATTTAAAAATTTGAAGATTTAATGTCTGTAAATTGCCATTTTTCGGTAAATTCAAACCTTCAAACCCACTTCCGGTGACACTTTTAAATTTTAAATGGAACCCCCACATTTTTATTCGATAATTAAATTCTGTAAAAAAATTTTTTTTCAATGACATATAACACTTATCATTTGTTTTAAAACTGGCCGCCTGGATCAATTTTCCTCTGTTTTCTAAAATAACTGTGATAAAACAAGGTAAGTGGTAAAGAGTAGGCCATGGAAACGTTAAAATGGTTCTATTTTATCTGTATTTTAAAAAACGAACCGGAATTTCTCGATTTTTTCAAATGGCAACTCATCTTTGTTTTATTATAATAAAATTCTTCATTTAATTTTATTTCTAGCGGTGTATGTATGTAAGTTATGTCAAGTATGCCGTGGAAAGCAATTCATTTATTTCAATCCTCGTAATATTATTTAATACCATTTGACATTTTGGTCTAATAAAAGTAGAACTAATGTTTTTGTTTTGCCCGGCATACTAGACTCGTCTTGACAAAACTCCTTATGGCTTATATGGGTCTAGAAATTACATGATATTTCTTTTTAATTTCTAAAAAATTTTAAATTTATTCGTGTAATATCCGGCAATAATTCAGTGTATGTAGAGGACCGGGACCGAAAAGTTAATCATATAATTTAAGATCATTACCACGAACGCATTCGTTACCGATTAATTGTAAATTGAATTGCTGGATAAGCATCCCGTATGACCGTCCGAAAAGCAGATGATTTCACATTATATTAGCCCCTTATGGGAAAGAAAAAGCACTGCTTTTATACTAGTGAAAGCGAGCGAGAGGGGCGGTAGAGAGTAAGCTAGAAAGAGATGCAACAAATACTCGAGATCCGAGCTCCCGTCAGCCATCCGCCCGCGCTTGTTAAGTGCATTGGTGCAAATCTTCAAGTTTTGTCGTAATTTTAAAAAATACTACGCGTTCTTAATATAATAATTAGGCTTTAGTTAAGATCTGAATTAATAACGTAAAATAAGGAGTACTTTTATAATTATTTAAGATCATTTGTGTTGGTAAGAGTATCTTATAGTATAATTTACATAATAATTGACTTCAATTTTAGCAATATATGGATTCAATCCAGTGGATGTTAGATTTAAAATCTGAATATAAAACGCATGTGGATGACATTTGTTCATAATAATATTAGTGTTTTCGCCCTTTCGTCCGTTATAGAAACGTCAGGCGTCGCCGTTGGTTGTCGAAAAAAAAATGGAGAAGTGGACATGTCCACGTACACTAATTTAAATGTAGTGGCGATGTTGACTGTGTTGAAATTATTAACGTCAATTGCTCGGAAATGAAATTTTTGCCTACCCTGTTTTAATCGGTTTTGCACACCACCGCTATAAAGCAGCATTTAATAGTAAATAAGTAGAATTAATTAGTCACACCATTTCAATGCACGCATAAACTTATTAAAAAGTGCTTGAAATAACGATATAAGAACGTGTATATTAAAGCAAGCCTTAATTAATACCATACTCACTTTCATGTCATGGTATTTTATAATCCGAAACATTTAATTACGGCAGTATAATAGAAACGATATGGCAACAATGCTTTTTTTGTTTTTTTGCCGATTCGCAAGCTTTCTGGAAGACTGCCAAAGAGCCGGTCTTTCGAGAGCGGAATAGTTTGACGAATATCCGCCATCGTTGTTTCGTTGCTATAGCTAGATCAAAACTCGTTTTATCGAATTTTAAGGGTCATTCTACAAAGACGATTTTTTCGGCTAATTTAACTTTTAATTAATCTTGAATTACAGTACAGAGTGAGTCAACGATGGAAAATAGTTCATTTTCACCTTTATCTTAAGAATTAGATAAAAATTCGAAATACAAAAGTTGTAGCGGCCATTGAGGTGCACATTTTAAAATTATGCTGGAGTATACAGGGTGACCCAAAAAAACGTGGCGAATATAAATGGAACGCCCTATATATTGTATTATTTTCTGATTCCCCGCAAAATTCTACGCTTATTTTGTAAATGTCATATGTTTAAATCAATAGTTTTTGAGATATTGACGTTTAAAATATGGCATTTTCAGACTTTGACAGGCTGCAACATTGGAACGGTTCATCTTAGAGAAAAGTGGTTTTGACCTTCCTATCTAAATTTTTTATTCTCTATCCAAAGAAACCCACTTTCGATTTACATTTTAAACCATGTTTAACATGTTAAGGCGGAAATTTTAAGATAGAGAATAAAAAATTAGGATAGGGAGGTGAAAACCATTTTTCTCTAAGATAAACCGTTCCAATGTTACAGCCTGTCAAAGTCTAAAAATGCCCTATTTTAAACTCTAATGATGGACGTTGTGTCCTAAACATGTAGTTTTTACAAGAGGTTTTACTACATAATTCCGATATGGGTGGAAACAGACTTTAGTTGTAACTTATTTCTTTCCTTTTAAACTGAGAATTGTTTTAAACGCCATGTCATTCCCAATAAGGAAATTGTGCAGAAACTAAAGTCCTGTGCAAAGCACCTTCCATGCACCGATAAGCGCACGGCATTGAAGTCATACGTTGTTCATATGTTGACATGCGACACCTACCAGATTTGCTCAGATCTATTCTAATTAAGGTAACACGTACTTTGTTTGCATGGTCAATGATATTTTGTTTTATTATTGGCATTTAAAACGATTATTGTCCTTTCATTCAGTGTCGATATATCTGATCGAAGAAATCGCCAAAATTCAATTTTACCCAAATATTTTCGGAAGGATTCGCAGTTTTTTAAATTTGAAAACATAATGTTGCAGCATTTAGTAGGGCGCAAATTTTTTCTAATTTAACCATTTCTGTATCTTATATGGTTTACGAGATACCTGTAGAGTGCATCCTTATCTAGAATACGGTGGAAATTAGATTCAAATTTATCAAGTTTATCCAAGGCTTAACATTTTAATGACGTTTATCCGTATCAACTTAGACCAAACCTAAATCTCGTATGCATAATAATCGAAGTTTTGATTTAAAAAAATGCAGTATAATATGTAAGAACCGATCTGACCCTGGATTCGACATCCTGTCCACTTTTATCGATATTCCATACATAATACATACATGTTTTAATATTTGATGGACAATTTTTAATGCATACAAAGCATTTTAAATATCATTGATAAAATTCTCATAGTCTCTTCTCTTCGATAATGACCCAACTCCTCTGAGAATACCTGAAAACAATCTTTAGTAATTCGACATGGACAGTCTGTTGTTTTTGCCCCAACGCCAACGGAGCGGTTTCGTTTTTAATTTTACGTCCTAAGCATAAATTTTAATTCGTCACTTTAATTACCGTGTTGATTGCATTTTTTAAACGATATTAAAACTAATAGATAATTTGGATTTTTCGTAAAAATATTGTATATTTTTATTAGTTTTACACTAGTTAATGATAAATATGAACATTTAAACAAAATCAATTATATCAGAACGACCGAGCAGCCACAGAACATTTTAAATACTTCGCAAGTGCAAGCTTGTTGGGTGTCTACAAAAATCTTACATTTATCTTCATTATTTTCGCCTGCGGTGCTTTTCTTTCATACCACAAACCGACAAACTATAGTCTATAGTAGTATACTTTCTAGATGAACTAGACTACTAGTTCCTCCCCTCAGGGTAGGGTGCTTAGAAGTTCTATCCAGCGCTGGAGTTTGTGGGGGGATGATTTGTTTATTTTAGGATGATTGGAAAGTAGTCCTATATTTTCGATTTTAGGAACGTATTTTTTTATAGAAGTCGTCAGTTTAGTTTGGACCAGGGGGAGGAATAGTTTCACCTGGAGCGCGTTTACAATCGACGCTTGTCGGAAAATATTGTATAATGGATTTTTCTAGCCATTCCCATCATCTTGTCGACGAAAAGGGTTAATCAGATTAAAGAAAAATGGGACAATATTGTCTTGCCGTGTCGCGTTCATAGTTGTGGTTAAAAATCATCCGGTAAATTTTTCCCGACAAAAGTCGGACAAATTTTACCTAGGGAAGTTTTACCGCCGGGTTACTTACAACTTGGACGACTGAGCAAGTTTCTGAATAGTAGTGGCTGGTTTGAATAAGTTGTTAAAATCCTTCTGTAGTGTACGCCGCACTAACCATCAGAGATCTGATAAAGGTGGGTTCTACGGAACACGTGTGGTATCACAAATGATCTAATAGGACAACGCAAGACTGTTTGATCAGAACCAAAGGTCTGCCACTCTTACCTAATCTAACCTACCCCGGGTTAACGACTGTGAACGCGCCCCTTGAAGAGCTCAATTTCGTTGACATAACGGCGGATTTTTTGAAAAGTAACTTTTCATTTGGGCAGTGCTCACCTCAACATCATCTGGCTCGCGTGTGCCCACCCACTGCGAATTTCCTAGCGCCAGATTTTGCTCATGAACGTTATTCCATAACCAAACGCAAAATTCGCCGTAACAGAAGATCTTAAAACAACCCAAAAGACGGTACGTACATATTCGGTTCCAGGGCCATTACCTTATTTGTTCTTAGTTTACTGATAAGAAGTAAAAGTTTTCATCTTATCATTCAACTGAATTTCTAATCCAAAACCTATAAATTCCCGGGAAGTTTGTAAATTCATATATGCAAATTCTCCTTTGTCTAAAAATTCGTTGCAGTTGTTGTCTCCGCTCTTGGTAAAGACATTTTACAGTTTAAGTAATTTTGTTCCGTTGTTGTAAATTTAGTTTCCTTGTTCGAAAATTCTAAGAAGTTTGCCTGCTTCCGTTGTTACTGTTTTTCGATTTTTGCATGAAAATCGAATAACTCTAAGCTCCAAAGAAAACCTGAATAACATCGTTTAGTTTCGTTTTGTTGTGTAAGCACTTGAGACATAAGGTTATTTCTTCGATTATTTCTTAAACATCCTTCCTTAAAATCCGTACAATTACTGGCTGGTTGCACGTCACAGCTTCTGACGTAATTTTTGATTCGAGTCATGTCGTTGATTAAATTGTATTTTTTTCAATTCTGTCAGGATTTAAATAAGGTTCCAAATGACTATTTCTTCTTTTGCTAAATAATGAGACATATTTTTAGAATATGGTTCTACTATCTATTAATTATTTTTCGCTTTTACATCACTTTTACCAAGTAAAATTAAAGTTCTTCGAAATGACAAAAGTTGTCGAAATGAATTTTATGTCAATTGACAGAATCCTTTGTTTCTATAGGCCGCTTTACAATTTGCAATTTTTCTTTCATGCAAGTTGTCTTGCAGCAATTAGTGTTGTGGCAATAAAAATGTCACTTCGCTTTACAGTTTGCAATGACTTCCCAAGGTCGTGGGTTCTGTACCACTTGCCAACCTTTAAAATAAAAATACATTTGGTTAGGACTTAGCGGCGTTTTTTTGTGCATTCATTTTAACATAACAGCATTACGGGTCACGAAAGCAAATCAACAAAAACTAAACGTACCCATTAGTAGAAAGAACATAAACAAATGTCAGGGATTTTCATATTTAGGTTGGTGTCTCATAAATCACCATAAAATCCCCATAATTGTGCTTGGAATTGCAATAAAAATAGGGTTGAAGATATATTTCTTCCAAGCAATACAAATTGCGCCAGCTGATCACTAGCATCGTTCGACGCATACTCTCAGGCAATCGTTTATTGCGTTAAAGAAAAATTGCAAACTGTAAAGCGGCCTTACTATGATTATGTATTTGCGAGTTGTGACGTGCATCCAACGAGTAATTGTACGGACTATGCCATGTTTTACATTCAAGCTTAGTTTTTAAATATTGTAGAAAAACAAGAAAAATTAAAACAGCAACGATATCAACATTATTCTAACTACTAGGTACAACGCAATAAAAACATCAGTACTTAGTTCTATATGCGCTGTTTTAAAAAAAAAGTGTCAGTTTAATGCAAAATAATAAAATATTGTAATTTAAAGCTTCAATTTAAAAATATAATAAAAAGCTTAACCTTGAATAAAAGAAAACAAATTTGAAGGTCCGCCATTATTAAAATGCCAGGAAGCACAATGTATATAAATTTGAAGCTCTTATGGTTTATAAATTGATGAAATAACCACACTAATTAATTAACGCTCAAGCAAAGCAATAAAAACATAAGAATATATAACATAAGAATAGATTATCTATCTTAAATTACACCGGATTTTTTTACTTTTTCTTTCCGAGGGTCCGTCCTAATGCTGGATGAACTTAGGCCAAATTTAGCTCATTGTGCTCACCCTGTTTGATTCTTCACATCCGCTCAGTAATCCCAGTTCTTTGCTCTAGTTTGTGTAGGTCAACTGGGAAGAGGGTAAGGATTTCCTCTGGTTCCAGTTTTGGTTGCCCGAGTATTCGTTACCTCTTCCGATCCAGTGAGTCGCAATGCGTTAATTATTTCCTAGCGCACTTTTTTATATAAATGTCATTAGGAAAGGATAACAATACAAAATCCATTGTTAAATATGAATAAAATAAAATAAAGTAGTTTAATAGGCATGGGAAAAGTACCTGGTATAGCACATAGTATTTTTGGTTGGCAAGTAGACCAACAGCAATTCATTTATTGCTAATACCTCAACCACCATGGTTCTAACTAAATCGTCATCACCTTCTTATAAAAGTCAGAGTCATTCCGGGCAATCATCCCTTTGAAGATACGCTAATCTCCTAAGTCTGGGTATTTCTAGGTACCCAGAACAGAAATGTGTCTTATGTTCCTCAAAACATTCTATGCAAATTGACTCTCCCTCATCCCCAATCAACGCTGGGTGCTTTTTCAACCTGCAGTGTCCCGTCAAGGTTCCTATTCTAGGATTTACAAGTCGTCTCGACTTTCATTTGCTTAGGCTTAATAGGCAAAAATAAATTTGCTTGTTTCCACTCATACATCTGATGCCACTAGTGGCACGGAATTCTTAACAGCTTAACCGTTTTTGTTCTTTTGAGCGAGCTAAGTCCCATAGAACTTATATGGGCGCAAGTAAAAGGATTTGTAGCAAGACAACACGACATTCAAAATGAAAGACGTTAAGCTACTGTTTGATCAAGCTATTAAGGAAGTGACACCAGAGAACTGGCGAAAAGCAATCCATCATATCATTAAAGAAGAGGAGAAAATGTGGGATCTTGACCACCTGATCGATCGGACCGTCGACCCGTTAA
This sequence comes from Polydrusus cervinus, assembly GCA_935413205.1. Classification (NCBI taxonomy): domain Eukaryota; kingdom Metazoa; phylum Arthropoda; class Insecta; order Coleoptera; family Curculionidae; genus Polydrusus; species Polydrusus cervinus. Next base: position 81,392,238 of record OW284511.1, read on the forward strand.
TTATAACGTCAAGAGGAGATGACAGTTCCTCAAATGACGAAGAATATTATGATGTATTTTGTATTTTTTTTTTTATAATGTTTACTAAAAAATAAGTGTACCTAATATTAATGCACGCCTTTGTCACACCATTTTCAGTGTTTTTGAATGGATAACAATAGGCAAAACCCATAAATTGCCTCAAACCCGGGTGGTACTACCAGCACTTGATGAAAATAAAGAATTTTGCAATGAAATCAATGCCAAATTATGAAAGTGCCTTAAATATTCGTTGGGTCACGCTGTAGTTCCTTTGCATACCTAATAAGCTTTGATTACTCTACACCTTCCTGAAATAGACTATATACAGTTATCCGCAGTTATCTTGTTAACCGGATAAAAAAATATCTAGACAAATAATGTTAAACGCCGAAGGCCCAACAACATAATGAAAGCACATACTGTAAACTGTAATATTCATTTTTAAATATTAAATTTGCGAACACGATACTTACTACTCGGAAATATAAAATTTAACTAAGTCTTTTTCTTATCTTACTTGTTGCTAAGCGAAAGTTTGAATATTCATTCTATAATTAAATGATCCGACAGAATTAACAATATGGCAGTGACGAACCAAAAATAATCTTTTTAAGTTTAATAAAAACAGTTATCCTTATCGATTGGCCTCACACGGAATATGTAAGCAAAACAGACTAAACAAAAAAGCAGATCATGGATATAAATCCTCTGTTTATCGGCGCTGCCTTTTTAAATCATTCGCAATCGAGATCGTAATCAACTGTTGGTATAAAAATTTCGAGAAAAGTTTATGACTTTTGAAGTCTACCGTAGGTCAGTTAATTGCCTGGTAAATATAAAAAGAAAATATTTGCATTTGCATCACAGAGTTCATTTCTCGGTACATCTCATGAATAATTTGAAATCATTATGTTAAAAGGTTCGTTTGTCAAAAAACTTATGGTCTGCATGATCATCATTCGTACAAACGTTTTAAAAAACAACAGCGGACATGAATAAATAAACTTTAAATAAAACCTTGTCTTACCAGCGGCTTTAAGATCTAAAATTTAAATCAGATTTACTCTAGCTTTAATTTCCTAACAAAAATTTGATTACTATTCAGTTCATCAAGGTCGATCGAAAAACCAACTTTGACTTCCAGCCCAATTATTAATGCGTAATATTCACGCTCACGAAATAATCCTGTTTCAAACAAGTTTTAACATCCGTTGCTAAAAAACAGAACATTTAACTTTGGTATATCTCCATAACAACCTATAATCAAAATTTCATGCGTTACAATTTTAAACAATGTTGGCCTCTATTTTGAACTTTTCAAATACTTATTTCCACCAATCACTAATAGTAGTTTGTAAGAACAACGGCGAATATGATGTCCATATCGCACGAGCGCAATATGGACGATCCACTCGAGTTGTACGACTTGTCCTTTTAGTTGTCCGTAAACTTATGAGAAAGATAATAAAAAAACAATTGAAGAAAAAGTCATTTAGTTGGCAAATCCATGGACCAAATTACACTGTAACATAATTATCAATTTGGATCATTTCTTATATTAACACAAAATCAAATTAAATATATCTGCTGCTACTTTTAACGTTGGCTATGGTAAAGTTTTTCAAAATAATCGCCAATTTACAAACCAGCAACACTGTTAACGTGAAAAGATAAGTGGCAGTAGGGTACTCTTAGTAGAAATAAGAAGAACTTTAAAACCATTGCTAAAAAATAGAATTATTTTCTTTCTAGACATCTTATAATTTCGCCTGTTTTATCTAGTTTTATGTACTCATCTCCATGTTCCACTATTCAAGGAAGATTTACCAATTATTTTTTATATCTGTTGCGTATAATAAAAGTTTTAAGGTCGATTGGGGTTGAATCCCAGTTCAAAATATATCAGAAAATATCGCGGTGGACAAATATTTGCATGACAAAAAACCAACCCAGGTTAGTAAAAGACGTTTATTTTGTAGGGATATAGGACATTTTATGCATTAAATCTTGTAGTACTTGTCTAGAAATGAGTGGAAAACTGGAGGTTTTTCAAATACGAAAGTGCATGTGTGCACAAATATTTAGTTCAGTCAGAAAAATAACAATAGTTCTTTAGAAATACATTTTGGTATTATACCTTCAATTCTCGCACCCTTTCGTGCACTATTTAGGAAAAAATTGTGTATGCATAAACTATGGGATAGATGTTTTCATTTAAATTAAAAAGGACAAATTTAATCTGAAAGATTTGCATATTTTTAAAGTACATATTATATTCTTAACTTTACTTCTATCAAGTGTCAGAAAACGACTTTTATAATTAACAACATGTAAATTTGGTTTCTTTGTATTTGGCCACTGTGATTGGTCAGTTTCATATCCTAATTAGGATGGATATGAAATCATATCCGTTCAGTTAACCGGAATGGCCCACTTTTCCAATCACCTGTAAAGGAAACAGCAAATTTCCATGTGGCAGTAGAAAACGAAACTATTGCAAATGCAATGCAGAATTCAGAGCAGAACAACACTTTGTAAGTGCTTATACAAGTTAGGTAGTATTACGCTCAACCAGTCCTTAGTTCACTCTTCATTGACCATCGATTTGATATTTCATCTTAAATGCATTTGCTCCATAACGTTATAATAACGTGTTGAAGTAAGTACCTACATATTAAGGATGATTGTAATTCCGGGATAACTACCATTTTTACCATACTTTCCCGATTTCGGGGTCACTTAAAAAGATCCCGAGAATATATATTTTGGATAAACCAAGTGCTTTTGCACTAAACATTTCGAATCGGATATTGCTGAGGTTAGTATACAAACAAAACATCTTAACTCCAATTGCTTTACGTGTTTGTGATTAGTATAGGATTCTTGACAAAAGAACAAAGCTCTTTAGATTCCTTATCGAGTACTACGCTTAATTTTGATAAGCGTTTTTTTATGTAGATATCTTCCTAGTCACTGTCCTGTAGTCCTGTTTTTTGTGCATACGCCTTCTAATGAAATTGAATTGTAGGTAACTTCTAAAGACTTGCTCTCAGAGTTTCCCTTTCATCGACATTTAGAATTATAGAAATTTGAAGTAACATTATAATCATACTCTCGATTCGACTCTTACGAAAGTGAAGAAGTCCTAAAGAGTAATCTTTGTTGGCCTTATAAGTAATTAATTACTGAATTTTTAAATTTTCATTGTAGAAACCATCCGATCAATATTTTAGCAACAAAAATATAAGCAAAATAATTGTGTAAACAAAAATACATAATATTAGATCGGATAACAAGTATATTTCAATAGATAATATAGATATCATTCTTGACTTCAGTTTCCTATTAAGTAACCAAATCTGTGCAGGTGTTTTTTGTAATAGTTATCGAGGATATTGATACCAATCCTTTAGAACTTAAATAATTACACTCGTACTGAAACTTTGTATCATTTGCTTGGACTTCTGACTGCTCATGATATCTTAATGCTTGAGCAATCAAAATTAATATTTAAGGTCTTAAATAACAAATTCAAGTGGAATAGTCATATTCAATTTATTAATCAAATTCATGATCATAATTTAAGAAACAGTGATGATATTCGTTTGGCTAGTGCAAGAACAAATAAAGCATTATGTAGTCCTATAAGTGCGGCCTGCAATGTGTTTAATAACTTACCTCTAGAAATTAAGAATAAAAGCCGACAGGGTATGTTGAATAAGTTACTTATTTGTTTTTGATTTTTTGAATTTTTTATTAATGTAAATGTTGAGAGTTGCTATTTATTCATTAGCAGTACCCTCGTTTTACCAATGCTACTTGCAATCTTTTGAGGGTTACCTTAATTTAGATAAGTTAGTCTTATTTTGTTAATATGTAAATTGTTCATTTGGTCTAAATAAAGGATTGTTTAATAAAATAAATAAAAAAAATATTAGATACTTGTGCAAAGTTACTGATAGGCAAGCTCTTAATTCGATAAGTAGAAGGGGCGAATGTAAAGTGGGCACTAACCTACCGGAATTTTTAATTATGTAGGTAATTTGGGCACCAGTCAAAAATGTACCCGCAAAGGGTACAGGTAAATTGGGCAACATACTTAATTTAAATAAATAAAGCAGGGCCTTGCTTGTATTACAATTAATATACTCTAGGTACATACTTACACAATACATAATGTTATCAAACACAAAATATTAAATATACAATGCAATGTGGCAAATAGAATGATAAAATACACCCTTCACAAAGTGTAAGGGCGACATTGTTCCATTATTTAATTGCTCAGAGAGTTCACACAGTGTTCTTAATTTTTATTTTGTGCCAGTGTTTTGAACTTTCGCTGGTGTGTTTATACTTCGATTTTAACATACTTATATATTTGAAATTCCTTAAGCTTTCGACAAAAATATAAATAGACGAATATGTTGAAAGAAATGATTCATTTAATATTGAATGAAACGATTCGCATGCATTTGTAAGTGATCGATGCAGTTGCAGTAGCCCGCATGGAAGAGGAAAGGTCTTCTATAATATTATATGTATTGAACAAAGCTTACTCTCATTTTGTTCATATGAATAGACGAATATGTTGAAAGAAATGATTCATTTAATATTGAATGAAACGATTCGCATGCATTTGTAAGTGATCGATGGAGTTGCAGTAGCCCGCATGGAAGAGGAAAGGTCTTCTATAATATATGTATTGAACAAAGCTTACTCTCATTTTGTTCATATGAATAAACGAATATCTTGAAAGAAATGATTCATTTCATATTGAATGAAACGATTCGCATGCATTTGTAAGTGATCGATGGAGTTGCAGTAGCCCGCATGGAAGAGGAAAGGTCTTCTATAATATATGTATTGAACAAAGCTTACTCTCATTTTGTTCATATGAATAGACGAATATGTTGAAAGAAATGATTCATTTCATATTGAATGAAACGATTCGCATGCATTTGTAAGTGATCGATGGAGTTGCAGTAGCCCGCATGGAAGAGGAAAGGTCTTCTATAATATATGTATTGAACAAAGCTTACTCTCATTTTGTTCATATGAATAGACGAATATGTTGAAAGAAATGATTCATTTAATATTGAATGAAACGATTCGCATGCATTTGTAAGTGATCGATGGAGTTGCAGTAGCCCGCATGGAAGAGGAAAGGTCTTCTATAATATATGTATTGAACAAAGCTTACTCTCATTTTGTTCATATGAATAGACGAATATGTTGAAAGAAATAATTCATTTCATATTGAATGAAACGATTCGCATGCATTTGTAAGTGATCGATGGAGTTGCAGTAGCCCGCATGGAAGAGGAAAGGTCTTCTATAATATATGTATCCAACAAAGCTTACTCTCATTTTGTTCATATAAATAGACGAATATGTTGAAAGAAATGATTCATTTAATATTGAATGAAACGATTCGCATGCATTTGTAAGTGATGGATGGAGTTGCAGTAGCCCGCATGGAAGAGGAAAGGTCTTCTATAATATATGTATCCAACAAAGCTTACTCTCATTTTGTTCATATAAATAGACGAATATGTTGAAAGAAATGATTCATTTAATATTGAATGAAACGATTCGCATGCATTTGTAAGTGATGGATGGAGTTGCAGTAGCCCACATAGAGGAGGAAAGGTCTTCTATGATATGTGTATCCAACAAAGCTTACTCTCATTTTGTTCATGATTATGGTCTAGTTAGGTTTTAATCACCCATAAATTTGGTGCTCACTTTACTCCCGTCGAGTAAAAGAATTCCTATTACAATTTTTAACAGCCTCTGATCAGCTATTTTATTATTATTAGCGTTGTTTGGATTTTATTGCAGCCTAGCCCAAAAAATTTTCTTGTTAAAAAAACATCTGCACCAAGGGCAACCGAAAATTATGTAAAATAAAATAGCTGTTGAGGTAGGGTTGAAAAATTAAAATCAACTAAGTGGCGACCAAAAAGTGTTTATATTTATTTAACAAAACAACTAGGTAAGTAATTGAATGAATTGTAAGCAATTTTTCCATTGTTTATAATTTATTATAGAATTGTTGATCTAATTTCAGACTCAAATTTTTAAAGTGGCATTTACTTCTGACTGCGGTTTAAAACGATATAGATATTAATAACATCATCTTAATTCAAACTCAGCCAATATCAATTTGTAACGACTAGTAATGAAATATTAAATAAACTATCTCTTCACTTCATAATTTCAAGTATATTTTGTATAACAGTCCTACACCAGTTGTATTATTATGGAACCTCATCATAAACAAGGTTTACGTTAAAGTAATGGAATTCAACATAAAAACAGAATTTTGGTAGGTAATTAAGGTAAAAATAACAAGAGGATTTCAGATGTGGATAATCAGGTTTTAAAACTAGTTTTCATTTGTGCTGCCAAAAATAACAGTAGTTTTGGTCAGCAATTTGTAAAAATCGAAGTAAAAATACAACCTACGTACCTATATACCGATGTATTTACGTATCACGCATCTCAAAATGTTTTGGGTTAATGTACTTTGAGTTTGTTCATAATTTAGCCAGGTTATTTCAACCGAATCATCGCAATATTGATAATTACAAACCGATGTGTACCGCACAGAAAAACGCCACGTTTTATTCAATTAGTTCTTCTGTAATGATTATCTCTATTATCAGAAAATTAAATGGTGATGTAGATTCTTATAGCAAAGAGCGGACTGTGCTTAAAATATTGTAAACCTAACCACACTAAATAAATGTAGCACCCACCGTGTGTAAAAATCTGGAAAGAAAGACGCGTCGTCTTCGTATGGAGGGGTAACGTTTAGATACATAGCACTGTGTTCCAACATACTATATCCAAACTCCTATCACAGCACAGTTTCGCACTGACTAGAGCACACGTATTTGTTACATTTATTCTCATTCATTTACACAGCCACAGTTAACAATTATTTAAGTATAAATTTCAATAAATGTTGGTAATAAGCACTACACTACAGAATGTTGGTATTCGTCAAATCACCGTACGATCACGAGTAACGTAATCGTTAGATATTCCACTGACACTGTTTGAAAGTAAGCAAGAAATATAATCCAAGGCAAAGTACAGCGGCCATAACACCGAGGCTCAGCACAACAGACTAGAACGACTACACAACACGGCAAAATCAAATACGCCGGGTGCGCTGATGTCAAGTTTCCTAAGCAACCGGCGGTGAATCGCGGCGAATCTTTTTATACCGGCTGACACTAAAACGCTTGTTCTTCTCTTCGGGACCGTTGCCGACTCAATGGCATCGGCAGCTTTCGCAGAGCTTCGGCGCGGCCAGAGCCAACACCACAACAGCGCCGCGAGGTCCGCTAATGAGGTTAGTAGGTCGCGATGACGCAGGCGAAAAGTAGCGAAAATTGCCGAATCGAACATCGATGCTTGTGCGCCGGGCAACGTTGCCGGGTGTCGAAGAGGTCTGGGCGGAGCAAGTGGCAATGACGGGATGTTCGTTGTGGGCTATTCAACTGATTAAAGCGAGAAAGAAAGGAAGAGGAAAAAGAAATGATATAAGTGAAACGGATGTTACAAAAAATTTACAAAAATAAAAATCAAATAATGTCAGTTTTTTCGAACGAATAGTGTTGTCGGAATTAAATTAGTTTGTATTAAGGCTTTATTTTCTTGTTAAAGAGATTGATAAGTGCCAAATTTAAAGGCAAAGAGTAGTCCTGTAAATGAAAAAAAAACTGAATAGCAAAAATAAATTGTCCAACTCTTGATCCATTCATTAAATCATTTATGCCAGCAAATTAACAAACCTCGGACACTCAAAATAATGAATTATAATTAAATAATGATAAATAGGAATTCATTATATTCTCGTGGAAACCTAAGAATTCCAGTGATCCTGCAGCCATAGAAGAAGTGTTAGCAAAAATTATAATTTTATTATTATGGACCTCTCGATGGATTCGTTGCATTCTCTACATAGAAATTATACAGCAATTAATATAAACTGCTGGACAATTGCTTTCGAGCAAGAAAAATTTCGCCTAAATTTAACAGTTAATATTTTCTGAACCAGATATTATATCGACCTACGGTTTTGAATGGTTGATAGATTCATCTCTTGGGAAACAATTGTCAATGTTGGATTTTCTTTAACTGTCAGAAAATTTTATATACAGGGTGTTAAAGAAGACGATGATTTTTGCTCCAATTTTAATAGCATGTAACTTTCACAATAATGTTTTTAAATTTTATCATTCTCCGTCAATTGATCATTGGTTCATAGCAAAGAAAGTAATTTGTAAAATTTTTGATATCTGCTATATTTTAAGAAATACCGATTTTTTTGGAAAACCTTGCGTTATTTTAACTTATTGGTAGCTAGATCTCACTGTGCGTTGTATCGTGCAAACTTTGCGAGTGATTATTATACCTTATGAAAAGCTTGATTATGTTCAGTAACAATAGTTGTACCTAAATGTTATGATGTACAGTGGCGTACTTATAAACACCTATAATATATCTATGTTTAATGAGAATCTCACAATTTTTCATGATTGTTTTATATTGGAAAGTACTCGCCCCTAGATTAGGTTAACTTTTCCTTTTTTTTAGTTTTTCATATCGCACTACAGGTGTATTATACGTTGTGTTTACAAAATTTTAACAAAGATAATTTTTTATATTTAATGTATTTATTAATTTCTAACTTTCTAACACCATACTCATAAACCATAGATATATAGGCGTTTATAAGCACGCCACTGTACATCATAACATTTAGGTACAACTATTGTTACTGAACATAATCAAGCTTTTCATAAGGTATAAGAATCACTCGCTAAGTTTGCAAGATACAACGCACAGTGAGATATAGCTACCAATAAGTTAAAATAAAGCAAGGTTTTCCAAAAAAATTGATATTTCTTAAAATATAGCAGATATCAAAAATTTGACACATTTTCTGACAGCTAAAGAAAATTCAATATTGACAATTGTTCCTCAAGGGATGAATATATGAACCATTCAAAACCGTAGGTCGATATAATATCTGGTTCAGAAAATATTAACTGTTAAATTTAGGCGAAATTTTTCTTGCTCGAAAGCAATTGTCCAGCAGTTTAGTTTCAGTTTCATTGTCACTGTGTTGCTATTAAAGTGTTTACAGAAATCATCGTTTCTTTTAAAACTTAAGTCATTGTCCAAATTTAATCTCTCTCACTATCTTTACCACGAGTTTCAAACTTCCTATGAAATACTGTCTTTTATTTTTTATCACTTTGTCCAGCCCACAGCGCTGCTTTGGTGTCTTTCTTTGTCTAGTTGTGATAAATTAATTTTATGTTTAATGAAGGATATTTTCCCTGCTAATCATTTCATAAGCATCGTTGCTGTTTTCAATGTCTTATTGCTTTTTACATTTAACTTAGTATCAGGGGTCATCAGAGCCCTAATTCTCGAAATCGAGGAACAGCCTTCTTATGAGATAATTCGCTTCCCACCCAGGGTCACATATGATTTTGAAGGTTTCAAACTAACTCCGCCTATTTATCTCCTGAGAAGGCTGTTTCTCGATTTCGAGAATTAGGCCTCTGAAGTATTTTATGGTGTATAAATGTTGCGGTTTTGATATCTTATCCATCCTGACTTAACATAAAACTGCTTCTAATTCTAAATCTCGGAACCTCAGTATGTTCAAGGGTTTAAAGCGGTTACACGCTTTGAACCATCGAACACATGTTTTATGTTTTATCGTCTAAGGCAGCGTTTCCTAACCTGTGGTCCGCGGACCCCTGGGGGTCCGCGAGCATATGTTTGGAGGTCCGCGGTCCCATACGCATCTATCTTACTTAGAGCAATAATAAAAATAAATAAATTACCTACGCCAAACATCTGTCCGAAAACTGCACCTTTTTTTCACTCAGGGGTCCTTGGCATTATGCTTGATTTCCTTGGGGTCCGCGGCTGAAAAAGGTTAGGAACCGCTGGTCTAAGGGAAATTAAAAAAATCCTTGCCGCTAACTAGTCCCAATGATTTTAGGAACCATCAGTTCCTTGACATAATTCAAGTTATATTCAACCTGATTAAACATTTTTTGGGTACAGACTATTTTATCCGACGGCAGTAATTTAGATAATGTGATTTTCTTCTTATACGGCTATTCTTTCTAGAATATATCTTAATACGTTACAAAATATAATCATATAATCCAGACCCTGCTTAGAGGTCCAAAAATATGTGTGCAACGACAAGCTGACAAAAACGTTTCAGAGGGTGAGAAACTGGTAAAAATTTATTTATCCCGGGCTGTAAATATAGACCATAAAGTTCCCGCTCTTGGCTAAAGATTAAAATTTAGAACCGTTGCTATATACTATATAGCGTAGGAAAATGTTCTCTGTCTATTGATGTAAATTGCTAAACACCTAAAAAATTTAACAATGATGTATATAGGATAGCTCTGGGAAATCGATGAAACCAACCAGATATAAGAGATTAAGAGTCCGAAGGGATTGTATTGAAAAACCCAACTTACGCAATAGGAACAAGCCGTACCAAACTTAAACAACCGCCCATCCTGGAACCTGAACACACATACGCCCGAACGACTTCCCTCTCTCCATCAGGATCGGAGCATTTATTTTTTGTTGTCCAGATAGAATGAATGGAAATTTGAACCCAAAAAAATATATTTCCGATGAATTACGAACATTCAACATTAATTTCCACAACAATACAAACATTTTTCGAAAACAACGCCCAGCTCTACTACAGAGCTTAAGAAAAAATGGTTAAATTATGCAATAAAAAAGAAAAAACAATAGTATCATTCATTATATCATAATCAAACATACAGCAAACTTGGTACATCACTTTAATGTTTACCAACTGGCGGGGCAGCCAGCTTTGGAAGTAAATAATAACAACAGCTGGCAACATCGCACCCGACGCCATCGATATACGGCCTACCAAATCCATCGAGACCGTGCAGGCTTTTGCGACTCACACTGACCTTCCACTGTAAGGTGTTTTTTTATTATTTTCATTACACATCGCATCATATGTCCGGATTTGGCGGATTCAGCCTTTATACCAACTAAAGTTGTATCAACCACAGGATTTAATTGAGAGATAATAAAAATGATGAAAAACAAAGCATTTTTTTTTAATTTTAGAATTTAATTTTACATTAAAATACCTATTAATTTTTTTAAAATAAGTTATTTTACATTTGTCGTGTCTTAAATAATAATTAAATTATCCAAACTACACTCTTAAAAATAACATGGTATGGATTACTAAAATTTGGTTCTGACAACTATTTATTTTCGTGAAATCGGACTCAACCCAAAAATTAGTTTGTACAACCAAAAAAAATTGTCGTTATTGAACTGTTGAACTAATTAATAACATTAACCAACCCAACCTACAAATTTTAGTTGTCACAACGAAATTTTGTATACGGATAACTAAATTTATATGGTACTCCCGCTTTTAAAATTAGTTGTCACAACTTATGTGTAAATATGGAAAATTTAAATTTTTTTTCAAGGAAATATTGTTTTTGTTAATGATGCAATCTACAAATATTGCCAAAGCAATCATTTATTTGGGCCAAACTTGAAATTTTCATAGAGTAACAATTACGGATGTAGTCACAACATTGTGTTTATTATCTTTTTCTGTACTTTCTAGTTGTAAGAAAGAAGTTGAATCATAAATAAGTACAAATTTTATATTTTTGTCATTGCAGTTGCACATTAGAAAGTTTGAATGAACTACTTATATAACACATGGCAAAATTAGCAAGTTGATTTGATAGAAATAACTTTAAAAAAAATCTGTTTCATTTCTAAAAAAAAATGTCATATGTAATTTATACTTAGTAACGAAAAATATTCCTTCCTAGGTCCCCATTTAAATAAACAATTCCTTGGTATTACTACTTTATTAGGTATGCGTAAACCAATTGGAATAAATTATCAGGGATATTATGGTTTCTTTAAAAAAAATTATTTGCAATGTTCTCTCATGTTTTTTATAATACATACTTATGCCATACAAACCAGAAACACTAGATTTTTAACTTATTTTACTCAACCTTTTGGGTTGTTCTATTGCTTATAGAACTGAATTGTCCTTATTTAAATTTTCTTATCTGCAACTGCGATTATTAAAAAACTAAAAATATCCCCTGGACTTTCTATTTAAAATATACAGCTATATGAAATTTGTTGTACTTGGTCAGATAAAAAAAGTCATTAATATGACGTTCTTTTATATGGAACATAGAACAAAAACAAAACAAAAAAAAAAATTTTAAGTTATTTCTCATCGGGTCACCTTGCCATGCTTTATAAAAATCTCATTTATACTTTCTAATGTACAACTGCAATGATAAAACATAAAATGTTTACTTACTTATGATTTAACTTCCTTCTGCCAATAAGAACGTACACAAGAAAGACAATAAACACAAATAAATTACACCAAATATTGTCACATCCATTTTCCAAACGGGCACGGCCATGAAACTGGCCAATTATTGCCTTAAAAACACGAAAAAATGGACACGGAACCGCAAAAGCACCATAACATAAACATAACCTCCTGACAGTTCTGGCTAGAATGATGTCACATGTCACCCACCGGGCAAGGGCGTCAAGTCTCTGTTGATTCCGTTAGTTATAAATATGAAAAATAATATTACTTGAAAAGAAAAGTTAGTTCTGATAACTAAAAAATTAAAAATTATTTTTTTTTGGTAGAATTTACTTTAACTCTTATACAAGATGCATTGAAACTACCTTCAGGTTCCAGTAAATTATCATTTTTGTCCGTTTGTAAAATAAGAAAAACGTTTACCAAAAACAAAGACATTTTAAATTCTTTTAGAAAAAGAGCCAGTGTAAACTTTACAGTAAATAAAAAAATATATTCATAACATTAAAACAAAAAACAAATTTTTTTTGGGACTCTGAGGTAGTTTAAATGCGTCTTGTATAAGAGCTACGGTAAAAGTTCTACCAAAAAATAATTATTAATTTAACAATAATATTTTGTCATTTGATAAAACAAAACTATTTTAATTTTATTATTTTTAAAAGTTTTCACTAAAGTAAATTATTATGACTGGATAACCCTGCAAATCTACGACTGTGTTAAAAAAAACTATTATTGTAAAAAAATGTTACAGCTTGGATAATAAATTAATGAATCAATTATAACATATATAATATTAATATAATAATATTATTACGTTGTCACGTGAATTTTAATTTTCTCTTGAGAAATAAACTACCAGGCAATATACTCTACATCAACCTATGCCCATTTATTTTTTTATAAAGCAATATATTAAAATATGAACAATATCTATCTGTTTTTAAAATTCAAAAAATGCGCAATAATTTTTTTTTGGATTTTCATAATTTTTAGATATTATTAATTATTTAATCCGTTTATAAATTATTCAACATTCTGAAAATATTTTATTTACACGAGTGAAAGAAAACTTAGACCTCATTTTCAACCAATCAAAAAAAATAAGAAACACGTGAAAACTTCAGACAATGGAGAAAATCTCAAAGTAAGAAGTTGCCGACTTTAAAAGGCCATAACTTAAAAACTAGTCATAAGATTGGATTACGGCCATGGACACATTTAATCAGGGCGTTAAGATCTACAGAATACTACAAACTCATAAAAATTAGCCTAAAGCCGTTTCCCATAAGCTTTGCGGAGGATCCTTTTTTCTTTGATCAATAAGATTAGATAACCTGGAGGGGGCACCCACCCTTTGGAGACCCATGCTTTATTCGCCTTAAAAGGCGAAATACGCACCACAATTCAACAATAATAACTGGTTACTACCACAGTAAAGAGATTTTTTGCTAATTTGATTGACTGGTTTTCCTAATAATTATTTTTAATTAATTTTTTATAAATATGTTATAAACATACTTGGCTTAAAAATTAAACAGCTGTCCCAAACATGGTTGTTAATATAAAAAAATCATGTGCGGTATACTTGGGATAAAGTTTTTGTATACCAATAAAACAGTTATGTGTATATGTAATGTATAATGCTTTTCTGGTATCGACAATTACTTTATTCTTACATAATTAATACATCATGACTTGTAGTTATTATATTGGTTCATAGAAAACATTGAATTTTATTTTGCCGTTCACATTTTTTAAAATTTTATTTATACAGTGAGTCAAAATTTGAGTAGGTTTTTACTCTCTGAACGATTATCTTCAACATTGCAATTGGAAACTGTATACTTAAATTTAACTCACTTGCCCTCAGTTTGTGGGTTGCCAGGAAGATACATATCTAACCAGATGGGGAGGGGGAGCAACCTGTGTTGATCAGAGCCGAGGCAACTCAGATTGCAACGGGTGGTTTACCATCTAATTTTTTTTCAACTAAACTGCTGGACAATTGCTTTCGAGCAAGAAAAATGTCGCCTAAATTTACCAGTTAATATTTTCTGAACCAGATATGATATCGACCTTCGGTTTTGAAGGGTTGAAAGATTTATCCCTTGAGAAACAATTGTCAATATTGGATTTTCTTTAACTGTCAGAATATTTTAAATACAGGGTGTTAAAGAAGACGATGATTTTTGCTCCAATTTTAATGGCGTGTAACATTCACAATAATATTTTTAAATTTTATCACTCTACTTCAATTGAATCACTGGTGCATAGCAAAGAAAGTAATTTGTCAAATTTTTGATATCTGCTATATTTTAAGAAATACCGATTTTTTTGGAAAACCTTGCTTTATTTCAACTTATTGGCAGCTAGATCTCACTGTGCGTTGTATCGTGCAAACTTTGCGAATGATTCTTATACCTTATGAGAAGCTTGATTATGTTCAGTAACAATAGTTGTACCTAAACGTTATGATATACAGTGGCGTACTTATAAACACCTATATGGCTATGGTTTATGAGTATAGTGTTAGAAAGTTAGAAATTAAATAAATACATATTTTCCAAAACTTAAATTAAAAAAACTATCTTTGTTAAAATTTTGTAAACACACTGTATAATATACCTGTAGTGCGATATGAAAAACTAAAAAATAAGAATTGACCTAATCTAGGGGCGAGTACTTTCCAATATAAAACAATCGTGAAAAATTGTGAGATACTTATAAACCATACACATATAGGTGTTTATAAGTACGCCACTGTACATCATAACATTTAGGTACAACTATTGTTACTTAACATAATCAAGCTTTTTATAAGGTATAAGAATCACTCGCAAAGTTTGCACGATACAACGCACAGTGAGATCAAGCTACCAAATAAAGCAAGGTTTTCCAAAAAAATCGGTATTTCTTAAAATATAGCAGATATCAAAATTTTGACAAAAAACTCTCGTCTTGCAAACCAAAACGAGAATTATATCAAATATTTCCCCGCAAACATCTCGCAAAATGTTTTCTGGTCTCGTCTCGCGAGAGTCTTCTTCTCGTTCTCGCATATCACGTCATATTGGAACAAAAAAATGTTATTCTAATTTTAATTAAAAAAAAAGTGTTGTTACCAGATTTTTCTCTATCGAGGTAGACGCTCGCAAGATAGGACTGGGTCGGTGAGAGTACATAATTAAAATTTTACACTTTACATATTTAGTAGGCAAGAACTGACTTCTAAAATGGGCTTTTTTTTATCTCTCCTCCACACTGGAGGGAGAAGAAGTTTAAGAAAGCTACCACCATACACCAGAACCCCGGTTGTTTTAGTAATTCTTCATTAGATATAAGAAACGTCTGGAAACCTTTGTTAAGTAAATGTAATCTTAGAACAACGTAAGAATTAAACGCATGACTTGTCTCAGTTATGCGTCATTGCAACTATAGAACTGTAGTTACCCTACTTATTTAGTATTAACCTGAAGACGACTGGAGATACTTACCAGTTGACACGTTGTGATTCAAAACAAATAAAGACAATGCAAGCCCAACACTCTTCTGCCGTTCAAGAAAAATCATTGTCTTTAACCTTCAAACAGACATTCTTTATGAAAATAAAATTAATAAATTATGAAATACCAATTCCATAGATAAGGAAGTTGGTTTTCCTTTTCATTATAGTGGTCAACAGCTTCACAAATGCCACAAGATATTGCCTTATACAGGGTGATTCCTAAGTTGATACTTCTTTTTTAGCTGTGTATAGAAGGCATTAAAATATACAACATTTTCAAATACCTTTTTTCAAAAAACTCAAAAATAAGGTACTTACATTCATTTATTACACTATGGATCAAATACGGTCCTGCCTAACTTGCCCGTTGAATAACATTAAGAAAACTTCTGGGTGTAGGATGAGCCCGCAAGAGAAAGCGTTTTGCGTATAATCTCGAAGAAACATCCGCACTTTTACGACACTCACAGTAAATTAGCACCATATCTATTAGTTCATTGTTTTCAAACTTTACCATTTTCACGTATCACCAATTTAAATTTAACTTGCTTTAGAAAAACACACTGCAACGGATTGCTCAACACCACCCGTAAATTGAAAGACTAATAAGAGATAAGAAAAACAACAGAAACTATAGCGGGCTATGTTTTGATGACCAGGCCCGCACTCAGATTTTTTACTTCTCTATCTCGCCCATTTAAGAGTTTTTTGAAAATGTTGTTTATTTTAATGCCTTCTATACACAGCTAAAAAAGAAGTATCAACTTAGGAATCACCCTGTATTATTTAAATTTTAAATGTTCAAATATAATCCAGGGCCTGCCGTTTTGCTATCTAACAAAAAACTGAGGTCCCTTAAAAAATTCCTTTGAATACCAAAATTGTACGCAAAATTATAAAGCGATAAAGAAATTTGGGAATAAATATAAAACTCTTACTTAAAATGTTGACAATATTTAAAAATATTCTCCTAATAAATGCAGATCCATAATTTGTTGGTCAGCCAGTAGGGGCTAATATCTCTATTGCCTCTTTCTTCAGCCGCCTATGATATGCGTGGCTCTTGGCCTTAGGCGTGGCGCCATCACGGAAATTAAACGGAACAAAACGTTTTATCTGTCTTTAAAGCCAATAAATCTACAATCCACAGAAATAACAGTTATTTTACAAATTTTTATTTTAAATTTAAAAAGACAATCCATTATACCGTCGCATTTCTTCGATTGACTCACAAATAAATATATAAATGTCGTGCAATACCCATATTTGTCTACTTCCTTTACTTGATAACGAAGTTCGATATGCAACTTCACCAGGGGCGTAGATGCCCTGTGTTTCCTGTTTGAGCTGTCCCCTCAATCTCCCCGGAAATACTACTCCGTCTAGTAAATTAGAATAATTTAATTTGTTTTAAATTTAATTTTTTTTAGGATGATTATTCTTGTTTTTAGGAGTCTAGGCTCATCGGGCATCGGAATTATTGTTAATTTTTAATCAACCGTACAGGATGTGCCTTAAAAATATAATTAATAGAGGTTACTGGCATTCGACCGTGGCGACCCGGGTTTGATTCCCGGAGTGGGCATACGTACAATAAAAAAAATTATGTCCGAAATTTAGTAGGTTTAAGAATGCAGGGAAGAGTGTAAAATGTATCATCACGCCGGTAACCAGGCCGGATGAGATCGGACATCTCGTAGGGTGCAGAACACTCCCCAATCGGTAGGTCATGCAATGGTAAAAAACCAAGGGTTGATAGCCCTTTGGGGGTGTCGCATGACTGAGAACCGTGGTTCGAAACCCACGTTAAGCTGTAGATCGGGAATGGCCCTGGCAGCGAACGAAGAGGTAAAAAGTCTAATTCGAAAGAATGGCAAGAAATGACAACACAATGTTCTTTATAAACATAACTTAACACATTTTTATGGAACTAAACCGCACTTTAAGAAGAAATATTCCAAAAACTAAGTGCTTTCGAGAAAAACATGGTTCAGATTCGTAATCTGGGCCCAAAATACATTATTCCTAAAAAATTATCTATTTTGGCGTGGTTAGCGTATAATAGATATATTTACCGTCTATATTCGTCAATTAATGCCGTGCCCAATAGTAGTTTGTACTACAAGAGTGGATATGACGTCCATATCGCACGAGGAAGTAAACTGAGCACGACGTCACAGGCGGAGTGCTCAAAACGACCGCAATATGGACAATCCACTCGAATTGTGCAATATATTTTTTCTACGACTCAATTTCCGAACTTCATATTCGAAATTTAAAAAAAAAACAGGCATTATTAGTTTTTAGTAGACCGTGAATTTGTGAAAAAGATGATAAAAAAATAAAATGATTGAAGAAAAATTAATTTCGTAGGCAAATCCTTGGACCAAATTACACTGTAACAGATTTGTCTCTATGGGTCATTTCTTATTACACAAAATCACTTTGAATATATCTATCTTTTTCACATTCGGCCTTTTGCAAAATAACAGACAAAAAGAGATATATTTATTAATAAAAATGAACACTTTCTTTTTCTAAACCATAGCCTTGGCTTGCTTGTGTAACAAACCCGATCAAAGCCCTTTTTTTCTGTGCAAAACAAAACTAAAAACCATTAGGGATTAGACCTTAAAAAATGTAAATAATTTTTGTTCTAAAAATATAAATATTCGTCTTGTTTTATGTACTCATCGTCATTTTCCACCATTTAACGAAGATTTATCTTTTTTTCTACATCTGTTACGTATAATAAAAATTTTAAGGTCGTTTGGGGTTGGAGCCCTGTTATCGCAAAAAACTTACAAGGCAAGTAAGTACCACCTTCATTTTGTATATACATTTAATGTATTAAATTTAGTAGTAATTGTCTAAAAATTAGTGGAAAACTGAGAATTTTTGAAAAGAGAAAGGGTTTTGAGCACAAATTTTTAGTTCGGTCAGAAAAACAATAAGAATACCTAGTTTGGTAAAAATATATTTTGGTTTTATATATTTTCAATTTTCGCATCATTTCGTGCACTCTTGGGAAAAAATTGGTTTATGCATAGGCTCTGCGATAAATGTTTTGATTCAAATATAAAAAATTTGATCTGACAGATTTGCATCGTTTGAAGTATATTCTTAACCTCATTTTTGTGTCAGAAACTCGTAAAATTTACAACGTGTAAATTTGGTTCCATTGTAATTGACTACTGTAATTTGTCAGTTTCATATCCTAACTAGGATGGATATGAAATGATATCCGTTCAGTTAACCGGAATATTCCCCTTATCCAATCACTCTAGTGTAAAAGAACAGCAAATGTGGGAGTAGAAACAATATTTTGTCGCGTGACAGTAATGGCGTGTCACTGATTTGCCATCCCAGCCCTGGAGAATATTCTATATTTATACATGCCGTTTTCTTATACAGGAAAACCTCTTTCCCCTCAATGGTTTTCCTTGCTCGGTAAATAAAACAACAGTAAAACTAAAATAAAGCGATGCAGCTTTTCATAACCATGTGACGCCATTGTGTAACTCGATGCATCATTCCACTATTTACCGAATGACTTTGCACTTATCTTTATTTGAAAACGTCCGCGTTACAACAAAGGGACATTCACGATTACGTTTGCTGGTTCGAAAAATCTCCGAACACAATCGATACTAAAGTCAATGTTCGGTTACAAAAGACTTGATTCCTTGAGATTTTTGCATAATCGAATTGAGAAAACGAAGAAGAAAATAATATTTTTATAGTAAAGTCGCCCATAGATGGTTATACATATACTCAAAAATCATTAGGCGCGGATCTAGGGGGAGAGGGCAGTTTCGCCCCCCTCCCCCTCACTGAGTCTTACAAAATGGGTGTTTTGTGTACTTTGAGCGTTGAAAATTGTAGGGCGTATGAAGTCACTTTTGAAAGTAGGAAGATTTTTAAAGCCGGGATACGTTTTTTTTTGAGTAATTTTTTTTTAGTGACCCCCCCCCCTCCGCCAAATCCGCCACTGAAAGTCATGTATCAATATTTGCCACTTTCTAAACACAACTGCCCTTGCGAACAAACACCAAAAGCAACGTTATAAACTTAGACAGGTGTTTTTTAACATTATAAAAAAAGATATAATCTATGGTCATAATATAAAAAGCAGTATGGAATCTGTTACAATGTTAGTGTGTCAATGTCACACAAGGATAGATAAACAAAAATTAATTTTAACAGTGCACTGTGAAGCTTTTGCCTGAATTTTGATTTCTACACAGCTAATGGCAAAATAGAAGATTTAATTTTCATCATGCTTACAAAAATAAAAAAGTACAGGGTGAGTCAACGATTTCATTTTCTCCTTTATCTTAAGAGTTAGATAAAAATTCCAAAAGCAAAAGTTGTAGAGATCATTGAGGTGCACATTTTAAAATATATTGGAGTATACGGGGTGGCCCAAAAAAACGTAGCGAATATAACTTGAAAAAAATAAGGAAATAAATTCAATTTCGAAATATTTGGTCTAGTAGGCTTCTATCACTTGGCATGGAATGATGATGATTGGAGCAATGTACTGTTTACAGATGAGTCACGTTTTTGCCTCAATGGCTCCGACGGACGTCGACGAGTATGGAGAAGACCAGGAGAAAGATATGCTGCTGTTTGTATTGACCAGCGTCTTCCATTTGGCGGTGGTTCGGTAATGGTTTGGGCAGGAATCACTGCACAAGCCCGCACAGAATTGGTCTTAGTACAAAATGGCTTCCTAACATCTCACAGGTACATTACAGAAATTCTCGAAGATCATGCGATGCCTTTTATGGGCGAACATGGCATTTTTACTAAGTGACCTAAATTTTTTGCTCGCCAGTATATTATATAATTTTTTAATTTTCCACTAAATTCTACGATTTTTTTGTATAAAATGTTATATGCCTAAATTAAATAGTTTCTAAGATATTGACAATGAAAATATGGTATTTTCAGACTTTGACAGGCTGTGTAACATTGGAACGGTTCATCTTAGAGAAAAATGGTTTTCACTATCTTAATTTTTTATTCTCTATCTTTTTTTCTTTTTTATTAATGGCATTTGGCTAATTAGCCATACAGCCAGTCACAAAGTAGAGAAGTAAAAAAAACTTTTTTTTTATAAACAATCAAATATTCTCTATCTAAAAGTTACATTTTCCGTTTAACATGTTAAACCGTTAAATCCGGTTTTTTGGTTTAACATGGTAAATGAAGTTGGTTTCACTCTGTACTGTAATTCAAGATTAATTGTGTTAATTGTGTCCCAAATTCGATGCTCACCATTGGGATCTCGGAAGCTATAAAATATACAACTTTTATACCATCATTTCATTTCTTTTTACGGATTTTAATTTAAAAAATAATCGCTTACGAAACTTTGTTCACCCTCGCCATCCCAATTTTGAAGTTTTTCCGATCAGTAAATAAAAACATGTTTTTTATAGTTGCCTCGCTAAAAATTAAATTTGCGCAGCTGTTTTGAAAACATCACGAAGAGAAAGATAATACAAAAAATAACTATTGGCAAGCGAGTGCTTTATTTATATAAAACACAAAAAACTCGCAATAATAACGAGCAGTATGAAATCTGTTACAATGTTAGTGTGTCAATGTCGTATCACAAGGCAACAGCATTATTTTTGTTGGTCGTATGAATGTTACTAGTGCCTGATCATGAATATAAAACGTGTTTAATCAGACTTGCTATTGAGGTAACAAATAAAAAATAGGTTACGGGTTATGGAGAATACTTTAGAGCTATTTAAGCATTATAGTTGTAGTGAGCCGGTACAATGTAAAATGTGCCTTAGTCAATTTTTTCTCATTTTCAAGAATAGTAGTACCATCTGTTGTAGTTTTTCTACTGGTGTAATTAAAATTACTAAAAAATGTCCTCTAGTCCTATAAATATCGAGTACCTATGCTAGCAATGCAAAAAGTACCTAAATCAATCCACTACTCACTACTGGAGTGATTAATCAGATTTACTGTTAGTGTGAGTCCGTCATTTTTCCCTAAATGACTTCGACTTGTGTGTACCGGGTGTCCCACTAAGAATGGCTCTCGGCCGTATCTCGGAAACTACTGGGCATAGAAACTCAGGAAAAAAAAAATACAACTAAAGTGGTCATGAGAAAATCCTGGAAATAATTTTTAAGTTCCGCATTTTGCCGCAAGAGGGCGTAATTGAAAAGTAAATTTTAAAATTGTACATATCTCCGAAAATTCCACATTAAGGTATATCTTTGATAACACCATTGAAAAGCTTGGACAATTATGCATCATTTTGATCTTATGCTCATTGGCGTACCGACTTTAATAAAAGGGGGTGAAGCGGTTGAATGTGTAATCAGTTAAATCGCTATAACTTATAAACGACTTATCCGATTTTAGCAAACTAAAGACTGTTTGAAAGAGAAATGTATGCACTTTCACCAATCGTATTTAGTTGTCCATAATATTTCTCAAAAAAAAATGCTAGAGGGCGCAATTTGCAATAATAACACATTTTTTGATTTTACATTTACATTACTATTATGATACCATAATCGAAAAGTAGATTAAATTTGCTAGAACAAATATTAAAACCGCAGCTCGATATCTCCGTTCGTTTCAGCGTTATCGCCAATAGAATAATTTTTGAAAGTAAGCGATTATATATTTTTTAGAAAAAAAGTGGAACGCCACTCATATTTTTTCATGTGGATATTATTTCTGATTAGCCTGGTCAATTCTGCATAAAAATGGTCTCTTGCGTTTTTCTCCTCAGGCACACCGTTCTTAATTAAATTAAATTAGCTCTACTATTTATTATTATCATTATTAACATTGATAATGAAAAATTTAGTTTTATAAAAATTGTTGGAAATGACCACCTTCACTTCCGCCTGTCTAATTTAATTTAATTATTTTGAAACGAACGGAGATATCGAGCTGCGGTTTTAATATTTGTTCTAGCAAATTTAATCTACTTTTCGATTATGGTATCATAATTATACCGTATGATTTATTTTTTCGGAGTAAAATCAAAAAATGTGTTATTATTACAAATTGCGCCCTCTAGCATTTTTTTTTTGAGAACTATTATGGACAACTAAATACGATTGGTGAAAGTGCATACATTTCTCTTCCAAACAGTCTTTAGTTTAGAAGGTAAAAATAAGAACACAAAGTCTTCCTCCACTGATATAATATAGAAATATTTAGTCAACTTCTCTACATGTTTCGAATGCAGAAGCATTCATCTTCAGGAGAAAAATTAAAGAAGAAAGGGCCAGCAGATATCACCCTAACTGAGCAACATAAATATAGGTTCGGTATAAAATGAATGAAGAAATCAATATACATTGCATTGTGAATAAGAAAAGTATATGGGTTGAGACTTAAGGTACTGTGAAAACTTTAAAGGTGGAGTGAAAGATTTAACATCTTTGTGTGGAAGAACTGTCGAGAAATCAGAAT
This sequence comes from Polydrusus cervinus, assembly GCA_935413205.1. Lineage (NCBI taxonomy): Eukaryota > Metazoa > Arthropoda > Insecta > Coleoptera > Curculionidae > Polydrusus > Polydrusus cervinus. The sequence goes on from OW284511.1 coordinate 81,415,673, forward strand.
GAAGTAAAAGGGAATGATCATTAAACAAGCTATTAGCTAGTCATTAGAGAAAAACATATTTTTGGAGAAGTAAATATAAGTGTGAGGAAGAAGACTATTAAAAAAAAGACCGGTCTTTTTGGAAAAGCACGCGGTAGCGGTCGAGCTGAATTAAAAAACTTTTTCTTCCATAAAGCCGAAATGTTAGAATTTTGTAAAATTAAATGTTTATTTTTCCACTTTAATTACGTTTATTCGTAAACCATGGAGGTTTACATCCAGTGATTATGTTTTAAATTAAATTAAATTTTCAATGAATTTTTAATAGTCTTCTTCCTCACACTTATATTTACTTCTCCAAAAAATATGTTTTTCTCTAATGACTAGCTAATAGCTTGCTTAATGATCATTCCCTTTTACTTCATTCTGATTTCTCGACAGTTCTTCCACACAAAGATGTTAAATCTTTCACTCCACCTTTAAAGTTTTCACAGTACCTTAAGTCTCAACCCATATACTTTTCTTATTCACAATGCAATGTGTATTGATTTCTTCATTCATTTTATACCGAACCTATATTTATGTTGCTCAGTTAGGGTGATATCTGCTGGCACTTTCTTCTTTAATTTTTCTCCTGAAGATGAATGCTTCTGCATTCGAAACATGTAGAGAAGTTGACTAAATATTTCTAAATATTCTATAAGTGGAGGAAGACTTTGTGTTCTTATTTTTACCTTCTATATTCCCACTCCACTTTAAGTATGGACTATTTCTTCAAGTAGTCTTTAGTTTGCTAAAATCGGATAAGTCGTTTAAAGGTTACAGCGATTTAACTGATTACACACATTCAACCGCTTCCCCCCCTTTTATTAAAGTCGGTACGCCAATGAGCATAAGACTAAAATGATGCATAATTGTTCAAGCTTTTCAATGGTGTTATCAAAGATATACCTTAATGTGGAATTTTCGGAGATATGTAAACTTTTAAAATTTACTTTTTAATTACGCCCTCTTACGGCAAAATGCGGAACTTAAAAATTATTTCTAGGATTTTCTCATGACCACTTTAGTTATAATTTTTTTTTCCTAAGTTTCTATGCCCAGTAGTTTCCGAGATACGGCCGAGAGCCATTCTTAGTGGGACACCCGGTACATTAGGTGATAGTGAAAGTATAATTATTGTGAGAAAGCCATGCGCTTTGATGACTTTTTAATCAGCTGATGCAAGTTTACCCACTTAAAAATGACCCTTTAATAACACCGCATGAACTTGCATGCAGTAGTTGCCCTTAGTGTAAAAACGCCCTTAAGAGCATTTTGAGACGAAGATACGGTACTCGGATCCGAGTTAAAAAGAATACCATCGTTTGAATCGAGGTTTTTACACGACGAAACTTCATCACGCATACCAACAGAAAACCTCTCATATCACAGACGCGGTGTAATAATTCCCTTGCCAACATTCATAAGAAAGAAATTGATAAAATAAAAAGGAAACCGAACTGCACTTGATAGAGTAGTAGTTTGTACTAAAAAAGTGGATATGATCTCCATATCATCATCATTAGCCACTCTGCGTCCACTGCTGGACATAGGACTCTCGTAAATTATTCCATTGTTTCCGGTCTTGAGAAGTTTGCATCCAGTTGTGTTGGATGCGCTTAATGTCGTCCGACCATCTTGTTGGGGGACGTCGCCGGTTGCGATACGCATTGTGTCTAGGTCTCCATTTTAGAGTTTTTATGGTCCATCTTCCATCTCTGACTCTGGCAATATGGCCTGTCCAGTTCCATTTCAGCGTTGTAATTCTTTCGACTGCGTTCGTAACACCGGTTCTTTCCCTGATTATATGGTTTGGAACTCTATCTCTGAGGGATATATTTCCCTTTGACCCCTCCATTGTTCTCTGTGCCACCTTGATTTCGTATATGACCTTTCTGGTAAGGGTCAGTGTTTCTGCTCCATATGTTAGAACCGGGAGCACACACAGATCAAAGAACTTCCTCTTTAAGCACATGGGAATATCTGATTTAACGAAATCCCTCAGTTCTCCGTAAGCTGTCCAAGTCAATCCTATTCTCCTGTTTAGTTCTGTCGTCTGGTCCATATCATTCGAAGAAGGAAATTAAACTTCCGAGCACGATATGAACAATCGACTAGAGTTTTGTAGTGGATTGTATAATGTATATTTCTTCTACGATCCAACTTCTGACCCTCATATTAAGATTTTTTAAGAAATATTTAAAGCGTGTAGGTATTATCTTGTGGGAAATATGACAAAAACAATTGAAGAAAATTTCATTCCGTTGGCAAATCCATGGACCAAATTACACGGTAACATATTTGTCGATTTGGGTGATTTCTTATATTTACACAAAATCACTTTGAATTTATCTATCTTTCTCACTTTCAGCCTTTTTCAGAACAAGAGACGAAAAGCAATATATTTATTATTAGAACAATGTTCTTTCTATACCATAGAAAAATGTATTAATCTGCTGAAGTGGATTATTGGTTGCCAACTTGCGTACGAATAATAACAACGAAAGATAAGTAAAATTAAAATTAAAAAAGGCTTTGTGCATTAATATTAACTTTTATTGTTCGCTATAGTAAAATGGTTCAAAATTATTTGCAATTTACATACTAGCAACACTGTAAACGTGGAAAGAGAAGTGGCAATGCTGTAGTGATACCAGCTACATAACTGACAAAACAAAACGAAATTACATAACTTTAAAAAGGGGAATTAATATTTTTCTAGACATCTTAAAATTTCGTCTGGTTTAATGTACTTATATTTATTTACCATCATTTAAAAAAGATTTACTAGTTATTTTTCTATATCTGTTCGGTATAATAAAAGTTTTAAAGTCGTTAGGAGTTGGAGCCCTGTTGAAAATATGAGAAATAAGTAGAAAAATCGCGGTGGAAAAACACCAAGGGGTACCTTCACTTTGTATAAATATTTTATGCTTTAAATCTTGTAGTAAAAAAATTAGGGCAAAATTTGAGCTTTTTGAAATAAGATTGAACATTATTTGTGCACAAAGTGTAAATAATGGAAACCGAACTGCACTTCATAGATACTGAAGCAAGTTCTGGACATTTGTCTTTCGTTTTATTCTCAGATGCAAAACAATAAATGAAAATAGTTGCATCAGGCTGTCTCTCAGTAACACCTGTAATATTAAATTTAACTTTAAACGTAAAACTTAATGACCAACAATGACAAGTGTAATATATTTAATTAAGAGTTAGGTCTAGTGACGCATTCGCCATTTCATTTTTTTGATCAATATTTCGTATCCTATTCGCTTTATCCAAAAAGCGGATAATTACCCGTCTTTGAGTACCTATTCCCTACAGTTTTAATTTAAAGACATTTTGATTAATGAATTAATGAAAGCGAAAAACACAAAATTTTGTGAAATTTGTCCATCTTTCTATTTCTGCTTTTATTACTATATAAACTTTGCTAATTGCTTTAAACTGTAAGATTTTTGGATAAATAGTTAAAGTAACGACGTACTGATCAAAAAACGAAATGGCGAAGACGTCACCAGCCCTTACTATTAAGTTTGGAAGAATTCGGAGACAGTGGAAAATAAAAATGTCGCGTAAATTCTTAAAAAGATAATATATATAGCTTATAGCTACTATACAGCGCGCTACAAATACGTGTGCGTACAAGGGGATCCCCAAAACGGTATGAGATACGAAGATTGTTAAATTGAGGCAAAGTTGCGTATTTGGGGGCTTAATAATTTGGTAAAAAAAATTATAAATGTTCCGAATACTTTCGGACATATCCGAAAAAAAACGGAAATTTTTATTTTTGATTTCTAATTATTTGCGTCTTCATTTTTAATTTGGCAAAAACAAAAAACACGTTTTTATAGCCGCTTTTATGTTCTACAAGATGGCGTTTTTAGTTTTCAAATTCAATGTTTCATTCTTTAGATATCAACCTCATGTCAATTCTTTTTAATACTGACCTGGAATTTTAAATACGGTTTTAGGGACTTCTAAGCTTTAGAAATTTAATACAATTTAAAGGTTTTTGATATTTTAACATTTTGTCATCTAATAACACATTTTTTCAAATTCTCTTTTATATCTTTATGGCTCTGAACAATTAGGTAGAGCCAAACTAAAAAAAATATTTCTAATTTGAAGATTCCGACCGTTTTTACTCAAAGAGAATGATATTTTTTAAGAAAAAGACACACAGTCTCGGCCTCAAATATTTTGTATCTAATTATTTTTCATATCAGTCAAAAAAATTTGAAATTTATTTTGAATCAAAGATAAGCGTATCACAGTAACATAATTAGACTAACACTCCCGTTACCTGTTAATTTTTGTGTTTTACAGTCTTCGGTCAAGATCTAAGGCAAAAACCATTGGACTTATGTATGTTATATTAATAAAATAAGTAAAATACTAATACAAAATAGAATGCCTTAAAAACTTACTTACTTCCTGGAGTATTGTTAAGGTAAAACTTATTAAAATAATAAACAGCCTATACACCATAACTGCCTGTAATGTAATTTATTATTTAAGTAATCCAAAAAATAATTGCCAGGGCCTTAATAGTAAAGAATGGATAATTTGAAATACTAATGATGTGATATTTTATGATAAAACGTTAAAATTTTTAAATTGTATTAAATATCTAAAAGATGTCCCTAAAACTGTTTTTAAAATTCCAGGTCCGTATTTAAAAACATTGACTTGAAGTTGGTACCTAAAGAACGAAACGTCGAATTTAAAAAACTAATAACGCTATCTTGTCTAACATAAAAAACCGCTCTGAGAAAGTGTTTTTTGTTTTCTTCCCACGTTAAAAATAAACGCGCAAAAAATTAAAAACCAAAAGCAAAAATTTCAGTTTTTTTTCGGATATCTCCAAAGGTATTCGGAATATTTGAAATTTTCTTTCAGCAAATTATTAAGCCCTCAAATACGCAACTTTGCCACAATTTAACCATGTTCGTATCTCTTACCGTTCTCGAGGTGCATGATTGTGTATAATTTACTAACAATGCTAAACATTAGCTTCTTTGATTTTACTACACAACACAACAACCATTATTTATTGCACGCGTAAAAATGAAAGTATCTTTTAAGAAGTCAACCGAGCGCCCACCTCATACAAATCGGTAACAGTTTTGTAATCAATTTCACTATCGAGATTTGATAATATAAATGCCGCTTGTTTCTTAGCCGCACACATTTTTTGCGTGGTCTTTTATTGTTTCATTCAAGGTGTTCTAAATAAATTTTGCCAAATAACACAGATGACCTGATTTCTTTTATTGGAAAATTATTGCGACTTAACATAGCAGCTGGCCAATCAAAATATAATTATTTTTAGTAAATTTAACTAAATTTGACATTTGTGCTTACCAACCAAGATATATATTTTAAAGATTGTTACAGACCTTCGGTTATCACAAAATATCACCAATAAAATTAAATTATTTGTTTTTTTTCTAAAGTGTTACATCTATTACATTCATGTGTTTTTAACAGCAGCAGCGCCAGAGGGGGGCAGGGGGCATTGACATACCCTGCAACTAAGGGAGCCCACCTAATTGCATTTAGGGGACTAATTTACGTATTATGCTCAGCGCTTAACCTACTTTTTTTTTAGAAGTCACTTTTAATCGAGAAAGAAGTTTTGGGAAGCAGTTTCGTTTTTTAGAACCGCCAACCCGTCGATCGCGAGCTACCGGTAGCTCGCAAAGGCAATTTTTGTAGCTCCCAAAACATTTTTAAAATACAAAAGGTTTATGTTTCCTAAATTTCGCAAATTCTCCCTCAAAATATCTAGTCTTATGTCGTGTGTGTGAGTGAAAGCGTTATTTAGTTCAATATATTTGTGTGAATCCTCTTTTTCCAATATGAAGTTAATTAAAAACAAATACCGCACTCGACTTACAGATGAACATTTTTTGGATAATTGTATTCAAATGGCTGTATCAAACTATACTGCAAACATTAAAAAAATTACTAATCAGTCTAAGTATCCGTCCTCTCATTGTACATGCATTAAAATAGTGTATTGTTTTTTTTGTTACTTTTATAGCTTTTTAGTTTTATTGGCGACATTTTGCCAACCACCAAATTCCAGCTAAACGATATTTCAAACGTGATTTTCTCTGAAACCACACAAACAATTTTGTAAAAACCTGTTTCATATTCAGCGGCAAATATAATTCTTTACAGGGAATCGAAAATTTGGTTTCATGCGTCAACCACTACCGAGATCTTAGAGCCTGAAAAATCGATTAGCGGGATTTTGTTGGTTGGCAAAAAAATTAAATCGTATCGTAGCCGTAAATAGCATACAAATTTTGTCTATTTTTCACCTGTACCTGTAGTTATTTTTCATGAGTACTTAGTTAACTTAGTGTGTACTTTTACTAAAATTAACTAAAATATAGGATTAGTTTATTTTTTATTAGTATAATATGTTAGTAAACCTAATAAATATCTGTCAAATACAACTGTGCATTATTTTATTTGAATAAAACAAAAGGTTTATGCAAATATTACAAATACAATCCGTATATTTTGTAATGCGTTTTTCTTTGTCTGATGCAAAGTTTTGATTGCAATAGCATGCATGATTCACGAAGCTTCCATAAATGCCTATTCAACGTGATCGAACGCACTGACCGATTAAACGAGAAGTGCGGCGAAGTCAGTCGACGACCGGATTTGTCTTTTTTTTACTTCCGAGAGCGCGTATGTGTCTGTTTCGCTCTTAGTTTCCAATTCAATTATGTAATCTTCTAATTCAATATTAATCCATAGCGTCAATAATTGTGAGCTAAACAAAAATACGGCCGAGAGCGGAGTGCTTCAATCTGTATTGGGGAGTTTTCGCGTGACACATTTAGGAAAATTTGCATTTCTTAAAGGTTAATAATTTTTATTTGTGTTGAAAAATTAATTAATTAGGTGGGTCATTGACCACATGACCTTATGAACAAGCCGCGCCTGAGTCCGACCATTAATCCTTGCAATAGCCCTTACACGATCAGTATTACCATCATTCCCTGACTGATTGTGTAGGGTCTGCAATTCATATGACTTGTTTTCAAAAAAAAAAAAAAACGATGTTTACCAAGTTGTTTCCGGCTAGTAATCTAAAAGCATGCATATTCCCAGAAAGCAGAATTAAATTTAAAAAATATTTAGGATTTTAAGAAACAAAACATTTATTGAACGGTTGGTTTATTTGGTTATATTAGGGATCAGTTTGGATCTGGTAAGTGTAGCCGATCAATCAAATATTTTCATTTAAAATACGGTTGTGTTTAAAATGTATTTAAAAGCATAAACACGTTCCGGACATCAAAAGGCATCACTTTAATGAAAAACTGTTTAAAATAGCTTATACATACACTGATGAAAATTATAAATTAAAGATCTTAGGGGCACTAACTAACGCACAAATTGTGAATAATGAACATTTCCAGAAAGAATTATTATGTGATGGTGTGTTTTATAGTTTATTAGGTTGCAAAGCAGTTGTATTTTAATATCTAACAGTGCTCGGCGAACTACAACCTTATAAATAATTTTTCATGCATTTCTTAAAAGGTTAGTTAATTTTACAACCAATATTTACTCTATACAGGGTGATTCCTACGTTGATACTTCTTTTTTAGCTGTATATAGAAGGCATTAAAATAAACATTTTCAAATACCTTTTTTCAAAAAACTTAAAAATAGGCGAGATACAGAAGTAAAAAATCTAAGTGCGGGCCTGGTCATCAAAACGTAGCCTGCTATACTTTATGTTGTTTGTCTTATCTCTTCTTAGTCATGCAATTTACGGGTCGGTCGTGACTGGTGAGTTATTTGGCAATACGCTGCGGTACTTTCTGAAGCAAGTTTATTTTTAAATTAGTGAAAAAAGGGTAAAATTTGAAAACAATGAACTAGTAGATATGGTGCTAATTTACGGTTAGTGTCGTCAAAGTGCGGCTGCTGCTTCGAGATTATACGCAGAACGCTTTCCCTTGCGGGCTCATCCTACACCCAGAAGTTTTCTTAATATTATTCAACGGGCAAGTTAGGCAGAATCGTATTTGATCCATAGTGTAATAAATGAATGTAAGTACCTTATTTTTTAGTTTTTTGAAAAAAGGTATTTGAAAATGTATATTTTAATGCCTTCTATACTAAAACAGAAGTATCAACTTAGGAATCACCCTGTATAATGTGTACTTTTACAAATAACTTATGTACTGTTACTATATAAATACTCGACAAAATTACACGAAATCTACGGAAATTTCTTACACTACTAATATAATAAATTGTCAACGATAAATAGTGTAATTACTCTTAACAGTGTGATGTGGAATATGGTGAATATGGATATTTTTAAGGAGATTCTTACTTTTTTAGTCAATTGTAGCGTTTCTAATTATACTTTGCATAGGAAAACCGATATGCACCGAAGCGACATCCCGGCATATTTTAGTTGAATAGATACTACATACAGGGTGTTATGGAATTGATGTATTATATTTAAACCCGTAAAGCCTGATACGACATACGACAAAATTGACTCTTTGTTTTTTTGGTATTATGGCTTAACCACGCCGCCACTGGAAGAGCTATAAAGAAAGAGTGATAAGACAATGATGGTATGAGTTTGTTTTTATTTGAAATGATAATTAATTCAGTAACCCATGGTTATTTGGTCTAAGTAAAGAAAATAAATCAAACCTACATCCCCAAACATGAAGTTGGGGGTATTTACTACATAACAACACAAAATAGAACTGTGTCCAAAGGCTTTATCATATGTTTTTAAGCAACTCGATATTGAAAATTCTTTGTTTAATTACAAGAACATTTAAATAGTATACCACTAAAAAACCGAACGCGGATGCATTAAGACCACTGCCTGCCTGCACTGTTTGGTGCGTAGACTTGACTGGAAACGTACATTTTCTTTGCTGAAAACGTTAATCGTGTGGCAGGCGTTCGCAAAAATCTGTTTTAGGGGTACTTAACTAAATTTTTTGACGGTCTTTCGTTGTGTAAATTGGGTTTCTTTGTAATATTTCTCAAGTTATTATTTTAAAAAACCATTAATCCATAATACATTAAAATCACAATATAATGATCTGAACACTGTAATTGGTTAGTTTCATATCCTAACAAGGATCCAGCAGAAGATCCAACTGGTTTTTATCCAATCACTTGGTTGACCAGGAACAGATATAATCCATCTGGGAGTATAAAACCTCCTATTGTTGTCACCCCATATACAAACAACCATTTTCACATGTGTATAGGTTTTCGAAATAGTAAATGTTCCTTTTGTTAACCTTTGAAATAATTATAGCTATAATATGACATGTGTAGAAATCATACCATTTTAAACTTTGCGTGACATTTCTATATATAGTCATTATTTCATAAAAGTTAACATGGAAGGAACAACAGCAGCTGCAAACCTGAATTCATTTTACGAATCGAATCAATCAACAATGACTAGATATGCGGAAAAGGTCATTAGTACCATATGTAGACAAATGTGGTCTTGCACTTTTGTTTACTTCTCATTAGTATACCTTTAACAATAACGCTTCTTTAGGAAACTTAGTAATCTGAACAGTACCGTCTTTAGATATAAATTGCCCTTGGCCTAAGGCAATTTTGCGCCCCCCTTCCCAAGAATTTAAATCATCGAGATAGAACAGGAGGCGACATCGCGTGACTCAAAGTGACTCTACATGCGCCATATTGGTACTACTTCCGTCATTCGTGTAATCAGCTTTTCGAGTTGTCATAATCGAGGTGATTTTAGATTTTTTTTTGTGTAAAACTATGGCTACTGTGTGATAGATAATAATTGTTTCTTCTGCCGTGCGAAGTTGTTCCAGCAGAAATACTGTAGCCGGCACGTTGAAATTGCATTTGTATAATATGACGACATAATATAAATTATTTAATAAGTTATCTATAATTTAAAATACACTTACATGCGCGATGTTTTACTCCATAATTGTAAGGTTATTTTGCTCGCATAATGACGTCAAACATACCTGAAACAATAAAAAGTAAATAATTAATACCATTATTTACAGCATTTCATTAGCAAACAAAAACATTTCTAAAATAACTAGTTCTGATGTTGTCCTATTAATAGATTGGGTATGGGTAGAATGGTAAACAGGCCAGGTAACCTACACGTTTTTTCTAAAAAAAAAAATTTACCGTTTTTGTACAGAACTTCTTTTTAGCCTACAATTTTTATAAGGACTGTCTATCCAGCCGATCTCCGAAGGTCCACCAGCCCATAAGAAATGCATGGCTTGACTCAGCGTCGAAGGTTGGCGAACGACTATGCATACGGGCCTAAATCTCGTCCATAGACAAATTAAGGTGTATTCTCACTATGGTCTTGGTATCAAATCTGCAATTTTATTTTTAATTCTATAATTGGGGCTTTACATCATACGTTCTCATTACACACGCATCTAACCCACTCACCTGAGGATAAGCCTGGCGTACCTATGCCGGGTCCACTCTGAGCCCCATCCGTGTAAGTCTGGTCAGAATAAATAAGCCTTTACTCTTAGATTCGTACAGTTTACTATGTTTGGTAGTAAGAGATGTAAGAGGAAAATTGTAGTGTAGCATTTTTTTTGTTCAGGGTTTGGATTGGTTTAATTATTTAAATTTAATGATTTTACAACGCTTGAAAGCTTATTGTAATATATTTGGAAGGATGAAAGAATTTAAAAGTATTATTTATGTAAAACTTCCTAATAACGAGACAAAGAAATATTTCCATTCACCACACACACATTGCACTTAGTAAAAAAATCAATTTTTAAACTTTAACTGCCTAGGAAGTTGTTTTAGGTTACATTAACATGTGGTAGCTTTTTAATTCAAATAAATACAAGAACGAATCAAATTGATTACATTTTTGATCAGTTCACTTTTTGTTACTAATAATTTTACATAAAAAGAGAATCAATATATAGGGTGAAGTAAGGTATGTTCGTGATAATTATAGTTTTTTCGTCAGAAAGTAAAGTAAATGACATGCTTTGTTGCTATAATTGTCGGAGACCTAAGACCTAACAGTATGCCTTTAGATTTTGGTATTTTTTTTATATAAAACTCAACAACAACACGAAAAAAAACTTTCAAAGTAGCCCTAGTCGAGGAGAGTTAATTTCGTGATAGGATATCTAATTTCGTGATATAGGGTAGGTATATTCGTGAGACAACCTTTAATGCTAAAAATTATTTTTATTATCGGTTACAAGTTACAAATTATTAGTCTGAATCATCGCTGCTACTACCGGTGCATCGATCACACATAAAAACCTTGTCTTCATCCGATGATTGACATTTTAGGTGATATAAAAGCTGCAAATAAAAATAACAATAGGTAACTTCCTGATACTAGGTAAGTTTGTGATATGCTCAATAACGTCTTGGTTAGGTTTGTGTTCAAACATAAATTTAACATAACCATAGAATACAGGATGCATACGAAATGCATAAATACGAGATGCATACGAAATGCATAAATACGAGATGCATACGAAATGCATAAATACGAGATGCATACGAAAAAAGATATTTAATATTAAACAACCCTTGAATTTTTATATCTTGAACACGTGTCAGAAATCATAAAAAATTAGTTCCACGGACTAAGCAATTACGGTAAAACTAAGCCAGAATTTGTTAATCGCATTTGACAAGAAGCTTCCCCATCTCAAATACTATAATTAATATAAATTTCAAAAGCCTACCTTTGGGTTAATCCTATTAACACAACAAATTACTTTTTAATTACAAAACCCGCGAAATACCACGACGAAATAAGCACCACATGGAAACAAAGTTTTCTTATGTCCAGTATGTTCGTGATATCGCAACGCAACAGGTAGTGCCATCTAGTAGGATCAAATGCCTTCTAATAGCCAAGAAATCATCCATCTAAAGCAATAGGCAACTTGCTGCCAAATATTTATAATTCTATCACGAACTTACCTATGCCACGAAATTACCTTACTTCACCCTATCATAACTTATTGTTTTTCAGTTACTCTAACAAGAAATAATAGTAATGATAGACGTAACTAGGGGGGGGGGGGGCTTGTATTTATGTACTATTTAATATTTACTTCAGCTTTAAAATCACATTTATAGGGATTGTGGACTTAGGCCTAGATTAATAATACAAAAATGTACAAGTACATACTATAAGCTACAACCGAATATTGGTTAGGAATGCTATTCTATTATAAAATAATATTATTACATAGTAGATATTATTAAAGATCCCCCAGACCAATGCGGTGCTACGTGACGGTAGCGGTGACGGTTTTATCGCAGTGGCACAGAACACAGCGGTAAATGACAGCACTGTTTTCGCCGCTAACCATCAAATCAGCCACGTGTTACCTGTTCGATTGTTGTGCTGAGTTTGACTGTTGTTTTGACCTATTTTTGCAGGTTATATTCGCAAAATCGCACCACGCCGTTCAGAATAGCAAAAAAAAGAAAGGCGGTGTACCGCTCGTGTCCACCGGCACCGTCCCGCAGCACCGCCTTGTTCTGGGGGATTCTTAAAACATACTTATAGAATATACTTATTAGAATATCTGTTTAAAAGCAACCACGTTTTTCAGTTTTTTCATAAATTTATTATTATTATTAATTATTTTTGGTTAGTTAAGGTGGTGTTTTAAAATATTATAATAAATCAAGTATGAAAGTAAAATAATTTGACGGCAAGCTGTTAATAGGATTTTAAAAAGCAGGAAAATTTACTTTTGTAAAAAATTAAAATTAACTGCCGGAATGAATTGAGGTAACTATTCGAAATCAGTTAAAATTATTTTATGTACAGTAACTTCAAAAATGTGATTTATCAAATAAGTAGGTATGCAATTACATTCGAAAAGTGTTAAATTAAATAACCAAGTGATTATTTTTACTGTACAATACTGTGAAATTATTGTTAAAATAATACTTTTAAAATAAAATGTATGATCTATTAAATTGAAAGTACCAGTTAACACAAATGGTACTGAAAGTAGCTATTTTCGGGACGAATCTCGTTACTTTCGGGACGATTTTGGATATCTATGTAGGCGGCTTTGACAATAACATATTCTTTGTATTTTATTATGACAGCGCTGCGCTGGACACGTAACATTGGTGTGTTTTTTTTCGTTTTTCAAATCCAAAAAATGGAAATGATTCCACATGAGATTATCGAATCTGCTATAAAGTGTATACGTAATTATCCATCGATATCCCTTTTAGCCTACAAAACGGCTACAGAAAAAACATGTGAGTGATTTTGCGGGATTCGCAGGAGCCGTAGGCGAATGGTATAAAACTGTGTATTTTCTTTAATATTACAGATATCAGATAAATTAAAACAACAAAATATTTAGAAAACATAATACTACAGTATGATTTCATCATGCATCCGTTGTTGTCGCTAATGCTTCCTACAGGGTATCCCAAATCTAACGTAAAAAAAATGCTCAATTTAGCACACTGTGCAAGCTTAAAACTGAAATCTGAATAAAATTTTCTATCCCAGTGCAATTACCAAAGAAAAAATTACAGTTTAAAAAAAAATAATCGAATCGATTTATCGGTTCGCGAAAAAATCAACTTTGAAATTGAGCATACTTTTTGGTTGTGCGTGTGTATGTATGCTCGACAATATATACGGCGACAACAAATAATAAATGCATGTGTACAGTATAAGTGCGCTATAGTCTATTTCAGAAAGGTGTAGAGTAATAAAATGGGAAATTCCGTCCAGTTCGGCTCAATTTCGGTGTTGGCCATAGGCGTAGGTAAATTTTGTGCTTTAAATTATTTATGATAACTAACCAAAAAAAAAAGATAATTTGATAAAAAAAGAACTATAGCTATAGCCAATTTACACAAACATCGTTTTATAAAATATGCTGTGGAAGATATAGCTGAAAACCATAGTGTAACTGTGCTGCGCACATCACCATATCATTACGAACTAAATCCTATAGAACTTATATGGGCGCAACTGAAAGGATTTTTTGCAAGAAACAACACGACATTCAAAATGAAAGACGTTAAGCTACTGTTTGATCAAGCCATTAAGGAAGTGACCCCAGAGAACTGGCGAAAAACAGTCCATCATGTCATTAAAGAAGAGGAAAAATGTGGGATCTTGACCACTTGACCGATCGGACCGTCGACACGTTAATTATAACGTTAAGAGGAGATGACAATTCCTCAGATGACAAAGAATATTATGATTTTTTATAATTTAATTTCTGTATAATGTATTTTTTGTATTTTTTTATGTTTAATAAAAAATAAGTGTACCTAATACTATATACATAATGCACGCCTTTGTCACACCATTTTCAGTGTTTCTGAATGGTTAACAATAGGCAAAATCCATAAATTGACCCAAACCCGGGTGGTACTACACTTGATAAAAATAAAGAATTTTGCAATTAAATCAATGCCAAATTATGAAAGTGGCTTAAATGGTCATTGGGTCACTCTGTAGTCCCTTTGCATACCTATTGAGCTTTTATTACTCCACACCTTTCTGAAATAGACTACAGTGTGGAAGACCGTCGATTAATAAGGAACCGCGCATATATTATCGGTTTTAACAAACATGGTCGAACCGACAAAAATTTCAAACAAAAACATAAATTTTCACTGACGGTGATAATATCGGTTTTTTTGCCATAGACTGGCACTTTTAATCGCTCCTGATAATCGCAGCGATTAAAACTGCCCAAAAACAACGAACTGTGTGGGCCTCATTAGAGGGAGATAATTCTCTTTCCTTGAAAGACTTCGAACGGCCATGCAGTAATGACTTGCATCTTGCAAGAAACTGCTTTAAAATGTATCGACCTCAATATTTAAGCTGCTTAGGGTAGTGTACACCAAGTAAAGGCACAGAACAAATTGATTGACCCAAATATTAGCGTGGCTTATAATGCCTCGTCTTTATGCAAAGGGTCTTTCCTATGTAAAGCAACGATGCATAGCATGCAATCGTGTCTGGCAAGAAAATACGTTGAGAACAGAGACGGAATGAATTATATTTGTATCATTTACTGAACGGTTCTATAATTAAAACCGTACTAAATCGACAGTTTTGTATTTTAAATAGTTTTTTTTTTCCTTAAATTGTTCTTTATTAAAACCAAAACTATATTTGCATCAACTTTACGGCAAATAGAACAAATTAATACAAAAGCGTCAATGGCATATCAAAATAATATGACGGTGAAATCTAACTAACCAGCAAGTTTGACAGTGACATAAATGACATTGACAGGTAATATTTACTCACATTCAAAGGTGCCTAATTAGTAAATTGAAAATCAATGTAACTGGCCAATCACAGTGGTCTGATCATTATAACTTATAAAAAGAATTAAGAATATCTCTTAAGAAGAATAGATGTTAATCCGTAAGATTTATTAATTATCAGTTGAATCAAGACATTTATACCAAATCCTATGCATACGCCAATTTTTATAAAATTTATATTCTTAATGCTGTATCAACATCAAAGTTTGTACTTGCCGTTGCTGGGGTTTTGCGATGTAAATAATGTTCTACCACGGATTTTCTACCATTTTCTGATATTTTCAGCAGGGACCCAATCCCAATCGACCTTAAAACTTTTATTAAACCCAACAGAAATAGAAAAATAACTGGTAAATATTCCTTAAATGGTGAAAAATGAAGACGAGCAGAGGTACATGAATTCAGATAAAACAGACAAAATTTTAAGACTTGGAGAAAAATAATCTTACGTCGTTGTTTTATTATATATAAAGAAATATTCACAAGAGAACTCGTTTTTCTACATTTGACATCGGCCGGCTGATTAGGACTTTCAAAATTTCCCCAGATTTTGACAGAGACGTATTCAGCCAATGTTTGATTCATAAACGTATGATATTATGTTTTATACTATAACTAACAATTAATTATGGATGATAACTATTGTTTGCTTAGTACCGCAGCTGATGCCATTGCTGAGAAGGTATTTTTAAACAGTTTCAATTTATTTTTACAATAATTTCTTGCATTTAGTAGTATAACGCATTTGAACCTGCTTTTTAGAAGGCGCCTTCTTGGCGTAGGGGTATAGGCTCTCCACTTTGGAACTAAGGGTCGCGGTTTCGAACCCCGCTTCGGACAAAACTATTTATTTTTTTAAATCGATTTCAACTAAAAAAAATGCAAGACAATTATTAACCTTAAATCTTTAAAATAAAAAAATATTTCGCAATTATTATGAATGTCCCGCTTATAATGGAAACAAGCTTATATTTTCGGTATTTATGAATTGAATGGTTTGAATTTTAGTGTGGTTTCGTGTGATCCTAGGAAGCATTTTTTTATTGCTTAAAATTTTAGTACAGATTTATATAGGTTGTAAAATACTTTAGCTATTATTAGCTATTATTAGTTTTCATTCTCGTATAACTAAAAGTTTCGGTATTTAACAAATTCTTATTCAAATCCTATTATTGTGGTCTGTTAAACTGTTTTTTAAAATTATCATTTCTCTTTTTCTTGTCAATAGATTGTGTTTGTTAGATTTAGGGGCTTAGCACCCCCGATCTACGCCTATGTCAATATTAGATATATTATACATCAACACATTAGTATATAAATATTAAATTAACATTTCTATTGTACGTTTTACTTAAATAGCTTCCACGACTTTTTCTATTTACCACTGTGTCGACCGGTAAGCATATTATCTACTATCTGTGTTATAATTACCTATTTCCAAACGAGGAAAGAACACAAGGGATATAGGCGAATAAAAGAAGCTGTCATTTCCTAATCTGTTTTGCAACTTTTTACCTTCATCTTATTGCAATCTTGTTTAGCATGACAACAATAACTGGCTTTAAGAATATTATTCGTTTAAAGTTTAAACATACATTTTATATATTAAAAATTTGTAATTTCAAAGTTCGATCCTGTAATTTACGTCAAGTCATACCAATATAATACACTAAAATTAACCAGCATGTCATTCATATCACGTGATTGGGCCAGGATCTCGCGAGTTCTATCATGAATGAATTCTGTTGTTAAAACTTGACAGCTGTCAATGTCAAATTTTACTGACAAGCGATATCAATAAAAAATACTTGGACGCGTTGAAATCAATTAAGAGCTAAAACCCTGTGACACACAGGCTGACAGATAGACAGTTACCACAACAATAATGTCCAGTTTGAATTTTGTGGGTACGGGACCCTAAAAGTAGGAAGATAGTTAACTTATATAAGTTTAAAACAGGTGAACGCATGGGTTCTAAGTAAAATACTAATTGCATTCCATTCGCAATGCAAAGGTAATACTGCTATCCACTGGCAATCCAGTGACACTCCACTGGTAATACTGATTGTAATCCACAGGTATTCCCGAAAATTCTTAAAAATGGCATTACCAGGCTATCTTTGTCAGTAGTTGCTAACAGCACACAGGCGCAAAAAAAAATTGACAAATGAGGGGGTTAGAAGTAAAAGGGTTTAAGTGCATTTTTCATTGTTCTGAGATAATTAGCTTTACAGTTTATTAGTGTTTCAAAATTACAGTTAATATATATAGAAAATGTTTTTAGTGAATCAGTTAATTTATATTTCTGAAATAATATTGGAAAATAGATATTTTGTAAACCTTTTTTAGATATTGTTTATTTTGCAAAAATGTACTTGAACCCAAATTAACACTTACTTTTTTTTTTCTGGTAAAATGGTTTAAGTGCAGGTTACAAAAATGGTTGGGTCCTACGATCTTTTAATTATGTTAAAAACCACCCAACCGTTTTTGGAATCTTTTTAGTATGAAATTTAACCCAAAAATGTTTATCTGTCATTGAAACCTGTCAAATAAAATTCTTTTTTTTATGAACAAAAAAATTTGAAATTTTGGAACTTATTTTATTTATGGTGAATAAGAAAATAATGAAAAAATATTTGACGTTTACCTGTCAAAACTTGACAGTTATATCTTAAATAAAATTTTGAGATTTTTTTTTAAAACAAACTACGGCATCCTATTTTGACAATTTTTGAGGCAAAAAATAGCAAAAAAAAAACAGACCTTTATCTGTTAAATTTTGACAGCTGTCATATAAAACTTTTTTATTTGTAATGATAAAAAATTGAAACTGTACAATATGAATGCGAACTCTCTGATGAAAACTGATGAAAAAATATTTGACTTTACCTGTCAAAATTTGACAGTTGTCTCTTAAAAAAAATATTGAGATTCATTTTTTCGGAAAAAAAGATACGGCATTATATTTTGACAATTTTCGAGGCAAAAAAATCCAGACCTTTACCTGTCGAATTTTTACAGCTGTCAAATATAACTTTTTAAATATTATTTATATTGTTTTTAAAGGAGTAACTTGTAAAAATTCATTTTCACTTGACTCGCTATCAATATTGTCATAAACTCATTTTAAAGACCGCCTTTGATTGCGATCAACATTAATTCCAAATTTAAAAAATTACATATTTAACACAAGAACTGCAAAACTATTCTAATAATGAATACGTCCCTGATAAGAGATTATGTAACAGCAACATGATGTTTGCATTTTCAACACAACTCGCTTCTGTATAGAAATTTTTATATGAACCGAATAAGCTTGGACAAAATGTTTGGAGCTCAAATCACAAATTTGTATACAAATAGGATAAGGACGAACTTTTTGAAATTTAAATATTTAAATGAATTTATCAGCCCGACTATCCGTCTTTATGATGAATCATATCAAACAATAAATGAAAATATAGTCCTCACAATTACTGGCTGGATGCATGTAACAGCTTTTGACGTACTGTTTTATTCGAGTCATGTCGTTGATTAAATCTTATATTTTTTGAATGTTGTCAGGACTGAAATCAGACTCAAAATGATTTGTTTTCTTTTCTGAATAATGAGACATATTTACAGAATATGATTTGTACCAACCAGTTATTGTATGCTTTCAAAACAATTTTATTAATTCATCAAAGTCAATTGACAGGGCTCTTTAATTATTATTAATAACAGACTTACCCTATTTTTTGCTTCTGTTATTTGCAAGTTGTGACGTGAATTCAGTCAGTAATTTTAAGGACTATG
This sequence comes from Polydrusus cervinus, assembly GCA_935413205.1. Taxonomy (NCBI): domain Eukaryota; kingdom Metazoa; phylum Arthropoda; class Insecta; order Coleoptera; family Curculionidae; genus Polydrusus; species Polydrusus cervinus. Next base: position 81,434,864 of record OW284511.1, read on the forward strand.
GGACAGTTAGTAAATAAATAATAAGGTAGGTACATATAGACAGAAAAATATTATGGTGAAATATTAAATTTTTACAATACAAAGCCCATGACCCTTCTGATGGTCGCGTCATCGTCATGCCGATCGAAAATTCTCTTAAGTAAAAAATAGTACATTATAATACAAGTTTCATAAAACATCATTTTAGATTTTAATTGTCAGTTTCAGTTTTATACAACATATATTTTTTTAATAAAATCGGATAACTACAACAAATACGCGTAGTTTTTAAAAATCCTTCAAATTTATATCTATTTTTAAAAGTAAGAATCCCTTAATGAAAGTCAAAATGTTATATATTGTATATATACCGGGTGGTGCATCGTGGTTGGAACTATAGGAAAAATATTTGCTCCCCTGTTGACTATAGAGCGGGGTCGTAGGGAAACCTTTTTAGGGTCTCTGTGTGGTGAGTGCACATGCGGAGTTTGAATAATTTTGGACAGTAGGATCTTAACTTATTTGAATAGGATTGAGGTTGGTTTTTCAATGGAATTCAACAGGTGATGCTGCGGACACCAGCATTGATAGGACTTGTCAACCTGTGATTTGTTGTAATTTGCAAACGGTAGGTTTTTTAAAAATCTTTAACACATACATTTTACACTGGATTTAACTAATATTTTCAAATAAAACGAATATTATTTTCAAAACGGATCTTTTAATAGAAACCGAATTATTTTACTTACAATAAAACCTATTAAATAGTATTAAAATTATCCAGAATTGCTAAAAGGGAAAGAGAATAAGAGGGTGTTTAAAAATAAACAAATGTTTATAAAAGAAAACCTAATAATTGTATTTTAAGAAAACTGTACAATCGTTTGGAATATTGTTAATTCTTAATTAAATGTGCAAATAAACCGCCATTTGCTACACAACATCTTAAACGATAGTAAAATTCTCTACGAACATTAGCGGCTTGGTACTGGGTAATTCTTTCATTAAAATTGAATTTTCTAACTGCTCTAAATTTTCACTTTTGTAAAGAAAATTTTTTTTAATGCCTCCAGAAGAAGAAATCGTTTGGTGAAAGATCAGGAGACCTAGCGGGCCAATTGATTGTTAAGTTTGGACCGACAACGTGTCCATTATTTAGATATTCACGTATCACAAGCGAATTGTGAGCCGAGCAACCATCTATTTGGAACGAAATCTTCTGATTTTCATCAGCGGCATCCTTCAGTGCGGGCCTATTTTATTTTGAAGAAGATCTAAATATGTCGGGCCCGTAAGATTTCCGTCAATAAAAAATTGTCACTCCGCAATCGGTAGGTCATGCAATGGCAATAAACCGAGGGTTGATAGCCCTTGGGGGATGTCGCATCATGACTGTGGATCGTGGATCGGAACCCACGTTAAGCCGTAGGTCCAAGAGCAAGCTGGCTGAATATTCTAAAGGACAAGTGGCCATCAGTAACCCAGAAGAACAAGAAAATTAACCTTTTTTTGCAAATATATTAAGATTCATACGTAATTTTTTTCCACGTACCAGTCACGAGTTATGAATTATTAAATTGTATTTAGCCAATAAATCTGCAGGTACTACAACAATCTGTCAACCTAACAAATTAATAACTCAACAGTTTCGTGTAATGTTTTTCCTAATAATTTTGCACAGATAAAATTTAATTCTGATGTAAATATTTGTTATGCACTTATCAACTTGAAGAAATCCAGGAACGTAACGCCTGACCGGACCCCTGCCTCCCTCCAAATTTAGTATTAGTAGAATAATATATAGGCACCAGTGGCGGGTCGTGGCTAATTTTACAAGGGGGGTCATGTCAAAATTTAGACATAAATATTTGTTCAAAACAAATTAACATACATGTGCCGATTTAAAATCTACCCTTAAGGCCTTTTTACATTACGTGCAAGTTGCAAGTGCATGCAATGCAAGAAAAAGCATTGCAGGTCGTTTTTACATTGTCGCAAGTACTTGCATGCAAGTATCTTAACAACAGATATTACCAACCTATAAATAATATACCTCCGATCAGCTGATGTAACTCGCGGGGTTATGGTGAAAAACCAGTCAAACTAACCTCGTTACGAAGGAGCTGACATGGCAAATTGCCCGTAAAGGAGCATTTCCATCAAGTACTATTGTGCCGATAAAAAACTGGGACAAGAGATTTACAAAAACAATGTAAGAAATACATATCCCCTAGACTATAAAAGGTGTCTAGAGCTAAAAAGAAAAAACATTCAAAATTTAAAAAGTAACCTAGGTTACATAATGGAATGTTTTGTATTTTTCGATACGGGGTGGTTAAATTTGAGAGACATCATATAATATGGATAAAGTAAATTTATTAGATTTTTTTAAAGTCAAATATTTTATAAATTATTATATTTACCATTACCACAAAATAATAAATAAAGCTAATACAGGTAATAAAATACATTTAATAAAAAGAAAAAAATTGCGAACACAAAGTTTGTCAAAACAACACAAAATTAATATTTGGTCATAGAACCATTTCTGTTTATTACTTTTTGGAGCCTTTGTGGCATACTTAAAACTAAGTTTCTACATAATTCGACAGTTATTTCATCCCAAGCTTGATTTATCCTATGACGTAATTCATCCCTGTTTCTAGGTTGAAAATCATGTTTATACATAGATTTGACCATGGCACCCCAAATGTTTTCTATCGGGTTTAAATCGGGACTCTTCGAAGCCCAGGGAAGAACTGCTATGTTATTTTCTTGGAGAAAATTTTGTACAATACGCGCTGTGTGTATTGGAGCATTATCATGCTGAAATGTGTAATTTTGACCGTATACAGCGTTTACCGATGGTATCATCACTTCGTTTAGTATATTAACGTATACTGCTGCAGTTAGTCTTCCTTCGACGATTTGGCAAAGTCCTGGTCCTCTAGCGCTAATCCAGCCCCAAACATTTATGGAGAAACGCCCACTTTGGTTGGTTTTGTGGGTGTATCTCTCATCATACCGCATGCCGGAAGGCCTATACACCCGAATTCTCCCATTATTGCATGACTGAAAAGTTTTCTCGTCAGAAAATATAACTGTTTCCCATACATTTATTTGATTAATATATTCATGTGCAAATTCTAACCTGCCCTGTTTATTTATTTCCGTTAAAAAATTTTTATTGGCAGCACAACGGCTTCGTATATCGGAATTTCGAACCCTGTCTCTAGCGGTATTTGCAGAACCTGGAAAATTCGTCTCTTCTTTTGCCTTGATTGCAGTTTCGAAGGGATGATCCCTTAGATAATTAACCAGTCTTCTATCATGATCATCAGTAGAAATTTTAGGGGGACCAGAACCTGCATTCCTAATAATAGTCCCATGTCTTGCTATTTTTTGTTTTGCCAATAGCACGGTATTCTTGCTTACTCCCAGTTCATCTGCAATATCCCTAATAGCAACACTATCTCGCAACCGACTATAAATAATTGCCTTTTGCTGGGGGGTTAATTGTGGCATATTTACAAATAATATGATTGTATGTTTGACGAGTCAATCATAAAGTGACAATCTTTATTGACATGCAAATTTTCATGACATTTTACTGGTACCAGGCTTGATGTAAAATTATTCTTAATAGTCTAGGAGAAAATAGAAAAATTTCCTGTCCCAGTTTTTTATCGGCGCGATGGTACAAACAACAAAGAAAGCCGGCTGAATGTTGGAGACGGCAAGGAAACCCTTTTTTCTTCTGTGCGGCAAGGGGCCATTAGTAATCCAGACAACAACAACAAAGAACTCTTCTTTTTTTCTGCGACATACTTTAACTTAAATTCACAAAAAATAGTCAATAATCTAAACAACAAAGCCACAAAATAAATAACAAAACGAACGAAGTCAACGTCCAACAACACTTTTTTGGAGGTTACGTTCGTAAGTTGGTAGTAAAGAATATTACTAGAAAATTTAGAAACATTTTATGCTTATACGCAATCACGATAGACCTGGTGCAAGAAAGTAAACTTGCATCAGCTGATCAAAACGTCGTCACAGCGCATGCTTTCAGGCCATTTTTCTTGCAATTGCACCTAATGTAAAAAACCCTTTAGATTTCGTGTTATGTTACTGTTGCACAAATAAGTTTGATGTCTATGTACTGTTTTGCAACATAACTTAAAATTTAAAAAAAAAACACATCATACAATACATCTATTCTTAACTACATGAATCCTCAAGGAACTCAATACTTTAGTTACTTCCTCCAAAAAAATTTTTTTTTAATTTTCACAATGCTTTTTCCATATAACCTTCACGTTAAATTTTTAGTACTACCTCCAAAAAAAAAAAAAATTCACAATGCTTTTTCCATAAAACTTTCGCGTTTTTATTAAAAAATTTCTTAATCTTCACAACTAGTTTTTCATACCATAATATGTACCCTCCGAAATACAATTCATATAACTACTGTGAACAGTACTCTGAGACGTCTCACAACGTCATGTATCATGTCATACATCATGTAATTTTTCTTCTTACGCCGTCTAACAAGAATTTTCCTTCAATATTATGCTTCACCACTAAAGGCGTTTTCATTTTTCAGTATCATTGCCACATAAAGGTTCTCACCTCGTCACTTTGAATTTTTGAAAATTATCAACCGTTATCGCAACTTTATCTATATAACTTTTCTTTATTCAATTAATTTCCTCAAAAGCTGTATGAGGATGTCACTGACAATTTCCTAACTTAATAACTTTTTCAATATGAATTATGTATGCTTCTCCTGAAGATGAACGTTCCTTGAAATATATCCTAGTGAAGGTTGACGTAGAGTATTATTTCTCCCCATTAAAAAAAAAAGTTGTGTTGGTATAGCATTGAGGGTGCGATAGATAGATATAAATATTCACAATTGAAGTAATAAAAAACGAAAGAAATTTATGAAAAAAGTTTCGTAGAAAGAATAAAATATAGAATTAATTTAGCAAATTTAATTGCGTTTTTGTTGACTAAATCATTCCGGAAAGCAATGCTATTAAAAAAATGTCAACGCAGGATTAAAATGGGCATCAACAACAGCTGAAGAAGCCGTGTTTTGTCCCCACTTAATTCTGACAAGAAATAATTAATTTTGCTTTTTTAAAAATAATAAAACTCTCAACTGGATTTGACGTTCGTAAAAGTGTACTTGTGTAGTTACTTGCTTTCCAATACTTATTTACGGCACGATCGTCCACATAAATAATGTCAGTTAATAAATATATAGAGCCGAAATGAGAAGCGTCGAATCGAATTGTATTTCGTCCAACATGGGACAAAAATAGGTTTTATACCTTACCTTCTTAAATCAGCCCTCTTTCGATTTTCAAAAGTTTTACGTATTAAAAATCATTACGTCTCATGCTAAATAAATCATGAATATGAAGTTGTGGTTCAAATTGAATGTCCATCATAAATTTTAGTTCGAACTATATTATTTTAAGTTATGGACATAAAACAGTTTGATTCGACGCTCCTTAAATAGGTAATATTGTCGCATATGGATTGGTATCCTTAAGGATGGATTATTCATCTATACTTCGCTATGAAATGGAGACTCTTAATGGATAAGTTTGATAAAAATAGGTGTGCCCCCCCCCCCCCCCCCTAGCTACGCCAATGAAGTGGAGTTGTTAAAGTATTCAATTGTAAGGGTGACCTCTGCCCGTTTAGTCACTCAAGTCTCTCTAAATGATGTAAAAACTAAATCTCAGTGCAAAAGGGCAGCTTTAGCGATTTTGAAGATATTAAAGCGTTCCGGTACTTTTAACTAACCCGGTATAGGACTGTTAAAAAAAGAGGGGATTTTGCGTTTATATAATAACTTTTTTATTTATGAACCGATTTTATTGATTTTTATCTTATTTGAAAAAGAATGAATGATCGATAATCATATATTTTTGACATTTCTTGAAAAAACAAAACGGCGGACACACCTCAACTTGACTAAACTTCTTTGAATAGCACTATCTTTACGTGCAAGATTCTGAAATTTTAAACACTTCCGAGCAAAATAAGAGGTCGTACACGCAAGATGGGCTCTCTTCAATCTGATATTTGTTATTTTTGGAAAACGCGTCAAGTCAGTCAGTCAAGTGTTAATTTTTCTTCTCGAAGACCGGATGAGTTCTACGTTACTGCAATAAGGTGGCGTGCAGGGAGTTTATGTTACAAATCAAAAATACCATACATTTCTTCAATTTCTTGTATTAAGATCAGGTGGTATAATAAGAGGTAGGAGTTTTGTAAAGCTCGACCTTAAGTTGAACTCGGTTTTGCTGAGCTTTCATTCTTCAGGTAAGTTGTCAATTTTCTAGGCTTAAACCAAATTATTAATGACTGATGACATATAACCCAATAAAACAAACCTTATAAATTCTTTTTGACTTTAATTTGTGATAATAATATTTTAAAGTTACGAACGCGAATAATAAAGTTGAACACTTCTGGATTTAACACACGAATCGGATGATGAAGATTTTATGGATATACTAGGAGCTATAGAAAACGTTCGAAGACGGCCCCAAAACTACAGACCCAGACCTGATCATATTAAAATTTTCGTAATTAAATTTAGTTTCAATATATTTCTAACAATCTATTTTTTCTTTATTAGTAATATTATCTGTTTTTTATTTTTACCTTTAAACTTCTTAACAAAAGCTAATAGCTGACATTCTTCTTTAAAAATAAAATTTGCAAATAGTTTTGTGTTAGAATACATGGAAAACGTAGCTGCACATTGTAAATACCCCAAACTTTGACAATAAATAAAGTTTGATGGTTTTTTCACCGCGTAACCATTGCCAGCATGGTAATTTAATTATTGGTCCCACTTGTGCAGACTTGTGGTTAGGAATTGATTAATATCAGAATTACCTTTTTGAACCAAGTTCAACTTTAGGTCGAGCTTTGAGAAACTCGTACTTAAGTTCTAATTGTACAACCGGGCCCAAGTCGTTGGATTAAATCTAGAAGCTCAGAATCTATTTAATCATATAATTTTTTCTATATTTTCCACTCCACTGAATTCCTAGATCTACAATATATCCAATCAAGATACAAGGCCGCATAAAAACAGAGCTTGTTATATTGCAATTTTCTGGTTTAAAAATAAAACAAAATGCAAGACTAAGCGCAATATTTGTATTGTAACACTGAAGCGTAAATAAAAATAACAATAAACCCAAATTACTCGTATATATATGTACGTGATATTTTCCAAAACTCAAATTGTACTCACATTCTACCGAGAAAAATAGGGCAACGGATTTTTCGCTCATTTACAAAGCAGTGTGGTGCTGTTAAATTGGCGCACGTTCTCTCAAATAATGGGCATATAAATAGCGGTATAAGCCGCGAAATGGGCAAAGTTGCACTTTTAAAATGCTGAAAGGTGGAGAACTATAAATAGCAACAAATCTTTTTATTTTTCCGCTGTGACTTGTTTAACATTTAAACAACTTTTGTGATTTAGAAATGTTACTTGTACAATTTTCCAAGCGGTATACAAATTGAAAATTATGTACAGCACCGAGAAAACAACTATACAGGGTGTTGCTTAATGATATGTACTTGTTCTTATGGGTGATTCCTGGACTAATTTTAAGTCGAAAAGTTTTATATACGCATGCATATGTTCTAAAATGCTTTGTTTTCGATATATAGGGTGTTAAAGTTAGATTTTTTTTCTGGGGTTTTATCAGAAATCTCGAAGACCTCTTGAGATATTACAATAAATTGTGGTAAAGGCTATTACAATAAAAATACACATATTTTAAATTTCTCAAAGCAGTGGTGTAGGTACAACTGCCCCTCAATACAATTTTAACCATAAAATATGTTACGCCACTGATATTTTCGAAGCAATTGCTTTATTATTACTTATTTATCATTCAATTTTAAACAAAAAAGGTATATTTCATTTTTTTCTTAAGAGTGAGGTCTAGTGACGCATTCGCAATTTCGTTTTTTTAACCAATATTTCGTTACTATTTCCTTTTAATGCCGTCATTTGACGCATAATTACCTTAAATTTAAGATTAAACAAGATTGAATTTGTAAAGTAATAAAAGCAGAAAAAGGAAAATGGAGCTTCACAAATTTTCGTTTTTTGCTTTTATTAATTCATAATTCGAAATTTCTTTAGTTCAAAACTGTAGGTAATTGCTAAACTAAAGAACGGGTCTTTGGCCTCTTTTTAAATAAAGCGAAAAGGATAAGAAATATTGATCAAAAAATGAAATGGCGAATGCATCACTAGACTTCACTCTTAAGACTTTGTTTGAAAGAAAATAATTAAAATAATAATTAGGCATCCCTTATTGACATTATAATTTATAGAAATATTTATTAAGCAAAAATGGTTTAACAGTGCCGTGCAAAGCCTTTTAGAACAGGGTACACTCTTAAAAATGACTTGGTATTTGGTACTAATTTTTATTTGTTCTCGTGTACGTTACCAAAAATAACTATTTTTAGTTAGGAAAACAAAAAAGATTTTTTTCTTGGTTATATTTACCAAAAAATAATGCCATTAGAACAAAGAAAATATCTTGTTTTCATATTAGTTGGCAGAAATAAAATATTTTGTTTAGCTGAATTTTACTCTGTATATATCTTATTTAAATGTTACATCAAGGTTCCTACAAACTTGTATTTATCAATTAAGCTTGTTGTAATAACACATTATGAATTTGTAGTCCGTATCATTTTGTCAATTTTGATTAAGATACATTCTTAGTTACTAGAACTAACTTTTCTTTTCAAGTAATATTATTCTTCATATTTATAACTAACGGCATCAACAGAGACTTGACGCCCTTGCCCGGTGGGTAACATGTGACATCATTCTAGCCAGGACTGTCAGGAGATTATGTTAATGTTAGGGTGCTTTTGCGGTTCCGTGTCCATTTTTTCGTATTTTTAAGGCAATAATTGGCAATTTTCATGGCCGTGCCCGTGTGGAAAATGGATGTGACAATATTTGGTGTAATTTATTTGTGTTTATTGTCTTTCTTGTGTACGTTCTTATTGGCAGAAGGAAATTAAATCATAAGTAAGTAAACATTTTATTTTTTATCATTGCAGTTGTACATTAGAAAGTTTAAATAAGATTTTTATAAAGCATGGCAAGGTGTCCCGATGAGAAATAACTTAAAAATATTTTTTTTTGTTTTTGTTCTGTTTCATTTCTATAAAAGAACGTCATATTGATGACTTTTTAATCCACCAAGTATAACAAATTTCATATAGCTGTATATTTTAAATAGAAAGTCCAGGGGATATTTTTTGTTTTTTAATAATCGCAGTTGCAAATAAGAAAATTTAAATTAGGACAATTCAGTTCTATAACTGAACAACCCAAAAGATTGAGGAAAATAAGTTAAAAATGTGGTGTTTCTGTTTTGTAGTGCATAAGTATGTATTATAAAGAACATGAGAGAACAAGAACATTGGAAATAATGTATTTTAAAGAAACCATAATACCCCTGATAATTTATTCCGCATACCTAATAGAGTAGTAATACCAAGGCATTTTTTTATTTAAATGGGGACCTAGGATAGAATATTTTTCGTTACTAAGTATAAATTACATATGACATTTTTTGTAGAAATGAAACAGACTTTTTTTAAAGTTATTTCTATCAAATGAACTTGCTAATTTTGCCATGCGTTATAAGCAGTTCATTCAAACTTTCTAATGTGCAACTGCAATGACAAAAATATAAAATTTTTATTTATTTATGATTTAACTTCTTTCTTACAATTAGAAAGTATAAAAAAAAATAATAAACACAATGTTGTGACTACATACGTAATTGTTACTCTATGAAAATTTCAAGTTTGGCCCAAATAAATGATTGCTTTGGCAATATTAGTAGATTGCATCATTAACAAAAACAATATTTCCTTAAAAAAAAAATTTCAATTTTCTATATTTACACATTAGTTGTGACAACTAAATTTAAAAGCGGGAGTACCATATAAATTTAGTTATCCGTATATAAAATTTCGTTGTGACAACTAAAATTTGTAGGTTGGGTTGGTTAATGTTATTAATTAGTTCAACAGTTCAATAACGACAATTTTTTTTGGTTCTACAAACTAATTTTTGGGTTAAGTCCGATTTCACGAAAATAAATAGTTGTCAGAACCAAATTTTAGTAATCCATACCATGTTATTTTTAAAAGTGTAGGCAAAAATTTAATTTCGAAACAATTAACTTTAAAAATGTTTAACACAGTTGACATCGCCATTACCTCAATCATATGTATCTAAGTGGACATGTCTACTTCTTCATTTTTTTTCCGACAACCGATGGCGACGTTTATAGCAAAAGCAAACACAGGGCGAAAACATTAATATTATTAATATGAATAAATTTTATTCACATTCGTTTTGTCTTCAGATTTTAAATCTAACATCCACTGGATTGAACCCCAAGTCAATTATTATGTAAATTATAATATAAGATACTTGTGTCTGTTTGAAGGTTGGAGACAATGATGTTTCTTGAATGATAGAAGAGTTTTGGACTTGCATTGTCTTTATTTGTTTTATATCACAACGTTTCAACTGGTAAGTATCTCCAGTCGTCTTCAGGTGAATACTGTACAGTATATATATACAAATAAAGACAATGCAAGTCCAAACCTCTTCTATCATAAGATACGTATTAACAAAATTTATCTTAAATCATCATAAAAGTATCTACTTCTTATTTTACGTTACAAATCAGGATCTTAACTAACCTAATTATTAAACTATATAGGGACATGTTTTATATCGAGAACGCGTAGTATTTTTTGAAACTACGACAAAACTTGACGATTGGCACCAATGCATTTTACAAGCGCGGGCGGATGGCTGACGGAGGCTCAGGTTACGAGTCACGTGTATTTGTTCTCTTTCTAGCTTACTGCTTGCCGGCTCTCTCGCTCGCTTCCACTCGTATAAAAGCAGTGCTTTTGCTTTCCCATAAGGGGATAATATAATGTGAAATCTCTGCTTTCAAACTGTCATACGGGATGCTTATGCAGCGATCGAATTAACGATTAATCGGTAACGAATGCGTTCGTAGAAATGATATACGATTAACTTTTCGGTCCTCTACATACACAGAAATATTGCCGAATATTACACGGATAAAAATTTAAATATAAAGAAATGATTTTGGTGGGCGTTTGTTTCTTGTTCCCAGTGTAGGCAATGCTTTTTTGCCTATATTGTATGCACGCCACTGAGGTTCAACTATATTTAAGTTAGTAATGCTGTCGTCTCTGTAATAATTATTATTTTAAGAAGAATAGCAAGTGAAAATACGGAAATGAAAAATGACAATTTTGATATTAAGAACATATTATTTATTTCCAGCTTTATTAAATAAAAAGTGGTGAGAGTTTAGTCTTTGAAAGTTTTGTGGGTTAATTATAAAAAAATAATATGGTAAGACAGTATCAGGTTTGCAAAATAACCGATTCAGTGCCTGAATTTCATAGTAGTCTACACATGCTATCGACCTCTTATAAACAGTGAGTTGTAGGCTCGGCGCAAAAGTAATTTTATGAATGAGATGCGGGGTCTATCTTTGCTTTTTCGTCGTTGGTATATATAGTATTATAACTCGACGAGCTTAGATTTTAAGAGCAAATAGTAGTCAATAAGTTATCACGAACAAATAGTGCATTTCCACTAAATCACGCATATTGTACCTGTGTCTGGCGATGGCAATAAAAAGTATTTTTCTATATACAAAATTGTATAAAAACGAATTAAGTACACGAGAATTAAGTGGCGCCGCGTCAGTGGTCAGTGGAGATTTTTAAGATAATGGTGACATTTTGCAAGCCAAAAAAATCCCGCTAATTGATTTTTCAGGCCGTAAAATCTTCGTACTGGCTTATATCTGAAACCGATTTTTCGATTCGTTGGAAATAATTATAATTGCCGCTGAATATGAAGCAGGTTTTTACAAAATTGTTTGTGTGGATTCCGAGAAACTTACGTTTGAAATAGCGTTTAGAGGGATTTTGTTGGTTTGCAAAATGTCACCAATATCGGGGCATCGCTTGTAATTTTAATGGATAATAAGAAATGAATATGAATAGCCGCAATATTTCAATTTTTATGTTCTGCATGGCCGATAATATAATTTGTACCCACAGAATTGAAACTTTAAAATAAATTTCCAATTTTTTTTTTGAAAGTTCTTGTGAACCCATTAGTAAAATTTTTGTATTAAATTTTCAGTTACAAGCCAGGAAACGATGCCGCGTTTCACGCTATGTACGGAAGGCTCTTAATGCCTAAATGCCAGTATGCCATACCGATTCACCGATTACGTTATCCGCCAAAGCAAGGTAACAAAGTTAAGTAAGAAGCGAAGAGGAAACATTTATGTTATGGTCCCGTTACTTCATACGCGATAAACTTTTATCTCTGTCATACGCAGTGGCCAACCGCAAACAAGCGTTAGAAAGAAAAACACCAATACAAGCTAATATTAACATACTGACTGAGTATGGATGATCATTACCGTTAGAATGTGTACGATGCGCCGTTCATTTTCAAGAAATTAGGTGTGTAAATGGGTCAGTGTTACATAAAGCAAAAATAAATATTATTGAAAGTCAATTTGATTAGGCTAAAAAGTGTCTACGATATTAGGTCTAAATAAAGAGGATTGAAACAAAATGTAGGTACCTTAGTGATGTAAAAAAAACAGTTTTGTATATTGCTAGAAAAATAAATCTCAATAATAGAAAGGTCTATTCTTAGTGGGGAGTTTTTGAAAACACGGGGAAAGTCGATACAGGTCACAGACAGTATGAGGTTTCTGGGAGTCATAGTGGACAGTAAACTTACATGGGAAAAACACATCAATTCAATAAGCAGTAAACTTAGCAGCACATGCTACCTTGTAAGAATGCTTAGGGGCACAGTAACACCCAATATACTAAGAACTCTCTATTTTGAGCTTGTTCAATCTGTCCTCTAATACGGACTGATTTTCTGGGGATCATCAGCCTACACTTAAACAGAGCTTTGGTTGTCTGTTTAAAGGTTGGAGACAATGACGTTTCTTGAATGGCAGTAGAGTTTTGGACTTGCATTTTCTTTATTTGTTTAGAATCACTACGTTTCAACTGGTAGGCATCTCCAGTCGTCTTCAGGTGAATACTAAATAAGTAAGGCAACACAGTGTTGCCCACTAGTCATGCGTCACCGCACCTGCCTAGTATAAATAGAGCTGTAGTTACCGTACTTATTTAGTATTCATACCAGTTAAAACGTAGTGATTCTAAACAAATAAAGACAATGCAAGTCCAAAGCTCTACTTCCGTTCAAGAGCTTTTGTTGTCCAGAAGAAAATCTTAAGAGAGAGTTCTAAACATCTTTTCAAAAAAAAAACCGCATTCTGCCCCTGCCCAGTCTGTACATCTTTAATCTGATAATGTACATAAAAGAAAATAAACACCAATTTTTGAAAAATAAAGACATATACTCTTACTCCACTCGGACTAGTTCCTATATGCATCAGCCTTTTTCAAGGTTGCAGGTTGGACAGAACTCGCCCATATATATGAGGATTAAGCTTTACAATAAAATACAGGTTACCTCGGAAGATAAGGAAATCCGCTCATTCCGAAGGGTGGTCCACAACTATTTAATAGAGAATTGTTTTTACTCCGTTGATGAATTCATGAATGCTACTACAACAACTTAACTCATTTCGCGAATTCTGAAGCAGGTTATCTAAATTGAACTTGCCAAGATCTTTGGATTTTGTGAGGCGAGTCTTTCTTTTGTCCTTTTACATTACTGTACACCGTTGTTTGTATCGTCGATATAAATTATTCGTTGATTGTTTATTTTTAAAAATAGGTTTTACTAATTTTGACTGCTATTTTACATATTATATACTATATTTGTACTGTATTGTAATTTATATCTAATTAATTTTATAATTGTAAAATGACTAGTGGGATAAAATGGAGGTTGGTACTATTTGTATTGACCTCTTGTTTTGGACACGAAATAAATGATTTTTGATTTGATTTAGAAATCTTCCTAGAGTATCACAAACCTTTTCTAGATACAAGTTAAAACACGGCGCAAAAGCCGTAAGTTTAAAAACATAAGATGCGAATAGATGTATGTAATCCTATTAACCGCGCCATTCTTTTATTTGCCAGTTGTACGACCGATTGTATTATCTTTGTTTCGATAACTTAAAAACATAACTGTGCGAACGGCAGCTCTTGTGTCGCAGAGAGTAGGTTCTTTGCTATACAGGGTGATTCATGTTGAGTGGCCTATTAGAAGATCTCAAAAACGAGTAAACTTATCTTTCTAAAAATTTGATAGCAAACATTATATTTTGAAGTTTTTATTACTTCCGGCTATACCGGAAGTTAATGCAAACTTTGCTATTTCAAATGGAATACCCTGTATATTTTAGCACTTTTGATTACCTTATTAAAATCTAAATAACTTTAGTTAATAATAATCTATTCCTATCTCTAACAGTTTTTGAACTATGAATTATAAAAGGATATTTTTGTGTCAAAAAGGCTCCGAGAAGAAAGTTTAGTAACTCTGAAACTAATAAAGGTAAACATTTAAAATTTTGTAAGCTTTTAAGTAATACATATATCTTTAGTTTAAATTTCCTATCTAAATGCCTAATACGTTATAATACACATTTTTAGTCGTTTTGAAATTATGAGCAATTTAAATAAAAAATCTTAAAATTTCTGTTTGTGGTAAATGCGACATTATTTTTGAAAAGAAGGCTTCGACTGGAATTTTCGTTTGACTTTGAGCTTTGTTGCCGATTTGTAAAGTAGGCTGTGACGAAAATGATTTTAAAGTTGACACTTCTTTTAGCCCTGTTGTCATATTCTAGTTAACTTATTTAAAATTACGTTCATTCTTGGTAATCTGAGAATGGCGAATAATAATTATTAAAATAATTTTATTTAAAAAAATCAGAAATAGCTAAGCAACGAACATAGACACTTAATAACAAATGGTAATAAAGATCAAAGCCAAACGAAAATCCCAGTCGAAGCCTTCTTTTCAAAAAATAATGTCGCATTAACACAAACAGAAATTTTAAGATTTTTTATTTAAATTGCTCATAATTTTAAAACGACTAAAAATGTGGATTGTAATATATTAGGCATTTAGATTGGAAATTTAATTTTCTACGCGTTAGTAAGCTAAAAAATAGGGTGTTCCATTTGCAAACACTGACTTATGCACATTTATTTAAATGAAAACATTGGCACAATTTTAAGAACTCCTTGTATAAAAAACGTAAAACCTAAGTAATTAAAACTAAAGATCTATGTATTACTTAAAAGCTTACAAAATTTTAAATGTTTACCTTTATTAGTTTCAGAGTTACTAAACTTTCTTCTCGGAGCGTTTTTACACAAAAAAATCCTTTTATAATTTATATCTCAAAAACGGTTAGAGATATTAGTAGATTATTATTAAGAAAAGTTATTTAAATTTTAATAAGGTAATCAAAAATGCTAAAATATACAGGGTGTTCTATTTGAAATAGCAAAGTTGGCATTAACTTCCGGTATAACCGGAAGTAATAAAAACGTCAAAATATAATGCTTTCTTTAAAAGCTCAAAGCCAATTATGCCTGCTATCAAATTTTTAGAAAGATAAGTTTACTCGTTTCCGAGATCTTCTAATAGGCCACTCAACGTGAATCACCCTGTATAGTCCAATTTTTCAAAATTGAACACCACCTATTTTGTTGAAACAAAGCAAGACAATCATTTGGGGTTTAACGTTCTTGAAAACTCTCGAAGTTACACATCTGGAAATAGTTTTAAAAAAATAAAACACCTTTCCTTAAAACAAAGATAATATTCTTATTTTTATTTAGTAATTTTTCTTTAAATTGTTGAAGGCTTCTTGCCATAAAATATGTTACATGATTGGATCCTAGTTTACCACCTTTTAAGGAAATTAAATTTAACCTCAGTACACTTTGAATTGTATACTATACTTACTTAAAATATATATACCAAGATGGTATTGCATGACAGAAAGGATTTATTTTAAAAACTAGCCTGATAAAAAAAAAACAGGTTGACAAGTCCAATCAATGATGGTGCCAATAAAACTATTGTTAGGTCATACCACGAATTCTTTGCACTTTATTGAAAACGTTGCACAATTTCTATAAATGTTAAAAAGGCAAAACTGGCGCGATTACTCGATGATGTCGATCCGATATAAACTTACAGTGGCCTTGGCAGCGAACGAAGAGGTAAAAAGACAATTCGAAAAAATGGTAAAAAATGATAAATACAATACTAATTTATTTATAATACTTATTTGTGTAAGACCAAATTCATGTCCATATGTTATTATTCCAAGGTCATAGGTATTATAGTAAAGGTTTTTACTATAAAATTACCACTACTAACGGCTGAGATAAAGCCTGATCGAAATTCAAAATATGACCCACATACGGCCTAGTCGATAAGAATACCTTGTGAAATAACCATTAGTCGTTTTAATTACCTTTAAAAAATTTAAATTACTCGTTTAACAAAGTTAAACGCATATATTTATAGGTAGGTGCAGGATATTTCTTTCGTATTAAAAAATACAAAAAAAAATATAATTGGTTCTTTCACTATAATCGATTTATCATATTCAGCATTAACATCATGAACTATAGTGTATTTCAGAAAGGTGTAGAGTAATAAAATGGGAAGTTCCATCCAGTTCAGCTCAATTTCGGTGTCGTGTATTGTTTGTAATATTAAAATTTCAAGTACTTGCGCAATTGAATTAGGGAGACTACCACGAGGACATGAATTCGAATGTGTTTGAGGACTATTTTGGTGAAATGATAAAATATCTTCTAGCTGATTCGGTAGTAGTTATAGATAACGTAAGCTGTCATTCACGACGCACAAAGAAGAATCCAACTTCATCTTGGCGAAAACAAGAAATTATCGACTGGTTAACTACCAAAAGTATTGAATTTGAAAATAATTTGATAAAGAAGGAACTATCAGCTATAGCAAATTTACACAAACATCGTTTTATGAAATGTGCCGTGGAAGATATAGCTGAAAAACATAGTGTAACTGGGCTGCGCACACCGCCATATCATTGCGAACTAAATCCTATAAAACTTATATGGGCGCAAGTGAAAGGATTTGTAACAAGACACAACACGACATTTAAAATGAAAGACGTTAAGCTACTGTTTGATCAAATCATTAAGGAAGTGACACCAGAAAACTGGCGAAAAGCAGTCCATCATGTCATAAATATTCGTTGGGTCACTCTAGTCACTTTGCATACCTAATGAGCTTTTATTTCTCTACACTTTCTGAAATAGACTATAGAAACAATAAAATATACGACGGGAAAGCTGCAAGTTTAAAAACATAAGACGAGAAGGGATGTATCCTATTAACTGTCCAACTCTTTTGTTTGCGATAGATTATATTGTTACTTTTGTTTCGATAACTTAAATACAAAAGAACAGATTAGAAACAGAACACTAGTCTCGGGAGATTAGTCAGGTCGGAGCGTGACGGATGAAGGCTGTCCCAGGTTGCCCATCTGCCGATTTTCTTGTGACGTCGGTACGTTCTTACGCTTGTTTTTATTAGAGAGCGTATTTTGTGTAATTATTTGTCAGTAATGAATTAAAAACCTGAAACCGTAGAAAATTTTGTGTTTTCTTTTTCTATACGTAGAGTAAAATTCAAAATTTAGTGAAAAAGTTCATTAATAATTTATCAAACGGAACACCCTGTAAATTATTTCTTCTTCATTATTTATGAAATTTGTAATTCTTTACTGGATATAATGTTTAAAAAAATTTACCCTGTATAATAAAACATTTGTTTTGAAAAAAGGCGCAATCACTAAGCCTCTCCAAAAAATACCAAATACTGCCGATTCTTTAGGAAATAATCTTACTATGTTAGTATTCAAATTCACGACCTGCGGGGGAGGTGGGGATAAAACCCCCGTCCGGGCGACCTTGCTTGGGAAGCTGGAGGAACCCCCCTTGCAGAGTTTATTAATAAAATATTAAACAATGTAAAACTATATGTAAAACTTACCTAATGTATGGATAAAATTGCTTTTAACTCACCTGCAACAAAAAAAATCAGTCAGCAACAATTTTTCATTGAAGTTAAGTTATAAGCTGATAAGTTCAAGGTTAGGGTGATGACATGAGAACCTAAATGACCCATTTATTAACTTTATTAAATAAATAATATTTGTTTGTAGCGGGAATAAACATAGTGTAAGTGCGGTTTCACATGCACACACCGATATCATAGGCGTCTCGGTGGCAGGTGCCGATATCACTGTGTCTGTCGAATGTCTCTTCTAAGAGCGTTTGCACGCACCGAGAGTTTTTTGGACAACCAAAACTGGAACCAGAGGACATCCAAAAGTATCCAAAAAATGTTAAAATTTTCTATTGTAGTAATCCGGTGTACACACAGTACTACACTTAGTTTGCCATTACGAGTCACTAGATCGGATGAGGCAACGAATACTCGGGCAACCAAACCTGGAACCAGAGGACATCGTGACTCTCTCTACAGTTAACCTACACAAACTGGTGCAAGGAACTGGGATTACGGAGTGGGTGTAACAACCAATCACACAGAGCAAAATCGACTAATTAACAGAATTGTTAAGAATAGTCTTATACCAGTAGCAACATTTTTAATAATCACTATTAAACAATCTATTACTATAGCAAAAAAGTTAACTAACGAACAGCATACAGAATTGCTACCTCTTTATTTATACGGACAATAAAACGAAATAATTGTGAATATAAGCCCAGAATTGTAAGGATGTATTTTAATAAAACATTCTTTTTGGAAATAAAAATGGTTTTATACAACATTAAGATTATACCAACAATAAAACGCTTTTTTGGGGGTATTAATTAAATTATTATTTGATATTAAACATTTATTTACTCTTATGCAACACACTTTTAATTGGCAAGAGTGGGGGAGACTGCGACGTATCAAGACGTGTTTTACGAAACGATGCCATTTGCTTTTGTTCGGCTGTGCGGGTTGTCTCAGATGTTTGTTGTTTTTTGTGAACAGTGTTGTGAGGTTATTATTAAGCTTTATTTGTAGTGGTGTAAAATTATCAGTATTTTGTAACCTAAAAGCTGTGTTTATGATTTCAGATTTTTCGTTGTTTCTTGATTAGAAAGTGTTGAGGGTAAATACCCTCATTTGTTTTTTTTTAGTTAAATAAATACCTTTAAAATGTTAACCTATTTTTATTATTTACTATTTTTTATATTATCGGCCATTTATTTATTTATTTTAAATTCTGGATATACGATTGCACATGTTTTAAAGCGAAGAATAGCAGTAGTTACATGGTAAAATCAAAAAATAAAATTTGTCAACACCAATATAAATATAGTAAAATATCATTTCTTTACCTTTATTATTTTTTGGTCTTAAAACGTACAATCATCCAAAATTTCGCTTGTTGCTTGGAGTTTGCGTAAAGAGATAAGTGATTGAATGAAATTAATATTGGGAATGCGCAAGCGCAAAATTTGAATCGGCAAACAGTATAAAAACGTTTTATATTGGCAGCTAAACAATTTTATACCGGTTATAAAACGGGATTATACTCTTTCAACTGTGTTTACTGGTTATAAAACATTTTATAGTCGCTATAGAGCAAACCTTCATGGTTACCATCCGTGTCATATAAACAGTATAACATATTTTAGTTATTCTTATGCACTGGTCCTAGCAATATCTGGTGTATAACTGGTATTAGCTGGTATTGCTGTCCCAAATAGTATTAAATATTCTTATAATGGCTATAATTCATTTTTCTCAGTGCAGAGTGAGCACAATGGGCCAAACCTGGCCTAAGTGCATTCAAGTGCATCGGACGGGAACTCAAAAAAAATTCGTTCATACGTATTAAACACAAATACAAAAAATTAATTATACTAGCTGCTATGGTGACGACATTTCTATATCGGTCTGTGGAAAAGGGATGCCCGATACCCATAATATCGGCGTGTATAAAACTGCTGTAAAGATAGGAAAAAACAACTTTAAAAGTTGAGTGGAATAATTAAAACAATGTACGCTGTGTCTCAAATCAAAGGTCAATAAATATTTATGATTGAAATTGTAAATACGTCTTTGGTAAAACAGCCAGTGGAGGTTTTTTACCATTTTTTGGACTTTTCTCGCTTACTTTGGAAAAAAAAGCAATTGATCGTTTTTGTGAGGAACACAAAAAAAAATTTTAGTTTTAGGAATGAATATACCATTTAGACATAGTTTAAGTTAAAATGTACAACGACGCGTGTGCGATTATGTAAAGCAATTTTTACATCTAATATATTATAATATGGTACTTACCTACTCCTGTTTTTAAACCATACCTTTTAGTTTTCAGTTGAAGAACTTTTTTCAATGAAATATTGTTTCTGTTAATGATACAATCTACAAATATTGCCAAAGCAATATTTTATTTGGGCCAAACTTTCCTAGAGTATCAATCACGTATGTAGTCACAACATTGTGTTTATTATCTTTTTCTGTACATTCTAATTGTAAGAAAGAACGGCAGTAGAGTTTTGGACTTGCATTGTCTTTATTTGTTTAGAACCACTACGTTTCAACTGGTAAGCATCTCCAGTCGTCTTCAGGTGAATACTAAATAAGTACGGTAACTACAGCTCCATTTATACTAGTATTCACCTGAAGACGACTGGAGATGCTTACCAGTTGAAACGTAGTGATTCTAAACAAATAAAGACAATGAAAGTCCAAAATTCTACTGCCGTTCAAAAAACGTCATTGTCTCCAACCTTTAAACAGACACTGTAAGAAAGAAGTCGAATCATAAATATGATAAATTATGTTTTCCTAGAGGCCCCATTTAAATAAAAAAATGTCTTTGTATTACTACTCTATTATAGGTATGCGTAAACTAATTGAAATAAATTATCAGGGATATTATGTTTTCTTTAAGAATAGTAGATTCTGTAACGAGGATGGAATGAAAATTTGATCCGAGTGGAAGATTCCGAACGCGAGCGTGAGGAACCACGAGTATCGAATTTTCATTCTAACCGAGTAGCAGACTATATTTTCTCCACGACCAAAAATACTATTTGCAATATTTGTAATTTCAGGTGGAGTATTATCCAGTTCCATATCTAATTCATCCGATTTTTCACTCATATTTTGACTTGCACTAAAATTTGTCTGCTGACATTGACAGTTTCGAAATTCATGGCAACCTATGTCGTTTAGATCAATTACAGAATATTCATTCCGTATCTTGTTATGGAATGAAAATACACGCAAAACGCATAAGAAGCAAGTGTTTCAGAATAAATATTCAAACCCAAGAGCGAGAATTTTTACATTCTATTATCAAAAATGATTTTGGAATTATTGCATTCAGTAATGGTCGTGGAGAAAAATTATTTTCAATGTCCTTGTTCTCTCATGTTTATTCTAATAGGTACCGTATTGGCAATCTTGAATCTAGGGTGCCGATATAAACGCATCAGACAGAGACTATTAGTAGCGTTTAACACGTTAAACAGAGAACACGCTATCCCCTCCCACCTTCCATTCTTTAGAATACGCCGTCGTAGCAGGCACGGGAGCGATCGATACGGCGACTCGGCCACACCACACACATATCCCCCCTTTCAGAAATGTAGGAGAGTGGTTAGTTGTCTCTTTTTAACTGAAGGTTTTGCCCGTATGTGCCTTCTCTCTTGAATGCATTAGAGATTTCGCACCCTAGATTCGAATTTGCCAATACGGCATATACTTATGCAATACAAAACAAAAACACTAGATTTCAACTTATTTTAATCAAGCTTTTAAGTTGTTTAATTGTTTATAGAACTGAATTGTTCTTATTTAAATTTTCTTATGTGCAACTGCAATTATTAAAAAACCAAAAAAAATCCCGTGAACTTTCTATTTAAAATATAACAGCTATTTGAAATTTATTGATCAGATTAAAAATTCTTCAATATGACGTTCGTTTATAGCAGGGGTTCCCAAAGTTTTTTCTATGGCGCCCCCTTTTGGGAATCAAGAAATGGTCGCGCCTCCCTCCCCCTCCATTATACAGATACAAGTTGTATTAATTTTGCAGTTTTTCAGAGCTCTCGTGCCACCTCTAATGCTGCTTAGCGCCCCCCCAGGGGCGAAATGTCTTGCCATGCTTTATAAAGAGCTCATTTAAACGTTCTAATGTGCAACTGCAACGATAAAAAATAAAATGTTGATGAATGAGAATGGCCGATTCTTTGGTAACGTAAACACCAGAACAAATAAAAATTAGTACAAAATACCAAGTCATTTTTAGGAGTGTGTCTATTATTATAATTTTTATTTATATAGCATAAAATATAAATCAAACAATGCCAAATTTTCCATTTGCAAGTTTCAGAATGCAGAAACATACTATCCAGGATCTGGAATATCAATAATCCAAATCTATGCTACCTCGACTTCCAAGACGCGTCCTTTCACGTGGTCCAGGTTTTGGCGCCGTTATTCATGTGGGCTCGGCATAGGCACAGCGATTTCGATCCTGATGGGGCGGCGGCTCTACGGCCGACCTTGACCCTGGAATAACCTGCCCCACGGCCGCAGCGGCGTCGCTCGATACGAGCGGCCGGCGTCGCAATCGACTAGCACCGCCAACGTGCGACGTTGCCGCATCCCGCCTGTGTAGGCACATTTGGAACATGCGTCATTCTGGATAATATCTAGATGGAAACTAACTTGCCTTCTGTTTCTAAGCGGATATTTTTTCAAATTAGTACGATATATTTTAAATTCCATTAAAAGGGTGTTTTGCTGGAGGTGGTTACACTTATTTATGTATTTTTAAAATTACAGGGTGTTTCTTAATGACGTGCTAATATTTTAGGGTGTGATTCCTCAAGTCATTTTATGAAGAAAAGTTCATATAAACATATGTATGTCCTAAACGGCCTAAATTTTTTGCTGCAGAGTATTGAATTATTTTTTTTTTAATGTGTTTTTTGTAATATCTCCGAAAGTACTTTAGATAATATTTTCAATTTTGGCATGTGCTAATAGGACATAAAACCACATGTTTTAGTTATAAAAGTTTTTTTTCTTAATTAAATTAGCTCTACTTTTATTATTATTAACATTGATAATACAAAATTTTGTTTTATAAAAATTGCTTGAAATGACCACCTTCATTTAATAGGCACGGTGTGCCTGAGGAGAAAAACGCAAGAGACCATTTTTATGAAGAATTGACCAGGCTAATCAGAAATAATATCCACATGAAAAAATTTCAGTGGCGTATCATTTTTTTTTCTAAAAAATATCAGAGGAAATGATTGCAGGGACGCCACTGGTGGGACAAAAAAATAACTTTTATAACTAAAACATGTGGTTTTATGTCTTATTAACACATGCCATAATTGAAAATATTATCTGAAGTACTTTCGAAGATATTACAAAAACGCTTTAAAAAAAAATTCAACACCCTGTAGCAAAAAACTTAAGCCGTTTAGGACATATTATGTTTATATGAACTTTTCTTCATAAAATGACTTTAGGAATCATACCTTAAAATATTAGCACATCATTAAGGAACACCCTGTATAATAAAAATAGGCTCTCGAATTTCCGCTTGTTTCCGTCTAGCATAAATTATAAAAAACGGCTCTCCTGAGCTGTCGCTAAGCGTGAAGGAAAGGGCGAACCCGAACTACCCCTACTCAAGCTACGCAAAGGGATAACTTAAACAAACCCCCGAACTACCGCTACCCAAGCTACGTAAAGGGCGAACCCGAATAAACCTGAACTACCCCTACCCAAGCTACGCAAAGAGCGAACTCGAACTACCCCTACCCAAGCTACGCTAAAGGGCGAACCCGAACAAAAGCGATGACTAAAAAAGAATCCGCCGCTATGAGGATGAGACACAGACAAGTTCGCCGACAGTGATCGAGTTCACTGTTTTTATGAGTGGTTGATATAATCGTTCAGTATTCATTTGCAAGAGAGTAATTCAAACATGGTTTAGTTATAGGGGGTAGGGGTAATAATTTAATTTTTGAAATTAGATAGTAGTTGGGTAAATTTCCCCTGGGGGCCTTTTAAACTTGCCCCGCAAAAGAAAGACCTAGTTATGCCAATAAAACAATGGGGTTTTTCATTAAATTTTGATTTGGCCCTATCATATGTTTTAATTTTTAAATTCTTAAATTATTTACTGCGCAAATAATTAAACAAAATACTCTCTCTAATAAAAACACGCGAAACTGCTTACCAACGCCACAATTCCAAGCAATGGCGGCAGTTTCTAAACTATTTTGTCTTATTAAGTTATTGAAACAAACATAACAATAGTGACATTTTGCCAACCAACAAAATTCCTCTAAACGCTATTTCAAACGTGATTTTCTCAGAATCCACAAACAATTTTGTAAAAACTTGTTTCATATTCAGCGGCAAATATTATTATTTCCAGCGAATCGAGAATCCGGTTTCAGGTATCAGCCAGTGCGGAGATTTTAGCGCGATCGATTAGAGGGATTTTGTTGCTTGGCAAAATGTCACCAATATCCAAGGCGTACACGCGCAAATTATTATTTTTAAATAAATGCTTAATATTAATCAGCTAAAATAAATACAACTTCGTATTTTTATATAATATTATTAATTTCTTTCCTAATTCAATAAACATAAGCGTGTGAGTCACTAGACTCCCGCGAGAGTCATTTTGATGTCTGGCGAAAGAAACAAGATAACGAAAAGTCCTAAAACCTGAACAAATATTAAATAAAAAAAAATTGTCCGGGTACATGAAGGTAATGTAAAAATGTTCTTCTAAATATCTATATCACTAAATTTGGCTAAAAGGTTGAAATTCATTGTATGGAGCAAATAGAGAAGCCACGCAGAGTAAAAGAAAAAATAATTAAGCACCAAGCGCAAATGACACGATGTTGGTTTGGTTATATTAAATTGAGAAGTAACTTACCTACGGAACAGGTGTCGCGTGGCGGACAACGTTCAATGTCGAATGTTCCTTTTCAAAATAGGCGTTTGCACGACATCATAAGGTGTTTTCATAAGGATTTTGTGAAATATAAAATGTCAAGGAGTACAACTTTTTGTTTCGCCTTTTTAGTTTAGATTTGTAACAATGGGTACGCCCATGGATCCAATAAAAATGTTTCAGCTTTGCCATGGTGACTCAAGGCCTCGATGTAAATGTTGAGAAGCGAAGTGACTTTAGACGGATATTCGCGCTTCCTTAATGTTTATTACAGACAACGTTTGGCGTAATCTGTTACCGTTTTGGTCGTCGCCCGTAACGGTAACAGCGGTAACAATTTCACATTGACCGTTCCTCTTGGGTTGGTTTCTCTATGGCTTTACCGATGAGTCATAATATGGTGTAAAGCGTCTGGGTATGGATCTGACAAATGAAAGGAAACTCTTCTTGTGTATTAAAATGAATGTTAAATATAAGTAAGAATAATAAAAGTGCTTACCTTTTACACGTCAAATGTAAAAGGCGCCTTAATAGATCTGGCAAAAGGCGTTGTTGACATGGTTGGTATGAGCGTCCGTTCAAAATTTTGGGAAAGCTACTAACAAAAGAGCGTCCGTTAAAACTTTTGGAAAAACTACTAACAAAAGCGGATTTACGGAAACAAGGAGATAATAATTACCCCGTCCCAAATGAATGACAAGGGGCCCCCAAAATATTCTTTTCGATCGAAAATCGTTACCACAGCCAGAAGTAATATAAAAAAAATACAAAAATAATTTTTTTATATTGGACTAGGCCTTCCCCAGAAACATATTTTTCTCAGGAGCATCCCCCCCCCCCCCCCCCATGATAAAAAGTTAATTAAATATATTAATAGTCTGTTTAAAGGTTGGGGAGACAATGATGTTTCTTGAACGGCAGAAGAGTTTTGGACTTGCATTGTCTTTATTTGTTTTAAATACCAACGTTTCAACTGGTAAGTATGTCTAGTTGAAACGTTGTGACTCAAAACAAATAAAGACAATGCAAGTCCAAAACACTTGTGCCGTTTAATAATATTAATTGTTAGATATTAAGAAATAGCTGATAAGTTTACATTTAGTGGATAATAATGGACATCAAAATGTTATGAAAATTACGTTCAAATTGAGAAAAACTTTAGGGAAAACATTGGGTACTAATGCAACATAATATAAAAAAAACGAGGCATCTCATTCCCTAAAAAGCTTTTTGCCGATCATTTTTTTTAAGATTGACCCCATTTCTTATTCCATCTCTATTCGAACGCCACATTAGGCATTCGTATTGTTTCGCTCCGAAAAACATTTTTCTACGACTTATGTCGGGTTTTCTGAGAACCATTTTATTTTCAGTAAACATTAAAATACATAAGCCGGTAATATGGCTAAAAGTATGAGCATCATAGCAGAATATAGATCCTGCTTCCTGCTCAAATTTCGCGGTGACATAATTTATGAACTTCATATTAGCCCCAAAAAAACGGGCCATAACGTCACGGAGAAATAAAAATATATGAAAAAATAAATTTTTAGGTAAGTATAACTCTTTTGGGTTACCAGTGGCGGCTCGCGGCCTTAAAAAATGGTGAAGAGCTAGGTATAGTGCGGGTACTTAAACATACATTGACTAAAAACCCGTGTAACAAAACGTCTCTCTTATCCTCATCTGTCCAACGACTGAATGGAGTTTTCAACAAATTACAAACTATGTCATTAATTGGGTTCAGTTTTAAAACACACAACTAAGTAGGTACGTACACTACTGAATTAACTGAGAAATAAAAACAAAAGTTTTTAATCACACAGTAAATCACGTAAAAACAATATCTATAACCGTAAGTTTCGCGAAGCCTCAAAATAAATACCTTAAGGTTAGGCGAACCAATGCTAAAACAATGGTGCATACGACTGACCTATTTTTAAATTGCTCTTAATCATAATGCAAATTGTTACATGCTGTTTGAGTGACTAACGTCACGTAACCATAGCAACGGTGAATATCAAAGCCATGTTGGGCGTTGGGTCTTCACTTGCTTTGAGCTAACGGACATGGTCGGCTGGGGCGCGCCAAAATGCACGAGTGTTTTTATAATTATTGTCCATCGGGGTTAACCGTGGTCATATTATGCATAGCTACATTCGGATTAAATTAGTATTATTAATTCGAACATAATTGTTTTTTAAGGCCTAAAATGGTAGCTGTATTGGTACATTAATATTTAATATTGTCGAAAAACTTTCCTCCTGGTTTTATTTTATTTTTTGGTGAAGAGCCCCTTCACCTGACGAGCCGCCACTGTAGGTTACAAGTATGTCGCAGTGTCACACGTTGCAGTAACGGGTTTATGACAGTCCGATGAGTCCAAATAAGGACGAAACGGCCCTTATTGTCTAACCCTGCCTCAGGGAGTCAATTTTGTTTGAAGCCCTGCGTACTTGAATGCAAAAGACAGTACACGCACAGTCCGACAGCCAATGATTAATCTCTGCCATTTTGTATCTTATATATAAGATATAAGTATTAAGGGTGTATTAATTATTCTGCTCTATTCCAGAGGCTCTTTCACATTTTTTTAAATAACAGTCGTTTCTTGTTAAGAGACCTTCTGATTTTCTTTTAAAATACGCCAAACAACAACACAACCATAATTACAGCGTTCGACTAAACTAGTCACCCAGTGTATCCAAGATTGGTTAAGCCAGTTAAGGCATTTGGCTAAAAATTTGCAGTCAATGCAGGAAATGACTAAATTCGTTAGTCAAACACAGTAACGATGTAGTAGTTTGCCGGCAATACGTGAAGTGACTATAGTCATTTCAAGGAATGGTAAATTTCGGTATTTCACGCCGACATAATATTTAATTTCAGAAAGTCAAATAGAAATTAAAAATATCGTTTTATATTCCGAAATATTT
Source organism: Polydrusus cervinus (assembly GCA_935413205.1). Lineage (NCBI taxonomy): Eukaryota > Metazoa > Arthropoda > Insecta > Coleoptera > Curculionidae > Polydrusus > Polydrusus cervinus. The sequence continues at coordinate 81,462,930 of OW284511.1, forward strand.
TAAATCGTAAATTAGCGCCAATTTGTACATTTGTCAGGCTGCCTCATGCTGTAAACGAAAATATGGTAAAATTACAATAAATATGCTATTTTTGGCCAAAAAATATTACCCCGAATTCACATTCTTATTGTAATTTTACATTTGTAAGTAAGTAAATACGTTTTAATCTAACATTTGTAAGTTCCTCTTAAAAATCGCTGTAAATATGTATATATAAAAATACCACAAATTTAGTAAAAACGATGTTCTTTTAAATTTTGGTTGCAATAAGATAATTTAAAATTGTATAAAATTTGTTAGACGTCAACTTTTTTTTATGGCATTGGATTTTAATTCTTTGATCGAATTTAAATACAAATAAAATATATTTTTTAATATATATTTTAACACTTTTTTTTGCTAAAAGGCTCCGTCAGCAATTGTTGCATTTTAGAAGCATTCCAAATATACTGCCGCATATCACAATTTAGAAATTGCATTTTTGCGCAGAAAAAGCTTTAAAAGACTCGATAAATGTTTCATATCGTTATAAAGTTTTACCCAAACAATTCTTTGTATTTTCCTCAGTGACAGCTCATGTTTTTGTTTTAAAGCCTACTTTGTAAAAAATAATATTTTCCAAAAATTGATCGGAAATATTGACAGTTTTGATAACATTTCTGAAAGAAAAAGTCAATACTTGCTCACACCTAGTCGTTGCTAGGCAACGGAAAATAACTGTTAGGAAATATTTATTATTGTACTGTAAGGAAATATTCTTTCTAAACGGCTACTTGTAAACTAAAATATGTTAAGCTTGACAATTCAATATTACTGTGCTTCCATAGTTACAACACAAATATTTAATGGCATCCTTTATTTGTGAACAAAGTTAATATTATTTATTTCAAAATTTTAACAAGTTGATTGTAATAAGTTATGTCCTTTTAATAATTTTCGATTTACGGAAAGATAGTATGTATACCTCGTAGAAAAAGCCACATTCCCGGACTCCGTATTGTCAGTCTTGGCTTGCTCCTCGACATACAATCTTTACGGTCGTCCAAGAATGTTGAGCTTTTCCTACTAGGTATACAATGTACTATTTCTTGTTACTTATTACTAGTTGTAAATTTTTTCTTGCGGAAAAAATCTGCCTAGCGATAAATTTAAATATTGACGATGACTATAAATTGTTTTTTTTTTTTTAATTTAAACCTAGTTAAGTTCCTAAACCGATCAAAAGTATTTTATGAAAATATTGGTTACATAGAGCCGTTTTCAAAATATTTTTTCTTGTATCTCCGGCTTAAATTAAGATATCGACATGCAGTTTTCACTAGTTTTCTTTATTTTTAATCTATTTTTTAATATAATATATACACATATTTAAAATCTTTGAAACAATTTAATAATCTGGTGATTGTGCAAATAGCGGTGACGGATACAACAAAAAAATATGCATACAACATTTTAAAATGTTACTATAGGATAAGCTCTTGGAAATGATACCAAGATTATTAAATTTGGTTAGACAAACCGGCGTTATGAGTATTCCTTTTCGAGTTCAAGTTCAAAATGTATTAAAGTAAAGTTATGCCGTATAAAATACTTAATTTTCTTAGTCATATTCTGAACGCCCTCTAGCGGTAAATTTAGAAACAATATATATACAAATTAATTTCCAGTTATTTCTCTTGGTCTGTTTTGTAATACATTTTTTAATTTCAAAACATTGTGGTAAAGGGTGCCTGATATATGGCGCCGGCGTCCATTCTTATTTGGCCACCCGGTACTTAGTTTATTAGGGAATTTTATCAAATACATGTACATTTACATACGGTATGTCTCCGTAAGTTGGAACCACATGGAAAACTTTTTTATTATTAATTTTACGAAAAAAAGTTATTCTTCATAAAAAGTTCTGCAAGGTCCAAAACCTAAAATTATCAGATATTAAAAGTCTTCCAGGCGTATACGAGGTTTGTCAAAAAATTTGAATTTTGCGCAAGAGCAAAGTACCTTTATTTTTGACAAAATCGAAAATTGTTATATTAAAAAAATTGATCAAAACTAAAAACCACGTTCAAATATGTAATATTTGAAAGTGATGTTATATATATAATTTTTTTTAAATAATTTTTTTGCATTATTAATTAATTATGAATGAACATTTATCTCTTGTAATCAAAACAATTTTAATTTTTTTCTTCGCAACTTAATAACACTATTTTCATGTACTTTATAAATTTTAACGCGTTTTGACGGTCGATATCAAACATTTCTTGCTATTAACAATAATTCATTTGTATGTCCGAGCATCCCAGATTACATGTAACTACAGTTAAATTTGCATTGTTATTGTAGGTACACGACTTATAGGTTTCAAAAAAGAAAAAATAATTTTTCATTGTAAATGGGTGTAATTACATATTTGAACGTGATTTTTAGTTCTGATGAACTTTTTCAAATAACAATTTTCGATATTGTTAAAAATAAAGGTACTTAGCTCTTGGGCAAAATTCATATTTTTTGACAACCCTTGTATACGCCTAGAAGAATTTAATATCTGCCAGTTGCATTTTAGGTTTTGGACCATGCCGAACTTTTTATGAAGAATAACTTTTTTTCGTAAAATTAATAATAAAAAAGTTTTCCATATGGTTCCAACTTAAGGAGGCATATAGGAAAATAAGATCGAGATGTTTATGTAATTTTACGATACTTTACGTGGATCCAATTGTGACAAACGTAAAAGAACTAAATTTCAGTTTTTTTTGTAGTGTAAAAGGTACATGACTCCGCCTCTGTGCAGATCGTAGACCCACGACCTACAATAAACCTTTTTAAAAGAGTTATGCTAAAGCGCCCAAATAAAATCAACGAACCCTAACCTATCCCTTTTCTTTCCGTCTGGAGATGACAAATATTGTAGGATAGGATCTTGATATTTCGTAGTAATATACATTTACATAAAGTAATAACGTAATAAGTATCTGGAATTAAAATTTTTGTAATATAAAATGAAGCAGTGCGCTGTGAAGTCAGTGACATTTTCAGAACAATGACAGTCCAATGTCATTTATGTCACAGTCAAACTTGCTGGTTAGTTAAATGTGGTTAAAAATCTGTATGCAACCCAATATAAAACTAATACTACCGTAAAAATATTCTGATGACAAAAAATACAATTTTTTTTTCACAAGATTTAATGCATAAAATGTATATACAAAATGAACGTTTGTAAAGGATGAGTTAACGATAGAGTAAAGTTAATAAAAATTTAGAATAAAAAAATTGTAGTGATCATTGAGGTGCACATTCTAAAATTATATTGAAGAATACGGGGTGGCTCAAAAAAACGTGGTGTATATAATTTAGGATTTTCTTAAATAGAACACATGTTAAACCAAAAAAACTCTTTTACGGTTTAATATGCTAAACCCGAAGTTGTAACATTTAGATAAAGAATAAAAAACTAAGATAGGGAGGTAAAAACCATTTTTCTTTAAGATGAACCGTTCCAATGTTACAGCTTGTCAAAGTATGAAAATATTTCAAAAACAATTGAATTTAGACATGACATCTTATACAAAATAAGCGTAGAATTTTGTGGGGAATTACTAAATAATACAATACAGTAATGTCCGCCTATAACGAACCCGCTTAAGGCAAACTTTCGTTTATAACGAACCAAATCTATAAGTACATTCATCATACATAGCTTAAAAAATCATTATCGTCGACTTCTTTTTTCGAAAATGGTAAGTTTTTTAATAGTGGCGAGGATAATTTTTCTATAAACCTTTTGGATGTAATAAACCTTATTGATATGGCATGGCAGAGGGTGTCAAAACAACAATTTTTAACACGGTTGTTTCCTGAAGGTGGAAAATGATTTTGATTCAGACAATGACCTGCCATTAGCCAAGTGGCTGAAAAAAGTTGAACAGGAAGATGATAATAATTTTCTAAACAATCTTCCTTGCTCTGAAAATGAGTTCAATGAATTTGTACATATTGATGATAACCTTCTAAGTGTTAAATACTTAGATGATGCCATTGTCGCTTCTGTGTCTTCTTCAGTTTATATTGATGCCGATGAGGAGGCAGAAGATGAAGAATCTGTGAGTAAAGAATTGCGATCAGTTCCAACCGCATCAGAGGCACTTCAACATATTGACAACGTTCGTCATTTCCTTTAGTCACGAAATACTCCGCGAATTTTTAATCGGTTAGCCGAAGTAGAATTACCGAGGGGTAAACCACTGGGGTATTTTATTGTACAAGCTGTGGGTATTTTTGGGTATTTATGGGTATTTTTGGGTGTTTTTGGGTATTTTTGGGTATTTTTGGGTATTTTTTGGTATTTTTTGGGTATTTTTAAAGTACTTTTGGGTATTTTTTTAGGTATTTTTAGGCATTATTTGGTACTTTCAAGTGTTTCCTAATAAAAAGTAACGGATCCAGCAATTTTTAAAATTTAATGGCGATTGCGCGCATGCTCGGCATAACACCGCGAAATGGCCTTGGCGTAACACAGACAGTAAGCCATACAGGGAGCTTTCAACCGCCGTATCACAATTATGGAACCGCGGCAACCGCGCAATTCCGCTGCTCACGCATGCTCACAACGGCACATTTGTGGAGAGCGACAAAGAGAGATATATCAGTCCACACCGTAATGTTTGCGGAACAATAATTCTGGCCCGACTAGCAATAGAAGTATTACATATTATATGCAGTAAGCACGACAGGTCGACAGGTTGGTAGTTGGTATATAAACAGCAGAGAAGTGTGTCTCTTTGTGTAGTGTTTTTGCATACCTACTATATTCGAATTATTCGACTATTCGAATAACATACCAAACTCGATACCAAACGACTACTCAAATACTTATATTTTAAAAATTCCGAGCCCTAGTATTAAGCCCCTAATAGTGGTTAGTTTTGTTGGTTTAGCTCTAATACTTTGAGCACCCGCTTGACAGAGGGTCAAATTTACTGAGAGAATTTATTAAGTTAAATACTCGGTTAAATATTTGTGTTTTTAGAGTTAATCATTATTTAAATCATTAAAATTTATATAGTATTTTAGTTAGTAGGTACCGAGGTACCTACTAACGTTTTATACTTATTTTATTCAGCCAAGTCCAAAACCAAATACCCACAAAAGTGGCTTAGTTTAAGAATTTGTTCCTACTATGCCAAAGTTTAGACTGTTAAGTTTTGTTGATTTATTTAGCAAATTTCTTAAGTAAATATTTGTGTTCTGTTATGGTTAATCATAAGTCTAATCATTTATATTTAGTATGTTTAATTAGTACGTACCGAGGTTCCTAATGTTTTATACCTATTTTATTTTGCCAATACGAAATACCCACAAAACTGTCCTATTTTTAGTATGTATTCCTGTCATGCTAAAGTTAGGCAGTTAAGTTTATTTTTTATTTTTAGCAAATTTCTGAAGCTAAATGTTTGTTTTTAAGAAATAAATGCTGGTCTTTAAAATAAATAGTGTATCTTTATTAAAATGGAATAAATAATACGCAAGGTCATTAGCGAAAGTTATTTTTTACTGAGGTATTTTTAGGTATTTTTAGCTATTTTCAGGTATTCTTAAGTATTTTTGGGTATTTTTGGGTATTTTTGGGTATTTTTTTGGGTATTTTTAGGGTTTTTTTGAGGTATTTTTCAGAAAACAAGGTATTTTTGGGTATTTTTTGTTAAAAAGAGTATTTTATTGTACAAATTTAAGGCAGTGGTTTACCCCTCGAGAATTACATATTAATAATATTCATTTCATAAAAATAAAACAAACTAAAATAAAATATTTTTTTAAATTAGACTCTTTAAAACAGTTGCTAATTAATGTATCTACTTATTACAAAATATATTTTATGTACCTTCATGTATGTATGTATTAATAAAAATACCACATCTAGTAGCATTTATCGTTTATTGCGAACTTCGCTTATAACGAACCGTTTTCGTCGGTCCCATGAGGTTCGCTATAACTGGACATTACTGTATATAACATATAGGGTGTTTGATTTAAAAAATTTATAATCGCCGCGTTTTTTTAAGCCAGTCCGTATACTCCAATATAATTTTGAAATGTGCACCTCCATGATCTCTACAACATTTGTATTTCTAATTTTAATCTGATTCTTAAGATAAAGGAGAAAATGAACTTTATTCTATCGTTGACTCACCCTGTACAACTTTTTTCTTTCTATCGAAAAAACGAGGAATAAATTCCACGTCAGTGTATTTCGATTTGATTCCAAAATGTTCGTTGTGTGTAAAATACACGCTTTATTGATTTACCTTCACGTGTTATTCCAAAAATTACATTTGAAGGCCTGTAACTGCCAGGTGGTCAGGGAAACCGAAAAGCTTTCCCCGTTAAATGCAGCGACTGTGCCGTAACAGAAAATCGATAAGGGAGATACTTTTGCTTTCGAATATTCCATTTGTTGAAAATCGACGCGGAATAATAAATATCTTATAAAGTTTAAATTAAAAAGGGACTTAGGCAGTATTTACGCAGAACAAAAACCCTACAAATGTATTAATAATTAAATAAAGGTAATTTTCCTTCCTAACTTATAATAATAGTAAGGAATATTAATATTAAATCAAAAGACTTACGTAAAATTACCGAATTTTATACTTTATATTTTTAGGTACCTACTTAAATTGGTAAAATTATTAGGTATACATGTAATACCTAATTCCTTTTACATACAATTGGAACCCTTGATAGGGATGATATTTTAATATGGACGACTTGTTTGCGGTGAATCAGTGGCGTATTCCCGTAAAGACATTTTTTAAAGTACTTTACCTACGACCACTACTGTAAATACTTAAAAACACACCGTTTCCGATCAATGTAAGATTCCCATTACGCACGGTAAAAAAATCGCACAGCTTGGTAAAAAAATCGCACAGTTTTCCTAGCAACCGCTTAGCAACGGTCAATACAAACAAACTTATTCAAAAACTGACATAATCGTAGATCAAATTTGTATGTGAGTAATATTATAAAGTGAAATTAGTTTGATTAGGTACATAAAAAATGTCGAGTGACAGTGAAATAGAAAATTTAACTCCACCCAATATTAGCGAAATTGCAGAAGCTGCTAAAAACAACTTGTTACCGGCGAAATCTGAATATCGATACAAATTTACTTACCAAAGATTTATGGAATGGAGATTAAAAAACGACGTTAAATCATTTTCCGAGAATGTAATGATGGCATATTTCCAAGAACTATCAAAAACGATGAAGCCTTCCTCACTTTGGTCATTTTACTCAATGTTAAAGGCCACAATTAATATAAATCACAATGTCGATATTGCAAACTACTCCAAATTACAAGCTCTTCTGAAGAGAAAATCGGACGGCTTTAAATCCAAAAAATCCAAGATTTTGACAAGCAAGAATATAAACGATTTTCTAGAAAACGCACCAGATGATAAACATTTGTTTATGAAGGTAATATATTGAGCTCAATATAATGTTAAATGTGTAAATTTATTTCAAATCGTCTTTTAGGTTGCTCTTATAATTGGTATAAGCGGTGCATGCAGGAAACAAGAGTTGCGTAATATAAAACCGTCAGATATCCAAGACACAGGGAAGAATCTAATTATTAATATTCCCGATTCAAAAACTAAACGGCAACATTCTTTTGTGGTGTCAGAATATTTTTACCCAAAGGTTAAAAAATATATAAACATTCGCTCTGCAGTAAGTACAGCTCCAAATTTACCTTTTTTTCTAAACTATATAAACGGAAAATGTACCAAACAGTCTGTTGGTATTAACAAGTTAGGAAAGGTTCCAAAAGAAATAGCCAAATATCTGGGACTACCAGAAGCAGCGAATTATACAGGACACTGTTTTCGACGCTCGTCCGCGACTATTCTTGTTGACGCGGGTGGTGACTTATTAGATTTAAAAAGACACGGCGGATGGCAGTCCTCAGCCGTAGCTGAAGGGTATGTGGATAATTCCCTAAATAATCAAACTAACAATTCGTCTAAAATATCATCTGCAATAGCAAGTACTAGTAGTAGTACTAATAGTATTAATGAACATTTCATTGAGGCAACTAATAATGTAAATCTTACTTATGCTTCAACAAGCAAAAGAAACGATATACCTTTTGTCTTCAATAATTGTTCTGTAACTATAAATAATTATTGTAATGAGAATAAATAATATTATAAAAAATAACATTTGTAAATTTAAATAATCATACTGTAGAATTATTACAATATATACCTTCTCGTTGATGTTATCACGTTCTTAAATTAATAATATTGTTACCAGTTAAGATGAAAAACTAAAACTAAATGATGTTGTGTGAATAAGTAGGTCGTAGGTAAAGTATGGTACGTAATACGTGTTGTAATGCAATTACGCACTCATAGAATTACGCACTCGCCGCTACGCGGCGTCGTGCGTAACTTTTCTATTTGTGCGTAAATTGCTTTTTACAACACTTATTACGTAATATACTATTGCATGTCGACTTTAACCGAGGGGTAAACCGCGCTGGAAATGTGGTGTACACTTGCCTGGAATTAGTGGTATTAGTCGTGGAATTACTCTGGAATTGGTAAAATTAGTAGTGGAATTAGTGGTATTAGACGTGGAATTAGCCGTGGAATTAGACGTAGAATTAGTGTAATTAGACGTGGAATTAGTTATGGAATAAGTGGAATTAGTGCACAGTTTGGCAACCATTGCAACAAGTGGCAACAACGCAATCTTTGTTTTGACTAGACTACAGTGATGCCAACCCTGGGGATTTTTCGCCAGATCTGGGAAAATTTGAAATTATTTGGGTCTGTTCGGGTTTGGGTACTGATGGGGAAAAACTTGGTCAAAATACCAAAATCTGGGGAAATCTAGCCGTACTCGATTGAATATTATTAATGACATTAAGGGTGAATTTTCATTTCCTAGAGAAGAGAAAAGTGGTATTAATACAACACGGAATCTATTAACAGATAAAGAAAAATTTAACACTGATATAAAAGCAATAATACAAAAATCATTAAATTATATCAAAAGGGAAGCCCATATAATGGTATTTTTATGGATCTGATGACAATTATTATTTTAATTTGAAATCTGGAAATATTAAAGAAGTATCCGTTGGTTCTCCCTATGTTAAAATTAAAATACAAGATAAGACCGCTGTAATCAAAATGTCCCCCCTCTGTTGGTTACTTAATGAGAACAAATTAGTTCCGAACAATATAAATTGAATTTTTGATAACCCAAATTAGCAGCATTGAAATGTCAATTTGTATGGCCACGTCAAAATGACATGAATATTGTAAATAAAAAATCTATATTTTTTGGTCCCCTAAATTTCGTTGGATGTAGGCCATTTGAATTGAAACAGCAGGATTATCTCAATATAGTTAAAAGCTATGAGCTTACTCAAATATAAATTCACTTTTTTTTTTGTAATAAGCCATAGTGTATTTATTTTCAACTGGCAGGGACAGTAAACAATAACTTAACCTCAAAACGCTCAATTCAATCGGTACAGGACTGCATTTAGCTTTCACATTGGAACAAACACGTTTTCCGATTATAATGTAGCTTTATTTTGCACAATATATTGTTCTATAATAATATTTTAAAACTTTGTTATTTTATCATTTTGGTTTTGCATAGTGTGTATCTGTATTATTGTGTCTTGTTTAAAATCGTGTCGCCGAAAAGTATTACAGGTCTCTAAATACGATCCTGTTCAGCTTCTGGTGTAAACATATTTAACGATAAATTTCGTTGCTTTAGTTTTTTTTTTGTCAGTAATATCGGTTGAGTAGTGTAGAGGTCGAGTAGTTGTCCCTACTTTTAAATGATAATACCTGATGCCTAATTTATTTATTTAAGCATGTAGCGATAGTACTGTGTACATAATTGATGTACTACTAGTTTACTATATTTTTTGTATGTAGTTTATAAGGTTTTTGTTTTTTGTTATACCTATATAAAATTAATGATGTATATAATCTTAAAAATAGAGTTTTTTATCACATACTGATGGTAAAAATCCTCGTAAAAATAAAAAAAAAATTTCCCTCGCAGAAGTTTTTTTCCCTTGTTTGCGTATAGATATTTCGGAAAAAACTAGCCATGTTGTGACATCGTTCAAATCGGCATAAAAGCCTTTTTTTAGAAATATTACTAAGGTAGTTACTAAATATGTACAATTTATTAGTCGGGGAATTAGTGAAATAGCTACGGAAATAGTGGAATTAGTCTTGGAAATAGTGGAATTAGTAATGGAATTAGTGGAATTGGTTATGAAATTTGTGGAATTACTCCGAAATTAGTGGAATTTGTTACAATATTTAGAAATAATTGGAATTAGTGTACAAGATTTCGAACCGCGGTTTGCCCCTCGACTTTAACTGTGTGATGGCGTTTTCTAGATTTTAATATAATATCTATTGCTCACGTCCGTCGCTTATTCGTGGTTAGATATAAGCAACTATAAGACGAAAAGTTATTTTTCTAAGGGTATCAACCCTTTGGATTAATGTGGTAAGGGGCCCACGTGTGCCTGGAGCTTGGTACAATGGAGAAAATTAGCGCAACGTAGATAATTTTGAGATGGAAAATTCGGTCAGTTCAAATATCTAGGTTTGGAAAAAAACATTTAAATAGATTAAGTTTAAGTTGTATATAATTTATTGGACTACAAAAACAAACCCATTTTTTGGGGCAGCCGTAGTTATCTTTTTATGTTATAGAGTAACAACACTGTTAGTCTACTTTATCCCAATGTGGACGTGGATTCTTAGTATGTCCACGAAAAACGAAATATATTTTTATTTAAGCGGTCTACAGATTAAATTATTAAAAAATTATCGGCTATAGACCTCCTACTTATTTAAAATAAGCGAAATATTTCAATTCAAATGATTTTAATCCAAACAAACGATAATCTCGAACATAAATAATAAACGTCCTGCAGCCCGTCCCGACTGGTCGTGTTGCCAAAATCCATTAGACTGTCTGGTTGGGCAGGGAGGCCTCCCTCGTTCCCAATAAATCACCTAATCCTGTGGGATCCCGGCGACATGGGCCGCTTTCGGAAGTTGAATCCAAAAGGACATCGCCGACGAAGTAGAAGGGAATGGAACATCTGTAATCCGGCCGTAAAGCGTTTCCAGAGAAACGGGTTTTCGGTAATGAATAGAGATTCACGGTTTGTCAATTTGTCATTTAAAGTTACTGTTAAAATACCTCAATTAAATTACTTATTAGTTATTCGTTTAGATAATTGAACATAAACAACTTTTCCGAAAATTGATTGGAAACATTGAAATTTTTGATAACATTTTTGAAAGAAACGATCAATATTTCCTTGCACTTAGGCCCGGTTGTACAATTATGACTTAGTTAGGCTTAGTTCAGCGTTGAGCCAAGCTCAAGATTCATTTTGACAACACCTTTACATTGTTGTTGGTTTTTACAATGAAGTATGAGCTTGGTTCAACGTTGAACTAAGCTCAAGTCGTAATTGCATAACCGGGCCTTAGTCGTTGCTATAGAATGAAATCTAGCTGCTTAGACATATTTGTTATTTTACTGCAAGGAAATATTATTTTCCTATGACCACCTATGAAAATGAGAAAAAAAGCACGGTTAATTTGGCTAGAGCGCCGTATATCACACGCGTGTTTAAAAAAAATATTTCAACACTAGTGTTGAAATACAAGGCACACTATTTAATTTAAACATATGGTGCCAATTTGACAGACCACCTCTATTTATTAAAAAGAACAAATTTTAGGAAGCAGTAATTGTAAAGTGTTTAACTTATTTATCATGTATTTGTCGAGTGATTCAGAATTAGAGTTTGAAAATACGCCATCTGAAATTATACAATAATGTTAATAATATACTGGAAAATTATCCGATAAAAACAAATCGCGCTGAAGAGAGTGTCATGTATTAAACAAGTCTTTATCGGTAGCGAAGAGAATAGAGCTCTAGCCTACAGATCGCAGGGTCACAGGTTCAAATCCTATCAGGTGTATTTGACTTTTTTTTGATAAAAACATTAAATAATATATAGAATTATTTTGAATTGAAATCTTCCTTGTTGGGTACATGTTTTAAATTTATGTTTAATACATCTTTCCTATGATAATATATAAAATATGAAAAAGTTTAACTACAAATAAATGAAAAGCCAATTGACAAACTATGAAACCAGTGCCAACACTAGTGCTGAAATATTGTTTTCACAAATCAAAGGATTTTTTAATCTTTGTGGCCGTAGGAAAAATAGTGTACATTACTCGTGTGAAAGTGATTATTCTAAACCTCGGGAAATTTCCGCACTCGGCTGACGCCTCGTGCTAAATATCTCCTCGTTTGAAAATTATCACTTTTATCACTTGTTATGTAATATACTATTTTAGGGGGTAAAATCCATTTCTCATTCAAAATTCTATTTGTTTAAGTATATAAAAATTCCCCATTTGTCGTGATTCTGACATCCTTCAAAAACAAGAAACGGATTTTACGTCCCGAAATGCCCTAGTTGACCTGATGAGGTGAAACGGAGGTCGGATTCGGAAACCTCGAAAACATAGACATGGGGGGTCTAGTCTAGTAGACATTACTTTTTTTTCATGGGGTTGTGTACTTAGGTACAGGTTGTTACGGCTACATGTATGTTAACCTGTCGACGAAAGATGAAACAGTTGACCAATAATAACTATTATTGTCATCATTAGAATTCTGCCTATTCGATGGTCTGTGTTGCCGTAGATTACTAGAATTTTTCAGACATAGTAATTAAAATTATTTAAAATATATGATATGAATAAGCAACAAGAAAACCAACTAAAAGTGTGCATGTTTATATTTTCTAAAAACACAAGCAATAAATATGACAGGGTGGCAGGAAGGAGCATATGCCTTTCCCTGGTGTCTGGCGAGAACCAGCTATTGTTTCAAAAATACACTGATAAAAAGGATATCTTAATGTAAAGCAAAGCGAATTTAAAACAAGGCCGCCATATCTTTCGATATGTTCAAATTAATATTTTCTTGGTACAAGTCAGTCATGTCCTTGGAAGCAAGTTCCGTAATTATCTTGGCGGAAAAAAAATATCTCTTAAACTAAGATAACAGATTGTAAAAATACCAAGTTCAGCCTTGAGGTAAGTTTATACACTATCTTAACGTAAGGTTGATTTTTTTTGTTACTTTGATTCAAGAATTTTAGTACCTACCTTAAAGAACCTGTCTTTGACGCAAGATTATTATTATACTGGTCTCAGAGATAGCATACTTCACACGTGAAAATGGTAAAATTTGAAAACAATGAACTAGTAGATATGGTGCTAATTTAGGGTGAGTGTCGTCAAAGTGCGGCTCCTGCTTCGAGATTATACGCAGAACGCTTTCCCTTGCGGGCTCATACTACACCCGGAAGTTTTCTTAATGTTATTCAACGGGCAAGTTAGGCAGGACCGTATTTGATTCGTAGTGTAATAAATAAATGTAAGTACCTCATTTTTGAGTTTTTTAAAAAAAGGTATTTGAAAAAGTTGTTTATTTTAATGCCTTCTATACACAGCTAAAAAAGAAGTATCAACTTAGGAATTACCCTGTATAGTGAATTAAATGACGCACGTATTATATAAAGCACGTATCAAATATTACCTGCATTTACCTCAAATTACTTAAAAAAAACATATTATGTAAACTTCTTCAGAAACTAGAAACAATACTCTTTGATGAATTCCCACTATTATACACAATATCCTATATTAAAACATTAAAATTCAGTTTTCGCACAATTTTAATAATGGAATCGTGGAAATTCTCCAGCCTCTGCATTCCATTAATTGCTAGGGAAACAGCGCGGTAGTGACGACGGCATTCAGGATGTGATACACCGCAACTACGCAGCACGCATCAGATGTGATAACGGGGCGGAAATTTAAGCGGGCCATCCCCGTTTGAGCCACGCGCGTAGGTAAAATCCAGATGTTTTCTTAGCAAAAATAAGCTGTTTAGCAAGGCATCGTAAACCGGGGCTACTTTGACATAGTTTTATAGTCTACTTCAGATAGGTGTAGGGTAATAAAAGCTCATTAGGTATGCAAAGGGACTACAGAGTGACCCAACGAATATTTAAGCCACTTTTATCATTTGGCATTTATTTCATTGCAAAATTCTTTATTTTCATCAAGTGCAGGTAGTACCACCCGGGTTTTGAATTAATTTATGGGGTTTGCCTATTGTTATCCATTCAAACACTGAAAATGGTGTGACAAAGGCGTGCATTATGTACATAGTATTAGGTACACTTATTTTTTATTAAACATTATAAAAATTATAAAAAATCATAATATTCTTCGTCATCTGACGAACTGTCATCTTCTCTTGACGTTAACGAGTCGACTCTGATCGAACAGGTGATCAAGATCCCACATTTTCTCCTTTTCTTTAATGACATGATGGACTGCTTTTCGCCAGTTATCTGGTGTCACTTCTTTAATGGCTTGATCAAACAGTAGCTAAACTTCTTTCATTTTGAATGTCATGTTCTGTCTTGCTACAAATCCTTTTACTTGCGCCCGTATAAGTTCTATAGGATTTAGTTCGCAATGATATATCTTCCACGACTTATTTTATAAAACGATGTGTAAATTTGAAATAGCTAATAGTATGGACTACTTCTTGAAATTAAAATTCTTTAGTTTTAGGAACTAAATATTATTCTTAATAGTATTATAGTATTGGCAAGTCGACATGTTGCAACTAACAGATTAGCTTAACTAGTTCCCAAAACAAGTTTAAATATTTATCGTAACTAAACACACCAGGACTACCAAGAGATGGCGCTTAAAGTTATATACAACTCTAGAAGGTTGATAATATTGTAATTTTTAGTATTAAGGCTATTTGGAACGTATAGATCTACCCTGTACGAATGAAATAGTTCGATCAATCTGATTTGTATTTCGACACCAGAGTTGCCATATCTCACGATTATTCGTGAGATTACACGATTTTGGTTCCGATTTCACGATCTCACGAATAAGGTAACAATTCTCACGATTTTTGATTAAATTACTTTTGAATAAATTATCGCATTTAAGTTAAATGAAACCAGCAAAATACTGTCAAATTTGTTAATAAAATTAGCAATCGGAGGTGTGGACCTTTTGTTTTTGCTCACCAGCTTTGGGGTCGGGTCGTGCGTGCGTATGGTGGTTTCGGTTTTTGTGGTGTTGACCTTTTTTTTTGCTCATCACCTTTTGTCGGGCTACAGTACTTTTTAGCGAAATGAAACCCACTAAAAAACAGAAACTACAAGGGTATAAACAAAATTATTAAGTAATTTGTAATCTCACGATTTTTCGTCATTGAATTTCACGATTTCTGCTTCATCTCATCTGGCAACCCTGTTCGACACAGTGTTAACCTTATATTATAAAAATTAAAATTATTATTTTCCAAAACAAATTAGTATTGGCAACAAACATACTCTTTAACTTAACAAGCAGTTAGTTTGCTAGTGACAAAAATGACTTGTAACCAATACCGAAAACGGCCTAGCAATAAAATGAAGTCTCCGTGACTAAGTTTCCTCTTGAGACTATTTTAACTAACTTTTCTTCTTACGGAGACTAAGCTTCTGGTATGGTTTACTAGGCCAGTCTTAAGAGTAAAGCTACGTTTTTTTGTGTATGTGATAAGAAGACTGATAAAATATGTACTGCCTGTCTGCAGAGATAATAATTACCGATTATTTTCATCGCTCTTTACCTACGCAATAAAGTTTTATGAATTGCTTTAATCTACCTGGCAAACAAGCTGAAAAGGCAGTGACAGGCACGAAGAGCCGCTTTTATGAACGAAAATCAATATTTCCTGCTGGCAACTTTTCGAATAGGTCCGTCATGACGTCACAGTTCAGGATAAAATACAACCCAAAATTTATTGACTAATGTAAAGGAGAGCTGGTGGATTATCTAAAGCAGCGGTTCTAAACCTTTTTCTTGTTGCGAAACCCTTCTGAAAACTGGAATACAGTGGCGAACTCCCTGTGTTGTCATTACACAGAGCAAAATCGACCATTTAAACAGAATTATTAAGAATAGTCTTATACCAGTAGCAACATTTTTAATAATCACTATTAAACAATCTATTACTATAGCAAAAACGTTAATCGGCATACAGAATTACTACATCTTTATTTATACCGACAATAAAACGAAATAATTATGAATATAAGCCCAGAATTGTAAGAATGTATTTTAATAAAACATTCTTTTTGGAAATAAAAATGGTTTTATACAACATAAAGATTATACCAACAATAAAACGCTTTTTTAGGGGTATTAATTAAATTATTATTTGATATTAAACATTTATTTACTCTTATGCAACATACTTTTAATTGGCAAGAGTGGGGGAGACGTATCAAGACGTGTTTTACGATGCCATTTGCATTTGCTCGGCTGTGCGGGTTGTCTCAGATGTTTGTTGTTTTTTGTGAACAGTGTTGTGAGGTTATTATTAAGCTTTATTTGTGGTGGTGTAAAATTATCAGTATTTTGTAACCTAAGAGCTGTGTTTATGATCTCAGATTGTTCGTTGTTTTTTGATTAGAAAGTGTGCTTTAAAATGTTAACCTATTTTTATTATTAACTATTTTTTATATTATCGGCCATTTATCTGTTTATTTTAAATTTTGGATATACGATTGCACATGTTTTAAAGCGAAAAATAGCAGTAGTTACATGGTAAAATCAAAAAATTAAATTTGTCAATACCAATATAAATATAGTAAAATATCATTTCTTTACCTTTATTATTTTTTGGTCTTAAAACATACAATCATCCAAAATTTCGCTTGTTGCTTGGAGTTTGCGTAAAGAGATAAGTGATCGATAAATTTATAAAGAATTAATATTGGAAATGCGCAAGCGTAAAATTTGAATCGGCAAACAGTATAAAAACGTTTTATATTGGCAGCTAAACAATGTTATACCGGTTATAAAACTGGATTATACTCCTTTTCAACTGTGTTTACTGGTTATAAAGCGTTTTAGTCGCTATATATATAACTAACCATTATGGTTATAATTCGTGTCATATAAACAGTATAATCGTTTTTAACTAATGTGTATACCCATAAAAGTACGTTTTATAGTCGCTATGAAACAAACCTTCATGGTTACCATCCGTGTCATATAAACAGTTTAACATATTTTAGTTATCCTTATGCACTGGTCCTAATCTGGTGTATAACTGGTATTAGCTCGTATTGTTGTTCCAAATAGTATTAAATATTTTTATAATGGCCATAAGAATTCTTATAATGGTTATAATTACTTTTTCTCAGTGTAGCAACAGTAAATGAAACCGCATAAAATTGGGTGCGGTGTAACGTCTCGTCGCGCTACAGACAAAAGTGTCCATAGAACATTTGTTGGGGGGCAAAACCCGAAAATGTCTTCGTAAAAACAGGTCGTCGCTAGCCTGTAGGATATCCGATATTTTGTAAGAAAAAAGACACAAAGTCTCGGGCTCAAAACTTTTCGGTCTGTTTATTATAGTGACATGTTTCGCCTTAAACTGACATCATCAGACCTAAACAAGTAAAGATAATTACAAATTGCACGCAAAATTTAAAAAAAAAAAACTTTATGAACACCTTAACACAAACCTTAAAATTGTCTTTAAAACAAACACACGTACATTATAACAGCAACAAAACCAGACTAACCCAAACGTAGGACGAAGCCAGTTGGTTGCCTATTCTAATTTGAGATACCCAAAGTCAAAGTCCAACTTTTGGTCGAGTCAAAAATAAAAACAAAATCAAATGAATGAAGCTGAAGCTAGAATACAGCTTTTCTTTGAAGGGAATAGCTTTTTGGTTTTATTTTTTGACTCGATCTTTAACCTGGCCAACCAACCAACTGACTTCGTCCTACATTTCGGTAAGTATGGTTTTGTAGCTGTTATAATGTACCTGTGTTTGTTTTAAAAACAATTTTAAGATTTTTTAACTGTTTATAAGGAAATTCGTTTTTTATTTTAATTTTCCGTGCAATCTGTAATTGTCTTTACTTGTTTAGGTCTGATGATGCCAGTTTAAGGCGAAACATGTCACAATCATAAACAGACAGAAAAATTTTGAGGCCGAGACTATGTGTCTTTTTCTTAAAAAATATCAAACATCAAGTCTCTTTGAGTAAAAAATGGACGAATTCTTCGAATTGTAGGATATCCTAATACCTTCAAAAAGGGACGGCTTAAAATAAATGTCGTCGCCACTGTGTTGGGTTCTCGATATTATTATAAATTGGGGGTTAAAAATTAAATTATTATTAATTATAATTAAATAAGAAAAATTTAAAAATGCGAGCTACTGGGGCAAGTGCACGATTTGCCCCTTTCCCTATGGCCGCCCTTGGCTACAAATTGTCCCCTGTCACTAGTGAAGAATGGATATTATACACTAGTGTATAGGGGATATTATTATTAAGGAAACACATGTGTGTTAAGAGCATGTTATACAGTAGTCGTGGACAATAGGTCCCATTCCTTTAAAAAGTTTATTAAGTTCTTGACATTGATTGAGTTGTGCCAATGAAAAATAAGTTGGGGGTTACCCGAATTACCCTCCCTGCCTCATATGAACACTCATGCCTTCATAAATTGCCACATTGCCAAGTCGTTTATAGAAGGAAAATGATCTTAGAAAAGTTTTAATATTATAACACCATTTTACGAATTCCATATGAAATTTTGCAACTTTTTCAAAATACCTAAAACTTTTCTTAATTAGAAAATTTTTTCCAAAGTAAATGCGAACGAAATTTCGTAGGCGTTATAAAAAAATACCATCAAACAAAACAGACCAAGATATAGAAATTATTTAAAATTAAAAGCAACCGAAACATTTTAATCATTATTAAATATATTTTCTTTTCTAAAAGCTTGTGCCAGCGTTTTCAAAGTTTTGTGAGATTTTTTTTACTTTCACGATATTTATTGTTAAATTTTTCGAATAAAAAACAGGAAAACTAATTTATTTTCATTATGTTCTGTTGCCTTTTATTGCCAACGTTTATTAGAATTTATTAAACGTAATTGCGTAATTGTTGGAGATTTTTAATATACCAAACCATTATTTATTTTAATATAAATATGACATAAGCGTCGAAAATTAAATTGTCTAACAAAAAAAACTGAATAAAAATCTTAATTAATCTATAAGGAAAGAAAAAAGGTGCGTACAGAGAGAGTTTTTTTTTGGAAAGAAACATAACATCTGTGTATGTTCTGGGTTACTGATTGTCACTTGTCGTTTCCAACATTCAGCCAGCTTGCTCTTGGACCCACAACTTAACGTGGGTAACTTCAAATCTAAAATAATGAGAACGTCACTGTCAAATATTCAAAACGCAAGATAGATAATTGTCACGATTTGAGTGATTCAAGGCTAACTTAATTGTTTTACTAGGCATCATAACGCACGGTTGTGCGTTTTTATTCTTTATGCACGGTGTGCTTGTAAGAATGAATTTACTTATAGAGAGAACCGTACGTAAAACAATGTTTACTAATATAGGAGTAGAAAAACACATTTAATGCATTACTAAAATATTGATTTCTATAATTAATTTTATAAAACCTTTTTGATTTTTATTATCTGGCAGCGAAATACCGAATAATGAGTAGGAAAACCGTCAGAATAAGATTAAAACTAAGAAATAATAAAATCTGACATACTTTTACCGCTGTACCAAACTTTAAAAGAATCTGAAAATAAACACAATGTAGACAGGGTCGTAACCAGGGCCGTCTTAAACTAGGCTGGGGCCCTTGGGCACACAAGAATTTGGGGCCCTTGGGCACACAAGAATTTGGGGCCCTTTTGGAAAGTAAAAAAAGCGAATTATAATAAAAAAATTTACTAAGTATGACCATTTATTATAGGTAATCAAATACAGTATGATATAATATGGCATTAATGATATTAGAATGCTGCTGGGTTTTTGGTTACGATTACGATAACGGTTTCTTTCGGGATTTCTGTTGAACAAAATCTTCTATTACATCCCTAAAGTCAATTTTTTGAAGGATATTACTTTCTATGCACATAATTGACAAATTACTCAGTCGTCCTTGTAACATTGTTGTTTGCAATTTATTTTTTATTCTCTTAAGATGCGAAAATGACCGCTCTCCACTACAATTGGTAACCATTAGGCAAAGGAATATTCTTGTAGCAATTTCTACGTTTGGAAAAGTTTCTTCCAATTTATCTGATTTTATTAGATTATGTAAGGTTGAATGAAAACATTCTGTTTTGAGCTCATCTGCATTAACGTCTTCATGATAAAATTCTGCAAATTCTTTGCTTTTTTTTTAAATGTGTATTTAATGTGTCAATTATGGGAATAAAAGTATCTACACGAAACTTTTCCTTGCCTCTCAACTGTGCAGTCCTGATGATCCCTCAAAAAAAGTGATGTGTGTGCTGCGAAATCTTTTTCTTTCAAATGAATCTTTGTAGTCAGCATCTGGATTTTTTTTTAGCAGCCGTTTCGTACTGATCAAAATTACTGATTTGTGAAAAAAGTGTAATGTGCCCGACAAAAATGTTTTGAGGGTAAATGTGTGTGAGAGAAATTGTTAAAGTCGTCGGGGCCCCCTGAGAATGGGGGGCCCTGGGCACGGGCCCCGTGTGCCCTTATGGTGAAGACGGTATTGGTCGTAACAAAATACACTTAAATTGAACTTTGTAGTCAATCCCTTGTTATAAAGGAACCGACCATTTCTACGATTTTAGAACATTACGTTGGTCACACAGAGGCCAACGTAATGTTCCGTAAAATCACATAAAAAATTTCTTGACGTTATTCAGTTTAATATTCCATAAAATTACTTAATAAAAATAAAATATTTTTAAGTTATATCCGACGTAAAATATTATAAAATTGTTGACATTCTTGAGTTACATATGAAGTAAATTTCATAGAGAAACTGCGTAAACTTTTACAAAATATATACCGTAATTCTTATTTTTCCCTTAAAAATTAAGGAATTCTTCATAATTAATTATTTAAATTAAAATAATATAACCATGAATTTTAATTAGGTTTCTTATGGGAATTACTTAATATAAACTTGATTTTTTATTGAATGTATTACTTAATATTATTCCATACTATTAAGTAACAAACAATGTAAATTTACAGTAGTTTATCAATTTTGTGAAAACAATTTAACCCCGCTATCCAAAGCTATAAACACAAGTTAAATGTATTTTTTCTTTGTAAACTGTGATTACTTTATTACGCTTACAGTTTACTTTAAAAATTATGCATACTTTAAAAATTATGCAAACAAAATTAATAATTATACGGTCAATTTAACTGTAAAAAGTGGGGGTCTATTATAGCCTATAAGGTGTAACTATAAAAACAAAATTCGTAACGAATCTTAAGTTGGTCACACATATGACGAACATATCAGATGTTTGATCAAACTTAAGGTATTTATTTAAATAAATACTATACAATATATATACATAGATACATTATGTAATACACTAAGATGGATATTACTAACAACCATATACCTAAATCATAAGTTAAACATGTAACTGAATAAACCATTACAGGAAAACGTGCTTAAACTTAACTATAGAACTATAGATATTCACTAATATATAATTTTCATAATATTAGTTAATAAGTCCTCCGGACTCTTATGCAGACTTAATAACTATCTAACCACAAAGATTTTTTGATATGCAATTTATTGTAAATTTTATTAAGTCTGCATATTATTATTATTATCTATATACTTACTCTATACAGGGTGATTCACGATGGATGGAACGTTAGACGTTTATGTAGAACTAAATAACAGATCATTTTGAAAATTTGGCAGCGGAGATAAAAGCCTGTCTTATCCTGGATAACGTAGAAACATAAATGCCGATGCCGAAGATCGTCGCGTCGCATCGGCAGTTGGTGGGAGGGAATAGAACCTTTTCAGTAATATATAATGCGATTTTGTTAAACGTGTTAGGGCTTTACAATAGATTTACCGAATATTATACGGTATATATACCGTAAAATATTATTCAGTTATAATAAAATGATTTTTAAATTGTAATTGTCTTATTTTCAGTAAAATTTTATGCAACTTTGTCAACCATATTTTGACATCAACCGGCTTGGACGCATTTACAGAATATATACTTTAAAATTTTTTAATTCTTAGGTACATTATTTATTTTGGTATTTTTACGCGAATTTTAAAGTATAATTTTGTTTTACTTGATAAATTTTAGTGATATATTATGAATTTTTAGTTACATCTGAAAAATCCCAAACATATTATTTAAAAATAAAAACACACGGTTTATTTGGGAAATTTAACAAATATGTTACTGGAAAAAAATGTCATTTTACACTAATTTTTTGCAGTGTAGTTTGACTAAATTGTTCTGCTGAAATGCGCAGAAGAAAACAGGGTTTGTCGGGTTTATTTCTGCTTGCGTAAGAATTATAAATCCGAAATTATAACAAAATATCTGTAGAGTTCGTTTTAAATAGTTAAAAATAGATTTTGTGCATTAATATGAACTTTTAACGTTCGCTATGGTAATTTTTTTAAAAAATAATCGCCAATTTACAAACTAGAAACACTGTTAACGTGGAAAGAGAAATGGCAAAACTGTAATTTTTTCTAGAAATCTTATAATTTGGTCTGTTTTTTTTCTGGTTCAATGTACTTCTCTTCATGTTTCACTATTTTAGAGCGAGTCATTCATTCATCATCATTGGTTAGTTTCCTATCCTAACTAGGATGGATATAAAATCATATCCGCTCAGTTAACCGGAATAGCCCACTTTTCCAATCCTCTTAGTGTAAAGGAAACAGCAAATTTCCATGTGGCAGTAGAAAATATCATTGCTCGGGTCCCTAATGTTAGACACTTATAGCTAGAGTGACGGATTTCATCAGGTGATTCACGGTCAGTTTCATAGGGCTAAATAAATTAAATCGTATGTTCCGATGTGAAGAAATTCAGTAATACAGGAGGGCAATATTTCGGTTTATTTTGTATATGATGGATGATGAACTCTTTGAAACTGTTTTCGGTTGCATTTGTACATTCTAAGACGAAGAGCCGATTAAACCAAGACTCGAACAAAGGGGGGTTGTCTTATGGCTATATATTTATAATAATAATGCAATTATTATAATATTGGGCAATGTTGTGACTCAGCATTGTTCAGATTACCGTGTTCTACCTGCCTAGGCTTCTATTGTTCTCTCGGATATGGATAATTTAAATTAATGGCAGAAAGAATAGGAGATTAGGTTTACGTTGTAATTTTTTGTAATGATTCTTTAATCTTGTTGTGGGTATCTTAATTTATGCAGAATTACATCATAACTAATTAAAAATGTTTATAAAAACACTACTGAAAATTTTAGCAAAATCATCGAATGCGACGGAACAAATAAAGGAAATTAGTGTGTGGTCGCCATTGGCGTATACAGGGTGTTCCGATATTAGCGCGCAATATTTCTAGGGCGTAAAGTACATCCAAATATATGACAAAAATGTCCTATTAACGTATCTCAAGAAAGAAAGGTGTGGGGGGGGGGAGATGTAATAGCATGGAAACCGTTTAAGATAATGGCATGCAAATTGGTAAATGCCTTACAACCGATAAGTTGTCAGTTACAGTGAATTTAAAGTGAAAATATTTCTGCTAGTGGCGTCGCACGAAGTGGTGCCTAAGTAAATATTATCCTATGTTTCTAAGATTTTTTAAATTTTAAATGCAATTTTCCAAAAAATTTTTAAAAAAAATTACTTGTATTTATCATATATTAAGAAATTTTTATAATTTATGATATAGCTGTAATCCAGAGTATATTTACTATAAATCAACGTCAATTTCGCCGTATTTAAATCATCCAAGTACCTATTAGTTATTGCTCTTATGCATTCATGATTAATAAACACTTCTATTAGTGTATAGTCTATTTCAGAAAGGTGTAGAGTAATAAAATGAAATCCGTCCAATTCGGCTCAATTTCGGTGTCGGCCATAGGCGCAGGTACATTTTGTGCATTAAATTATTTATGATAACTAACCAACAATTTTAGAGAATTAGGATAACGATAAAATAGTATTGTTTGTAATATTAAAATTTCAAGTAATTGCGTAATTCAATTCGGGAAATTACCACGAGGACATGAATGCGAATTTTTTTGAGGACTATTTTGGCAAAATGATAAAATAACTTCCATCTGATTCAGTAGAAGTTATGGATGAAGCAAGCTATCATTCACGACGCACAGAGAAGACTCCAACTGCATCTTGGAGAAAACAAGAAATTATCGACTGGTTAACCACCAAAAGTAATCAATTTGAAGATAATTTGATAAAGAGTAATAAGGTATAGGCAATTCCATCCAGTTCGGCTCAATTTCGGTGTCGGCTATAGGCGCAGGTACAAATTTTGTGCATCACATTATTTTTGATAACTCACCAAAGAAAAAAAAGAAGATAATTTGATAAAGAAGGAACTAGTAGCTATAGCAAATTTACACAAACATCGTTTTATGAAATATGCCGTGGAAGATATAGCTGAAAAACATAGTGGAACTGTGCTGCGCACACCGACAATCCATAGCGAACTAAATCCTATAGAAGTTATATGGGCGCAAGTGAAAGGATTTGTAGCAAGACACAACACGATATTCAAAATGAAAGACGTTAAGCTACTGTTCAATCAAGCCATTAAGGAAATGACACCAGAGAACTGGCGAAAAGCAGTCCATCATGTCACTAAAGAAGAGGAAAAAGTAGAATCTTGACTACCTGATCGATCGGACCGTCGACCTGTTAATTCTAACGTCAAAAGGAGATGACAAAGAATATTATGATTTTTAATAATTTAATTTATGTATAATGTATATTTTGTATTTTTTTTATAATGTTTAATAAAAAATAAGTGTACCTATAATACTATCTACATAATGCACCCCTTTGTCACACCATTTTCAGTGATTGTGAATGGATAACAATACCCAAACCCGGGTGGTACTACCTGCACTTGATGAAAATAAAGAATTTTGCAATGAAATCAATGACAAATCATGAAAGTGGCTTAAATATTCGTTGGGTTACTCTGTAGTTCCTTTGCATACCTAACACACCTTTCTGAAATAGATTATAGTACGTATCATTATTAATTCGTACTATTATACCCCCAAAT
Organism: Polydrusus cervinus; assembly: GCA_935413205.1. NCBI lineage: Eukaryota > Metazoa > Arthropoda > Insecta > Coleoptera > Curculionidae > Polydrusus > Polydrusus cervinus. The sequence continues at coordinate 81,488,252 of OW284511.1, forward strand.
AAAACATTACGAGCATTCACTGTAAAAATATCGTTTCTCCCTCATGTATCCTGAATAATAATAGTGAAAAACAAAAAATTATATAGATTTTAGAAATTAGAAGAAATAACTATGACACGAATCTGACGTGCACTCGGCCACCTTGTGCACGATACCTTCTCGTTATGGTTTTATTTAAAAAAATAATCTATTCCTTCCAGCCACTTGTTTTGAACGATTGTTTACAAAACCATATCAATCTAAAAAGTACACAACGAGGAAACGGGATGCCAAGAGGGCCACGCAACGCTGAATAAAACATGGAGTCGTGCGGAGGTTGAGATTGAAAGTTTTGATAGCCTGTCAATACAATTACTTTACAGTTAATTGTTAGAATCAATTAAAGGCGTGTGTTGTGCGAACGAAGGGTGTATGTTAATTTTAATTTGCTTCGATGTCGCTGATGGCTTGGTGGGCAACGTGTTTGCAGAAATCGAGCAATTTATTTGCTGGGTAGTAATTTACCCATTTCGCTTTATAATTTCATTTAGAGTTGGAAATTTATTTTTTAACGATAGCTATACAAAACCTACAGGGTTAAATTCATATGGAATTTACATTTGACCTATACCGCGCCATGGATTTTCACCAAACCCCCCAGAGTTGTACCTAAAAATATTTAAAAACAATAGCAACCTCAATACGAAATACATACAGGGTGATATATAAGTTAATACTCCTTTTTAAGCTGTGTATAGAAGGCATTAAAGTAAACAACATTTTCGTTATATAATACCTTTTTTAAAAAACTTAAAAATAGGCGAGATACAGAAGTAAAAAATCTAAGTGCGGGCCTGGTCATTAAAAAGTAGCCTGCTTTACTTTATGTTTTTTTGTTTTGTCTTATCTCTTATTAGTCATGCACTTTACGGGTCAGTCGTCAGTTATTTGGCATTCCGCTGCGGTGTGTTTTGCTGAAGCAAGTTAATTTTAAATTGGTGACACGTGAAAATGGTAAAATTTGAAAACAATGACCTAGTGATATGAGGTGCTAATTTATTGTGAGTGTCGTCAAAGTGCTGCTGCTGCTTCGAGATTATATGCAGAACGCATTCGCTTGCGGGCTCATCCTACACCCAGAAGTTTTCTTAATAGTATTCAACGGGCAAGTTAGGCAGGACCGTATTTGATTCGTAGGGTAATAAATGAATGTAAGTACTTTATTTTTTGAGTTTTTTGAAAAAAGGTATTTGAAAATGTTGTTTATTTTAATGCCTTCTATACACAGCTAAAACAGAAGCATCAATTTAGGAATCACCCTGTATTATAGTCCTTCACGTTTTGTATCATATACAAGGTGTCCGAGATTAGGATGCACTCTACAGGGATCTCGTAATTAATATAAGATACAGAGATGGTTAAATTAGGAAAAAGTTGCGCCCTACTAAATTCTGCAACATTGTGGTTTCAAATTTAAAAAAGTCCAAATCCTTCCGAAGATATTTGGGCAAAACCGAATTTTCGCGTTTCGTTTTTATTTTTTTCTGGCTCTATTTTAAGAGATTTGTTAAAATAACGTTTAGTGTCAAATTGAGAATACCATTTTTTCTCTCCTACAAGTTGGTGTAAATAGATTTTTAATTCGAAGTTTCGTTTTTTTAAAACCATCATCAACTTTGATTTTTTAAATGATAGGAAAATTGTATTTTATTATTTTTAAAGTCCCCTCCCCCTTCATACATTAATGACGTATCACAAATAGTATTAATAACACGTTTTAGACTTAAAAACCCATTATTTGAAACTATTTTATTTTCAATCTCCGTAACCTTCACTGTCTCAACTGTATAGTAGGCTGTGATAGGCACTTGTTTAAATACATTATAAATACTTGCCAAATGACATATTAGGTTTATGAAATTATTTAGTGCACTTAAAGCCTCAAGACGAAATATTATACCTATTTCAAAGAAAGTAAGGCAGTCCTTACACGGGGAAACTTAAAAGTAAATGTATTAGCTTAATGCCTCCCGCGCACTAGCAACTTTTGTTATAAGCAACTAAATGGTTTAGTCACCCAAAAAGTTGCCCGTTATCTCCGGTAGCTTATAAAGGTCAATTCAACCATGGATTTTGTAGAAATTGCATGTGTTTGTGCTCTCAGTTTAGCTAGAAAAAGAAAGCAAAAAAAAAGTTATTTTGGGTTCATCCAATGCTAAGCCAAAGACCTTTAAATGGACAATTTTATAAATTGTTTGATGGCTTGAGAGAGCATCCAAACAAATTTTTTAATTATTTTCGAATGAGTATAGATAGTTTTAACAACTTATTAAAAATACTGGGACATCGTATTTCATATCAAAATACTACAACCACGCCAATAATCTCATTGAAATCTATAAATTTAAGTTTTCATCGAGTAAACTTTATTTGAGGCAATCGATATAGTAAAGAGTATCTTAATCTTGCTGAGCAAGAGTACCTACCTTCTATAATTTTGTTTATTTATTATTCGATGATGCGGATGATGATGACAACGTGAAGTTAATGCCGGAAATGGGTTACACGACACCACTAAGATAATTGTTTGTTTGGAACACCCATTATGAATAAAATACTTAATTAGGAAATAAGTACCTGTACAGGGTGTCCCAAATTCGAGCCTCATCATGGGGATCTTGGAAACTATAAGAGATACAGCATCGGTCAAATGGTTGCAAAGTTGCGGAATTTTGTGCCCAGTAATATGAGTAATATCGTAAAAAAATAATTTACCTATCTTTTTTAGTTTTAGAAATATTTGAAAAAAACTAAAATATAAATAAGTTTTTTACTTTTTGGTTCTGTTGCTAGTATTTTCTTTTTTATTTAGTTCCTTTATTATTCATATTCTATTCTCTTCTGATTAAAACAAATTAAACAAAAATATTATGTAGGGTGTCTTAAGAGTCTATGTCGTACGTAGAGTAAATCCACTTTTTTATTTGGTTGTCACATGATTTCATAAAGTTCGCATCTTAGCCACCTTTGTTTGGTTTAGTTTTATTTTATAGTTTGTTATATAAAAATTAAAATATTATGTTATATAGTAAGTAAATTAATTCTATAACTAATAAATTCCGGATCTATTTACATGTTGTATTTGGTAAAAATAATTAAGTAACTAACACCAGGGCCGTATTTATTTAAAAACAATTATCACATTGCAGATGATGACATCAAAACGTCTTGATATAATTAAGTGTGATACATGGTTGAATTCAGGGCTTAAAAAGATTTCAAAAAATAAAATAAAAAATACATACGTATTTAAAAAATTAAAGTTGATCATGGTTCCACAAAAACGAAATTCTAAAAACACAACGATATGGAGCAAGAAAAGTTGCCTCAATAAGGATGTTTTTTTTATAGCGGATAAAATAAGTCAGCTAATTTAAAAAAACAAAATCTCAATATTTTAGTTTTTACAAATATTTCTAAAACTAAAAGAGATAGCTAAAATATTTTTTTACGAAGTTACTAGGCACAAAATTCCGCAACTTTGCCACCATTTGACCGATGCTGTATCTCTTATAAACTGCTGGACAATTGCTTTCGAGCAAGAAAAAGTTCACCTAAATTAAACAGTTAATATTTTCTAAACCAGATATGATATCGACCTACGGTTTTGAATGGTTGATAGATTCATCCCTTGGGAAACAATTGTCAATGTTGGATTTTCTTTAACTGTCATTAAATTTTATATACAGAGTGTTAAAAAAGACGATGATTTTTGCTCCAATTTTAATAGTGTGTAACGTTCACAATAATATTTTTAAATTTTATCACTCGACGTCAATTGAATCACTGATTCATACCAAAGAGAGTAATTTGTCAAATTTTTGATATCTGCTATATTTTAAGAGATACCGATTTTTTTAGAAAACCTTGCTTTATTTTAACTTATTGGTATAGATCTCAGTGTGCGTTGTATCGTGCAAACTTTGTGAGTGATTATTATATTACCTTATATATTAGACATATAGGTGTTTATAAGTACGCCACTGTACATCATAGCATTTAGGTACAACTATTGCTACTGAACATAATCAAGCTTTTCATAAGGTATAAGAATCACTCGCAACGTTAGCACGATACAACGCACAGTGAGATCTAGCTACCAATAAGTTGAAACAAAGCAAGGTTTTCCAAAAAAATCGATAATTCTTAAAATATAGCAGATATCAAAAATTGGACCAATTACTTTCTTTGCTATGAACTAGTGATTCAATTGACGCAGAGTGATAAAATTTAAAAATATGAATGTGAAAGTTACACGCCATTAAACTTGGAGCAAAAATCATCGTCTTCTTTAACACTCTGTATATAAAATTTTCTGACAGTTAAAGAAAATCCAACATCGACAATGGGCTCTTTCACTATTCTCAAATTTGATAGTTTTGGCATTTAAATTGTTAAGTCGGTGCTATTATAAGTGGTTTTGATCAATAAAACTGTTGCTGGGTCATACCATTAATTTTTTTCAGCTCATTAAAAACCTGCTGAAATTCGAACAAATTTAAAAATCGAAAACAGGCGCGATCTATGACGTAGGTTCGAAAGAACGTTGCTACTGAGCATGCGCGGACCGGCGCATGACAGCTTACAGGGATCGTATCGATCGGGAAACAGCTGTTCGTCTTTTTATATTTTTGTTGACATCTGAAATAGTGTGGAATTTTTATTAATTTTTGTTTTCTTTTTCTTTACTTGATAATGGAACCAAGTTTGAGAAAGGATCTTCTGATAATCTTCGCAAGGTGAATGCCTAAATGGTGAACGACTTTTTCGTTACAAACTCAAACTTTTTCAGTGCTGAAGTAAAAACAACAAAGTAAGTGTAGACTTTTTTGCAAATTATCCTTTAAACAACAAACAACCAGTGTACCTATACATTATCTAAAATATTCTTTTTTTATGTCTTTCTGACCTTTGCTTTTACATAAACTAAAACAAATTTTAAAGTCAGATTATTTAATCTGAGGCTCGATCTGAGGTTAAAACTATCTTTTCCATTTATTACCAATGTATTTTTATTTACTTTTAGAGCACAAAAATCATCATACAGTGACAATGCAGTAGGCTATGTTCAAGTCAAAAGAGAAAATCATTTATGTATCGTACATGTTAAAATTACACCTGAACATAAGGTACGCAACAAAGGATATTATGTGGAAGCTACAATTGATTTAAAATAAGAGGTTGTTATTAGTTGTGAATGCAAAGATTGTGCTGCCAGTGAAGGTAAGTCTATGATTTCTGTATTTAAATTTACAATGATATATTGGGTTACACTAAAGTAACCTTCGTAAAGTTTTCCATAAGTACACATTTTTGCCTTCAAAGTAAAAGTTAAGTAGGGTTCGAAAGAAGAAGATCTTTTAATTTGTCAAATGTAATGGTAAACCTTCAAATTTCATTTCAACGACTGCTTGCTGGACATTTATTTGTTATTTATACCAATTTATTGTATTTTAGGAGACTGTAAACATGGCATTGCCTTTCTTTTATGGCTACATAGGAGAAGTGAAGAGCCTTCAGTGACTTCTGTAATTTGTTACTGGAAATAAGCAATACTAACCAAGGTAGGGGATGCAAAAATGGACTTGGATTCATTAGTAAATAAAGCAGGACCAACATTGGTACCTTGGAATCCTCAAGTTAATATTATGGAAGTTACTCTAGGTGAAGAAAAGTGTACAAATATTATAAATTATGCAAAAATGTGTTGGGAAAGCCAGATTTTCCCATTAATGTTAAACATGTAAAAGAATAATAATAAAGTTTAAAATGTTTATTTGCCATCTTTTACTTTATTGTAGGTAACCTTTTATAGGCAGGTTTCTTTTAATGCTTATGCTTAGCTCAACCAAAAATTTTATGATTATGATTAGTATTAAAAGAATAGTTATGTTGGGTTGAAAAAAGATTTTTAAAAATATATAATTCACCGGTAACTTTCACTGGACATAAATGACATTGGCAGGCATTATTTACTTACAATCAAAGTTGCCTGATTAGTAAAATAAAAATTGAGGTAACCGGGCCACTGTGATTGCGAGAAAAGTATTTCTACCAATGTCATGTCACCGTCAAAGTTACTGGTAAGTTAATTATTATTAAAAATCTACTCTATAATCTACTTAATTTATATAAGAAAGTATAATTGGTCAAAAAATGTAGAAAGCTTGAGAAATAAGTAAATTAAAACGCATTTTGGTTGATACCCAATTTATTTTTATCACAAGACCCCGACAATCTGGTTTCAATACCTTAATACTATTAATATAAAATATAATAAACATAGCTTTAAAGGAACATTTTTATTAATCTCAGGTACAACTATAGAACAAGTAGTGCAGTCTTGTTTCTAGCATGAACAAACTCCATTTTTCTTTTTTTTTGGCAGATCTGGTTAGCTGGCTTTTCAGTTCAGATGCTGGTGGACGCTTCAAATATAAATAAGGAATAACATCTGGCTTTAAAAATATTCTATTGCCCATAGTTTTATAGTGAATCCAATTAGCTGCATCCTCCTGCAGCTAAAACAAACATAAATAAGTAATATACAATTTAATTTAAAGAGACTTTCACACAAGTTATATTCATTTTTAATAAAACACTTACAAGTTTAGTTCTTTTCGTTTAAAAAACAATATTTTTTATTGCTATAGATGTCTTGTGCTGTTTAAATAATACTCACATTAAAATGGTCCTCACAAACCATATTATAAGGTTCGAGTTCGAGAGTTACGTGTGGGGCAATCCTAACCATCAGTCACTCTTTTCTTCTGATTAGTTGCGCCTCTCCTTTTGGAAATGATATGAATATTTTATTTGGAACGCTGACGCTGGTATTTGAGCAGCACTTTACAACACAACGCTTAGGTTTTTTGGTAGACACTTTTATTTATACATGTAAATTAATTTAAACCAAAAATAAAATATCAAACCATTGAAATGTCAACAAATAAAGTGGGTTAGGATTTTTTTAATCTGTCATCCAAGCTGCCTTCTGGGATTAATTTCGGTGTTGCCAAATGTAAAATGTTTTATAAGTTACATACGGTCTAAGAAAAATATTGTGCTTAGAAGTTTATTAAATTTATTTTAAGACAAAATATAGTACTTGAGAAATGATATGGTAATTTTTTTATTATTCCAGATAAGTCCGTTTTGGACTATTATTTCTATTGGATTATTTTTCAGTCATTATTCGTATTACAATATAAACATTTTACAAAAACACTGGCAACATTGTCAAGTTCCATTTTCATGACGTAGTTTCGATAAAGTCCGCGTTTTTGTTCTAATAGTTTTTTTATTTATTTGTTTTCTCAGTAATGGCTTAAAAATATCAGAAAGTAAAAACACAGAAAATTTTATTTTATGTTCCTTTATACACTACAACCAAAATCAAAATTTAGTGAAAGAGCCCATTATTGTTTCCCAAGGAATGAATCTATCAACCATTCAAAACCGTAGGTCGATATCATATCTGGTTCAGAAAATATTAACTGTTAAATTTAGGCGAAATTTTTCTTGCTCGAAAGCAATTGTCCAGCAGTTTAGTTTCCGAGATCCCCATGATGAGGCTCGAATTTGGGACACCCTGTACATAAATCCAATAATGTGAGCTGAAATTTCGGTTAAAAATTTAAGATTTTTTAAGTGTCAGAGGCGTTCCCAAATCAAGGCCAAACATTTGTTTTATTTAAATTTTTAATTTTTTTATCGACATGTGGTAAGTACCTACATAATAATTGTATAGATAATTTAAAGATGAATGTAATGTATGGAAAATTCCAAGGTGGCCGCCTAAATAAATATTTTAAAAAAATGATAAGGTAACTGGTTGTGACCAAGACATTCTTTATAAAAATGTTACAAAATAATGTTAACAGTTTAATGGCTACCATGTCGCCAGATTACACGCGACTAACTATAACTTTTAATAAATCGGGCATTCTTTGGGGTTTCTTTAAAGATTGACCTATTCAAACAAATATCTCAAAAGTGGAATAATTTAGAAAATTCCACACCTGTAATTTTTAACCAATCAAAACGTGTATTTTTGACATATTACCATGGCAACAAATGAATTTTAGTGGACATTTTGTCTTTGTTGGTACCCAACAGCGAATTATACTGGAATTTTTTTGACGTTTATAATGACAGAATATTTTTTTGAAAATCTGAATTTTGATGCATTTCAATTACAAAGCTAAAATGTTTTCTATATTCTTTGGACACTTCCTTTTTTCTTAATGGCGAAAATGCAGGATTTGGAATGGAACGAATTAAATGTCTATGTCTAATGAAATATATACAGGGTGTGTCAGTAAGGTGTCTGTCTTGGATAGCACCTAAACTATCAAAGATAGAGAAAAAAGTGTAATACATAAGTTAAAGGGTTTTTTAGGATACATAATCTAAAAATATTTTCTAATCTACAGGGTGGTCCTAAAAAGTGGTACTGAATAATAAAAAAGAAAATTAAATGGGACACCCAGTATAATTTTCTAGAATATGATTCAATGGAATAAGGACTTTGCAACCCTATTACAATTTTTGAAGTGAAATTTAACGTTGCCAAGTAATTAATTTTTTTCCGAAATTTTAGTAATTTTAAGGGTATCGTTAAAAAATCATAGCAATCTGTGGATTAACCCTAGGCAAATCTAATTTGCGTTGTAAGTACTTTAAGGTACGATATATTGATCTATAATGTTTTTTAAATCTCTTATACAGAGCGTTCATTACGAGTTGGACAACTCGATAGTTTTAAAAATGCTTTATTTCAATTTTTTTAAATGGGACCCCCCTAATTTTTTTAGGCAAAAGAATTTATCTTTCGAAAACCTTACTTTTTTGTTAAACATGTCATATATCTAAATATTATAGTTTTTGAAATATTTTAGGATTTGTCTTAAATCAGGGTAAAAAAGGAAAGTTCTAATTAAACAATTTAGTCAAGATTGCTTTGGAACAAAAAATAAATAATTTTCTTTGTCACAGCTGTCATTGCAAAATTTGTTCGCTAACATTTTGTGCTTTATTACTGTTTAAATTTTAGTTTCCTGAACTAACTTTATCATAACTCATATTTTTCTATTTCGATAGTCGACACGAAGACGACAAAATATTAATGAGCTCGAAAAAATTTCCGTAAATAATTTGACCTCTATAGTGGTATTATAAGGTAATTCCGGGGTAGTTGCCCCACCGGTATAGACGCCCCAGTACATCTAAGTTATTCACATGTGGATAGGTAGCGAGATTGCCGGGATTTAGTTATTGGTTACAAGCCGTAGCATCGAGTGAGTGCCATAATTCAACCGCGATAACCGTATTTTTTCTTGCAAACAAGATAAAAGGTAAGCTATCTTATTTTTAAGCGACTATATAATATAAACGGATGTGATTGTGCCGTTATTTTATCTTGGTATAAATATGTAACGTAAATACATTATAATACTGGTCAAAATAGTTCTAAATTGAGGTTATGTGTAGAGATACTGATTTCGGTTCCGCTGTTCCAAGCTAACAGGTGGGGCATCTATACCGGACAAAAAGGATAGATGCCTTGGGGCGTCTAACCCGTACAAAAGTATAGATGCCCCACAACGAAAGAAAACATTTAATGTAACAAAATATTGCATAATGTTTTTTTTGCCGTAGTACAATGCCTACAAGGTACAAACGGAAAATTACTGCTTCTCCAAGACGGCAATGGACGCAGGAAAATTAGGAAATTGCACTTCGAAGATTGAATGAAGGAGAAATCGGAGTGAATGAAGCTGCACGCATTTATGGGATCCCATCCCGAACTTTGCGGCGAAGAAAGCGTACGGGAGTCATTGCAGAGTTGCCATTGGGTCCACAGGGGATATTGGGAGTAGACAACAAAAAGAGGCTCGTTAAGCACATCAAAAAAATGGAAAAGGCCGGATTTGCGATTGATAGGGAAACACTACGATCGTTGGCGTTTCGGTTTGCTGATGTTAGGAATTCAGCACCGCTTCAATCGTGAAACGCGCATGGCAGGTTACGACTGGGTGTCTTCTTTCTTGAGAAGAAATAAGGAGTTGAGCATCAGGCAGTCTCAAGGGGTATCACTTGCCCGATGTGAGGAAATGAACCGAGGGGAAGCTAATGCATTCTTCAATTTGCTTTCTGACATTTATAGTGAATTCAACTTTTTTGACCACCCCGAAAACATTTTCAACATGGACGAAACGGGATTTCAGTTAAATAATGAAGCTGGACCTGTGATTGCAACCAAAGGGGCTAGAGATGTCCATACTATAATATCTTCTGAGAGGGGTGAAAACCAATTTAAGTTACGCTTTTTAAACCTAGGGCGTCTCTCCCGTTTTGGCGAGGCAACTCACCTGGACGTTCCGGGTAAGATGGCCATATGCAGAGTTTCAAGTTTTATTTTTTTTACTGATTTATGAACATCATTTATGTTTAGTGCCAGAGTTTATGTTAGTTTACTTTATGTTCAATATGATACATATTTTTTTAGAATAAAAAAAGGATAGTTTAAGTCTATGTTTCAATTTTTACCTTAAGTAGGGCATCTCTCCCGGAATTACCTTAAGTTAAAGTTTTCAAATCAACTTTCCTTAATTAATAGTCCTCGTTTATCCAATAACAACCTTTGTGATGGGAGCATCGAATTTGGAATGTGTACAGGGTGTCCCAAATTCGATGCTTACCATTGGAATCTGAAAAACTATAAAGATACAGCAAAGGTTAAATTGGGGCAAAGTTGCATAATTTGGAGCTTAAGTTAATGCTAAGATGGACTCAGAGTACGAAGTTTACTAAAACTTCAAGATTTCGTATTCTCATCTTTGACGGTTTCGAAAATGTTTAATGAAAACCATCATCAGAGACCTCTTTTTAGGGGACTGTAGCTCGGTAATTAGGGGACATGGGAGAAAATTTTATATGAACTTCTACAATAATTATTGTGCACAGGATCATTTTGACAATAAGACTAACAAGTGGCCGAAGTATTATAAAACGAATAAAATTATCTTCCGTGTTAGATTGCGGTTCTGCTTAGCAGGAATGAATAAAAAAAAGTACGTAAATTATTGAGTTTTTTTTTCACCAATGGTGGTATGTGCATGGGTGTGGAAAAGTTATTTTTTCTACAAGCGTGCGCGATTTACCTTTTCCCCGCACTCGTTTTGGTTCTGAATGACCCATTTTCCCGCACGGTGTGGGAAAAGTATTTCCGCACGGTGTGGGAAAGTATTCCCGCACGGTGTGGGAAAAGTATTCCCGCACGGTATACCGAAAATTTTTTTTTCTGTAATTTTATAATAAAATACAACTATAATGAATACAATATGAATTCTTAGACTCATTTTTAGTGAAAGTAAATGAGATATATTACAGAAACACTAATTTTTGCAGTTTATTATAAACATTTAAAAAAAAGCTGATTCAAAACGGTTTATTTCAAAAACCCCGTACATAGATGTTAACATGGTAACCACGACACACACATACAATTTAATTATCAAAGTGACACCTTACAACAGTTCACCGGAGCGTGGTTTTGATTTTTGATTTCGTTCAGATTCTGATACAAATGTCTTCCATAGATAATTTCTCGGACGATGAGCTTCTAGAAGATATTCTAGAAGTTGCAAGTGTCGCAAATTTGGATTTACTACCTAAAAAGTCATTAGTCAGGTATTAAAAACAATACGACCATTTTGTTAGTTGGTGTGAAGCGAAAAAGTAAAAGCATTCCATGTTAAAAAGTGTACTTAAGGTTAAGAAAAAATTAGATATCAGTAAATATTATAAAGTTACTGCCTACATCAAGAGACCGCGACCCAACTCCACAGTTTCACACAACCATCCGCTCATCCAGATCAGTTGGCTTCGATTGCTTCAACCTGTCTGCCATCCGCAATCAATTTGCATAGTGCATCAAATTGTACTTTTAATATAAATATTATTAATAAGTAGAAATGAAATCTGTTTGTTTATTGTTTAAATTTTATTTTTAGAAATATTTTGTGGTAGTTTTTCTAACGCTTGTAGAAAAAATTTTGATCCTAACTCATGCGGAAAGACACTTCCCCGTACTCGACTGCTTACCCGAACTCCGCTTCGCGTCGTTCCGGTAACGGCAGTCGCGTGCGGGAAAGTGGCTCTTTCCGCACTTGTTAGGATAATAACTATTTCCTACAACCTCCTATGAAAAAGAGAAAAAAAAGCACGGTTAACTTGGCTCGAAAGCGCCGAATATCACACGCGTGTTGAAAAAAAATATTTCAACACTAGTGTTGAAATACAAGGCACACTATTTAAATTAAACATATATATGGTGCCAATTTGACAGACCATCCCTATTTACTAAAAAGAACAAATTTTAGAAAGTAATAATTGTAAAGTGTTTAACTTATTTATCAGGTATTTGTCGAGTGATTTAGATTTAGCGTGTGAAAATACGCCATCTGAAATTATAAAAAATGTTAATAAAGTACTGGAAAATCTATTAAGTAGGTACCAGAAAAAACAAGTCGCGCTGAAGAAAGTGTCATGTATTAAACAACAAATTCTTTATTGGTATCGATAGCGTAGAGAATGGAGCTCTAGCCTACAGATCGCAAGGTCACACGTTCAAATCCCATCAGGAGTATTTGACTTTTTTTTTATAAAAACATTAAATAATTTATAGAATTATTTTGAATTAAAATCTTCCTCGTTGGGTGGATTTTTTAAATTTATGTTTAATGCATCTTGATTAAATTAAAAAATTTTCATTCTGGTTAATCTAGAAGTCCATCCAGGATTAGTTCTTCCTATGATATATAAAATATGAAAAAATGAAAAACTTAAACGCCTATTGACAAACTATGAAACCAGATATTAAGTGGAACATAATCCTAAGTATGCTAATTTCAACTCTCGTGTTGATATATTTTTCAATACTAGTGTTGAAATATTTTTTTCACAAATCAAAGGCTTTTTTAATAATTCTTTGTGGTCATAGGAAAAATAGCGTACATTACTCGTGTAAAAGGGATTATTCTAAAACTCGGAGAATTTCCTCCTCGTTTGAAAAGTATCACTTTATGTAATATACTATTTATGCGGAAAAAATAAAAGAAACAGACATAAGCCAATGAAAACCCCATTACTTAAGTTCATTGTATTGTGAAAAATATTGAAAATTATTTGTTTTAATAAAAATAACTTTCTGAAACTTCAAAATCTGTAAAGTCTAAATTTAAAGAGTTTTTTAAAAGGCCATTAATAAACAAGGCCAAAACATGGCCAGGATTCGGGCCAAAAACACGCAATGTTTTTGGTCTAATTATGGAGCTGGTAACTTTGAAGAAGTTTTTAAAAATGTTGGCCGGATGCTCCTATTGGTCACATATAAATTACGCGTAGTCATATTGCAAAAGCTTAGGCGTATCCAGAGCTGTGAGTAACTTAAGTAACTAGATACTTTTTAGTATCTAGTTACTTAGTAACTTAGTTCTTTTTTGAAATATGCCAAAAGTAACTGTAACTTCGTTACTTTTGAAAAGTAACTTGTATCTAGTTACTTTTTAGGAGTAACTATACACTTAAAAAGTAACTAGACACTTTTAAAGTAACTAAGTTCCTTTTAAAGTAACTAAGTTAGGTACTTTTAAAGTTCCTCTAGGATACCAATTATGCACACGTCCCGTCCATCAGATGATGACCAAGGGACGATTGACGGCCGTTAATAAGATTTTCCCGAAGAGACGAGCGGCGAGTCGCGAGCGTCAAACAGCAAACTGGTTGAAACGCGAAATTTCTTGGAAAGCATTTTATTCTACTTGTTCGTTGTTCGAATTAACACTTCTTAGTTTAGTTTTTTGATAGTAGTAGTGGTAGTGTGTACAGGAAAATGAGTTATCACTACCTGGTAAATTTTTGGTATCTAGTTCAAAAGCATCTTAGTAACTTTTAGAGTTTCGTAGTTACAATTAAAATAACTAGTTACTCAAAAGTATCTTAGTTACTTTTAGTAACTAGTTACAATCAATGTAACTAGTTACTTTAAAAGTATCTTAGTTACTTTTAAATTATCTTAGTTACAATCAATGTAACTAGTTACTGTAAACGTATCTTAGTTACTATAACTAGTTACTTTAACTAAGTAACTAAGAACTAAGTTACTTTTAGGTAAAAGTAACTATTCCTTATAAGTATCTAGATACATTTGTGCAAAAGTATCGAAAAAGTAACTAGTTACTTTTCTGAAGTAACTTTCACAGCTCTGGGCCAATACATGTTATTTTTATTGGCAACACCAACAACATCCATTTTCCTTATCCCATTGGCTGAGAAGCATAATCATGAACAAACAATCATAAAGAAAAACACTGTTCACCAACTATACCTACAAAAATAAAATTCTTCTATTGGTATAAGATGCGTAATATAATAATCGTACGTATAAACACCAACAAAAAATGATTTGTAATTTGTGCCAAAGAGGCTATAAAAAGTAATACTAAAATACGGCTGTATAGAAGTGGCTAAAATGCTATCTAATTTTCTCCCGCAAGCATTATATTCCCGTTTGGGCCCTAATTAAAATTTATATGCCAGCAATTTCTCATTATTACCATTATTTCAGGCCAATTTAAAAAAACTTTGCGCTAATCTTGGTTAAGATGGTAATTACTCTAATGGTGGCGTTATTATTATTAATTACGCCATGGAAAAACAATCCAACATGTGGCTTGTGTTATTTTCGTGTTATGGTTAACGTGTAAGCCATTTTAAACAATGGAGAGTTTAAAATGACATTTTGATGAATAACAGTAGTCTGACATGCCTTACTTATGTTATATAGTGCCAATAAAAATTTCATCTTATCTAATTTGGTTACGGTATTCCTAAAATGAGCATTTACACCAGTGGCGGCTCGTCAGGGGAGGCAGTGCCCCTGGAAATATTAATGTAATAATACCTTATTTTATATACCTACCTATAATTATACTATTCAAACAGCTTTAAAACATATTTTTTAATATAAACACAATAATATAATAGTTCCTGTATAAATTTTGCGAAATCTCTTTAATAAATTTGTAATTTCTGAAACTCTCTAATATTCAATAATTAATTTTAACGTCCGGACCTTTGTCCAGTGACCGAGCAACAGCGTCCTTATCCGTTTCATTGTTATTACATCTTGTCTCGCTCTTCACTGATGAGAGGAACGAGAGGAGGCAATCCGAAAAATGTTTCCTCTGTAGTCAATGTTTTTGGGAAAAACAACAGTAAAAATGCAAATAATTATATGTTTTCGGAATCGTAGAATGCTCTTTCTCATGACGCAAAACGCGGCTAGGAGGCAGGCACGCCTCCTGCGCTTTAACCAATAAGATTTTAGAAATTTCGAATTAGGTTCTGTAGTTGGGTCGTTACACCATGTTACCGTTATGTTATGGTTTTTTAATTTCTTTCTTTATTCTTGTGATTTTATACGTGAAGGTGTTATCGAAGGTGAGAGGGTAAGTTATTAAAATTTAATTTACTAATTCCATTATTAAAAATGGAAATAAATGAAGGATCTGTACGAAACGCCAAGGATATTGTAGAATTTCTTATTAAATTTAACTTTAGCAGACTTTCATACGACGACAAATTATTCGTGAAAGATTTAGGGATTTCTCGTCCAGATTTGAGCAAAATAATAATTAGTCAGGGTAAACCGCATCGTAGTTTAGTTAATGCATGGTATGAAAAATGTAAATGGTATAGCCTCCTAAACTTGTAATAAATATATTATTTTAGCAATAAAATAACTTAATGGAAACTCTACACCTTCCCGTTGGTTTTGCTGAACAATAACATATTTTTAAGCATGCCTACCTATATAAAATATTTTATTGACCCAGTAGAGGTCCTTTCAATATCCTAATAAATAATCGGTTTCGTTGTGAAAAAAATATTTTGCCTACCTCCTCCAAAAAAATTGCCATTAAATAAACACAATATTTTTAGCGTTGCAAAATTGGGCGGCTTTCCGAGATCACGATTAAAAAAACGAAGCACTTAATCACAGTAATTATTACAAGGAGTCACTTTGTTTTGCAAGTTTGACTCAAATTTTAACAATAATTTTTTAATAAATACCTAAATACCTACCTTAGTACCTATACCCCTTTCTGGTCCTAAAAAATGATTTAATTCCTATATTGTTTTGAAACATCATAAATACCTATAAAAAGAACTTGCGAAACTAATTTAATTTACGAAATTTGGTAGCACTTATAATTGAGTGAATTATGGGCGTGGCTCCGAAAAATTTCGCCTGCGGCGCTTTTCCGCCTTGATGCTTAGTTTTGCCTCCCCATTTTAATTTGCCACGAGCCGCCACTGATTTACACTATAATCGAACTTATCTCATTCAGCATGACCCTTCACAAAGCTTATGGGAAATGGCATTCGGTTAATTTTTAGTATTTTGTAGATCTTGACGTCCTAAATAAAAGTGTCTGTAATCCAACCTAGTGGCCGTAATAAAATCCTACGCCTAGTTTTTGAGTTATGGCCTTTTAAAGTAGGCAACTTCTTACTTTGAGAATTTCAGCATTGTCTGTAGTTTTCACTTGTTTTTTAAAAACTATTAACTTTTTTATTTTTCTTTATTGGTGGAAAATTAAGATTATATAATTTAGTTTGTTGAAAAAGAAGGCAGAGCCCAGCGGCGGCGCCAGGGTGGGCCGCGGCCCACCCTAGAAACATAAATGCGCACCCAAAATTGATGGACTCGGTTTTGTATTGGAAGGGAGACTTGGCTATGAAAGCTTTGATGAGAAAAGCGTGGTGTTGTCGCTTAGTTTAAAGAGAGCGATGAACTTATTTTTTTTAGACGTCACTTTGGACAAAAGAAAAGTTTTGTTCTGCTTGTGGCGTTATAGAGCGTGGAGGAGCTAGCGACATTTTTTTTTACTTTTGATTTGGGTAGTGCACTTAGAAATCATCGGGCTCACTTGTGCCCACCCATCTCAAAAAGCCTGGCGCAGCCAGTGGCAGAGCCTCAGTAGATACAATTAACTGTGATTGGCCAGTACTTTATAAGAACGCCACAGAGAAATATAATTTTTCTAACAACGTTGTCAACTAATGGGAAATTTCCAGATTTGTGAGGACAAAGCACAACGGGAAAAAAGAAATTTTTACGCACAGTGTTGTATTCATACGATATTCTTTAGGATTAATTGTGGTTGTGATCTGCTAAAAAACACTTTTTACGTATTGTGTGCATTCGTGAAATTTTTCTTTAAAAATAGGAAATTTTATATTTACAGGTCGCAACACTGTGCAGCTCTAATAGTAAGAATATGAAATTTTACCGTACAGTTAACTGAAATAGCCTACTTTTCTAGTCACTTAAGTGTAAAGGAAACAGCAAATTTTCATGTGGGAGTAGAAAAAATACTTTAGCCGATCTGTTTCACACCTTCAATTAGAAATGCAACGTTTAAAAAAAGTTAGAACCGCCTAAGACAATTTTCCACAACATAATATTAATATCTGATTATTAGATTATTACATTTCTCGTAAGTGCAACCACGTCCATGTCGCGACGTAATTAACATAAACATACATTAAAAGTTATGGTCTGGCAAAAAGTTCTGCTGGTGTGTTTATCGAGAAAGTTATTAAAATTAACTTAAATGAGCTACTTCCTAATGACCAGATAATTAAGATAGAGGCGATCGAGCACATTAAATCTGGGAATTACAATGCACGCGCCATTGTTGCAGGGAAAGAAATTATAGCTGCGCGAAAGCCTTACGCCGACAGGCGCGGATCTACGGGGAAGGGGCGGCGAAACTGCCTTCGCCCCCCCTCCCCCCCCTGAGCTTTACCAAATGAGTGTTTTTTACGGTGAGCCTTGAAAATTGTAGAGCGTGTAGAAGATTTTTCGAGTCGGGATACGCTTATTTTAAGAACTCCTTTTTTAGCTTAAATCCTTACTATACTTCTAGCTATGTGACATATTTCAAAACATTCCACTTATAAATTGAAAAAAGTTGCAATTACATCCGAAATAAAAGTTAAGACGCCACCATATTTTAAGGGAAGATATAGGTATAGGCTAACATCCCTTAAAATATGGTGGCGTCTAAACTTTTATTTTTTTCCAATTTATAAGCGGAATCTCGAAGTTATTAATTTTTTACAAAGTCCCCGACATTTTCTGGAATATGTCATATAGTGGAAACGTAAGCTATAGGTATAGTCCAACATCCCTTAAAATATGATGGCGTCTAACCTTTTATTTCGGATGTAAATGCAATTTTTTTCCAATTTATAAGCGGAATCTCGAAGTTATTAATTTTTTACAAAGTCCCCGACATTTTCTGGAATATGTCATATAGTGGAAACGTAAGCTATAGGTATAGTCCAACATCCCTTAAAATATGGTGGCGTCTAACCTTTTATTTCGGATGTAAATGCAATTTTTTTCCAATTTATAAGCGGAATCTCGAAGTTATTAATTTTTTACAAAGTCCCCGACATTTTCTGGAATATGTCATATAGTAGAAACGTAAGCTATAGGTATAGTCCAACATCCCTTAAAATATGGTGGCGTCTAAACTTTTATTTCGAATGTAAATGCAATTTTTTTCCAATTTATCAGCGGAATTTTGTCATATAGCAAGAAGTATAGTAAAGATTTAAGCTAAGCTTTATAAAAAAATAGGTGTGTTTAATTAATTAATTTAATAATTTCATTGATAGTAAAGTTAAGATTCGTTGCTAATTATTTAAAGTTAAAAGATGTTAATATTTAAATTACCGTGGCCACATTTACACTTTTTCCAACTAATTAAGAAATTCGTGGCTACTGGGAGATGTAACCATTTTCGTTGCTGTGATAAATCGTTGCCAAATATGCAGGCGCAATTGACAATTTAACGCTTAATTCGTGGCTAGGTTTTACGGTAAAAACCCGTTGCCGCTAATTTTCGTTGCTTTCTTCACACACATCTCTTTAAGCCGTCTACACTGTCAAGCTAATTTATTTAATTAACGATTTGCTTTTTTCGTGATCAAACAAATACATTTCAATGTCGCATTCCTTCAATACGTGTTGTTAAGTTTTTGTCGCCATTTTAATAATCTGTGTTTAGTGTTTTGTGGTGAAAGGGTGAAATGTATGATGGAGAGGAACGATTGGTCGATTTATTAAGGTGTACATTTTGTGCCAGTCTTGGATTTTTGAGGTAAGATTAATTTTATAGTCTTTGCTTAACATTTCCTCTATGCTGATTTATTTATAAACGCTTAGTAGCGTATGACTTATAAATATTAAAATACGAATAGTGAATTTTCTCGCTTGTTATGGCGATAAATTTATAAATAGTTTTCTGTAAGGTGCTTTTACATTAAGTTTTACAGGTTTTAATATAATAAGTAATTTCCATAACACCCTGTATAATGTTTAGTTGTTACATACCTGACGTAATACAGCGCTGTTGGTGGTAGGTATATTCCATAAAAAATAAACTTGCATTGGAAACTTACCTGAAACAAAAACATTATACGTAAATAATATGTATAAAATTTAAAATTATTGGTGTGTGTCAATTCAAACTTTAAACCCACTTCTAGTTTAACCGTTATAAAAATTCTCTTTTGAATAACGTATCACACCTTATCATTTCTTCAAAAATTTCAGTCTAGATTAATTTTTCTTTGTTTTCTAAAATGTACCTATATACCTTTGGTAAATATTGGTAAGTAGTAAATAGTAGGCCATGGAAACATTAAAATGGTTCATTTCAATTACTTTATAATATGATATCAACTTTTTCGAGAAAAATGTATCCGTTGGGGCTATTTTATTTACCACCAGCTTAAACAAAAACAAAGCGGAATTTCTCGATTTTTTCAAAAACCCATCTTTCCCTTATTATAATAAAATTCTTCATTTAATTTCTTAACGGTGTATAATAATTATTATTTATTAGATAATAGTAGAATTTAAGAGCAAAGAGTAGTCGATGAGTCATCACGAACAAATACTGCATTTCCGCCATATCGCGCATACTATACCTGTGTCTGGCGATCGCAATAAAATTTCTTTTTTTATATATAAAATATTGTATAAACGAATTTCTCGAGAATTAAGTAACTCGGCGTCAGTGGAGATTTTGAAGATAATATCGGGGCATCGTTTGTAATTTTATTGCAAAATATTAATTAATATCAATAGCCGTAATATTTCTATTTTTGTGTTCTGCATGGCGGATGATATAAGTTGAACCAATATAATTGAAACTTTAAAATAAATTTTCTTTTGAAAACAAATATGGTATTATTCGCCAAACTAGAAGTTCTTGTGAAGCCCTTAGTAAAATGTTTGTGTTAAAATTTTAATTGAGATAAGCCAGGAAACGCAGCCGCATTTCACGCTAGTATGAAAGGCTCTTAAAAAGAAATACCATAAATGTAATTTCGTATAAATAAGCCATATGAAGTTTGTCAAGACCAGTCTAGCAAGCAGTAAAAAACAAAAAACATTATTTCTGCTTTTATTAGACAAATATGTCATAGTGGTGTTAAATAATAATTACGAAGATTGAAATGAACTGATTGTTTTCTACGGCATACTAGTCTTGTCTTGACAAAACTTCTTATGGCTTATAATACAGGCCTGGAAATTATATGGTATGATATTCCTTATTAATTTCTGATTAAATGATTATTAACTTGTTATACACCTTTAGAAAGAAAATTAAATGAAGAACGGATACTATTTTTGAAGCATGTTAATTTTATATTATAAAGCAGATTAAAGTGCACCATTTTAACAGTTCCATTTACCTTTACCACTTATCTTGTTTAACCAAAGTTATGGACATTTTAGGAAACAAAAGAAGATACACACCAAGGGTTGATAGCCCTTGGGGGGTGCCGCATGACTGAGGATGGTGGTTCGGAACTCACGTTAAGCTGTAGATCCTCTCGGGTATGGCCATGGTAGCGAACGAAGAGGAAAAAAGCGTATGAAAAAAATGCATTTTTACGCTAAAATTAAAAATAAAAAAGTTTACAATATAGGGCAATAGGCGACCATTTTAAAAAAATACCACCGTAATAAACGGCATCTTTTTCTGGCTTATTTAATTGAAAATTTAATAAAAAAATTTTCCTAGAAGAACTTCTAGTTTCGCTTATTTTTTAGCCCTTAATCTACCTATCTGTACTTACTTTTAGGAAAATACTGCGACTGAATACTTAATCACAAACGAAAGCACTAAAGAAATTAATGGAAAGATTAAAGTGTGGAAGTGACCTTACAAATCATTACACCAAAATATAGTCACATGTCAATTTTTTTAATTAAAAAATCACAGATACATGTATGTTTCCTATTGTTCTTGAACAAATAAAAATTTGCTAATTTAAATTTTAAAAGTTGGCTAGTGACAAAGGCTAATAGTGCCATATTGTTAATTCAATCGTGTGCGTTTACTTTTACCTTGAATTACAATCACCTTCGTACTTCCGTTTCAATGGGTTAGTGGTGCTGGTGCCACATTGTGTGAATCATTTTCGGTTTTGGCATATAATTATAAACATTATCTAACAATCTGATAAACGATTAAACAACAGAGAATTGAGAAAAGCATCAAGAGGATTTGCAGTGACGTGCAGAGGCATTTAAAAGTTTTCAAATACGTTTAAGTCATTTTGTTTTACATATTTTTATCTTTATATTTTCATAAATTAATCATTGCAGAGTTATAATTAATATATACCTGAGTTAAATATGAATCAACGTTGATTTATAATACATATGCTCTGGATTACAGCTATTTAATTAATTATAAAAATTGCTTGATTTATAATAAATACATGTGGGTTTCTCTAAAATAAATATTTACCAAAGAGTAGTATTATTTTATTTATACAACATATTGTTGAATTGTAATAACTACCTAAAATATAGATTCTCCTCTAAATATCTTATTTTCTTTTAGCAGATCTGAATTATCCTCCAATAGGTTATTCTTCTCTTAAAGTTTTCTTACCAGCTCTATTAGTATATTTATTTTTGTACTTGAATTTGGGGTTAGGGTTACCTTGCAGCAGATTAATCTAGATGAATTTCACTCTTCCTGCGAAATATTGTCGGATATGGATTGGTATCCTTAAGGATGGATTGCTCATCTAATACTTCCCTGTTAAGTTCAGACTCTTAAAGGGTGATAAATAGGTGTAGTGGAAAAATAGCGCAAGAACATTTCTAGTTTCGTTGGAGAAGTCAGTAGACAAATGTTTATAAATATAACTGTTTGTAATTGGTTGAAGAAAGGGTTTCATTTTGAATAGTACATCTAAGAAGCTTTTCTCCTAATGTTAATAATTCCTGACACAGCAAAAAGGAACCTCTTCTCTATTCTGGTGGGGGTTACAAAACATTATAAAAATTCAAAGAAACACTTACTCATTGGAGTTGTTTAACGTATTCAAGTGTAAGGGCAACCTCTGCCCGTTTGGTCACTCAAGTCTCTCTAAATGATGTAAACCATAATGTCAGAACCAAAACAGTTTCTAGCCAATGAGTAAGTGGTCTTTGTAATGTTTATTTAAATGTTAAATTGTTTATTTTTCTTTTGGCTCGAGTTGACTGTAAAGAGGAAATTGTTTCTCTTGGACTTACTTGAAATAGCGTCGTATGTGAGTTTTGAGGCAACAACTCTTCTTTAGAGAAAACTCTCTAAATTTACTGACTTATAACTTTATTTTTATTTCTTAAGACTTGTATGTTATTCACCATAATGTAAGCGTCAATTGCTTTGCTTTGTTTTAATAAAACTATCAAAAATCTTTGGTGTTTCAGAAAATAAATAGCGCACAACAAATTAAATAGCTAGAAGATAGATATATAGAAATGTAATATCAAATCATCTAAGCTACACGTTATAGTCGCCTACCATTTTGATACGCGACAATATCTTTCGGCACGTTTTGTCACAGTTAATACACTCTAAGTAACTGCTAGCCCCCCGTAAATACGCCTCTGAATGGTTTCCTATAGACAGTTTTTGAAATTATTTATAACAGTTAAAAGCATAATAGTCATAAAAATACTATTATTATTTTAAATTCGAACATTCTTTAATCATATCATGATAATACCAAAGAATATACTGTTAAAACAATTTTATTTTTAAATTTCAATAAAAACATCCAAACAGAAAAATTCAATATACAGGGTGTCCGGTAACTTATAGGCCGTATAATTATATAAGTATATAAGTTTTTTCGGATTAATACTCATTCTGCAGATACAGGGTGTTGAAAGTAAAAGTTTATTATCGAAAATAAGCCATAATTTTAAAACGGTTTAATGAATCGAATTGAAAGTTGGCAATGTTATGTTTTTAGGAGCAAGAAATAAGAATTTGTAGAAATATTGAAGTTTTAAACTAGAGGGCGCTAGTTGCATACACTGGGCTTCATAAATCTATAATTTTTTTTCTTATCTGTGATATTAGGTGTTTTTCAATTATAGTTTCTTAAAAAGGGTATTTTCTGGGTCAAAAAGGTGTGCTTGATTGATCTTAATATCTTAACGGTTTTCGAGATATTTCCCTTTAAACATCCCAAAGCATAAAAAAACATAGTACATAATTAAAATAATAATACATAAATTATATACACCCTGTATCTCTAGAACAAGTAACAATCCGAAAAAACGTATATGCTTAATCGGCTCAGTTTGATGTCTAGTATCTCCAGTTACTCTACGGCCCATAAGTTACCGGACACCCTGTATGTAAAATGTCGCAACTTTTTGTAATTAAAATCATTGTGCCTTGCCTGTGTTTAACAAAGTACTAATGTTTCTTTTCTATCAAAACAATTTCGTCTTTTCACAATGTTCATTATTTACATTTAAGCTGGTGTTTAATTATATTATTTTTAAATTAGAAATATCCCTTGGGCCAAACCTTAGAACTTTATTATTGGAATTTAGAATTTGGAAAATATTTATTGAATAAATAAAGACTTAACGAATAGTTACATTAAAAACATTTCCTGAGTGTATTTGGAAACTGCGGCTTTCTAATAATTGGTTAGATTAATTTTTTTAACCAATAAGTGAAATAAATAAACCAAAATATAAATATCATTAAGATTTGCATTTGCTGCACAGAGCAAAATCGACTAATTAAACAGAATTGTTAAGAATAGTCTTATACCAGTAGCAGCATTTTTAATAATCACTATTAAACAATCTATTACTATAGCAAAAAAGTTAACTAACGAATAGCTTAATTTATTTATACTGACAATAAAACGAAATAATTATGAATATAAGCCCAGAATTGTAAGAAAGTATTTTAATAAAACACTCTTATTGGAAATAAAAATGGTTTTATACAACATACAGATTATACCACCAATAAAACGCTTTTTGGGGCTATTAATTAAATAATTATCTGATATTATACGTTTATTTACCCTTATGCAACATATTTTAATTGGCAAGAGTGGGGGATACTTCGACCTATCAAGACGTGTTTTACGAGGCCATTTGCATTTATTCGGCTGTGCGGGTTGTTTTAGATGTTTGTTGTTTTTTTGTGAACAGTGTTGTGAGGTTATTATTAAGCTTTATTTGTGGTGGTGTAAAATTATCAGTATTTTGTAACCTAAGAGCTGTGTTTATGATCTCAGATTTTTCGTTGTTTCTTGATTAGAAAGTGTTGAGGGTAAATACCCTTATTTGTTTTTTTTTTAGTTAAATAAATACCTTTAAAATGTTAACCTATTTTTATTGTTTACTATTTTTTATATTTATCTGTTACTTATTTTTATATTTATCTGTTTATTTAAAATTCTGGATATACGATTGCACATGTTTTAAAGCGAAGAATAGCAGTAGTTACATGGTAAAATCAAAAAATTAAATTTGTCAATACCAATATAAATATTGTAAAATATAATTTCTTTACCTTTATTATTTTTTGGTCTTATAACATACAATCATCCAAAATTTCGCTTGTTGCTTGGAGTTTGCGTAAAGAGATAAGTGATTGATAAATTTATAAAAAATTAATATTGGGAATGCGCAAGCGCAAAATTTGAATCGGCAAACAGTATAAAAACGTTTTATATTAGCAGCTAAACAATTTTATACCGGTTATAAAACTGGATTATACTCTTTTTCAACTGTGTTTACTGGTTATAAAGCGTTTTATAGTCGCTATAGAACAAACCTTTATGGTTATAATCCGTGTCATATAAACAGTATAATCGTTTTTAACTAATGTGTATACCCATAGAAGTACGTTTTATAGTCGGTATGGAACAAACCTTCATGGTTACCATCCGTGTTATATAAACAGTATAACATATTTTAGTTATCCTTATGCACTGGTCCTAGCAATATCTGGTGTATAACTGGTATTAGCTCGTATTGCTGTCCCAAATAGTATTAAATATTCTTATAATGACCATAAGAATTCTTATAATGGTTATAATTAATTTTTCTCAGTGTACAACCATGTTCATTCAGTATTGGTCGGGGTCTCTTAATAAGAACCATGAAACAGCCAGGCGGAAACACATAGTACAATAATTATGAATTTTAAGGTTGACTCAGCGTTACAAAGAAAAATAAAATATCCACGCGTCTGGTATCAATTTAAGCCACTTTAAGTTGTATAATTAACTTATGCAACTCCAGCAGTGCACTTAACAAGATTACTTTTGTAGAGCTTCAATCAGATTATTGTAATTTACCTGTCTTTAATTTGCAAGGAGAAATGATCAGCAATCCTAATAAAAAAAAAATGTCTGGGCGAAATATTTTTATTGGAAAAATATCTGGAGTTTATTTGAGTATGAAAGTGTGTAGAGCTAATCCTTCAAGTTATTGGATTAAATTTTCGTCGCGAGATGAAATTGCGCATAAGAAATTGCATGTGCGGTGACTGTGGAGCTGTTGTAATGTAAATATTGTGCATCCCCCGTAAAATTTTGATATTTCACTTCAATAATCAATTTATGGATAAAAACCATGTAGGATGGAGCCTGCGGTGCCATCAGTGTGAAAGTTGGACACTAACAAAACATACCCACTACCCAGCACCTAGAACACATTTATAGCAATAACTAAATGTTGAGTTAAGTTACCTGTAAAGACTCAAGTCACAATTACAGAGGTTCGGCAGCGGCTAGGCCGTGCTACACTCGCATCGGCTTATGAGACACAGAAAACAATAAGTAAAGAAGAATATTCGTCCCCAGACGCGTTTCGCTATCTTATGGCTCATCAGTGAGGCTACGGAATCTGACGTAGGAAGGAAACGAGCACGCAACTATATTAGTAGTTTTACGCGTGAACTCTCTAATATACGTAATATATTGTTAATGTAGTCGAGAAAATCGCATATCTTATGAAGTGAAGTAAAATAAATAAATAAATAAGGTTTTTATTTCCATTGTAATTTATAATACAAATTAAAACTAAAGTACACCCAATGGAAATCGCCGAAGGTCAGATAGAAGTGTAAAAACTTGGATGCAAGATACTTTCTCTGTCCTTTACCTTAATCATATACATATAATAGGCAGGCTATGGCAAGAGCAAAAAATAGAAGAACTATGATTCAGGGAAAAAACACTTGTTCAGAAGCAAATAACCGTGTGGCGTGGATAAAATTAATATTATAATTATTGAAACAAAGATATATGGGGATAAACCATTGAAGTTCAGAAAAATTAGTATTTTCCGTACAAGTGGCAAATTTTTAAAATTTATTGTTAACCTAATAAAGGCTTTCTACAGGGTGATTCCTAAGTTAATACTTCTTTTTTTGGCTGTCTATAGAAGAAGGCAATAAAAAAACAACATTTTCAAATACCTTTTTTCAAAAACCTAAAAAATAGGCGAGATACAGAAGTAAAATATCTAAGTGCGAGCCTGGTCATCAAAAGTAGCCTGCTATACTTTATGTTGTTTGTCTTATCTCTTATTAGTCATACAATTTACGTGTCGGTGGTGAGTTATTTAGCAATCCGCTGCGGTGTGTTTTTCTGAACAATAAGCTAGTAGGTATGATGCTAATTTACGATGAGTGTCGCCAAAGTACGGCTGCTGCTTCAAGATTAAACACAGAACGCTTTCCCTTGCAGGCTCATCCTATACCCAGATGTTTTCTTAATGTTATTCAACGGGCAAGTTAGGCAGGACCGTATTTGATCGAGTATTTTGAAAAAAGGTATTTGAAAATGTTATTTTATTTAATGCCTTCTATACACAGCTAAAAATGAAGTATTAACTTAGGAGTCACCATGTCTATGCAAACTTAAATGATGTGGGACTTTTAGACTTGAAATTTTCGGGAATTTTTTTATAAATTTTGATTATTTGGTACGAATATGATTTTTTAAATTGTTCGGTTCTATATGGGCGGGAGGTGTTAGACGATCTCTAAATCTAATATTTAAGATATAAACATCTGACCTAAATTTTATTTTTTTTGCTTAAATAAGAAGAGGATTTAGTTAGAAATATTCGATGAAACAGACAAGCTGCATGCATTAAACGCCTATTACCCATATTCAACCAGCTAAGCTGTATTAAAGACGAAGATTTTCCTTTTCATTTCGCCAGATCTAGAGATGAGCGATATTTTTGTACCGGTGACTTATACCGGCGACCTATCTGGTCACCGGTATTAGCGGTGACCAAATTGCCCAGGTCACCGCGACCGCGACCTACCGTACCACACCCAGGTCGCCGCTCCAAGTATCGGGCTTACCCGGTGACCGATCAGATCAAGTCACTGGTAACTGCTCGAAATGCGAATATTAAACAGCGACCAGCGAGCTAAACAGCGACCAGCGAGCTAAACAGCGACCAGCGACCTAAACAGTGACCTGCGAGTACAGATAACAGCGCGATTGGATTTTCGATTCTCATCGAGGCGCCGGGCTGTGCAGCGACCTGTATGACTGGTTGCTGAACACAGCGGAAACAATATTAAAATAATAAAATTTATTTCTGCTTGTGGTTGGTCAAGCTCGAGAAGGTAGTATTTGCATAACTTGCAGGGTGATGCCACGGATTGACGTGGTTTGAGAGGATTTAGGTTACGTTTTATTGGTTTTTATTTCACTGTCACCGTATATTTTTATTTTTGAAAGTTGTGTTTATAGATTAGTGATATTTAATGTTTAGTTTTTATGAGAGCTTGTGTGAAAAGTTGATTTGTTAAAAACTATTTTTTTTTAAAGATTTTTTAAATAATATTAAGGTATGCAAAAATATTTTTTATATAAATTTTAAATGATTTTAAAAGGATTACACGCAGTGATTGAATCATCAAACAGTAAGAACAAGCTCTTAAATATTTTAAAATCCAAATACCTAGTGGTTAAGTGAGGGAGCTTGCTTCAACTTCGCCATTTGTAAATTATTTACAAAAAAATAATAATAATAATAATAATAATAATAATAATAATATTATTATTATTATCTCTATAGTTTTTCCCCTTAAAAATATTTTCATCTAAAGGTAGAGATTTTTATGAAAGTCACCGGGTCTGAAGTCGCTGTTAAAAATACCGGTGACCTTAAAGTCGCTGTCACCGGTATACCGGTTACTTGAAAGTCACCGGTAATCTCACCTCTAGCCAGATCCATATTTAGACGCGTTTCGTCATATCATGACTCATCAGTAGAGCTAGGATCCGACGAAAAGAAAAGGGATCTCGAAGCTACTTAAGGCAGCACTTGGTGGGACACACCAGTAAGATGTGGCACGGAGCGCCATCTGTGTCGTTATTAGACACTCTTAAGCATACCAGCACCTCTAACAAGATGTATTAGTTTATGCGAAATATGATTTCTACGACGAATACCAAATTAGACGAAGATATGAACTTTGTAATACCTGAATTCGGCATTTATACGACGAGTCTATCGAATAAACCGTACTGTGAATAGAAACAATGGTGTCATTTATGTTAATAGGTTAATCTGGGGTCATCCTGTATATAAATTGTCGACTATTTACCCATTGCTCCTTTATATTTTACATTTTTCAGTAAAAATCAAGCAAATGCATCTAAGACGACTATCTAAGTATGCCAAGGTAATGTCCTTTTAAATACCTCTTCAACTTAAATGCTTTGTTGGCTTTGTGTCGTACGTCATTTGTTTATAAAATGATTGCATATTTGCGTGTGATCCGCGTACTGTTATTATAATTACGAAATTTTATTACTACCTATTTTCTTTTGTTTTACGGCATATTTTTGCAGGTACATATATCCAGTTACTATAACAGTTCTGCAATATGCAAAATTTAAGAGACGTAAAACAATGTAAATCTATATTATTAAGTAGGTACTTATCTTAGAGGTTTACACGGGCCGGGTTTTCATCTCGGGCCTTAACGCGGCCCGACCCAACTCTTGGGCTTGGGTCGGGCCATCTAATCAATAAAATGTTTGGGCTCTAACAATTTTTTCCGGTCAGGTTGCCGGGCTTCACAGGCAAGCCGGAATGGATATTAACTATTCAAATTTGAACTCTGCAGTTATTTAGGAGTGTGAGAAAGTTATTTTGATTCAAAAAATAATTTTAAATATTTTTAACAATAATACCTACAATGAAGTTAAACAATAATTTTGACCTAATTATATTGTGACAAAGAAAAATAAACAAGAGTCCAGGTTTACATGACTAGCTCTGAATTGTCAAAACATACCCGTGATTTTTTTTTGACTATGCCACAGTATAAAGAATAAATTATTCTCTAAACTGTAATTACGCATATCCGACGATACGTAAAATGCTCGCCAAACAAAACTACATTTAGTTTGAAGAAGTAAAGTAGTCCATACTTGAAGTGAAGTTAAATGGGGAGAAATAACACTCTAAGTCAACCTTCACTAGGATATATTTCAAAGAAACTTTTCTAAATGTACTCTCTACATTTTTTTTCGAGGACCAGTCCATGCGCCGGATGCACTTAGGCCAGGTTTGGCCCATTGTGCTTACCCTGTTTGGTTGTTACACCCACTCCGTGATTCAAGTTCCGTGCACTAGTTTGTGTAGCAATTGAGGAGAGTGTAAATGTGCTCTGGTTCCAGTTGTGGTTGCCTAAGTATTTGTTGCCCCTTCCGAGCTAGTGACTCGCAATGGCAAGTTATGTACTGTATAGTTTTCCTGACTTGTCCGACCAATCTGCAGTTAAGGTCTCCATTGTACAGTTGCATTCTGTGTCCTCTCCGAATTCCTGTAATGATTCTCAGCTGACTTCTGCTTATTGAAACTAGGTGTTTCGTAAGTCTTGGGTTTGGATCCTCAAAACCGCTTTTGCACTGAGAAAAATGAATTATAGCCATTATAAGAATTCTTATGGCCATTATAAGAATATTTAATACTATTTGGGACAGCAATACGAGCTAATACCAGTTACACCAGGTATCGCTAGGACCAGTGCATAAGGATAACTAAAATATGTTATACTGTTTATATGACACGGATGGTAACCATGAAGGTTTGTTCCATAGCGACTATAAAACGTACACATTAGTTAATAACGATTATACTGTTTGTATGACCAAATTATAACCATAATGGTTTGTTCTATAGCGACAATAAAACGCTTTATAACCAGTAAACACAGTTGAAAAAGAGTAGGTATAATCCAGTTTTATAACTGGTATAAAATTGTTTAGCTGCCAATATAAAACGTTTTTATACTGTTTGCCGATTCAAATTTTGCGCTTGCGCATTCTCAATATTAATTTTTTTATAAATTTATCGATCACTTATCTCTTTACGCAAACTCCCAGCAACAAGCAAAATTTTGGATGATTGTATGTTTAAAGACCAAAAAATAATAAAGCTAAAGAAATTATATTTTACTATATTTATATTGGTATTGACAATTCCATTTTTTGATTTTACCATGTAACTACTGCTATTTTTCGCTTTAAAACATGTGCAATCGTATATCCAGAATTTAAAATAAACAGATAAATGGCCGATAATATAAAAAATAGGTTAACATTTTAATAAACTAAATTTATTTTTTTAATTTTACTAAAAAAAACAAACAAATAAGGGTATTTACCCTCAACACTTTCTAATCAAGAAACAACGAAAAATCTGAGATCATAAACACAGCTCTTAGGTTACAAAATACTGATAATTTTACACCACCACAAATAAAGCTTAATAATAACCTCACAACACTGTTCACAAAAAACAACAAACATCTGAGACAACTCGCACAGCCGAACAAATGCAAATGGCATCGTAAAACACGTATTGATACGTTGCAGTCTCCCCCACTCTTGCCAATTAAAAGTATGTTGCATAAGGGTAAATAAATGTTTAATATCAAATATTAATTTAATTAATACCCCCAAAAAAGCGTTTTATTGTGGGTATAATCTTTATGTTGTATAAAACCATTTTTATTTCCAAAAAGAATGTTTTATTAAAATACATTCTTACAATTCTGGGCTTATATTCATTCATTATTTCGTTTTATTGTCCGTATAAATAAAGAGGTAGCAATGCTGTATGCTGTTCGTTAGTTAACTTTTTGCTATAGTAATAGATTGTTTAATAGTGATTATTAAAAATGTCGCTACTGGTATAAGACTATTCTTATTAATTCTGTTTAATTAGTCGATTTTGCTCTGTGTGCTGTGGTGTAATTTCTATCTGTTGCTCCAGTGGATTTTGTGTTCACTCCAGATCCATCACTTTATGGCATCTCGTATTGTGCACCTTGGTAGGTACTCCGAGGGCCAGTTCTGGACCAATAAATGTATTTTCTGAGCCTTTCCTTGCAAGTTTATCGGCTTTTTCATTTTCTGTAATACCGTCGTGTGACGGGTATTAAGATAAAATACCCACTGCAATACTACTTTGCTTACTTTTGACAGTTTCCCTTGACATTCCCATACCAGTCTTAAGGTTACCTTGTTGCATATTAGCGATCTAAGGGCTGCTGGACTGTCAGAATATACATGGATCGGCTTATTGAGGTAACCCTCCTATTGTTTTTATACGCACGCTGTACTATGGTCTAAATTTCTGCTTGGAACACAGACTTTCCCTGAGAGAAAAACGCGCTTTTCTCCGGTCTTATACTCCGTGTATCCCTGTTTCGGTACCCACTTTGGTTTTGGAGCCGTATGTGTCAGATTATTACCCCAGGAGTACTTTCTAGTGTTTTGTTTGTTCATACGTTTCGTTGACCAAAACTGTCATAAATATGAGCTAAAATCCAACACTAGGCTTGGAATAATCTAAATAGGAAAGCAGTTTAGTATAATTTGCTCCTCTAGTCTGATTAAAACGTTAAAAGCTACTGCTTTGCCCAAGGCCCTATTAATTAAATTAATTACAATAATTTATTACTTTGACAAAATATTAATTTGTGCCAACTGCACTATGTTTTATTGCAGTGACTTTATCACCTTATTAATAACTCTTTTATTTTACGTGCCTCATCTCCGGGAAGATAAATGATGTTCTTTGTCAAAACATAATAACTCAACGCTTATGAAGACCATATGTGGGCGGACACAGAAAATTCAGAAGATTAATTTGGATCAGTCGTGAATTTTATTGTTACAGATTGTGATTAATTATTTGGTAGAGCAAAAGTGTATTTTATCGCGATGCTTTAGGTTCATCATTTTGATTTCATATACCAGGGAACTCGATAAGGTGGACTCCTCACATGGAAAAAAATGTAGTTTAAGGTCGAAGCTGAGCAGTAATTGCGTCGAAAGTGCTTGAAAAAGTTCTTCAAACACAATAGTTCATACAAGCATTTTTAAAATACAGTGCTTGGTCATAGAATTTTAAGTCAATTAAAGTGCTTGCAAGCACGCAAAGAGCTTGCAAGCACTAAATGACTTGAAAGCACAATGGGGCATATCATATATAACGGCGAAGAAGATTTAAAATCTTCGGAGGAATCCAATGTGGGGATAACCTCCCGCATGAAAAACTTGGTAGAAATTTACTGTATCTTATTATATAAAAGGAACAAATCTTTTCTACACTGAGAAAAATGAATTATAACCATTATAAGAATTCTTATGGCCATTATAAGAATATTTAATACTATTTGGGACAGCAATACGAGTTAATATCAGTTATACACCAGATATTGCTAGGACCAGTGCATAACTAAAATATGTTATACTGTTTATATGCCACGGATGGTAACCATGAAGGTTTGTTCCATAGCGACTATAAAACGTACTTTTATGGGTATACACATTAGTTAAAAACGATTATACTGTTTATATGACACGAAATATAACCATAATGGCTTCTTCTATAGCGACTATAAAACGTTTTATAACCAGTAAACACAGTTAAAAAAGAGTATAATCCAGTTTTATAACCGGTATAAATTGTTTAGCTGCCAATATAAAACGTTTATATACTGTTTGCCGATTCAAATTTTGCGCTTGCGCATTCCCAATATTAATTTTTTATAAATTTATCGATCACTTATCTCTTTACGAAAACTCCAAACAACAAGCGAAATTTTGGATGATTGTATGTTTTAAGACCAAAAAATAATAAAGGTAAAGAAATAATATTTTACTATATTTATATTGGTATTGACAAATTTCATTTTTTGATTTTACCATGTAACTACTGCTATTTTTCTCTTTAAAACATGTGCATTCGTATATCCAGAGTTTAAAATAAACAGATAAATGGCCGTTAGTATAAAAAATAGTAAATAATAAAAATAGGTTAACATTTTAAAGGTATTTATTTAACTAAAAAAAACAAATAAGGGTATATTTACCCTTAACACTTTCTAATCAAGAAACAACGAAAAATCTGAGATCATAAACACAGCTCTTAGGTTACAAAATACTGATAATTTCACACCACCACAAATAAAGCTTAATAATAACCTCACAACACTGTTCACAAAAAACAACAACCATCTGAAATAACCCGCACAGCCGAACAAATGCAAATGGCATTGTAAAACACGTCTTGATACGTCGAAGTATCCCCCACTCTTGCCAATTAAAATTATGTTGCATAAGGGTAAATACATGTTTAATATCAAATAATAATTTAATTATTACCCCCAAAAAAGCGTTTTATTGTTGGTATAATCTTTATGTTGTATAAAACCATTTTTATTTCCAAAAAGAATGTTTTATTAAAATACATTCTTACAATTCTGGGCTTATATTCATAATTATTTCGTTTTATTGTCCGTATAAATAAAGAGGTAGCAATTCTGTATGCTGTTCGTTAGTTAACTTTTTTGGTATGGTAAGTTTGTTTAATATTGATTATTAAAAATGTTGCTACTGGTATAAGACTATTCTTAAAAATTCTGTTTAATTAGTCGATTTTGCGCTGTGTAGCAAGATAGGGGCGCACAATAAGCCACTAGGCTGCAGTGCAGGAAGTTTGGGCCGAACCCCTGACCCCCGCCTTAAACCAACCAACCAAACCTGCATCTGCAAGATGAATCTGAATTGAATAGTCTGCCTTTACTAGGTAGAACTCCATAATTTAAAATATGAAGAAAACACTAATAATGTGTTAAATTCCACTTTATTTTAAATAAAGTGGAATTTAAAAACGCTCCTCGCATGCGTTTTTAAATTCGCGGAATGGCTAAGTTTACGGCGGAAAAACAAAAATTAATATTGTATGTTTAATAATATATTTAAAACAATCCAAAAATAAAAAAATACCGCTTTAAAAAAATTCTAGATTATAAATTATTCATATTTTAATTAATAAAAAGGGACAATAATTGTATGTACGTGTATCGATTACAGGAGTGTACCCGAATAAAAAAAAACATTCGTTCTTTACTTTTTATAATCGCTCGGTATTTTTGATGAAGATAAATAGTAGAAAAAATTAAATAAATTTATACAACAAATATATTTATATTTCGTGTCAGGAAACGTGACATCCAAAAATAATTGTAAAAAGGCTCGCCTTAAAAACCACTCCTGTTTATTATTTTTGGTTGGCAATACAATAAATCGTCTTTATTTAATTACTTTTACAGTTATTATGTTCGTGCTACAGATTTTAAAGCAGTATACAGAGTACTAGACAAATTTGGATGCTTCCACGAGGAGCTCAAAACCAGTAGTTAAATTAAGTGGATCTAGCAGCGATACAATTTGACGTAATAAATTGTGATTCTTCATCCGAATAACAAAAAATATTGAAAATAATTGAATTTATGTGTTCACCAATGGAGAGGTGGCATCTAGTATGTATAGTCTGTTAGAAAAAAAGAGATAATTTGATAAAGAAAGAAACTGTTACACAGAGCAAAGTCGACTAATTAAACAGAATTGTTAAGAATAGTCTTATACCAGTAGCAACATTTTTAATAATCACTATTAAACAATCTATTACTATAACAAAAAAGTTAACTAATGAACAGCACACAGAATTGTTACCTCTTTATTTATAAGGACAATAAAACGAAATAATTATGAATATAAGCCCAGAATTGTAAGAATGTATTTTAATAAAACACTCTTATTGGAAATAAAAATGGTTTTATACAACATAAAGATTATACCAACAATAAAACGCTTTTTTGGGGGTATTAGTTAAATTATTATCTGATATTAAACGTTTATTTACCCTTATGCAACATACTTTTAATTTGCAAGAGTGGGGGAGACTTCGACGTATCAAGACGTGTTTCACGAGGACATTTGCATTTATTCGGCTGTGCGGGTTGTTTCAGATGTTTGTTGTTTTTTGTGAACAGTTGAGGTTATTATTAAGCTTTATTTGTGGTGGTGTAAAATTATCAGTATTTTGTAAACTAAGAGCTGTGTTTATGATCTCAGATTTTTCGTTGTTTCTTGATTAGAAAGTGTTGAGGGTAAATACCCTTATTTGTTTTTTTTTTTAGTTAAATAAATACCTTTAAAATGGTAACATATTTTTATTATTTACTATTTTTTATATTATCGGCCATTAATCTGTTTATTTAAAATTCTGGATATACGATTGCACATGTTTTAAAGCGAAGAATAGCAGTAGTTACATGGTAAAATCAAAAAATGAAATTTGTCAATACCAATATAAATATTGTAAAATATAATTTCTTTACCTTTATCATTTTTTGGTCTTATAACATACAATCATCCAAAATTTCGCTTGTTGCTTGGAGTTTGTGTAAAGAGATAAGTGATCGATAAATTTATAAAAAATTAATATTCTGAATGCGCAAGCGCAAAATTTGAATCGGCAAACAGTATAAAAACGTTTTATATTGGCAGCTAAACAATTTTATACCGGTTATAAAACTGAATTATACTCTTTTTCAACTGTGTGTGTACTGGTTATAAAGCGTTTTATAGTCACTATAGAAAAAAACTTTATGGTTATAATCCGTGTCATATAAACAGTATAATCGTTTTTAACTAATGTGTATACCCATCAAAGTACGTTTTATAGTCGCTATGGAACAAACCTTCATAATTTACTTACAAACCTTATGCACTGGTCCTAGCAAAATCTGGTGTATAACTGGTATTAGCTCGTTTTGCTGTCCCAAATAGTAATAAATATTCTTATAATGGTTATAATTAATTTTTCTCAGTGAAGCTATAGCAAATTTACATAAACATCGTTTTATGGAATATGCCGTGGAAGATATAGCTGAAAAACATGGTGTAACTGTGCTACGCACACCGCCATATCATTGTGAAAGGATTTGTAGCAAGACACAACACGATATTCAAAATGAAAGACGTTAAGCTACTGTTTAATCAAGCCATTAAGAAAGTGACACCAGAGAACTGACGAAAAGCAGTCGATTATGTTATTAAAGAAGAGGAGAAAATGTCGGATCTTGACCACCCGTTAATTATAACGTCAAGAGAAGATGACAGTGCCTCAGATGACGAAGAATAATATGATTTTTTATAATTTAATTTCTGTATAATGTATTTTTTGTATCTTGTATTTTTTTTATAATGTTTAATAAAAAATAAGTGCACCTCTAATGCTATGTACATAATGCACGCCTTTGTTACACCATTTGCAGTATTTGAGAATGGATAACAATAGGCAAAACCCATTGACCCAAGCCCGAGTGGCACTACCTGCACTTGATGAAAATAAAGAATTTTGTAATGAAATCAATGCCAAATTATGAAAGTGGCTTAAATATTCGATGGGTTGCTCTGTAGTCCCTTTGCAGTTTTGAGCTTTTATTACTCTACACCTTTCTGAAATAGACTATAGGTGTGGGAAAATTATTTTCATGCAGAAAAAAAATAAAAAGATAGGAGTCGATGAAAACCATAAAAATAATTACTAAAGTTCTGTGTATTGTATATAATATTGGAAATTAATTTTTTTAACGAAAATAACTTTTTACACTCTCCATAATCTGTAGAGTCAAAATTTAAAAGGTTTTTAAAAATCCATTAGTAAACATGGTCAGGATCTGGGTCAAGAGAACGCAATGTTTTGGCCCTTATTTATTATGATATGATAGTTACTGGCATTCGACCGTGGCGACCCGGGTTCGATTCCCGGAGTAGGCATACGTACAATAAAAAAAAGTATGTCCGAAATTCAGTGGATATAAGAAAGCAGTAGTATGTTACTAGTAGGGGGGGGGGGGGTGTAAAAAGGATAACTAGTGCATACACGTGGTTCGGATTCCACGTTAAGCTGTAGGTCCCGGCTGACATTACCCAGACGATAGGGGATAGCAATGGACCTTAATATAAAGTATACTGGCTCTTCCGCCAACCCCAGCAAAAAAAAAATAGTAAATTTCACGGACGTTTTTAATGCTTTGACGATTCTCTTGTTTAACGCATTGGCCAACGTGTGATTTAAAAATTCCTTAATTCCGAAAACGGCTTTGCCTCACGAACATTGGCTAGATTCATGAAAGATGGATATATAACTTACTGTATATTTACATGTACACGACAAAGATACACACTGAACACCAATCTGATGCCCTTTGATCAGCTAAAACCAATCAAGCAATTATTGTTACAGAACCTGAAATTGCATCGATGCCGTTAGTATGTGTATCTCTTACTTACGCTTTGGCCTTCGCATATCCCTTTCCGTACTTCATCAATCCGCGTGTCTTCTCTGCATTCTTTCCATATCACAGAGCCGTCATTCATTCATTCTCGTGTTGAATAACAAGTGCAGTATTGTTGTTGTATTTGGTATTTTTCGAGGGGTAAATACCTGACTTAAATGTGTACACCAGAAATCCAGTTTTGTGATAGAAATCCACAGATATCCACGGAAATCCAAAGACATCCACAGAAATCCTGAGACATCCAAGAAATCCACAGATATCCACGGAAATCCAAAGACATCCACTGAAATTTACGGACATCCACAGACATCCATGGAAATCCATAGACATCTTCGGAAATCCACAGACATCCGTGAAAATTTATAAATTTGTATATCGCATAAACCGCGAAAATATGCGGATTAGGTGTAATTTATCATCGGTTCGTAAAAAATGAACTCTTTCAAAACTTTGCATCTGGTTTTGACCATATAAATTCTCTGTTGCTCTTTTGTTTAGTTTTTAAAAACCTGACGACATATTCCATTTTGACAATTGTAATTAGGCCCAAATACCATCGTTGCTCTTAATAAATAGCATAATATTTTCCACATTCTGGTTGAATAGAATCTGTGTTTTGATAAAAAGTCGAAGTGTCAGTATTCGCAGAAGTCTTTTTTGTAAATGGATCATTTGAAAAATTACCGAGCGAATTATTGTCGGAGCAATCCATATTTTTTTGGTTTTCATCAGAAAAGGTTTCAGTGTTTGTGCTATCAGCGTATTTGATACTAAATCCGTTGTCTGACGATTCCTCGGATGATAAATTTTTCCTTGACTTTCCTTTATGAATGGATGTGCATAGTCATTTCTTTACGGTCTTCTTACCCTTCGGTAAAATCTTTCTTTTTGATTTAACAGAACTGTTATTAGAGATTGTCGATTTGCTGGTAAAAAATCTTCGCAACCTATCAGTACTCACTCTTTGTATGGTTTCTTCTAACAGCCAGCATAATGAAGATTTCTTGATAACAGTGGACTTTCCATCTGCTACTGTTACTCGTATTAGTGGTCCCTTTTCATAAACAGTATATCGCTCTTCTGACTGCAACTTTAGAGAAAAATCTTTTAACAACAGTTCTTCGCCAATACCCGTTACACTTAAATTGCACATATCAGTGTGTATTTCGGATTGAGTGTCAGCAAGGGGATCAGAGTTTTCGTTTAGCTGACGTTGGATCGGTGATAACACCTTGAAAATGTCACAATCCTGAGCTTCGGTACAGCCAAATCGTACAGAATTCATATCGCAGTCACTCAAAGCACTTTTAAACAAAACTTAGCTGAAGAAACAGCCTTACTTACCTACTGTTTAATTTAGGTAAGTTCACACATACTTCAGCACTTGCTATTTTAGTTTGTATACAAACAGTACTGTAAAGAACGAAATATGCAACTCGGACAGTGAATTGGGCACAGATTAAAGCGGAGCGCAGTGATGCCAAGTATACTTACTAAAATTTTTCAAGTTTATCGAAAATATAGAAATAAACTGTACGCCACCGGATGATATCTAAAACATTAAATTACAGGAACATCTTGATTTCTAAGTGACAATTATTTTTCTTCTCTTGAATAGCTCCCAGAAAAATGCACGAAAAAATGCCTAAAACATACGCAAAAATTTCTAAATGTATAAAAATATCTAAAATTATTAAGAATTTCGTCAATCTGGCATCACGGGAAAGTGTTATATCTGTGAAAAGAAGCGCGGTTGCCACGTGGACATACATTAAATTCATCGACATCCATTGAAATCCACGGACATCCGTGGACATCCATAGAATTTCACGGACATCCGTGGACATCCATAGAAATCCACGGACATCCATAGAAATCCACGGACATCCGTGGACATCCATAGAAATCCACGGAAATCCACATTGGTGTACACCAGAAATCCACAGGTGTTTACCCCTCGGTATTTTTAGAGATCATTTTGCTATTACTTTGTGTGTAGACTCCGGTGATAAACTGTTGGACTGTGTGCATCTGTGGAGTGTTATTTTTATAAAAAAGCAAGTAAATATATTGTTTGTTTAGTAATATATATTACAGCAACACTAGTCCGGCCTTAACCAAAGCTTAAGTTCTGTAAAATAAATGTTACTAGAAATGACGTGTTTCATCGACGGCCATAAAAAGCTTACGTAAAATACACTATATATTTGTTTTAACTTAAAGTAAACTAAAGAATAAACCAACAATAAACTAGGAACATAAAAGGTAAAGCTAATGAATGTTGACTAAGGTTAATTGGGAAAAATATAGGTATATTGATGTATTTTTATTTCTCTCTAATGTCAAATAAGTTGTTTTTCTCTATATGCCATAAGTAGTGGCTGCTTAGCAGCGGCTGAAAGTGTATGGCTTCGTCTGAAACATCTTTTGTAAGGTTAAATCAAAATAAATAAACAACAAAACACTTCTAAGGCCACAAATAATATTACATTTTACCTTTTTTAAAGGTTAAAAATTACCCGCGATACCTTACAAAATGCCTTAGCATTACATTGGGATACATTTTCCAACAATAGTCTATTCAAAACTTGATTTCTTGTTCAAATATTTTTACGAAACATCTCTTGTAAAAATCTTATTTTATGTTGATTTTAAAGTGAAATATTGAAAGGAGAATAAGCGAAACCAACAAAACAACAAATAAACCTCTGATTTTCTTGTAATTTGACTTTTTGCAATTTGCGCGATTCTTTTTCATGTTCTGTAAATAGAAGGAACGGTGACAAGGTCCATGTAGATTGCATTTATTTATGTATAAATAGTTATTTAGTGTCTTGTGTGCAAAATTGTGCTTCATAGAACTTTTATAATGAAGTGTAGCTGAGTGAAAATTTAAAAAATAATTTAAAAACGCTATTTTTGAAGAAATTCGCACATTTCATAAAGGTTCTATTTGCTCGCTTTAATAAAGGATACACAAGTGTTATTTTACCTCGAAGGAAAAGCCACATTCCCGCACGCGTAATTCTGGACCATACAGAGCGCCGCATATAATTCACGATCTTTGTTGGCACTAATTAAGTCATATCTCTCCAACCGCTGCCAGTACCTTTCCTTTCACGGTCTCAGCTCTGATGAATATACCGCTGGCTTCGGTGTCCCCCAGGGATCGGTGCTTGGTCCATTACTTTTTATTCTACTTTTCATAAATGATATTGGTGATGATCTGGATGTTGACTATTTGATATACGCTGATGATATTAAACTACTTATATAAAATAATTACAAACATCAATGATTGTATTGTTATTCAAAGAAATTTGGAACTAATTAATAACTGTTGTCTTAAAAATAATTTAAAGCTTAACATTGTAAACAGTGTAAAGTTGTGTCATTTACAAACAAGCTTTCTGTAGATAATTTTGATATGTTCTTGAAAATAAAATTATTTCTCGCTCCGACTCATTTTGCGACTTGGGAGTCGTTTTTGATTCAAAGCTATCGTTTATACTCCATATAAATAAGATTATAGGTGAAGTTCTTCAGAGTTATGGATTTATTGTTCGCTGCACTAGGGATTTTAATAGCGTTGATGTCTTAAGAAGCTTATACAAGTATGTGAGATCGAAACTAGAATATACGGCAGTGATCTGGACACCTAAGTATAAAGTTCACATTGATAATCTTGGGAGGATGCAGCGAAAATTCTTAAACTACTCTAGCTTTAGGGTAACTACCTTTAAAATATTACCAGATTTTTTAGTCATTGCCATTAAAATTATTTAAAATATTTGATATGAATAAGCAACAATGAAACCTGTTACTCTGACTTAGTAAAATATACGCATAAGAGTTAGCCCATTAAACCTTAATAATAAAAAAAATAACAATATTCTATTTGAAAATAACACATCAATGCAAATAACATGTTGCCCAAACGTCCACATTCAAAGATCCCTCGAGGAGACGCCAATGACCCTTTTCTAAGTTCCGTTACGAAAACTGACATTACTAATAATTTTAACAGTCTCAAATAATACACATTTTAATTTTCGAACAACAGAATTCAACTTCATGCATAACAAAATATAACAAATCGTGCACGACCCAGGGTCAAAGTATATATCGTCACGCTCGCGAGCTCCCGAAGATCTCGACACCTTCTTCTGCAGAAGACCTGCAGGTCGTAGCACACGCCTTTATGTTCTTCCTCTTCCTGCTTGCCTGCGTCCACTTGCGCTGGTTGGTCCCTTGTGAAAAAAAATATTAATTGATGCTTCATATGGACATTTATTTTGGTTTTTAGGTGTTAAGAGTGAAGTCTAGTGATGAATTCACCATTTCATTTTGTGATCAATATTTCTTATTTTTTTCGCTGTATTCAAAAAGAGGCCAAATATCCGTCATTGAGTAGCTACCCAAGTAGCACAAAAATACTACTATTAGACTAAAGTGTTATATATCAGGTTTATAATGGTATTAAAATACATCGATTTATTATATAATAGTAGTAATAAACACATATTTGCTGCAGAAACAAATCTATTTTATTATTTTATCATAAAGATATTATTAAGACAAGTTAATAAAACATTTTTATAGGTTACGTATTAAATTGACTTGATGATATTTATATGACAAAACGTATACGAGTATTTTGTATTAAGCTCGATACATTATATAGTTCATTTATAGTACTGGTTAAAATTACTTATAAAACGTTTATAAGAATATGACTTGTAGTATTAATAAAACTGTATAACTAGGTTATATAGCGGTGGTGGAAACTTAATTAAAAA
This sequence comes from Polydrusus cervinus, assembly GCA_935413205.1. Taxonomy (NCBI): domain Eukaryota; kingdom Metazoa; phylum Arthropoda; class Insecta; order Coleoptera; family Curculionidae; genus Polydrusus; species Polydrusus cervinus. The sequence continues at coordinate 81,531,222 of OW284511.1, forward strand.
ACAATTTATTCTTCGCAACAATTAGGTTGTGTCGGTCTCTCTTAAAAAAATATTTTATAGCTGTTGAGAATTGAAACGGAATAAAATGCTTAAAAAATGTTTACAAAACAAAACTGTATTTTTAAATGCAAAATCATTATTAAGGTAACCCTATAAAATAATTATAGTACTAACCCTAATTTTGTCATTCATACGGTTAAATTTTTATTACTTAAACCATATCGAGCATATCTAGAGGGAAAAAAACAAAACGCAGTGATAATTTTAAGAGAAAGTTTAAAGTCAACTATCAAAAAAATTTTAAATGCAAAGTTATACCAGCATGTTGACACGTGACCAGACAGAGCTGATCCATGTCAAAGTGTAATTGTTCAATAGCAACTAAGTTCCAATTCTTTATCTGAATAAAATAATGAGCAGTAATAAAGAATACAGGCATTACCCAGGTATAGAGGAAAGTGCCTCAGAATTAACTAAAATTAGCAAAAATATTAAGGTCAATAAACAAATAAGAACATGGGCTACCTCGTTTAATGTTAACCATTAAGCATTAAGAGAACTATTTACAATTATTAATGAAAGAATTCCAAACTTACTTTCAAAAGATTAGGACATTACTAAATACAGCGAGAGAAATACATAATTTGATTAAAATGGAAAAAGGTTATTGGCACCACGACGAAATAATAGCTAATTTACAAAAATACTCTAAAACACACCCTATGAACCTATGAATTTTATATCGTTAAATATAAAAATTTTGAAGGCCTTTTCCCATATATGTATAGAAGTTCTAAAACTGAATTTTGGCCGATAGGTACTGTGCAATATATTTTCTTTAAAGTCGACATCAGTCCACAATTGCTAATAAATCAAAATCACTTTAAAAATCTAAAAAAGAAAGAATAACTATACTATAACAAAACTCGGTATTATCATGGAATAATTATAAGAAATTACAACTCTGTTCAACGGTTTAGTATCTGTTGTGACAATTAAATAGATTTTTATATCAAAATTGTCGTAAAACCTTCTTCCACGATATTCTATAAAATAATAATGTTGTTTAAGATATATTTTCTAGGCGCTATACAACAAAAATATTTTATAAACGAGATATAAGTGCCACTATTTTTCAAATAATATACCTTCTAGCCGCGCTATGTTGAGGTAACGAGTAAGGATGCGGCGTTGTCATAGTTAACACAATTTCTGTTAAAAAATAATTAACAAATTAATAATTGTAACTGTTATTTCCTTCATAAAATTTTATCCGAAAATAGTGTGGCATATTAAATAATAACGATAAACTTAAAGTTGCACGCCCTTTTACGCAAAGCATCGCATCATTAATCATGGTAAAATAAACAGTGATTGGTATTTTGTCTGCACTGGACTAAGCGAGAGCCGACTAAGCCGAGCGACGCACATTATCCGTGGCTCAGAACCGTACTACGCCCGACTTAAAACTGTAAACTTGTTCAATAAAAATCAAACGGAAGAGTCAAACGTAGTGCTCTAGCAATGAAGTAGTTTACAAAGTTTTACGCCGGGCATACTACGTTCTGCGTAACGTAAAATGCGCTTTGGTAGGAAAAGCCAGTTTAAAAGGACTGCGGAAAAAACCCAACCGAACCACCCTAATTTCTAACTGAACTAAATTAATTGTAAAACAAAAACACGTTTATTGATGCAGATTTTCATTCTACAAGAAATTCAAATTATTAATCGGCATGCTTAGGCCCGGTTGTACAATTACGACTTAAACTTAGTTCAGCGTTGAACCAAGTTCAAACTTCATTTTGACAACATCTTTACATTAAAATGAAGTTTGAGCTTGGTTCAACGCTGAACTAAATTTAAGTCGTAATTGTACAACCGGGCCTTAGAGTATTGTTTATAAAGATATTTTCCGGCTAGATATTATTGGGGCCTCGATTAATTAATTTTTGTATTTTCGGCAAAAAAGAAAAATTGCCATTGGTATTAGATAGACTTTTTACTTAAGTAGGTTAGAAATTGCGCAACTGGAAATAATTTTTAAATATCTTTTTAGAACAAAATATATTAGGCGTAAGTATAATCTACAAACATATACGGCAACATAGCAGACATCAAAACAATTTGATAATTTTTGTTATGTCATTCGATATAGTAACACAATTATATTCCATAAAATGGCACTATATAACAAATTATAAATCATTTTTGTTATTTAAAAATCAATTTTGTTTTATAAATATTTTCTGTGCGATAAAATGATTTTTTAGATGACGCCATGTTTTACTAGTACTTTATGTCGGCCATTATGTTATCCAAATAAAGCAAATCAAATTATAATTATTATCCTGTTTAAATCTTTACTGTAATAAGAAAAAAGGCATGTAATATCACAATGAACATATAACAATAAGTATTTTTAATTTTGTAAATTATTGTAAAATAATTTGCCAAAATAAAATATAACTGTAAAATGTAAAATCGTGATAAAAAGGAAGCGCTTAAAAATATATTTACAAATATGTATATATATTATCAGAAAATTTGACCTGGCAAGAGAATTTGTCCATAGGAATAGCGTTTCCGATATTTTCTATTCCAAGACAAAACATTTTCAACCTTTAATGTCGCCATTAGTAAATAATATTTTGATTATTATCTTAAAAATCACTTTTATCATGTAACAGTAAAGAAAATGTACATTTTATTTTATTAAATATTAATATGACAACTAAAAAACCTAAGTTTGATATAATATCCTAAATTACACAAATTGGTTATTGTGCTGATACTTTTAGAACTCTTATAAAACAATTATATTAGTAATCTATTGTTATCGTATAAAGTATATAGGAGCACTATCGCATACTTTACAAATTCTTTATATGATTGTTTTATAAATATTTTTTTAAATACTTTAAATTATTTTGTAAGTATTATCAGAAGACCTAACAAAACTTTAAATAAATAAAATTGTTTTATAAACCTGCGCCTTTTCCGTGTTTATAAGCATGATATAAAGGTTTTTAAAGTATTTTCAAGAGAAGAGGGTTTTATTAGAAATTATTATATAGTAGTTTATAAAACATTTATAAGCACATCTGTGCTACTTGGGCTACAGCTTTGAACTAAAGAAATTCTGAGTAGGTAATAAATTAATATAAGCAAAAAACGAAAATTTGTGAAATTTGTCAATTTTTCTGCTTTTATTACTTCATATTTGTTTAATTTTAAATTGTAGGTAGTCAGTGGCGGCTCGTCAGGTGAAGTAGGTGAAGGGGCCCTTCACCAAAAAAAAATAAATAAAACCAGGAGGAAATGTTTTCGACAATATTAAATATTAATGTACCAAATATAGCTACCATTTTAGCCCTTAAAAAATAATTATGTTCGAATTAATAATATTAATTTAATCCGAACATAGCTATGCATAATAGAGCCACGTTTAACTCCGATGGACAATAATTATACACTCTCGTGCATTTTGGCACGCCCCAGTCGACCGCCGTGTTCTCTACTCAACAGCATTGGAAGGCAAGCAGATCCATCCAGTCAAGCGGTTTTGTTTTCTCGTCGCTATGGTTACGTGACTTCACTGGCGTCCGAAACGCAAGACGTCACGCGGCAGCATAAATAAATTTGCATTTTAAAGAAGTGCAATTTGAAAATAGATCAGTCGAATACCATTGTTTTATCATAGGTTCGGGACGTTCGGGTATTTATTTTTGAGGCTTCGCGTAACTTACGGTTATAGATATCGTTTTTACTGTTATTTACTGTCGGATTAAAAAGTTTTGTTTTTGTTTTTTAGTTAATTTAATAGTGTGGAAGTGCCTACTTGGTTCAATTGTTATTGTGTGTTTTAAAAATTAACCCAATTAATGACATAGTTTGTAATTTGTTGGAAACTCCATTCAGTCGTTGGACAGATGAGGATAAGAGAGACGTTTTGTTACACGGGTGACCTACTGGAATCTTAAACATAGATTTAAGTATTTAAAAAAAGTGGCAGATCCTATAAGATTAGTTTTAAGAGTTCCTGGTTTTCAGAATATAATTGGCTATTTAGTAGTGTCGCCTTACAAAAATTGTTTTGTTGGTCGTGTTTACTCTTTTCGAATAAATATTGCGTTTGGAATAGGGACGGATTTATATATTTTTTAAATATTACTCGATCGTTGCGTAAATACGGGGATTCTGGAGAACACTTAAAATGTCAGTTAATGTTAAGAAATTTTGAACAAAATCAAAATACTATTGTCGATGCTTTAAAAGAAAACGCTAGACGTCAAACGAAGAATCGATCCGATTCTAATTTACAAAAACTTACTATGTAAGTACGTAATTAAAATATAAATTAGTCAATGTTTGTTTAAGTACCCGCACTATACCTAGCTCTTCTCCATTTTTTAAGACCGCGAGCCGCCCTGTAGGTAGTTATGCTTCAAATGTCGGTTTTTAGCCGATTTTTGGATAAAAAGAAAAAGTAACGAAATATTGATCAAAAACGATATGGCGAATGCATCACTAGGACTGTACTCTTAACTAAGATCCATCGAATATGAAGATGGAACATTATTTAGTGTATTGAAATGAGGGATGAAACCCGAACCTTTATACATCTACGTGCCATTTTTTTCAAAGAAGTGTTTAATGCGGCCATGACGTGCCAACAAATTATCTTGACTTAGTGATTAATGAAAACTAATTAATTTGCAACCGACGACGTAAGCGAGCACCAAACAAGAGCCTAAATTCCTCAACTAATGCCGTGCCCAAATTATTTTGCCATGTGCCAGCAATGGCACGGTCTAGGACTTTTTACCGCGGCCGGTTTAACGTAGCCAGTTTGCATAGGTCGTTTTGATGCGAAACTATTTGACGCAAGGCTATTTAGACGGCGAAGCGTTTCGATGCGTAGCCACATTAGATATTGTGCATAATTATTACAATATAATATTAATAAAAAAGATCCAAAGCAATATATTATAGTCTAACTACGTCAGGAAGGTGTAGAGTAATAAAAGCTCATTAGGTATGCAAAGGGACTACAGAGTGACCCAACCAATATTTAAGCCACTTTCATAATTTGGCATTGATTTCATTGTAAAATTCTTTATTTTCATCAAGTGCAGGTAGTACCACCCGGGCTTGGGTCAATTTATGGGTTTTGCCTATATATTGTTATCCATTCACAAACACTGAAAATGGTGTGACAAAGGCGTGCATTATGTAGGTACACTTATTTTTTATTAAAAATTATAAAAAATACAAAAAATACATTATACAGAAATTAAATTATAAAAAATCATAATATTCTTCGTCATCTGAGGAACGGTCATCCCCTCTTGACGTTATAATTAACGAGTCGACGGTCCGATCGATCGGGTGGTCAAGATACCACATTTTCTCCTCTTCTTTAATGACATGGTGGACTGCTTTTCGCCAATTCTCTGGTGCCACTTCCTTAATAGCTTGATCAAACAGTAGCTTAACTTCTTTTATTTTAAATGTCGTGTTGTGTCTTGCTACAAATCCTTTCACTTGCGCCGATATAAGTTCTATAGGATTTAGTTCGCAATGGATTGGCAGTGTGCGCAGCACAGTTACACTATGTTTTTCAGCTATATCTTCCACAACATATTTCATGAAACGATGTTTATGTAAATTTGCTTTAGCTAATAGTTCCTTTATCAAATTATCTTCAAATTCAATGCTTATGGTGGTTAACCAGTCGATAATTTTTTATTTTGTTGGAATTCTGGGAAAATAAGCTACAATAATTATTACAGAATAATATATATGGCGTGTGGTGTTAGCTAAAAATTAACTGGTTAATCAAACGCCGTTTTTTTCTAACCACGGTTGAAATCGCTTAGTTTCATATATTGTTTGGTTTTCTTAGTCTCTCTTGGAGTCTTGGCGCTGGAAAATGTGGCGCCCCTTTCAGATTTGGCGCTACAAGCCTAGGCTTGTTCAGCTTGTACTATAGTAACTAAATAACTTGGATTAAAGGTAGACAGATTAACATTTCCACGATGGTGGCATCACTTCAAGTATAAGAAAGTTAGATAATATGGTTAATTGTGCTCAATTTATTGTGACGTAGTTATCATAAAGTCAAAGTAATGATAATGGTAATTTAACGTGTAAACCTATTAAGCCACAACTTAAAGCATAAAACTCGCTTGCTAAATTATGACAGGCCAATTATCTTTAGGCATGATTATAAATCTTATATTACATTATCAACAATCTTGTTCGTCAAATAATGAGATAAAGATATAATAAAATCAAGTAAACTTGCTTCAATACGCGATAACTTTCTCAGTTATACTCGATTAAGTTTCAAAATTCATATAAAGCTAAGTATAATTAATTAACTTACTGGATTCCTATACGACAATAACAAGCTAAAACAGGCATGAGATGTGAAGTTAAATTTTGATAATGTTGTGTGATGCCAAAAAAGTTAAATACAGGGTGATTCCTAAGTTGATACTTCTTTTTTAGCTACATATAGAAGGCATTAAAATAAACAACTTTTTCAAATACATTTTTTCAAAAAACTTAAAAATAGCCGGGTTGCAAAAGTAAAAAATCTAAGGGCGGTTCTGATAATCAAAACGTAGCCCTTCACTTTATATTGTTTTTATCCATTTTTTATATGTGAGTCATGCATTTTACGGATCGGTCGTCAGTTATTTATTTTGGCAATTCGCGGCGCGTTGTGATTTTCTGAAGCAAATTAATTTTAATAAATTGGTGAAAATGGTAAAATTTGAAAACAATGAACTAATTATGGTGCTAATTTATTGTGAGTGTCGTAAAAGTGCGGATGTTTCTTCTCTACACCCAGAAGTTTTCCTAATGTTATTCAATGGGCAAGTTAGGCAGGACCGTATTTGATTTGTAGTGTAATAACTAAATGTAAGTACTTTATTTTTGGGTTTTTTGAAAAAGGGTATTTGAAAATGTTGTTTATTTTAATGCCTTTTATACGCAGCAAAAAAGAAGTATCAACTTAGGAATCACCCTATATAGGTTATATACCAATACCACCGTAATGTACTCGGAGGGAAATTTATAATACAACCTATAAAGGCCCTTTTACATTAGGTGCAAGTTCAAGCAAAATTGCATAAAAGCATGCGCTTTGATGACATTTTATAGTCTATTTCAAAAATGTGTAGAGTAATAAAATGGGAAATTCCGTCCAGCTCGGCTCAATTTCGGTGTCGGCCATAGGCGCAGGTAAATTTTGTGCATTACATTATTTATGATAACTAACTAAAGAAAAAAAAGATAATAATATAATTTGATAAAGAAGGAACTATTAGCTATAGCAAATTAACACAAACATTGTTTTATGAAATATGCCGTGGAAAATATAGCTGAAAAAAGATAGTGTAACTGTGCTACGCACACCGCCATATTATTGCGAACTAAATCATATAGAACTTATATCGGCGAAAGTAAAAGGATTTGTAGCAAGAGACAAAACGGCATTCAAAATGAAAGACTTTAAGCTACTGTTTGATCAAGCCATTAAGGAAGTGACATCAGAGAACTGGCGAAAAGCAGTCCATCAAGTTTTTAAAGAAGAGGAGAAAATGTGGGATCTAGACCACCTGATCGATCGGACCGTCGACCCGTTAATTATAACGTCAAAAGAAGATGACAGTGCCTCAGATGACGAAGAATATTATGATTTTTTATAATTTAATTTCTGTATAATGTTTAATAAAAAATATGTGTAATTAATACTATGTACAGGGTGTCCCAAATTCGAGCCTCATCATGGGTATCTCGGAAACTATAAGAGATACAGCATCGGTCAAATAGTGGCAAAGTTGTAGAATTTCATGCCCAGTAATATCGTAAAAAAATATTTTAGCTATCTTTTTTAGTTTTAGAAATATTTGAAAAAAACTAAAATATTGAGATTTCGTTTTTTTAAATTGACCGACTTATTTTGGCCGCTATTAAAAAACAAATACAACATTGTTAAAACAACTTTTCTTGCTCCGCATCTTGGTGTTTTCAAAATTTCGTTGCAACGTTTCGTTTTTGTGGAACCATGATCAACTTAAATTTTTTAAATACGGACCTGTATTTTTTATTTTATTTTTTGAAATCTTTTTAGGCCCTGAATTCAACCATGTATCACACTTAATTATATCAAGACGTTTTAATGTCATCATTTCATCATCTGCAATGTGATTATTGTTTTTAAATAAATACGGCCCTGGTGTTAGTTACTTAATTATTTTTACCAAATACAACATGTAAATAGATCCGGAATTTATTAGTTATAGGATTAATTTACTTACTACATAACATAATATTTCAATTTTTATATAACAAACTATAAAATAAAACTAAACAAAACAAAGGTGTCTTAAGAGTTCATGTCGTACGTAGAATAAATCCTTTTTTTCATTTGGTTGTCACATGATTTCATAAAGTTCGCGTCTTAGCCACGTTTGTTTTGTTTAGTTTTATTTTATAGTTTGTTATATAAAAATTGAAATATTATGTTGTATAGTAAGTAAATTAATCCTATAACTAATAAATTCCGGATCTATTTACATGTTGTATTTGGTAAAAATAATTAAGTAACTAACACCAGGGCCGTATTTATTTAAAAACAATTATCAGATTGCAGATGATGAAATGATGACACTAAAACGTCTTGATATAATTAAGTGTGATACATGGTTGAATTCAGGGCCTAAAAAGATTTCAAAAAATAAAATAAAAAATACAGGTCCGTATTTAAAAAATTAAAGTTGATCATGGTTCCACAAAAACGAAACGTTGCAACGAAATTCTAAAAACACCACGATATGGAGCAAGAAAAGTTGCCTTAACAATGTTATATTTGTTTTTTAATAGCGGCCAAAATAAGTCAGCCAATTTAAAAAAACAAAATCTCAATATTTTAGTTTTTTTCAAATATTTTTAAAACTAAAAAAGATAGCTAAAATATTTTTTTACGATATTACTGGGTCCAAAATTTCGCAACTTTGCCACCATTTGACCGATGCTGTATCTCTTATACTTTCCGAGATCCCCATGATGAGGCTCGAATTTGGGACACCCTGTACATAATGCACGCCTTTGTCACACCATTTTTTATTTTCTTATAAGAAATATTATTCTTTCAATTGCTTTTACTGGATTTTATTGTAAGATTTCTTCTCGATCTTAAAAATGCCAGATGTGGAATTTTCGAATTAGACCTTGGAAATATTGGAAGTTTCCATTTACCTCTAGTTTCGTGATGTATGTATTTAAATGTCTGTAGATTTTCAAGTCTATCCCCTGATGCATTTAAATTAAATCTCTATTATACGACCTTAACCTGGTTCTATTATTGCTGTTTGTTTACTAGTGTGCGTTATGAAAACTTTTAAACAACATTGTTATTATTGCAATATTATCTCATATATGTATGTATACAGTATTGTTTTTTTTAAATGCATTATTTTTTGTTCTTTTATAATAATATGTAGAAACAGCACGAATAATATTCTTTATTTCAAAATGTAAAACTACATTTTTAATTTAGTATAATTTTATGTTAATTTCTTTATGCAGGTGTGCATTTTAATTAAACAGAAAGCTGGAAATAACCGGCAAAGGTAATATTTAATAAAAACGGGGACGATACTTGAAACCTTTCTAATTAAAAATTACACTTTTTAAAATTACCTACATTTATCTATTAGGAACTTTTTCAAAATGCAATTTTTGCAACAATATTAACATTCCGTTTAAACGTTCAAAGTCAAAATATGCTTTCATGTCACAACAAAACATCTTTATCAACAAAGCTTCCAGATATTTCAACTTGGCAGCAGTGGCGGCTCGCGGTATTAAACAATGGTGAAGAGCTAGTTAGAGTGCGGGTACTTAAACAAACATTAACTTAAAACACGTGTAACAAAACGTCTCTCTTATCCTCATCTGTCCAACGACTGAATGGAGTTTCCAACAAACTATGTCATTAATTGGGTTCATTTTTAAAACACACAACTAAGTAGGTCCGTACACCACTGAATTAACTAAAAAATAAAAACAAAACTTTTTAATCACACACTAAATCACGTAAAAACGATATCTATAACCGTAAGTTAAAATGCACGAGTGTTTATAATTATTGTCCATCGGAGTTAACCGTGGCCCTATTATGCATAGCTATATTCGGATTAAACTAATATTATTAATTCGAACATAATTATTTTTTAAGGGCTAAAATGGTAGCTGTATTGGTACATTAATATTTAATATTGTTGAAAAACTTTCCTCCTGGTTATATTTTTTTTTTGGTAAAGAGCCCCTTCACCTACTTCACCTGACGAACCGCCACTGCTTGGCAGTACAATATAATAAAGGGCGATTACGCCACTGATTTTCTAAAAAATTTTATTTTTCTATGAATCCTAAATCTAATTGTAATAAAAAGCCTCTCCCGTATTTTCGAGAGATGGTTTAGGAGTAAATTTACATAGACTTGAAAACGAAATGCATATGGGCTAGATTTTAAAACTTTTCTCCAGGTGCCAAAAGCATCTTCGCTGTAGCTTTCTAGCTTAAGTTTACTACGCGTTAATTAACTTACCGATATTGTTCGAAATTAATTAAGTTACCGCTATTGTGCGGATGCGTGATAATTTATAGTTTAAAGTATTTCATCGTAAATTTCAAATACAAATGAAATATCTTAATCGTGTAAAATAATTAGTTCTTAATTAAAGCTTATTAGAAGTTTTGGGGCATTCTCGTAATCGATATTCATTGTTTATTTATTTATTTGTTCACAAACTCTACAGTAAATCCAATTACAAATAGGATAGTTGACAGAGAGTAGAAAAAAACTAAAATACTTCATTTAACATTTTCCTAAGCCTAACATTACTAATATTAAACAAATTAAATAGGTATATCTTAAAAATTTATTTTCAATCTTTTCTATGGCATATTTATGGTTCTTATAGTATGGACTCCATACAATTGAGCAATATTCTAAAACACTTCTTACATACGCAACATATACATTTAATACTTGTAAACGGTCTGCAATTTCTAACCACAAATTCATAAATTCTGAAAGATTTTTTTGTTATTTCAAATAAATGAGTTTTAAAAGTTAATTGGGAATCAAAAATGACTCCAAGATGCCGCATCTCGGTAAACTGAGCTAATGCCGTTCCATCTGTATAAAGTAAAAGTAGGGACTTGTATATTATTCAAAAATATAGGTTTTTTAAGGCTTTACATTTAGTGACAAAAGACAGAATTAAACATTAAGCAAAATTAAAACTTAGTAAAAATTAACCCTCCTTGTTCACCAAAACACTTGCGTTAGTAGGTTTGTTGGACATGCCCGTGCCAACGATCTTCTTTAAGCGCTTATTTGAGATATTCCAGATTTTACCCTAAGTCTGAAATACAGTGTAATAATTAAATTGAAACCTTTTGCGTCTTTTATAAAAAATTTAAAGACACAAACTACCCAAACAAAAAATAATTTAAATAGTTTTACTACGTTGCGGGTGCACAAAGATATTTAACCAGAATTAACTAACGAGCAAGTGTGACTGTGACATTGACAGGCATTATAAACTCACAATCAAAGGTGCCTGATTAGTAAATTAAAAATTAAGGTAACCGGGCCAGTATGATTGTGAAAGAATTATTTCTGCAACTGTCGTGTACTATATCACAGTCAAATTTGCTGGTTAGTCAATTATTAGAATTCTTTGTGCACACATGATTAAAAGAAAAAAATAAATTATACAGTATCCGCGGAAAAGTTTGCACCATATGGAAATCTTTTTTAGGTGCAGTGAAACCTCTTATAAGTGGACACCTCTATTAAGCGGATATTTTTTCATAGTCCGGAACTAGATACATGAAATTCCATGAAAATCAACCTCTCTTGGGCGGACTCTCTTTTGGGTGGACGCGGACAGGCTGTTTTCATACAAAGAGTGCGAAAACTCTCCTTTAAACGGACAAAAAATGTTTAAAAGTATTTGGGAGACGAATAAGTACGGTGCAAAAATTCACCAACAGACCGGGGCCACCAATCGCGTATGCGTGGCAGCGCGAAAGGACTTCGCTGAATGAAAGTAGTGTGATTCCCCGAAAGCAGTCCGCCGTTTATTTGTGAGTTGTAAGGTTAAAATCGTAAACAATGACAGAAAAACGTCGCGTTTTTTAGTACTACATCATAACTAAAACTAGTGTATTTTTGTTATGTTTATTTGTACATACATATACGGGGTGACAATTTGAAAACGAACAACATTTAATATTGCCTCTACCAATGATAGTATGAAAATTTGGCGAAACACGTCAATTGATATATCGAGGGGGATATTTTTTAAGACATTTGTTGTCGTGTTACTTTTTACCTCCTAACCTCCAGGGCACCTAACCCTAAAATTTTAATTGGCAACCCCTATTTATTTTGCCATTTTTGTGTTCCTTATAAAATTCTACATAAACTGTATATATTTTTTTTCCAAAAAATGTAATTATTTTATTTTTTCTGGTGGCGATATCGAAGACGAAATGTAGAAATACATTCCAAATTCCTTTATTTATTTACATTTCGTCTTCGATATCGCCACTAGAAAAAATAAAATAATTACATTTTTTGAAAAAAAAATTATACAGTTTATGTAGAATTTTATAGGAACACAAAAATGGCAAAATAAATAGGGGTTGCCATTTAAAATTTTAGGGGTAGGTGCCCTGGGGGTTAGGGGGTTGAAAGTAACGCGACAACAAATGTCTTAAAAAATGTCCCCCTCGATATATCAATTGACGTGTTTCGCCAAATTTTCATACTATCATTGGTAGAGGCAATATTAAATGCTCTTCGTTTTTAAATTGTCACCCCGTATGTAGTAATAATTTTGCATTTACATATTACCTAATAACAAATTTAACTTGGGCAGACACCTCTATTAGGCGACACATTTAGACAGTCCCGTAGGTGTCCGCCTAAGAGAGGTTTCACTGTATTTGTTTTTTGAAAATTAGGTTCTGCATGACCAAATTACTTATTTGAATCAGACTAACGTATTTAAAAATCTAGTTTTTGTAAAAAAAAATTTAAAATTCGCGCAAGCAAATTTAAAATTTTTAGCATAGTCCAGAAGCATCTTAAATTGGTCGAAAAAAATATTTTCTTATAAAAAAATGCGTTTTCCAATTAAAAAAAAAACTATATTTAATTGGCCGCTATACTAGTAGTTACGTGACTAATGCCAAATCAATTTTAAGGTTGTCCGACATGCGGAACCGATCCTTGAAAAAAAATTTCGGTACTCTGATAATAAAATAATGTTTTTCCAAGATGCTGCAAACTTTTGGCCGATCACTGTATTTTAATATTCTTAAAATAAAGTTCCTTCATATTTTCAGAATGCTTTTGCTATTAAAAACACATTCTGCTAAATTTGACCAACTTTTCACATTGTTCGAGAGCGTCACTATATTTAATTAAATATTTTGAATCGTCCCGTTTTATATGCTACCTAAATGAGATTGGACACGATGAAAGTGCAGCATATCTATCGTGTATGTTATGTACAATGAAGTCTTGGTCATTTTGTGGAGAGAAAACTAAAAACAAAGGACGAGGTATATGTAGATAAAATAGTAAAATCATTGTATGTTTGCAATTGTAACCCAGTTCTTTTTATTGGTTTAGGACCTTAACCTAAATAATTATTAATATATATAGGGTGTTACAAATTCATGTGCGTACAAGGGGATCTCGAAAACGGTAAGAGACACGAAGACGGTTAAATTGAGGCAAAGTAGCGTATTTTGGAGCTTAATAACTTGGTATACATTTTTTTAAATATTCCGAATACCTTCGGAGATATCCGAAAAAAACCGAAATTTCTAGTTTTGGTTTTTAATTTTTCGCGTCTTCATTTTTGACTTAGGAAAAAAACAAAATACACTTTCTCATAGCCGTTCTTTATGTTCTACAATATAGGGTTATTAGTTTTCAAATTCGGACCTGGAACTTTAAATACAGTTTTAGGGACTTTTATAATTTAAAGGTTTTTGAAATTTTAACGTTTTGTCATCTAATAACACATTATTTCAAGTTATTTTCTTATATCCTTACGGTCACTAAACCTGTTTATAAAATTCCAGGTACGTATTTAAAAAAATAGACTTGAGGTTGGTATTTAAAGAACGAAATGTCGAATTTAAAAACTAATAACGTCATATTGTAGAACATAAAGAACGGCTATGAGAAAGACTATTTTGTTTTTTTTCCCAAGTCAAAAATCAAGGCGCAAAAAATTAAAAACCAAAACTAGAAATTTCGATTTTTTTCGGACATCTCCGAAGGTATTCGGAATATTTAAAATTTTCTTTCACCAAAGAATTAAGCCCCAAAATACACAACTTTGCCCTATCATCATCCTGTATATATTTAAAAAAATCTTTAAAGTTGTTGAGCTATTAGATACAACAGATCTTGGTAGGTATACATAAAATATAAACACATAATTTGTCCTTAACGTTTTTGAGGTTTTGATAGCAACCAAATAGCTAATAAATAATGTCGGGGGATTATTTTCAAAACAGATCGTATAATAGAAAACGAATAATTTTACTTACAATAAAACCTATTAAATAGAATTAAAATCATCAAGAATTGCTAAAAGGGGAAAAAATATACTACTTAAAAATTACATTTGACAATGACAAAACACATTCTGACAAGTCCAATCAATGCTGGTGTCCACAGCATCACCTGTTAAATTCCAATGAAAACCCAACCGCAATCATATTCAAATAAGTAAGGATCGGGTTGTCCAAAATTGTTCAAACGCCGCATGTGTACTCACCACACAGAGACCGCAAAACTCTCCCTCTCTAAAGTCAGCAAATATTTGGACAGTCTAAAGCTTGCATGGGATTTCCTATGTTTCCAACCACGATGCACCACGTGGTATAGTAAAAAAAATATTGTGTTGTACTTTAATTGTTGTAAGAATCATTGTTAGAAGAAAATGTTTTGCCTTGTGAAAAAGTTTTGTACCTACACACTGTGTGCAAAACGGTTGTTTTAGTTTAACTTTTTCGTGTGTTATTTATCTTTGTAGAAAAAATATTTTTTTACCAAATTCAAAACAAATTTTCCTATATTCCTATACTTTATGTTTATGCTTATACAGGGTGATTCCTAGGTTGATACTGCTTTTTTAGCTGTGTATAGAAAGCATTAAAATAAACAACACTTTTAAATACCTTTTTTCAAAAAACTTAGAAATAGGCAGATAATCCTTTTTAAGTAATCGCTTAAATTTATAGAGAGTTTTATCGAAATCTGCCACTTATAGCAAACATTATTTTAGTCAATATATAAAAGTGGAACTGCATAAAATGCTTTTATTACTAGTATTTCCTTCCTTTATTGGGTTTTAACTTTTATAAGCAATATCTGTTACTCAAAAGCTCTAATAAAAAGTGCAAAACGACCTGAGGAGTGCAGAACTTGCACTAAAAATGAACAATCGGCTATAATTTTGACAACTTAAATGTCCCTATAAATACTTGAGAACCGAATCATAACAACTCGTTCGCTTTACTTTATTAAACTTTAAAATTATGACAATGTTTATGAGATGGTTGGTATAAACGGTATATAGTAAATAATCGCGAAGTAGGCGAAGGACGCTGCAGAAGGGTTAACTGCATTTCATATATAAAAACTTCCAAGAAATAACTATTTACAACTAAATAATGTACAGTTTATACTTAAAAACCTCACCTATAAATTCATGTTTAAACAATTATAACATGACAAATTCCGGTCCATAAAAAATCGATTAATAAGTAGGTATGTTAGGTATAAATAGAAGACTTAAGTAGTTGATCTTTATACAGAGTGATTCCTAACTTGATACTTCTTTTTAAGCTGTGTATAGAAGGCGGTTAAATAAACAACATTTTTAAATTGAAAAATGTTTTTGCCGGCGTACAGACACAACAACAGCAAAAACATCTTTCAATTTAAAAATTATTTACAGACGCTAATATAACTACTTTAAACATTTTTAAATATCTTTTTTCAAATAACTTAAAAATAGGAGAGATACAGAAGAAAAAAATCTAAGTACGGGTCTGGTCATCAAAACATAGCCTGCTATACTTTATGTTGTTTGTCTGCAAGTTAATTTTAAATTGGTGACACGTGAAAATGGTAAAATTTGAAAACAATGAACTTGTAGATATGGTGCTAATTTACGGTGAGTGTCGTCAAAATGCGGCTGTTACTTTGATATTATACGCAGAACGCTTTCACTTGTGGGCTCATCCTACACCCAGAAGTTTTCTTAATGTTATTCAACGGACAAGTTAGGCAGGACCGTATTTGATCCATAGTGTAATAAATGAATGTAAGTACTTTATTTTTGAGTTTTTTGAAAAAAGGTATTTGAAAATGTGGTTTATTTTAATGCCTTCTATGTACAGCTAAAAAAGAATTATGAACTTAGGAATCCCCTGTACATCAGGCAGTAGCGAATTACAAATTGTTACTCGAAGTAAAGCGATTTTTACATTCCACTATAAGGTTACAGAGAACTATTTCGTGTTATGTATTGTTTTGTTTGAATATCACCAGTGAGGTGTTTTGCGGTGGCGAAGATCTTCAACGTACCCAGACCATCACATATTTATTACCAGTATCCAGTATATGGCTAATGGTATGAAGCCAAGCATTCACCTAATGAGTTTCCTGTAGTAGTATTAAAAACAGATTTTAACCAGCTGACACCATGACCCGAGCAGAATTGGATCGATCATTACTTTCGTGCATTCTTGTGGGATTTTTAAGTGTTGTGTCGGTTTTATTTAAAACAAACTATTAAGGACACTTTGGATGTCTTTATAAACTACTGTGGTAGATTAAAAGAAAATGAATTAGCAAGCAGTGTCGTTCGATAACGTGTTTTCCTACGACCACCTATGAAAATGAGAAAAAAAAGCACGGTTAATAGGGCTAAAAAGCACCGTATATCACACGTGTTTAAACACAAGGCACACTATTTAATTAAAACATATGGTGCCAATTTAAGAGACCACCCCTATTTATTAAAAAGAACAAATTTTAGAAAGCAGTAATTGTAAAGTGTTAAACTTATTTATCATGCATTTGTCGAGTGATTTAGAATTAGTCTGAAAATACGCCATCTGAAACTATAAAAAATGTTAATATTATACTGTAAAATCTGTCACCAGCCAGAAAAAACAAATCGCGCTGAAGAGAGTGTCATGTATTAAACAACAAATCCTTATTGGTACCGATCGCAAGGTCAGAGGTAGTATTTGACTATTTTTTATAAAAACATTAAATAATTTATAGAATTTTTTTAATTAAAATTTTCCTTGTTGGGGGGATTTTTTAAATTTATGTATAATGCATCTTTCCTTGATTAAATTAAAAATTTTTCATTCTAGTTAATCTAGAAGTCAACCCAGGATTAATTCTTCCTATGATATATAAAATATAAAAAAAGAAAACGTTAAACTACAAATAAAGGAAAAGCCTATTGACAAACTATGAAACCAGATATTAAGAACATAATCCTAAATATGCTAATTTCAACACTTGTGTTGATATTTTTTTACAACACTAGTGTTGAAATATTTTTTTCACAAATCAAAGGCTTTTTTTATTAATTCTTTGTGGTCGTAGGAAAAATAGCGTACATTACTCGTGTGAAAGTGATTATTCTAAAACCCGGAGAATTTCCGCACTCGGCAGACGCCTCATGCTAAATATCTCCTCGTTTGGAAAGTAAATATCACTTTCATCACTTGTTATGTAATATACTATTGTTTTTCCTCTCCTAAAACTGTTAGGTCAGTTTATTTGCAAAATCCACAGCACTGCCTTTTAAGAAATAGGTCTTCGTGTCCGGTCAACCTTTGCGGGATGTATGTTTTGTGTAATGTACCTAATAATATAGCCTTTTTATTTATATATTTTTACGGAAATTTAATAAATCTTTCTTGCTGCGAATAATTACCGTTTGTAGGCCAAATAACTCCCATTTAAGAGGGAGCCATAAATTCTTTAGCAATAAAGTTAGGCTTAACTTCGGTCAAAACTATATTATGTAGCATTTATATATTCAAGATCTAAAGAGTAAGATTTGTTTCTGTTTTATTTTAGTAAGACCATTTTGCATGAGCATGCCTAGCTAGTATCCGTCTACACCAAAGGTTCCCAAACTTTTTTTTCTCATAGACCACTTTAAAAATTTTGCTGGTTCCGGTAGACCCCCTGCAGCTACATTTCTACCATATTCCCAAAACTCGACAAAAAATGTGAAGATTAGATCTAACTATGGAAACTTGCGTTGCGGCTGAGTTCCAACCACGAATTAACAGTTTTCGAAAAAAAAGTGAGAATCCACACACGCAAGTCTCGACACGTTGTACTGAATATGGAATATGCAAGTTTTAACAAATAACAGTCGCTGAGCTTCTTAAAATATTATCTGCCTACTTTGATAGATGGTGAAGTCAAGCCAACATTTTAGCTCTTCACTATCGAAACCAGATACATTTTCGTGGACCCCGGCTTACGAATTGTGAACTCCCATTTTTTGTCACGCCAACGTAGACCACTCTGGGAACCAATGGTCTACACAAACGTAGGAATTCGATTAGATGCACTTCATAGGTAATTATTTAGATAGAGATTACAAAAAATGCAAAACTGTAATTTTGCAGACACAAAATTTTTTTCAGAAATATGACATTTAAAAACTAATTTTAAATCCGTAATCTTTAACATTTGATACTCCTGGTTTATTGATTTCGACTGCTAAATCTCCAGAATGTAAAATTCTTTTTCTTCTTGAAGAAAAAGGAATTCATCCATTTTTACTAACAGATTCTTTATAATTATTTTTATACCTGCACTTGTCATATTTGTATAGTCTGGCTAAAGATAAGTGACATAAAACAAAAGTGATTAGTGATTATATAATTTGTCAGTCCACGCTGTCAATTTTTATAGCCAGCTACAAAGAATTCGCATCAGCATCGGCCAGGCCGGCGAATTTTTGATCACTCGCGTAAGTAATGTTAATATAAATTTTTTAAGGTTTGAAAATGTTATATATCAGCAGCTTTAAATTTTGTTTTTGAATTGTACACCAAAATTAGTATGCAGTTTACCCCTCGGTGACTTCTAAAAACAACGTCTCTACTTCCAAATTTTTCTCTTCACGTCAAAAGTGACTTTAACAAAAAAAGATGCTACTAATGGTTCAACCAATGCATCTATAGTGCCAGAAACGTCTGGTGATTCCTTTACTTATGCCATCAATTCCCAAAATGTGTACACCAAAATTCCTCCGCGGTTTATTTCTCTGTTTATCTATTAGGTAAGGGTGTACATTTTGTATTAATCTTGAATTTGGACCTAATATAGTATATTTCAGAAAGGTGTAGAGTAATAAAATGGGAACTTCCGTCCAGTTCGCCTCAATTTCGGTGTTGGCCATAGGCGCCGGTAAATTTTGTGCATTAAATTATTTATGATAACTAACCAAAGAAAAAAAAAGATCATTTATTAAATAAGGAACTGTTAGCTATAGAAAATTTATAAAACATCGTTTTATGAAATATGCCGTGGAAGATATATATAGCAGAAAAACATAGTGTAACTGTGTTGCGCACACCGACATTTCATTGCGAACTAGATCTTATAGAACTTATATGGGCGTAAGTGCAACGATTTGCAGCAAGACACAACACGCATTCAAATTGAAAGACGTTAAGCTACTGCTTGATAAAGCCAATAAGGAAGTGACACCGGAGAACTCGCGAAAAGCAGTCATCTGGTCAGTTTTGTCATCAAAGAAAAGGAGAAAATTTGGGATCTTGACCACCTGATCGTTTGGACCGTCGACCCGTTAATTATATAACGTCAAGAGGAGATGACAGTTCCTCAGATGACGAAGAATATGATATTTTTAAATGTGATTTCTCTATAATGTATTTTTTGTGTTTTGTAAATTTTTTATGTTTAATAAAAAAATAAGTGTACCTAATACTGTGTACATAATGCACGCCTTTGTCACACAATTGCCAGTGTTTGTGAATGGATAGCAATAGGTAAAACCCATAAATTGACCCAAACCCGGGTGGTACTACCTGCACTTGATGAAAATAAAGAATTTTGCAATGAAATCAATGCCAAATGGCCAAGTGGCTTAAATATTTGTTGGGTCACTCTCTAGTCACTTTGCATACCTAATGAGCTTTTATTACTCTACTCCTTTCTGAAATAGACGATAACAAACCCGAAAAAAAAAACTGTTATAAGTTTAATTCCAATAGGACAACCATACATAGTTAGACACAAAATAAAGTGTTTTGTTTTTTAACAACACAAAATACAAATTATTTAATTACAAACCTTCTTTATCATTCCAAAGAATAAAAAAAACTGGCAGGAGAAGAATGCAAATAATACATCTCCACGGCATCTGATGCAAATATTGAAAACGATAATTCAGCAATTTTCTGCGCATTAATCAGCAGGCCAAGACAGAACCATAAGTTGATCTGTGGGCGATAAACCAAATTGAACCAACGCCAACCTGCGGGAAGTCAACTAATAAGGTCGTTTACCTGCTATGGGTCCTAGCCGACAAAGAAGGAATTATCGTAAGCAGTGGTGTTCTTGGTGTGCCTGATAAGAAACCAATCTTAAGGGGAAAATACACGGTGCAATTTGGTTGAATTAACCAATTTGAACCGTATATTTGTTGTGTGTTGAACAAAATTGACCGTTGAAAAAAGTTGGCATGTTTCAATTGTATTGTTTATTTGGTTGAATCAACCAAATTGAAACGTGTATTTTCGCCTCCATTTAAAACTTTATTATTACCTAAAATCCTCATACAGGGTGTCCCAATAATTCTAGATTGAGTAGATTGGTTAAAAATAGTCGTATGTCGATCAGGGCTGAGCGATATAGAGATGGGTCTTACTTTCGGTGAAGTGTCATACGGTTCCTCCATAAAAAAGAATTTCTAAAAAAATTCGACATAATACAAATAAGTATTCTTTACTGGGTTTTCGTGAGGTCAATTTAAATATTAAATTTGTCATTTCACCTTGTATCCAAGGAATTTTAAAAATATATTGTTTAAAGATTTTTATCGGCCTATATAATATAGTATGTTTTTTTTAGAACAAACGTTTTAGTTTAGGTTTTTCTCATGTTTTGAGTTTTAAAGTTTTGATAAAAATTAAAATAGTACACAAATTTTAAAGTTTTTTTGCCAACAGTTTTTAAATATATTCGGCCGGATTTAAACCCTGATCCAGCCGGAACAGTAGATCCGATGTTAAGGCCGAAACGGCCGGATCCAGTACTACTGCCGGAATTCTATCCCATCCCTAGTATAAACACTATATTTATTTACAATAGTAGGATTGTGACCCATTTTGGTAATTCAATGGAGGGAGTTTGTTGGGGAGGGGTCAAATAAAACACAGAAAGCAATTAGCTTCAATGCCGACGTTTCGACGTTTATAACGTCATCCTCAGAGCACGAAAACGACAGGCTTCCCTGGTCAATGTTAAATTTAAAATCTCGAAAATACAGATAAGCATTTTTTTAAAGGGTTTCTCTTGTTTTTAATATTGTTGTTGGATTGTCCAGCTGACGACTAAAAAATAGACTACTGATTGCTCTGAACAAATATACAAAATACGATATAAACTGGAAAAACAATTTATTATGTTTATTATTATTTATGTCGCACAGTATTTATCCAAAAAATTTAATGAAAAAAATGCTAATTGTTAATGTTCAGCAATGACTTTTATTAACTTTTTTTGTGATAAATAGAAAAACTTTTCTATAAACAACAATGATTTCTCAAAACAGTATACCGTGGAGAAAACCCTTAAACTTGCCAGACGAAAGTAATCAAATTTTTTACCAATGAAAACAGAAACCAAGGATTTTTTTCCCATTGATAAAGTTGAAATAAATAAATCTAACCCAAACGAAACAAAGGATCAAGAAGTTAATTAAAATTAATTTGCAGCCATTTAATAAATAGTTTCGCAGCAGAAAATTAATTTATTTTAGTTAGCGCTGCTTAGCGGGACTCCTGTAATTGTGACGAATGTCTTTACAGGTAATTTCCTTTTAACATTTTTACTTATTTTTATAAGTTTGTTAAAGGTGCTAGTATGCTTAAGAGTATCTAACAACCACACAGATGTCGCTCTGTGCAACATCTTGCTGCTGTGCTCCACCAAATACTGTTTAAAGCAGTTTTAAGTTACTCCTTTCTTTTGTCGCTCTGTATAGGGGTACGGAAGGAATCCAATTGCTATCGCATATACAGTGTCCGCGGAAAAGTTTGCATCAGACGAAAAACTTTTTTTTGGGTCCAACAAAATATTTTCAAAAAACATTTTCAAAAAGAAAGTGTCCCATATAGTGCAAACTTTTCCGCGGACACTGTATAATTCATATACAATAATTATAGTAGGTATAGGGTGTCCCAAATTCGATGCTCTTCATGTATGTCTCGGAAACAACATCGGTCAAATGGAGGCAAAGTTGGAGAATTTTGTGCTCAGCAATATTATAAAAAAATTCGAGGTTTATTTTTTACTTTTTGAAATATTCGAAAAACACTAAAATTTCAGGTTTCTGTTTTTTTAATTTATCTGACTTATTTAACAGCTACAGAAAAACAAATACAACATTGCTAAAGCAACTTTTTTAGCTTTATACTACCATATTTTTAGAATATCGGTACAATGTTTCATTTTTGTGAAACTTAATTTTTTTAAATACGAACCTGCATATTTTATTTTATTTTTCAAATCCCATTAAGCCTTAAATTTAACCATAATACACATAACACATAATAATTTTTAGACGTTTTGATGTAATCTTTACATCAACAGAAATTTGACAATTACTTTTAAATAAACACTGCTCTGGTGTCAGTTACTTAACAATTTTTACCAAATACAACATGCAAATGAATGCGGAATTTAACAGTTATAGAATGAATTAATTATATAATATTTATTTTGAGCAAATTTTATTACTTAAATTACCGATGAGTAGATTAAAGGGCTATCGAACTATTAACCAAAAATTACATATTTAATTGCAGGTTTAGCATTTGCTTATTATTTAATTAGAAAACAAACAAACATTTTAAATTTAAAAAAATGAATAAATGAAAAGTTAAATCCAACCACACAAGCGGCACTAACAAAAAAATTAAATTTAAGATCTAATATAGATTATAACAAAGCATGAAATAAAGTTAAATAAATCAAAGGTGGCTATGACGAAAACTTCATACTTGATTATTTGGCTTAATTATGTCAACAGATGTCTTTGTAGTCTTATTGCGATAGTAATCATATTATATTGCTGTTGTAACCATGGCTGTATCGTCGGCGAACAGAAACAGTTGGTTTTCGGGATCATGTGGGATGTCTGCCATGTAGATGTTGAACAGGTGGGGCGAGAGAGGAGAACCTTGGGGGACTCCTACTAGAATATTTTGGGTGGCTGATTTGTGATTGTCTGCTTTTACAATGAAGGTTCTATCTGCTAGGAATGACCTGACCGTTTTGATCAGGTATGTCGGGTATCCTGCCCTTATCATTTTTAGTATCATCGCTTCGTGCCATATCTTGTCGAAGGCTTTGGAGATGTCTAGCAGGAGTGCTCCCGTCTGTCTCTTCCTGTTGAATCCTGATAGTATGTGAGTTGCAAGTATTGTTGTCTGGTGGATGGTTGAATGGTCTGTTCTGAAGCCGAATTGGGCGTTTGGGAGTATGCCTAGTTCGTTGGTTTCTTCCTGTAGGATTTGCAGGAATGATTTTTCAACTATTTTCCCCAGGTGTGACAGGAGGCTGATCGGTCTGTAATTGCTCGTTATTTTTGGGTCTGAGCCTGGTTTGTGGATTAGGATGATCTCCGCGTGTTTCCATTTCTTGGGGAAGTGTTGTAGTTACAGCACTGCGTTTGTTATTTTTGACCTTAACCCTAGATTGCCAACGTTGAAAATATATACGTCGATGCCAACAATACGTAAATTTTACGTACATTACCTTAAACCTTTTAATTTTTTAGGGAAAAGTAATTACTTATTTTTTTTTAAATAACAAACATTTTCTAAATCTAAAACAAACGAAATAACGAAAAAATACACATAAAAAGATTAGTTAAACTTGGCGCATTCATAACACATCTATACTTAAAATTTACGAGCCAACAATCACTCTTTATTCTGTAACGTACAACCCCAAATGCCACATTAGTAACGCGTCGGCAGCTGAATGTTGTGGTGGTAGTAGATGCACTACTTGAGTGACAGAACGAGGATACCAATAATAGGCCAATTATTTCAGATTTAAAAAAAACTGTACGTAAGTTTTACGTAGGTTGGCAATCAAGGATTAAAATGGAAACGATTCCAGACTAGATCACGAACACCAGCAACAATAACTTCAATACAGCAGAACAAAGCTAGAACCCGCTAGTCCGCCATTCTCACCAACCACAACACCAGGCAGGTCCATACAGGCTACCACGACAATGAGGGACCCAGGTTCAAACCCCTCACACAACACAAATATAATGTACTAGTTTGAAGCTAATGTTTTGTCAATAATTAAGTGGAGTTATAGGCCTAGCCTCGCTAAAAATTGTATTCAATGAAGATCCTAGTGGTTATGTTCAACGGGCTATATATATATATTTTCTCTCCTTTTTTTTTTTTCTTTTTTTCTTTTTCCTTATCTACTTCGCTGTTTGATACATTAATGTTTTTTTTTTTTAATTCTATATAAATAAGATAAGGTTAAATTTATTTAGTCAGATATATGAACTGCTAGAATGCAGCGAAATTTTAATTTTAATTTTAAAAAATTTTTCGATTATCGTGGTCACCTTTTTTTAAAAAGTGTAAATGTTTTTTTAATGTGAATTGATGTTTTTTAATTGACTTGTTGACTAGGGCGCGTCCTACTTGTAATCTTTATGTGGTGGCCTTATTACCTGTAAGTTTTGACATTTTTTATTATTTTAATTTTATACAACTTTTGTTTTTATTTCTTACAGTACGCCCTGATGATGGCCTTGTAGGCCGAAACGCGTAGGTGGTAATTTTAATATATTTTTGTAAGAAGGAAGATAGGGCTTTTTGTTTCTAACCCTACTTTAATTTGCAGAGGCTTACTCAAAATCGATTTGAATATCTAATATAATGAAGTTTTTTACTTTTGGTTTCGTTGCTGGTTTTTTTTTCTCTTAAATTTTTTTAACATTATATATTACTTATATCTGGCTCTATGCAAATATACCCTAGATAACAGCCAGGGCTGTATTTATTTAAAAGTAATTATCAAATTCCTGATGATGTAAAGATAACATTAAAATGTCTAAAAATTATTAAGTGTAATAAATGGTTAAAATTAGGAATTTGAGATTTCAAAAAAAAAAAAATGCAGGTCCGTATTGAAAAAAACTAAAGTTGATAACACTTCCACAAAAACGAAACATTGTATCGGAATTCTAAAAACATGAAACTATAAAGCTAAAAAAGTGATTGTAACAATATTGTATTTAGAAATAATAAGCCAATATTGTATTTGTTTTTCTGTAGCGGTTAAAATAAGTTAGATTAAAAATTAAAAAAACAAAAACTCAAAATTTTAGTTTTTTTCGAATATTTCGAAAAGTAAAAAATAAAGGTTACATTATTTTTACAATATTACTAAGCACAAAATTCCGCAACTTTACCTTCATTTGAACGATGCTGTATCTCTTATAGTCTCCGAGATACCCATGATGAGCATCGAATTTGGGACACCCTGTACACATCTTCGTTTACATCACAATCCGCCACTGACAGACTGTTGGGTTCAGCAAACGTCTCGCGCGTCTGGCAGCCGCCTCCAAGGAATTTGATACTTCTACATTCATCTTTGCGGAAGTAATTTGGGTTGCCTTAGGTAAAATTTCGGATATCATGCAAGCCGTTAATTCCACTCCATTTTTAGGGTTACGTTACAGTTGCTGAGTCACGATTAAAAATGAATAATTAACATTTTTTTTTGGTATAAAAACTCCATTGTGGGTGTACTTTCGTAAACCCACTAAGTACACATTTGGGATAAAGTATAAACTAACAATGTCATTTTTCATCAGACTCCGTTGCGTCCAAAAATTGGGTTTGTTTTACCCAAGTCAATTAATGAGTTCATCACCGCGTATAAAATTAATCCACTTATTGCCGTTCGCTGTCACTGAATTTCTCAGAAACTAGACATAAGCAGTGGCGGCTCGCGGTCTTAAAAAATGGTGAAGAGCTAGGTATAGTGCGGTTACTTAAACAAACATTGACTAAAAACCCGTCTAACAAAACGTCTTTCTTATTCTCATCTGTCCAACGACTGAATGGAGTTTCCAACAAATTACAAACTATGTCATTAATTGGGTCCATCTATAAAACACACAACTAAGTAGGTAAGTACACTATACTGAATTAACTGAAAAATAAAACTTTTTAAACACACAGTAAATCACGTAACACGATATGTATAACCGTAAGTTTCGCGAAGTCTCGAAATAAATACCTTAAGGTTAGGCGAACCAATGATAAAACAATGGTACATACGACTGATCTATTTTTAAATTGTCCTTCATCATAATGCAAATTGTTACATGCTGTTTGCGTGACTGACGTCACGTAACCATAGCAAGGGTGAATATCAAAGCCATGTTGGGCGTTGGATCTTCACTTGCTTTGAGCTAACGAACACAGTCGCTGGGCGCGCCAAAATGCACGAGTGTTTATAATTATTGTTCATCGGAGTTAACCGTGGGCCTATTATGCATAGCTACATTCGGATCAACGTTTGTAAAAATGAAAAAACTATTTATTAGTAGGGATATTAAGGTGGACCTTAGGATGAGTATGCTGCGCTGTTACGTTTTTTCCACGCTTCTGTATTGAAACATGGACTCTCAAGAAAATTCACATAGACAAACTACAAGCCTTCGAAATGTGGTGCTATCGTAGAATGTGGCGTATTCCCTGGACCGATAGAATCACTAATGCCGAAGTCCTGAACCGGATGCAGAAGGACTGCGAAATTATTAACACCATCAAAAAGAGAAAACTTCTATATCTGGGTCATATAATGAGAGAACAGAAATACACACTTCTACAATTGATAGTCCAGGGAAAGATTAATGGAAGAAGGAACATTGGTAGACGCCGTGTGTCTTGGCTTAAGCACCTGAGGGACTGGTTTAATTGTAGTAATGTTCAACTGTTCCGAGCTGCAGTCAACAAGGTCCGGATTGCTGTGATGATAGCAAACCTCCGATAGGAGACGCACTACAAGAAGAAGAAGAACATTCGGATTAAATTAATATTATTAATTCAAACATAATTATTTTTTAGGGCTAAAATGGTAGCTGTTTTGGTACATTAATATTTAATATTGTCAAAAAACTTTCCTCCTGGTTTTATTTTTCTTCACTTCACCTGACGAGCCGCCACATCATCATGTAGAGGATTCAGTGGTGTGCAATGCCGTTTAGAACAGGGTAGGCAAATATTTAATTTCCAAACAGTTGACTTTAAAAATTTTCAACACAGTTGACATCGCCATTACCTCAATTACATGTACGTGGACATGTCCACTTCTCCAAAGCAAACACAGGGCGAAAACACTAATATTGTAATCCACATTCATTTAATAGTCAGATTTTAAATCTAACATCCACTTGATTGAACCCCAAGTCAATTATTATGTAAAGTATAATATAAGATACTTTACTTATACTTCAGCAAAAATTATCTTAAATCATCATAAAAATACTTCTTATTTTACGTTACTAATTAGGATCTTAACTAACCTAATTATTGCCCCCCCCCCCCTGGCGCCGCCTCTGGCCCAAACGTCAAAGATACCAAAATTACTTCAGTATCTCTCAATAAACAATTACAGCTTAAAATAAATGTGATAGTATCAGTCGGTTTCAGTGAGAACATAATAAATATGATTGATGCACACCTAAAAGCGTTGATATACTCTTAAACTCACCCTTAATATTTCAGTCTTTCTACAAAATATGGAAAACTATAAAAACACGTCTATTTAATTTTCAAGTGGGAAATTTTTAAGCTAGTTTTCAATTAACCCTCTAGCGGAGGTAAAAACAACCCTTAAATGAGAAAGAAAGTTGAATAATTACATTTTCAGTCGCTTTCGAAAAATCAAGTAAAAAACAAGCAGTGTATTGTAAAAAAACCTTCTTTGCACTATTTCTTATGAGTTTCAAATGTCAAATACTGATCAAAAATGATATCAAGATTTTTAGCTGATGTTACTACTAAATGAATCTTATAATCATTAATAATAACTTTAAAATTATTGTCGCTTATTATGTTTGAATGAATATTTTTTGAACCGATTAAAAGTAAACTGGTCTTGATTTCATTAAATCTCAATCCATGATCCTTTATTACTTTAGACACATTAGAAAGATATTTATTTATCAAGGAAAATACATAAGATTATCTTGTTTTATTTTGTGATATATTTGTTTAAGTTACCATATTTCATTGATAAATAAAAATCACATGTATAAATTATAAATAATAAAGGACCCAATACAGATCCTTAATTAGCAATCCCAAAAATTAGAAAAAAAGAGAGCTGATACTATTTAATTTCCATTTATATGAAGAAAATAACCTGACAAATTGGTGCTAGTGGCCGCACGGTATAAAAAGAAAAATAAACGAAACGAAATAATTAATTCAAACCGTAATAAATGACTTTTTACCCGAATGTGATAAGTGACATTAGTGGAGTTGTGTGCACAAAGCTGGAAAATAAATTTGGGGATTTACGACGAACCCAACCGTATTCAAAGTACTAATTGCCGAAATTACCGATGCCAAACGTGGACATGTTAAATGGAGAAAGGTTAAGGTCGGATTACAATTTGTGCTCATGTTTAATCTAGCTAAATGAAATGGAAACATAATTAAGGGGTTGTTTACTGATGTTTTGACATATGTGTATATAAAACTTTTTGTTGTAAATAGTATGGCACTAACCCTATTTTTGGGCGTACACAGTGTATGTACAGATTCGATGCTCATCATGGCTATCTTGGAAACTATAAGAAATACAGCATCAGTCAAACGAGGCAAAGTTGCAGAATTTTATGTCTAATAAGTAAAACAAATTGAGCTTTATTTTTTACTTTTTGAAATATCCGAAAAAAATTAAAATTTTGAGTTTTTTTTTTAATTTATCAGACTTATTTTAACCGCTACAGAAAAACAAATATAATACTGTTAAAGCAACTTTTTTAGCTTTATACTACCGTGGTTTAAGAATTTGGTTACAATGTTTCGTTATCAACTTTAAATTTTTAAATGCGAACCTGCATATTTTAATTTATTTTTTAAGACCCCTTTAAGCCCTAAATTCAACCATGTATCACGCATAATAATTTTTAGACGTTTTGATGTCATCTTTACATCATCAGGAATTTGATAATTACTTTAAATAAATACGGCTCTGAACAGTTAAAGAGTGAATTAACTATAGAATACCTATTTACATCTGTTTCAAGCAAACTTTATTATTAAGATTACCGATGCGTAGATTAATAAAAGCGCTATCGAACAATTAGCAAAAAATTACATAGGTATTAAGTTGTAGTTTTTTAAATTAATATATCTAAAGCAGATAATTAGAAAACAAGCAAAGTTGAATCCAACTACACAAGCAAATCTAAAATTTAAGATTTTATCGTATCATTGAAGATTAAGTCATTTTTATATGATATCTTTATTAATAATTATTAACATCATAAACGTACTAAAACATACATAACATCTTAGTTACTCATAATACATTAGTTACCATAATTTAATACGTTAGATACCAAATAATATTTTTTTGACAGTTTCCAAATTTGATGGATACACCTTTGTCTTTAACGTCCACGATCTTAGGTATGCCCTCTGAAGACTGATTAATGACCGAGCAAGCACTCCTTTAGATATCGTGCGGTTCTCCAGTGCTTAATCCATTGCCGGAAACATCGCCGATTTGAATTTTGCGAGCAATGGAAACTTTCTTGGTCACACTTTCTTCTAAATACCCTCTAGCAACCTTCGCCAATTTTCATCCACCAAGTTCTTGTAGGTCCAATATATCTCCTCCAGCATTAACAAGAAAATTTGCCGAAGATCTTCTAACGAAGAAGTTTTTCTACTTTTTTTTTTGTTTCTGGTCTTTTATCTTTTAATTTGTTTCCTACATAATATATTACTCATATCCGACTGTATGCAAATATACCCTAAATAAATGCGAGGGCCATATTTATTTAAAAGTAATTATCAAATTCCTGATGATGCAAAAATGACATCAAAACGACTAAAAATTATTATGTTTGATATATGGTTCAAATTAAAGTTTTCAGAGATTTCAAAAAAAATAGAATAAAAAATGCAGATCCGCATTTAAAAAATTCAAATTGATAACAGTTCCACAAAAACGAAACGTTGTACCAAATGTCTAAAAACACTCAAAATTTTAGTTTTTGTTCGAGTATTTCGAAAAGTAAAAAAGAAAGCTTCTTTTTTTTACGATATTGCTGGGCACAAAATTCTCAAATTGACCGATGCCGTATATTGTTAAAACCGCTTTTTTTTTGGTTTAACATGGTAAATCGGAGGTTGGTTTTTTTGGATAGAGAATAAAAAACTACGATAGGGAGGTGAAAACCATTTTTCTCAAAGATGAACCGTTCCAATGTTACAGCCTGTCAAAGTCAAAAAATGCCATATTTTAAATGTCAATATTTCAAAAACTATTGAATTTAGACACATGACATTTACAATATAAGCATAGAATTTTATGGGGAATCAGAAAATAATACAATAAATAGGTTGTTCCATTAAAAAAAATTGTCAAAGACGTGACGACAGTTCTATAAGACACCCTATATAATATTTTTTATGTCAAAAAATGCACAATTAAAAATAAAAATGCACGGGTCCGAACGTTTTGCCTAGATCTTTTTCCTTTAATTGATATTAATTTTATGCGGGACTTTTGGGAGACCCAGATTATTCGCTATTTACAAATCCTTGTAAATATATGATTCGTCGTTACTGATTTAGCCTTATAAAGACTTGAATTATAGGTATTAACAAAGCCTTGTAAATATACAAAACCCTGTAAAAGGTATAATTCATTCAAAAATCTGATTCATACTATGCATATGATCCGCACTTATTTGTTCTGTGGAAATATAATTCACACCTACTTAAGTGGATTCGAACGCGCATGATGATTCCCATGTTAAATTGAGGTTTTTTTTGTAACCGAATTACAAAAAAATTAAGCAAGATTTTAAATTTCTGCTTTCACCAAAGGAAAGTTTGTATCTATGTGGGCGTTAAGTTATTTTCATTCAAAAGAAAATTGAGGAAAAAAGAAGAAATCCTAAAAAAAATAACTAAAGCCCATTGCATTGTAAAAACTATAGGGAATTATTTGTTTAAAATAAAAATAACTTTCTCGCATTCGCCAATATCAGTAGAGCCCAATTTAAAAAGTTTTTTTCTATTCCTATATTAGTGAACATTGATTTATATACAGTTTACTCTATAGGTCAGTTTATCCATTCTTACGTCTTACGCACTGTACGTAAGAATAAAAACGCACAACTGTACGTTATGATGCATAAAAACACACAACTGTACTATTGTGCCGATAAAAAACTGGGACAAGAGATTTACAAAAACAATGTAAGAAATACATATCCCCTAGACTATAAAAGGTGTCTAGAGCTAAAAAGGAAAAACATTCAAAATTTAAAAAGTAACCTAGGTTACATAATGGAATGTTTTGTATTTTTCGATACGGGGTGGTTAACTTTGAGAGACATCATATAATATGGATAAAGTAAATTTATTAGATTTTTTTAAAGTCAAATATTTTATAAATTATTATATTTACCATTACCACAAAATAATAAATAAAGCTAATACAGGTAATAAAATACATTTAATAAAAAGAAAAAAATTGCGAACACAAAGTTTGTCAAAACAACACAAAATTAATATTTGGTCATAGAACCATTTCTGTTTATTACTTTTTGGAGCCTTTGTGGCATACTTAAAACTAAGTTTCTACATAATTCGACAGTTATTTCATCCCAAGCTTGATTTATCCTATGACGTAATTCATCCCTGTTTCTAGGTTGAAAATCATGTTTATACATAGATTTGACCATGGCACCCCAAATGTTTTCTATCGGGTTCAAATCGGGACTCTTCGAAGCCCAGGGAAGAACTGCTATGTTATTTTCTTGGAGAAAATTTTGTACAATGCGCGCTGTGTGTATTGGAGCATTATCATGCTGAAATGTGTAATTTTGACCGTATACAGCGTTTACCGATGGTATCATCACTTCGTTTAGTATATTAACGTATACTGCTGCAGTTAGTCTTCCTTCGACGATTTGGCAAAGTCCTGGTCCTCTAGCGCTAATCCAGCCCCAAACATTTATGGAGAAACGCCCACTTTGGTTGGTTTTGTGGGTGTCTCTCTCATCATACCGCATGCCGGAAGGCCTATACACCCGAATTCTCCCATTATTGCATGACTGAAAAGTTTTCTCGTCAGAAAATATAACTGTTTCCCATAAATTTATTTGATTAATATATTCATGTGCAAATTCTAACCTGCCCTGTTTATTTATTTCCGTTAAAAAATTTTTATTGGCAGCACAACGGCTTCGTATATCGGAATTTCGAACCCTGTCTCTAGCGGTATTTGCAGAACCTGGAAAATTCGTCTCTTCTTTTGCCTTGATTGCAGTTTCGAAGGGATGATCCCTTAGATAATTAACCAGTCTTCTATCATGATCATCAGTAGAAATTTTAGGGGGACCAGAACCTGCATTCCTAATAATAGCCCCATGTCTTGCTATTTTTTGTTTTGCCAATAGCACGGTATTCTTGCTTACTCCCAGTTCATCTGCAATATCCCTAATAGCAACACTATCTCGCAACCGACTATAAATAATTGCCTTTTGCTGGGGGGTTAATTGTGGCATATTTACAAATAATATATGATTGTATGTTTGACGAGTCAATCATAAAGTGACAATCTTTATTGACATGCAAATTTTCATGACATTTTACTGGTACCAGGCTTGATGTAAAATTATTCTTAATAGTCTAGGAGAAAATAGAAAAATTTCCTGTCCCAGTTTTTTTATCGGCGCGACTGTACGTTATGCCGCCTAGTATAACAATCAAGTTAGGCTTGAACCACTCAAATAGTGACATTTATCTATTTTGCGTTTTGAATATTTGACAGTGACATTGTCATTATTTGATATTTGAAGTTCCAATCGATACTTCAAATATCAAAGAGTCGTAAAAAAGTATAGTACGTATTGCGTGTTGTAAAGCAATATTGCATTGTCTTTATTTGTTTTGAATTACGTTTCAACTGGTAAGTATCTCCAGTCGTCTTCACGTAAATAATACTGTTCTATTATTTCAAAACTTATTTGTATATTTTCGTTTTGCATAGTGCAGTGCTTGTCTTAATAGCTTTGTTCGCGGTGAGGATTCTGAATCGATTCGGGAATATTCGCATGCGCAGTTCACCTAAGATAAGTTAATAGTAGATTCTGTAACGAGGTTGGAATGCAAATTTGATCCGAGTGGAAGATTCCGAACGCTAGCGTAGCGAGCGTGAGGAACCACGAGTATCAATCATATCAAATCATTCTAACCTAGTAGCAGACTATATTTTCTCCACGACCAAAAATACTATTCGCAATATTTGTAATTTCAGGTGGAGTATTATCCAGTTCCATATGTGATTCATCCGATTTTTCACTCATATTTTGACTTGCACTAAAATTTGTCTGCTGACATTGACAGTTTCGAAATTCATGGCAACCTATGTCGTTTAGATCAATTACAGAATATTTATTTCGTATCTTGTTATGGAATGAAAATACACGCAAAACGCATAAGAAGCAAGTGTTTCAGAATAAATATTCCAACTCAAGAGCGAGAATTTTTACATTCTATTATCAAAAATGATTTTGGAATTATTGCATTCAGTAATGGTCGTGGAGAAATATAATTACATTTACTTATACTAATCGTTCAAGAAAAATTAAAAGGTTATTTCCTTTAAAATAAGGTTTATTTTTTCTAATGAATTTTTGTTCGAAAATATTATAAAGAAAAAAAATTGGTTAAAGTAAAATTTAAAAAATACACGGGTAATCTGAAGTCAATAGCCCTTTAAAATCAGTTCAATGTTCTAAATTTCTAATAAGAACTTTTATCCACTTATCGGGCTTCATTGACCCCGTATTTTTCTTTTAATTAAAAAAGCCAAGTGTAATGAACATAATGCCGTTGAGGCACAGAAGAAAGAAAATGTTTTAGCCTTTATTTAAAAGGTCTAAAGCCGTACAAAAAAATAAACACGTATAAAAATATTTATGCATCAAACATAATTTAATTTGAAATTGTATACCTATACTGCCATGGATGTCTCGTTTGGTTAGATACATTCAGAAGTGTAACAGTTGTGGGCTACCCAAGGATTACATACCTGCAATAAGAAAAATACCCATCAAATAAGAATATTTTTACATTTACAATCGATATTCAATTTTGAAATGCTCTTTAGGTAAAAAAATGGTGATAAAATAGGTCCCCTAAATATTTGATAATTATTTTAATATATTCATTACTTAGTTAAATTAACATGCTGCTTTCCTGCATTTCGACACAATTTACAAGTGTGGGACATCTTCATGCAAGATAAGAAGGAATTATTGACAGAATGCGGACTAAAATCGCTCATTGTAGTGGTTGTAAGTAAATACAAATATTTTTGGAAATAGTTTTTTCTACGACCACCTATGAAAATAAGAAAAAAAGCACGGTTAATTTGGCTAGAAGGCGCCGTATATCATACGCGTGTTGAAAAAATATCACTAGTGTTGAAATATAAGGCACACTATTTAATTTAAACATATGGTGCCAATTTGGCAGACCACCCCTATTTATTAAAAAGTACAAATTTTAGAAAGTAGTAATTGTATAGTGTTTAATTTATCATGTATTTGTCTAGTGATTCAGAATTTGAGTGTGACAATCCGCCATCTGAAATTATAAAAAATGTTAATAATATACTGGAAAATCTATTACCATAAAAAAACAAATCGCGCTGAAGAGAGTGTCATGTATTAAACAACAAATGGTTATCGGTAGCAATCGCGTAGAGAATAGAGCTCTAGCCTACAGATCGCAAGGTCACAGGTTCAAATCCCATCAGGAGTATTTCACTTTTATCTATAAACATTAAATAGAATTATTTTGAATTAAAATCTTCCTTGTTGGGTGGATTTTTAAAATTTATGTTTAACGCATCTTTCCTTTATTAAATTTAAAATGTTTCATTCTAGTTAATCTAGAAGTGAATCCAGGATTAGTTCTTTCTATGATATATAAAATATAAAAAAGTTAAACTTTAAATAAAGAAAAAGCTTATTGACAAATTATAAACCCAGATATTAAGTGAAACATAATCCTAAGTATGCTAATTTTAATACTAGTGTTGATATTTATTTTTCAACGCTAGTGTTGAAATATTTTTTTCACAAATCAAAGGCTTTTTGAATACTTTTTTTGTGGTCGTAGGAAAAATAGTGTACATTACTCGTCTGAAAGTGATTATTCTAAAACTCGAAGAATCTCCTCATTTAAAAAGTATCACTTTCATCACTTATTACGTAATATACTATTACAATACTACATATTTATTACTAGTTTTTAACGTTTCTGTTTGCGGTATCCATTTGCTGACAAATGGAGGACGAAAAACGTTCTTCTTCCGACGAAAATCCTTTTCCGAGTCGTAAACTACGGCCCACAAAACATCTTCCTGAAAAATCATCAATTTTGGCGTAATAAGCGTATAATGAATATATATCAAACTTTATTTAAGAGTATGTTGTCAAGACCTGCACGAGCCGGGTCTTCATCTTGGGCCTTAACGCGGCCCGGCCCGACTCTCGGGCCGGGCCACTTAATCAATAAAGGTTTGGGTTTTCGGGCCCTAATTATTTTTTACGGGCCCGCTGGGTTCCCCAGGCCTGTCGGGCTTGACAAGCTTTTGTGGCCAGCCGGTCGTTCGAGTCAGCTTCGCTGTTCCTTTTTTAAAGAAACATTTGTGGCAATATTTTTTTTCGGCCTTCCGGGCTGTTCGGTTTTGGTTAACGGGCCGGGACGCGTTGTAAAATTCTGACTCGGGCCGGGTAGTGAACTTCCGGCCCGTACAGGACTCTAGTATGTTGTAACTAAATGTAGAAATAAGTTATAACCTCTTTGATTTAGGAATCTGGACAAATAAGAAATACTAAAAGGAAAAAACATAAAGGGTCGAGCTCCATTTGTTAAAAAAATGGATACCGAAAACTGCAGCAAAATTAAAAATTAACAATAAATAGTTACCTTGATAGTTACTTTAATAACAACTATTACCGAAAATATTTGTACTTACGTACACACGTTCATAAATTATGATGATTTATACAACTATAAAGTTTATTTTAAATTTGTAATTGAGTTATTATATGAAGTATAACATATATTTCAAATCAATAAAATATAAACTTGGTTTAATTATATTAAGTTTAATAACAATAAGCATAAGGCATTAATTATTAAATGTCAGTGAGTAGAAACGTCGTTTTAAACAAACTAACGCTGCAACTCGGGTACGGTGCATAGCCGGGTTGGCGGACAGCTCGAGCTTAGTTAGAACTGCCACTATGACGATTAAGAAACACTGTTGCCAGACATAAGAAAATTTGACTATTGATAAAATGTTATTGTTAAACTATAGCGGAATGTGGCCGATTATAAAATATTAGTAAAAGGTGTAAAACGAAAAATTAGTTTGCAATTTAGACACCGAGCTTTCGAGTTGGGGGGACACGACGACACTGTGTAGGACATAGTTCAAATATCATGGTAATTGTTGCCAAAAAAAGTTTTTTTGGATTGCCCAATCCTTTTATTTGTAAACTATAGTAAGTTGCATTTTGTTGTGAATTCTAATTTTATTGATAGGAATAGAAGTATGCTTAAATCACAATATCTTAAATTATTAAATTCAAGGGTTCTCTATAAAAAAAAGTAAGCAGTAAAAGAGGAGTAAAGAGGGCAAAAAGAACATGATTCGAGATAAGAGAAGGTCATCATCAGCTATAAATAAAAGGTGTGTGACGTTCCTAAAACTTAATAACCACTGCGATATTGGACTACTTCTTGAATCTAATTTTATTCTTCAAGAATAAGCTAGTATCGGAATCAAATATTATTTAAATTGATGAATATACTTGAATTAAGCGTATCATTTTTTATATAGTGTTGATTTTTTTCGTGTATGCCAAAAGGGTTTCTTACAATTCTATTGTTGTATTAAAAAAAGCACCACACACGGTGTTCCCAATAGAACACAAGGTGACACAAGTTTGACTCACCGCTTGATATTAATAACAGTTTTTGTAGACTAAATAGTAGTTTTATGCCGACTATTTAAAAATGAACAAAGCCGGATGGTATGCATCAGAACTTATCAGAAAATGATCGTAAGCGATATCGATATCAATATTTTGTTGTCGTGTGGGCATTAAAAAGCTCTGTTTGGTCTCCGGTACAAGGCCGGTGTCACAGTGTTAACTGAGGTGCAAATCAATTGAAATTAAAGCCGAATACGTTCTTGACGCGTGTAAACAGTTCCGGCCATGTGGAAGGCTTATTTATGGCATAGACATTGTTTTTTACGCCTACAAAAGCGAATATTATGTTGTTTATTAGAAATAAACCAATCAAATTCACTTTTTGATTGATGAAAGTACGATAAGGTGACATTTGTACACTGTGCGTAAAATATAGGAATACATACATAGATATGTATATACAGGGTGGGGATTTTAAATGGAACCCTGTTTATAGCGGCTTTGGGAATAAGATTTCTCTAAAATCCAAAAATACGTCTTTAAAGATTTTGATGGGCCTCGCTTTTGTCATGTAAAAATAATTGGAATCCCAAGGAAGGGACGCAGCCCTAACCAATTTTTTTTTTAAATCAGAAGATACCACTTGTAGCACCTTTTTGAAAGCTTATCGAAAATGAAATTTGTCTATATTTTACATCTGTCAAATATTTAATAAAAACTAATTTAAGGAACAAATACATTAACAATAACTTTAAAACTGTAATAACACTTTTTTAGCATAGCAATTGTTGAAAATGTGCCGCATAAATCTGTTAGCACAGACTAAACCAATGATAGAACTCTTCCCTTACTCTTTCCAAGACTTCTGGCGTGATTAAACGTATCTCTGCCTGAATCTTGTCTTCAACTCTTCCAGATTTCTAGGTCTAGTGACATATACCTTTCTTTTTAAATCGCCTTATTAACAAACATCTAAGGGTGTAATATCTGGAGATTTGGACGGACTCGCTATAAATCCTAAAGTCTTATCCACGTATTTGGAAATTTAACATTTTATAATTCTCTTACATTTCTTACAAAGCAAGGAGGGGCTCCATTCTGCTGAAAAAATATCCTTTGGTCTATATTTCCATAATTAGGGAATGTCCTTTGTCCTGCTCTTTGGTTTTGGAGCTGTCTGTGTACCAGATTATTGCCTCAGGAATAGTTTCAGATGTTTTGTTTTTCCATACGTTTCGTTCATCAATTACGACCTCATACGGTATATCATTTGGAATATTATTTTATTTGAGGAATTAGTATTCCTTATATTACTGTCGCTTTTTTCCGTGTATTTATAAAACTAGCCTATACTTTAGTATAGGCTATGCTTCCGAATTAAAATTAGGCGTAGTATTCTTTATATAACTGTCGCTTTCTTCCGTGTATTTATAAAACAAGCCTATACTAAAGTATAGGCTATGCTTCCTAATTCAAATTAGGCGTAGTATTCTTTATATTACTGTCGCTTTTTTCCGTGTATTTATAAAACTAGCCTATACTTTAGTATAGGCTATGCTTCCGAATTAAAATTAGGCGTAGTATTCTTTATATAACTGTCGCTTT
This sequence comes from Polydrusus cervinus, assembly GCA_935413205.1. Lineage (NCBI taxonomy): Eukaryota > Metazoa > Arthropoda > Insecta > Coleoptera > Curculionidae > Polydrusus > Polydrusus cervinus. The sequence goes on from OW284511.1 coordinate 81,570,509, forward strand.
CTTCCGTGTATTTATAAAACAAGCCTATACTAAAGTATAGGCTATGCTTCCTAATTCAAATTAGGCGTAGTATTCTTTATATTACTGTCGCTTTTTTCCGTGTATTTGTAAAACTAGCCTATACTAAAGTATAGGCTATACTTCCTAATTCAAATTAGGCGTAGTATTCTTTATATTACTGTCGCTTTTTTCCGTGTATTTGTAAAACTAGCCTATACTAAAGTATAGGCTATACTTCCTAATTCAAATTAGGCGTAGTATTTTTTATATTACTGTCTCTTTTTTCCGTATATTTATAAAACAAGGCTATACTTGAATTAGGCGTAGTATTCTTTATATAACTGTCGCTTTCTTCCGTGTATTTATAAAACAAGCCTATACTAAAGTATAGGCTATGCTTCCTAATTCAAATTAGGCGTAGTATTCTTTATATTACTGTCGCTTTTTTCCGTGTATTTATAAAACTAGCCTATACTAAAGTATAGGCTATGCTTCCTAATTCAAATTAGGCGTAGTATTCTTTATATAACTGTCGCTTTTTTCCGTGTATTTATAAAACTAGCCTATACTAAAGTATAGGCTATGCTTCCTAATTCAAATTAGGCGTAGTATTCTTTATATTACTGTCGCTTTTTCCGTGTATTTATAAAACTAGCCTATACTTTAGTATAGGCTATGCTTCCGAATTAAAATTAGGCGTAGTATTCTTTATATAACTGTCGCTTTCTTCCGTGTATTTATAAAACAAGCCTATACTAAAGTATAGGCTATGCTTCCTAATTCAAATTAGGCGTAGTATTCTTTATATTACTGTCGCTTTTTTCCGTGTATTTATAAAACTAGCCTATACTAAAGTATAGGCTATGCTTCCTAATTTAAATTAGGCGTAGTATTCTTTATATAACTGTCGCTTTCTTCCGTGTATTTATAAAACAAGCCTATACTAAAGTATAGGCTATGCTTCCTAATTCAAATTAGGCGTAGTATTCTTTATATTACTGTCGCTTTTTTCCGTGTATTTGTAAAACTAGCCTATACTAAAGTATAGGCTATACTTCCTAATTCAAATTAGGCGTAGTATTTTTTATATTACTGTCTCTTTTTTCCGTATATTTATAAAACAAGGCTATACTTGAATTAGGCGTAGTATTCTTTATATTACTGTCGCTTTTTCCTTGTATTTACAAGTTACTTCAAAAGCCGTTTAATACCTATCAGATTAAAATCTTTCTTTGGGATAATAATTATGTAATACTAGTATTTAAGTTAATTAAGTTATTACCTACATTTTTTAAGTTAATAAAAAGAACCGCTATAGTCTCAGTTCGAACGTTCAAGTGGGCGGCTTTAGGTATATGGCCTAGACATTGCTTGTTGACGCGATTAGCTGCGATAGAATTAAAACGGGCATATCGTGATCTAACAATTTGTCTGTCGTCTCAAGAAACCGTGTAATGAGACAGAATAAAGTTATTCGATTGGTGTTAAGAGAAAACAAACACACCAGCAATAATAACATACAATTATTTTTTATTTCATTATTTAAACATCGAAATATGATTTTTATTTTATTTGTATAGGTATATAAAAAAAATAATTTAATTGCCATCGCTAGACACAGGTGCAATATGCGCGATGTGGTGGAAATGCACTATTTGTTCGTAATGACACGTTTTGTGTGATTGCATTGTTTTAATTTGTGATCCAGCCTCGATGTATTGTTTTATTGCAGTTGTTTAGTGTGTTTAGTGCAAAAAATTTAAAATAAAGACAATGAAAGTATGAAAAATTCGATCTTTTGATAACTTTTCAAAGGATTAAAAAAATGTTTTGTTCAGTTTTCAAACTTAAGTTTTATTTTTAAACCCAGTTATTAAAAATATTTCCAATCATAAGAAGTCTAAGTTCATCTATTGTGTTGTTCTTCTAAGACTTAAAAAGTATGCGCCATTAGGTACATGCATTTATTTAAACCTTACAAAAAACTAATTTACAAATGAAATATAGTAAATTAATATTAATGTTTTTATAAATTCGGCGATAAATTAAAATAAGAAATTTCTATAAATCTAATCTGAGATTTTCTAACAAAAATAAAAGCTTGTGCTGTACCTACTTATATTTTTAAAAGAACCTGTATTTATGTGGTAGAACTATGTGAAATTATACCGTAAAATTGCATACCATGTAATGTAATAATACGGTGGTTACATTATATAAGCTGTAAAATTTAGGAAAATGCTTTACAACCAATTTGTAAAGTATACTTTTACAAAGAACTTGTGTAGTGTTAGATACTATATAAATAAAGATATAACTATAAAAACTTTCGTTTGTATGGTATAAACACCTACCCTGTAATGACCAGAACAACAGAGTTCGAAACCGGTCTGCAGGTGGTAACATGCTACCAATAGTATAGTTTCCCTTCAAGAGGTTTTAAAATTATTTTTCATGCATTTCCTAAAAGTAAAAAACGAGTTAATTTTACAACATATAACCAATCTACCCTTCTACTTTTACAAAGAACTTGGTTACTATCTATCACTTTTACAATTTATGGTAATCTTCAAACTGCTTAACCCTAACTTGTGGATGAAGTACTAGTTAAGTTAAGGTTTAAACTCCAAATTTGTCAGCATTGTCATAACCTGAAATAGGTGATTTTTTGGTTATTTTCTTTCCACGAGAAAGTGTCGCTTTTATTGCATTCTATTACATTTTTATTCAGTCTTACTATATCCAAAAGTAGTGTAACTTCATATTTTGCAAAATTTGGTGCTCATTTCTTATCTTCCATTGCTATTACTATTCCATACAGAACGCTAACCAACGAACGGCAGGAAAATAAAGTTTCAATGTACGGTTTAGGTACGAATTAGGCAATCCAACGATGTGTCCAAATGGCGGCTGGATGGCAAATCCTGCTTTGTAATAGGTCCACGTGACCATAAAAATAATGTTGCTGGTGGCATTTTACGGGTGACTCAATGCTTTTTGCCATCCAACCGTCATATTGAATCACGTGGTTTGGATTCCCTAAATTAGGGAATGCCACCAGCAACATTATTTTTATGGTCACGTGGACCAATTACAAAGCAGGATTTGCCATCCAGCCGCCATTTGGACACATCGTTGGATTGCCTAATACAAATTGTAGGTTAGGAAATTAACTGCACCGAAGTTAGGTATAAGTAATAGCACAGAGTATATGGTGGTCGGCGCTGTCGCTGGACATAAAAGATAACAAAACATTGTAAAACCGAAAATTTTGAAGTGAAGGATAAACTAAAGAATAATCACTGGTTTAAACTGCAAAATAATCTTTAAATTAACTATACTTTGTAAAAGCGGCCCTAATAGTATAATAGTATATATAGTGGTAATAAATTGCCAACGATGTAATAATGTTTAAGAGTGTAGGTTAAATTAACAAAATGTAAGTATATGTGCTAATGAGTTCCTAAAGAACGACCAAGAATATAAATGGTATTTTAATGTCATTATTTTGGACAAAAAAATATCTTGTTAAAGTTAATGAGCCTTTATAGTAATCTCAAATCAAAGCTACGAAAGTGCTACAATATTCCGGGCTCACTGACCCTTGATAATTTGCCCGTCGCTATATTACCAATTTAGCGTAGGTAGGAAACACAAAAAAATTAATACGTGTTTATAGAAAAACAATGATTTCCGGACATTGCTCCCTACGGTATTGTTGTTGGTTTTCTAATGAAATATTGCTTTATTTAAATAAAATAGTTTAGTACACGTTTTGTAAAGAATCATTTTATACAGTGGCGAATTTGGGGGGGGGGGGGGTCTGCCGCCCCCCCGAGCCTAAGAGCTCGGGTCCAAAAGTCTAAATGCAATCTAATTTTTCGTATCATGATAGGACTTTTAATTAAAATTTTTAATTAATATATTCTTGCTTAGATTACAAAGTTCCTGTAGGAAACGTTTAGTTTTTAAACTTTTCCTTCTAAAAATCCTGTCTTATACAGAGATTAAGATTTCAGACGCATATCGTTTTAGTTATTGATTTATGATGCAATTTTAAAGGAAAACGAGTAAAAAGAATAATATTTTATAGTATTTTTCTATTATACACTTGTCTGTTCCGTGTTCCCTTTTTTAGAGCTATTTTAAATCAACAAAAACATAACCCAATGCAATAAAATATTTTTTCAACAAAAATAGAAAACAATTAGGTATTTATTTTTAAAGAGAAAAATTAAAGTAAAAATTTTAATTGAAACATTTTTTATGGAAGAAGTGTGATAATTTATAATAAAAAAATAGTGCGGGAAGAAACGTGAATGCTTTATTATGAATATACAAAATGGGGAGAGGTAATAATTTAATTTTCGAAATTTGATAGTAGTTAGGTGAATTTTAAAAAAACTTTGGGCGTGGCCCCGAAATTTTTTTCGCCTGCGGCGCTTTTCCGCCTTCTTCGCTAGATACGATATCATGAAATACATGTAGTTTTTTTTAATAAAAACACATTTAAAAATATAGATACGCTTTTTAAATTCTGTAAATTTTCGAGAATAATACCATAAGTGCATAAAAATTTCCGAAAATTTTGAAAAATTAAATGTTTCTTGATAACAGCATGAGTTTATTTTCATCGTTGTTTCAAACTATAAATTGCCCGACTTCGAAGGAGGAGGGCTATTTTTTGAAACAACGATGAAAATAACCGAATGCAGTTTCCAAAAAACATTTCATTTTTCAGAATTTTCTGGAATTTTTAATCCACGAATGGTATTCGGTAGAAAATTTACAGAATAAATAGCTAACACGTTAACATTTTATCTTTGTTTTTTATTTATTAAAAGTAATATTACAATTATTGTAATTTATTATATATTGTATGGTCTTATTTGAGTCCATAATACATAAGTTCTCTTGAGTGCTTGATGTTTTTTTACTGGATTTTGGGGTGCTATCTGTTCTCATTTTTTCTACAATGGCTTCATGATGTTCTTGATCCATTTGAAGGTAGCTGGCAATTGATTTGGAACTAGTATGGCCAGTCATTTTTTTAAGTTCCTGTTCTGCAATACCGCTTTTTGCAATTTTTGACACGGCTGTAGCCCTAAGTGAGTGATTAGTAATTTTTGTTTTTTTAACGTCTAGTCCCACTGTTTTTGCTTGAGTAGTAGTCCATTTTGCTAGTTCATTTCGCCCAACAGGACTGTTTTTATACCATCGACTTCCAATTTTACAAAATGGATTGACCGTTAAAAATAAACGATCATTTTCAATTCTCGTTTTGATTTTAGCAAGTTAAACAATCTGATTGGACAAAGATCGGGATATTTCATTAGCGACTAGCCATTTAGATGGAGCGCACGGTTTGGAGCCACCTTGTGTCATTTTGCTGAATATGGGATTGTATTCTATTCTACCTGTTGTTTGCCCCCCATTGTCAAATTCTTTTTTTTAAAATTCCAATAAGGTTTTGCTGCCTTCTCCCCCTCTCCATGCCAATTCATAGGAGAATATAAGAAACAACTTTTTTTGCAGACCTTCTGGGGTACATTCGTTGCAATTGTCAATTAACATTTTCATTTCATTATTTTTTAGGGCAATTGAACTAACCTTTCTTTTATCCTCGTGCTTGTGCAATTCCTTTCTTTTAGCATTTTTTGCATCCCTGGCAGCTTTAAACTCTTGATCTTCAAATGGGTTTATTTTAATACCATATTTTTCATAGTATTCCTCCATCACCATTTTTGCAGTTAAATTCCCCATTACTTTTATTGTGCTCTCTCTATATTCATCGCCATTATTTTTTCGCATGTTGTAGCCCCAATCTTTAAGTACTTTAGCAATCTCATGCACTGATGTTTCCCGCTCTAGTTTATAGTTTCTAACAACACAAAACTCCATGAATTGTTTCCATACGAACGATCGGCTTTTCTTTGTATTGGGCGGGATAGTTTTTTTCTATATTTACATCAATCGCATCTTCACTAAATTCACCAAAACGACTCATTTTTCAAACGATCAGCTTTCAAATAATTATTAATAAAGAAGAAACGTCAAAGTTGACTTTTTTATTATTTGTTGCTATGGTTTTGGGGCATTTTTATTTAAACATACAAATAATTATTATTAAAATAGAAACGTCAAAGTTGACTTCTTTATCGCTTGTTGCTATGGTTGCTACAGTGCAATTTCCAGTGATGCAATTTCCACTGTAATTCAGTGAAAATTGCACACCTCTTTACATAAATACGAACACAGAAAATTTCATTTTTTGTTCCTTTATACACTATAACCAAAATCAAAATTTAGTCAAAGAGTCCATTGTATGGTGTCTCCCACCTTAATGTCCAGCACCAGGAGTACTTATATCTACACAGAGCAAAATCGACTAATTAAACAGAATTGTTAAGAATAGTCTTATACCAGTAGCAACATTTTTAATAATCACTATTAAACAATCTATTAATATAGCAAAAAAGTTAACTAACGAACAGCATACAGAATTACTACATCTTTATTTATACCTACAATAAAACGAAATAATTATGAATATAAGCCCAGAATTGTAAGAATGTATTTTAATAAAACACTCTTATTGGAAATAAAAATGGTTTTATACAACATAAAGATTATACCAACAATAAAACGCTTTTTTGGGGGTATTAGTTAAATTATTATCTGATATTAAACGTTTATTTACCCTTATGCAACATACTTTTAATTTGCAAGAGTGGGGGAGACTTCGACGTATCAAGACGTGTTTTACGAGGCCATTTGCATTTATTCGGCTGTGCGGGTTGTTTCAGATGTTTGCTGTTTTTTTGTGAACAGTGTTGTGAGGTTATAATTAAGGTTTATTTGTGGTGGTGTAAAATTATCAGTATTTTGTAACCTAAGAGCTGTGTTTATGACCTCAGATTTTTCTTTGTTTCTTGATTAGAAAGTGTTGAGGGTAAATACCTTTATTTGTTTTTTTTTTTAGTTAAATAAATACCTTTAATATGTTAACCTATTTTTATTATTACATATCGCGAACGAGCGATATGTTTATATCCCCTATCTTAGGATTCCTATTGTATTCTATCTTGGAAATTTGTGTCACATTTGACATTTTCCTGTTCCCGATTTTTTTTCTAGAAAACGGATAAAGTTAAAATATTCAAACTTTCTGGGTTTATAGCGAAATAATAGGAGTATCTTCAGTAAAAAATTCAAATATACAGGATGTGACGGAAAAAAGTTATTAAACGCCAAAGTCGAAAAATATGCAAAATTCGCTGTCTTCCATTTCAGGTCGCAAAAATTATTTTTTTCGATTTTTACTTCTGGAGGTTCGAGAGGACCGGCAGCTTCCGAACCCTATTGTTTTTGAAGAAGATTAGAAAATGTGTAGTATTTTTCTTGTATCTTTAAAAATCGAAAAATGCTCTATGCAGGGTCATTTTGAGCCACTTTGAAGGGTATATTCAAAATGATCGGACAGACCTTTCGCGTAGACAGCCTGATAGGCCGTCTCAAATACTTTTTTTTCACAATACATGTTTCTATACCTAATATTTTTTTAAATCGTTAAAATTTGAGAAAAACTGGAAATGACGATTTTAGACTAAAATTTTTTTCGGTTCTTAAGTTTTTTTCGTGTTAAATACATTTTTTATTTAAATGGCATATCCCTTATCCGAAAGAGCTCGTCGAAATACACCGGATATGTATTATTTGGATACTAAATCTTTTTTACTAAAAGAGCAATAAACGATTGAATGTAAAATTTTTGAATTTTTTTCAGTAAGTTACTGGTACGCTCAAACCCGCCACTGATAACCTGCATTCAACTTTTTGAATTTTTTTTTGTTCTATTGTCTAAAGGGATAAGTAGACTTTAAATTTAACACTATGCGCTTCCTCCAGCAATACATTTCATATTTAAAAAAAATGTTTTTTGAATGTTTAAAGATTTTTTTATATCAAAAGTTTTACTTAATCGACTATATTTTTTACAATAATATCCTTACACAGTTCATTTTAGGCTTATTTTATTCTACAACCTTTTCTCAATGTCTCCCCATATCTTAATTTATCAATTTATTTTTTTTAATTTGAGAAAAATAAACATTTTGATAGCGCGGATGGGAAAAATTTTCAAATCTCAAACTAACTTGGATATGAATAGAGTGCTTTGAAATATTTTGTTTCAAGTCAGTATCTATTGATATTAAATACCGCTGTCAAAATTGGCCTAAAATGAGTGTTTTCGGCTATAGATTCTGAAGTTGTTTTAGCGTTTTGAAGTTAAAAATTGAACGTAATAGATTATTTGAGACTTGTACAATTTAATGAGACCAAAATTAAAGCTTCATATGTCCAATTTATTACCGAAATTTCAATTTTAAAAATGCTCTGCAATTTCCGTAAAAGTTTCATTTTAACAGAATTATGATTTTTCGAAAAGATTGCCTTGGAATTATAAAGCGTCATCGTGGATATTAAAAATATGAACTGTCAAAAAAGGCCGAAAATGGCATATTTCATCGTAAGTTTTTAAAGTTATTTTAGCAATTCGCGCTGTAAAATTTGGGATAAGAGATAGCTCGAAACTTCTACAATACAGTGTTATATAACAGATAGGTCCAAATAGAGTAGTTATAGGTGCATTTTTCATTTCAATATTGGTCTGCATACCTTAAACTTTATCAATATTCTATGCTGGGAGATATTCTGAACAGCCGAAAATTAACGACTAGATTTTTTTCGAGTTTTAATTCATTATGACTTTATTTGTAAAGATAAAGAAAAACTAATTTAACTTTTGCATTGCCGTATTTTGTTTCCTATCATATAATGTTATTAGATTTGGAGTAAAACGTTTCGTCATCTAGATACCATCATCAGGTTTTTATTTTTAAATATAAACTTGTAATTTTTATTGCAGTTTCGTCAATCTTGCTTTTTCTATAGTCTTTGTGCAATATTGCTTTAACCAAATAGCAACGTTTCGTCCTATAAAACATCTGCAATCTTTATATGGACTGCTATTAATGCGTTAGAAAAACGAATATATATCCGAAGAAGTTAAAGCATGAATTAAAAACTACTTATCTGGTCTGAACAAAATTTGGCATACGAATGAAAAATTAGTTATTTTGTGGAACAAAGATTTTGTGTGTTGAAAAAGAGGTTGTTTTTTGCTAGCTGTCATTTTGATAATTTCAAAGTTCAACTATTTCAATTAAACTATTTAATATTAAGTGTTAATTTTGTGAAACATAAATAAAAGGGATAAAAATTAAATACACGAGTTACAGTATTATGAGTTATATACTGACTATAATTTTGTAATTTTTTTTATGTGTAATATTCGCGTTTATAAAAAAATATTTTGTTGTTGGGTGTAGTTCTCATATATTAAGATTGAAATACATAAATATTAAATGAAATATTTGTAAATATTTTTTGACAGGTTTTATATCGACAAATTAGGCGATATGTTTTCACATCACAGTCCGCAGGAGTGTGATACAAAAGTAAATAATATAATAACACAAAATATTTTAAAAAAATGAAAAAATTTTTAAAAAAATTAAAAAACTAATTTTTTTTTTTAATTCTTTTATGTAATGACTTTTACCTTTAGAGGCAATGCCAGTTGCCGATCAGGCGATATGCAGCTTTTTTTTGTATATTATCGGCCATTTATCTGTTTATTTTAAATTCTGGATATACGATTGCACATGTTTTAAAGCGAAAAATAGCAGTAGTTACATGGTAAAATAAAAAAATGAAATTTGTCAATACCAATATAAATATTGTAAAATATTTCTTTACCTTTATTATTTTTTGGTCTTATAACATACAATCATCCAAAATTTCGCTTGTTGCTTGGAGTTTGCGTAAAGAGATAAGTGATCGATATATTTATAAAAAATTAATATTGGGAATGCGCAAGCGCAAAATTTGAATCGGCAAACAGTATAAAAATTGGCAGCTAAACAATTTTATACCGGTTATAAAACTGGATTATACTCTTTTTCAACTGTGTGTTTACTGGTTATAAAGCGTTTTATAGTCACTATAGAACAAACCTTTATGGTTATAATCCCTGTCATATAAACAGTATAATCGTTTTTAACTAATGTGTATGTATACCCATAGAAGTACGTTTTATAGTCGCTATGGAACAAACCTTCATGGTTACCATCCGTGTCATATAAACAGTATAACATATTTTAGTTATCCTTATGCACTGGTCCTAGCAATATCTGGTGTATAACTGGTATTAGCTCGTATTGCTGTCCCAAATAGCATTAAATATTCTTATAATGGCCATAAGAATTCTTATAATGGTTATAATTCATTTTTCTCAGTGTAGCAATAAAAATCGGTATCTTAGTCTTCATCAGAGTTTGACCTTATAAGAGGACAACTCCACTTATTGTAAGTTGCATGAATGCACAAATAATTATTAAACTACTCATTACTGCAAGCCAAAATAAATCTGATAATTAGTTATCTGAAGCGCGAATAAGTGCAAACTATGCAGTATGCACTTACCTGAAGTTAAACAGCCCCGGCTCGCGTGGGTGCCTTTATAGATAGCTCAAACACTGCTTGCTGACGCTTTTATAGGCAATAGAATTTCAACGAGAACATCGTGGTTTGTCAATTTGTCGATGTGGAGTAGTTCGAATACTTAAGCAGGCAAACAGACTTCACGAATGTTAACGGTTCAATTAAGAGTGTGTGGAAAGTATGAAAACTTTTGTTATTTGCAAAAATTGGATTTAAAGTTTAAATGAAATTTTCTTGCCTATACAGGGTGTTCCTTAATGACATGCTAATATTTTAGGGTGTGATTCCTCAAGTCATTTTATGAAGAAAAGTTCATATAAACATAATATGTCCTAAACGGCTTAAATTTTTTGCTACAGGGTGTTGAAGTTTTTTTTAATGCTTTTTTTGTAATATCTCCGAAAGTACTTTAGATAATATTTTCAATTTTGGCATGTGCTAATAGGACATAAAACCACATCTTTTAGTAATGAAAGTTATTTTTTTGTCCCACCAGTGGCGTCCATGCAAACATTTCCTCTGATATTTTTCAGAAAAAAAGTTGTACGCCACTGACATTTTTCCATGTGGATATCATTTCTGATTAGCCTGGTCAATTCTGCTTAAAAATGGTATCTTGCGTTTTTCTCCTCAGGCACGCCGTTCTTAATTAAAATAATTAAATTAGCTCTACTATTTATTATTATTAACATTGATAATACAAAATTTTGTTTTATAAAAATTGTTGGAAATGGCCACATTCATTATTTAATAGGCATGCTTTCGCCCGTCTAATTTAATTTAATTATTTTAGTTAAGAACGGTGTGCCTGAGGAGAAAAACGCAAGAGACCATTTTAATGCAGAATTGACCAGGCTAATCAGAAATAATATTCATAAGGAAAAATGTCAGTGGCGTACCACTTTTCTTCTAAAAAATATTGGAAGAAATGTTTGCAGGGACGCCACTGGTGGGACACAAAAATATCTTTTAAAAATAAAACATGTGGTGTTATGTCTTATTAGCACATGCCAAAATTGAAAATATTATCTAAAGTACTTTCGGAGATATTACAAAAAACGCATTAAAAAAAATAATTCAACACCCTGTAGCAAAAAATTTAAGCAGTTTAGGACATAATATGCTTATATATGAACTATTCTTCATAAAATGACTTGAGGAATCACACCCTAAAATATTAGCACATCATTAAGGAACACCCTGTATATGTATCAAAATAGGCGCCTGATGGTAAATACTGCTTGGTAATTGGTACACGTGACCATAGAAATGAGATTGCTGGTGGTATTTAACGGGTGACTAAATGCTTCTTGCTATCAACCGCCATAATGATAACGTGGTTTGGATTCCCTAATTTTAAATAAGTTAATTTTAGAGAACCCAGGTGAAAGAAGTTTTTATATTTAATACTAAAGTTATTAATTCAACTTTTAGTATCAAAGCGTTCAGCTACGGTATAGCAGCATTATATACATGAAAGGTCATCTAGAAATAATATATGGTATACTTAAATTTTTAATTTCTATTACATATTCTTCGGTCCATATTTGAACCTTAGAAAACAAGTTTTTTATAGTTTAGTTAATGTAATCAACTTCATAAGATTTATGCATGTCGCAAGTCAATATTAAAATGCGCCACTTCACCCACTGCTTTAATACAGACAGAAAAGTTCTAAAACATGTTTAATATGATAACGACCACGGAAAAGTATACTTCGAGTGATTTTTTGCAACGCAGAGAGTGATCAATTTCGATTTTAACCGTTTACAAAGTTAAGCTGTGTCGAGCGCGGTTAGTACTTGGGCGGGTGACCGCTTGGGAACACGGCGTGCTCTTGCCTCAGGGAAGAGTGTAAAATGAATCGACACCTAGCCATCCTATTCACGCCGGACAGGCCGGATGAGATCGGATATCTCGTAGGATGAAGGTGCCGTTTCACACTCCCCAGTCGGTAGACTACATTTGTGGTCGAGGACCGGTTCAAGATGGCCTACGTAGTCGGCGAACCGTAAAAAGAAAAAAAAACCGTTTACAAAACTTGTTGTGTACCGCCGTTATCAACATTATTTGGTAAATAGACAAAGAAACAAATTAAATTCCTACACTTAATAAATTAGCATGAAAGTTTACTTTTAAATATCATGACAAGCTATATTTATTTGTTTATTTAATATTTTTAAAGCTAAAAATAATGTAATTCTATCACCTCCGTTATCAATTGATAACGTAGGTGGCTGATGATAACGGGGATAAATAAATCTTAAATCGATAAGCCAGTGATAGTCAGGCGGCGATTAAGGCAATTTGTTCCAGCAGCTTCAAATCAAAGCTCGTAAAGCGATGCCACAACAGTCTATCAACATCGGGTTACTCTGTGCTGGGTTCCTGGACACTCCAAAATAGATGGCAACAAGGCTGCCGATACGCTCGCGAGAGGGCGCAGGCATGCCAGCTGATCTAGCAGACAATACAGTGAACAAACCACTAGGATTAGTCAAAGAGGAGATTAATTACATGGCCAAGCAGCTTGCACAGAACAGATGGACCAAGTTAATATTCTGCAGTACATCCAGGCAACTGAGGCCCACATTTGATAAAAAAAGAACCGCAGAGCTATTAAGACACAGTCGGAAAGACGTGAGAAATATTACTGCGGTTGTTACCGGACATTGCCTCTTCGGTAGACATGCCGAACGTATGCAAATACCCACTAACGACTTCTGCAGAAGTTGCAGAGATGAGGAAGAACGTATGAATGCCCTGGCCTCGCAAGAAAAAGGTTCACTGCTCTTGGTGAACCATTTTTCAATAGCCTGGAGGAACTAAGCAACTTATAACGACTGAGCAGCTTTCTGAATAGTAGTGGCTGGTTTGAATGAGTTGTTAAAATCCTTCTACGGTGTACGCCGCACTAACCATCAGAGATCTGATGAAGGTGGGTTCTACGGATCACGTGTGGTATCACAATGGACCTAATAGGACTACGTGAAACTGTTTGGTCAGAACCAAAGGTTACCTAAGTAATATAAGCGTTTCGTATTTGGATATTTATTTTGCATCCTTATAAAATTTTGCTCTTTTTATCTAAAAATAGGTTGCTACACTCCAAGTAAATTAAATTAATATTCATTTAGCAACAAAATCAATTAATTAGAAATAAATAATTTTGCACAAATTCTTTTTTAAAAATATGCCATGTTATAGGCTTTTTTTGGGCACACTGTATAAAGTGTTAGGCTTTGCACAATGCACAACAATACCTTACCAAAATGCCATTCTCGACAACTCCAATAAATCATAGAACCCCGCTTACTTCCGGGCAGAAAATGATTACGACTTACGCTCCACGCTGTGTAATTAATTTTTAAGAAAATACCACACCCATAGGAACATACCACTAATTACAGTTAGAAATGGCATTCTACAGTTTTATGTCGATACTCTGTACCAAACAATAATGAAACATTTTAAAATATATGTGTATTTTTTTTATTTTCAGTTTGTATTTATTTGTTATGTAACGCTTATTTTAGTATTGTATAATATTTAGAGTACTGTAAACTATAACTTCAAGGGGTATACATACACAAACCCTCAGGTTCATTTGTGTACCCAATATTTTGTTGTATTTTGGAAATGTTCCTACCTCATTTGTCGAAATAAATAAATAAATATAGGTATATTCCTTCTCCAAAAAGGTTAACATTGCAGAACCGGATATAGTCATGGCAGGACACGCAATTCCCCTGGCACCATCTATTAATTTGCTGGGGGTCAATCTGGGAGGTAATATGTCTTGGCATGATCACGTTGCCGCAATTGCCAAGGCAGCTGCACAGAAACTTGGTGTACTTTTCCGCACCAAAAGGTTGTACACACCTCATCAACTTTTGACACTCTACAAAGCCCAGATTCGACCATCATTAGAATATTGCTCTCATGTCTGGAGCTCTGCACCCAAGCACACCCTTCGGCTACTGGATTCCATTCAAAGGAGAGCCATTCGTCTGATCGGCGACCCCGAGCTGACCAAGACCCTCGATAGCCTGGAGCATCGAAGACAGGTTGGTGATTTGGCTCTCTTTTACAGATATTTCCATGGCAGGTGTTCGACTGACATTGCCCACTTGATTCCACCTAGAGCAATTCAAAACAGAAATACACGGCAAACCACTGCCGCTCATCCATATGTTGTTCAGCTTAGTACTCCTCGAACTTCATTGTTCAAGAATTCTTTCATCTGGAGAACGTCATCTTTGTGGAATGATCTTCCTGAGGTCGTGTTTCTCAATGAATACAATCTTCAACGTTTCAAGACCAACGTTAATCGCTTTTTTCGCACTCGCACCGCTCCCAGAGCGCCTTAAAGGATTTTTCCTACAGTGCAGGTGTTTTATCATAAAAAAAAAAAAAAATATTAACAAGCAGACATTAAAATTTTTGAATCAAACTATCACAACTGATTTGAATTAAAAATACTGGAATTGGAAATACAGGGTGATTCCTAAGTTGATACTTTTTTTTAGCTGTGTATAGAACAAGAAATAAACAACTTTTTCAAATTCATATTTTCAAAAAACTTAAAAATAGCCAAGTTACAGAAGTAAAACATCTAAGTGCGGGCCTGGTAATCAAAACGTAGCCCTTTACTTTATATTGTGTTTTTCCGTTTTTTGTATGTCTTGCATTTTACGGATCGGTGTTAAGTTATTAATTTTGTCAATTCGCGGCGCGGTGTGGTTTTCTTTTAATAAATTGGTGAAAATGGTAAAATTTGAAAACAATGAAGTAATTATGGTGCTTGTTTATTGTGAGTGTCGTAAAAGTGCGGATGTTTTTTCTCTACACCCAGAAGTTTCAACGGGCAAGTTAGGCAGAACCGTTTTTGATTTGTAGTGTAATAAATAAATGTAAGTACCTACTTTATTTTTGGGTTTTTTGAAAAAAGGTATTTGAAAATGTTGTTTATTTTAATGCCTTCTATACGCAGCTAAAAAAGAAGTATCAACTTAGGAATCACACTGTATGTGTCGTAATACTCCCAAATTATTGGCTTTGTTGTTTACTTGAACTATTACTACCCGAACTAGGCCATAATCATCACAAAATGTGACATTACTAATTTAAAATGAATTGTAATTGCATTTCTGTGATGAAAAATGTAATGTCATCTGTGGAATGGTAACGAAACATTCCTCATATAACTCAATGAATAATGGCTATAGTCTATTTCAGAAAGGTGTCGAGTAATAAAATGGGAAATTCCGTCCAGTTCGGCTCAATTTCGGTATCGGCAATAGGCGCACGTAAATTTTGTACTATAAATTATTTATGATAACTAACCACAGAAAAAAAAAGAAGATAATTTGATAAAGAAGGAACTATTAGCTATAGCAAATTTACACAAACATCGTTTTATAAAATATGCCGTGGAAGATATAGCTAAAAAACATAGTGTAACTGTGCTGTGCACACCGCCATGTCATTGCGAACTAAATCCTATAGAACTTATACAGGCGCAAGTGAAAGGATTTGTAGCAAGACACGACATTCAAAATGAAAGACGTTAAGCTGTTTGATCAAGCCATTAAAGAAGTGACACCAGAGAACTGGCGAAAAGCAGTCAATCATGTCATTAAAGAAGAGGAGAAAATGTGGGATCTTGACAAACTGATCGATCGGACCGTCGACCCGTTAATTATAACGTGAGAGAGGAGATGACAGTTCCTCAGATTACGAAGAATATTATGATTTTTATAATTTAATTTCTGTAGGTATAATGTATTTTTTTTTAATGTTTAATAAAAAATAGGTGTACCTAATACCATTTTTAGTGTTTGTGCATGGATAACAATAGGCAAAACCCATAAATTAACCCAAACCCGGGTGGTACTACCTGCACTTTAACAACAAAGAAAGAATTTTGCAATGAAATCAATGCCAAATTATTAGCGGCTTAAACATTCGTTGGGTCACTCTGTAGTCCCTTTACATACCTAATGAGCTTTTATTACTCTACACCTTTCTGAAATAGACTATAATTATGTTGTTTAAACAGTATACAGCTTAAAAATTATGTGCGTATCGACAGAAAATAAATATCGATATAATTTAGTTGGCCCTAATTATCCATATACGGAATAAATTGATTTACAATGGAGGCAGGACCGCCTACATTCCACGAAAATTGCAACCTGTAAAATTAATTATAATTTCTATCGCGTACGACTCCAGTACACTGATACAAACAATAGGCGCACAAACAATTGGCATAAGTTGACAATTAAATCTACGCCGCCGTTTCACGGGGCGGGTTGTGATGACAGGCAGCCATCATTAGGAAATCAACATGCAGAATTAATTTTGTCATTTATTAAAGTTTCTGATATTGCACAGCTTTTTATTTGGACATCACATTCTAAAGTACAACTGATTAACGGTAGTAGAGTTTTGGACTTCCATTGTCTTTATCTGTTTTGAATCACTACGTTTTAACTGGTATGTATCTCCAGTCGTCTTCAGAGACTACTACTACACTCCTAAAAATGACTTGGTATTTGGTACTAATTTTTATTTGTTCTCGTGTTTACGTTACCAAAAATAACTATTTTTAGTTAGCAAAACAAAAAAGATTTTTTTCTTGGTTATATTTACCAAAAAATGATGTCATCAGAACAAAGAAAATATCTTGTTTCCATATTATTTAGCAGAAATAAAATATTTTGTTTAGCTGAATATTAATCTGTATATATCTTATTTAAATGTTACGTTAATGTTCCCACAAACTTGTATTTATCAATTAAGCTACTTGTAATAACACATTATGAATTTGTAATCCCTATCATTTTGTTAATTTTGATTTGAATACATTCTTAGTTACCAGAACTAACTTTTCTTTTCAAGTAATATTATTCTTCATATTTATAACTAACAGCATCAACAGATACTTGACACCCTTGCCCGGTGGGTGACATGTGACATCATTCTAGCCAGGACTGTCAGGAGGTTATGTTTATGTTAGGGTGCTTTTGCGGTTCCGTGTCCATTTTTTCGTGTTTTTAAGGCAATTATTGGCCATTTTCATGGCCGTGCCCGTGTGGAAAATGCATGTGACAATATTTGGTGTAATTTATTTGTGTTTATTGTCTTTCTTGTGTACGTTCTTATTGGCAGCAGGAAGATAAATCATAAGTATATAAACATTTTATTTTTTATCATTGCAGTTGTACATTAGAAAGTTTAAAGGAGATTTTTATAAAGCATGGCAAGGTAACCCGATGAGAAATAACTTTAAAACATTTTTTTTTGTTTTGTTTTTGTTCTATGTTCCATTTCTATAAAAGAACGTCATATTGATGACTTTTTAATCTGACCAAGTGCAACAAATTTCATATAGCTGTATATTTTAAATAAAAAGTCCAGGGGATATTTTTTGTTTTTTAATAATCGCAGTTGCAGATAAGAAAATTTAAATAAGGACAATTCAGTTCTTTAAGCAATTGAACAACCCAAAAGGTTGAGTAAAATAATTTAAAAATCTAGTGTTTCTGTTTTGTATTGCATAAGTATGTATTATAAAGAACATGAGAGAACAAGGACATTGGAAATAATTTTTTTTTAAAGAAACCATAATATTCCTGATAATTTATTCCAATTAGTTTACGCATACCTAATAAAGTAGTAATACCAAGGCATTTTTTTATTTCAATGGGGACCTAGGAAGAAATATATTTTTCGTTACTAAGTATAAATTACATATGACATTTTTTTTAGAAATAAAACATACTTTTTTTAAAGTTATTTCTATCAAATCAACTTGCTAATTTTGCCATGCGTTATAAGCAGTTCAAACTTTCTAATGTGCAACTGCAATGACAAAAATATAAAATTTTTACTTATTTATGATTCAACTTCTTTCTTACAATTAGAAAGTACAGACAAAAAATAATAAACACAATGTTGTGACTACATACGTAATTGTTACTGTATGAAAATTTCAAGTTTGGCCTAAATAAATTATTGCTTTGGCAATATTTGTAGATTGCATAATTAACAAAAACAATATTGCCTTGAAAAAAAAATTTCAATTTTCCATATTTACACATTAGTTGTGACAACTAATTTTTAAAGTGGGGGTACCATATAAATTTAGTTATCAGTATATAAAATTTCGTTGTGACAACTAAAATTTGTAGGTTGGGTTGGTTAATGTTATTAATTAGTTCAACAGTTCAATAACGACAATTTTTTTTGGTTGTACAAACTAATTTTTGGGTTGAGTCCGATTTCACGAAAATGAATAGTTGTCAGAACCAAATTTTAGTAATCCATACCATGTTATTTTTAAGAGTGTACCGTTCAAGAAACATCATTGTCTCCAACCTTTATACAACTTCAATGACGATATCGTAATTTAAACCTCATATTTCATCAAAAAAAGGCACAAAAGTAAAAATTAAATTTTTTTGGACTCCAATTGAGCCAAGTATAAAATTTTAAACCTATTTTAAACTTATATGTAGTTCTTCATCTCATTAAATCCAATTATTGGATTAGGCCGTGCGTGTTCGGCTTAAGACATAATTAATGTGCAATATGCCATGCAGCGCATTCAGCAGTGGTATTTCCTCGGGTATTTCTAAGCAGGAATTTTTTTTATGACAATCTAATATTCATTCTTATGCTGAGCACAACATATTATGAAAAATTCCTTTATTAAAAATATTCTATATAGTTTTTCTTTTCTGCTCTACTTATTTAGTTTTTTAATCCTCTATATTCTACAAAAATATCTGTTTATAGTTTGTCTATATGTAAAATTCGATGTGGCGTCTGATGATATACATACGTAAGTCCCATTAAAATGGAGACTTACTATATTTATAATCTATTTGCGCTGTTTTTAAACATCTAAATATTCCTTTGTCAGAAATAGATCTTAATAGATATAAGTTAAATATAGAGGGTGTTATGGAAATTACTTATATTTAAATGGGTGACTCGCTGTGTGTTCTAGAAAAACATTCCAATGGTCCTTATAAAGACAATGCAAGTCCAAGACTCTTCTGTCATTCAAGAAAGATCATTGTCTCTAACCAGACACATGTAGTTTTGTGTTAGAAGCGTTAATAGTAGTTTGTACAACCAGATAGGAAAATGATCCAGAAAATAAAATGTTGCTAAAGGACCATCCCATTTAATGGTTTTTTTATTAGTTGAGTTTTGGTTGTTATGACATTCCACAGGGCGTTTCAAAAATTAGAAAAAAACAAACTTAATTCTTTTTTTTAGCCTGTTTATTGGAATAACAATAATAAAAAGCTAAAAACGAATACCAACATGTTTGGCAAGAAATGGTTCTATCAAACAGTTTAAACCTCAATACCGTACCACAAACCGTTTAAAAGATATCCAAGTAGAAGTAAACGTTCGTCATCTTTTTTAGAGCGAGTGTATATGTGAGGTTAGAACTGATCAACAATATCAATAAACCAGAAGTAGCAAAACGGTTTAACTATGGTAAAAAAGGGGATTTGCATTCTGCACATTATCTTGCGTCTGGAGGGCCGCCGTATTTGAGATCTGCAAAGTTGCAGGTGCATTTTCTGTAATTTCACCCAATTCATTTTCATAACACCATGCGTGTTATTTATTTCTTGTGTAAACTAACCCCAAATCCGAACAAACCCAAACCAACTTCAAGACTATTGGAAAATTGAAATGAGTTTAAAAAGGTGAACGTAATTATAAATAAACATCTGTTTCGAACACAAGTCAAGATCGATTGATTTATTTTGATAATGACTTTCAACTAGAACCTTCCAAAACACCTGTGCTTTTCCACATTTCCTTTCAATATTGATTTTTTATTTTTGTCAAAAATAACAAACATTTAATTCCATTTATTTGCGTCTATTTCTTTTGCAAACCTATATCTATACATATTCTTACAACTTGTTAAAATTAATTTTCTATTATCCCACTACAAAACGACATCTATTGATGATTGCACAATTAATAACAAACATCAGCGTTTTAAATTAAATTCAGGAGCAGGAAATGCCATCAGTCCAGTTTTATGGCTCGTAACCAGATAACGGCTGTTTAAATCTGTTTTCTGTAGGAAATTAAATAAATCGTCGCCATGGAACATCAGGCAATCCATCACGCATTTTTCCAATAAATCCGCCAATGAATCTTTATAATAACGGTGTCAGGAAAAATTAACATGAATAGTTTCAATAATAATTGATATTTCATTGTAGACTTTGTGTTGCCCGCAGCGCAGTGTCTACAGAGTGCAGATAAGATTCAGGTCTGGATTCCAGGAACTTGCTGAAGGGAAAGCTACAAAATTTAAAAAATCTCTTTTAACAAATCAAAATATGAAACCACCACAGCTGCAGCGTATACAGGGTGGGGATTTTAAATGGAACGCTGCCTATAGCGGCTCTGGGAATAAGATATCTTTAAAATCTAAAAATCCTTCTTAAAGATTTTTTATGGGCCTCGCTTTTGTCATGTAAAAAAAATTGGGACCCAAAGGAGGGAGCGCAGCCCTAACTAACCTTTTTTTTAAATTGGAGGATACCACTTGTGGCACCTTTTTGGAAAGCTTATCGAAAAAGGAATTTGTCTATATATTTTTTACAACTGGTCAAACCATGTGTCAGAAATTTAATAAAAACTAATATCTTTGGTGTCTGGTGACACCCTTCTTTTTAAATCGCCTCATAAAAAAAAGGGTGTAATATACGGAGATTTGGGCGGACCACTCTATAAATCCGAGCAGTCCTATTTACCAACTTATATATATATCGGTAAACCAATCAGACGCTTCAACCAGACTTCGCGGGACCGGGGAATTACTCGTAATGTTTCTCACAACAAAAACTCAATAAAAAAAAAAGAAGAGTGGCACTAGATTAATTTTTATTTTCGATAAAAAAATGGCCGTAAAAACGACAAGCATACTGATACTGTTGTATCCTAATAATCCCCCCCCCCCCTATATACGCTACTGGCTTAGTCACGAGACAAAATGTCGGAAGCTCTGGTCACATGTCATTTTCAAAGTTATTAAAGTCAAAAAGGTCAATTATTGATGACATTTTGCAAGCCAACAAAATCCCGCTAATTGATTTTACAGGCCGTAAAATCTTCGCAGTGGCTGATACCTCAAACCGGATTCTCAACTCGCTGAAAATAATTATAATTGCCGCTGAATATGAAACAGGTTTTAACAAAATTGTTTGTGTGGATTCCGAGAAAATCACGTTTAAAATAGCGTTTAGAGGGATATTGTTAGTTTGCAAAATGTCACCATTATTAATATGTTCTACAAAAAGTCAAGGGGTAAGGGGGGATAAAATACAAAAACCTATTTTTTTTTAAAGGTAGGTGAGAGTATATACTTTTCTGTAAAAATGTTAAGTGGTAAAGTCTATACGAAGTCAGTGTCAACAGCAAGGAAATTGGGGTACGGTCAATTTCCCGTGGCATTGCATTGAAATAAAAATTATAATTCTTAGTGACGGCTCCTCGTCGAAAGTCAGCGTGGACTTGACGAGTCTGTCATGGCAAAATGAGGGCGGGATTACAAGACTTGATTGCTCCCAGCCGAAATTCCTTGGATAAAGTAAAGGTTGATATTATAGTCGGCCCAAGAAAAACAGCAATTTAACACAGCAAAAGCCACGATGCTCCGGTCTATAAGTCTAATTGCAACCTAATTTTTCGTCTCAAGCTTGGACTCTTAATTTAAATATTTAAATAATTTATTCTTGGCTTAGATTACAAAGGTCTTGTAGGAAATATTCAGTTTTTAAACTTTTCCTTCTAAAAATCCTGTATTTTTAATGGAAGAAGTGTGATAATTTATAATAAAAAAAATAGTGCGGGAAGAAACGGGAAAGCTTTATTATGAATATACAAAACGGTACGTAAGAAGGAGTATTAAAAAACCGATGCATTTGCACCAAATACAGCTCTTAGTTCTACGCTCCTAAAATACATGATTTCTGAAAAAAATCATCAATTTTGGCGTGGTGAGCGATATTTAATTTATTTTTAATCATGAAAAACCGAGCCCGAAAAACGCTGGTTAGAGTCATACATAAGTCCTTTGTTAAAATTTTGGATTGACACCAATATTCATATTTTCACAAATATAAAAATGATTTTAATAAAGAGCCAGCTAGAAATATCAAAAAAAAAACATTTACGAAAACAAATTTAATCCAACCATGCAGAGGGGGAGAGGTAATAATTTAATTTACGAAATTTGATAGTATTTAGGTGAATTTTAATTGAACTTTGGGCGTGGCCCCGCTTTTCCACTTCCTTCACAGTATCATGAAATACATCTATGTAGTTCCTACTGTCCCTCTCTTCAGAAAAAAAATATCCTACTTACGCCCACTGCCCCCCCCCCCCCATCGAGTATATTTTCTGGCTACGCCACTGCACTTAATTGAAACCGAAACCATAAGTTGAATTCATATGTCTTCCTTATCTCCGGGTCATAAACGGAATACAAGAACGTCAGAACGTCTTAATATTACTCGTATTATATGTTCACTATATTTCATTACATTTTACGCTATTCTGTAATAAACCTTGATATACGTAATTCAAACGAATCCTCTCTTATATGCGGTTACGTTTCCCAATCCTGCGATAAACCGAAGCTGTGTGCGACAAACAAGAGCAATTTACAGGCACATAAATCAGCTCCGGGCAATATTGTAGCAACAAAGTCCTGCCACGTGCCCGCGTGTCGACACTTGGTAGACCAGCGTGTCGGCGATCGTCACAAAATTTCATTAAACTTCGTGTTTCTGTTACGCTTAATTTCGTCTATTGACAGCTCTCGTCACGAAATTTCCTCTCATATTGATGCTGGATTAATTTATTATTACGAACACATTTACTGTCGAAGCAAATTTAATTACTTGCTTTGTGACGATTACTATATAAAGGAAAATATGCTGTAACTTAATTTATAACAAAAAAACTTTTTGCAAAAGCATTTAAGGGGGGTTTTAATTTAGCAAGACTACACTCATAAAACTGACCTAGTATATCATACCAGAATCTTAGTTTGTGTGATAAGAAAGTTAGTTAAAATACCCTCAAGAGGGAACTTGGTAACGGAGACATTTTATTTCAGGCCGATTCCTGCATTGGTTATTAGTCACTTTGCCATTAGGGAATCCAAACCACGTGATTCAATATGGCGGTTGGCTGGTAAAAAGCATTGAACCACCCGTTAAATGTCACCAGCAATATTATTTATATAGTCACGCGCACCAATTACAACGCAGTATTTGCCAGCCAGCCGCCATTTGGACACATCGTTGGATTGCCTAATTAGCAAACTAACTGCTTGTTAGGTTAAAGAGTATGTTTATTGCCAATACTATTGTTTGGAAAACACATAAAAAATTATTTTCGAACCACCTGAAAGTTCCTTATAATGTAAGATCATATTTTGTCAACACTGTGTCAAAATACAAATCAGATTGCACCAATAAGAAGTAAGGACATTACTATTGGCCAGGGCCGGCGCTACGGCCGGGCAAGCCGGGCCCCTGCCCGGGGCGGCAACCTTAGGGGGCGGCAGGATCTTAGATCGGACACAGCCTTTAATGAAATGCCTTGCGATGCTCGAGAACTAGCCGACGAAATTGACATACCAGCTAATTTTGAGCTGACCCAGTCACGTCATAGAGTTCGAAGAAAAAATGTTAATTTCGACTATGAGGCACGAGATGATCCGATAGAAGATCCTACTTT
Organism: Polydrusus cervinus; assembly: GCA_935413205.1. Classification (NCBI taxonomy): domain Eukaryota; kingdom Metazoa; phylum Arthropoda; class Insecta; order Coleoptera; family Curculionidae; genus Polydrusus; species Polydrusus cervinus. Next base: position 81,594,875 of record OW284511.1, read on the forward strand.
GAAATATAAGGCAGAGTTTTATTTTTTGACATTAGATAAAGCTATCAATGCACTTGAATCCGTTTGATTTGATGAGTAACCACAGCAACTATTTCCAGTTTTTATACAATATTTGTGATTTAAAAGATACTACTCAAAACGACGTACTAAAGTATTGTAAAGATCTAGAAATAGTGTTAACTGATGGGAATTCATCGAATATAAACGCTCTGAACTTAGCAGACGAGATAGTATCGGATCTGGCTTTGCTAAATAAAAAAGAAAGTCCAATCGAGATTTTAAAATTCATATGGAACCTGGACTTTGCTCCAAATTTCGGTATAGTTTTAAGGATATTGCTTACTCTCCCAGTAAGTGTGGCAAGTGGAGAAAGGAATTTCTTCAAATTAAAATTAATTAAAAAATTTTTACGCTTCACAACTACCGAGGATCGGCCAAACGGCTTGACAACAATAGCCATTGAACATGAAGTGGCTGAAAAAATTAATGATTAAGAAAGTCTTCTTCTTCTTCTTTAAGAAAGTATAAAAATTAAGAAAGTATAAAAAAAAATTCAGAATTAAAAGTGAGAAAAAAAACACTTTTAAGTTTAACTCTCGGTTTAAATGCATTTTTAATATGTAATTAAGTAAAGTAATTAATATTTAGTGGTTCTAGAATTTGTTTTAGTATTTTTAAAATATCTGTACTTATATTATAATAATTTTACACTAAACATTACTTTTTTCTTTGTTTTCTGTGCAACCAAGCTACCCTAATTTTAGTTGTGCCAAAAACATGATAAATTAATAAATTAGTTTTTTTGACTAATCAAAACTTTAAAATTATTGATAGCATTTTTTGCCACGTTTTATTTTACTAGTAAGTGTTGGAAGGTTATCTCTTAATTTTTATTATAAATGGGCGGCATTTTACTCTTTGCCCGGGGCGGCGAACCTGCTAGCGCCGGCCCTGCTATTGGTAGAAGAAAGCAACCATCTTGGTAATCACTACTAGATGCAAAAAGAATCATTAAATACCAATACAGGTCAAATTCATATGTTAAACCAAAATAGATAACAACACGCCTTACAGAGGATCCCCCAGACCAACGCGGAGATGCGATGACGGTGGCGGTATTTTGTGTTACCTGTTCAATTGTTGTGCTGACTTTGACTATTGTTAAAACATATTTATGCAGATTATATTCACAGAACAATAGAAATCGCACCCCGCCGCCGGTGTGAATAGCCAAAAAAAGAAGGACCGCGGTGTCCACCGGCACCTCTACCGCCGGGTCTGGGGAATTCTTAAAACTCGTTAAATTCTATGTATATGTAGCAATAGGTATACAGGGTGTCCCGTAACTTATTGGCCGTAGAGTAACTAGACATCAAACTAAGCCGATTATGTCATATAAGATTTTTCGGATTGTTATTCGTTCTAGAGATACAGGGTGTTAAAAGTAAAAGTTTATTCTCGAAAATAAGCCATAATTTAAAAACGGTTTAAGGAATCAACTAGAGTTTCAAACTAGAGGGCGCTAGTTGCATACACTGGGCTTCATAAATCTATGATTTTTTTTCTTACCTGTGATATTAGGTGTTTTTCAATTATAGTTTCTTAAAAAGGGCATTTTCTGAGTCTAAAATGTGTACTTGATTGATCTTAATATCTTTAACGGTTTTCGAGATATGTCCCTTTAAACATCCCAAAGCATAAAAAATATAGTAAATAATTAAATTAACAAAAAAAAAACAACAAAAGTGACTATCCGAAAAAACTTATATGACATAATCGGCGTAGTTTGATGTCTACGGCCCATAAGTTACGGGACACCCTGTATATATAATTTTTGGTTTATTTTTCAATTTTGTAGTGGTGTTTGTATAACAGATACTAATGACCAAATAAACATTAATTAGCTAGTTTAAGGGTTGAAGACAAAGATGTTTCTTGAATGATAGAAGACCGCTGAAGATATATTAAGTCGTCTTAAAGACAACTGGAGATACTTACCAAAAATCACCCATTTAAATATAATGCGTCATTTTGTCAAATAAACTAAATTGTTGTTATATTGTTTCCAAATTTGTAAATATGAATAACACGAATCCGTAAAATGTCAATGGCAACACTCTTTTAGACGAAAAAAAATACAGTGACTGACTACGCTATGTTAAAATAAATTATTCTGGTAATTCTGATGTAATTGGAAAGTGAACATTGCGTGCTATGCCGATGTATTATTAGACCAAAATGTCTAGGTAAAGGTTGATTAGATGTTATAGAACCTGAAGAATAACAACTGTCACACTCCTAATTATATCCGTACAAAAGTGAAGGAATGGGAAATAATTAAAATTTTTTTTTTAAAGATTTTACGATATAACAGAAAGAAAACTATACAGGGTGATTCACGTTGAGTGGCCTATTAGAAGATCTCGGAAACTAGTACCCTATCTTTCTAAAAATTTGATAGCAGGCATAATTGGTTTTGGGCTTTTAAAACATTGTATTTTGACGTTTTTATTACTTCCGGTTATACCGGAAGTTAATGCCAACTTTGCTATTTCAAATGGAACACCCTGTATTTTTTAGCATTTTTGATTACCTTTTTAAAATGTAATTAACTTTTGTTAATAATAATCTATTCCTATCTCTAACCGTTTTTGAGATATGAATTATAAAAGGATTTTATTGTGTAAAAACGCTTCGAGAAGAAAGTTTAGTAACTCTGAAACTAATAAAGGTAAACATTTAAAATTTTCTAAGCTTTCAAGTAATACATAGATCTTTAGTTCAAATTACTTAGGTTTCACGTTTTTTATACAGGGAGTTCTTAAAATTGTGCATAAGTCAATTTTTGCAAATGGAACACCCTATTTTTTAGCTTACTAACGTGTAGAGAATTAAATTTCCTATCTAAATGCCTATTATCTTACAATCCACATTTTTAGTGGTTTTGGAATTATGAGCAATTTAAATAAAAAATCTTAAAATTTCTGTTTTTGTTAATGCGACATTATTTTTGAAAAGAAGGCTTCGACTGGGATTTTCGTTTGGCTTTGAATGAGAAATAACTAAGCAATGAACATAGGCAGTTAATAACAAATGGTAACAAAGCTCAAAGTGAAACGAAAATCCCAGTCGAAGCCTACTTTTCAAAAATACTGTCGCATTAACACAAAAAGAAATTTTAAGATTTTTTATTTAAATTGCTCATAATTCCAAAACGACTAAAAATATGGATTGTAACATATTAGGTATTTAGATAGAAAATTTAATTCTCTACACGTTGGTAAGCTAAAAAATAGGGTGTTCCATTTGCAAAAATTGACTTATGCACATTTATTTAAATGTAAACATTGGCATAATTTTAACAACTCCCTGTATAAAAAACGTGAAACCTAAGTAATTTAAACAAAGATCTATGTATTACTTGAATGCTAAAAATTTTTTAAATGTTTGCCTTTATTTGTTTCAGAGTTACTAAACTTTCTTCTCGGAGCGTTTTGACACAAAAAATTCCTTTTATAATTCATATCTCACAAACGGTTGGAGATAGGAATAGATTATTATTAACAAGAGTTATTTAGATTTTAATAAGGTAATCAAAAATTGTAAAATATATAGGGTGTTCCATTTGAAATAGCAAAGTTGGCATTAACTTCCGGTATAACCGGAAGTAATAAAAACGTTAAAAAATAATGCTTTAAAAGCTCAAAACCAATTATGCCTGCTATCAAATTTTTAGAAAGATAGGGTTACTCGTTTCCGAGATCTTCTAATAGGCCACTCAACGTGAATCACCCTGTATAAGTATATAAAACCAGATAAAACAGACGAAATTATAAGATTTCTCATTGTTGACTAAATGTTTTATTAAGGTTATGGAATTTCTACAGTAGGTATTGCCACTTCTTTTTTCACGTTAATAGTGTTGCTAGTTTGTAAATTGGCGATTATTTTGAAAAACTTTACCATAGCGAACGTTAAAAGTCCATATTAATGCACAAAAGCCATTATTAACTGTTTAAAACGAATTCTACAGCTATTTTGTTGTACTTTCGGAGTTATAATTCTTATGCAAGCCGAAAAAAAACCACAAACCCTTTTCTTTTCTGTGCATTTCAGCAAAACAATTAAGTAATCAAAATGGCTATGGCTGAAAAAAATAAATTGTATATTTTTAATAATAAATATATCGCTTTTTGTCTGTTATTCTGCAAAAGGCCAAATATGAGAAAGATAAGATCTATTCAAAGTGATTTTGTGTAAATATAAGAAATGACTAAAATCGATAAATATGTTACACTGTAATTTGGTCCATGGATTTACCATCGACATGAACTATTCTTCAATTGTTTTTTATTATCTTTCTTATAAGTTCACGGCCAACTTAAAATACAAGTTATGATGCCTATAATTTAAATAATTTTTTAAAATTATTAGTAGGTATGAAGTTCGGAAGTTGAGTCGTAGAAAAAATATACTGTACAACTCGAGTGGATTGTCCATATTGCGCTCTTAACACTGTGTGCCAGTGGCGGCTCGCGATCTTAAAACCTGGTGAAGAGCTAGGTACTTAAACAAACATTGACTAAAAACCCACGTAACAAAACGTATCTCTTATCCTCATCTGTCCAACGACTGAATGGAGTTTCCAACAAACTATGTCATTAATTGGGTTCATTTTTAAAACACACAACTGAGTAGGTATGTACAATGTACACTACTGAATTAACTGAAAAATTAAAACAAAACTTTTTAACCACACAGTAAATCACGTAAAAACGATATCTATAACCGTAAGTTTCGCGAAGCCTCACAATAACCAATGCTAAAACAATGGTGCATACGACTGATCTATTTTTAAATTGCCCTTCAGCATAATTAAAATTGTTACATGCGTGACTGACGCAAACCACAGCAACGGTAAATATAGCGCCAAAATGCATGGTCAATTCTCTATAAAAATGGTCTCTTGCGTTTTTCTCCTCAGGCACACCGTTCTTAACTAAAATAATAAAATTAAATTACACGGGCGGAAGCATGCCTATTAAGTGAAGGTGGTCATTTCCAACAATTTTTATAAAACAAAATTTTTCATTATCAATGTTAATAATAATAATAATAATAATAATAATAATAATATTAATAATAAAAATAAATAGTAGAGCTACTTTAATTAAGAACGGTGTGCCTGAGGAGAAAAACGCAAGAGACCACTTTTATGCAGAATTGACCAGGCTAATCAGAAATAATATCGTCATGAAAAAATATCAGTGGCGTTCCACTTTTTTTCTAAAAAAATATAGAATCGCTTCTTCATTAAAAATTATTCTATTGGCGATAACCCTGAAACGAACGGAGATATCGAGCTGCAGTTTTAATATTTTTTCTAGCAAATTTCATCTACTTTTCGATTATGGTATCATAATTATAACGTATGATTTATTTTTTCGGAGTAAAATCAAAAAATGTGTTATTATACAAATTGCGCCCTATAGCATTTTTTTTTGAGAACTATTATGGAAAACTAAATATAATTGGTGAAAGTGCATACATTTCTTTAGTTTGCTAAAATCGGATAAGTCGTTTAAAAGTTACAGCGATTTAACTGATTACACTTTCAACAGCTTCCCCCCTCTTATTAAAGTCGGTGCTCCAATGAGCATAAGACCAAAATAATGCATAATTGTCCAAGCTTTTTAATGGTGTTATCAAAGATAATAATAATATAATAATAATAATAAATACCTAAATGTGGAATTTTTGGAGATATGTACAATTTTAAAATTTACTTTTCAATTACGCCCTTTTGCGGCAAAATGCGGAACTTAAAAATTATTTCCAGGATTTTCTCATGGCCACTTTAGTTGTAATTTTTTTTTCCTGAACTTCTATGCCCAGTAGTTTCCGAGATATGGCCGCTCGTCACCCTTAATGAATCACCCGGTATAAACTACTATTTTTTTAGTGAATCATACTTTTTTTAATAGTAATTGCCATAGGACCATAATAATAGGATACGTCCTTATTCTTTCATTAAATTAACTCCAGGCATGTACTCCAGAGAGAGTTTTATTAAATTTGATACCGGCACTGTTGCAATAAAAACCCTCTTATGATATCGTATCCAATATGGCGGCACCCCATGCTCCAAGCTCCACTAACTGAATTACTGTCAATATTCCTTGTAAAAAATAGATTGATAGCGGGCCCGGCTGAAGATGCTACATTAGATGCCATATTGTTTTATAAAACAATAGGGTACGGTTTCAGCCAGTTATAAGGACACAATTTAAGGGCGTATTGAGTTTGGTAACAGAAGGGTACAAAAACGTAATTAATATGTTGTTGATGTTTTATATGAAAGACCTTGGTCATCATGCAGTATAGACAAGAATGTTTTTATGTAATAATTTAGTAAACGATTTGTTACGATGGTATTAAAGTGGTGCCAATTTTAAGTCTAACAAAACGGCATTCATTGATAATCGGTGTTGATGGACTGATGCTAATTGTAAATTAATGAAATGACACCTCTTAAAGCTTATGAAAAATGGCTGTCGGCTAATTTCTCTGAATTTTTACTATTTCATAGATCTTGACATCCAGATTAAAAGTGTCCATACAGAGCAAAATTGACTAATTAAACAGAATTGTTAAGTATAGTCTTATACCAGTAGCAACATTTTTAATAATCACTATTAAACAAACTATTACTATAGCAAAAAGTTAACTAACGAACAGCATACAGAATTGCTGCCTCAATACCAATATAAATATAGTAAAATATCATTTCTTTACCTTTATTATTTTTTGGTCCTAAAACATACAATCATCCAAAATTTCGCTTGTTGCTTGGAGTTTGCGTAAAGAGATAAGTGATCGATAAATTTAATAAACACTAGTGTATTAATATTGGGAATGTGCAAGCGCAAAATTTGAACCGGCAAACAGTATAAAAACGTTTTATATTGGCAGCTAAACAATTTTATACCGGTTATAAAACTGGATTATACTCTTTTTAACTGTGTGTTTACTGGTTATAAAGCGTTTTATAGTCACTATAAGACAAACCTTTATGGTTATAATCCGTGTCATATAAACAGTATAATCGTTTTTAATTAATGTGTATGTATACCCATAGACGTACGTTTTATAGTCGCTATGGAACAAACCTTCATGGTTACCATCCGTGTCATATAATCAGTATAACATAATTTACTTATCCTTATGCACTGGTCCCAGCAATATCTGGTGTATAACTAGTATTAGCTCGTATTGCTGTCTCAAATAGTATTAAATATTCTTATAATGGCCATAAGAATTCTTATAATGGTTATAATTAATTTTTCTCAGTGCATGGCCGTAATACAATCTTATGGCTAGTTCTTGAGTTATGCACTTTTAAAGTTTGGAACTTCGTACTTTAAGATTTTTTGCAATGTCTGGACTTTCCACTTGTTTCTTAAAAACTATCAACTTTTTTATTTTTCTTTATTGGTGGAAAAGGAGGCCTTAAGTTCTCTATCACTTATACTGGGTCTCCCAAAAGTCCCGCATAAAATGCATATCAATTAAGGGAAAAAGAGCTTGGAAAACGCTCGGACCTGTAAATTTTTATTTTTAAATGTGCATATTTTGACATCAAAATATTATACAGGGTGCCTCATAGAACTGTCGTCACGTCTTTGACAATTTTTTTTAATGAAACACCCTATATATTGTATTATTTTCTGATTCCCCACAAAATTCTATGCTTATTTTGTAAATGTCATATGTCTAAATTCAATAGTTTTTGAGATATTGACGTTTAAAATATGGCATTTTTTGACTCTGACAGGCTGTAACATTGGAACGGTTCATCTTAGAGAAAAATGGTTTTCACCTCCCTATCTTAGTTTTCCTGAGATTCTGTTAAAATGATTTTTAGCGCACCGGAGAGCGTTTTACAGAAAAGATGGTTTACGAGTGTATTCATTTCGTGAGATTTAAACTGCAGGTACTAGGTGACTTAACGGAAGTTCTTGTTAATATTTGTTTCGTGATGTTACTTCAATTTAAGTTCATAAAGAGCATAATTTGTTTTTCTCTAATTTGCGAAAGCTCACGGACAAAAAATGTTTAAGAAAAACCTTCAACCAATATTAATTCAGCATATTATCTTCCTTCATTAAAGTATTTGTATTCCGGCGTTGAGCCACAACGTGTTTCCTTCAAACAAAATGTAATGAGCGCAAAAATCGACACGAGTAGGTATGGTAATGTTTAAATATATCGATATATTTCAAGAAACACATTGATAAAATCGCTATATTTAAGCACTACAACGAAAAATATCGATATATTTGGAAAATACACTGACGAAATAACTACCTATACAGTGTGTCCACGGATAGAGTTTGGAAGAGGAAAAACTTTTTTATTAGTAGGTATAGAAGAAAAAGTCATTCCTAATTAAACGTCTGCTTGTGCTGAAACTACAATTTCGAATATTAGATTTACTATACAGGGTTCGTCAGAAAAAACATTTCTAATTTTGTGGATTTTGTTTAAAATAAATTTATGTAAAAGCAAACAGCTATTGTTGCCTTCTTACTTAGAATATGATTTTATATCTGACCGAATAACGATGTTGTTGTAAGAAAACTATTTTTCTTTGTCTACTTTTGAAGTATTTTTATTAATAATTTTTAGCGAGGCTAAAACTAGGTAAAAATTACTTACACCAATAATTGAAAATACAGAAAGTAAAATTGATTTTATACCACACTGTAAAATCATCAAGGACAACTTACGGTTAGTTTTGTGCGAATTTACAGAATTACCTTATCTTTGAAGTGTTTAAGCCCATTTTACATCAAAAACTAAAACACGGATTGATAATTAATGAATGTACCACTAAAATTATTGAAGATTGTGTATTTTTCACTATAAAATTTGCTGTTAATTCACAAAGAAAGATTGCGGAACATTTACAGGTGCTAGGTTAGTTTACTTTTGAGATGTAAATTTACCATATTAATTGCTGGCAAAAAATCACATACAATAATGGCATTCATTTTATTTACAGTATACATATCGATTCTATGTAACCATCTCTAGGTACGATCCAAATTACCTCCCGGTCGAAATCGTTTCCGAAACGGACTTCTTGGCACTAGTTCAAATCTTTCGCGTAATATTTTTTTTCTTTTTTAATTAACGTGCTTGAAGACATTGAGCGAAATCTTTAACTATTGATTTATTGGGAATTGTCACATTTTCTCTTTGATTAAAAAAACATCTGTTTTATTGTGATTTAGGTAATACGATACATTGTTTGAAAGGTAATTTCAGTCTAAGGCACGGTAGACGAATTTGGTAATATTGGTACGATTTAATAATAAGTAATAACCGAACGAATATTACGATTGCGCAATTAAACAAACCCAGCTAAAATGATTATATTATGGCTCCACAAAAAAATGTTCATTTCCACTGGACTAGACTACTCATGTTTATGTGTTGCTGATGGGGGCGACCGGGATAAAATATTTTCATAATAATGGCACACACAAGTAAGTGTCAACTTGCTTATTTTAAATAGAATACCCTATATATTATTACATTTTTGCATTCTACGCAAGATTCTAGGCATATTTTGTATACCATGTCCTATACCTATGTCCTAGGGGGATTTCACTGGGGATAATTGAAGATAACCGAGGAACACCGGGGATAACCAAAGGATAACCGGGGATAACCAGGGAATAACTGCCACATTTGGCAACGGTGGACATGTATTTGGGCGCGAATTATTAGACATAATAGTCAAACACGTGGCTAAAGAACATAAAAAGTTTGGTTATAAATACATAGCATTATTTTGAAAAAGCTTAAATAGTGAAAATATAGCTCATTAGTTATTATTATTATAATACATAATAATACTCAAAGTGACTGTGTTTAAAAAAAAATAGCGTATAAATGATGAACGAGAAAAAGGTAAGTAAAAATGGCATATTTACATACTACAGCTGCCTGTTTGCTATTTGTTGTTTTTTTTCTGGTAAAATCAACTATACAGTACTATTGAACGGATGCAAAGATAAGTAAAAAAATTGAAACGACTACGAAAAAATCATTTGGGATGGTGCGGCGTTGCCATTGTGACATTTGTTTCTTATAATATATAATCTTATGATTTTCAATTGTATTTTATAAAAAGTTTAACTGGTTTAGCCAGTTTTAAGCAGTGTTGCATTATGATAATTTCTCTGACAGCTCACGAGGCGCCACTGACACATAATATTGTCAAGATTACTTTATTTTCGGTCAATTAAATTTAGTTATTTACTTTTTTATTGTTTTTATCGGGGTTTGTTCTATGTCTAAGAGTTTTTGACATATTTGAATTTGTATGTCAAAAATTACGTTTGCAAGCCTTAAAATAATTATTATTTTTTTCTATAAAGAAGCTTTATTTATTTAATTTACGTGAGATTCCTTGTTATAAAGGACCTGCTTTAATAGATTTTCTATAATATTTTGATAATTATTATTACAGGGTGTTTAAACAATAAGATTAAAAATGAAATTGAAAAAACGGAAAGAAGTCTAGATTTTTAAATGGAAACACCAAAATTTAATAATTATTTCTTATTTAGCAATAAAAATAAGGGTAACTTTGTATAAGGTTGTATATCTCAACAATTTTTAGTTTTCGAAATATTGCCAATTTAATATTTTTATATGGATATTTTGCAAATGGTGATTGTTTTTCAACGCCGTCATAGCCAACTAAGAGTAACTGAACTTAAAATCTGCAGCATGGGTAATGGGTATCTCGGAAACTATAATAAATACAGTATCGGTCAAATGGTGGCAAAATTGCGAAATTTTGTGCCCAGTAATATCGTAAAAAAAATATAAACTTTTTTTTTACTTTTTGAAATATTCGAAAAAAACTAAAATTGTGGGGTATTGTTTTTTAATTTATTTAAGCGCTACAGAAAAACAAATACGACTTTGTGAAAGCAACTTTTTTAGTTCTATACTACAGTGGTTTTAGAATTCCGGTAGGTACAACGTTTCGTTTTTGTGGAACTGTTTATCAACTTAAGTTTTTAAATACGGACCTGCATTTTTTATTTTATTTTTGAAATTTTTTAAGCCATAAATTCAACCATGTATAATACTGTATTTATATATATACTATATATATTTATTAATACTTTTTAGATGTTGATAATGAATTTGATAACTACTTTTAAAAAAATACGGCCCTGGCATATATTTAGGTATAAGGGTTAATGTCATATAGCAGGCATGAGTAATATATTATGTAGGAAACAAATTAAAAGAGAAAAGACCAGAAACAAAACCAAAAAGTAAAAAAACTTCTTTATATTAAAGGTTGGAGACAATGACGTTTCTTGAAGTTTTGGACTTGCATGGACTTTATTTGTTTTCAATCACCACGTTTCAACTGGTAAGCATCTCCAGTCGTCTATAATTTAAAACAAATAAAGACAATTCAATTTCAAAACTCTACTGCCGTTCTTTATATTAGGTGTTACAAACAAGTGTCCTTCTTCTCGCAAACATTTTTGAGTAAGCCTCCGCAATTTAAATATCGCCCGTTGAACATAAAAAGGTGACTACTCACTATATCTCATTGGGGTTGGATCCCGTTCAAAATATATCGGAAAATATCCCCGTGCACAAATATTTAAAATAATATATATTATTTATATGGAAAAAAATTACCAAGGTTAGTAAGAAAACGTTCATTTGGTAGGTATATAGTACATTTTATGTAAAGCTTGTAGTAATTGTCTAGAAATGAGTGGAAATAAAGATATTTTTGAAATAAGAAAGTGCGTCTGTGTGCAAATCTTTAGTTCGGCAGAAAATAACAATAATTTGGTAGAAATATATTTTGATATTAATTTTGTTATTATACCTTCAATTTTTGCACCATTTCGTGTACTCTTTAGGAAAATATTGTGTATACATAGACTCTGGGATACATGTTTTGATTTAAATTTCAAAAGAACAAATTTCATCTGACAGATTTGCATACTTTTGAAGCATATTGTTAACCTAACTTCTCTCAACTGTCAGAAAACGAATTTACAACATGTACATTTGGCTTCTCTGTAATTGACTAGGTACTGTGATGTGTCAGTTTCATAACCGAACTAGGATGGATATGAGATTTTCCCGCACAGTTAACTGGAATAGCCTACTTTACTCGCCACTAACACTAAAGTGTAAAGGAAACAGCAAATTTCCATGTGGGAGTAGACAAACTACTATTCGAGTGTAAGAGATGATACTTTTTTGGCCAATCAGGGAGGGGGCACGTTCTCTTAGTTTGGATGCCCATGATTGCCATTGTCTCATTCTGTTTTACCAGATTTACCGCTTATTGAATTAAATTTTAGTATTTTATATATCAATCCCGATAAATGAATATAATTATCACTTTCTTCATGCATAATAATATATCTAATAAAGTCATCGTCCAAAATAACTCTACGTGAAAAACGACGGAAACACGTTTGAAATTTGATTTGAAAAACCGCCTCAAATAAATGGGATGCGTGACTCTAGCTAATGCTGAGTAATTATTTTCGCGATAGAGATTATTTAAGACGTCTACGACGTTAATTTGCGTAAGTCATAAACAATTACTGTTGTTAATAGAATGAGAGTTGAGATTAATTGCCAAAAGGTGTAGTGCCAAATAGATATATTTTTGATTAGTACTTTCAGTTGCAACGATTATTTACAGGGTGCGGCAAATCAGTAAAGTTTATAAGCGTTACTTTCACGTTCTCTCTCGTTTAGCTCTTTCAGAGGCAACCAATTATGTTAAATAAAAAGTAGCGATGGGCATAATCGGTATATTTCAATAATCGGGTACTAGCGATTTTCATAACCGGATGATACTTAAAATCGTAATGGCTTTGCATGCTCGCTCCCAGCCAGTAGTAAAACCTGACCGTGGCGCCGTCTGTCGACTCGAAATCGACCCGAATAATCCTCGACTTATTAACCGAGGATACTAGGCATCTTAGTTATGATATAGCCGATAGATGCGCTGCCGACTGAACATTGAGCTAAAGCAGAGAAGAGCAGCCAAAGCATGCGTTCTCGCTGTTCATTTCACTTTCACTGTACGCACGCCCTCGAATTAAAACTCACGTTTGTCGGATTGTCAGTCAGATATAGTCGGCTGAAATCACATATTATTACCAATAGCAGCAGCACGAAGCAAGAATACACCCATCGTGCGTGGCCCTTGCGCAGTAGGGAAAAAATTAGGCAACCCACACGATTTCTAACAGAACGTAAACAGAACCCAAGGTCTCTTAAACAGAACCGGCTCGCCGTTATATTCTTATTAGTCGCCATCTTTTGTTTCGATCATTCGTGTGTTGTTATAATTTCCAAGTTTTGGGTGTTAATATTTATAAAACTTTACTTTAGATATTTTTTTTGTTAGTTTGTAAGTTATGGTCGTTTCCCTCTTTATTACATTGTATTCGTTCGGATGTTCCGTGTGTGATTGTGGATATTATTTTTAAGTTTTGGGTGCGAATTTAGGTGTAAAACTTTACCAAACATTTTGTTATTGTTAGCGACTTGTGTCTCAAGATGGGTAGAAAAAAGTGCATGATTCTTTTTTGCACGAATCACGGTTCAATACCAGGAATAAGGTATATCAGGTATGTAAAATATTGGTTACTTAGTTTTATGTGACCATAAACTGAACACTGTACACACCCGAACTAAACGGGTGAATTTAAATAAAAGCTTGTAAAAATATTTTAAAAGTCGGTCCTGTCAAATGTTTACTCAACGGCCTCTGATCATCTGCTTACAATGGTGTAATCAATAATCATTGAATTATGGTATTAGCAATATAGTGTATATATGTGGCTGAAATTCAGTTTACGATTGCGAGTATCCTCGAAATTAATATTCGGAACATACCAAGGATTTCGATAATCGGAATACCGAGGATTTTTAATTCGAATTATCCCATCGTTAATAAAAAGCCTAGTGGGCCAAAGGTAAAGCTGTGAAACTCACGTATACGTTACAACAAACATAACCTACTGAAACTTAACGCCAATAATCACGAACTAACGCTAGACAATTTTCAATTGTGTCATAGGCAACCCATATTACGCCGGCATGCGTAAAAAAACATTGTGTAAGTGGTATAATTTCTGTCTGTGTGAAGGTATGGAGGCAATGATATTTCTTTAATGTAGAAGTTTTGGACTTGCACTATCTTTACCTGTCCTGAACCACAACGTTTCAACTGGTAAGTATCTCCAGTCGTCTTCAGGTGAATACTAATTATATATGGTAACTACAGCTCTATACTCGTCAGGTACAATGATGCACAACTGAGATGAGTAATGCGCATTTGATGAGTCATGCGTTTTAACTCTTATGCGGGTTTGTTATTATTATATGTTATAATAAAACCACATAAGAGTTAAAACATGAATAGTCGCAATATTTCCATTTTTATGTTCAGCACGGCGGATGATATAATTTGCACCTATACAGGGTGATTCCTAAGTTAATTCTTCTTTTTTAGCTGTGTATAGAAGGCCTCGTCACCAAACCATAGCCCGCTATAGTTTCTGTTGTTTTTCTTATCTCTTATTAGTCATTCAATTTACGGGTGGTGTTGAGCAATCCGCTGTAGTTATTTTTTAATTGGTTACAGGTGAAAATAGTAAAATTTAAAAACAATTAACTAATAGATATAGTGCTAATTTACTGTGAGTGTCGTCGAAGTGCGGATGTTTCTTCGAGATTATACACAGAACGCTTTCCCTTGCGGGCTCATCCTACACCCAGAAGCTTTCTTAATGTTATTCAACGGACAAGTTAGGCAGGGCCGTATTTGATCCATAGTGTAATAACTCAATGTAAGTACCTTATTTTTGAGTTTTTGGAAAAAAGGTATTTGAAAATGTTGTTTATTTTAATGCCTTCTATAAAACAGCTAAAAAAGAAGTATCAACTTAGGAATCACCCTGTATAATTGAAACTGTAAAATAAATTCTAAATTTTTTTTTGAAAAATAAATTCTTGTGAACCCCCTAGTCAAATTATTGTATTAAATTTTCAATTACATAAGCCAGGAAACGATGCCGCGTTTCACGCTGGTATGGAAGGCTCTTAAACCTTCTTTTTGCAAGGTTAGGACGTTCACTCTAGAAATCTTGAATCCATTCTTCGTCTCCTACATCTCAGCAGTTTTTACTGAATTCGTTAGATGGTATAGAAGGGATTATCGAAAATTAATTTATAAAGGTTGCCGACTTCAAACAGCTTAGCAGGCATCTACGTTTTAAAAAAATGACGAAATCAGGTTTTACTGGTGGTATTTTTCCGGCGCTTGTGTAAAACTTTCTCTATCCAGAGATCATCAATCAGGTGCGAGTTGACCGACAAAAAATACTAATTATAATAATGTTATAATGGTGACATTTTGCAAACCAACAAAATCCCCCTAAACCTATTTTAAACGCGATTCTCGGAATCCACACAAATAATTTTGTAAAAACCTGTTTCATATTCAGCGGCAAATAAAATTATTTCCAGAGAATCGAGAATCCGGTTTTAGGTATCAGTCAGTGCGAAGATTTTAGGGCCTGAAAAATCGATTAGCGGGGACTAAACGAACCAACGACCATAGAAGTTCAAAAGAGTTGCACTCCTCGTTTACAACCGCGGCAGTGGCTCAGAGGTGAGTTACTGGCATTCGACCGTGGCGACCCGGGTTCGATTCCCGGAGTGGGCATACGTACAATAAAAAAAAGTATGTCCGAAATTCAGTGGATGAATGCAGTATGTCATTAGTGATTCCTAATATCGGGACCAAGAGTGACGGTATGGACCTCTGGGGGCGTCAAAAGGATAACTAGTGCATACACGTGGTTTGGATTCCACGTTAAGCTGTTGGTTTCCGTCTCGCTGACATTACCCAGACGATAGGGGATACAATGGGCCTCATATAGGCCTAAGTATACTGGCTCTTCCGCCAACCCCGAAAAAAAACTCCTCATTTACATGATAGGAATAAAAGTCGGTCTAAACCACAATATCTTTAATGAGAAAATATGTTTATGGGTAATTTACATGGATAAAAGAAGGGAACATGTTTCGACCTTAGAAAAGGTCATCATCAGCTCTAACTAGAAAAGTTTCGTAGACAAGCTAGTACATTAGTGCAAAAATGGTGATGTAGAAATTAAAGCATAAAATTTAAACAGGGGTAGAGGTTTTTAAAGCATAATATTATCAGACCTAGTCTGAAAAATATGGGGGTGGACAGAATGAGTGGTAGAAAATATTGGAAACCCTTTGTTCACCCTTGGTTGGGTAAGAATATACACTCTCTCACAAAAATATATTCTTTTTTCTTTTTTAATTTTAGTAAAAAGTCGAAATCTTAAACCTTAAAGATCGTGATTCAAGACTCATAGATATGTGGTAATTTTTATTATATTTAAAAAAATTCTTATAATAAAATATTCAATCTGTTTGAAGAGATAAACAGGGTGTAGGAGAAGCCATCATCTTAGCGTATTTATAATTCTGTAATTAAAAGGAAAATTTTTTGTTAATAAACCAAAGCAATTTTTTTTTATCTTTATGGCCATTATTTATTATTTTAAATTTTTAAAATTTTTTAAAATTTTAATATATTCTTCAAGCATATATAATTATTATTTATGAGTTTATGAAATCTTTAAATCTTCCTAAAGTACTGAAATAGTACAAAATGTAAAAAATGTAAAAAATTCTTTTTGGAAAAAATGAAAATCTTACCTTTCTTTAATTCGGCAGATTACCAAACGAATAGTTTTATTCTTCTTTTTGTACCCTTAGGGTACTACCTTAAAATTTTTTTACATTTTGTACTATTTCAGTACTTTAGGAAGATTTAAAGATTTCATAAACTCATAAATAATAATTATATATGCTTGAAGAATATATTAAAATTTTAAAAAATTTTAAAAATTTAAAATAATAAATAATATATAAAAAGATTAAAAAAAAATTGCTTTGGTTTATTAACAAAAAATTTTCCTTTTAATTACAGAATTATAAATACGCTAAGATGATGGCTTCTCCTACACCCTGTTTATCTCTTCAAACAGATTGAATATTTTATTATAAGAATTTTTTAAAATATAATAAAAATTACCACATATCTATGAGTCTTGAATCACGACCTTTAAGGTTTAAGATTTCGACTTTTTACTAAAATTAAAAAAGAAAAAAGAATATATTTTTGTGAGAGAGTGTATATTCTTACCCAACCAAGGGTGAACAAAGGGTTTCCAATATTTTCTACCACTCATTCTGTCCACCCCCATATTTTTCAGACTAGGTCTGATAATATTATGCTTTAAAAACCTCTACCCCTGTTTAAATTTTATGCTTTAATTTCTACATCACCATTTTTGCACTAATGTACTAGCTTGTCTACGAAACTTTTCTAGTTAGAGCTGATGATGACCTTTTCTAAGGTCGAAACATGTTCTCTTCTTTTATCCATTTAAATTACCCATAAACATATTTTCTCATTAAAGATATTGTGGTTTAGACCGACTTTTATTCCTATCATATAATTATTAACCACTGTGAGTATGGACTACTTCTTGAATCCTCATTTACAGTTAGGTAAGCATTGGATTATTAAAACTGTACAGAAAAGTTTCGTCCAATGTAAGATATCACATTGTTATGTAATAATGGTGTCTTCCATTTAAAACTCTAAAACGAGGTAATTTCAAAGCCAGTCCTCCATTCTAAATCAAATGTTCTGCTAGCGTTCTTAGTTCCGGCGCCCTCCGGTCGGACTCCGACATCGGCTCGCGCGTTGCATTTCGCCCGGAATTCCGACTGGATTATGCATGCCGTTTAACCACGAAAAGACACTTAATTATGGCCATGGAGTTGACGCCTCATTTTTCAAAGGAAGTCTTTTATAATTTTATAAGTATAAAAGATTTTTTAATGTTCACCGTTTAAAAAAATTGTCAATGCCCCAACCAAAAGAAAGAATATTTTTGCAAGAGGTTTTACTACGACCAACTAGTAGGTATATACAGGGTGATTCCTAGGTTGATACTTCTTTTTTAGCTGCGTATAGAAGGTGTTAAAATAAAAAACATTTTCAAATACCTTTTTCCAAAAAACTCAAAAATAAGGTACCTACTTACATTCATTTATTACACTATAGATCAAAAACAGTTCTGCCTAACTTGCCCGTTGAATAACAGTAAGAAATTCTGGGTGTAGGATGAGCCCGCAAGAGAAAGCGTTCTGCGTATAATGTCGAAGTAGCAGCCGTCAATTAGCACCATATCTACTAGTTCATGGTTTTGAAATTTTATCATTTTCACGTGTCACCCATTAAAAATTAACTTGCTTCAGAATAACACACCGAAGCGTATTGCCAAATAACTCACCACGGGCCCGTAAATTGCATGACTAATAAGAGATAAGACAAACAACATAAAGTATAGCAGGCTACGTTTTGATGACCAGGCCCGCACTTAGATTTTTTATTCCTGTATCTCGCTTATTTTTAAGTTTTTTGAAAAAAGGTATTTGAAAATGTTGTTTATTTCCCTTCTATATACAGCTAAAAAATTAGTCTTAGGAATCACTTTGTATACACATATAACCGCAAAAACCTCTGCCTTAGTCGCGAAGCTTATAAATAAGTCGAAGCCATAAAATAAAAATAATTTTGGATTAATATTAAGCGAATAATATTAATTCAAAATTATTTATATTTTATAGCTTCTACATTAATTTAAAACAAAAATTTGGTTATGACCAAATTGGAGATTGTTTTTTTTTTTTTAATATTCAAGCTATACCTACGTTTTGTAGGTGTTCCAAAATAAAGAGAACAACATTTTAGCTGTGCGTTGAAACTGACCTACTTCAGGTGTGTCCCCCTGAAGAAATCCGTCACTCTAGCCGTAATCCTCAGATATTGTGGTACGACTCTGTCTACGTTATGTTTATTTTCAGATTCTTTTAAAGGTTGTTAGAGCGTTTTCACACGGCACCATATATCGCGCGCGATAAATGGTCGCAATATTGCTTTACACCAAATTATGTGTTCTCTAATATCGCTTGTGTGTGAAAATGGCTCATTAGAAAACACATAATTTGGTGTAAAAGCAATATTGCGACCATTTGTCGCGCGCGATATATGGTGCCGTGTGAAAACGCTCTTACAACGGTCAGTAGTGAACACTCATGTCACCCCAGTGGCGTGCAAAGCCGTTTAAAACAGGGTAGGCAAATATTTAATTTCCAAGCGAGATTGACTCTTTAATAATTTTCACAACGGTTCACATCGCCACCACTCTTGCATTACGTGTACCTACGTAGACACTTTTCTAGCAAAAGCAAACAAAGGGCGAAAACACCAATATTATTTTGGAAGTACCTAGTCCATTTTCTGTGGTGATAAATATTATGGAATAAAAGTATGTCACATACCACTATGATACATTTTAATAACGAGTTTTGGGAGACATGTTTCGACACTATCAGAGTGTCATCATCAGCCCTATGGTCGTGGGACCTGGTTCATTTATGTTTGATCTGAAATTTCATTTATTTCTTAAACTAGGTTAAAAATCTTGCTTATATTATTAATTTTACTAGTAATATTATTAGAAAACTTCCCACGATAGTACTATGAAAATAAAGAACTTTGTAATGAAATCAATGCCAAATTATGAAAGTGGCTTACATATTCGTTGGGCCACTCTGTAGTCCCTTTGCATACCTAATGAGCTTTTACTACTCTACACCTTTCTGAAATAGACTATAGTAACCAATGCCGGAATCGGTTTAACAATATAGTATCCGTGTCTAAATTTTCTCTTGAGGCCATTTTAACTATCTTTTCTTGTCACGGAAACTAAGATTCTAGTATGGTAGAGCAGGCCAGTTTTTAGAGTATAGATTAAGCTAATATGTCACGTGTTAGTTTTTTACTACTTTATTTGTTTATAGGGGGCGCTGGAAAGGCCTGGTGGCCAAAAAGCATATCACAAACTATGTTAAATTTGAATTATATTATATATACCCCAATTTAGAGCAACTCAAAGATAAGTAATATTAATTATTTTAAAAGGGCAAACACCCAAGGTGAAAAAATAACTAATAAATGTCAGTTTCGGTTGCAAAAACGGTGTGTTGGCTGTAAATCAACAACACTGTATTTTATGGTTTTCGCTGTAAATTTCTAATGAGTAACAGGCAATAGGTCATTTTAAACATTAGGAAAACCACAGGGAAAGTTTTAATAACCAAGAATCATAAACACAACATCAGACAACTTTATTGTCAGGACGTTGTAGTAATTCATTTAAAACATTTAGGTAAAACATTTAATTTGTAATTTTTTTTTTGTTTGGATTAATTAGGATTATCTTAGATACAGAATATGCCATCAGAACGACAAAAATCCCAGATATAGTATAGAACAAGTATTTTCGCTCTGTTATGTTACTCAAGTAAGGACATAATATATATATACCTTTATCCACATCGTTTGTGTCAATATTACACCTATGTAGTTATTTGTTATTTCTATAAAGCGAGCGTGTTTACTAAGGCAGGCGAACTTCTTCCGAGTATATTTGTCTTTTTTTACTTTAACTACTGATGGATTCCAGAAAGAGACGGCAAGATGATCTGAGTGGCACGAGCAGTTTATTTTATAATTCTACCTAACTTCCCGGTCTGGAGCCAAATGGAATCGTCCAACCAACCTCGCCCTGTGATGAAAATGGCTGACAGTGATTATTAGTTTAATTTCTTTACTTTCTACTTGTTCATGAAAAAGAGCATCGTGATTTTGCTGAAGGTATGTAATTCAAACATCTTTTCGCTAAATTTGAATATATCTCTATAATCATACAAATCATCACATTCATATTAGAATCTAAATTAACCAAAATTTGCAAACACTGACGTGCAACTCCTTCATGACGCAGATGGTTATTTTTTTTCCTACGACCACCCATGAAAATAAGAAAAAAAGCACGAATAATTTGGCTAGAAAGCGCCGTATTTCACACGCGTGTTGAAATACAAGGCACACCTCTTAATTTAAACATATGGTGCCAATTTGACAGACCACCCCTATTTATTAAAAATAACAAATTTTACAAGGCAGTAATTGTAAAGTATTTAAGTTATTTATCATGTACTTGCCGAGTGATTCAGAATTAGAGTGTTAAAATACGCCATCTGAAATTATAAAAAAATAAGATACTCGAAAATCTATTAACATGAAAAACAGATCGCCATGAAGAAAATGTCATGTATTAAACAACAAATGTTTATCGGTAGCCATACCGTAGAGAATAGAGCTCTAGCTTACCGATCGCAAGGTCACAGGTTGAAATCCCATCAGGAGTATTTGACTTTTTTTTATAAAAACATTAAATAATTTATAGAATTATTTTGAATTGAAATCTTCCTTGTTGGGTGGATTTTTTAATTTTATGTTCAATGCATCTCTCCTTGATTAAATTAAAAAATTTCATTCTGGTTAATCTAGAAGTCAATCCAGGATTAGTTCTTCCTATGATATATAAAATATGAAAAAATTAAAAAGTTAAACTACAAATAAAGGAAATGCCTATTGACAAACTATGAAACCAGATATTAAGTGGAACATAATCCTAAGTATTCTAATTTCAACACTAGTGTTGAAATTTTTTTTTCACAAATCAAAGGCTTTTTTAATAATTCTTTGTGGTCGTAGCAAAAATAGTGTATATTACTCGTGTGAAAGTGATTATTCTAAAACTCGAAGAATTTCCGCACTCGGCTGACGCCCCGTGCTAAATATCTCCTTATTTGAAAAGTATCACTTTCATTACTTGGTATGTAATATACTATTCCAATGCTGACAATAAATTTTGAAAAAAATTCAGCTCGTCCAATATAACTTTAAAAAACATTTTTTTTCCACACCGGTCGTTTTGATCAGTCACTATATGGTATCTGCGTCAAAAACTCCCCTGCCTCCCGGTCTATGTAGTTGTATAATGAAAAAAAGAAAACGGACTGACAGTAACGACAGCGCTGACAAATAAAAATGTAATAATTAAACATTTAATAATTAAAATTGTCTTATGAAACATAAGTATGTCCAATGCAGAAATTTGTAATTGATATTGATGAAAACAATAACTAATTATTTCTATATTTAAAACTCCATCCATTTTTGCGAAATGACTGGAAAATGTAACTATTACGTACAGATTTGTAATATTCTTAAGAGTTCATCACCGCATGTAAAATAAACTCACTTTTTGCCGTCCACATTCACTGAATTTCTCCAAAATTAGACATAATATTTTCTTCAATTTAAATACATCGAAATACTTGTTCTTTGACTCTGGTTCTCATATAGCGGATTTTTAGATGCACCTTTTATTTATAGAATTTAGTATAATTGGACCAACTTTAATTATTTTTTCCCAAATAAAGCCCTAAATTTAAAAACTATTACAAGACCAAACAATGTGTGAAACTTTAGCTACCAAGTTTGCATTTGTTTCATCAAATATTAGAGTAAATGCCTAGGAGTAAAGTGACTTTCGAATATTCGCGCTCGCTTAATGTTTTTTAAGGTCAACGTTTGGCGTAACCCGTTACCGTTTTGGACATGGCACAGAGAAGTATTTAATGGGAAAAATCTGGCCATAATCGATTATGTAAATTGAAACATAATCGGGCCAATAGTCTATTTCAGAAAGGTGTAGAGTAACAAAATGGGAAATTTCGTCCAGTTCGGCTCAATCTCGGTGTCGGCCATAGGCGCACATGGAAGCGAAGAGAGATTTTTAAAAGAAGGTTGGCTAACCTTTCGGTCGTTCAATACGGAAGATTATCAGGACATGAATTCGAATGTTTTTGAGGACAATTTTGGTGAAATGATAGAATATCTTTCAGCTGATTCAGTAGTAGTTATGGATAACGCAAGCTATCATTCACGACGCACGGAGAAGACTCCAATCATTTTGGAGAATACAAGAAATTATCGACTGGTTAACCACCAAAAGTATTTAATTTGATAAAGAAGGAAGTACATTTACACAAATATCGTTTTATGAAATATGCCGTGGAAGATATAGCTGAAAAACATAGTGTTACTGTGCTGCTCACACCGCCATATCCATGCGAACTAAACCTAGAGAACTTATAGGGGCACAAGTAAAAGGATTTGTAGCAAGACACAACACGACATTGAAAATGAAAGAGGGTAAACTACTGTTTGATCAAACCATTAAGGAAGTGACACCAGAGAACTGGCGAGAAGCAGTCCATCATGTCATTAAAGAAGAGGAGAAAATGTGGGATCTTGACCACCTGATCGATCGGACCGTCGACACGTTAATTATAACATCAAGAGAAAATGACAGTTCTTCAGATGACGAAGTATGAGTTTTTATAATTTACTTTCTGTATAATGTATTTTGTATTTTTTCTATAATGTTTAATAAAAAATAAGTGTACCCCTAATACTATGTACATAATGCACGCTTTTGTCACACCATTTTCAGTGTTTCTGAATGGATAACAATAAGCAAAACCCATAAATTGACCCAAACCCGGGTGGTACTATCTGCACTTGATGATATAAAGATTTTGCAATGAACCAAATATTCGTTGGGTCACTCTGTAGTCCCTTTGCATACCTAATGAGCTTTTATTACTCTACACCTTTCTAGAATAGACTATATAGGATAATATTTTCTAAAGAGCTAATATTGTGTCTATATTAAATAAAGGTAGGAAAATCTCGGGAGGTGTTGTGCACATTTATTCTGTAGACTTATTAAAAAAAGTGTTATATATGCAAGTATTTCCAGGCAAAGTATTTTTTTAATATCATGCAACAGACCGGATGCATACGTATTTACGTTATTTATTTAATTAATTTTGCACATGTATCCGACATACAACCAATTAGATGTGCACCGCTAACACCAGGCAATTTTGTCCAACTGAATGGAAAAAAAATATTTTAATAAAAAGATCGTAACAAATATTTTCATATTAATAATGCTATTTGCACGCAGGCCAATTTGGGCAAAAAGCTGCGGTGACATTCCGTTCGGATAATAAAGCTACAGAATTAAAGCGATGTCGCTAACGACATTGTGTCCAGAAAAGAATTAATGAATAATAATCAATTTTTATTAGCTGATTAAGCTATTTCAATATATTTATATTTTATTTCATTTTCATCTTTTTTGATAATTCAATCTAGAAAGACTATCATATCAAACTTATATTATGTAAAATTTATTTTTTTATAAATAATTTTAACTTACCTAAGTACTACATCCTTTATTTCATTCCTTAATTTATTATATTTTATACCTCTAAAAAATATTGATTTTTGAGTAGGTTTTAAATGTGTATGATCCAAAATAAAGTTGTATATTCCTCTTGTATTGTAAATATGAATTTCATTAAATTTTGTCAAGAGATTTTCACAATATGGTGCTGATATATTTAAATTTAGTTTTTTTCCCACATGGATATTTGCTGTTTCCTTTACACTTAAGCGACGAGAAAAGTAGGCTATTCTAGTTAACTGTACAGCAAAATATTGCAACATTTAAAAAAAAATCCCATTTTTGAAGAAAAATTCCACGAATGCACCCAATACTGAAAATAGTATATTACATAACAAGTGATACTTTTCAAACGAGGAGATATTTAGCACGAGGCGTCAGCCGAGTACGGAAATTCTCCGAGTTTTAGAATAATCACTTTTACACGAGTAATGTATTTTTCCTACTACCACAAAGAATTATTAAAAAAGCCTTTGATTTGTAAAAAAAAAATATTTCAACTCTAGAGTTGAAATTAGCGTATCTAGGATTATGTTCCACTTAATATCTGGTTTCATATAGTTTGTCAATAGGCTTTTCCTTTATTTGTAGTTTAACATTTTCATTTTTTCATATTTAATATATCATAGGAAGACCTAATCCTGGATTGACTTTTAGATTAACCAGAATGAAAAATTTTAAATTTCAAGGAAATATACATTAAACCAAAATTTGAAAAATCCACCCAACAAGGAAGATTTTAATTCAAAATATTTCTATAAATTATTTAATGTTTTTATAAAAAAAAAGTCAAATACTCCTGATGGGATTTGAACCTGTGACCTCCCGTTCTGTAGACAAGAGCTTTAGTGTCTACGCTATGGCGTCCATGGCTACCAGTTAACATTTGTTGTTTAAATATATGACATTTTCTTCAGCGCGACTTGTTTTTTCTTTTATTAACATTTTTTATAATTTCACTAGGCGTATTTTCACACTATAATTCTAAATCACTCGACAAATACATGAAAAATAAGTTAAAACACTTTACAATTACTGATTTCTAAAATTTGTTCTTTTTAATAAATAGGGGTGGTCTGTCAAATTGACATCATATGTTGAAATTAAATAGTGTGCCTTGTATTACCACTATAGAGTTGAAATATTTTCTTTCAACACGCGTGATATTCGGCGCTTTCGAGCCAGGTTAACCGTGCTTTTTTTCTCTTATTCATAAGTGATCCTAAAGAATATCCTACGAATATAACTGTGCGTAAAAATTTTTCTTTTCCCTTTGGAGACAGCGCCGACCTATCATTCCTCTGTGCTATAATCTCACGACATTGACATGCATTATGAACTCACAATCAAAGATGCCTAAGTAAATTAAAAATTAAAGTAACCGGGCATGTATGATTGTGAGAAAACTATTTCTGCCAATGTCATGTATGTCACAGTCAAACTTGCTGGATAGTTAATTATCATTAAAATTCCGTGTGCAACCCGACATAAGGATAAAATAATTTATAAAATGAAAGTTGCTAGGTAAGATCATGACGTAAGCTTTGCCGAATTAAATCGGACAAACAATGACAAATAAAAGCAGAAAAAACTGTGGGAAGTGTTAACAAATCAATTAATTTTTTATGGCAAATAAAGATTTGTATCATCTAAAAAAAATAGATTATATAAATATTAAGTTAAACATTATTTTGCAAAGATATTCTGTTATAGGTGATAATTAGTATAAAGGCAAAGTTAAAAATAATATTCGCCGTTATTTGTTTCTAGTTATACGATTTATTAATGGTACGTGCGCCGGATGCACTTAGGTCAGGTTTGGCCCATTGTGCTCACCCTGTTTGGTGCTACAACCACTCCAAAATCCCAGTTCCTTGCACTAGTTTGTGTAGGTCAACTGGGGAGAGGATAAGGATGTCCTCTTGTTCCAGTTTTGGTTGCCCGATAATTCCTGTAATAGTTCTCAGCTGGTTCATGTTCATTTAAAGCAGCTGTTTCGTAAGTCTTGGGTCTGGATCCTTAATGAAGCTTTTGCTGTGGTATAATCCCTGTCTGTTGCTCTACTGGATTTTGGGTTCACATCTAATCCATCGCTTTATGGCATCTCGTGCTGTGCATCTTGGTACTCCGAGTGCCGGTTCTGAACCAATGCTCCCATTTACAAAATAGATACAACCACATCAACTTAATATTTTTAAATACGGACTTGAATATTCTTTCATTATTGAGCAGCTTTTGACCTCCCAAAACTAATGATCAAAATAAAAACAATTCGAGTCCGTATTTAAAAAAATTAAAATGATCTGGCAAACTAAAAGACGAAATATCGTCGTATCTGAACAATAAAATTATCACTCTACGTCAATTGAATCACTGGTTCATAGCAAAGAAAGTAATTTGTCAAATTTTTGATATCTGCTATATTTTAAGAAATACCGATTTTTTTGGAAAACCACCTACAGTAGCGTACCTATAAACATCTGTATGTCTATGGTTTATGAGTATCTCACAATTTTTCACGATATTGGAAAGTACTCGAAATTAATAATTACATTTTTTCCAAAAATTAAATTAAAAAAATTATCTTTGTTAAAATTTTGTAAACACAACATAATAAACCTGTAGTGTGATATAAAAAACTAAAAAAATTAGAAAAAATTTACCTAAACTAGGGGCGAGTACTTTCCAATATAAAACAATCGCAAAAAATTGTGAGATACTCATATACCATAGACATACAGGTGTTTATAGGTACGTCACCGTACATCATAACATTTAAGTAAAACTATTGTTACTGAACATAATCAAGCTTTTCACAAGGTATAATAATCACTCGCAAAGCTTGCACGATAAACGCGCAGTGAGATCTAGCTACCAATAAGTTAAAATAAAGCAAGGTTTTCCAAAAATATCGGTATTTCCTAAAATATAGCAGATATCAAAAATTTGACAAATTACTTTCTTTGCTATGAACCAGTGATTTAATTGACGTAGAGTGATAAAAGTTAAAAATATTATTGTGAAAGTTACACGCTATTAAAATTGGAGCAAAAATCATCGTCTTCTTTAACACCCTGTATATAAAATTTTTTGACAGTTAAAGAAAATCCAATATTGACAATTGTTTTCCAAGGGATGAATCTATCAACCATTGAAACCCGTAGGTCGATATCATATCTGGTTCAGAAAATATTAACTGTTAAATTTAGGCGAAATTGTTCTTGCTCGAAAGCAATAATTGTCCAGCAGTTTAGTTACCGAGATAGCAATACTAATTCATCAAATCTCTAACACCCTCTATATTATTGGATATAAATGTGTTTCGAAATATTATGGTATGACACTGCTAGCTAGTTCAGACAAATGACGAGTTTAAGGTTTAAATCGGTACAAAAACCCGATTTTGAAAATTCGTGGTTTTGGCATTGCAAATATATTGATGCGCGAGTGAAATACAAAAATATCCATATTCGAAGGAATAAGAAATCGAGTTTAGATCATTTCCTACAGCCTGTTTTATCCTGTGCAACATAAAATTCACGCCACTCGTCAGTTCTCTCGCGAGACAGCTTAATTCAGACGTTTATTAAATTCCATTTCAACTTCGTTTTATAACTCGAGACGGTTTTAGTGAAATGATGATGCTCTTCGCAGCTCATTCCAACAGGCCGAATATATTTGCTTAAGTGTTTTGAAGGAAATTTTTCCGTATACGAAAAAGACTATTGTTTTCGCTCAGATTGTCATATAGACAAATTACCGATCATATTTTTTTTAAAGCGTCATCTGCCAGCGTTCTGATGCGTACCGACTATCGGCATCGACACAATTGTTTTTATTTCTTTGTTTCCGTTTACACAGCATGATATTTTAGCCATCACCCAGTATAAAAAAGGCATCAAGTGAAGTGAGGCAGCCTACCCAACAAACTAAAAATGGAACGGATTGAATTTGGATGAAAATATGGGCTTTTGAAATTTAAGGATTTTTATTCCATAATTAATGGACGCAGTCAGTGGCGTTGCCTACTTTGGAAACAATGAAACAAACGCCAACCAAAATCATTTCTTTATATTTAAATTTTTATCCGGGTAATATCCGGCAATATTTCTGGGTATGTAGAGGACCGGGAAAGTTAATCGTATATCATTTAAGATCATTTCCACGAACGTATTCGTTGCTGATTAATCGTAAATTGGATCGCTGTATAAGCATCCCGTATGACCGTCCGAAAAGCAGATAACTCCCTTTATGTTAGCCTCTTACGGGGTTTTTCCTTCCTCTTACGGGAAAGCAAAAACACTGCTTTTATACGAGTGGAAGCTAGCGAGAGAGGCGGTAAGCTAGAAAGAGATTAAACAAAAATACACGTGACTTGCGAGCTGAGCCTCCGCCAGCCATCCTCTCGCAGTTGTGTGCATTGGTGCCAATCTTCATGTTTAGTCGTAGTTATAAAAAATACTACGCGTTCTCGATATAAAACATGTCCCTATATAGTTTAATAATTAGGTTAGTTAAGATCTTAATTTGTAACGTAAAATAAGAAGTACTTTTATGATGATTTAAGATAATTTTTTCTAATAAGTATCTTATATTATAATTTACATAATAATTGACTCCTTTTTTAGCAATATATGGGTTTAATCAAGTGGATGTTGGATTTAAAATCTGAACATGAAACGCATGTGGATGAAATGTATTTATAACAACAATATTAGTGTTATAGAAACGTTGCCGTCTGTTGTCGGAAATAAAAATGGAGAAGTGGACATATCTACGTTTCTACGTACACGTAATTTACCTGTAGTGGCGATGTAAACTGTGTTTAACAAAAATTATTAAAGTCAATTGTTTGGAAATTAAATTTTTGCCTACCTCCTTTTAAACGGCTTGGCACGCCACTGGACGCAGTGTATAATATGATTATTCTTGAACGGCAGTATAGTTTTGGACTTGTATTGTCTTTATTTGTTTTGAATCACTACGTTTCAACTGGTAAGCATCTCCAGTCGTCTTCAGGTGAATACTAAATAAGTACGGTAACTACAGCTCTATTTATACTAGGCAGGTGCGGTGACGCATGACTAGTGGGCAACACAGTGTTGTGCCTAGTATAAATAGAGCTGTAGTTACCGTACTTATTTAGTATCACCTGAAGACGACTGGAGATGCTTACCAGTTAAAACGTAGTGATTGAAAACAAATAAAGACAATGAAAGTCCAAAACTACTGCCGTTCAAAAAAATCTTTAAACCAGGGGTTCTTAAAGTTTTTTCTATGGCGCCCCCTTTTGGGAATCAAGAAATGGTCGCGCCTCCCTCCCCCTCCATTATACAAATACAAGTTATATTAATTTTGCAGTTTTTCAGAGCTCTCGTGCCACCTCTAATGCTGCTTAGCGCCCCCACCCCCCAGGGGGGCGCGCCCTCCAGTTTGGGAACCCCTGCTTTAAACAGACACATGATTATTCTTATTGTATTTTTATCCTGAAAATGGCGCCTCGGGGGGCTTTAAATTACACTTCGTACCTCCCCCTCTACCTAACAAAGTATTAGTTGCAAAAATCTAGAAAAATTCATGGTTATAGTCCTCTATGGGCACCTAACGACAAATTCAGTGTTTACATTTTTTTTAATGCGTATTTAAATAGTGGGTTTTAAATGAAAGAACTCTTCAAATATAGGTCACTATTTTTAGCCTTAACCCTAGATTGCCAACCTACATAAAATATACGTACAGTTTTTTTAAAATCTGAAATAATTGGCCTATTATTGGTATCCTCGTTCTGCCGCTCAAGTAGTGCATCTACCACCACCACAACATTCGGCTGCCGACGCGTTTCTGATGTGGCAGTTGAGGGTTGTACGTAATCGAATAAAGAGTGATTGTTAACCCGTAAATTTTACGTATAGATGTGTTATGAATGAGCTGAATTCGTATAGATGTGTTATGAAGGCGCTAAGTTCAACTAATATTTTTATGTGTATTTCTTGGTTATTAGATACGTTTGTTTTAGATTCGGGAAATGTTTGTTTGTTTTGAATAAAAATAAGTAATTACTTTTCCCTAAAAAACTAAAAGGTTTGAGACAATTTTTGCACATATTTGTAATATACGTAAAATTTACGTATTGTTGGCATCGACGTATATTTTCAACGTTGGCAATCTAGGGTTAAATGGCCCTGCAGGGGCCTTTGAACGAGGTCTTTGCTAACTCAAAATGTATTAGTTGCAAAAATGTATGCTGGTGTTAAAATAGTCTAAAATAAATCTAGTAGCGAAAAAAAAAACTATATGCAGTAAAATGTTTACATTGTAGATCGTTTCTTTCAATTTTATTACCCTTCATGTATTATATTTTGTCAGCATCGCCAAATTACCCACATTCCCCTACGTAAATAATTCTCTTGAAACCGCATTCCGACCTTCAATTCCTGCAAAAAGCCAGACAACTTACTTTCTCATCCTTAATCAAATCAGCTGTTAAGGCAGCACAATGCAAGTACTGATTATGATTTATGGTTACTGATGTCATTTTAGGGCGCCTACATAATTACGCTCGCACAAAATTCAAAACGGACACAGTCGTCGTAGGATGCCGCACTGCGTAGGTATTCTGATGTATAATGTTAACGACAATGACTATAGGTTTCTGGTAGACCGAAATGAACATGAAAACAATACGTTTTACATATTTACAAAATATTTTGACAATTTACTAAAGTGTCAGGTCGGAGGCGCAAACGTGTATAGAGCAGATATATGTAGTTTGTTTGCTTGTGACAGCAAAATTTTATACGATAAACTGTTCCTCTTGCAGCTGTATCACTAAAAGGCTCTAAATTTAAAACCGTCCTAAATTGACAGTTTTGGATTTAAAATGACAAGTGTCAGAATAAGTCAATTGTAAATAATTTGTTTGGGTTTTCTTTAAATTTATAAAGAATAGTAGATGCTGTAACGAGGTTGGAATAAAAATTTGATCCGAGTGGAAGATTCCGAACGCGAGCGTGAGGAACTACGAGTATTGAATTTTCATTCTAACCGAGTAGCAGACTATATTTTCTCCACGACCAAAAATACTATTCGCAATATTTGTAATTTCAGGTGGAGTATTATCCAGTTCCATATCTGATTCATCCGATTTTTCACTCATATTTTGACTTGCATTAAAATTTGTCTGCTGACATTGACAGTTTCGAAATTCATGGCAACCTATGTCGTTTAGATCAATTACAGAATATTCATTCCGTATCTTGTTATGGAATGAAACTATACGCAAAACGCATAAGAAGCAAGTGTTTCAGAATAAATATTCCAACTCAAGAGCGAGAATTTTTACATTCTATTATCAAAAATGATTTTGGAATTATTGCATTCAGTAATGGTCGTGGAGAAAAAAACATTTAAGTACATATTGTGTTCTTTAATAAAACTATAGTCTATTTCAGAAAGGTGTAGAGTAATAAAAGCTCATTAGGTATGCAAAGGGACTACAGAGTGATCCAACGAATATTTAATCCACTTTCATAATTTGGCATTGATTTCATTGCAAAATTCTTTATTTTCATTAAGTGTAGGCAGTACCACCCGGGTTTGGGTCAATTTATGGGTTTTGCCTATTGTTATCCATTCACAAACACTGAAAATGGTGTGACAAAGGCGTGCATTATGTATAGTATTAAGTACACTCATTTTTTATTAAACATTATAAAAAAAATACAAAATATAAAAATACATTAAACAAAAATTAACTTATAAAAAATCATAATGTTCTTCGCCATCTAAGGAACTATCATTCCTCTGATGTTATAATTAACGGGTCGATGAGCCGATCGATCAGGTGGTGAAGATCCCACATTTTCTCTTTAATGACATGATGGACTGCCTTTCGCCAGTTCTCTGGTGTCACTTCCTTAATGGTTTGATCAAACAGTAGCTTAACGTCTTTCATTTTGAATGTCGTGCTGTGTCTTGCTTCGAAACCTTTCACTTGCGCCCATATAAGTTCTATGGGATTTAGTTCGCAATGATATGGCGGTGTGTGCAGCACAGTTACACTATGTTTTTCAGCTATATCTTCCACGGCATATTTTATTAAACGATTTTTGTGTAAATTTGCTATAGCTAATAGTTCCTTCTTTATCAAATTATCTTTCTTTGTTTAGTTATCATAAATAGTTTAATGCACAAAATTTACTTGCGCCTAGGGCCGACACCGAAATTGAGCCGAACTGGACGGAATCTCTCTAGGACAATAAACTTAAATCTCCTGGCCTATAAGGAAAATGTAAAATTTAAAGGTTACACTTTTGTACTCGGGTCTTAATTCCTAAACCATAAAATATTTATCAACTTTATCTGTAGTCAAATATTTAACAGAAAACTGTTTTGTCATCAACAGTTCATCTGATGGAAAACGTTACAAATAAATTTAAAAACTTGTCAGGATGGTTTATTACGTTCAAAGAAGTATTAAAGGCATGTCAAAGTGTCTCTGTGACAGCGGCACTTGATGCCGCCTGAGCGATAAATTCTATAAACGTCACGTAGTGGGTGTAGGTAAATGCGGCAGGTGGAACTATGTAGATCGCAATCACCTCGAACCACTTTGTGGTGCCACGAGCCACGCATTACGCTCGCGGCTCAAGAAAAGTAATTGGACGGGAACAACTATTATAGCTCATTGTCATTAAGCACGTAAATATACAGGATGTTCAAAAAATGCACGGCAATGCTTGTGAGCTGATTCCATATTCATGAACATAAAGGTATATACGATCAGGAGCGGCTCGTGATTTTTTTTATAGGTGCGGCAAATTTTGATGGTAGTAACTTAACAAGCAAAATGTATAGTTAAGTGCATAGTTTTACCAGAGAATAATTGGTTATCTACTAATAAACACAGCAAAACCATAAAATACTAAAATTGTCATTTCAAATTCATGCTGGCACGCGCGCTATTGGTTGTTTTGTAAACAAATTCATATGGGACAAAGTGACAAGTAAACACCAGATGTGTAGAGATAACGAAAAATTAAAGCAACATCAAAAATCGTGGCACAAAATGTACAAGCTTAAGAAATAAATAAACTGCTGGACAATTGCTTTCGAGCAAGAAAAATGTCGCCTAAATTTAACAGTTAATATTTTCTGAACCAGATATGATATCGACCTACGGTTTTGAATGGTTCACAGATTCATCCCTTGGGAAACATGCAATTGTCGATGATTTTTGCTCCAATTTTAATGGCGTGTAACTTTCACAATAATATTTTAAAATTTTATCACTCTACGTCAATTGAATCACTGGTTCATAGCAAAGAAAGTAATTTGTCAAATTTTTGATATCTGCTATATTTTAAGAAATACTGATTTTTTGGAAAACCTTGCTTTATTTCAACTTATTGGTAGCTAGATCTCACTGTGCGTTTATCGTGCAAACTTTGCGAGTGATTATTATACCTTATGAAAAGCTAGATTATGTTCGGTAACAATAGTTGTTGTACTTAAATGTTATGATGTACAGTGACGTACCTATAAACACCTGTATGTCTATGGTATATGAGTATCTCACAATTTTTCACGATTGTTTATGGAAAGTACTCGCCCCTAGTTTAGGTAAATTTTTTCTTATTTTTTAGTTTTTTATATCATGTCAGAGTGATAAAAGTTAAAAATATTATTGTGAAAGTTACACGCCATGAAAATTGGAGCAAAAATCATCGTCTTCTTTAACACCCTGTATATAAAATTTTCTGACAGTTAAAGAAAATTCAACATTGACAATTGTTTCCCAAGGGATAAATCTATCAACCATTCAAAACCGTAGGTCGATATCATATCTGTTTCAAAAAATATTAACTGTTAAACTTAGGCGAAATGTTTCTTGCTCGAAAGCAATTGTCCAGCAGTTTAGTTAAAAAATCTAATCTGCGATTCACATTTTTAACAACAACATTCGATACTGCGGCGATGGTGAGTTTCGCCGCGGTGCGTGGTGCCGCAGAACACAGCGGTAAATGGCGCGACCCACACCGCCGCGGTGGTTTTATTTTGACAACGACGTCTGCACTTAATGTTAATTTAATTAAACTAGCTATGGTTTAGAAAAATAAATTATTCATTTTTATTAATAAATGTATCGCTTATGGTCTGTTATTCTGCAAAAGGCCGAACGTGAGACAGATAGATATTGTGGCCTATTTTTGAGATACTGCTCAATACAGGCTCTCGGCAGCTCGACATTTACACGTTACTTGTACGTGTGTGTTGTACTTGTAAAAGGTATGGCTTAAAACCAGGAGTACCATATAATATATTAGATGTAAAAATGCTTTAGATGCCCGTATATAAAATTTCGTTGTGACAACTAAAATTTGTAGATTGGGCTGGTTCATATTATTAATTAGTTCAACAGTTCAATATCGGCAATTTTTTTTAGTTGAGTGTTTTTTTTTTGGGTCGAGTTCGATTTCACAAAAATAAATGGTTGTCAGAACCAAATTTTAGTAATTCATACCATGTTATTTTTAAGAGTGTAATAATAAGTCATTTCCATAACATCCTGTATAGAATTAGGTAATCCGATATTTTCGATAAGAACTAAATCGACTAAACCCCTTCCAATTCAGCACCACAAACTTAATTATTTCAATTCCAAAAGTCGCATTATGTAAACGTAAAACGTCTCGCTCATGTTACGAAGTTTGCTGAAATGCACACATTAAGCTGGTAATAAAATTACACGGATTTTGAGCCAACAACTTGCCATTTAATCCCAGACCTTTTGTGATCTGTAATATAATAATGTTGTTATTGTTATTGTGTGTTTATAATGGCAGCAGTAAACCTATATGTATATCAGATTACCTTGCACTCGGATTTGCGGATAAACCTATGTAAGGGAATTAGCAATCCCTGAAACTTTACCCGTGTGTTTGGAATATTTTAAGAGAGCTGGATTTCAATTTTATTGTTATTGTTAAAATAAATTTCTAGTCGTTTTCCAGTGGCGGCTTTTGCTTAAGTTGGCCCCCCTCGCCCTGCAGCCTGACGAAAATACGATACATTTTATTTCATCATGTTTTAGTTCATCGGTATACGATGCACAAATTTCTTAGATCTACCGATAAATAGGGAAGTTGGCACCACTGTCTCCCGGTTTCTTTCCAACTCTCCAACGACCTTCATGATAAATGACAATATATTTCACTGGCCTCAAAATTTCTGCGACCTCATTCATATGAAGATCACGTAAGATCGGCGATTTCGGCTATACCCTTTGTGGCTGAAATTTTGCTGCTTGAGCAGCGGCGGTCCCAGGGGAGGAGGAGGGGGGGTAGAGTGGGCACTGGCCCACCCTGGTGCCCCCCCAAAATTGATGGATTCGGTTTTCTAATGGAATATTCGGGGGAAGAGGGATTTGGCTATGAAAGTTTTGATGAGTGGTTGTATGGTATTTTCAAGAGAACGATGACCTTTTTTTTAGAAGTCATTTTTCATTTTAGTGCCCACTCAAAAATCATCGGGCCCATTTGTGCCCTCCCTTCCCAAAAATTCTGGCGCCGCCACTGTGCTTGAGGCCGTAATTTTTTCGCGGCAATCGGCAAAGCACCAAATAATCGTACGTATTTTCCTAACTTTGTAACTTGTTGATGCTGCGGGTGTGACGACAATAAAACCTTGTAATTATGTTGTACATTTATTTACAGTTCAAAATCAATATAAATAGTGTTAGCAGTGTAAGTCAATATTTAAGCCTATCCTTAAAAGGCAAAGGTGGAATTGAGGAATTGGGCACTCCGTTGTCCAATCTAAAGTTGACACAAGTTAGTGAACGAAAGGCAAAACCTGTACATTCTGCCATTCTTCTAAAAAATATTTATGCAAAAAATAACTGGATATGAAATTTACGGCATAAATAAAATAGACAACTGAAAAAAGCTAATGGAAACGTGTTTTCCTTGTAAGACCGTAGGGCGAATTATAAAAGTGTTATACCTCAACAAGGCGTTGCCTTATTGTATGTGAAATAGAATGATATGTAAATTACTTATTACTAATGAATCAAAATGCTTTAAAATGAATGAAGTGAGTGTTTTACTCGTAGGTACTTAAAAAGTATTGTCTGTCAGACGCTTCTAAAACAACCTAAAAATGCATAAAATAGATTGTGATTTTATCGGCTTGCTCATTACTGAATCTAGTTATAGAAGAGACTATCGAAAATTCATTTATAAAAAGGTTGCCGCCATGAAACAGCTTAGCTGGCATCAATTTGGCCACCTGGCCCAACAAGTTGAAAAAAATGGGTTATTCCACACAAATTCGGTTTTAATGATCGAAAAGCCAGAAAAACCGTATAAATGTATTTTTCTCCGATTGACAACAAATATTAATTTTGCAGACACATATCAATCAGCAAAGTATTACTTTTCCTGGCTAGGCAGCAAAATAAGGACTTTCCTGCCTAGGCAGCAAAATGAATAATTTCATAGGTTGTCAAACTATAATTATTATGGACATATGCATTTCCATAGCAACCAACCGTTACAACAATTGCGATTTCTATCAAATTTTGTTTAATTTATCGCTACAGGAAAAATAAAAAGATTGTGGGAATTGTAATAATTTGCAAACACAATACTACTTTGTTGCCTAGTAAAATAATTAAGTATTTTACGGCGCTCGTGTAAATATTTCTTTATCCAGAGAATCACCCATATAATAAGTCTGTGTCATCCGAGAAAAAAACATTAAATATATGGGTAATTCTCTGGATAGCAGAATTTGTACACGAGCGCCGAAAAAATACATTGTTAACTGGTTTTTATCAGTAAATCGTGTAGAATAACTAAATCGAGTTAATAGATAATATTTTGAATTTTTTTTACCTGGGTTTCAATATATATTTTACCGTACATGGATTTAGTTGCAAAAACTTTAACGTTATATCTAAATTATATCAAATGTATTATAACAGTGACCATTGTACCATTTGTTGCTCAAAACGTTGTTAAGGTGATTCGATTAATTAATTAACATACCGTTTCTTTCAAAAGAAATAATTTTTGTTCCAACATCTTTGTGTTTTTGTTTAATATTCCCTATTTTCTTGAGTATTACTAAGCAATTATTTATATAGATCAACAAAATACAGCAAAACCTTTGCAATACCCAATAATGTTTAAAATTATTTTATTATTCATGATTTGTAAATGTTTTCATTTCATTTAATAACGCCCTGGTATGTATGTCAAATAATACCAGCTAATGAACGCCCTCGTAACGTCAACTTCGACAAAAGCTGAACAAAGCCAACCCGGTTCCTCGGAAAACCAAAAAATGTTCAAGCTCGTATTTACAAAGAGGCCGGCACTAGTGAATCTACTGGTCTTTAGTCTATATACTGTAGTATAGGTGCTTTACTTTTATGAGCGAGATTGCTTACTACTCCATGCTCTTCTTGAGTTTAAAACATATTTAAGGACTTTTTTAGACTCGCGTCTATATCCCAACCTATTACCGGCACACTGCGCATGTCAGGCGGATGGC
Source organism: Polydrusus cervinus (assembly GCA_935413205.1). Lineage (NCBI taxonomy): Eukaryota > Metazoa > Arthropoda > Insecta > Coleoptera > Curculionidae > Polydrusus > Polydrusus cervinus. The sequence continues at coordinate 81,632,866 of OW284511.1, forward strand.
GGGATATTTGAAATTTAGATAGGTAGAAATGAGTTCAATTATTACATGTAAAATATGATTGAAATAGCGATTAATTAATTACATTTTTAATATTGCGGTATTCTATTTATATTTTTAAATCAAACACTTTATTCTCTTTTTTCCTCTTACGTTTTAAGGAATTCAAAGATGTGGTTACCGGTGTTGACAGTCTACGATTTTGTAATTCCGACTTTTTGTTATAAGGGTCATAGTAGTAGGTCATTTTAATTATGCCCCACGAGGCCATAAATTAACAAACGGGCAAACTGTTCTTGTAAGAAAACTTAATACCTCGACTATGACTCAACCCCGTGACGTAAAAAAATTATTAAATCCATTTATACCTATTTACCATTTATAATTTACATATCCCGCCAACACGCTATCCGCCTGACATGCGCAATGTGCCTGCCATTAGGTTGGGATATAGAGGCGAGTGTTTTTAAAGAGTGTAGATGTAGTCCTTGTTTTAAGTAAAATAAAAGAAACGAAATTTGACTACAATCATAATGCAAAACGCCGCGCGCCGTAAAGACTCGATATTTGACATAAAAATGTAATCACTAATCACCATTACAACAACAAGCATCGATTAGAAACTCACGTCTCTTGCTCTCATGTTGTGATTGCTGTTGCTTATAGTTTGTTGTTTACACCGTTGACGACGAACTCAGACTAGCGTCTGCATCATGACAGTCGCAATTTTCCGCGTTGCCAAGTCTGGTTTAAAGTACCTTTAGATAAATATTCAATATTCTTTATTTTCCATTGCTGCTTTACTATTTCTATTCTACTTTTAAATTAAAAAACATATCTAAGGGTACATTTTCCTCTACGGTCGTTAGCGACTATTCGCCAATATATGTACCGGGTGGCCAAATAAGAATGAACCCGCAGCAGCAGGAGGAACTGCTCGTAATAAAGTTTTAAAATAAAAAAATCATTACAAAATCGACCAAGAGAAATCGCTGGAAATTATTTTTAAGTTTCTAAATTTATCGCTAAAGGGCGTTCAACCTATGACTAAGAAGATTTTTATCGATAATATACTAAAGTTATACTTATTAAAAATTAGGACTTTTATTCTTTGGAATATACGCTATAACTTCACCTGAATACATTTTTCTCTAACTCGCAAAATAAATTAAGGGAAAATCTCTTTTGAAAAATAAGCATAACTCCGGTTTGCGTTAACCAAATTTAACAAACTTGGTCCTGTTTGGAAAAGCTTATGCTATAGTAACATTTAAAATTATGTATGATTTTTTTGGTTATATACGTCGCCGGTAGAGGGCGCTTTTCGCACAATATTCCTACATTTTTTATTAATTTCAAACAGAACCATTATACAGGGTGTCCTATAACTTATGGGCCGTAGAGTAACTGGAAATACTAGACATCAAACTATGCCGATTAAGTTTTTTTCGGATTGTTACTCGTTCTAGAGATACGGCGTGTTGAAAGTAAAAGTTTATTCTCAAAAATAAGCCATAATTTTAAAACGCTTTAATGAATCGAATTGAAAATTGGCAATATTATGTTTTTATGAGCAAAAAATAAGAATTTGTAGAAATATTTAAGTTTCAAACTAGAGGACGCTAGTTGTATACACTGGGCTTCATAAATCTATGATTTTTTTTCTTACCTGTGATATTAGGTATTTTTCAATAATAGTTTCTTAAAGAAGGGCATTTTCTGAGTCAAAAAGGTGTACTTTATTGATCTTAATATCTTTAACGGGTTTCGAGATATTTCCCTTTAAACATCCCAAAGCATAAAAAAACATAGTACATAATTAAATTAATATTTTAATTATCAAAAAAAAAACTTATATGACATAATCGGCTTAGTTTGATGTCTAGTATCTCCAGTTACTCTACTGCCCATAAGTTATGAGACACCATTTATATAGATGTTCGTTTAAATCAACAAAATTGATTAAAATTAGGGAAAACTAGCGAAAACCACATGTCAAAATCTTAATTTAAGTCAGAGATAAAGGAAAAAATATTATGAAATCGGCCGCAAGGAAACGATATTTTCACTAATTATGTATCCTAAGTTTAGAAACACAAATAAAGATTAAAAAGGTTTAAATAACAATTGTTTCGTTCATTTTAAAAACCACATAATTCAAAAAAGTTAAATTTTCAGGAGAAGTTGTTTTATTGAAGAAAATAATTATTTTGTAAATAAAGTAGTCAGGTAACTAGATAATATGTATATAAAAAAAATGTTATAAAATGGGTAGTTTTTCCAAAAAAAAAAATATATTTCTATTGACTTATGTGGTTATTGGTCGGAATATTTTTTT